>OY992510.1:24244121-25497074 GCA_963921215.1 Scoparia ambigualis | reverse complement strand
CCTCCCATGGTTTACTATAAGTATCTAAAAAGTAAAGCATTTTGAGTTTCAAGTTTAAAATTTAGGAATATCTTCATTTAGTTAATGTGGTTTTGTCACACACAGTACCAAATGTGTGTGACCACACACAGTACAAAACAGCATGATATATAAGTAGGTACCTGTCTATATGCAACATGGGTAAGTCCATAGTCCACATTCACTCGAGGGGGTTGGCGCTGGCGGTCCAGTGACATGGCTTCCTCATCAATGACAATCCGTGAGTCACTGATGAGATTGTGCAAAACTACACACGCATTCACAATCTTGCCAGCTTTCACAGGATCACAGTGCATGACCCTGTGAGCGAGGAGACAACGGAAGCGCGTTTTGAGAAGTCCAAAACACCGTTCCACCACATTACGAGTACTGCAATGAACGTGAGTGTAGTGCTCTTCAGTCGTGTTAGGCTCAGCGCCTAAGATTGGAGTCATCATCCAAGGGCGCTGTGCATAGCTAGAGTCGCCTGAAATATTTAAGAATGACTGATCAAGTAGGTACATATTAAACACGGAGATGACAATAACACTATATACCGTAATAACACCTAATTTAAATATCCATATAAGAATTAAATTAAAGTTTAGTAATACTTGTATAAGTCAATTCAATGACAGACTTTTTAAAAACAAACTACTTTTACTTCCATTCATGTTGCTACAGATTGTTTACCTATTTCTATTTCTATCATGTATATATTGTATATTATGTCACTAAGTTTTGTATTCTATCCATGATTCAAGTAAAAATTTTATTATGTAGTAACCTAAAAGCCAGAAGTGGTGGCCTTCTTCATAAAGCCGCTGCATATCTCCCTTTACAGGACATGCATTCCATACAAAGGAATCATGACTCGCACCACTAAATGCCGCATTTACATGAAGTATACGTAGATCTGCGTCACATAACTAAACAATGTAAATTCTTAATTAATGTTTTGTAAAATTTGAAATTACGAGTATTTAAAGGATCCTCTTGACTGGGTATACTTACAACCAACACATTCAAAGAATGGTAGTGTTTTCTATTAAAATAAGCCTCCTCGTCATCCTTGGGCCGGATGATGGCACAGTGTGTACCATCCACACATCCCAAAACTCCAGGGAAACCGAATTTCTCCATGAATCTAAAACAACAGCAGTTTCAACAAATCATTTATTAAAGTTGTATTAACCAATGAATGCATACAACATACCTTTGTGATACAGCTGCTTGTGCACTCTGAGATCTTGGAAAATGTATATATTTTCTCAAGATTAGAGGAGAATTAAGGGCATTGGTTACCTCTGCAAGGCACTCAGACATTGTAGCCTGTGAGAGGCCAAGGGACCTTTCATTCCTTACATTCTGCTGGTAACCACCGCTTGCATAAAAATGCAATGCAGCTAAAACCTGAAACATAATATTTTTTTAACAGTAAGATCGATAAAATTTTGAATTAAGGTGAGCTGCTAAGTGGGTTTATTTGCTGAATCCTTACCTTAATCTCCGGGTGCACGGCTGTACACCTCCGACTTCTTGGTAGAAGTGGAATGATGTCTTCACTGTTACATTTGAGATTTTGTCCCTTTTGGGGAAAAGGAAGAAAATCCCAAACGCAAGCTTCAGTGGGTTGTTATAAAATAAAACCATCAAATGTTCAACAGCTAGGCAGTATATTGTAAAAGAACACACACCCTAAAATTTTGTTCAACAACAATAAACTAAAATTATAAATTTTATTTCACTACTATTATTCAAAAGAGGGAGTTAGTCACAATTTTTCCTTATAATATGTTAGGTACTAATCATTTACGTTACTCATTTTTATTTATTAAGCCGAATTAACCAAAAAAAACTATCAGTCGAAATTGACCCTAGGGTCAATCTCAAATGAAAGTCCAACAAACTTTCTAATAATTTTGCCAACTATAATTTACTGTTTAAAGTAATCTAAACCTTATTACAAAGTTATATCACCCCCTAAAACACAAGAAAATCCTAAGAGTCAAAAGTGACCAAGCGGGTCGGTGATAATTTTAATTTCAAATAAATTTTATAATACGGTTCCTACTACTACCTAACCAGCCAGCTAATATTTCAGTGGTAAGAGCTATGGTTGTGGGGGGTTGGGATAAAGCCAGTACCGTCCGGAGTATGATGTTGAAATTAAAAATTAAATTACTCGGTCTATAAAAATATTAAATTAAATGTTTTAATCAGTTTAACCGTATGAAAACCATCACACGTTTAAAGCCAATACACTAGAGAACCGTGGGGTAATACCGATATAAAATTAATAATTATGGACGCCAGGATCGTATAGTCGATCCGAATCTGGAGACGATGTCACCACACGGAAAGAAATCATTAGTTGGGTTTACCATATTTCAACAAAATTTTAGGGTTAATATAGCACCTACTCTTGAGAGAATTTGAACTTATTACATATATCATTTGTTGTTTTAACGTATTTATTTTGTAAATTTAACTTCAAAAATGGTTATTTCAACAACTTGAACAGTAAAATCAACAATTACCTATTGAATTATGCATGAATTGTTACGCCATGTACAAATAGGTAAAAACAACTGTTTTCATATCAACAAAAACTTTTCTGTGAAAACAACAATTTGTTCATGTTGCTTTAACCCATCACTTTGTTAATTCGACTAATGTGTCGCCAACCCGTGCAAAATCAACCTTTTTGTTCTTTCAGTGCATACAACTTCACACAGGTCGAACTCGCAGATCCTCAAATGTTTCACAACTTCCCCAACGCTGGGTGTAGTTGGATGTAAAAAGAAAATAATGGTTAAGGTGTCGAAACCTTAATTTAAAAAATGTTACAAAATAAAAAACAATTATCCCAGAGTATTGGGTAAAAAAAACCGTCAACGCCTGCTCATCCGCTAGGCGGCGACAGCTCGTCTGGCAGCAGGTGGCCGCTGGTACCCCGAAGAAGCAGGTCTCGCGTCCAGGCTTTAGGGCCCAGCTCTAAATCCTGGCGGCGAGACGGGCCTCTCGAAGCACGTGCTGTGATATCCTATCTTAACGCGTGGCTGCCAGCGGTGTCACGACCGGTCGATTGTAGCACAATGATATTTTATGTTTAGATACGTTGCCTGGCCTCCGTAGTGGCAAGGACAAATCAAGGTAATTGCCTGGACTTCACTTAGTCACACGTCAGTCAGTGACACGTCATAACGTTTGTACCTTTTTAAAGTTTTTTAAGTTGTTTGTTAGATAAAATGCCTTCCTGTGTGTACAGAAATTGCAAAAACTATACAGCAACAGTAAGAGACAAGAAAAGTGTTTAATTTCATTTGTAAGTATTGTAAATATGAATTTAAAATAGAAAATTTTCATTTAGTTATGACAATTGCGCTGTTGCCTTGTTTTCTGTAAGAGTGAAAGAGAGAAAACAATGGCGGCCGAGATAGCCGTGCAAAGAGGAATGCGCTGTTGCCAATTGGTCGATTAAGTTTTTATCTCTTTTTAACAATAGGCTTGACATGATTGTATTTATTTTCTTTCCCTTTCGACGTGTATTACGTCATAGAAATAATTTTGCCATTTTTTAAATGCAACTCGTTCACGTATGACTAGTCTATTTATAAAAGGTCATTGTTGTAGCACGGATCCCTCGTTAAACTGATTCTCAACACATAGCACCACACCACGTCACGCCAGAGAATCCTTCATTTCGCCGTCGGGTCTCTGTAACTACAATTCGCCGGAAGTGTCACAGATCGAAGGCCAACTTATGAAATCTACTAATCTCTCTTGGAAATAATGAACAGGGTTGCTCCTTGAGAATTTTTCCTTCAAACTATCAAAACGTCAAATATGACGTTTTCACCTCTCGTTCTGACACTGAAAGAATCTGTCAACAATAAAACTACATGAACTAGAGACGAGTTAACGTCTTGCAATCTGAATTTCGTCCTTTTTTTAAATTTGGAAATCAATTCCACTCGAGTTAATACCCTGTCTAAATATTAGGGAGTATTAGTTTCCTCTCTGGTAGCCCCTACGGGCAGAGACAATATCCATATAAAAAATAATTCTCCCGTTCGAATGTTCTAGATAAAAGTCCATAGAGAAAAAATAGTTCTATTTCCGGATTTGCCTGAATTTAATTTAATTACTTAAAGTAAATATTATACATATTAATTTATTATGTAATTTATTCTCGGAACTGTTTCGGCTATTTTTAAAATTGAATCTTTTATGAGAAACTAAAAGCTGACAGCCACTTCGCCCCGCTACCGCTAGGCGTCGCTACGGTGGCTGTCATTTTGTCTATGGTGTTATGTCAAATACAAAACGTAAACACAAAATTACGTAGATCTCCTTAGATTTAAGTTTATTTATTGCTAAAACTGATTTAGAAAGGTGTATTATTGGAAATGCAAGAAAATGTGTGTCTTGTAATGTGTCAGCCAAGGCTCCATGTCTTTAATGTGAAGAAAAAATGGATTATAGTCTAACAAGCTCCAATGATTACTATTTTTGGAAACCCGATCATTCAAAAACAATTATTTCAGGTAAGTATTATTCAATTATTGCGAACCCCTTTGTAGATTAGTAAAGGCAGACAGAGCCCTGAATTTACAACGTAACATCACACAGAGAAGTAAATTGCGACTTAGAGAGACGAAATGACGAAACAAAGAAAGTTTCGGGCAGAAGCATGGGTCTGCTAGAATCCCGCAGTATCTTCCGCTCCATCGCCTCCCTCCGTTTCAGGCGTTTCTCTTCTGCCGTAGCTCGGCAGATCGCTCGTGATGACGGCATAGTCTATTAAGTTTGTGATCTAATAATTTTAAGAAGTTAAAAAAGCAAATTTTATACTCAAGTCGAGTTAAAAAGTCTGTTCAAAATTGAAGTCAATGACAACTTTGCTCCTGGCTTCATTTGACATTACAATCCGGCTATTTTTTTTTTAATTTTTACGCGATACCGACTTCTGTCTAATCGTTTAGGAAAATGAAGCCAATCATTCACTCTATTGCTTTCGTCAAAAATATGAAGTTAAGGTAGTTAGGCGATACCGCCAACTTCATATATGGGCTTCAAATGTCAAATGAAGCCCATGTCCATATTCATATTTTTTAGCCGATAGACCCGCTGATCGTCTTTACGTTAAGAATGCTCATATGGCTCTCTTTAAAATTCGTTTTTGTCTTTTTGTGCCCAAATTCACCTATGTGCTTCGGTGTTCTCAACTTTGGAAATACGATTCTCTACTAAAAACTTTGGATAAACTAATTCAAAATGTTTTAATCAAAATTCTAAATTGCCCTCTAACCGACAGGTCCTGGGATCAGGCTTCTCTTCCTATCCGTTTCGACGGCCTAGGTATTCGCAAAATTACGGAAGTGTCATTACCGGCGTTCCCGTCTTCTACCCACAGTACGCACAGCCTCTACAGTAGTATCGTTAGCCCTTCGTTGGGTTCCGTAAAGGTGTCGTACTTGGCTGAGGCCAGGAGCGCCTGGTCTTTGACATGTCCGAACAGTCTACCCGAGGCACCTCACTCTCAGCGACAGTGGGACGGGTTGCTATACCAACAACAGCATGGCCATCTGCTTGCTTCGAGCAACAACGAAGCTGATCGCACTAGTCTTCTAGTTGTGGGCGAGAAAGAGTCAGGATGTCGGCTGCAGGCATTACCATCGGCAAACATCGGTACTCTCCTGAGTAACCAAATGATAACAGCTGTTGTTGGCCTGCGCTTGGGCGCCCGCGTCAACCAACCGCACCGCTGCAGCTGCGGCCAGCCCGTGGACGAGTTCGGCCATCACGGGATGTCCTGCTCCCGAAGTGCCGGTCGTCTGTTGCGCCACGCCTCGTTAACCTCTCGAGTGTCGCGGGGCAAAATGCATCGGATACCGTTGAGTGTCGACGACTTGACCTGCAAGTGACCTGACCTATTTTACTATTTTGCTTATATAATCTATGATTCTCGTCTGTTTTTTATGATTTTTACATTTTTAGAAATCTAGAAACTGTCTAACCATTAAAATTAAGTAATAACAAATACATACCATTTTTACTGCATTTTATGGCATTTTATTTTACCAACAGTCTAAAGTTCTTCAATACACAAACTTTGACGATTTAGAAATCATGTAAAACTTGCACTAAAACACATTTTTTTTTTTTTTTCGGGGGTACTTGCTAAGTGAACAACAAATTAAAAAGCTCTATACTTTTTATTTAATTTATAATTATAATATTAGTTTAGCAAATTTAATTATTAATGCAAATCAATAATTAGCACTTAATACCTGCTGGTGAGTGTTATCAAAACAATAGCACAACTTTAACACTTTTGCACCACTTCTGCACTGCGCTGCACTACCAACTGCAAACGATGGAGGCTCTTCAAGAATCGGTGACTCAACTCCAACAAATGTTTACCCAGCGAATGGATGCGTACCAGGGTGAGCTTCATAATGCGGCTCCTTCGGTGAATGTCACCAACTTAGCGGCAGACTTCACAACATTCAGGGCGTTCATCATGACGGCTCTTCGCACCCTCCAAGATCAGGTGGGCCTGCTTGCTCGTCAGGTGGACAGCATCGAAATGAAGAGTCGGCGGAAGATGCTGCTGGTACATGGCCTGCCTGAGCAAACCAACGAGGATGCGGCAGCAGTTGTGGTGAACACTGTCGTCGGCCGTATGAAATTGTCTGGCTTTTCAGTAAAGGACGTGGGCCGTTGTCATCGTATGGGCCGCACATCAACAAGCGACCGGCCGCGACCGATTTTGTTAAAACTATGCGATTTCGACATAAGGAACAAGATCTGGCATGCGAAGACAGCGTTAAAGGGCTCCGGTATTACGGTCTCCGAGTTCCTGACGAAGCCGCGGCATGACACATTTATGGCAGCGCGTCAGAAGTTTGGTGTCACAAGATGTTTCACGCGCCAGGGTTACGTGTTCGTGGTCGGCTCTGACGGGAAGCGCAGCCGTATAAGCTCACTGGCTGAGCTTCAGAAGATTACGGTTGCAGATGAACCCAAGCCTGCACCTGCTGCGGCCAGGGCACCAGAACCTGCAGTGCCGAAAACCAGGCGAGCCGGGGGCACCGCTAAAAAGTAACACTTGTTGCAATTTTGTAGTGTTTTGTTGTTGTGTTGTTGAGTGGACATCTTTCGTGGCCCCGGTTTATTCATTACATGGTACATATTTTAATTAATTTACCCTCTCGTCACTACTTTGTTTCTTTGTTTTGTTGCAGTAAACGTACCTATTTTTAATTCCATTTGATGGTATCGATTAAGATAAATTTTATTTTAGTGACAGTGACATATGAATGAATGACTTTTTTATATTTAAATTTGTTCTGTTAAGGAACAGGCTAAGGTCAGAGACCATACTGCCTAGTCATTAGTTTTTATTTATTTTTTTCCCTAAGTGAGGGAGGTAAAACGTCTGACTTTTTTTGTTTTTTTTTCTTTGTTTTGTACGTTCCGTTTCTGCCTTTTACTTGTAATTTTTTTTCCAAATTATTTTTGTATCGGGTCCACAGATAGTTTTAGATAATTTTATTTTAAATGTTTATTATTATCATTACATAGTTCCTTTTAATTTGTTTTCTACGATTTTGTTTTTTAAATGTCTGCTTTATTTACTTTTCTTATTTTATTATGTTTTTACGATGACACAAACCAGCGGGTGGAGTTGTTGTACTTTACTTATAGTTTTTATAGTATTTATAACATAATTTGTGATATTATTATTTATAATATTTAAACTTATATTTATTTTTATGTCCACCTCAGGTGATGATTCGAACTATCTTTCTTTACCTTCTGATAGTAGTGATGAAGACAGTTTTGTTAGCATCCCGTCCCTCTCCGACACACTACAGTCTCAGTTTTCTGATGTACCAAAAAACTTTAACGTCGTTCACATAAATGCGCAAAGTATTCCGGCTCATTATTCAGACATGCTGGCGTCACTCGATAACAAAAATATTCATGCTGTATTAATCTCCGAGTCGTGGCTTAAACCGTGTTTACCTTCTACCTCTTATGCTCTGCCTGGCTTCCATCTTATACGCAATGATCGTACTGGCTCCCGTGGTGGCGGGGTTGCTATATACTTACGTGCTCATATTCCTTTCTCTGTAATTAGCACCTCGGCACAACCACCTCCAGCTAACGCAGGCGAGCATCTGTTGGTTGAAGTTGTTCTTGCTCATAATAAAATCCTTCTCGGAGTTTACTACAGCCCTTCTTTACTTGTAAATTTTTTCACTTCATTCGGAAATCTACTTGATGACTTAATTCCTTCTTACAGCCATTCTATTATTATGGGTGACTTTAATACTTGCCTCCTTAGGAACGATGCCCGTACTTCTTCATTTCAATCCGTTATTAGTTCCAGTAACTTAAATATTCTCCCACTTACTGCCACCCATCATTTCCCGAATTCAACTCCATCTCTTCTCGACTTGTTAATAGTTTCATCTCCCCAGCATGTTGCGAAGCACGGTCAATGCTCAGCCGACGCTTTCTCGTATCATGATCTCATTTTTTTGTCCTATAAAGTTCGTCCTTCTAAAGCTAAACCCAAAGTAATTCTTCAGCGCAATTTTAGTGGTATGGATCAACATGCGTTCCGTGAGGACGCTTGTAATATCGATTGGTCTTCCGTTACATCCGCTCAGTCCGTTGATGAGCAGGTCAATACTTTTAATTCGCTCGTAACGAAACTATATGACAAGCATGCACCGTTTCGAGCCGTTAAGATTAAACATCTTCCAGCGCCATGGTTGACAAATGATTTAAGAATATTGATGCAGAAGAAAGTCGCAGCAAAAAACCGATTCAAATTACGACCTAATGATCACAATAGGCAAAACTATGCCAAGATTCGTAATCGCTGCAATAGGGCGTGTAGGGATGCGCTACGCCGCCACATCCATAGTTCCGTCGAAAATGTAGACACATCCAAAGTTTGGAAATTCCTCAGGTCGCTTGGAATCGGAAAGTTAAAACAAAATCCTATTTCACACAATATTAATATTGACTCACTGAATCTTCATTTCTCTTCATCATCATGTATAAGTGATGCCGATAAAGCGACTACGTTACACAAACTGTCTACTATACCGGTTCCTAATCTTTCTCCCTTTGTATTTGACCAATTATCGGATTGTGATGTTAAGAAGAGCTTGCTGTCAATTACTTCCAATGCGGTGGGTAATGACGGTATAAGCCGCAATATGTTAGTACCAATTCTTGATGTCATCCTCCCAGTCCTCACTTTCCTTTTCAATTGCTCCTTCTCCAACGCTGTATTCCCTTCCTCTTGGAAAGACGCTCAAATAATTCCTTTGCCTAAAAAAGGTAACACTAAATCATTTGCTGAATTTCGACCCATCTCCATTCTTCCTTTCTTATCCAAGGTCCTTGAGCGTTCCTTTCTAATCATAAACTCCTAAACCCACTCCAATCCGGTTTCCGTCCTGGCCATAGCACAGTCACTACTTTAGTCAAAATCACTGACGAAATCCGCCATGGAATGGAAAACGGCCAATTGACTGTGCTGACGTTGCTGGACTTCAGCAATGCCTTCAACACTGTTAATTTTGACATCCTCTTAGCTTTGCTGCGCTCTCTTAACATATCTCCAACGGTAATTGAGTGGTTTCACAGCTACCTGTACGGGCGCAGGCAACGGGTTCGCCTTGAAGAGAAGTTCTCTTCGTGGTGTGACTCGACGGCTGGTGTCCCGCAGGGTGGCGTTTTATCTCCTCTTCTCTTTACTATATTCATCACTTCAATTTCTGAAAACCTTTCTTCTTCCTACCACCTATATGCAGACGATCTACAGATATACTGCCAGGCACCACTTTGTAATCTCGCTGAAGCTGTTCAAACTACCAACGGCGACCTGGGTCGAATAGTTGATTGGAGTCGAGCCTTCGGACTTAAGGTCAATCCAAGGAAAACGCAGGCTATTGTGGTCGGCAGCTTCAGATTGCTCTCAAAGGTCAACTGGAAAACACTTCCCAAGGTCGACTTTGATGGAGTGACTATCCCCTATAGTCAAGTTGTAACGAATTTGGGTGTAGCTATTGATAGTTGCTTGAGTTGGGGGCCTCAGCTGCAAGCTGTCAGCCGCAAGCTTTACGCATCTTCGGCATCTTTAAGAAGACTACGCAACTTTTTACCCACTGCCACTAAAATTTCGCTAGCACTGTCGCTGCTCCTTCCTGTCTTAGACTATGCTGACGCCAGCTATCTTGATCTTACGGAGGACCAGCTAAATAAACTTGAGCGCCTTCAAAATCTTTGTATACGATTCATATTTGGCTTGCGTAAGTATGATCATGTTTCTGAATATCGCGCTAAACTCAAGTGGCTTCCTATTCGTCTTCGCCGGAATACTCACATCCTCTCCCTTCTTTATAACGTATTGTTTAATCCCAATTACCCTAGCTATCTAAAGGATCGTTTTAGTTTCCTTCATTCTTCTCACTCGCGCTCATTACGGTCATCAGAAAACCTAACTCTTAAAACCCCTCCGCACCACACCACCTTTTACGATAACTCCTTTACCGTACAAGCTGTTCGTCTCTGGAATTCGCTTCCAGTTGCGATCAGGCGTGCGCAATCTATCCACATATTTAAGGAGCTCGTGAAAATTTTTTACCTATCCGCTTAACCACATCCTGCTGCAAAGCTGCCATTGTCAACTACTTTCTACCTGAGACTATTATGTTTAAGTATGTATATATTTACATACTAATATATTTATTTCACACACACTTATTATTTATTTTATTTATTTATTTTATTACATACATTATTTATTTTTATTTTTTTTTTGCTATCTATTCACTTTTATTTAAATTCCGTAAAAAGTTTACACCTCCGATTTTCGAGTTTATATGATCTCTCCATCCGACTGGTTGTCTGGAAGAAATCGCTTCATAGCGATAAGACCGCCAAATTGTGACTATGTATTTTACCTTTTTTCTTGTTTTGTATGTATTTGTATTGTAAACTGTTGCAATAAAAGAGTTATCTAATCTAATCTAATCTAATCTAATTATTTTTAGTTACACACCAAGCTAATACACTTATCATCATAAAACATTTAAGACTGCACCATACGCATTTGTAAACCAAACTATAGAATTATAGTACAGCTCAAAGCGCCATTTTTATTCCAAAACTGTTTGTCATTTTCGCGACCAGTTACGTTTCAAATATTTTTACACTATGTAACAAGAGACAAAAGTTCAAGAAAATCACATCAAAACAATCTATACATGTTTCTGTTTAATTTGTCATTTAAAACTTGTAATTTACTTACGATAAATCATCTAAACATCTTGTTTACAAGCAGTTGCACTGACACTACACAAAACTGTTTGTTATTTTCCCGACCAGTTACGTTTCAAATACTTTTACACTATGTAACAAGAGACAAAAGTTCAAGAAAATCACATCAAAACAATCTATACATGTTTCTGTTCAATTTGACATTTAATACTTGTAATTTACTTACGATAAATCATCTAAACATCTTGTTTGCAAGCAGTTGCACTGACACTACACAAAACAGTTTTTCATTTTCTCGAACACTTATGTTACACTTACGTTACGTCAAATATTTTTACACTATCTAACAAGAGGTAAAAGTTCAAGAAAATCACATCAAAACAATCTATACATCTTTAAATCATCTAAACATCTTGTTAACAAGCAGTTGTACTGACTGACATTAAACAATCCTGTTCACAAATGCGTCATCATTTGTTTTCAACGACCAATACCAACACTTTTTCTATTAACACGATAACCAATCCTAATTTAGTATACGAGCGCATAGAACACAGAATCGAATGATGTCAAACACTCTTATTGGCTAAAATAAGTTGCAGGCAGTAAATAATTAACCATTGACCTTGTCACTGGCGGGACATACGGCATTCCCGCCGACACTCAACGGTACTTTTTCGTGGAAATGCCGGTATTCCCGCCGACACTCGAGAGGTTAAATGACATCATCCGTCGGGCCCTTCACTCCGCAGAACCGGCAATCTTAGAGCCAAACGGTATGTTTCGGAGCGATGGCAAGAGGCCTGACGGAATGTCTCTAATTCCATGAAAGCTAGGGAAGTCGCAGGTGTGGGACGTGACTTGTGTAGACACTCTGGCTCCGTCCCACATCCGTGCGACCTCCTGCGAGGCGGGTGCGGTAGCAGCCGCAGCCAAAAGTCTCAAGCGGCGTACATACGATTCTTTTGGCGAGAACTATGTGTTTGTGCCGTTTGGGGTAGAAACGCTGGGGCCATGAGGGCCGGGCACGGCGTTTCGTGAAAGATCTATCGAAGCGCCTTGTCGAAGCTGAACCGGAGGGCTGGTAGCAACTTTTGCCAACGAGTTAGCTTAGTCATTCAAAAGGGCAACGCTGCCAGCCATTTGGGGACTTTGCCACGCGGCAGCGATATTTTTTATTTATAAGATATTTAAAGGTTTTTAGTTTTAAAGTTATTTTGTTTTAGTTTATAGGTTTTTTTTCTTTGTTTTATAATTAGATAGAAATTAGTAGTGGCGGGGATTATATTTAAGTAATGTATGCATTATATTTAGTCACTTCAAAGATAAAGTTAATATTTTGCCCGGTTTCTTTTCTGTAAAACAGCAACACTAAAAATAAAATAAAATTATGAATTAAAAATAAAATAAAAATTAACAACTTTCCTTTATAAAAACAAACACAGAATTTGATACTAGTCCTGCAATAAATTGTGCATCTGTTACATTTTCTTTTCGGTTAGAATAACAAGATAAGTGAAATCTTTTATGTTGTTGCTAAATAGTAATATTTTAACTAAGGCCTAAAATATTAACTGGGAACCTTCGATCATATAAACTGGGAACCATATAATTTGCTCAAGCTAAATATTTCGAACGCAATCGTCGAATATGATTATGTATTGTGTTATGAATTATACTAAAATAATTAAATTGGCAAAATTAATATCAAGTTCAAATTGTGTTGGTATATTTATTGAGTTGAGTTATAATACCTAAGACCATGTAATTACAAGTGTAGTGGTAAAGGAATGCATAAGTACTTACCTACTCATTAGTAAATAAAACGTAATATTTAAACTAATGTGACGTATATTAAAATGATACCACTCTTACGGTCATACAAAATTTATTTTAACTTGGTCTCAAGGCGTGGAGTACGTAAAGGTCTAGCTGGGTAGTTTGCTCTCGTCCCTGACTTAGCTTGGGGAAGCGCCGAGGTTTTGGGAGGCGCGTCGCAGTACAGGAGCTGCGTGCTGCGTGGTGTGTTCACAAAATGGCGGCCGCGTCGAAATGCGAAGACGGTCGCGTAAAAATCTTCTAAACTCCGGACGTAGAACTCCGAACGTAGAACGTGGAACTTCAGTCCAAGCGTAGAACCCTGGAACACAACGCAGCGTGATCCGGTTTGTCCAGCAGCCGCCGATTGAGATAGCCACCTCACCCCAAGCCAATCCGAAAAAGTCAGATGAGAATAGACTGTAGTGTGAGGTGGGAAGCGATCACTATCAGAGCGGAGTGCACATAACTATGAAATCTAAAACCTAGCTAAAAAGCATTGCGAGAAGCGCTAACAACTAAATCATGTTCCAAAAAAAACAAATTAAAATTAAATTATTTAAGTGCTGGTTCGGATCCCTGTCGAGGGTACTTTTAAAACATTTGGTTCCCATCCAGTAATTTAACATTAAACTAATAACGAGATCGACCGTAGTAGTACCGGTCTCAATAATAATTAAATAAGTTAAAAGCAAATTACATATGTGCGGGTTCGAGTCCCGGTCGAGGTTACATGTAAAACATTTGATTCTTCTCCGTAATTTAAAGTTGAACTACATAAGAGATCGACCGTATTAATACCGGTCTTAACAGGAATTAAATAATTAGTGATGGGTCGCTACAAAATTCTCTAAGTGAGAATATTCTCCAATCGGTAATATTCTAGAATTATCCTTTTAATTGAGAATATTCTCAGATCAAGAAGAATTTAAGAGAATTCAAAATTGGACAAAGATTTTCTTATTTTTAGGAAAAAATATGTATTCTTTTAGAGGTTTTCAACAACGATGGCAGTATTGTATAAAATAAGTAGGTATCTCAATTTATTTAGCTAATGATGCTAATAATTATCACAGCAACATCGTTTTTGCCGATAACCTTGCGAGTAAAAATTGATTTTATTTTATGTTTCCACCGCAATAGTTTTTTATGTACCGCTTCTGTGGTCTAGTGGCTAAGCCGCCGGTTTCAGACCCAGAGGTCTCGGGTTCGATTTCCAGCAGGGGGTACATCTTTGTGTGCTCGGTTTGGTCGGTGGTAGGGCTGTTAAGTCCGCCAGGCTAGCTACCACCATCTTATCTAAATCTGTCGCCATAACAACGATGTTTATAGCATTGTTGTGTTCCGACAGTTTGAGATAAGATAGCCAGTACTTCATTGGTTGAGGATTCCGGGTGAAGCGCGCTTCCACCTTCGGCCTTATCATCACATACTATCAGGTCAGTTGAAGGCCAAGCGCTTACCCGTTGTAGAATAATAAAATAAAAAAACAAACGTTTTGTTTAGTTGCGCTAGTAGCATGTCCGCGCCCCCTCCCCGCGCCAGTGTTAAATCTTGAGATCTTTATTAAAGCTGATAGTTTGAAAATACTGATGTGTCTATTTTATAGCCAAAATGATATAGGTACTTATTAAACTTTGCAGGTAATTTAAAAAGAACTTACGAGAATTTTCTTCGAAATATTCTCGAGAATATTCTCGCTTAGAAGAACTTACCTCAGGAAAGACAATAATTTAAAATTTCTATGTGAAATATTTATATATAAAGCAGAAATACAATCTCAGTTCCATTAATTTAATTAGATTATTCAGATAGTCATCCAATTTATAAATTCTCTTAAATTCTCTCCCAAAAGAATATTCTCGAGAACTTAACAGCAAAGTTCTCACTGAAAGAACATTCTCGGAAATTTTCCATCACTATAAATAATTAACAACCTCTAGAAGTCTTCCTGACAGACAAGGAAACAAATAGCAATTAGCAAACGAGTTGCACAACTAAAAATTAACATTATACAATGACGGTCACCCTTTAACGGTTACATGTTTTAACAATTTTGAAAATCACCGTTACATGTTTAAATCTTTGATTTGAAATTATAAACAAACCTTCGCACGCTTAGTAATGCTATCTACGCGCACTGCATAAGCGAGCTAAGGCTAAACCAAAGGATTAACACACATCTAAATACTTACTAGCTAATAACTCCTCTAATTTAAAAACTGTTCAACACTTACCCTAACGGGGAATAAGTAGCACAATTATCGTGGAATGACGATAAGGCTGGATACTTTATAAATAATTGCTTTGGTCAAATACGTGACCTATTAAATATTTATAAAAAAAACGTATTTTATTAAAATTGATAGCGACGACAAAAGCAACGTCTGTCGTATCTCTGGCTTTCAGGCGTATGAGACGATATGAGCTGGTCACGCGCAAGTAAATTTTAACTTACCTACGTACATCAAATATAAAAATACAAAAGGCATTTCAGGGTACCGTGCGCGCAACGACTAAACCATATGAAATAAAATACGTTTGTTTTGCAGTTATGAAAACTATTAAGACTTTATTTTTTTGTAGTTATTAGATATGTAATTTAGTTTAAAGTAATATTTAGAATTAAGTTAATTAGGATAATATAATCTACGTTTGTTTATTTATAAATTAAAATTTTATATAAGGATTTAATAGCTATACGTTTATAACGTTACACTAATGTCCCTAATATTAACTGTGAATCTTAGCAAAATACTTCGAACACAATCATCAAATAAGATTATGTATTATAGTTTTATGAATTACATTAAAATAATTACATTGGCAAAATTTTTATCAAGTATAAATTGTATAGATACGAGTATATTTATTGAGTTAAGCTATATTACAAGCTTTTATTTAACTTGCAATGTATGTATGTAAGTATGTCTTGTTCGGGTGGAATTTTGCAACTCAATTTTGACACACTTCCCGGTTACCGATTGAGCTGAAATTTTGCAAACTTGTGTAAATCGCGTGACAATGCATTATTATGATGACATGGTGCTGATCTGATTATGGAGCTGGAAGGTGGCCACAGGAACTTTGTAATGAAATAACACAACCTCATCGAGTTTAGGCTCGTTTGAATCGTCTTGACGAGTAATTTGTCTTTCAATGGTAACTAGGGTCTGATGATGGAGCTGGAAGGTGGTCATAGGAACTCTGTAATGAAACGACGCAACCCCATCGAGTTTCGGTTTGTTTCAATTGTCTTGACAAGTCCTTTGTTTTTACGTGGTTACCAGGGTCTGATCTGATGATGGAGCTGGAAGGTGGTCCTAGGAACTCAGTAAAGAAACGACGCAACCCCATCGAGTTTCGGCTCGTTTGATTCGTCTTGACGAGTACTTTGATGCTAGATGGTAACCAGGGTCTGATGATGGAGTTGGAAGATGGCCATAGTAATTCAGTAATTAAACAACATAACCCCATCGAGTATGGGCTCGTTTGATTCGTCTTGACGAGTACTTTGATGCTAGATGATAACCAGGCTCTGATGATGGAGCTGAAAGGTGACCAAAGGAACTCAGTAGGTAATTAAGCGACACAACCGTATCGAGTTTGATTCGTCTTAATGGGTTAACCGTTTTTAATGGGTGGTGAGTGGTGGTGGTTTGGTGGACGTGAATAAATTTTGTAAACATATATATTTCTATTCAGTGAGATGAACAGATGACAAACGTTTCCAAGAATAACTAAAAAGTAAAAATAAATTTAAATTAAAAAACCTTTTAAAAAAACATGCTTTTATTTAAAAATGCGATAAAAAGAAAAAATAAACTTACTTTAAAACTTTTACTATCAACATATAACGTCATTACACAATTTATATGGTATAAAAGGTTCTCGCGAGATTTACTTTAAACTTACTAATATGTGTAAATAAACAAGTAAATTAAATAACTTGATGTGATTGATTTTAACTAAGTATTAAAATTTTCAATCTAAGAAAATACGAGTACCTACTTACCTAAATCTCGCGACAATATTTACATTTTATATAACATATTTTTAAATATATAATTGTGTAATGACGTTATAAATTGATAGTAAAAGTTTGCAGTAAGTTTATTTTTTTCTTTTTATCGCATTTTTAAATAAAAGCTTGTTTTCTAAAAAGGTTTTTTATTTTTTTTTATTTTAGATCATGTAATTACAACAATAGTGGTAAAGGATATTTACACATAATAAGTACTTATTTACTCATAATAAGTACGTACTACTAAGTACCTATAAGTATATAAGTACCTATTTATTAGTAAATAAAACGGAAATTATAAAAGTTGAAGAATCATCTTTAATTATATTACAACATCTGACAGAAACATTGAATATCTTTTGATTTGCTATGTCAGTTTCCGCTTCAAGAGGGATAAGGGAAAGTGAAAAGGAGCTGAGTGGTACATAATTATGTTGAAGGTTGGTTTGCGTTATGCGTCAGGGCAACAACGTAGCATCAATTAAAGCAGCTGTTCGACTGAGAATAAAGAAATATATAACTGTAACTAATATTTTAGGTTAGTATTTTTTCTTATCAATTTAGTGTTTTGTGTAAAACATTATGCTGACTGCGGGACCCTTTCCCTTGGTTCAATCTTGACTCTAAAGCCATCGGATCTTTTCAGTATGATGTCTCCTTGTAATACATATTCACTCTCTGGAATGTCTGATATTGTCTTGTAGTTTCGCAAGATCGTAGACAACAGCACCTTTAGTTTCAACATAGCATATTTACGACCTGAAAATGAAAACAATATTATTATTTACTTATTCAGTTTTTAATACAATACATAATTACTTATATATTATACTTAAGGTTAAATGTTTTTAGAGGACACCATTTGCAGTCCTAGATAGTTTCATTTAATAGAAGTACTATAAGCAACACTTCTGACGAATGGTATAGAAACGCATTCGGGATAAAAATAAATACTAGTTTATATGTATAAACATGCTATAGGTATGTATGATATATAATATTATTATTATACATTGAACATACAAAAACTATGTAGATTTTATACTCAACTGTCTTGCTTTATATAAGGCGACTGCTAGAAACCGCAAGAAACTTCAAGGGCTGGTCAGGTCAAGTGATTTAAACATGACAAAAATGACAAAAAAGGAATCCGTATTTTTTCATTTTTAAATAATTCATTTTGTGAATTTTAATTGGATAGTCTTTGAGTATCTAATTTATTTTAAAGCAATAACATAAGATAAATAAAATGAAAAACAATTAAAAATAACGATTATTTACAACGCGCGGGCAACGGCCGGCCGGCCGACCGTCTGTTGACCCGTTCGCGTCAGCTGGGCGATAAGTACCTACGTTAGTTTGCAATGAGACCATTTTTGTCATGTTTAAAACACTTGACTTGACCAGCTCTTGAAGTTTCTTGTGGTTTCTAGCAGTCACCTTATATAGTCAATTAATAAATAATCATGAAAAAAAGACACACCTGAAGATTTTATTTTAAAAAATCTTTAGTATGGCTATCCTAGACGATAAAACAACTTTACTGTTCAAATTTCGTAATTATAGCTCAGCTGTTTCAGCTTTTCATTAATGAATCAATCAATTTGTATTTATGTCTTTATAATGTCATAGATTACTACTCAACTATTTAAAGGTACCATTGTTTAAGTACAATGGCAGGTGAGTCGATGCTGGCATGACAAATTAACATACAAGTAAATTGCAATCTAAACATGAATAATTATGCAGAAGTTACATACGCCTGTCACTCTTAATCGCGTGTTAACATACTCTCTAATCTGCATCTACTTAACAATCAACTTAACCTAGTGATAACTCTCTAGTTTAAAAAATCGTATTAACATTATAATACGTTGTTGATTCGCTGAAATGTTATGTCGATCACGGAAATATGAATTAATATAAGGGACAATTTCCCGAAAATGAGTTATATACACCGTTGGATTCGGAATTTTACGCGCCATCGAATGGTATACTTGAAATGTTGATATCTTGAAAAAAGAACTAGTTTATGTCCCTCACATTACACATTTAAGAGGTCCTAAACAAATCTTTATCACAAATTTTGACGTATCATGCACTTGTACAAAATGTTATTTTAATTTAAATGTATGTCTCATAATAAATTATATATGGCCTTTACCCTAATCAAGTTTTCGTTTTCCTAAACCTTACTAAATAATATTTACCGTATATTTCTACCGTGTGTGAATCTAAAACGCAGAAAATACACATGGGGAGAGGCAGATGGTAAACGTGGTCGTGGTTATTGCGAAATTGCCACATGCTTTTTACGCTATCTCAAAGAAATTGATGGTAGAGGGGTAAATACATTGTTACTAGAAGTACTGTAAATTGCTAGTACAGTGCAAGATTATTTTGATGGTCTGCCCTTACTTTACAAAAAAACTTATCACAAGGATTACTTAAGTATTCCTTATGAAAATAAAATTAAAGACACTTTAAATGAGACTGATAAGGAATACTCTTGTTGGGAATAAGTTCCTCCACTTAATTAAATGTTTATGATTCTCATTCTTATTATTAATCGCATCGCGACCTGTTTCAGCTTTTTTTAGATTGTTGATAATGTTGTTATGTTCTTTATAATGTTTCGTTGGATTGTTGACAATGCAAACTGCTGCAGTTAATAATCAGGTTGTACTTAATATTTTCGCTTTAGGCACATTTTTCCTAAGTCATATTAAATTTAGTCGTTGAGTAAGCTCTAACGATCGTAAATGCCTTGATATTTGACGTGACATTTAACAATCGTTCGTATTACCTACATAAAATTTACTCTACGATTAAATTTTACCTGACTTTGGAACAATCTGCCTTTAATTAATATAGTAAAGTATACATTAGTAGTGTGAACATTGTTATTATCTTTGTTCTTTATACTATAATTTACCAAAATTTAAAATTGAATTGATTTTTTTAATTATAATTTAATCATAATTAACTACTCACTTACTTAAAAAATCTATTGAACTTGAAATTTTGGAAAATACTTTCTTTAGATTATATATTTTAATGATTAATTTTAGTTTCATTTTATGTTTTCACAATAAAATTCACAAGGACAGCAATATTTTTTTTTATCTAAAGTAAATCAAGTTAAGCAATTTGCTTTTGAAAGTAGAATTTTATTATAGGATTTAGTTAAGATACAGCAATAACTAAACCAAAAAGGGTACCTTACTTCAAAATTAACTAATATTATTTTTGTCTATATGACTGTTACATTAATGCAGAGTATTTTGTGTTAAATGCAATTACGGTATAGAACGCATTTACATTTATTTTTAATGTAAGAGACATGCTATTTTGGAATCCATAAAGATAGATACTCTTAGTTTTGCTTGCATAGTTTTATAGAGCTCTCAAACCTAAGCAACTTTGCCATAGACAACAAGTAAGTAGAATAAAAAGTGAAAAAAATACAAGCAAGTATTATAAATAAAATTTGTTTTTTACTTCTCCTGAAAAGTAGACCTTTGTCCCTTACATTAATTCATATTTCCATAATCGATGTGCAAAAAATAAAAACATTACATAATTGTCAGGGTTAACAGGTGAGACTATAATCCTAGTTTTAATGTCCTTTTTCGATTGATGTATATATTTAAAGGAGGAGCTCGATTTGATGGTCGTTAAAGGGAGGTATTTTGAGCGCTTCTCTCTCGCTCTCTCGATGGTACGACGGTAAGGGACGGGAAGAACAGCGAAGCGGCGCGAATAATCGCGTTTTATATTTTAAAACATTTTTAGATGTAATAAATAAAAAACGATCGGTTATAATCCCTCAAGTTATCTATGAAATTCATTTTGGTAAATGACTCATAATTTCAAATCACTTATTTTAAGAATAAAACCTCGAAAAGAAGATAAAATGACACAAAAATATGTAACTTTGTGAACTTATTCTATCAAGCCAACTTTATCAAATCGTGTTTCCATCGAGTGTATTTCACAGAATAAAGCCTCAACAATATTTCATAATTTTCACAGATTAAAATTTTACTGTTTACTACTTCAAAAATTAATTCTAAGAACGTGTTATTTTAATTTTTCATTAACACCTAGCCTTTCGTGATGCCGGGGCACGTGCTACTCCGTCCTTTCCGTACGTTCCGGTCGTTATCGTAAGATGGCAGTCGTTATACCCATCAACCCGCAATGGGCCAACGTGATGGGTTATCGCCATATCTCCCCACGTGCTGTTGTTCATGTGGAGGGCCAGTGCCCAGCAGTGGGACGCATATAGAATGATGATGATGATACTTTCAAAACCTTTTGTCCCTTACCAACACAGCTCCTAGGCCCAGCACTGAAAGGTATGTAGCTGTAGTAATGCCGGCTCTGTGTGTTCTCTGGTAAGAAGTTATCAGGATTAAAGACATTGGGATTTTTGTAGTACTTTGGGCTGCGGTGTATTCTGTATGGCGCTATTACAACCGTAGCCCCGGCAGGTAGAACGTAGTTGTTGGTTTCTGTAAATGTCGAAATTATAATTAGACGCGTTGCCCTGAAGCTTATTGCTTTCTCACAACTACAGATGATATTGACTCGCCAGCAGTGGGTCCAGTCCTTCAGGAAAAAGCCCAGCTCGTCCCGCCATCTCCTCATGGGCCTATATATATAAACACGACTATTATCCCCGAAGGGTTAGTTAGATAGTAGGCAATGAGGAGAGTAAAACCAGTCCTATACCTTAGCTCACATTTCCCCAAATAGCGACTGCACATGTGCTCAGCGTGACAGGTGGTAAAGTTCATTGCCGCTCTATGCTGTTGGATGTATATGCAGTATATAGTCCGTTAGTCGCCTTTTACGACATCCAAGGGAAGAGAGGGCTACGCGGTTACGCGACAGCGATACGGTTAAACGGTCGATACTGCTATTTGAAAATTACCACAATCATGTTTGAAAGGCTTGATTGATTGATTGAATGATTACAGGGACACGATTATGTACTTTTTGAAACAGTAAAATCGAAGCGTCAGTCCTCCAATATCATTATAAATTACACTATAATAGATAGTACTCAAATGAAGATTATAATGTGGTACATTATTAGAAAATAATAAAACGTTAAATCTGATTTAGCAAACAAAACATAGTTAAAACGAAATAAAAAGGTACCTTTGTGATTTGTTCAAAATCAAACTTCAAATTTACCGGAAGCAAATACTTACTAATTATTAGATCCTCTTTCAAATCCCTTGCTATCAAAGGTACTGGCGGAAACAAACGGAGGGTTTCAAGAATTACTCTTTCCAAGTATTTCATGTTAACAGTGTCTTCAAAGGTGGCGGGTCTATCAGAATTGCCAAAGATTTTGTACAACTCGTCATACACTTTCGCTTGGATATTTTGATGGACACCCAACAGACACAAAACAAAGCTGGATCCAGCTGCTGTTGTATCATGACCCTAATCGACAGAAACAAGACATTAAAACTTTGTACTCATTAGCTCGAGTGAATAGGCTGCTTGTGGGCAAGCTCGCTCCATCATCGGCTTCTTCTTAATCCTACGGATAAGAATGTGGCAAAGAGCAAGCCCAATTATTATTTAAAATAAATCATTTCGTCTATTAATTATCTATCACTTCAATAAACAGACAATCTTACTTCAAACATTATAGTGTCCACCTCTTCTTTTATTTCATGATCAGTTATCGCGTTAGTGCCGTTCTGAGCAGATTCTATCATTAAATCCAAAAACGCCATACGTTTCTTTTCACCTACAAATATAAGAAGTATTTTGAAAAATATGCAAATCATAATTGGTTTATTTGTCAGGATAACAATTATATTTTATATAATTTCAAAAATAAATTTATGGATGTACACTGTGATTTTAACTGCCAACTGCGGCATCTTTAATTGACTAACATGTCAGTCATGTGCAATCCATTACGTATTTAATTGTACTGTACAAAGTTTAACTGAATAACAATACAACGAAAAAAACTAGATATTTATTTTTATGCTTAAGTTATGAGTTATGACTTACCAACATCATTGTCGTCAATATAATCTAAATCATCACTGTATCTCTTAAATACGTTATCAGAATCCGTCGTAACGTCGTTTTGAGAATCACCACTACTTTTGTCGTCGGATTCCTGAGTCAACTCTTCTATAGAGGGAGGAATGATACCTTTTAATTTATTTGTAAGATATATTTCTTTTTTATTTTTGATCACCTGAAACGTAATGAGGCATATCAGCTCAAAAAGAAAGCGTAAATTACAATAAAAAATTAAACTGCATTCTTTTCTGAAAAAGGTACGAAGATATCTAAACCAAAATTAAATATGTGTTAGGTACCTTATTAGTTAGCCCATGAATTATTTCCAATAGTTGCCTTTGCTTTTTATAGAATGATGTTAAATTGAAAATAAAATTGGGTCGAAGCCAGAATTTGTAATGTCTCTGATGAATTATATCACACATGCTGAAAAAATTGGAACACATTTTAGAATTTATAAATTATAAAGAAAAAAACAATAAACAAAACAAAGTGAGTTCTCCATGCTTACTTCATAACCGCCATAGCATAATCAAATCCAGACTTGTCCTGAGTTTTTCTTGTAATACCCATCGCGGTTTCTGCAATACATAAGATTTTCAAAATATAGCTGTTCTAAACATACAATCAATCATTCTCATGGTTTAAGGCTGGTTTTACAGTCACGCTTTGAGTGTCTTGTATTGTTTTATGGTTAAACGCTCACGCTTATTAAAATCTTGCATAGATAACAAGCCGTGATGACCACTTGCGCGGACGGTAATGTCACTGTAAAACCACACTTAATTAGTGTTGAATACATTTTAATAAGACATTGAAATCAAATAATCAATTAAATTTCGAAGATTATCATATTTTGAATAGTACCTTACATACATAAATACTCTTTGAGAGATTTTTCGTTGATCAGCAAAGTAAAAAAATCTTACCAAGTAGAATATCAACTGTGGCTTCACTCATGTAGTCATGGACATCAAAAGTATTCCCAACCTCTGGCCTCATTTTGTCAACAACATTTATGCTGTTTTCATTGAAGACGCTGACAAAGGACTTCAGAATATTGATGTGGAACGTCGGAGCTATCATCTTTCGATGCGACCACCATTTTGATCCTGAGGAGTGTGTTTATTTTTGTATCTCAAAAATTTCGGGTACAACAACTACTTTTGATAGAAGTCTCGAAGTAAAAAATTATAACATGAATAAAGACTGCACATACATCCAAACGCATTGAGCGGCGATGGACTCACCACCTGTTACGCTGAGTACATGTGCATACTCGTACGTGTGCAGTCGCTGTTTGGTGAAAGTGGACTGTGGCAGAGAACAGCTATTTGCGGTCCTCATTACCTTGTCTCTGACTAACCCTTCAATGATAGTAGTCGTGATTAAATGGATGTATATGAAGCACAATTAAAAAAAAAATAGTTTTTCCTCAACACGAACATCTAGTTCAATCAATGAAAGTTATATTTCAACCGCCTCTGTGGTCTAGTGGCCATGCCACCGGTTTTAGACCCACAGGTCCCGGATTCGATTCTCAGCGGGGGTACGTCTTTGTGTGCTCGGTTTGGCTGGTGGTAGGGCTGTTAAGTCCGCCTGGCTAGCTACCACCATCTTATCAAGTCTCTCGTCATAACAACGATGTTTATAGCATTGTTGTTTTCTGACAGTTTGAGATAAGATAGCCAGTTCCTCAGTGGTTGAGGATTCCGGGTGAAGCGCGCTTCCACCTTCGGCCTTATCGTCACTTACCATCAGGTGAGATGAAGGCCAAGCGCTTACCCGATGTAGAATTTAAAAAAAAACGTTAATTTTGAAAACGTGAAACTTTCCTAAGCTCGTTTGCCGGTTCAAAATCATAAATTAAATAATAGAATTTCACCTGAACTAATCAGGAGACCTTCACCAAGCCAGGGTTTGAACAAGCTGTAATCTGAAGCCTTGTTGATGTGGACATGGCTATTCAGGACCAGTTCTACGTCGTCAGGATCGTTAAGGGCGATGACCAGCCTCGACCCAAACCAACCTCGTGCCACGTCGCCATACGTATCAGCATATGCCATCGCAATTTTAATTAAATCTGTAATCAAAATAATTGTATTCATTAAACATGTTCGTAATTGTAAAAATGTTTTAACAGACAAAACCATCTCCGTTAAATCCATTTACGGGTTTACGAAAAGTCATAAGTAAACAAACTTTAGTGATTGCTTGAGCTAACTAAAATCATCGTTTATTATTTTTTTATTGCAACAGCCATAGCAGAGTTACAGATTAAAAAACTTACCAGAAGGCTTTTTACCGAGTGCCATGAGGCTATGTCCAAATATTGGTAACGGAGTGGGACCGGGTAATTTATTACCAAGCTTATATAGTCTCGACCTCTGCTGTCTTCTGTACAGCAGTAACAGTCCAGCAGTTAGTAGAACCAGCATGTAAAAGGTTAAGCGATAACCGGTGACCTGATGGTCTTGTGCCTTTTCCGATATTGTCGACATCCTATTTGAAGGCCTTCAATCAGCAGAAAGTCTTGTGAGACCCCGGAGTAAGCGTAGAAATCTCTTCGGATGGAGTCAAATATTACTATATGAGAAGACATAGACGTATAAATAGAAAAATCTTATTATTTTATACTTTCGTGGTGACTACGATAACTTTTAGGAAAACACTGAGTTTAAAGACTTAATTACACCCAACAACATAAACATGGTAAAAATCCCTAAAACCTAAAAGTTAAATCTTGTTTTGCCAAATATAAACACAACAAAAAAGCATTTTTTAAATAAGTTCAGCAGCGGTGAAGTGCGCAAACATATAACATTCTTTGCAATTGCTTTTCTAAAAATCTATATATATAATATATAGATTTTTATAAGATTCAGACAACGAATTTGATACTTCTTTGTGACATTTAGGTAAGTAGGTATTTAAACTTATCTAAGGTAAAGTCTTATGTTTTAACCGTAATCATAATCAGCTCAATTACAGTGGTATTTTTTATTAACATGTTTTATTTCTAATTAAGTACACCAAAATGAAATTTACACTTTAATGTCAACTTCTCTTATTACGGAGGTAGTCATTTTCGGGTTCTTCCGTTGATACAGAGTACATACTTTCGTAAAAAAACGTACCTCATGCCTCCGTAAAAGAAACTTCATAGAACCAACTTACAAATAGCAAAATACCCATAATAAAAATAGTAATTTATAACAAAATGACTATGCTGCAAAAACTAATAAACTCGAACGCTACAATAATATAAAAATAATTAAAGCATAATTATAATGTATATTTGACACTACCTGATAGTGTTAAAAGCAATATCAAAGAACAATGACCAATTTTTAAGGGCAACTGGTGCCTTTTTTTTGAGCGGCGGTCAACCAAATGTTTTTATTTTTGTATAAAAAGTACGACGAACAATAAATGTTAAGAAACCATACTCTTAAACTCAGTCCGAGCCGAGTTATAAAGGTTTAAACATCTAGAAAATAATTCTGGTACATTTGTTCTTCAGATTTTGCTCAGCTATGTCACCTATGTCACAAAAAATAAATCTTAGATAGTTGTCGTAGTATTTCTTAATTACCCAACGTTTGCAAACATTAACCTTCCATATTTCTTTAAATTATGATTATCAATGAGTCCAGATTACGAAAGCCAGGTTGTAAGAGTGTGTACTCTTACACTTCAAAAACACACGTACGCCACAAAGGTAGAAAATGAGTGACAATTCATCATCAGCCAGAAGACGTCCACTGCTGGACAAAGGCCTCCCCCAAGGATCTCCACCACGACCGGTCCTGTGCTGCTTGCATCCAGCGGCTACCCGCGACCTTCACCAGATCGTCGGACCACCTTGTTGGAGGTCTGCCCACACTGCGTCTTCCGGTGGGCGGTCGCCACTCGAGAACCGTTCTGCCCCAACGGCCATCGGTTCTACGGGCGATGTGATCTGCCCATTGCCACTTGAGCTTGGCGACTCTTTGGGCTATGTCGGTTACTTTAGTTGTTTCATTTCTGATTCGATCACGTGGAGAAACCCCGAGCATAGCCCTCTCCATTGCTCTTTGCGTGACTTAGAGCCTGCCTATTAGGCCCATAGTGTGCGACCACGTTTCGGTACCGTATGTCATCACTGGCAACACACACTGGTCGGAGACTTTCGTCTTGAGACACTGCGGTATTTTTGACAAGAAGATATTTCGTATAGCTTACCGGACGCTGCCCAGCCGAGTTGGATTCGAAGATTGACCTCTTTCCATTTTTTTATCTACAATTTATTAATGGACTTTTGTTTTTAGAAAACATGCCAGTCCCATCGAACCTTATTAACCTTAACCTATTTACATTTATAAGCAAGATCATAGAGCATCATAGCGGGCCTTGAAACTGGCTGCGATAGGATGCTCTGTAATACGCCTACATCTAAAGATGTTTTAACACTGGCTGAAAGTCATCAAACCTGCGTGCGAGACGATTAGTTATAACTCTTGAGAGCAGCTTATATACGTGACTTAGAAGTGATATGGGTCTGTAGTTTCTCAGTAGAGTCTTGTTGCCCTTCTTAAAGAACAATACAACCACACATTCATGTCACGCTTCTGGCGTTCTACCTCCGAGTACGACTTAAATATTTTCTGAAGAGCTGCGAGTACCGGTTTTCCGCCAGCTTTCAGAAGCTCTGACGTAATTCAGTCAGCACTCGATGCCTTGCTGTTTTTATGCTGCTTGAGAGCCATTCCAGTCTCCTACAGGCTGATGTCCGGGATATATTCGGTGTAGTGCCGGGTTGGCTTAGCTCTAGAGTCTGTAGCTAAGCTTTGTACAGGTGGCCCCGTGGATGTGAAAAGCTGCCCATAGAATATCTCGACCTACCACATAACTTCGGACCTGGATGTGACAGTACCGTCATCGATTTTCAGCGTCGTCAGTTGGCTCTGCCCAATACCTAAATCTCTTTCAAACACTTTTGTACTTGTTTCGCTATACTCGTCGGTATTAAATCGGTGAGTGTCGCGAGTTAAAGACATCGAGATCTGCCTATTGCGCCACCAAAGCTGAGTCGAATC
Source organism: Scoparia ambigualis (assembly GCA_963921215.1). Classification (NCBI taxonomy): domain Eukaryota; kingdom Metazoa; phylum Arthropoda; class Insecta; order Lepidoptera; family Crambidae; genus Scoparia; species Scoparia ambigualis. The sequence continues at coordinate 25,468,760 of OY992510.1, read as the reverse complement.
ATCCGAAGAACGCAAAACCATCACGCGCCGCTCTTCAATCAGTTTGAGAGTATGGTCCGAGAGCTTTTTAGGTCCTCTTGTACGGTGGGTTTTCAAGAAATAGACCCAATCGCTTGGACAGTTTTCACACACCTGTTATTGTAATCGTCAATGTCTACGCAATCCTCCAGGCAATCGAAACGATTTTTCAGTTCGAGCTGAAAGCTTTAGGGGTTCTGGATTTGAATGGGACGGAGCGTAAACTTCATCGATCGACGTCTTTCCAGTTTGATATTGATGTTCAATGTGCCGCTTACCAACCAGTGATTACTGCCAGTTTTGAACGCGTTAATCACAGAGACATCATTGAATATTTGCTTCCTCGTCGAAATGATGAAGTCAATTTCATTTTTTGTGGCACCATCGGGACTTAGCTTACCTCCACTTGCGGTGTTCAGATTTCCTAAAAAAGGAGTTCATCACGAACTACTCCTCCTTCCATGAATAATGTTTTTCCAGAAAGTCCGCCAGCAGTTGGCTCCGGTGGTTCCGAATTCCAACTCCAAATCGTCCCACTTTCAGCTCATCGCCGCTTCGTTTGCCCAGTTTTGCGTTAAAGTCTCCTATAACAACGGTGTAATGAGTTTTGGAGACTTGTATGGCTCTAGAGATGTCCTCATTCGTAACCTCCACCTCATCGTCGGGGTGTGCCGTAGTCGGAGCGTACACCTATATAACCTTCAACGAATACCGTTAGGTTTGACTTTGACTTTGACTTTGAAACCCGACACCACCCTGGGACAGTTGTTCGCCCTCCCGGAAATAGAGCAAGTTACCAGATTTCAAGATTATCGAGTCCTCCCTCACTCTTCGGACCTCAAATAATCCCACAATGCCCCACCGTATCTTGCTCAATTCTTTCTCTAGTTCGTAAACATTCTCGTCGGTCCGCAGTGTGCGCGTGTTGTAGGTTGCCAGGGCCAAAATTCGTTGTTGGCGGTAACCAGGTCTCTGCCGGAGATTCTTAGCATCCCTGCCCCGTCGCTGCCTTGACCGCTACCGTAGCTAGGGCGAGGGGGCCGTCGGGGACTAGGGGCCGGAGTTTAGTGATGTCATACATTGAGGGGAAAATTGCCATAATCGCCACGCTTGGCAGGCGGGTTGGCGATCACAGTATGACGGTGATAATCTCAGAGAATGCTGCTGCCCATCCTCTGGGTTGATCCATCAGTCGCCTTCTACGACTCCCACGGGAAGATAGGGGGTGGTAATATTCTTTCACCGCTACCGACACGGATAACGAGAGACAAGTGTAATAAAATAAATGGAAAGGGTCAACTCTGCCGATGACTGAAAAGGAATTCCTGGAATACTGCATTGTGATTGACTCGGAAGACTGCGTGGCGAGCAATCCTAGGCCAATCACAGTGCAAACAGTCAGGTAGCCAAAGAAATACTGAAAAAATATGATTTCAATAACAAACTAAAGAAATAAAATCAGAAACCAAAATCAAATAGCTGGGAAATACAATGTAATATTTTTTATGTTTGAAGTCATATAACTCAGTCCAGACTGAGGATAAACTTATCGATGTTATGAAATTATTCCCAGTATTAGTTTCCATGGGTTTCATCGACCCGCGGCAAAAAAGGCACAAACTTTTGGCAATGAATTTTCTCTCTAAAGTCGAAAATATTTTTTTTTTAATCAGTCGTAATACTTACAAATGTATTTTTTCTTTGTTACTTTTAAATGTTGCTAAATGCCTCCGTAATAGGTTTCACCATAAAACTTAAATATCGAGTGTACACGTGACGTATATCAACGATGTAAGTACATCAACAAATGAAAAGATTCAAGAGATTTTTTTAAAGGCACCAGCATCGCTTAGTAAGTGTTATGAATACCTTGAACCTTTCATGAACTACCTCGTATTAAAATTTGACTGATTAGTCAACGGAGAAAAATTTTGGCACCTGTCAAAGTGATATTCTACAATAGAATTTGTATGTAAGCACTGTTTAGGTCACACAAAATCATGCATAAGTCAATTCAAGTGATTCATAATGATTAAACGAACTGTTCACCTTCAGGCATCATATGCTTGAAGGTGAAATGCATCAAAATCATCATTTACATAACTTTCTTATTTAACAGTTTATTAAAAACCTACGGAAAACTGTTTGATTTCTCACCACATTACATCTTTGATGAAGTTTATGTTAACGTTGAAGTGTAGTTTCATAAGTCGATAATAACTATTAAGTTAGTCCCATATCGTAATAACTGATATCTTAATTTTACAAACCATATAATTACAAATTCTTTTTTATAGTAAAATAAAAAATACTAAATTTTACAAGTAAACCAAATGCAAACAAATAACAGGTGGTTTAATTGCTTGCTTATATTGTGTTGTGTGTATTTGCCTTCACCAAACAGCAAGGAGTAAACGCTCAGCCGAAAAGCAACAAACAATTGATTTATTGCTTTAATAAAGGTTTAGGCGCTGCAGCTGTAGTTGTAATGCGTAAAATAGTTAAGTAAGATATCTATATTTCTTTGTATTAGGTCCTTACGTATGAATTTGGCGTTTTTTCGTGTTGGCCACTTTGTTCTCAAATATCTCCTCTTTGGTTAGGAGTTCCAATTTCAAATTTAAACAGCTTATTACTCATGCTTTTGTGTTTTGAAAACCGTAATTCATTTGTTTTTGTCTCTTTTGGTTTTATCTTTGCGTCACTCAGTTTACAAAATAGAAAACTTGAAATATCGCGTTATTTACGAGTACGAGTTCCATCGTGGCACCAGTGCTGCAGAAACGGCTCCAAGATTAATAATGTGTATGGCGGCGGTGTCGCAAAAGAAAACATAGTGTGTTTTTGGTTCCAACGTTTTCGTTCTGGAAATTTCGACCTGCAGAACAAGCCCCGTGAACGGCCGGAGACCAAAGTTGATAACGAAGAGTTTAAGGCTATTTTGGAAGCGGATCCATCGCAAACCACGTCCAAGTTAGCTGCAGGCTGCGGTGTTAGTGATCCAATTGTTTTAATCCACTTGAAGCAAATTGGGAAGGTGTGAGACCTCATGAATTGAGTGCAGCAAAACGACAAACGCGCGTCGTCTGCTGCGTTACTTTATTCAACCGTCACAATAATTAAGGGATTATAAATCGAATGATTACCTGTGGGGATGAAAAGTGGATCCTGTACGATAATTGGAAATGCTCATCGCCATGGCTGAACCCTGGCAAACCAGCCAAATCCAGCCCCTAGCAAAAATTGACTCAAAAAAAATACTTGTGAGCGTTTGGTGGATTAGTGCCGGTATCGTTCACTACAGCTTTCTTAAATCTGGCCAGACGTTTACAGCAGATGTCTATTGTCAGCAACTGCAAACCATGATGGAAAAGCTAGTTGTTAAACAACCGAGGCTGATCAATCGCTCTAGGCTCCTACTGTTTCAGGACAACGCTAGACCAAACACTGCACAACAGACGTCCTCTGAAATCAATCAATTCAATTAGACATCCACCGAACTCCCCGAACCTTGCTCCAATAGTATACCATTTTTTTCGAAATTTGGATAACTTCTTGCAAGAGAAAAAATTCAACTCCGATGGGGCAGTCCAAAGCGCCTTCAAAGATTTTATTGATTCTTTTTTTAGAAGATTGTTTTTTTAGTAAAGGGATCAATGAACTACTAATGAGATGGAAATGCTCCAGGGCAAGAAATTTAACTCAAATGGCAAAGTTATCGCAGCAACGGAGAGGCCTATTACAACACATATTTAGACGGGATTTAACGCAAAACTACTTAGTAAAGGCATTCTACGCATACCTTTTTATACCCGACGTTTCGACCGAGTTGCACCGGCTGTGGTCACGGGTGGACAACTGTCGCGGTGTATCGCCTCCGTTTGCGTCGCAGAGTCTTCATCCACCGTCACATTATTTATCCAACTACCGTCACACACAACACTAACGGTGTCCTAAGTGGCAAGTCCTAAGTAGCTGTACTATTTAAAAGACTCTTTGACCAAAGATGACATCTTAATTCTATCTGTTGGAGCAAATGATAAAATCCATATACTATTATGACCAATATATGTAATACATTATGTAATTTAAAAGTTTGTAAAATATTTATATTAAGTGTGCAACATAATCATAATTTGAATGTACATAAATTAAATGCAAAAATTGAATTGATTGTAAAAAATTATGTAAATTGTTCTTTTGTTAGCATTGACCAACTTACAAACTATCATCACCTAAAAAATATCACTTCACTTAAAAGAATTATCAGCTTTAAATTGAATATTGAAATAGACTACATAAAATACGAACACGACTACATTAAAAATGGAATAACACTAAAAAACATTTTAACTTACAAAAAATATTGTTAATTAAGTAATACCCAAACAAATACTACTACTCACTTTGCAGAATCTCATAAAAAAGGTCAATACCATATTATTTTAAAATAATAAAGAAGAATTCTGCACAAAAAGAATCTGCTTTTTTTCGTTCGCCAAAAACATAATTTTATGGTTTTGCATCAAAACATCCAAGGCCTACTCTCGAAAAAAGAACTAATAGAGATAACTCTCTCAGATTCGAATAGTGATTTGTACCCAGACGTGCTTTGTTTTTCGGAAACCTTTATAAAAAATAGAGAAGAAAGAAATATTAATATTGATAATTATGAACTTGCAGCGCACTACTCCAGAAATAAAAAAAGAGGGGGTACATGTATTATGGTTAAGAGAGGAATATCGTTTAAGCAAATTAGCTCATTCAAGGAAATTGCTGCAAATTTTCATTTTGAATATTGCTCTATATTTATTCATTTGCACAACAGCATAATTATCTGTCTATACCGGTCTTCAACTGCTACAAAACAAAGGCACTACGAATGCTTTTTTAAAAAATTTGCCTTTTTACTTTACACATATGCCAAGTATTGAATACTAATGTAACCAGGCAACTTAGAGATACTCTTAAAAATTACAATATTAAGCAGCATATAACAGCAGCTACTAGAAAAAAAATCATGTTTAGACCATATATTCAGCAACGTGAGAGGTGCCACTTCGGAAGTAATCCCGCTTTCGCTATCTGACCATGACACAGCACAGGTGCTGAAATTTAATATATCTAAAAAACCTAGTCTACCAAAAGCAATATACACATATAAAAGAAACTATTCTGATGAAAATATTAAAAAGTTCAAAAATTATTTGGCATCTCTTTCATTCTCAGAAGTCTTTGAAGAAGGTAATCCAGATCTCGCATTCATAAAGTTTTATGACTGGTTTTGCCTACTTTACAAACTCTGTTTTCCTATTAATAAAACAAAAACCAACACAAATACAAAGCTGTGCTGGGTTTCTAAAGGAATTAGGAAAAGCTGTGCTAGAAATAGAATCCTTCGGTTAAAATATTCAAAAATAGTACCTACATCGAAAAGCATAAATATCATGCTTATTCAAGGTTATTGAAAAAATGCATATTTCAAGCTAAAAAACTAACTAATAATAAATATGTAATTAAAAGTAAAAACATCTGTAAAGCTACTTGGAAAGTAATAAAAAGTGAATCAGAAACTACATAATTTTTTAATAATTACATTTAATCAATTGAATACAATAGTAATGTTATAAATAGCCTGGAAAAAATTGTCTCTACCTTCAACAACTATTTTATTAATTTGACTAACAATTCTAATACTAATATTCGACATGAAACTCCAAATGACATTTTAATTAATTTAATTCATCTGACCCCAGTTGATGAATATGACACAATAAAAATTATTACTACGCTTAGCAATACTAATTCTGAAGGCTATGACGACGTGTGTACAAAGGTCATCAAGGCATGTAGTGTCCAGTTAAGTCGAGTTTTAGCACACTTAATAAATCTCTCAATGACTTCCGGGACTTTCCCAGAAAGTCTTAAACTCTCCATAGTTAAGCCGCTTTTTAAGAAAGATGATAAGGCTAGTGTAGAAAATTACCGACCAATAACTTTAATACCTATTATAGCGAAAGTGTACGAGAAAGTAATGCATGAGAAACTCATATCGTTTTTTAATAAGTATAGTGTATTAAAACAAGAACAATACGGGTTTCAAAAAAATAAATCAACTAAACATGCAGTTTATGACCTCGTAAATGAAACTCTTTTAAGCCTAAAAGATAAGAATTATTCGACAGCACTTTTCTTCGATATGTCAAAGGCATTTGATTTCGTTTCACATGAACAACTTTTATTAAAACTGGAATCCAGTGGTATTAGAGGAAATACTTTGAATTGGATTAAGACCTATTTGCGGAACCGAATGCAATCTGTTGAAATAACAAAACTTGATTCAAACAATGTAGCACAAAAATATAGATCAGAGTTCAAAGAAAATAGGTTCGGAGTCCCACAAGGAAGTGTGCTAGGACCATTATTGTTTCTGGTTTATATAAACAATCCTTCAAACTTCCAGAGGTCACTGTCCATCGAAGCATCCTCTTTGCTGACGATATATCAGTAATAGTGACAACAAATAATAAATTAACATTAAATGATCATGTAAATGACATGAATAAAACAATGACATTAATAATAAATTGGCTTAGTAATAATAATTTAAAAATAAATATTGATAAAATCTGCCTTATAAATTTTAATTATTCATTAAATACTTTAAATATAAGTTACAAGGGACAAATCGTAAACACTTCAAATGTAACAAAATTCTTAGGCACAGAAATTGATAAAAAATTAGATTGGAAAGAGCACGTTGAAAAAGTATGCAATAAAATTAATAGGTTCTCGTACGGCCTATATAAAGTAACAAAAACAGCAACTAGAAATACAGCTCTTACTGCGTACTTCGCTTATGTTGAGTCTGTTCTGCGATACGGACTCATCATATAGGATAATAGCACTGACATAAACAGGGCCTTCATAGCTCAAAAAAAGTGTATAAGGGCAATATGTGGTACTGCGCCTGACGAACCTTGCAGACCACTTTAAAAAGTTAGGCATACTACCACTTCCATGTCTATATATATTTGAAGCTGCTAAATTCGTAAAAAAGAATTTAAATTATTTTAAACAGGCTAAGGAAGTTTATCCACGATGCACACGAAATTTCAATAGGTTGGTCACTGCTATAATTCCCAAAAGTACTCGTTTTAAAAAAACTGTTACTGGATGAGTATGACAATATTTAATAAAATACCTGAATTCTTAAAAGAATTGCCATTTAATAGATTTAAAAGGGCCTTATACAACTGGCTTATGGAACATGCTTTTTATACGATTAATGAATTTTTTAATAAAACTTGACATTTAATAATTAATAATGTTTATATAATAATTGTAATAATATGTAATTTAAATTAAATACGTTAATTGAATTTTTATACTTTGACAATAATTTGATTTTAATTTTAATGTTTAATTATAGATATTTGCATGCTGTTTGTAATGGCTGAATAGGCAGATTTTATATATTTTGCTTCAAACATCTACTGTGTACCTTATTCTAACGCAAATAAATGATATTTCTATTTCTATTTCCCTATTCCGTATACAAGCCTTATTCTGGTAGTTAGCCGATTGCAGACTAAAACGAAGTGGCGTTTTTGCAAACACTGGATTCCCAATGATGGTAGTTTGTGACCATCTTCCCGATTGAATTGTTCGGATGTTTCTTAATTTCAATCGCTTCACGCACTACTCTTGAATAAAAGTGGCGATCTGTGGAGAGGACTTGCGTACGATGAAATTCGATCCAATGAATGTATACGTGATAGACTGCAGCTGCGGTAGTTCCTACATAGGCCAGACAAAACGGACTATCCATGAGAGGGTCAAGGAACATATTGCGGCTGAGAAAACCGCCAGTCTAACAAATCAGCCATTGCGGAGCATTTACTTGAAAGAGGCGCAAATCATTGGATCGAATTTCATCGTACGCAAGTCCTCCCACAGATCGCCACTTTTATTCAAGAGTAGTGCGTGAAGCGATTGAAATTAAGAAACATCCGAACAATTTCAATCGGGAAGATGGTCACAAACTATCATCAGCGTGGAATCCAGTGTTTGCAAAAACGCCACTTCGTTTTAGTCTGCAATCGGCTAACTACCAGAGTAAGGCTTGTATACGGAATAGGGTGTGTGTGACGGTAGTTGGATAAATAATGTGATGGTGGATGAAGACTCAGCGACCCAAACGGAGGCGATACACCGCGACAGCAGTCCACCCGTGACCACGGCCGGTGCAACTCGGTCGAAACGTCCGGTATAAAAAGGTATGCGTAGAATGCCTTTACTAAGTAGTTTTGCGTTAAATCCCGTCTAAATATGTGTGCATAATGGAACGCGAAAGTTTAAAAGTGTATATAGGCCTATTACAAGCTTTTATTTGTTTTAAGATAAATCTTTCTACACTCATTGAATAGAAAAGCGTTTAAACAATCGGTTAAACGCAGAAACCCATAGTTGCAGAGATACTCTGTGCAAATAACGGCTAATTCATCCATTTCAGTAAAAAGTCGCCTGACAAAAACGATTAAATTTGTTAAACGATATTACGCTTGCTAAATATTATTAAACACATTTTATTGATTTTCTCATTTATGCACTGGAGCAGGTCAACAGATAATTTATTCTGCAAAAGTATTTCAAATGCCGTTAGCCAGTTTTGAAAAATTATTTACTTATTGAATTATTTACTTTAATAACATACATCAGAAAAAAAAATTATTAACTTTTATTCATTTTGGCCCTTAACATGCAAGATAAAATAATGATTTTGTGAAAAAATGATTATATGCATTTAATTACTTTTGGCAAAAGTTACTACCTCTTTTTTCTGTTCTTCTGATAACATTCAATAGACACAAACTTTTACTACATATGTATTTTTTTCTACATATGTATTATGGTAAAATGGATATCTGCTTCTTTGTATTATTACAAATTTATAGACAGGTTTAAATTTATCAAATAACAATTTTTGATCATTTGCCAGCCAAAAGTGATTAAATGCACTCCACTCGAAGATTTTTTTTTCTTTTTATCCTTTTCAATTATGGATAACTGAATCAACTAGTCTTGACTTAGAAGGATAAATAAAACATCGGAAAAAAACTGAAAATATTAATGTAAGCTAGTATTTAACAAAACAATCTACAGTAAACTTTCAAATTGATTTATCTCAAATTGCATTAATGTGGTGCATTTAACTGGTTTTGGCAGAATGACGACGGTATGTATGTAGTCGAATATGAAAACGAGTTCTTGAGTTTTGCGCTTGCAATACGGTTTGATTTTATTCTCTTTCATACATTTCACCAGCATGTCATACACATTATTTTGAGCACATTTTCAGTGGAGTAACATAACCCACCAATGTCTTCAATACAGATAGATAAGTTTGTCGTGTGAGAGTTTGTGAGTTGTATTTACACTGTTTATACATTATTTACATTTTTATTGTTTAGATAATGCTTTCGATATAAAAACAATAACTAGAAAATAATGATCAAATTCGATTATGATATTCCGAATATATATATGAGGGGGTTATGTTGTTAATAGTGTTTTCTGGGGTACATTTAATAAAATATCCAAAGGGAGAAAATTACCAGTAAGTGATGACCGCAGTTGAAAATGATTAAATTTTTTTTTTGCAATAGATATTTTGATATTCTCATTTGATATTCTTTATTAATAAGTCTGGCGGGTTCTATTGTGTTTGTTATATTATTATTTTTACTTTAAATAGGTGGCTCAACACATTCACTGGTGCATACACGGTGCCCGCCGTGGGGAAGGCGGGTACCTCGTACACGGCGCCGTCACAGTATAAATATGAGCTAAATATTTATACTGTGGCGCCGTGGTTTGGCTCTGTATGTTTTCTAACCGTCAGTATAACGCGCCTCGGGTGAGTTTCGGATGTGGCACATAGGTGATATATTGAACTACTAAAAATAGGAATTGGTTTAAACACCATCTTTTAATGTTCCAGTACAGCCTCGACTCCCGTGACGTAAAAATGTTGTTCGCGGCACGCCTAATACCGGCGCGCCGCGTGGGCAAGGCGGGTGCCTCGTACACGGCGGCGGCGGCGCCGTGGTTTAGGTCCGTTTGTTTTCTAAGCGTCAGCGTCAGTATAGTACAACGCCGGCATTTGCGTCACGGGTACGTTTCGCGCGTGGCACACAGGTGATGTAGTGAGCTCATAAAGGTAAAAATCTTAAAAAATGGTGCACGAATTTGAGGGGTTGGAGGGGGTACCCCCCGTGTCATTCCCACTTACCGGAGATACATAGTCATGGAGATATAAGCATTTGAATTCTCATTAAAAGTTACCTTATAAAAGGCCATTGAAGATGGTTAAGAGGAGGGGAAAAAGAGAGGAACCCCCCCATCCAACAAGAGCTATAAAAATATTTTTGTATGGAGCTAGATTTCTGTTGTCTAATAAAAAAAAATAACCACGAAATTTAAGACAATCGCTACGCTGCGCTTCGCGATTGTCTTAAATTTCTAACCTATCACGTGACCTACAGGAGTAGGGCAGCTAGTATTTCGGTTTTCAAATAAAAAAAATAACCACGAAATTTACGTTTACTTAAATTGATAAACTATCACGTGACCTACACAGGAGTGGAGCAGCTAGTATCTCTGTTGACAATAATGACAATTGACAAAACAGACGCTCAAAATGGCGGAGTACGTTCGGAAACACGTGTAAAATATTAAGTTTTTTTTGTGAAATATTAAAATTAACCAAAAAAAATTACAGTTATTGTCCATATTATTATTATTTATTAAATTAGTTATAATTAAACAATCAAAAAACATGATTTCAAATTAAAATCATCAGTCAAACCAAACCAATCAACGTGTTTTTCACATTCTTGTAATTTTGAACGAAGTTTTTGAACGAAAAGTTATCTATTCCTCAATCAGTAAACGTCCTAGTGGAATACTCGTTGTATTCAAGTTCGTGCGCCATTTTTTAAGATCCAAGCCCTCATAAAGACTGTTGGTTTTAGATAAGTACCTTTTTTAAAGTGTTACTTTAACGTCGACTCCCGTGGCGTATTTGTTTTAAATTACAATCAACATTTATATTAAGTAACATTCGAAACGTGATTCAAACCAAATTTGCTGCTTGATTATTCCAATCAAAAATTATAACAATGAGACGTATTATTTCTAATATCCTAAAAATGCTAAAATCGATCATTAGTTAAATGAAATCTAAATATTCAGTGTGATAATACACTACTTGATGTGCCCAACACACGGTGCCGTGGATTAAGTTTTTTTTCGCAATTATTATTACTATCACCAAATTTATTATCAATACAGCCAAATAATACATACTTAATTAAAACTATACAAACAATAAAATAATGTGGGCATCTGGAATGCATTTCTAAAAATCTTGCGGCAGTGAACTTGTTAATTTTATATACCTACGTATAATACAAAGTACCATATCTTGCATGCTCTGTAATAATTTAGTTATTTATCAATTTGGCGATTGAGAAGTAATCGATTGTATTTGTTGCTTGAGTTTTTAATGGGTGCCCTTCGGTTCGCCTAAAATTTTTGGTTCTAATTTCATATGGCCGAACTATGTTGGCATAAACTTTTAACGCACAATAATTGTCTAGCCTAACAGTTGTTTTCGCACCATTATAGTTTTGCTTAAAAATTGAAAACCCTAATTTTAGAATCCCTAATATTAAATGCACTAAAATGTATCGGCATAACATTCTTTCGGCATTACGAAGATTACGCTTTAGTGTTGAAAGCCATAACTTATTATTATAATTAAGTACGTAAGTTCAAACTTTAATTAATATTTTTTTATTAGATGACAGAAATGGGTGGGTATCTTTTCATATAATGACAAATGAACTAATTTCAAAGGACATAACCGTTCATTGGATATAATTTTTACTCTTTCTAAATACACTTCCTATAATAACATTACGTAGGTATATTATTCTTTTGATATAATTCTCATATTCTCTAACAACTTTTTCTATAAAGCTATATTGGTAGAATAATCATATTCTATAACATCATTTGAAATAATTTCGGTCCTGTGCTGCTTGCATCCAGCGGCTACCCGCGACCTTCACCAGATCGTCGGACCACCTTGTTGGAGGCCTGCCCACACTGCGTCTTCCGGTGCGCGGGCGCCATTGGAGAACCGTTCTGCCCCAACGGCCATCGGTTCTACGGGCGATGTGCCCTGCCCATTGCCACTTGAGCTTGGCGACTCTTTGGGCTATGTCGGTTACTTTAGTTCGTCTACGAATCTCCTCATTTCTGATTCGATAACGTAGAAAAACCCCGAGCATAGTCCTCTCCATTGCTCTTTGCGTGACTTTGAGCCTGCTAATAAGGCCCATAGTGAGCGACCACGTTTCGGTACCGTATGTCATCACTGGCAGCACACACTGGTCGAAGACTTTCGTCTTGAGACACTGCGGTATTTTGGACAAGAAGATATTTCGTAGCTTACCGAACGCTGCCCAGCCGAGTTGGATTCGACGATTGACCTCTTTCTTAAAGTTGGACCTACCTAGCTGGACTGTTTGTCCCAGGTATACATATTCGTCAACAACTTCAAGAGCAGAGTCTCCAACCTTCACGACACGTGAGTTAGACATGATTTTCGTCTTCTCCATGTTCATTTTAAGGCCCACTTGTTGAGAGACTCTGTTGAGATCACCGAGCATTGTGCCGAGTTCCTCCAGGGTCTCAGCCATGACTACTATATCGTCGGCAAATCGAAGGTGACTAATGTACACGCCGTTAATATTGATGCCGAGTCCTCTCCAGTCCAGAAGCTTAAACACGTCCTCCAGTGCAGCAGTGAAAAGTTTTGGAGAAATGACATCTTCTTGTCGCACTCCACGCTGCAGCTGGACTGGCTTCGAGCTCTGGTCCTGAAGACGAACTGTTATAGTGGCGTTTTCGTACAACTACTTCAACACTTCGATGTACCGGTAGTCAATTTGGCACCGCTGGTGAGACTGTAGCACGGCCCATGTTTCGATCGAATCAAAGGCTTTCTCATAGTCCACAAACGCTAAGCAAAGAGGCCGGTTATACTATTCGGTCTTCTGTACAACCTGCCGCAGCGTATGTATGTGGTCTATAGTGCTAAAGCCTTTTCGGAATCCGGTTTGTTCGATTGGCTGGAAGTCATCAAACCTGCGTGCGAGACGATTAGTTATAACTCTCGAGAATAACTTATAAACGTGACTTTGAAGTGATATGGGTCTGTAGTTCCTTAGTAGGGCCTTGTTGCCCTTCTTAAAGAACAACACAACCACACCTTCATGCCACGCTTCTGGCGTTCTACCTCCGAGTACGACGGAATTAAATAGTCTCTGAAGAGCTGCGAGTACCGGTCTTCCGCCTGCTTTCAGAAGCTCAGCGGTAATTCCGTCAGCACCCGATGCCTTCCTGTTCTTAAGCTGCTTGAGAGCCATACCAATCTCGCACAGGCTGATGTCCGGGATATCTTCGGTGTAGTGTCGAGTTAGCTTAGCTCTAGGGTCTGTAGCTAAGCTTTGTACAGGTGGCCGCGTGGATGTGTACAGCTGTCCATAGAACTTCTCGACCTCTCCCATAACTTCAGACCTGGACGTGACAGTTCTGCCATCATCGGTTTTCAGCGTCGTCAGTTGGCTCTGCCCAATACCCAAATCTCTTACAAACACTTTTGAACCTTTGTTTCGCTCGATAGCCTCTTTAATACGGTCGGTATTAAATCGGCGAGTGTCGCGAGTCAAAGACTTCGAGATCTGCCTATTGAGCCGCCGAAGCTGAGACGCATCGTCCGAAGAACGCAGAACCATCACGCGCCGCTCTTCCATCAGTTTGAGAGTATGGTCCGAGAGCTTTTTAGGTCCTCTTATACGGTGGGTTTTGAAGAACTTAGACCCAACCGCATGGACAGTTTTTACAAACCTGTTGTTGTAATCGTCCACGTCTACGCAATCCTTCAGGCATTCGAAGCGATTTTTCAGTTCGAGCTAGAAACTTTCGGGGTTTTGGATTTGGATGGGTGCATTGCTGAGCGTAGACTTCATCAATCGACGTCTTTCCAGCTTGATATTAATCTTCGATGGGCCTCTTACCAACCGGTGATCACTGCCAGTTTTGAACGCGTTGATCACAGAGACATCATTGAATATTTGCTTTCTCGTCGACATGATAAAGTCAATCTCATTTTTTGTGGCACCATCGGGACTTAGCCAGGTCTACTTGCGGTGTTCAGATTTCCTAAAAAAAAGGAGTTTATTATGAAGAGTCCCTCCTTTTCTTGAAACTCCGCCAGCAATTGGCCACGGTGGTTCCGAATTCCAACTCCAAATCGTCCCACTTTCAGCTCATCGCCGCTTCGTTTGCCCAGTTTTGCGTTAAAGTCTCCCATGACAACGGTGTAATGAGTTTTGGAGACTTGTATGGCTCTAGAGATGTCCTCATACGAAGCCTCCACCTCATCGTCGGGGTGTGCCGTAGTCGGAGCGTATACCTGTATAACCTTTAACGAATACCGTTTGGTTATTCTGAGTATAAGGTATGCTACCCTCGACGAAACACTTCCGGTCTTAACAACGTTGTTCACGAGAGAGCTGTGGACGATAAACCCGACACCACCCTGGGACAGTTGTTCGCCCTCCCGGAAATAGAGCAAGTTACCAAACTTCAAGATTATCGAGTCCTCCCCCTCTCTTCGGACCTCAGATAATCCCACAATGCCCCACCGTATCTTGCTCAATTCTTCCTCCAGTTCGCAAACCTTCTCGTCGGTTCGCAGTGTACGCGTGTTGTAGGTTGCCAGGGCCAAAGTTCGTTGCTGGCGGTAGCCAGGTCTCTGCCGGAGATTCTTTGCACCCCCTGCCCCGTCGCTGCCTTGACCGCTACCGTAGCTAGGGCGAGCGGGGCCGCCGGGGAATAGGGGCCGGAGTTTAGTGCTGTCGTTCATGTTGGGGGAAATGTTGCCATAATCGCCACGCTTGGCAGGCGGGTTGGCGATCGCAGTATGACGGTGTTAATCTCAGAGGATGCTGCTGCCCATCCTCTGGGTTGATCCCTCAGTCGCCTTCTACGACTCCCACGGGAAGATAGGTACAAACATTACACACCCGGCAGAAATACTAGCAGCCCTACTCCTGTAGGTCACGTGATAGGTTAGAAATTTAAGACAATCGCGAAGCGCAGCGTAGAGATTGTCTTGAATTTATAGGTTATTTTTTTTATTAGACAGAAACACTACCTGCCGTACTGCTGTAGGTCACGTGATATGCTAGAAATTTAAGACAGTCGCGAAGCGCATCGAGGCATGCTGCATGCTGCATGCAGGCAAGCATACATACAGCATGCAACCTAACCAGGTTAGACTCGTGCTTGCATGCTTGGTTGTGTGCATGCTTGTTTGCATGCACGCAATTAGGTAACTTGCAAAGTTATTTTGCCATATAAACATGATTAGGCGTTGTACTCTTGTGCGTTTAAACTTTGTGGAAATCACAATTTAGTAATTTTAAATAGTAGGGATTATGAATGATTCCGCCTAATGTCGCATTTGGGAAGTTTAAATTCGGCGATAAAGAGTTCGGCGAAGTAAAAATAGGCTTAACACATTTAGGAAAAGTAAAATTGTGCGAAAAATATTAAGGCGTATGGTTTGTGTGCCATTGACAATTTAGGAGATTAAAAAATTCGGCGATCCAATATAGACCCGTTTTTAATGTTACTAATCACATATTTTTATGTGTGTGAATCTGTAAATGGTTTACTGTTTCATATTTTCATTGTTATACTTTCTATAGAACTGTCGATTCACTTGTGAATATAAAATAAATAAATATACTGGAAAACATTGGGATTATTGATGTATCCACCATGTATCCAGTTATTTCAAAACAAATTTTAAATAGCCCTAAATATGCTTATGGGGTTAGGTTGAAATGTAGGTCATTTTTGAAGAGCGAATCATGTCCTTTCGATGAAAAAGAAACTTCCACCTCTGCAGAGGCCAGGGAAATAACATCGGAAGTTTCCTATGAAGCAGTTATGGGTGTCGTCGACAAAGTCCGCGCAATGATCGGCAAGTCGAAAAACATGGCGGATTTGTCACTGCGGATTGGTCCGCGAAGACTCCGGCTTCACGGACCAATCCGCTGGTCGCGTAATGAGTAACGAACTAACTTGACAGTATTTAATACAAATTAATAGGTCTAAAAATTCAATTTTAATAATCTTCTTGTAGGTTAATTAATACTTAACATAATTAAACCATTTTTTTATATTTGTTGGGAATTATTTCCCTGTGAGGTGAATATTGTGTATGAAAGTAACTGTGGACAAGACACAGAAATTGAGAATACGTCATTTTATGATTTTTCTCTTAAAAACTTATAGTCTTACAAATATAATTGATGATTAAACGAACTTACCTGTAAGTGAAGTTCTATCATAATTATACGAAGCGCCTCGTCCGAAGAGATTATATAATTGGTACATGTAGTACCGCATATTATGTGGCCAATCGTGCACTAGTTTAGAGTATGTATTTGTAATTTTTATAATGTGGGTAGTCCTCTTGCTACGTGGTGACCGCCATTACGCTCCTTCGTCATGTAGTTTAGAGTAAGATCCTGAAATCATTGATATACATTTCCTAAGAGATTAGTAACGGGATCGTTAGGGTAGGTGGGTTGTTACTAATCTCTTCGGACGAGGCGCTTCGTATAATTATGATAGAACTTCACTTACCGGTAAGTTCGTTTAATCATCAATTATACTTTGCGCCTCATCCTTCGAGATTATATTATTGTTACATGTAGACTTTGAGAGTATGTGACGGAAATTGTATCAATGATATCACCTACGTATTAAATAATAATAAAATATATGCTTATATATACTTACGTAAGTATATATATATTTTTTTTTTCAACTTAATGTATTTACTCATCTTGATCTTAATTTAACATTGTTTCATCAACTCATTTAATACGATGACTAAATAACAATCACTTAACGTTAAAAATAACGAATTTGTTATATTTGTTAAACTTAATGTACTTCTCATAAATAAAGAACATGAATGTCTACTCTGTGCATTTAAACCTTCTAATAATTGGTTATTGAATCAGCTAAGGATACATCTTTAGCTTGGTGTGTCGTTGATGTTGATGTGGTGTGTTGTGTGATCATCACAATATTATTTAGAATGAATAAAATAAATACAGGATTGCATCGCCGCCGACGCTTACTTGTCCTGTGCCACATGAGTAAATTCAGAGCTGTGCGCCGAGGGGAATACCTACTTTAGTGCGAAATCCGTATCATCGAATGTTGTTTGTTCGAAAACCTTTCATCGACATGTCTATACTGCGACGCCTTGTAAAAAGGACGTCTTGTTACTGCGATGTTTCGTTACATCGAAAAACTGTACTGCGAACGATTTTACTGCGAACATATTATACTGCGAAGCTTTGCTTAATCGACGTATTGTTACTGCGATGTTATTTTACTTAGGCAAAAATACTTTGAACGATCTTACTGCGAAAAGCAAGTTCCTACATAGATTTTCTTTTTCAAAACGATACTTAACGTTAGTTTTTAGAAAATTGTTTTGAAAAGTGAAGTTAATATTAAGTGATTTTTGCTGAAAGGGTTTGTATAAATTGTATAAGTTTTGAAACAATATTAGTAAATTATGGTCACTAAGCCAATTTGCTATTGTATTTATTATTTCATTTAAATTAAAGTTTAAGTCTTTTTAATTTGTGCAAAGGAATATTACTGTCATGTCATCTGCGAAAGAATACAAGTTAGTGTTTTTTCATACACGACATGTCAATAATATTCCAAGTTGGCTCAGTGACCATACTTTACTAATATTTTTTTCAAAACTTATACAATTTAGACCCTTCAGGAAAAATCACTTAATATTAACTTCACTTTCAAAACAATTTTTTTTAAAAACTAACGTAAGGTATTGTTTTGAAAAAGAAAATCTATGTAGGTTCTTGGTTTTCGCAGTAAAATTGTTCAACGTAAATTTTGCCTATTACATAACATCGCAGTAACAAGACGCGTCGATTAAACAAGGCTTCGCAGTAAAATATTTTCGCAGTAAAATCGTTTGCAGTACAGTTTTTCGATGTAACGAAACATCGCAGTAACAAGACGTCGATTTAACAAGGCGTCGCAGTATAGACATGTCAATGGAAGGTTTTCGAACAAACAACATTCGATGATACGGCTTTCGCACTGAAGTAGGTATTCCGCGCCGAGGACACGGACGTGTCGATCCCGCACTCACTTGATGTAGTTGTTTTATCCGGTAATGATACCCAATGTCAACAATCTTAAGATCAACGTTTAAATAATCAACGCCCTAATAGCAGCAACTTAAAAGACCAACGATTCAAAAGATCGACTGATCAAAATATCAACAGTTTAAAACATCAACAGGTCAAAAGATCGACAGTTAATTTGATCAACAGGCAAAATGACAACAATTTAAGTATAATATAAAAATTGTTTTGATCAACACATTTTTCAGTTAAGAAATCTAATGAATCTAGATAGGTATTTGACAATAACGTAGGTAGTGCTTTTCTCTTGAGATGTTTATATTTGAAATTAAGTATAAAAATAGCGTTTTTGCTCAGAAACGAGTTTTTATTAAGTTAACTAGTTACATTGGTCATTTCATAAATCGGCCCACCCACAATTTACACGAAAACTCATGTTTTGATATTTTGAAAGAAACAAATTGTATTATATTCGTATGAAATTACGGCGCCTATCAGAGCCGTATAAAGTCATTCGACTCTCATCACAGAATAGAACTGAAGCCCATTGGTCTATAGCCCATTTAAGATGTCCCCTCGCGAATTGAAGTCCGGCTTGGCGATGAGCTGCGGCTAGTGGTGGTCCTGTTGCTGGCTTTTGAGATCTTAAACTATCCCATTTAACATTTTGGTAATAAGAATAAGTGCTACATGAGTGTTAAAGTAGAATTTAAAAAACCTAAGGTGCCATAAAGGCCCTAACAATTTTGGGGATATAGCGTACTTTAACTTTCTTATAAACCTTATTCGGGCCCACAATTTTATAGCTTAAAGTGATATAAGGGTTATAGAAAAGTGATATTTGAGTAATAATACATAGTTACAATAGTGCTATTGAAGCTGTTATTACCACTTTAAGTGTTTTGTGAGGTATTGATAGGTCACAACAGCAAGCTTAAGTAGTACATGAGTCGTAAAAATAACTCTGATAACTCTTTTGGCAATACATTAGTGATTAAGGTAGCAGTGCATATTACACAAAGCGCTAATTAATTGTTTAGTATCAACATTTTTGCATTGTTGTTACCGCCAACAGCGTCATTTTCATTAAGTGCAGTGAATACTAGTGTTAACACTCGTATTTGGTAAAAACAGCAAATGAAAAGTAAGTCAATATGTATTTTGAATAACTGGTGTTGTAGATGTGAAATCTTACTGCGGTGTTTAGTTTTCTGTAAGAATATATATTAGTTTTCATTTCAATGTTATTTCAGTGGCGCACACTGAAATAAACTACTTTTGATGATATTTTCTAGATAAGTAAATATTGTCTTAGTTATTTTTTGCTTCAAGTACGGAAAATAGTAACTTCTGGTAGTCTCTACTAGTTTTTAAAAGAAAAGTATCAATAGTTTGATTTAATAAGTAAAGCAATAATGTTTGAAACAAGTTTTCTTCCTGTAATTTTTTGTAGGTTATCTTTATTTTAATGGCGGCAATTTGCAATCACTTAAGGTTCCTGTTAACTCTGTTATTCCTTACAATAGTGATTAAAGAATGGTAGTTAGCACTTCTATGCCACTTGTAGTTTTACAGTATGGTTATAAACAGAACAAACGATAAGTTAAGCTTGCATAAAGGTCTTATGTGAAGCAATAAGCTGATTTTTTTAGGGTTCAGTTATTCTTTGAACATCCATTTTTGATAAGTATGTGGCGATTAATATTTAATAAATACAAAGAAGGAAATAAATATTTAGCCACGGATATAAATAATCGCAAGCAAATTATCAAAACCTACTACCTAACTATAGGTTTAATTATTTATCATCCTAAATTTTAAAAGATTAGCTTTCATGTAGGTAACTATTCCATCTTAGGGTAAAAAATTTGAATAGCTGTAAACAAATTAGATGGGGGAAGGGGGAGACGATGGAGGAGGGAAGGGAAGGGTTATCTATTAGTGGTACTCCCACTGCGGAAATAAATAGTTTCAGAGAAAAAAAAAATTAAAATTTGTTAACCTAACCTAAAAATCAATAATTTATCGCCCTAATTTCGGTCCGGTAATTGCCTATCAGCCACTGCGGCTCGTGCGGGTCACTATGTGTTGTTTGTTACAGCAGGCCCTCCCTCCGCGCCTCCGGCTTTTTATATACACTCTAGGGTAGTGCAGACTAGTACCACGTAGAGTCGGTGTTGACCAAATCGATTCTGTGACAGATTTACTCACCTATATAACAAAACAGTGCAACATCACTTTTCAAATTCTCATAAGAAGTCCGTGTGAGATATCAATAAAGTCCAACAGCTTTATTGAGTCTCGAGTGGTTTGGGGGAATGTTATTTACCATTAAACGTTTATTATCACCTATTATCATCTACTTTATGCAAAGAAAACATGCACTTTAATATTTTACTTGACACTGGCTAAATGTGCTGACCTCACGAAGCCATTATTTAAGAGAAAAAAAAACAAACTAAAATGGCGGGTTAGACAGCACACAAATGACACTAAACATTAAAAGCTCAATGACACAAACAGTACGTTCAGAAACTTGTGTAAATATTATGGTTAAAAAATACCAAAAAAAACAATGTCCATATTATATTTAAGCAGATTATAATTAAGACGTTTTAGTCAAAAATAATTAAAAAATGGCACTTTTTAGTTGAAAAAAAGAAAAAATCAATATGTTAATGTGCAAATAAGTTAGCAATAGCACATTACATGCGTTATCTATCATCTTTACATTGAAAAAATACCTATAACTTAATATGTGCGTTCTCATCCAAAGTAGGTAGATAGTTAGGTGCGTAACATAGACCTGCCTATTTAAATATTTTTGAGTGATAACCTGAGTTTCATATTTTTCAGAATGCCTTTCTAAATCGTTCAGACCTCTGAATATAATGAAAACAGATTGTTTGTTGTACCTTCCGAGTGAGAAGATCAAAACATATTAAAATGGCAAACATAATATCGGTGTTTTCGAAAATTTTTGAAAGGATTATTTATGGTCTTTTCTATGACTTTTTTGAGAAGCATAAAATATTTACTAAGGAACAAAAAGGATTTCGTAGAGATAAAACAATAAGCACAGCAATTTATGACTTGGTAAAAAGGGCTGTCCATAGTCTGGATAACAGAACACCGTCATGTGCTATATTCATGGACATGTCAAAAGCGTTTGATCACGTAGACCATAAGATCTTACTTGAAAAATTGTACCGCTATGGTATCCGCGGTAATGCCCATAACCTTATAAAATCTTACTTAAAGGATAGGGAGCAATGTACAGAACTAACTCAAATTTGCATGTCTACTAAGCAAGAACACAAATATACATCCCAACGTAGAACAATAAAATACGGAGTCCCACAGGGAAGTGTTCTGGGTCCATTGCTGTTCATTATATACATCAACGACATAGTGGAATCCAGTAAACATCCTATGATATTATTTGCCGACGATAGCACTGTTTTTATCGAATGTATGAATATTTCTGATTACGAAAATAATATTAACACTACAATCAGAGATATTGTTAAATGGTTAGAGATGAATAATTTAAAAATAAATATAGAAAAAACCAAATTAATGCAATTTACCCAAAGAAAAGCTTGTCCTAAATTAAATATTAACTACGAAAATAAAACCATAGAAAAAAGTTATGTAACCAAATTTCTTGGTCTTCATATAGATAGTAATATGTCATGGGAAACTCATTCGATAGAAGTATGCAAAAAACTGTATAAATTTTCATATGCACTGTACAGACTAGCAAAGATAGCTGATCGAAACACTGTTCTGACAGCGTATCATGGTTTTGTTTCTTCAACTCTACGTTACGGGGTAATATTTTGGGGTATCTCGACTTACAGGAATATTCTGCTTAGAGCTCAGAAACAGTGCATTAGAGCAATTTGTGGCTTGAAACCTATAGAAAGTTGCCAACCCTATTTTAAATCTTTGAAGCTTTTAACATTACCGAGCCTATACATACTCGAATCATGCATGTTTGTAAAGCGTAATCCTGATTTATTTGAAATAGAAAAGCAAGCATACACTATTAACCTGCGCCCTAGGAACTCTAGAATTCATACTAACATATGCAAAACAGCACTAATGAGAAAAAGTATAATTGAGATGGCTTCGAGAATTTTTAATAAACTACCTGTTCAATTGAAAGAAAGTAACTGTTGTAAATTTAAATCTGTACTTTCAAAGATTCTGATAAATAAATGTTATTATGATGTCAATGAATATTTTATAGATAGTGATATAGACAATTTATGGTAATGATGAATTACATATTATTAAATGTTGCAATAGCGCTTAAAATTTGAAAGGCTTTGAACTTACTGACATTTTGTTATTTATTCTTGTGTTTTATTTGTATTTGTTTGATAATTCCTGTTTTGATATTTTATTTTTTGACATTTTGTTAATCTTTAATTATTTATTCTTGTGTTTTATTTGTTTGTAATTTCCTATTTTGACATTTTATTTCGATGATTATTTGATTATTTTTTTTGTATTGTATGATTTGTATTCTTGAATGTCGACATTATTTTAATTGTAAATTTGATACTTATTTTAATTTCGGTTTTGGTTAATTTAGGTAAATATAAGGATTAAATGTTTTTCGTATGCCGTAAGGTGTATCATGGAGGCACTATTTAACCTGTTACTAAAACACCCAGTACGACTTACCTGTGATAACGAATGAATAAATGATTATGATTATTATGATTATGATTAATAAATTTGAACAATTCTTCGAAAAAAACAAACTAACATACAGGAAAAACGTAAGGTCCAACAAATAAAAAAGGAAAAAAGACAATTTAGAGATAATTATAACAGGTTCAAAACAAAAAGAAGAGGAGGAAAGAGAAGATGAGAAGGAGGAGGAAGAAGAAAAAGATGACGCTGCGATCAAAGAAATGGAAAAAGAACATCACGATGTTGATAAAGTTACAAAGGATTCTGTAGAAGAGATTAACTCTGAAGAAAACAAAGAAAATAGTTTGTAGGTTTCCCTTTTCCATAATAAATACCAATGATAAATGGATCACTTTTACATTCAAATGTGTTAGCCAATATCGGCTAGAATTCATAATTTGAGCTTTTAAAAATAGGAAAGCCATCAAGATTAATATTCAAATGAATGTTTTTTGGCAACAGTGTACAATTTTCAAGTATATTTTGATAATGGCTTAATAAGCCAGCTTCCCTGCTCCATCGAGTGCGCGGCAGCAACAACACCATTCTAAGAGTTCTGGCTGGTCGAGTGGACTGCCCTATGCTAAAGCATTGGATCCGGCTTCATGTCCTTGGTGCATGAAGTAGGTACCGGATCTAGAGTAATTATGTTTCCCTATATTCTACATTACTAACATAGTTCTTAAGTGCATTGTTACTAACAAATTCTATGGACATATGTCTGAATTAAATAAATAAATAAAATAATCCCATGATGCCAATATTCACCACCTTCGATTGTTATAAGACAAATTTCTGTCGGTGTTTGTAAAATAGTTCGAGGGTCAGATGGTAAAATATCTGTAAATCTCGTGTTTAAAATTAAAATCAAATCCTTCAAAACAGTTTGACTTATATTTTTTTGTAGAGCCCATGTCCGTAAATCATTTTTTAAATTTATATTTTCATATATTCGTATTATTGCTCTTGATCCGAGGTGTTTGAACTTGAACTGCTGAGAGGAAACAATATATTAGACTCATCATCAGTAATATCACTTTTCTTTTGTACGGAACCCTGTTGTATGTTTGCTGCTTGCGCTTGATATACGTTATCGGGGTCTCAGGTATTGTGAATATTACTTCTATTAACATCAGAACAGGAGCCTGGAATCTCATCAGGACTGTTACATGAAATCACATTAGAACTGCTTCTAGGAATAACACAATTATAATTGCACTTATTTTTTTCCTCAAGTAGGCACGTTGCGGTTTTGTGATAATCTAATCAGAAAGTTTGCAAGTAATGTTTGCCGTCATATAAAAGTATTTCTAAAAACCACTGCATTACCTAAGGTTGACCGATTAACTCCATTATGTAACCTGCAATGAATTAAAGGTGAATTCCGACTTCTGAAGCATTTAGCTCTATGGGGTTTATAATTAACACTTTTAATACACTAATAGCATTCTTGTTACCTCTTAGAGCGCCAAAGAACATGTTAGATGGTACAAGGTATTTTACTAACTGTAACTAACTCTTTTTTAGAACATAAAGTGTTCGTAAATAACTGACTAAATCTTTTAGTGTTTTACTCTTCCTTAAGCTATAAGAGTAACCCTTAAGGTGTTACAAGGCATTGAAGTAACTCTATTTAACAATATCAAATGTTAGTAAACACCTGACCAACACTGTTGGTGCTTTACTCTTCCATATGCTATAAGAGTAACCCTTAAAGTTTTACAAGGCATTTAACTAACTCTGTTTAATGACATCAGTCGTAAGTAAGCGTTAGCAGACACCTTACAACTTCTTTTAGTGTTATATACTTCTTAAAGCTATAATAGTTAGTTATATAATGATTTCGACTAACTCCATGCTATCGTCGTAAGTTATAAAGTTTTCTTTAATTTCTTTTATTCCTCTTGAAGGTTTAATTATTTATCCTTAACACCACAGTAGAGTTCACTGATATTATCGGAGCTTTTCTAAACCATTTATAGAACTATGAGCATTAGAAAAAGGTTGTTCTTAGAGCCAAAATGTTTGTTGGCATGTTCACAAAGTCTTCTTCTCACCGTACTGTCACTCCCCGCACTTCACGCAGCCGTCGCTGGAGATCTACACCAGAAAGATGCCGATTTCTTAAAGATGATGTCACAATAAAGCGGTCATCTCTTTGAGTGGTGACCCTTTGTCTTCCAGATTCTGTTCTTCTACGGTACTGCCCAGTCTCTTGAAACCTCTGGTAAACTCTCCGAACCGCAGATCGACTAAGGTGTACCTAATATTCGAGCGACAACACGTTGACTAAAACCCTCTCGCAGCAAAGCTACAACTTGGGCTAATTTAGCTTCAGGTATTCATTATTCCAGGCTCATTTAATCCGAATTACAGTGATTACACGGTTGCAAACACCTGGTTGAGAATTAAACAGGGAAAAAGTGAATACTGACTCATTCATGAAAACGGCACAGAGCAGCGTTTACTTTAAAAATGATAATTATGTACCCTCTTGTGCGTTAAGATTTATGGGAATCAAATGTCAAACATCTTACCCGACCCTAGACATAAACAAAACGTGTATTTAGTAATTGACGGCAACAAATATCATAATATTAAATCACCTTAAAATCATTCTATTGTAAGTACCCACCTATAGTGAAAAATGTGTTGATCAAAACAATTTTTATATTATACCTAAATTGTTGTCATTTTGCCTGTTGATCAAATGAACAGTCGATCTTTTGAACTGTTGATGTTTTAAACTGTCCCATAAAACGGGAATGATACCCAATGTCAACAATCATATGATCAACGTTTAAATAATCAACGCCCTAATAGCAGCAATTTAAAATACCAACGATTCAAAGGATCGACAAATCTAAATATCAACAGTTTAAAACATCAACAGTTCAAAAGATCGACTGTTCATTTGATCAACAGGCAAAATGACAACAATTTAGGTACAATATAAAAATTGTTTTGATCAACACACCACCAACCCGCATTGGGCCAGCGTGGTGGGTTATGGCCCAATATCCACACGTGCTATTGTCCACGTGGGAGGCCTGTGCCCAGTAGTGGGACGTTAATAGGCTGATGATGAATTCTCAACCAGGTGTTTGCAACCGTGTAATCACTGTAATTCGGATTAAATGAGCCTGGAATAATGAATACCTGAAGCTAAATTAGCCCAAGTTGTAGCTTTGCTGCGAGAGGGTTTTAGTCAACGTGTTGTCGCTCGAATATTAGGTACACCTTAGTCGATCTGCGGTTCGGAGAGTTTACCAGAGGTTTCAAGAGACTGGGCAGTACCGTAGAAGAACAGAATCTGGAAGACAAAGGGTCACCACTCAAAGAGATGACCGCTTTATTGTGACATCATCTTTAAGAAATCGGCATCTTTCTGGTGTAGATCTCCAGCGACGGCTGCGTGAAGTGCGGGGAGTGACAGTACGGTGAGAAGAAGACTTTTCCTGCTAAATTAAAGTTATGTTCCAATACCTGCGTGTAGTAATATCGTTGGTACGACATTTATCACTATTCACCGACACCGATGATGATAAACGCCTACGTTTTTGGAATTAAAAATGATTTCTTTACTTTACGAAGAATACCATAATGATCACTGTCTCTCAACTTCGAACTTTAACATTTTCCCCTCATATTAAATACAAATTTAATTTCGTTACGAAAAGTATGTGTGATTCCGATAACACAAAAACACGTAATGACGTCTCGTGACGCGGGGTTGCCAGTGCAAGGAACGAAAATAACATATTTCTTTTTAGGATATATCTAAAAGTGTGAAGAAGATAGCACCATCTCGTGTAGTACTGCTGCATGTAATAAGTAATCGTCGTCGGTTGAGACTCGAAGTATAATTCTAAATGGCCCTGGCTATAGGCGTTATGTTGAAATGTAGGTATTACCTTTTGATTACCGCATGACATATTCTTGTGCCATAGACAATGGATTTTCTATTGTGTCTGGTATTACGGAAAGAGATGGGAAATGCTCTTTTGATCGACTCAATACATTTGAGCGTACCAAGGAATCCTTTGTTATTAATCGTATTAACAACTTTTTTCTTAGATATTTATTATTATTCTTTTTACCTTCCTGATTTTTCTATTTTATGATTCTAGGTGTTGGTATGATTTTATTTTATCTATCTATCTATCTGATATAGCTACAGGCCGTTTAGAGACGTTAGAACTGAATTTTCTAGAATTCAATAATGTCAAAAAAGTTATTAAATCAGTGTGATAAAAGATACAGCTCCTAATTAATCTTAAAACTGTTTTGATTATAGTAGTTAATGCCTTCGCGGTACGGCTTAGCAACGGAGTAGCAAGCTTGACTTTCATGATTTGGTTACGGAAAAATATATGACATGGCGTAAGTTTGTTAGCAAATCTAAGACCTTAATACTGCTGTAATTTATTTAGAGTTATCAAAAGTTGCTACTTTTTTTCTCATTAAATAGTACCTTTTTCTGAACGTGTTTCCTATAATTTTAATAACATGACAAGGATCTAAAAACATGCATATTTTCTAATGTGCTTGGATGTAAATAAGTAGGTCTTTAAATTATTAGAACTTGACAACTAACAGCCTAAAAGCTCAGCAGCTTTAACCGGTCAAGGATCATTCGACCGCCGGTGGTCACGAAACAATAGAATTTCAATTGTGTGTGGTTTTACGGTGCTCAAGGGGTTAAAGTTAGCTAAACGTTCGTTAAAAGTGAAGGTTTTTTAGACTTTTTACGCCAACCTCGTGACATATTTCTAAGTAGATTTTTATAAAATTTCTGTTAGTAAATACCCCATCGGCAATTTTCAGCTTTTATTCTGAGAAACAACCATGATGACTAAAGCTTGCTTAGTGTGTATAAAACTTAAAAAAAGCGACTATCATCAGCTGGGTCCAGTCAAATCGACTCCGACTAAGTCCACTCTTTCAGGTGTAATTTTTTTTTTATTGACCTATTTTTTATTAATATACGATAAGTGGTTAAATACCAAATATATCAGCCCAGTTAGCAGCAAACTCGTATGTAAAATAAACACGTTATGAGTACAAAAAACGATTTTAAATAAGTTCTTTCATAAGAACGAATTGAAAATATACGATTAACATTAATGAGAATTCCAGATTCACTATCTTCGTATTTAGTCGATACGTCACTGGACAGCATAACGGTACACATGTGTCCAAAGAACATTTATAAGCTCTCATCATGCGTCTTAGATAAGATAATGTTGATTCGTAGGTATACAAGTGTAAGTACGTAATGTGAACAGCGTTTGGGAGTACCATTCGGTGCAGTGTCGCTTCGTCCTCCCATGATGGATCACGACTATGTGCCTGAGTTGGAGAGAATTGTCAAAAATGGAATTGAGAAGGGAATTGGTGACACAAAAGACAGTTACTGCTCAGAAACAACGTCAGATCAGACCCCATTTCGGAGACAGGTGTGTAAATAGTGTTTTTATAGTTACAGTATATAGATATAGATTATGGTTAGTTCAGAAGTAATGTTAGTTTTGAGGTAAAAAATATAGAAGACGCGTATTAATAGTTTTTGGTATAAAAAGAACTTGAAAAAAGCAATGTAAACAAACTTTTAACATTGTTGGTAGTGTTTATAGTATACAATAATTCAAATGTAACACTTTTATCGATTTACTCGCGTTTGAGTTTGAAATTAATAAAACATTAATTTTTATTTTAGTGTCGATTAAGAGGGTTTACGCGATTTAAAGTCCACTATAGAAAGTTTAAAATTGCAATAACTCAGCTAAATAAACGTTTTTTAAAAATGTTTTCAACAAACTATTTAGATCCCTGTGTTTTACTTTAGCGTGCAAAGTTTCATCAAAATTAGCTTGACGGTTTTAAAAAATTTCAACTTGGAAGTTTGTATGGGAAGCCGAAATGCGCAAACCCTCTTAACCCATTAATCAAATGTTTGCGATGACTGGATTTCAATGACGGAGACCTTTGCCCAGCAGTGGGACAGTGTTTAGTTTGTACTACTTTACTGACGATTCAGGATCCAGGATCCGTGGATACAAAAAGAAAAGTGTTTAATTTCAATGTGTAGTCGTAGTGTATTTCATTATTTTTATGAACAGTATTATTTAGTGTTCGCGATCTCGTAAATTTTAGAAACTGCATAATTAAAAACTATAATGTACTTACTAAAATATATAATAACCAGTGGTCGGAGTAGGTATATTGAATTGAGGTCACTGACATCAAACGTATATGTTAATATGGATACTCCTCCGAGTTTCCGGATTATTATGATAAAAATACCGAAACATCGAAATTATTACATGAAACTAGTTAAAAATGTATCAATACTCTCAACGCTATGCTGCTAGTGGCGCTGGTCTCCATCTCTAATGTTGGCCGTATCCATTGTCTCAATCTCGCAAAAGAAAAGAAATCACGTCTTAAATTATTATTAGTGATTTTTTTTGTTAATCTTTAAATATCTTGGAAACGGTGCGTCCTACGCTAAAATGGACGAAATTTTGTCCCCCCTTTATAAAACCCCCGTCTAACGCTAACCAACCATCACGATGGTACAATTATTAATAATTGTCGCTTTTTAATAATTATTTAGGGTAAGTAACGATTAACTAGTTTAGGAAATGTAGTTTATAGATTTGTTGGGCTTATTTCCCCTTTGGAACTCATTGACTCACTTGGCCGCACATTTGGTCGTTGATTGTAGAGGTTAAGTCACTCTCACACAGGCCGGTCAACGGATAGGTGACCAAAGCTTTATTGTTTCGACCTGTTGGCTAATGTTGAGCCGGCTCTTTGGCCTAAATAAAAGTGTAAGGCCTAAGTAAAAAATCAAAATGTAGAACTTGTAACCGATGAGGATTAAAAATAATTATTTTTAATAAAACTGTAATAATGATTATTTGTATTAACAATAAACAATTTTGTTTGCTTACATATGGTTTTTTATTTTATTACTCTATTTACCAAATTTTTGGAAACTCCGGTACATTCCGGAAGAAATGCATGTCCATGTTATGATATCATGACGCAAGTATCTAAAATCAATATACCTACTCCGACCACTGATAATAACAAATATAAAATAAAAAATATTTTCGCTTATTATATCTATTAATTACTTAATCTAAATTTTAGAATATTTTTTTTAATTTCAATACGGTAGGTATAGGTATATTTTTCGAAACCACAATATTTTTTTTATATAAAGTGCATTTCAATGACATAAGTTATTTACGTACACTTTTCTATGAATAGGTATACTTTTATCTTTATATCTTTTTACATTCGTGATCCTTTTATCACCTTGATATAATTTATGACGAACGAAATAGTAAAACGTAATAATTGCAATTAAGATATTCTATTACATAACTTTGGTTTATGTAATACCAGCTGATTCGTTAAAAACAACTGAATAAAATAGAAAATACAAAAAAATCTAATATTTTTTTTACAAAAATTTGTACAGGGCTCAAGGTAAGAAATACTTACTGCTCTAAGAGTTAACAGTAAGGCCACTGGTGTAAAGAAGAATCAATTGAACAAACTATGCGGATTCAATTGTTATGATTCGAGATTTTTATCGAGACACTAGAGACCTATGGCTAGCTACCATCATCTTATCTAACGGCCAAAAATAATAATCTATCTTTTGTTTTGCCTACTAGAGTTAGAAATTTGATATTATTTGTTTTACAGTAGTCGATGATTCGGTGAATTGAGTTTCTATCTTAGGCGTTACTTAACATCAAGTGAGAAGGCGCTTACTAATGTGAAACTAAGGCCTAATGTCACTTTTAGAGTAGCTTTATATTAATCTTTTTTTTTATTTTGCTTAATAACATTAAAGTAATACCTACTGCTCTAAGGCTCGTACCTATTTTAAAACCAAACTCACACTCAATTCGCCGCTTGAGTAGGTACAGTTAGAAAGGGATGGTGCTATTCATTGCATATATATCGTTTTAGAATATGAAAAATATTTATTCGGAGCATAAATAGGATACGAGCCAAAGTGGTAAGGCCCCTGGTGTTAAAATATATAAAATAAATTACTATAACGAAACCTTTGTGGCTTACTTACTTTTTGTAACTTATAAACAATCACAAATCATGCAGCTTTGAGTGGAAGACATTTTTGTAGTATAATTAAAACACGTTTTTTGTGAGTCAAGATTGTATAAAAAAAATCGAATTAATGCACCTTATTTCAAGGTAGAGCTTAAAGTGTATTAGAGCCATCGAGTTGGTTTGACGATATATTTTCTTTACAAGCGATATCGTCAGGGTTTTATTTCGATCGGGTTTGTTGTTATTGAAAAGTTAAAGACTTTTATCAGCAAAATTGTACAATTCATCTCTACCTAATAATACCTATATCCCTTTAAACAGGTCGTTAAATCCAGTCCAACCTAAGGCCGATAGCCTTTTTAAAACACTATTTTTAGGAATGGAACTAAGTTATTCAAATAAAACATTTTATCAAGTAAAACAATAACACTTTTTTAACTGTTTTAATGGCTACACATTATTATAATTTATTTTAATTGTGACGTTACGAGCCCTTTACAATGTCCGTGGTCACATGGAGACTATGATGTTGTTCGTCTCATAACTACTCAAATTACGCAAATTTAACTTTAACACTTTTTACAAATTAAAAAGTGTTTAATTTAAATTCGCGTAAACCTTTGAATTTAATTCATATCAATTTCTAGCGGCCCGCCTGCGACTTCGTCTTTGTCCCCGAGTCCCGTAATTTATTATCAAAAAAAATCATATCGAACCATTTTGCAATGTTTTATTTATCTCAGAAAAAGTAAAATAAAACAAGCGTAATTCCAAATTAACTCAGCGGCAACGTCAGTATTTTGAATATATTATTTCATTGTCCAGTCCCAGCTATAAATATGAAATTAGTCTAAAACAGTTATTGCTCCTGGAATTCTTTTGACGGATTAATCATTATCAATCGGGTTAATCATCGGAAACTGATTATGAAAGTACTTACCTAATTGCATAAACATGAGTAATATGTCCATGCCTACTACGTTCTCCGGGAAGTCAAGTCAAATAACCATCATCATTGATAGAGTAAGATTGAAAAACTGTACACCGTAATAGCTCAAGGATCATAAGACCGCCGGCGGTCGCGAAACAATTATATTCAATTGTGTTTGGTTTTACGGTGCTCAAGGGGTAAATGATATTACATTTTAAAATACACACTATACTTTTAGATTCTAGAAGATAGTATTTTTTCGTATTGTTTGGTATATACGAGTATATTTTTAAACCAATACCAAAACATACTTAACTTATCGATAATTTACAAAATGTCACTTTTTTAACGTTCATTTTACTAAGTATGTTATTTATTTTGTAGAACCTGTATCATTATTAGCAGTTTTAAACGTTACGACCATTGTTTTTGTTAATGCCAAACATAAATTAATAAACTTGCCGATGTTTAGGAGTCTAGTCTAGTGTTGGTTTTGTTTTCTTTCGATATCTAATTTATAAAGACTCTGTAAAAAAATATTTATGTCAAATCTTTTACCTACATACCTTGTAGATTGATTATCTTCATCGAAACAAACTGTCGTTCCTACGCCTAAGGGTAGTAAGTACGGCATAAGTGCAAACTACCAAAATGCTTTTCGTTTCTTGTAAAGTGCATGCTAATAATTTTGTCGGACGTAAATATTCGCAATGGCTTACATCTAATCAGCGAACATGATGAATACAGATACAAGTATTTTGACTCTTTGATAACCGATAAGAGGACAAGAACAAGGTCACACATTTTACGAGACTGATTAGTCGACTGTAAAGTTAGTTTTGAGGTACAGTCGTCAGCAGTTTAACCAACCACATAATGGTAAAGGACAATGGGCCCATAGATTTGAAAACCAGACAATAAGTTGGTTTGTATAAAATGATCTTGGTAGCAAAATGTAATCTAATCTCTTATTGTTTATTGGTCTAAAGTCATAATTTTTATTAAAAGCCAGAGTTATGTGTATTTTAAGTTTGCGGTTGAACATTGTTTTTTTTCAAGTTTTTCGGCAACATACCTACAATCATAGCTAAACGTTTTTATACCACTTTTGTTTTAATTAATCATCCACATCACATATTTAATATTAAATAAGCCAATAATAAAGACTAATGATGCATAATAATCCATGCATGCATGAGTTTCATTAAACTAAAAATAACTAATCTGACAACCGCAGACTCACAGACAACTAACAAGTCAAAAGTACGTTATGTTTAACCCTTATTAAATATAGCCGTTTAATCAATTCATGATGATGAATTATTGGGTTAATAATTATTCATAAATCGTTAAGCGCATTTAATGCCATGATAAAAATTCTTAAAAAGGAGAACTAGAATATAGTTTTATAAACAAAAATTAATCAATGTATTTAACGTTGACGGCTAAAAGGCGGAACGAAACGCATTGTGAGTGGCAGAGTGCGTTCAAAAACTTTAAATACGTTACTGCCATACGAAAGGAAAATTAAGTATTGTATTTTATATATGACAGCATGGTTACATTTAGTGAATATTGTGCTATTTTTTGAAATACGATTTAAACTTATTTAAATATATTCTCAAAAGCAACCAGGTCCAAAATGGGCATTGTCATTTCTTCTGTACATGAACTTTGACTGTCAAATTTCTCAAATCGATAATGATCCTTATGCCTATATGGACTTGAATATTTTCACCGTTATTACGAATGGGTATTTACGAATTCACCCTTCCTCCAACCCGCATTGGGCCAGCGTGGTTGGTTATAGCCCAATATCCCCACGTGCTATTGTCCACGTGGGAGGTCTGTGCCCAGTAGTGGGACGTTTATAAGCTGATGATGATGTACGCATTCATAATAATTCATTCTGTGCATATGCGAAACTTTTCCATTGTCTAGTTATGAATTTCTTTCTATTTGACGCCATACTCCATGAAATCAGTAAAACTTTCTACATTTTCTTTTAGTCTTACGTTTCGGTCTCTTTGCGGCGTCTTTGAAGACAGGGAGAATAGAGTATTGTCGATCAATTGATCAATCGATTGATTATGAATTCATTATAGTAATTTTACATACAGCAAACGACCTAGTTACTTAAGGGCAAACTTCCGGTAATTACGTGAGATTTTGGGCCATACAAGACAGAACATTTCATACATTGACGGTCAATGTAGCGATTGGATTGATGTTTGATAATTTTAAGTAGGCTAGTATCGCAATTTTTGATGTTTTATTTTGCATTAATAATGCAATATATTCTCATAAGATATTGAAAACTTGAAAAAAAAACGCTGGTTTTTTAAGTTATTTATACGTCTGAAGTCCTTAAAAAACTTTTTGAGAAAATATAAAGCCATTATTGTCAGTTAACTTGAAAGTGAATAACAGCGGCAACATGGCAAATATTTAACAGTAACTGTTATTATATTTTATGGAACGCAAAAAGATAAGTAGACGACATAAAAAATATATCATCATTACAACTTGATGCCTATTTAAATAAACAATATTCGAGTTGGAGACTATAATGAAAATAAACTATTTAGAAAACCATAGTTGTAAATATTTATGAATGAGCAAATATTATGTTTTACTCGTATAATATACGCTACAGATGCCAAGTTTTTTCAATGACCTCCCGACTTTGTTTGCCAATATTTGTCTCCGAATTTGCTTATCAGAACAACAATAATAAATAAAGGAAACAACCCAACAAAGAGGTCACATCAGAATATTTCTAGTGTAAACACAAACATAACACCCACGATCAAAAACTTCCACCTCTAATAATATTGTGTAACAGTTTTATTACTAGTCAAAACAATAAAAAAAATATATTTGCCTAATCTCTCTATCTGTACACCAACTGTAGGTACCAATTTGGCCATAATTAATTGAAAACAATTTTCGCAGCGTGTGCATTGTAGATGTTATCGTTAAATTGTCTTGTTTATGTTTTGATAAAGACGGTTAGGTACTATCTTATAGTAGATTTGATACTTTGTATCTTAAAACACATTACATTGTTATGAAGTGTCTTAATCGTATCCGTCTTTCTTAGGTGATAATGCTGTCTAACTTTGATGACTAATGCCTTTGACATCTGTTTGAAACCAGTTCAATTGTTTTTTTGACAAGTAGTTTTGTGAGCTTTTGTTCGCGGCTTCGTCCGCGATATTTCTCTATACAAATTCATCAAAATTGGCTTAGCGGCTTAAGTGTGAAATCTTTACAAATAAACCAACTCACTTTCGCATTTATTATATTAGTTGGGATAGGATACCAGTCTCAAGCATTCAACTAAAATATCTTTGACGTTTGTCTAAATTTTTACGCTACCTAATAGTCATATCAGGTTTTGAGGAATTGACCGTAGAGATCATTTTAACATTATATTTTTTTATGGTTTCAGGCCCTCATATCATTTGGTACCTTCATGATGACGCTGAGTGCGGGAGCTACAGCGGGCTTTTCAGCTATTCTTATTCCACAACTTCAGCACTCTAAAGGACGGCACAAATACTCACTGGAATTAGTATCTTGGATAGGTAAGAATACAAGCTTTTTTTATTTTGGTTGAATTTTTAGGTTTTTGATTACAAATTAATTTTTAATCAAAAACCTTTTGATGTTCTTTTTATTATTTCAGCTTCTATGTCATCATTTGCATTACTCTTCGGAAACATCATTGCTGGTTATTTAATGGAAAGATATGGTAGAAGAAGATCACAATTGTTTTTGGGAATTTGCTTCATGTGTGGATGGGCTATAATTGGATTTTCAAATGATGTAATGCCTTTGATACTTATCGGAAGATTCATTACTGGACTCTGCCAAGGATGGCTTGGACCTCTCGGCCCAGTGTTCGTTGCTGAGATAAGCACACCAAGATTTAGAGGTTTATTTCTTGCCGCGTTATCTTTGGGCATAGCGGGAGGTGTGCTTTTGTCACACCTATTGGGTACATTCCTACGGTGGAATATAGCAGCTCTGCTCTGTGGATCATTTTCGATGATTGGATTCGCTATCATATACTACGCCCCAGAGTCACCATCTTGGCTTGCATCTAAAAACCGCTTTGATGAGTGCATTCAATCTTTCCAGTGGTACAGAGGTACAAGTGTGGAAACGAAAGCAGAATTAGACAAAATTATATTTGAACAAACGAAGAGAGACAAAACGCAAGGCAAGTTGCAAGCTTTGGCGACAAACATCAAGAAACCTGAATTCTGGAAACCATTATT
The DNA here is from genome assembly GCA_963921215.1 of Scoparia ambigualis. NCBI lineage: Eukaryota > Metazoa > Arthropoda > Insecta > Lepidoptera > Crambidae > Scoparia > Scoparia ambigualis. The sequence goes on along the minus strand of OY992510.1, from coordinate 25,432,374 downwards.
TGTCATGATGACATTCTTCGTTATAACACAGCTTACCGGTGTCAATGTGATAAGCGCATATACCACTGACATGATGAAGGAATTGATAGGCAATCAATCAAACAAATCTATTACGTACATAGCTATGTTGAGTGTTGACGTTCTCAGATGTGTTTCATTAGTTTTCGCTTGTATACTACTCAGGAAGTCTGGCCGCCGACCTTTGGCAATGTTCAGTGGAACTTTTACTGCCGTATCGTTGATGGCTTTAGCTCTTTATTTATATTTGGTAGACACGCGTGTTATAAGACATATGTCGCCAATTGTATCTTTAGGATTGATGGCTATTTATATTATAGTATCAAATTTGGGTATATGTCCTTTGCCTTGGAATATGGTAGGAGAAGTATTTGCTACAGAAACGAAGGGGTTGGGGTCAGGTATAAGTGTTATGATGACCTCAATCGCTTTCTTTGCCACTATAAAGACCGCCCCTTACATGTTTGAAGGTTTGGGACATCATGGTACTTATCTATTTTATGGCATATCCACTTTCTTAGGCACTTTATTCTTGTTCTTCTACCTACCTGAAACTAAAGAGAAAACCTTGCTGCAAATAGAAGAATACTTTAGATATGGCAAACAAGATTCATCTATAAAAAAATTTAAAGAGGTAACGAAAAATAAATCACTTCCTTGAATATGAGAGTATGTAAAACTAGAATAAATATATTTATGTAAAACTAGAATAAATATAGTCCAAAATATAAGGAATTACATTTGCGTGTCCGTCCCTATGTTCACTTTTATTGATTTGTAACCAGTGCCAGTGTGTCTATTAGTGAAGGTGTAAATGGAAATAGATAAACTCTATTCATAATACCCTTAACAAAATCTAAAGCTGATTATTACGATTTCATAGCTTTATTTAAAAGGTTATCTTTATTTGTTCATTATTACGAAAGTATTAGGTGTTTTTATCGTAGTTATCGACCAACTATTGTGTGTTAGTGTCATAGATAAGCAGTTAATTTGTTCTATATCAACACGCAGTCTCACAATGATGACATAAATAAAATTAATTTCTATGGTTAATGTGCATCGAGATTTGATGGTGATCTTTATAAGATCAGTTATACTTTAAGCTTGTAGTTGTAAGCCAACATTTTAAAATAATGGGGTTTGTCTGTAACATTGTTCAATCAATTTTGTACACATAGTTACTAAATTTATTAAATAGAATTTAATTTTAAAGTTCATTTTTTTATGAAGTTTACCCTGAGACTACTTGTCATAAATTTTAAGACGCCCAGCAACTTGATATTAAAAGTAAAGTTGTACCGAAGGTATTTTGACTATGAAAGTAAATACTAATGTTGAGTGCATTCGTTTCATTTGGCTGACGTACTAAAACGCTATCATTTCGGAACTTTAATGAATCACAAAGAACTTGACGTACATTTTCATTAACAACTTCCTCACTTCAATTCATAAACACGTTGAGCCCTCCTAAAATAGCCAGAATCCACTCTCCAGATGTTTTCCTGGTGGTTTTTCTAAGTTAACAAAAAAGCATCGCGCACCAAAACGTGGGAACTGTTGGAAAAAAATCGTTCGCATATGTAGGAACCAGCATCTGAAGCGTGTGCTAGAAAAATGACCGAAGTTACACGTGTCTTAATCATAACAGGAAGAAGCTTGCTTATTTTTTTATTTACTTTAGAACGCGTGCCGTGCCAATCCGTCTGTGAAATAGTGCCATGTTTTTTATGTTTGAGGGTGCATCAAAGATAGCCCTTTGTTTTATACGGTCGTTACCCAGTTCTGCCTGTTAAGTTTGAGACACGAGTTACGTATTATGTTATGCGAGTATTAATAATTAGTAAATAAACCGTTACGGTGCGCTCTTTAACCATGATTCTTATAATTATGAGACCTATTATTGAGATTTCCAGTTGAACTTAATATAATTATTAGGATTATTATTTCAAAACTTTATCAATCTCCATAAATACCTAAAAATTACATATCTTAAGCATACTACTACTACTATAAATTAAGCTTTTAATTATTTATTTATTATTTATATTCTTATTATAATTTATTTCGTAGTTAGTTTTTACGCTGTTAACAGTTAAAGTTCTTGCAACATGCAGTAAAACATCGTCAGAAATTTAATACGCTTGTAATTAAAACAATATTGATAACTTTATCAATTGTAGAGCATGCCAGCATTAAAATCGAATGTAATCAACATGCCTATTTATTGCCACCACAATGGATGTGCTCGAATAACATTTGGGTCATCTATTAACATAAATTAATGTCTCGACAAAGGCCAATCGAAGACCTTGGTAGTGCACCAGAATCGCCTTTATATGCACGTCAAGTAGTTCCTGTGTTTTTGTTTGCGCGCTCCACTTATATCATATCTTTGGTCACGGGAGCGATTTTAATAATTCAATATGCGCCACGTGGCTCGGAAGCCTTGCACGTGCTATCAATTAGAAATGGAAGATAGAAAAAAACTCGCCTAGAATGTGGTTCCAGCTCGCCCCTTCTAGTAGGCGGAGTTGCTACCTTTACAATGATATAAAGCAAATGTTTTAACCCTCGCTTAAATGTATGAGTGCACAGTGTAACCCTTTTAAGTGTGATTAGAATTTGTTTCGAAATTGTTTTCTTTTCAAAATGTATGATTGATTATTAGATTATTTATAAGGTTTGGGAATACATGTTAAACTTCTACTTCTAGTGCGATTGAATTAAATCCAGTAGTAATAAGTTTAAGTCATTACAAGAAATATTTATGTAGTTTCTTTTATAAATTGGTAAAGGGCCTATTAGCTAAAATTAAGGTGCTTTAACAAGCCTCTTACATACATACATATAATCACGACTATTATGGTAGTATTCTTTTACCGTTACGCGACGTGGTTAACAAGCGTTTTAAATTAGCAATTGTCTCACATTTGTTATTTTATTATGCCGTTAATGTAAAAGTTAAGGTAAAAATATACTGTTTGTGTATGAGGAAGCACGATAAAGACATCAAATAAAAAAATTTACATCTCCCACAATTTCTTAGAAATACTTTATATACTTTATCTCGATGATGGAACTTTAGGAGGAAACTCGAGTTCTCGAGGACCTACAGAGTTTGATAACTCAGTTTGGCACTATACGTTTGGAACTAAATTTCTCGAAGTGTGAGTTATATGTTTTTAATTACCGTGGCCGCGGAACGTAGAACTCAAATAGTTTCTGATTTAAATCTTTTGCCCCCCCCATGCAACATCAAAATTCTCAATGACAACTCGTTATTCTTATTAGGCGCACCGCTTCTCGATGCTGCCAATGTCATTTAAAAATTCTATTCATCTTCAGACCGTCTATTCTAATTCTCTCTAAGGCTCTATTTATCATACGTTTTTGTCTTTTTGTTCCAAAATTTACTTACGTTCTCCGGTGCTCACAAATCTGGCATTTTCCATCCTTGCTTTCGAACCTAGATAATCTCATTAGATAGACTCTTATAAAAATTCTTAATTGCCCCATGAATGACCGCGTTTGGCAGCAGACTACCCTTCCTGTACGATTTGGGGGCCTAGGTATTCGAAATTTAACCAGCTTGGCCTTGCCAGCGTTTTTGTCTTCTACTTATAGCACGCACAATCTCTACCGGAAGATTATCAACCCATCTTTGGGTTCCGTAGAGTTGTCGTGCAAAGCAGATGCCACACGCTTGGCAAAGCACCTGTCCAAATTCTAACCTCCCTTTGTTACCACAGTCGCAGAGCCATTGGGACGAGCCTATATGCAAACAAATTCTCGAACGGCTTCTCTCTACTTCTGATAACACGGCAGAACTCGCTCGTCTCACTCCCGTCTTCGAGAGAGAGTCAGGTCATTGACTTCAGGCATTACCCTCTGCTAACGTTGGTACCTTGCTGGACGGGCCGTCCCTCACTCTAGCGGTTTGTGTGGGGAGGCTGTTGACGAGCTTGGCCACCACGAGCTCTCATGCGCCCCCAGTGCTGGGCGGATGTTATAGCTCTCCTCGCTCAACAGCATCATCCGCAGTGCTTTTGCCACCATTGGCTTACCAGCTGTCTTAGAGCCGACGGGTATCTCTCGTAGCGATGGCAAAAGACCTGACGGTATGACCGTAGGACCATGGAGGCTAGGCAGGCCGCTGGTGTAGGATGCGACCTGTGCAGATACCCTGGCTCCCTCGCATGTACGCGCTACCTCGCTACATGTCGGGGCTGCTGCGGTAAGCGCCGAAAATCGTAAACGGCTCAAATACGCGAAACTGGGACCTAATTATATATTTTGTGTCGTTTGCGGTGTAGACAATGGGTATGTGGGGGCCGGAGGCTAGGCATCTTGTAAAAGATTTAATGTGCACGTCTTGTTGAGGCCTCCGGTGACAAGAAGGCTGGCAGCTACCTCTGCCAGCGTATTAGTCTGGCAATTCAAAGAAGTAATGTTGCCAACATTCTTGGGACTGTTCCTGCGTGCCTGCAGTTGGAAAACATTTTTTATTTATAGTTTTAAATTAGACATTTTTTTTTATAGTTTTAAGTATTTTTAAGACCAAAATGTGTTTTTATTTTCCTTCTGTTTTTTTAATACACATTATCTTAATTTTAGTATTAATAGATATTTATATAGATTAAAATAATGGTCCACTAAAATAATTTATATCTTTAGATAAAACGTTAAGATAAATATTTTTATAAATTTCTATGTGACGCAAAATTTGTTTCTTAATCATGACTGTATCGAAGTTGTCAGTTTTGCAAACATGTTATATTACATGCTTTGTAGTTGACAGCTTGAATTAATGATAAAAAATTGCATGTTTACGTGCTGATTGCCGAGATAGCTTCAAATGATCACAACAAAATTGATAATGAAGTTACGAAACGTTATTGTCTCGAATTCCTACCATATTTACTTAAAAACATATTGAGGATACCTTGAAGAATTCTTTCTTTTGTTGTCATCAATATTAAAGTAAATAAGGCGTAAAAACCGTAACATTTAAGCATTTGACTGTTACCTTCTGATGTTACTCTACCTATGTTTTTAGAGTTTTTGGTATGTGTTTTCGTAATCTGATGTTTCAGATTTTTTTTTTAAATCAGATAGAGGCAAGTGAGTAGTCACCTGATGGAAAGCAATTACCGCTCCCCATAGACATCCCAAATACCAGGGGAATCCAAGATGCGTTGCCAGTTGAGCTGAAGACTGCTGTGATTTTTAAGGAGGCTCTACTTCCATCGAGAGTGGTATTACTTACCGTGTCAGCTGGTCAGTATATAGTATATAGACCGCTATAAATATTATTAATTAAAATAGCTCAGAGAACCCTGGGTGGCCGTCACCTTTAAACCTATTTCTACGCATAAGTGCTTTAAGAAAAAAGGATTTCTTTTTTGAAAGGTTAAGCTCCTAAGTTACATCGTTTCTATATCCAAACGACTATAAATAGAGTCATCACTTTGTGACGATATTATTTTATTATTTTAATTTACTTAAGTATATGAAAAAGAAAATGGGCACGTCCCAGAAATATTGAAACATATTTTAATTTTCATAAACAATTTCACCAAATAACCCAGGTCATTGATCACTTTTTTGAGTTGTACCCTGATGTAAGTAATTTGAGTAAACGATGTATTTAAGTATTTTTACAAGCGTCATTACTCATTATTCTGCGGTGATCTAACCTAATTACTATATGGCGGACCGTATGTCTGTACGCACGATTAAGTTTTCATTAAGTTATCATTCGGACAAATGAAGATTATCTTCGACAAAAAAAGTTATGACACTTTAGATTATGGATAAAAAATTATTACTATTATTTTAAAAAAAATATATAACTAGGAATTTAGACGGATCTGTGTTTTAACTCGTTCTAAGCTTTCTGTTTTACAAAACACCTATTATCATTCATATATAAATTAGTCTCCTAAAAATTTAAATAATTCATAATGTTCATAATGCGTGACCTGCTGAATTATGGAACGATTGCGACATTAAGCGTAGAGGAAACAAGGTTGAGGTATATTCCAACTGTTGGAGTGACATGTGCGGTGCGCCTGCGCAGTGCGATCCCGTGATTCCGGTGTTCCATTTCCCTGGGGTTGAAATCATTTAAAAACTCAATATTTATATTCGTCGACATGTGCGCAATGAATACGAAATGCTGATCATCAAGTATTCTTAGGAGCGCCTGAATCAATATTGCAATGGACATAGTGAATCACGGACGTGATACTTTTCACTTTAGCTCTGTGGACGAAACCAAAGTATTTATTTGACTCGATAGAAATCGATATAGTTTTACAGAGTTTGGTAAAGAATTACACTTTTTTTTAATTTATAGATGATTGTTCCATCATCCTCCTCCACCATCAAAGAAAAATCCAAAACACGCTTTGTCCGACCTAGGAATTAAACCCAGCACATTCGATTATCGGAACGAGCCCTTAGCTATTCGGCCTAGAAGATGGTTTTTTTTTGATTGGTTATAAAAGAGTCATTAAAAGGGTTTTGGCGACAAGCAAATTTTATGATGCATTCTACAATAAGAGTACCACGAAGTTGCACCAACCAACTAACAGTTTAAGTGCATACTATTAATGACGTTTTTCATCATAATTAGTCTGTTGTGCTACGGCTTCTGAGGTGCATATCGAGATGGGGATCTTTAGCACTTTACACAAGCTCACAAAAACAGCTGGGGCCTCCAGCCGGCCTAGCATGCGCAACACGAGAACTCTTCTCGACCCGTTTTCTCGTGTTTTATTAATTTATCTCTTAAGTCTATCGACACTAAAGACACATAGATTCTGATGCGCTTAGAACTCTACATAATATGTCAAAAACAGACTTAATAGTAGTTTTAGCATATACTGTGGTATTTTTGTCTACAAACCTTAACATGACAACTTAAAATGATTTGTCGTCTCTCGTCCGCGATATATCTCGTGTTGCGCATGCTAGGCCTACTGAACATTAAGTTTTATCGAGACCTACTACATATTTCAAAAGTTACCACTCTCAGCTTTCGCGATCGCAGTCAACAAGACGAATCGGCCGTCGCCTTCGCTGAGTAGGTAACAATAGAAAATTATTTTACTGCAAATATGAATCATATTGGAATGTACACACACAGTTTGTGTCAACATCAATTATAGTTAAAGCATACAAGATGACTTCATCTGATAATGTAGGAAAGTGTTCTACATTCTATGATGTGTTCTACTTTCTGACGCACTCATCTTGAAGCGATCCCCTTGACTCCATTTGAGTGGACTTTAGCTTTTGCATAATATATGTTTACATTATTCTAGCGGTCCGGTTCACCCACTTTAGGTATAGGCTTTCCTTTTTCTACATCTTTATCTTTTCATTGGTTTATATAAAACTTGGAAGAAATGTGGTTTGTCCCCATTCCTGAGGTGAGTCTGAGATTAAGATGATTGAGGTGAGATGATCTTACTATTACATATCAGAAGCCGATCCTTAAAGACGGATATAGGAATATGTAACAGTATTATTATTGTTATAATATAATAAACATATGAAATCATTATTTTCAATGCATGTGTTTTTACGTGATAACTTATGCACCCGTTGACTCATTTTATTAGCAAAACTTTGTTTGAAATGAACTCATTTGTTTATTAGATTCAATTAGTCATTTGATGAAACTGCAAAGCAAAATAAAATCACAGTTAAGATAATATTACTTACGATACTCACTGTTTATTGATGATAGTTACAAAAGTAAAAAGCTAAAAGATAAATCGATGATCCGAGGAAGAAATCTAAAAATCAAATTAATAATAGTGGTGATATTATGGATTACGTAGATAATAATTTCTACTCAGCCATCTGCTCTTAACACTGCAAGTATATCTTTGCTGTATAAGTTGTGGTCCATGGATTTGACATCTGCTATGAAATGACAACACGTCCTCAAATCAATACTTAATAAAGATAACGTAGCACACGTGACTTTGGCGGAACAGCGAGCCCTCGTAGGCAAGCATAAGTTCGCTCGCCAAAAAATAGAAGAAGAAGAAGAAGAAGAAAGATAACGTAACACTAACGTTACTTTTTTATCTTTGAGTTTATTTGTGCGTTTTTTAACGCAAATAATCAAATATTTAACATTAACGTTACTTTTTTTATCTTTGAGTTTATTTGTGCGTTTTTTAACGCAAATAATCAAATATTACGAACAAAACATATTGATTATAGGGTTAAGTAGCCATTTTCCTGTGTCTGTGGTTCCTCTCTCTCCTTCTAAACCACGCAATGGATTTTCACGCAGTTTACACTGATAGAAAGATCGATAAAAGACGATCATCATCATCATCATCAGCCTATAAACGTCCCACTGCTGGGCACAGGCCTCCCACGTGGACAATAGCACGTGAGGCATCGGGCCATAACCCACCACGCTGGCCCAATGCGGGTTGGTGGGTTGTAACGACTGTCGTCTTACGACAACAACCGGGACCAACAACTAACGTTCCATCCGAAGCACGGAGGAGCTCGAGATGTTTTTAATTGGTCAACCATCCAGCGACCCGGCATTGCGAAAGTTGCTTAGCGAGCAAGATAGCAAGCCGAACGCGCTAGCCGCTGCGCCATCGAGCTCCTCGGTTAAATTTCGATAGTTTTAAAAGACGATGGTTTTTTTATATCATTTGTAAATGTTTTGTACAAAATGGCTGGAATATATGACAGTGTTTCTAACTTAGCTCGGGCGGGCCTCTCAAGTCATGAATGATGAAACTGTCTTACCGTGTACCACTCCAGTGATGTTGAAATCAATCAAGTAAATCATACGACGCCAAGGTTGTTGTTGTCCCATGTCATTGAAATGACACCATTTCATGAATGAGTGATGATGAATGACCTTGAGTAAACATAGCTCTCGTTTTAAACGAGAAAAATCATAATCATCAGCCCGTGTTAGTTCACTGCTGGACATAGGCCTCTCCCAATGCACTGAGTACTGCTTATGGAATCCAAATTGTACTAGGACCTAGGTTTATTAAGTACTAGCGACCCGTCCCGGCTTTGCACGGGTTACTACCCGTACCCGTACCTAAACAAATTATTACCTATAACTTTCCTCGATAAAAGGGCTATCTAACACTGCAAGATTTTTTTAAAATCGAGCCAGTAGTTCCTGAGATTTGCGCGTTCAAGCAAACAAACTCTTCAGCTTTATAATATTAGTATAGTTAATCATAGTAAAGACAATATCGAAGTCTTGTTTTTTACCATTGAAAATGGTTATCAGATGCAAATCGCCTGCGACGTATTTTTTGCCATAGCTCGATGGGAATAGTATTAAGAGTTGAGGAATTTAACGAAACACGTGTGAGAGTTTGATTTTGAAAATCGGCTAATAACTAGTTGGAATTTTTAAAAGTGGAAAAAAATTCCGGTTTTTTGGGGGGTGTTTGTTTACTAAATTCTAAATATTTCGGAAAAACAACAGGCTTAAGAAAAAAAAAATAGTTCTAGGTTATTCGGTTAGCTACAAAAACGTAAAAAAAATGTTGAACATCGGTTAATAATTGTGACCTGTAGGTGGTCCCTTTACGAGTAGATTAGGAATTGTAGAAATACGGGTATGTTCGTATTTATAAGTGATAGCTTCTATGATTACCGATCGTCATGGTATTGGTGTTAAAAGATGCGGATGTAGGCAGAAGTGCATTCGAGTTGGGATTTCAAAAATCTAAATGAAATTCATCGGGCGCCTTCGCAACCGATGAATGAATTTCACTTATAAAAAGAAACGAAAATGTTATTCTCTGAGTTGTGCTGTGTTATACATTTGTATGTTATTATTTGACTTGTAAGTAATAGTAATGTAGTTGTGTAATTTTAGGGAAGTATCTCAATAAAAATTCTTATTATTCATATTTTTTTTGTAATTTTTTGTACTTATTCATTTTCAATGCTCCGATTCTTGCGGGTACCTACTGCGAAATCTGTGATTTTTTACTGCGCACGCAAATGAAAACTAACCGTTTTTCATTTGCAAGTATTATATTAATTAGTACAAGCATAATATCCCTATATTATGGTCCCGTTAAAGACTAAAGATTCTCTACTAAAGACTAAAGAATAAAGACTAAAGGTGGCGTTTCTAAGACTCGTATACTCTCCAGTTTGCCATAAAAATCTCTAAGTTAGTTTTAAGCTCTCTACGGTGAAGAATATTTTAGAATCGGATCTCAAGAACAACCTTGAGCTCCCCTACATGAAAACAAAATAAAACTCTTTATAAAATTAGTGTAGATAAAAACAACATGACAACGTAAAAAAGCAGAATTAGAGGCAATTTTGTAAATTGTAACAATATCAACACAACACGATTCAAAATGTCTTAATTAAACGAACACATGTTTCGAAACAGAGAATTTGAATCGAATTAAACTAATTACAGTCAAACAAACGCATATGCCACCGTGACTTTCGTTTACGAACCCACTTTATCCTGGAGAGACGACCGAAATTTGAACAACTTAACGAAACGTTAGACCTATACATTTTTCAACGGAATATGAACTCTATTGACGTTGGTGAATCGAAAGTGGCGCCCTCGTGTAAGTGCAAAATAAGTAGGCAGTGCTATCTTTCGAGATTGTGAGTTCTTTACAATCTGTTTGGTTTACCAGATGTTGCGCCGTATGGCTTGCTATGGCGCAGACGCAATTTCACTGTCTCCTATCGCGCAATCTGGCTGTTGGCTTCCAAAATAAAAAACAGACTTTAAAATAAACCGCATAGTGGTGATGCCATTAAACTTAGTATTTGATTTATTAAATTTGTGAAAACTCTACACTAGAGTAGGTACTCTAAAAGCGTAATGTTGTATTAAATTAGGAACAAACAAACTACAAAAATTGTGGTATTTTTTTGTCCAATAAAAATGAATTGAACGTTTCTGGTCCATAACAAAAATCGCATTTAAAAACTGATTTACAGAACGGCAAATACATAAAACAACTTTTCTAAGACGATCTTCTTTGTTAATTACTTATATAAACAAACACAATCTTTCGACCCGGGATACCTGATTTTTTCACTTAATTCGGATGGATTATAAATTGTACGTGATCTCTGAACACGTGGATTTTGAACGCGAAACTGCATAGAAAAAGTGCTCATTCATTTTTGTACGTTAGGTTCGGTGGTTCTATAAAGGTAAAGTCCGTTTTTTGCTGGTTCCCATGAACCCTGCGACAAAGGCGTCGACCTTACTAAAAGCCCGAGGAGATCCGCGCAAGAATAAATATTATACAACAATAGGGTAGCTTCTTTGACTTTGGACGGCGACGGCGGCGCGACTCGTTTTGATACTTTGTATTTTATCTTGTTTCGAACATGTGTTGCGGAGCCTTATCAGTGATAGTGAATAGCATTTCTAGTTTAAGCCACTTACGTACAGAACGCTGCGAAGGTCACGTAATTATCATTTATTGCATTTGCGATACAACTCGTCTGAAATGTATTGATAATATTTTCATATTCATTAATTGACGTAGAACAAAACAATTAATCTCAATAAAATAATAAAATGTCTCGATATAAATTCGAGTGAGCGAGATAAGAGTAAAAACCATAGTGAAAAAGTTACAAATACTTAGAATAGAGGGATAACGTTAAAAAAGATAACTGTTTTAATTTGTGAGTAGGTACACCAACACAAATAGAAACACTTATCTCTGGGTAGATTACTAACCAAATCTAGAGCCGAAATAGAATAAACACATAATTTGAATGCCACGTGGGTCTTAAGAATAATAAATAGAGCTACAGTAAGTGGTAAAGTGGGTCAAGCAAAACCAATGATGATTACGGTCAATAAAAATGTTCTTCAAATAACCTAATTATTTTTAACAGGTGGTAAAAAATGCTGGGTAGTTTGTGATACTTTGGTAAAAGTGCAAACCGTTTCGTTAAGTATCAAGATCGCTTGGACGCCGTATAATCCCAAGACAACAAAGCATAGCGGCCCGTAACGGTCTTTTTTCGTTGCGTCGATCAGGGCTTCTTCCTTGTGGTAGGTTTTGTCATGCTAAGGAGTCTTTAGAATTCCCACGCATCGGCTAACCTGATTCCTAATGGTTTATCACTCGTGGAGTAAGCCCAAACACGTGTGCTTATGATTACAACGCAGTTTATTATTATTAAACTTCAAAATGTTGCATAAATAAATTTGAAATTTTATGTTTGAATATGAAATACCTGGAGAAGCTCGACGGCGCAGCGGCTAGCGCGTTTGGCTTGCAATCTTACCAGCCAAGTAACATTCGCAATGCCGGGTCGCTGGATAGGTGACTAAATTAAAACATCTCGAGCTCCTTCGTGCTTCGAAAGGCACGTTAAGCCGTTGGTCTTGGTTGTTGTCATAAGACAGTCGATAAAACCCACTAACCCGCATTGGACCGTTTGTCCACGTGGGACGCATGTGCCCAGCAGTGGGACGTTTATAGGCTAATGATGATGATGAAATACCTGGACAAACTGTATTTCTTAAAAGTCTTGACTCACTTAGACCTAGAAAGCTGAGAGGTTTCATTTTTTTATGTAGACAACAAACAAGACCCAAACTTTTAGAAATTTGCATGTGGTCACTGGATACAGTTGTTCATGATTATAAACTAGAGTGCATTACTAAAAAAAAGTAAATACACGTCTGTGACCTAGGTGCATTTGAAGATCGGTATCATTATATAGCTAAATTTATCTGATGTTTGGTATACCAAGAAAGAACTTAATGATGAAGCGGTTTGCGCTCTCGAGTTGTGACATCAACAGGGGCCAACTCTATGTACCTATATATTTCAATACCCATCCGGTATCCAGGCTTAGCTAAAATTGCTTAACCTTCAAGATCCCAACTTCAAGACGCAAGTCACCGTGCTGTTACTAAAAGTTTTGAAACATCTAGGGGGTATTCGGGCGTTCCTGCAGTTTCCAGATCGAGTTTCCCACGTGACGGTTTAATCGGACTACACCGTTTGGTTCGCTGAGCAGTGTCTCAGCTGTATTCCTAATTTATAATCATAATACACAATGTTTCTGACAGTGAAAAGTAAGTGAATATAAGCGATAGGCTAACCCATTTTCATTATTTTAAAACGTTAAACTGTTCATCAGGCTATCTTTGTCAAGCGTCTCAAGTAAGGTAATGATCCACTACAGATAATGGTAAATAAATGTTTGCGTGTTCACTCGTAACCGTTAAGATAAACGGTATGGCATTTTTCTAAGAGGATACTTGTTCTAATAATGAACACTAATAACCACTTTCTGGATGCTGCGGCGTGTTTAAAAGTAACACTTGTTTTTAGCAGGCATTGTAAGAACGTTTCAAGTAAACTTTTAGGTTTCTTTAATAAAGTACAGGATATTTGCTAATAGGTATACATAAAGCTCGCACCTAGGCCATCCTATTAACTGCAAAAAACCACCAATTATATGGGAGCAATTCTGAAGGATAAAATTATTACTAGAAAAAAACAACCAGTCTCAGGAAAGCTCGAATGGGAACCGAACCAATGACCTTTGGAATTCCGGTCCACTGCTATAACCGCTACGCTACCGAGATACCAGAAGACTCGTTGAATTTTTTCTAGTAGTTTTTTTTCTAGTAAGTAATCATTTTATCCTATATCTACTACCTATTAGCATTGTGAATGCAAAAAATTCAATAATAAAGCAATTCTGAAATTACAATGAAAATATCATCCGTTCCGTACATTTAGGTTTGCTATTCTGTTGCTAAATGGTATCGATGAAAAATAAACTGTCCTTTTTTAAAAGTTAATATTTTATAAAACATTAGAACGGACGAATAGATGGCAGAGGACGACCGTCCAAGAGATGGACGGATGAAGTCCGGCAGCGGGCTGGAACCGGATGGATGCGTGTGGCAGCAGACCGTCAAGAGTGGAGAAGCAAAGAAGATACCTATGTCCGTAGACGGACGCTGCAAGGGCTGCAATAGATGGTTAGATGGAAATTAAAACTTAAATAATACTTCACCAGCTTAGACGGTTGTCTAAGGTATGGGTTTACGTCAACAGTGTAACAGAGTTATAAAGATAACCACAGTTTCTCGCATTGAACCCAACAGCCATTTAGCTACCGATAGTTTAATGTACCTAAACTAACCCAAAAATACTTAAGTGTTTGAAGATATTTTAAGATCTGTCCATAATGTAGATTGGTATATGCCTATTTCACATATTACATCTTTTTTGAAAAATCTTTTTTTATTAAACTTTTCAATTACTACTGTCAGTTAATACAATCAGGGTCGCATAATGACAAGCGTCAATCGAGGTCTCACAAAAAAGTAATATGCATGCTTCTGTATATTATTAACATGAAATTAACTTTGACATGATTTTAAATTTCAAAATGTGATACGATACCACGGGCATGGTTATGTTTAATCATTCCAAACAGTGCCTGACGAATGAAGCGGAAAATATTTAAATGGAAGCCAAAATAGCGTTCTCCAACCGTAAAATATGGCGATATTTTGATAAAAAAAACTGTTCTCTAAAGTAGACGAGAAATTAAAATTCCTACCCCGGAAGCTAGAGAGCGTGCGGAACGAAGCAAGAAATGGGTAACGCTGTTTACCACAACATTGAATATTTCACATTCTTAAACGACATCTGTAGATTGTGGGTGCAAGATTTTGTGGTACTTATATAGTGCAAAAACAACAATATTTATTTATTCTATTTTCATTTGCGAGAAGCTGATGGCGTCTATAAAAGGGTCTTGCCAGTTAATCCACTTTCGCAATGCCGGGTTACTGCATAGGTAACCAAATTAAAAATATCTATGAATTATCTATGCTTTGGCACCTAAAGCCTTTGGTTCCGGTTGTAGTCGTAAAATGGCTGTCCTTAAAATCTATCGACCCGCATTGGGCCAGCGTGGTGGGTTTTGGCTCAATCTCGCCATGTGTTGTTTTCCATGTAGAAAGGCCTGTGCCCAGCAGTGAGACGTTTATAGGCTGATGATGATTACTATTTGCACGCAAACTTAGTGAACAACACGAATTAAAGAAAAAAATACTTATTTTAAGCCTAAAACCCAAAATTACATCAAATGTAGAGACATACACCGGAATCTATAGAAAGTATTTTTTTATAATTTAGTAACCGTCTCTAAATAAATTCAAAGAGTATAATTCGAACGTTGAACGGACAAAAAGTCGGGAGAGGCGCTTATATGAAAAAAAAATCTCGATGTCGAAATTGTAATCAGCCATTTTGGTCCTTCGGGTCGGAGTTTTGGCGGGTAACGGCAGCACATTACAATCACAATGCGATATCGGCTTACCTTTAACGGCCCGGGTGGGTTCCACAATTCAACGTGCTTATGAGTTACAATCGTTAACTTTTAGCTGGAGTTGGTTGGTTAACTTTTAATGTAGACGAAATGCTATCAGTATATTTCAATTTTGAAGTAGGTATTCATCAGGTGGGCTGAGAATAAATTAATAAATAATTTATATTAATTTTCGTATTTGTTGTTTAATATACTTAATAATTAATAAAATATATTTAACATTGTCAATATTTAAATTTACGTGATTTTTCTTTGCTATTACCATCATTATGTCGTTATGAGAAAGAATTTAAGTAAGTACTTTATTAACATTATATAAAAATAATAAATCAGTTTAAATAAGACGGAAGAAATGTAAAAAATAATTTCAACGTGACATATTCACTGAAAGACATATTAAATTACTTATTTTTGGTATTCATCAAAAAAAATGTTATTAATTTAAAATTCTTATTGAATATTAAGTCGTATTATATACCTACATTAAGATAATTATTGCTTTCGTTTTATTTAAAAAAATAATATGATATCAATTTCATTCGATTTTTATTAAGCATAAGCTAGTAACGGTACCCGTCCCATTAGGAGTCGGTTTATCCCAGCCAGTTTAACCAAGCGGCTTTAGCTCAAGCGATTTAAGTAGGTCTATTATGGTGGCCGAATTAACATAAGGGTCTTTGTCTCAATGGGGTTAGAATTAGGGGAATGTGTTTCTAATGGGTTGATCTTAATCATTAGCAGCTAGCTCAGTATGCACCATTTGATAAAAAATAAAGGATAATCACCGTAAGATTTTTTTTTTTTAAATCGGGTTGATTGAGATTGAAAATTCCAATTATTGGAATTTCTAATGCTTTCTCTAACTATAACCGTTAGTATTGTTTAGTTTTTGATTAATATAATTATTAAAATATTAAACTAAAATGCCAGATTGGTCGTTTTTTTATTATGTTAGCCTATTTATGGTAAGGATAATACTTATTGAAAAAAATAACAAATCGTCACACCCACAATAAGATAACGATATAACTGGATCTAATTAATGACTTCGACTGAATTCAGATAGGTGTGCAGTGTAATAATAAAAATCATCATGTTATTAAATTAAGTACTTTATTGTCGCATTTATTTATACACTGATAAATACTTATAGGCTAACATCACAATATCATTTAACTAAAGGCACTATTATAAAGAGTTGTTAAAATTAATTTGTATTATAGGTAGGTGCTCCTTTGTAGACAATGAATACCTACAAATATCTAACACTATACATACTAGCACTCTTTTATTGTAATATACTTTATAATATGTAAATTAAATATTTAATTACAGCGAAAAGAGTAGGAAGCAAACGTATTAAATCTAAACTGTAAACATAAATTAAGAATAGATTTCAAGACGAGTCTTTTAGAACCACGATGTATCAGCCAACGCCAACTATGACTTAAATAACTCAATTATATCATCGGTTTTATAAATAGCGTAAGCTTAACTTAAATAGGGGCAATAAAAGGGCACGGGCTTCATTATTCTACTGACCGTTACGGCACACCTTGCGCCCGCGCAACCGACTTTGGCACATACAGCTGTACATTTCTTTACGTACTATAATTACATCACAATAAATATCTGAAATTTATCTACCTACAATATTAAAATTGTGATAACAGGCAACGTTAGCGTTAATTGTTCTGTTTCGGCGGACGGCATTGTCTCGTCTTCTCCTGCCACCATTTGAGAGTCTCCTCGAATTGCTCTCGGTCTTCAGGCGTCACGTGAATGTCTGGCAGCTCTTTCTTCAACTCCATGTCACTGTACTCGACGAATTTTGCATCTTCACTCCTGTACTTGAATTGATTTTGTCCTAAAATTATATCAGCGTTTATCGCTTCCAGTTGCATTTCAACGCCGGTGTTGTAGTTGTGCGGTACTTGATGATGCAAAGAATCGGCGTATTTTACTTCGAAATCATTTTCGTTCACAGGCATGTCAGATTCACTCAAGTAACTTTGCTCAGGAATCACAGTAAATTGTTCAGAGGCGTTAGGGAAAGTAAAATGACCTTCCAACAGATGCGCGTTCACTTCATCTTGACCGAGGAGGTCCGATGATGGTGTCAAAGGTTGCCCAACACCTTCTTCTTCTTCATACAGATTAGGGGTTGTTACGAGTTGGAATGTTTCTGAAGCTGCTAACTCGACATATTGTTGTTGAGGAATTTGATGGATAGAGCCGTCTAACTCATCCTCGTCCATATCTTCATCGTCAAGTGCTGGAGAATTCAAGGAAAAATAACTTCTTTCTTGACTGTTATCTCTCGGAGACGAAGATGCAGGTGATGGAAAGGATTCCATTGATAGGTGGGTTCCGTTTTCTTTGTCAGCGTGTCCAATGTTTAATAATGTCTCCAAGTTCTTTATATATTCCACAGCCATGCGCAGCGTCTCCACTTTGCTTAGCTTTTTGTTCGGACCTCGGTTCGAGTTGGCGTTTTCGAAAACCGCAGCCACTTCCTCCGGGATGTGCCGTCGCAGAGCGGCGAAACCATCGTTCACTTGTCGCACTCGATTTCTTTCCCGCGCATTTCGTCGAGCGACCGCAAGAGGCGTCGGCGTCCGCGTCACATCTTCAGTGCTGTTCTCGCGCACCCTGGGCCGCTTCACGATGCTGCTTGAAACTACTGGTTCCACTGCACGCACTAACGAACTCACTGACACTGTGGCAGGAGGCTGCACCTTCGACTTTTTTCTCACAATAATGATTTCTCGTCGAATGTTCTGATTGACTTCATTGTTGTTGATGTTAACGGTATTATTCACGGATTCCTGGAGCACCTGCGGCGAATTGCGGAAAACAACGACGCCTATAGAACTCATTTCGGCGCGATGAGTTGCCGTTTTAACATGTTCCGATTGTTTGTGTTGTGATTAGTCGCGGGGTCGCGGCGATTGGGTCACGTAGGAATAACTGTAGTCTACTTGGGTGGATGTTTAGATGGCGTCAGGGCGCCGGCCGCGGCAGGAATGGCGCGTGCCGCGACGCACCTGGGGTGGCCCGCGGGCGCGGGGGGATCAACAGGGGTACTTACTAGTTGCACACATGCTCTTTCAAAGGGGCGGAATGGGGAAGCGTAGCGCGTTCACAATAACATACCTTAGCTCGCCGCCGAATCAGTTTACAGTTAACGATTTCTCTATGTTACCTTTTCGGAGTAGGAAGCGATCGTCGTATAAAATCAGAGGTGTTTCCATAAAAAGTGTAGGTTTATCTACAAATGTTAATAATAATAATAAAAAAAATATATTTTTATGTGAATGAATAATATAAATACCTACGTAGTTAGTTATAATAAAATAAAAACTATTCTTACTCGTAAAATTAATAAAAGTTATGTATGATGAATTGATGACTGAATTTGAAGAGTTCGAAATTTTTATTCCACACTTTTATTACTACTCTCTACTACTCACTTTCACTTTCACTTTCAAACAAAACAACTGATCTTGGTAGAGAGAACATAAAGCCATTGAAAACCAACCTGCCAAGTACTAACAGACAAACACTCATACGTTTCATGTGAGGTCTTTACATCACATCACATATACATCAGCGTAACTTAACTTAAAGCTACATACACGTAGTTACGGAGTCGAGTTATTGCACTTTTGGGTGGCACATCATAACTGTGTCGGTATTATTTGCACCTTGAATTGCACCTTGGTAGCTTCAGTAAGTGATTTTTTTTCGACGATTCGATGAGAAAATCTGTATAGGATTTCGGGTCTTGAATATATAAGAAATTTAAGGGATAACATTGTTTACCTACCATTTTAATTTCACTGTCCATACATCATAAACGTACAACGATGTTTTCATTTAAAAATGAACATAGGTAACTAAAGTTTAATCCCAAAAATCATAATAATTAAAATTATTTTGAACACTTATATAATTACCTACATTTGTTTTATTAACGTACAATTAGATAATAATGTAAGTAAAATATAGGACTTCTGACCTTAAACTACTATGTATGCAACTATAAAGAGGAGAAAATATAGAAAACACCTTTTATAAAATTTTAAACTAAAAACTTAAGTTTTCTAAATTCATAGAGCTGTGTCAGCTGATACGTTATATCAACGCATGGACAGTTATGAGCATTATATCTCCTCTAACATCGCCTGTCCTGTGCCGCCCACGACAGCTGCTATCCCTTCCTTTTTACTTTTGTATTGGCACGCGCCACTATCCTTTTGTGCCTATCACCAAATAGACAAACATTATAAAAGCAGTCGTAGTAAACCCTAAACACAGCACGATAAAAGTTACGTTACTATTTTTGAAATGAATAACATTATTCTTTTGTGTAATGGATTTTGGAAGGGCGTTGCAGTTGGCGTGATTAGATTTTGTGTTTAATGAATATTGGCTAATTAGGTGAAGCAACAATGAAAGTGATTAATAGCGTTAGTAGAGGCAAAGTTCGTACGTAGAAGATAAAGTAGACGAGTACTTTTGTTAATGTTATATACAAATAACACATTTCAAAACAAAGTCTTGAAAACTACCGACACATCTATCTCTTCCCATGGGTGTCGTATAAGGCGACTAACGGACTAAAGACTTTGACTAAAAACAGCAAAGAGCAGCGATGGACTCACCATCTGTCACGCCGAGCAATGTGTAGTTGTTTTTTGGAAACGTGTACTATGGCAGAGTACTGTTTTTTCGGTCCTCACTGCATAGTGTCTCCCTTAAGGGATTATAGTAATAGGCGGCTTAACAGTTAGATAAAAATACAAAAAAGGTTTCACACCGTTATTGTATGGTTAAGCGCTTCTTGAAAAGCAAAAGTTCTTTAGATAGATAGATAAACACTTTATTGCACATACACAAGGAACAGTTACACGTGACATAAACTTAAAACTAGTATGTACAAAGGCGGTCTTATCGCTGAAAGCGATCACTTCCAGACAACCTTTGGTTAGCGGAACCTGAGAAGGAGATAGAGGAAGTGCGCAAGTTTAATAAATAGATAATAAAGTATAATGCATGGACAGTAAATGAATACATATTTATATTTATAAACTTACATACATACAAAATATATAAGACATACATACATACACATTACTTATATAATCATAAAACATTATAAATAAACTATAACATGTTACTCGCAGATGACAGAGCCAACTTTATTTTTAAGAGCTCAATTTAAGAATTAATAATTTATTCCATTTGTAAAACAGTAAATATTTAAAGTTATGTACCACTTTTATTTACTTTGTGACAGCAGCGAATCCACATATCGATTAAACGCCCATTCTATGATGCAACAAGATCATTCATCAGCCTATGAACGCCCAACACTGGGCTCCTCAAATGTTAGAAATAGAAATATATTTAGTTGTAACAAGGCATCTAAAGCCTTGTTGGTTTTTGTGACCTTCTTTGTGAATGACATTCTTATAAATCTAGTTTTATATTTAAAATTCAAATATTGACTTGCATTCTCTGTCTAGTCTCTGTTTTCATTATAGCTCTACTCTTTCATGTAAGGCAGTTCAGATTCATCCGCGGAGCTAGAATGAG
The DNA here is from genome assembly GCA_963921215.1 of Scoparia ambigualis. Taxonomy (NCBI): domain Eukaryota; kingdom Metazoa; phylum Arthropoda; class Insecta; order Lepidoptera; family Crambidae; genus Scoparia; species Scoparia ambigualis. The sequence continues at coordinate 25,411,365 of OY992510.1, read as the reverse complement.
CTCCTTCTAATTATTATTATTTTCCTTACCAAGTTATTGTTATCTATGAATAGTGCATTATTATAACTAGGCAGTTCCAGGCATACGTCCTGATTTAATTAATTATAACCTAAACCTTTACCTAGTCGTGTGTGTACTAACGCTTAAATTGTGCTTCATATAATAAATAACCATTTATTTACAATAATATACGTCTGAATTCATCGTGCTGTTATCTTCATTCTACTCCTCCTCATCGTGTCACTCCTCCGTTTCTCCACTACGTGACATAGTGCTGATACTGTGTACATTTTGCTGGTGATAATACAATACAAGGGGGTCAACAATAATGTCCATTACGGCCATGCAACAATATTACGCGCAATAGCAACGTAACCTCAGTGGTTGAGGATTCCGGGTGAAGCGCGCTTCCACCTTCGGCCTTATCGTCACTTACTATCAGGTGAGATGAAGGCCAAGCGCTTACCCGTTGTAGAATAATAAAAAAAATATTATTTTAGCATGAAAGTATTAAGAGGCCTATTACATCTCGACTGTGATTTTTGCGTAAAATGGCCAATTTTGGCGTTATGGATCTCAGAAACAAAAATACATTAACAATTATGACTTATTGAATAATGTAGAATATCTATTGGAATAGTGCGTAGCTGCCTCGCTTTTTGTAAATTTTGCTTAACTTATTAATTAAACCCAAAATTGCAGAGAAAGATTTGTATAAATTGCGCGAAGGCACTTTTTGAGCTTATCGATTGAACTACTGTTCTAAACAAGTGAAATAAAAGAAACATAATGTTATCTCTTATGTAGTGGAATAGTGCGTAGCGGCCTCGGAATTTTTAGATATCATTGATTTTATATAGGAAAAAATCTTATTCTCAACCAAAAAACTTCGAAAATTGCTATAAGTTAACTGTGAATTTCTCCTATCTACGATAATATTATTGAGCAAATACCAGAGTAATTGTTACTTCATGAGGAATAAAGATTTTATAATCTATTTATTATCCTATTTCGATAAAAACGATAAATACAACTGCAAAATTACTACAAAATGCGATGCGCTGGCCATCCTAATTTAAGTTATGCTTACAGAATGGAGATTTTTAATATTATGCACAAATTTATTATCCTATTTCGATAAAAACTATAAATACAACTGCAAAAATACTACAAAATGCGAAATGGGCATTTTACGCAAAAATCACATTCTAGATGTAATAAGCCTCTTAATTTAAGTGTAAAAACATTTTTAATTAACCAGGGGCATTGTAATTGTTTGACACATTTGGTATTCTTTTACTCATTTAAGAATACCAAATGTGTCAAACAATTACAATGCGATACAATTGCGATTCAATTATGCTATTCGTAAATTAGCAGACTTGGGCCCCAGGTTTTTAAAGATAACTTAAATAGTACATAGAGCCACAGGGCTACACCTCACCATGCTGGCTTAATAGTGCGGTTCAGTAGGCAAATGTCATATTATTTTTATAGGTGAAAAGGAGGCAATCGTGTCAGGCGGGTGACCTGATGGAGAGTAATCACCGCCGCCCATGGACCAAGACCAGAGTAGGATCTTTGTGGAATTGCGACGGGGGGAGGGGGAGAGACAGAACTCCGGTACTTTCACTCACCGGACGAAACAACAGCAACGAGTGCCATAGTTTCACGTCAATATTTCGTGAAAGGGTGGTGTTACGCCGCGATCTGGCCCAATTCGTGCAGCAACGCAGCGTGACTCTACCACACAGACAGTGTCACTCATTTAGCACCACCCAGAGGTCACAAGGGTCTCAAGCGTAAACCTATGGACGCGAGAGAGTTTAACCCCCATTATCTTACAACAATACCCGGGACCAACAGTTTCATGACTCTAAAGCGCGCCTATCAGTTTATCGATGGCAACGCAGCATAACACATTTTAAGCACGCCTTTGTCTCAAGGCGTTTGAGTCTTTTTCCAGAATATGCAACATGCTATATACAACAGAAACAAAACACTGCAGGATTACGGATTCCTCACTTAAGCAGTGCTCCTAATACCAAAAGTGCATCCTGTAATACAAGAGGTCGCATTTTTTCAATCCGCTTTGTAAGGTGAGGTACACCATCTTGCGAACATGTGGCTACGCTGGCGTCAGGTTATGCTGAGCTAATTTTAGACAGCCCATATGGGAATACGAGGGGGAAGGTGGAGCAAATCTGTGTCGAACGCGGAGTGATGCGAGGGTGTCTGTCAAAACATAGGTAAGCCTTTCGCCACAATGTTTATTTTAGGTAAGTGTTTTAGGAGGTCGTTTTATTGCAACGCTATCTTTTGTTGCATCGTACATTTTGTAATTGACTTTTCGTAAATGATGACAGTCACGACACAGTTTATTTTATCTTTAGCTAATTTGTATAAACTTAAATTAATATCTTACCATTTTAGTAAAGAAGGTAAAACTTTAAATAATATAAGTAAGTAATGGAGATATATTAATTTTATTTTATGTGAGATATGTAGAAAAATCTTTTTAACTCACAATATATACAATATAAACAACATTTTTATTTAAAACATGAATATTTACGTCAATACAAATCTATCCTTAGACTAGCCACAGTCTAGATGGAACAATTATGACAAACCTGTGCATTCAAGCCGTCCTCGAAACAGCTGTGCTATGAAAAGGGTGACCTTCCTTCTAAGACCTATCTCAATGCAAGTTGCCTTGAAATAGCTAGCCCATTGAGCGATGCTTACCCAGACAGGCATTATTAGAAAAGGACAAAAGAGAACCTTCAACTTGAAAATAAATAACTAAGGTCAGCGCAAAGAGGGTTTGCCCACGTCTAGGTGACTAGGCTAGGCCTTTAGAATGCATGGGGGAATTAATTGTCTGGGTTTCTAAATGTCCGTAAGTTGCTATGCAATGTATGAGGCACTATTGATCGTGCTTTGGAGAGCTTCACGTGTTCATTATTTCTGTAAGGTTATTACACAATGCAATCTAAAAATTCGTTTTTAAAATTCCTCTCGCTCGAATTAAGCGTTATTTTTAATATAAAAAATATTACATTTTAAGTAGGTATTCTAATATTTTTAGACTTACGTACCTAGCTATGATTAAGGACATCGTCGTAGACATTAAAGCAAAAACTTCTAATCAGCAAACTTAGTAAAGTGATAATATAATACGTAGTTATGTTCAACATTAATAAAAAATATTACGTAAACATCCATACAATAAGACAGTAATAGTTATAAAAATATATTATTTTGATTTAAAACTTTTAGTTTTGTATTTTTAGTATCTAAACGAGATCAGAATGTTACGTATCCGCATAGAACTTTACTGCCGCCATGCTGTATGGCAGTTGAAAGTCTGATACATAACTGCGTACATATAGTCATTATAACTAATATTTACGTGTTTTTTTCGTGTAACGTAATATTATAATTTATACAAATTTTACTTCTATCAAAAGTGACTTCTATTACTTTCCAACTGGCAATTCACGAGGTTTGTATAGCAACATTAATGTCGAGATCACCTTCAAGGAGTGCAGAAAAAAATATCCGGTGCTCACTGCGCGCTTTCAAGTTCGCACAATGTCCTTTCATACTCATTGTTTCACAGCAGACGTGGGGCTACTTGCTTTTCGGGACCTTCGAGCTGCATTCGTTTTCAATGAACTCTACCAACGTCCTATTCGGTTACAAATGTATCTTTACGTCCTTCTTACTTTGCAGTAAACAATTTTAAACTGTATTTTTTTAAGAATAAGGTTTGTCAATTCAAATGTTGAAGGTAATGTTAACGTTGTATAAGTGCAAGATCAAGTCTTCATGGAGCTGCTTCGTACAATGATTTGGTCTCGTTTTCTATAGCAAACCGTTACATGCTGAGTGCGACCTTTGTGTGTGGATATAAATGGGATTTGGGATTTGATTTTCGGTGTGTTACGCTGCATTTTGTATAACACTTTTTGAGATCTAGTTTGTTGAGTGATTATAACGTGTTATAATGTAGAATGCTTTAAGGCGTTGTTACTTTGCAATAAACTTTTTTTTATAAAAAGTGTTATTTTTTAATAGAGCCCTTTCATTACTTATATAAATTGTTACAGTGTCAAATTGTAAAACCAAATAAATCGTCTGTCTCTGATTTGATGAATGTTTAGTTGTTAATAATATACGAGTACTACACACATCAAAAGTGTCTAGGGATCAAGCATTTTTATGCGGATTTCTTGAGATTGAGATGTGGCTTTGTAATAAATTTATGATTTTATAAATTCATATGGATCCTTTTTGGTGCATTTCATAATTTGAAACAGGAACTTTCAATCAATTTCTAGTAAAAGATGAAAATCAGCTGTCAATATTTTCCCTATAAAAACATACAACGCATTGAAGACATTATTAGTGCTACTGTTTCCCTACTACTGATTAAAACCAACGTTATTATGGAGCGGCGACGTCATTTAAGCAGGGAAGAAATGCTCAGAGCCGTGGGAATGATAGAAGCTGGTTCCCGGCAACGTACTGTGGCTTTAGCTCTGAATACAAGTCAGAGTGTTATCAGTCGACTTTGGACACGTTACCGAAGCACTGGTACCGTGGCTGAGCGCCATGGAGGACGGTATCGCTGCACCACACGGAGACAAGACCGATACATTCGAATCACAGCTCGAAGAGCTCCAACAATAACCGCCATGATGTTAGCCGTGAGGCTTCATCACTCTTCAGGGAACTTAATTAGCGACCAAACAGTCAGAAACCGCTTGCATGAAGTGAACCTTCATTTCCGAAGACCGCTAAGGGTACCACCTATAGCAATGCACAATCGTAGGATTCGATATCAATGGGCTCTTGAACACAGAAATTGGGCAGAAGAACAATGGCGTTTCGTGTGCTTTTCTGATGAGTCTCGTTTTGGTATGAGACCGGATACAAGACGTATACGACACTGGAGAACCCCTGGACGCCAACAGCTATTAAAATCCTGCCAGGAAGTCCATCCTTATAGTGGTGGAACCATCATGGTATGGGCGGGTATTTGGATCGGCGGAAGAACTGAGTTGATTTGGATCAGAGGCAACCTCAACGCTCAAATTTATGCTGAGACGATTGTATCAGACGTCATCGTTCCTCTACAAGTGCAAATCGGTCCCTTATTTCAGTTAATGCATGATAATGCACGACCGCACACCGCAAGAGTTGTAAGACAGACTCTCGCCGCAGCTAACATCAATGTCATGCCCTGGCCTGCTCAGTCGCCAGACTTGAACCCGATTGAGCATGCATGGGATATGCTACAGAGAAGAGCTCTGCCGAATATGGAGGGTATCCAGTCGCAAGAAGACCTTTTTTTGTTGTTGCAACGAACATGGGCGGCCATTCCACAGCGTGATTTGGATGAACTCACTTTGAGTATGCCAAACCGATGTTCTTGTGTTGTTAGTGTTCGCGGTAGAAACACGGATTATTAATTGTTTAAGTTACCCAATAAAATTTTAAAGAAAACTGTTATTTCAGTCTTTTTTTCGAACTTTAATGTTAGTGGTTCAAATGTCAAAAATCCCTTTATTAGGAAAATGGCAAATTTCTTTATTAATGCAAAGGTGACTTGGTTTATCGTTACTGTAGACAAACGAAAACACTTTATTTGATGAATCCTTAAAGAAAATTTTAATTAATATCAATCAGGAGAAAAGTTATTGCAAAAATATATGTTGATCCCTAGACACTTTTGATGTGTGTATTATAAAACGCTAGGATTGTTAAATTGATATGATGAACATTTAAAAAAAAATTATCTATAATGTATTTTTCTAATGGTATATTAAGTATATACGAGTATATTACGAGATAGACGATTTAAGCATATCTACATCCTTCCCGTCTACTTAAAAAAGATGGCGGGCTAAGATCCATCATAGAATCTTGATTTTACCAAATAGATCCTACAAATGAAAGGTAAAAAAGTCCCGATGATATCTTTCAGTATTATTATTCCAATTTAATTTAACCGACCAAAAATATCAGAGGCAGATGTTTGAGCTCGCGCGGCCTGGCTCACACGAATGCAGTAAGTGCATTCCTTTCTAACGTTGCATTTTTGCGTATGAGTGAGAGAGATGGTTCATATCAATAGGGGTTGCGTCGAGGGTTTTGCCACGTGACCTCTTCCCTGTTGTGCGCCTACACACACATATAGGAAAAGGGAACCCTCGATCATTTTATTGATCACGGGGTAAAAATCTCTGCGATTAATTTCGTCGTAAAGTGACTTTGTGATTTTTTGATCATAACAATAACATGTTAAGAAGTTGCTATAGGCAATATCACTAAAATATTTTATGATACTTTAAAAAATATTTGAGCGCTAAGAGATCAAATCTAGATCCAGATCCAGAAGTTGTGCTGATTTGCACTATCGCGTCCAGTTAATTGAATAGTTGTAGCTCTTACAATGAGATAAGATAAGTCACAATTGGTAAATTGTGATTACTTTACCGTGCACTTTTGACAATAGTACCTACATACTTAGATCCCATTATTTTCCATTGCAAAGTATGGTACAAATAACGTTCACTGTCTAATGTCTCGATAATCAACTGTTCTTCATTTTTGTAGCTTTAAATTCCAATTGCGAATAAAATTACTTAATTACAATAAACATTTCTGGCAGAAATAAAGTTAATAATTTTTTAGGAAAATGTAAATAAAAAATTTGATTTACTGAAGTGGGCAATGGCACGTCAACATTAGAAATAAGAATAAGAATAATTTTATTTGTCATTAACATGACTGTGTGTTACGTAATAATACTTGGTATCAACATGTTTTGCCAGTTGTCAGTTGCATAACATTTACTTTTGAGCGAACAAAACATTAATTCTAATTACAACAAAAAAGTAATCTTATTGAAATGTTAACGTAATGTCAACGTTAAGGACCCATAAACGGTGTACAAGACAGTTAGGCGAAACAACATCATCAGCTCCCGGCAATTTGGAGTGCGGAAGAACAACAAACCTCTGGTCGAGAGCGTATCGAGTTACTACTTAAACTGTCGTCAGCTCTCAGCCCACACTATAGAGGTATTAAGTATACAGACGACCAGTAAAGCAAGTTTCTGCGCACTAAGTTGCGGCCCGTGTGCTGCAAAGGGATGATTTTTCAGCCGCCTCTATGGTCTAGTGGCTAAGCCACCGATCACAGACCTAAAGGTCCTGGGTTCGATTCCCAGTGGTGAGTATATCTTTGTGTACTTGGTTTGTTTGGTGGTAGGGCTTGTTAAGTGCGCCTGGCTAGCTAGCAACATTTTATCTAAAATCTGGCGCCATAACAAGAACGTTATTAGCATTGTAGTGTTCCGACAGTTTAGAGATAATACAGCCAGTACCTCAGTGGTTGGATTCCGGGTGAAGCGCGCTTCCACCTTTGGCCTTATAGTCACTAATTACGATCAGGTGAGATAAAGGCCAATTGCTTACCCGTATTGGATAAAAAAATAACAAACACGTTCCCGACGCCCCACGCGTTGCCCGCTGTCATCTAACTGACCACACTTTTTGTATGGAGTAGCTGCTCTAGTTATAATATATCAATGGCCCACACACGCCCTTTTGTTTTTTACCAATCTTTTTACGAAACTGACTATGTAGGTTTCCTGGTAGAAAAACAAACATCGCTTATTGACTCGGAAACTACAGTTCCATAATCTCGTTTGAAATGAATGATGGATACCGAATGACTCTCGACCCGCACGGAATGAAACTTCCGACATTGATGGGGCGAAATTACAAATTGCTCCTTGTTTCCCCTTTTTTATTCGAAGCAAATTCTCTAAGTATGATGATGACATTTGGTAGTAGTGAAAATTATAAGTTCCGTAAACGATACGCATTTATTGATGTGGGAGGTCGCGATAGTCCAGCTATTGTGTTACTGAAATGAGACAAAGTTGCATGATTATTTTATCTGTTCATCCAATGAGCGGGCCCGGTAAATATATCAAATTTTGAAAATTTCGGAAGCGAATAATCGGCCTGACGGTTCGTAGGCAGCGATCTTAATCGGTGACCTCCTTGTAAGAAATGCTTTCACGATCCACTGGTGATGTACTAATAATAGGCTGGATAGTTTTTTGTTTTCGGTTAATACGTCAAAGGACCTTTCTTTGCGGCGTCTTATTTACTGCCAGTAACATCATCCGATGGTTAAAAGAGACCGGTAACAGGACTACCGTGGACACGGCTTTGATTTACGAGATATAAAACATTTGGGACCTTTTTAGCGTCGCAATTAAAATATTTAACGAACCACCTCAGTGGGTGGTGGACGACAGTTCTCACGAGACTATTAAATATAATTTTATTTGTTTCTCTCCAACTTATGGGTAGGCGTCGATGTCCTTAGATTTATAGTTGTGGACAAATTCGGCGTGTTCTACGAGTATGGTTATGCGATTTTGAACAGTGGCAATATTTTTTGTTTGGTTTTTGTGCAGTTTTTTGTTTTAGTTATCTTATTGTGCCATCGGCTAACGAATGAAGATTTATTGCAGGTTTATTTTTATAAATTATTAAAAAAGTATAATATTAGTATAGTTTTTATTTTGAACAGCATTTGTTTATAATAATTAAAATACGTTATATTGTTTATAATAAATAGTAAATAAATATTACAATCTAAAATAAAACATTCAAGTTTTTGTTGTTGTTGTATAAACATACCTAAGGCATCCTTTGACATGTTGTGATAGTCAAATAAAACCGAACAATCTAATGTATCACACAAATAATTGCTTGCAATTCAACGAACCCTTCAGGGCTCCGTTTGTTCACGTCAACATTCATAACAGCACGATACTATCAGCTATGCGCATACGCATCGGAGCTAAAATAAAATTCTATTATAAACGGCATGTAAAATGCGTTGTCAGCATGACACGATCTACGTTTAGTGAAATCAACTTTTTTTGACAAACGCTTAATAGTATTGTCGTTTGGATAATACTGTGATGAGATGTGTTAGTGGGTATCCCAGCATGTGGTTGGCAGGAGAGTCTACTGTATGGGAGCCACCAGTCGTCTGCGGCTACCCCGAAATTAACATATTAAGTTAATTTTCAACCCTTTGAAATGAGTAGAACTGGTGAGCTGTCCCATAATAGAAAATGGTTATAATAAATTATGTTGATTTCTTATACAGATAATGGTCGGTCAAAATTGGTGGCTGTGGAGACCGCTAGTTTTAGCAGCGTTCAATGAAATTTTTACAGATAACACTAAAATGTTCGAGCCCGATAATCCTTAGTGCTATATCAACATTGAAATTCATAGCAACTAGGGTAACTTTGACTACATCATATAAAACAGGTTTAGTCTCCGACTCTGTTATTAATAAACGTTGATTAAGGTTACACTTAGGATTAAATTGACGATGTCTATCTGTCTTAAAAAAACTGGCGAAGTGCGAGTCGGACTCGCCCATAAAGGGTTCCGTAGCAGCAAGTAACATCATATAAAAGTTCTTGTAGTTCGTTGTAACTTTGATCGATATTTTAATAATAGTGTATTTTTTAAATTAATTAATTTATGACGTATTAAAAAAACTACTTACTAGATCTCGTTCAAACCAATTTTCGGTGGAAGTTTGCAAGTGTACATCATATATTTTTTTTTAGTTTTATCATTCTCTTAGAAGTTACAGGGGGGAGGACACACATTTTACCACTTTGGAAGTGTCTCTCGCGCAAACTATTCAGTTTAAAAAAAATGATGTTAGAAACCTCAATATCATTTTTGAAGACCTATCCATAGATATCCCCACACGAATGGGTTTGATGGAAAAAAAATTTTTGAGTTTAAGTCTAAGTATGGGGAACCCCCAAAATTTATTGTTTTTTTTCTATTTTTGTGTAAAAATTTTAATGCGGTTCACAGAATACATCTACTTACCAAGTTTCAACAGTATAGTTCTTACAGTTCCGGAAAGAAGTGGCTGCGACATACGGACGGACAGACAGACAAGACGAATAAGGGTTCCGTTTTTTGCTATTTGGCTACGGAACCCTAAAAACGAGACAGCATCACTTTAAACCGAGGTGTAACATTTGGCCATTTTTATTAATAAGACGGCGAAATGCGAATTTTGTTCTCCAGTCGATCAGCAACATTTTGATTGACGACGTCCGTGGTCGAGTGGTTAGCACGCCGGGTCTGGCGTTGCGCCATCTCTGAGGTCCCGGTTTCAATTCCCGGTTGAGTTAATGTAGAGAACACTGATTTTCTAAATTGATTTCAGGTCTGGGTGTTTTTTGTGTTTATGCATATTTATCCGTTATTTTACCATTAAGTTTCAACAGAAGCTAGTTATTTGGTGTCAAGGTAAACTTTTATAATTTATAATTCACCTCTTTTCTCACCAGGAGGCGCTGTCTACATTAATGGCAAACTCTAAAAAATATTTATATTATAACATTAATTAACAACGATTTCCTAAATTTATCTACATAAGTACTTTGTTTATAGGTTTAAACTTGTAATTGGCCTTACTGTATTTATACCTACATTAATTTATTTTTAAAAAATGGCTGCAAATTTTCCAAAAATTGTAAAATAGAATACTTTCAACAGCATAAAGCGGCGATATGGGCTCACCACCTGTCACGCTAAGCACATGTGCAGTCGCTATTTGGTAAAAAGTGGACTATGGCAGAGAACTGCTTTTGTGGTCCTCATTGCCTAGTCTCTGACTAACCCTTCGGGGATAATAGTCGTGATTATGTGTATGTATGTGAGTGTGTGCGCATTCAACAAGCAAGCGCGTCAGCTCGTGTCGTGTGCAACACCCATTACGTTATCTATTGCAATAATTTCCGCGGGCGTTAAAACGTGCCGGAGCGAAGTCGCGGAACAATTTAATTGAATAAAATTAGCCAATAAACTTGGTTCGAGGGCTGCTACAATGGCATACCACCTCCTTGGGCGTCGTAAACCAGCCTTATTTACTGAAGGCTCCTTTGAGAATCCGCATTAAGGTAGCGACATACTGGCGAAGACATGTGGCCATTCCTGTGGTAATAGCTTGTCTGGTCCATTGTCAGCGATTTGTTTACAGTGGGTCAGAGTTTAACATTGTCGCGGTGGGTGTGGTCCGTTTCAAAATATGTTTCAAAGAAAAGTCAAAAATCATTTATTCAAATAAAGTGCCTTTGGATCGTCCAAACATATTTTGGCTATTACCCATTCAGGACGTCGTCTTTTAGGTGTGGAGAAGAATAAACGCAAGAAACAACATAGCCTCTTATAACGTATTTTTTAAATAATAAACGTACATACATATAATCACGACTATTATCCCCGAAGGGTTAGTCAAAGACTAGGCAATGAGAACCGCAAAAGCAGTCCTCTGCCATAGTCCACCTTTTACCAAATAACGACTGCACGTGTGTTCAGCGTGATAGGTGGTAAGCCCATCGCCGCTCTAAGCTGTTGGATGTATGTGCAATCTTTAGTCCGTTAGTCGCCTTTTACGACACCCAAGAGAAGAGAGGGGTTGGTAATATTCTTTCACCGCTACGCGACACGGTAATAAAAGAATATGTCGTTTCCAAATCGTACAATTAAATTAAACTATATTGGTTTACGCCCACACCAATTATCTAGACTAAGAATTCTTTTGAAACTTTTTCTTTTACTGAGTGGTAGAGCCACGCTGCGTTGCAGCACACATTGGGCCGGCTCGCCCGGCGTAATACCACCCTCTCACTAATATTCGGCGTGAAATAATGGCACTTGGTGCTGTTGCGTTTCGTCCGACCAGTGAGGGTTCCGGAGGCCCCTTCCCCCCCCCCCCCCCCTCCTCCCAATTCCTATTCCTTCCTTAAACCTATTCCTCCCTTAAAGGCCGGCAACGCGTCTGCGATTCCTCTGGTTTTGCGGGTGTCCATGGGCGGCGGTGATTACTCTCCATCAGGTGACCCGCCTGCTCGTTTGCCTCCCTCTTACATAAAAAAAAAAAAAAAAAAAAACTCGGTAATATGGTAAGATAAAGTTATAAAATGGTTACCTATCTTAAATTCGAAATTTTCCTGCACGAATTTTATTTGGCCGAATACATTTTGTAATTTTTTGTTTTCCATAAATTTCTTTTTACCGTAAAAACCAATAGACAAAGTTTTGTAATGCCGATTATTGATTGTTAGTTTTTTCATAATCTTTATGTTCTGAAATCCCACTCAACGTGTGACCGAAGCTATTAATGCTAGATGATTCATTTTCCAGAAACACGTTTCCAATATTATAAAAACACAACATTTCAAATAATTGAAATTCGTAATATCATCGAACAACTTATAATCATGCATGCAGCATGCAAGCAAGCATGCAGCATGTAAGCAAGCAAGCATGGAGCATGCAAGCAAGCTGCAGCATGCAACCAAGCATGCAGCATGCAACCAAGCATGCAGCATGCAACCAAGCATGCAGCATGCGACCAAGCATGTAGCAAGCAACCAAGCATGCAGCATAATCAGCAGCATAAATTACACTCTAGCGTAGGGCACACAAGACTACGTGAAGTCTGTTTTGCCGCGACTCGTTCCTGCCACTGAACTTTGTAGCACAACCTTACCGAAAACTTAAAGTATTAAAAGACATTTTGGTTTATTTACCTAATAATATGAATATATGAAAAACACAAAAAAACTAAAATTTAGGTATGATATTTTAGAGTAAAAGTTACTTCAAATTTTAATACTTCTAGATATGAAAATTATTGTAAGCAAAACATCTTCCAAAAGAAAAAAATAGTTTTGATAATCGGCTAAGTACTTAATAGTTTTTCTGGAAAGTAAAACGTATGTAAGTTTATGGATTAACAAAATTATGTAAAAGCAACAATCTGGTGTTTAAAACTTTGTCATACCGTTTTCGAACAACTGAAATTTCGAATTTATGACAGGTTACCCGGATAAATGCATAAACATAGAAAAAACACCCAGACCCGAAAATCAATTTAGAAAAACAGTTTTTCTCTCAATTTATCAATTTAGAAAAACAGGTTTTCAGGTCAATTGACCCAACCGGGAATTGAACCCGGGACCTCCGAGATGGCGCGACGCCAGACCCGGCAACCTGTCATAAATTCGAAATTTCAGTTGTTCGAAAACGGTATGACAAAGTTTTAAACACCAGATTGTTGCTTTTACATAATTTTGTTAATCCATAAACTTACATACGTTTTACTTTCCAGAAAAACTATTAAGTACTTAGCCGATTATCAAAACTATTTTTTTCTTTTGGAAGATGTTTTGCTTACAATAATTTTCATATCTAGAAGTATTAAAATTTGAAGTAACTTTTACTCTAAAATATCATACCTAAATTTTAGTTTTTTTGTGTTTTTCATATATTCATATTATTAGGTAAATAAACCAAAATGTCTTTTAATACTTTAAGTTTTCGGTAAGGTTGTGCTACAAAGTTCAGTGGCAGGAACGAGTCGCGGCAAAACAGACTTCACGTAGTCTTGTGTGCCCTACGCTAGAGTGTAATTTATGCTGCTGATTATGCTGCATGCTTGGTTGCTTGCTACATGCTTGGTCGCATGCTGCATGCTTGGTTGCATGCTGCATGCTTGGTTGCATGCTGCATGCTTGGTTGCATGCTGCAGCTTGCTTGCATGCTCCATGCTTGCTTGCTTACATGCTGCATGCTTGCTTGCATGCTGCATGCATGATTATAAGTTGTTCGATGATATTACGAATTTCAATTATTTGAAATGTTGTGTTTTTATAATATTGGAAACGTGTTTCTGGAAAATGAATCATCTAGCATTAATAGCTTCGGTCACACGTTGAGTGGGATTTCAGAACATAAAGATTATGAAAAAACTAACAATCAATAATCGGCATTACAAAACTTTGTCTATTGGTTTTTACGGTAAAAAGAAATTTATGGAAAACAAAAAATTACAAAATGTATTCGGCCAAATAAAATTCGTGCAGGAAAATTTCGAATTTAAGATAGGTAACCATTTTATAACTTTATCTTACCATATTACCGAGTTTTTTTTTTTTTTTTTTTTATGTAAGAGGGAGGCAAACGAGCAGGCGGGTCACCTGATGGAGAGTAATCACCGCCGCCCATGGACACCCGCAAAACCAGAGGAATCGCAGACGCGTTGCCGGCCTTTAAGGGAGGAATAGGTTTAAGGAAGGAATAGGAATTGGGAGGAGGGGGGGGGGGGGGGGGGGGGAAGGGGCCTCCGGAACCCTCACTGGTCGGACGAAACGCAACAGCACCAAGTGCCATTATTTCACGCCGAATATTAGTGAGAGGGTGGTATTACGCCGGGCGAGCCGGCCCAATGTGTGCTGCAACGCAGCGTGGCTCTACCACTCAGTAAAAGAAAAAGTTTCAAAAGAATTCTTAGTCTAGATAATTGGTGTGGGCGTAAACCAATATAGTTTAATTTAATTGTACGATTTGGAAACGACATATTCTTTTATTACCGTGTCGCGTAGCGGTGAAAGAATATTACCAACCCCTCTCTTCTCTTGGGTGTCGTAAAAGGCGACTAACGGACTAAAGATTGCACATACATCCAACAGCTTAGAGCGGCGATGGGCTTACCACCTATCACGCTGAACACACGTGCAGTCGTTATTTGGTAAAAGGTGGACTATGGCAGAGGACTGCTTTTGCGGTTCTCATTGCCTAGTCTTTGACTAACCCTTCGGGGATAATAGTCGTGATTATATGTATGTATGTTTATTATTTAAAAAATACGTTATAAGAGGCTATGTTGTTTCTTGCGTTTATTCTTCTCCACACCTAAAAGACGACGTCCTGAATGGGTAATAGCCAAAATATGTTTGGACGATCCAAAGGCACTTTATTTGAATAAATGATTTTTGACTTTGACTTTGAAACATATTTTGAAACGGACCACACCCACCGCGACAATGTTAAACTCTGACCCACTGTAAACAAATCGCTGACAATGGACCAGACAAGCTATTACCGCAGGAATGGCCACATGTCTCCGCCAGTATGTCGCTACCTTAATGCGGATTCTCAAAGGAGCCTTCAGTAAATAAGGCTGGTTTACGACGCCAAAGGAGGCGGTATGCCATTGTAGCAGCCCTCGAACCAAGTTTATTGGCTAATTTTATTCAATTAAATTGTTCCGCGACTTCGCTCCGGCACGTTTTAACGCCCGCGGAAATTATTGCAATAGATAACGTAATGGGTGTTGCACACGACACGAGCTGACGCGCTTGCTTGTTGAATGCGCATACACTCACATACATACACATAATCACGACTATTATCCCCGAAGGGTTAGTCAGAGCTAGGCAATGAGGACCACAAAAGCAGTTCTCTGCCATAGTCCACTTTTTACCAAATAGCGACTGCACATGTGCTTAGCGTGACAGGTGGTGAGCCCATATCGCCGCTTTATGCTGTTGAAAGTATTCTATTTTACAATTTTTGGAAAATTTGCAGCCATTTTTTAAAAATAAATTAATGTAGGTATAAATACAGTAAGGCCAATTACAAGTTTAAACCTATAAACAAAGTACTTATGTAGATAAATTTAGGAAATCGTTGTTAATTAATGTTATAATATAAATATTTTTTAGAGTTTGCCATTAATGTAGACAGCGCCTCCTGGTGAGAAAAGAGGTGAATTATAAATTATAAAAGTTTACCCTGATACCAAATAACTAGCTTCTGTTGAAACTTAATGGTAAAATAACGGATAAATATGCATAAACACAAAAAACACCCAGACCTGAAATCAATTTAGAAAATCAGTGTTCTCTACATTAACTCAACCGGGAATTGAAACCGGGACCTCAGAGATGGCGCAACGCCAGACCCGGCGTGCTAACCACTCGACCACGGACGTCGTCAATCAAAATGTTGCTGATCGACTGGAGAACAAAATTCGCATTTCGCCGTCTTATTAATAAAAATGGTTAAATGTTACACCTCGGTTTAAAGTGATGCTGTCTCGTTTTTAGGGTTCCGTAGCCAAATAGCAAAAAACGGAACCCTTATGGATTCGTCTTGTCTGTCTGTCCGTCCGTATGTCACAGCCACTTTTTTCCGGAACTGTAAGAACTATACTGTTGAAACTTGGTAAGTAGATGTATTCTGTGAACCGCATTAAAATTTTTACACAAAAATAGAAAAAAAAACAATAAATTTTTGGGGTTCCCCATACTTAGACTTAAGTCTAAAAAAGTCTAGGCTAGTCTAAAAAAAATTGAGTTTAAACTCAAATTTTTTTTTTCCATCAAACCCATTCGTGTGGGCATATCTATGGATAGATCTTAAAAAATGATATTGAGGTTTCTAACATCATTTTTTTTAAACTGAATAGTTTGCGCGAGAGACACTTCCAAAGTGGTAAAATGTGTGTCCTCCCCCCTGTAACTTCTAAGAGAATGATAAAACTAAAAAAAAATATATGATGTACACTTGCAAACTTCCACCGAAAATTGGTTTGAACGAGATCTAATAAGTAGTTTTTTTAATACGTCATAAATTAATTAATTTAAAAAATACACTATTATTAAAATATCGATCAAAGTTACAACGAACTACAAGAACTTTTATATGTATATATGTTTTATACTTGTATATATTTTTATTTTATACTTGCTGCTACGGAACCCTTCATGGGCGAGTCCGACTCGCACTTCGCCAGTTTTTTTAAGACAGATAGACAGCGTCAATTTAATCCTAAGTGTAACCTTAATCAACGTTTATTAATAACAGAGTCGGAGACTAAACCTGTTTTATAAGGTGTAGTCAAAGTTACCCTAGTTGCTATGAATTTCAATGTTGATATAGCACTAAGGATTATCGGGCTCGAACATTTTAGTGTTATCTGTTAAAATTTCATTGAACGCTGCTAAAACTAGCGGTCTCCACAGCCACCAATTTTGACCGACCATTATCTGTATAAGAAATCAACATAATTTATTATAACCATTTTCTATTATGGGACAGCTCACCAGTTCTACTCATTTCAAAGGGTTGAAAATTAACTTAATATGTTAATTTCGGGGTAGCCGCAGACGACTGGTGGCTCCCATACAGTAGACTCTCCTGCCAACCACATGCTGGGATACCCACTAACACATCTCATCACAGTATTATCCAAACGACAATACTATTAAGCGTTTGTCAAAAAAAGTTGATTTCACTAAAACTTCAACCGGGAATTGAACCCGGGACCTCCGAGATGGCGCGACGCCAGACCCGGCGTGCTAACCACTCGACCACGGAGGTCGTCAAAACAATGAACTAGTACATACAAACATTTATCTAAGAAAAGATTTAAAAAAAACAATAGTGTATCTCAATTTTTTTACTTGGGCACTGTATGCATTAGATAACTATTCAGTATTCAAAATTGGGGGTTAAAGTCACTTGCGTTCGTAGATTTAACCTTGTGACCCTACACGTGTTCCCTGGGTGGTGGAAAATTAGTGACACTGCTTAGGAGGGTTTACGCCATTCGGTTTCCCATACAAACTTCCAAGTCAAAATTTTTAAAAACCAATAAGCTTTTTATTTTGAAAAAACTTTGCATGCTAAAGTAAAACACAGGAATCTAAATAGTTTATTGAAATCATTTTTAAAAAACGTTTTTGTAACAGAGTTATTGCAGTTTAAAGTCCACTATAGAAAGTTAAAAATAGCAATATTTCAGTTAAATGAACATTTTTTAAAAATGTTGTCAACAAACTATTTAGTGCCCTGTGTTTTACTTCAGTATGCAAAGTTTCATCAAAAATGGCTCATTGGTTTTTAAAAATTTCGACTTGGAAGTTTGTATGAGAAACCGAAATGCGTTAACCCTCTTAAGTGGTAGAGCCACGCTGCGTTGCAGCAAGAATTATCTCACGGAATATCGGCATGAAACAACGACACTCGCTGTTGTGTTTCGTCCGTTGAGTGGAAGTACTGGACGCCCATCTCCCCCCTTTCAATTTATACTCCTTCCTCTCAAAGCTGGGCTAAGGTTATCTCCAATGCATCTTCGACTCATCTGGTTTTATGGGTGTCCATGGGCGGAAGTGATCACTTTTTCATAAGGTGACCCGGCTGCACGTTTGCCTCCTTTTCACATAACAAAAAATATACATTAAAAGTAAAAGAGATAATATTAAAACTACCACCAGTGCAGGCCAAGAATAACTCCAATCTACTGCGACTCATTTGGTTCGGTGGGTGTGCATGGGCGGCAGTGATCACTTTTCATCAGGTGACCCGCCTCCATGTTTGTCCCCTTTTCACATAACAAAAATTATACATTAAAAGTAAAAGAGATACTGTTAAAACCATCACCAGTGTTAGGAAAAAAATGTATAGAGTATAAGAAGTAAAAGAAATGTATAGTACACTGTATCAGCTGTAATAGCCTATTTATAAATAAGTATTTTGTATTAAAAAGTAGTAATTAAGAAACAAAGTATTAGATAGCAAATAAGAAAATTGCACAGCAATATTTATAAGAAAAACATGTGTCTCTGAAAAAACTCATTTTCCCTATAGAATAAGAATGTAAAATAAAGAAAGACTAGCAAGATTAGCAGAGCAGGTGTAGGCGGAACTCCCGACCGCAAAAACGGCAAAAGCGCGATATATGCAAGTGTAGTATGAGGAATGGAAGTACGAGAGGCATAAAAGTGAGAACTGGAATGAAAGTGAATATATCGAGTAGAAAATTACTCCAGTTATCATAGCGGAGGTAATAGTATTAAAAAAAAACTATCAATAGTGACTTAGCCGTTTTCTTCGCGACCAAAACCACAGAATAACTACCAAAACACTTGCCATTCCCTCGACAAAATTATCGGACACCAATAAAAAAGTAATTACGCCATTTATAATGTACCATCAAATGTGGCGTGTAAGCCACGCGACTCCCAAAATGGGACGAAAACGGTTGAGGTCTTAATTAATTGCCAAATTGCTTCCTGTCGCGTTGGTGTAAGTGTTTGTTATCAATGAAATATGTACGTTCACTTTGATATTTTTAATCACACACACCTTCGCTTTATACGAGATTGTATATCGGCTAAAATTAATAATCGATTTGTGGTTTTTTCAACTAGCGATATACATTTTTATAAATCTTTAGTGTTTCTAAAGTGCAGAATAACAGATATATTGACACAACAGTTGATTAACTGCGCTTAGACCTTCCCGCAAGACGAGATCCCAAAATCACCACTCTGGGTCAATGCGGGTTGGTGGGTTTTAACGACTATAGTCTTACAACAATAACCGGGAACATTTAATCGTGCTTAAGCCGACCGAGTCGAAGTATGGAGGAACTCAAGATATTAGAACTTGATCACCCATCCGGCGATCCGTAATCGCGAAAAACCTTGAGCTAATGTTTTGTGAAAAATGTATCAAACATTAACAGGTGTCTTCGCTTTTATTCTGTTCAAGACCCTCAAAGATGCTTTCTTGATCAATAAATAAGATAACGCTGGTGACATAATATAACAACACAGTGTCCAAACCATCTCGGAGCTTATTCGACGCAATCGTATACAGTATACCGCGCGGAAGTTTATAAAACGAAAGCTAAAAAGCGGTAGGCTCACGATGCGGCCACACTCTGTTTTGCAATCAAATAATAATAAAGTATACCCGGAGCGCGCATGCCAAAAAAGCGACATGAAATTTTAATATCATAAATTAATATTGATACCCGGAGTCCATCATTATAATGAGGTAGCGCGGAAGTGCGCGCGAGCCTCGCGCGACGCCGCGGCCCGCGCTGAATGCTAAGCGCCCGCTTTTACCGAACCACCCGACTGATAGACGCCTCCAGTACCACAACTGCGCCTAATAAGCACATTCCTCACACCGATTTACTCAGAAAGCGCGATCGAAAAAATCATTCTCGCACATTTTTTTGCCAGTTCAATTTATTGCGACAAGAAAACCATTTTCTTCGACGCCAATTCCTTATGTTGAGTGCAAACCGCGATACACTAATTAACGTATAAAAAATCTCTGGTTTGTAATTGTTAGTTATACGGAGTTTAGCTATTTGCAACTGCTCCGGTGACAAATGTTGGCCGGCAGCCGCTTTGTCGGCGGCGCAGTAATGAGACGCCGGTGCGACCGGGAGACAAATTTTGCTCATAAATATCAACGCGATGCGTCGATCTGCATCGTTAATTTACTAAACTGGATATCGATATCGTAATTCATTCACAAATTGAGAATGTGTGACGTCATTAATTTAAACTTTTAACCACAAAAGTTCTTTGACGAGGCAAACACAGTTCGTTTATATTAAATTAAAAACCACCTCTGGCTGTAATGCAGTCGGCATTACCAAAAATAAGCAAGTGTTGATTACACGATACAATACGATGGTAATGTTGTCTCGTTACTCGACGATAGCTTAATTTAGGATCCCGTAACGTCAGCCACATCACAGGACACGAGATCCGACAATCAAAATGATGGATTTGGATTATAAATGCAGCCCTGCATTTGCGTTCGCAATGCAATCCTCTTCACCGCTCGAGGCCGCGCCACTTAATTCTTAACGAGTGTTCCTGAAACCTCAATTAGCCTGGCTGCTGACATATCGGGACGGCAGCACGCCACACACATGGCGTACCAACCGGCAATCCTTTATGCAAATACCAACAATATCTGGGTACTCAAAACCTTAATATAGCGATCATGGTAAGAGTGGGCGGCGTGCCAGCCAAAGACAACGTTCGTGAAACCGGGAACTTTATTATTAAGCCTGAGTTTGTTCAGCCCTTTAATTAACATCTACAGGCTCTGTTTGTTATAACTAATCTGTCGGCTAACGACGCGACTTATCGAGTTGTTAACAAGTTCGCAGCGGCTCATTATTGACTAAACAAACGGCGATAAGAAACTAAAGAGGTCTGTTTGTGGATGTTCGGGCCCGCTTTAACGATTGGCCAAAGGAGGTCGCACAGTTTTTTGCGGTCCACCTGTAAAGGCGATATCGCAAGTCTTTACCACCCGTGTTCTAATGAACACTTATCAGTCGAAGATCTTAGGAAGCGGAGAAATATGGCATGTTTAAAAAATATATTGCTGCCGCAAAACAAGGTAAACTCTGATAAGACTCTTGTTTGAAGATAAGGTTTTTTTATGATTTGCTAAAATACTGTCGTAAGGAAGTCAATGTAAAAAAATAACGACACAGTATAATTAATATAATAAGTTACCTTAATAAATTGGTGACAAGGATTTAAAATGCAACCCAAAGTTTTGCTATTAAACTTCTAAAACATGATTTTTGAATTGTCTAAAACTAACAAACATCGGTTTTGCAAAAAAATAAGCATTAACACAGTATGAAAAGATATATTAATGAAGACATAGTTATTAACACATTGCTGTTTTAAATATCTAACGAGGTTTAATGAATTGTATTTCACGCCTAATTGCAGCCTTAATGTTATTGGTTGCATAGGAATTGTCGATTGACATAATTATGTTTTAACTAATTGCTATTTCGTTTTGTCTTTGTGCTAGCGTGAATGTGCTTGTTCTACCTAGAATTGCGAATGGAATTTCCTGTTTAAATATTATTTATGTTCACGGTAAGGTGTGCACAAAAACACTTTTGTTTAAAATACACCTACTTTGTTTTTATAACAATTAAAAACAATTTCTTTAAACAAATTATTCACAATGTTATTGTCACAAATTGAAAAAGACAGTGTCGAAAAAATTTCCACGAGCAGGATTCGATTATTATTGTGCTAATTATTATCTAGTGTCACTCAGATGTTTACTGTTTTTTAAAATAAACAGATCATTGTTAGTAGATTTCTCGACGAATCTCTTACAAGAAAAAATAAAAATCCGAGTTGGCCATCATCGTCATCAAATTTGGCCATAGCATATGATTTAGATGAACTGCAATTCTGCAATTTAAATACCAAAACGTCTAATTTAAATAATAAGAAATAACGTTTTAAAACTAACAAAAACCTCATGAACGGTTCATAAAACATTTGAATACCAATAAAAGTATACGTTACAGATTGAAGTAACTAAAGCACAAACACACGCCGGCCGATATCCATTTCATACGCGGCCATGCACAGCGATGCTCATAGAGTATCCGTGACGAATTCTATAAGGTAATTCGATATTTTCTTGCTGACCGTGCATTGGAGCACGCTTCGACGTCTTAATCAGGCAAATTAATTATTAGCTTGTTGAGATCACTGTCTTGTAGCTAAGCATGTTTATATTATTATCCTTTCCTGTGTTATGAAGAAGTGTGATGGTGGGCTATTATTAATAAAATACTACCTCCCAATTCTTCTCTGGGGTGTCGTAAAAGATGACTAAAGGACTGATTAAACTTTTGGGGATAAAAGTCGTGAATGTTTCTATGTGTTATGGAAACTGAGTTTTTCAAGACTATTTTCGTTATGATGAACCTAAATAATGATGGATGTGTATAATAATGTTATTTTATTTTAAAAACGATATAATATTTCTTATAAAACTAAAGTGCAAAATAGGCGGGTCTTCGTCTCTAGCTTTTTCTTAATAACGTTTTAATTGATGATAAAATAAAATAAAAATATTTTTATTGTACTATCAAAACAGAGTCAGTTAAACATTAACTCAGAATTTAAGAATAATCAAAATGATAAGAAAGAAACCAATTTAATTATTTAAAGTCAATCTCATGACCGACATTTCTTATACTAAAAAGTATTTATTATACACTTCACCTTATTAGAGAAGTCGTTGATGTCTTTAAGCCACAAATGTGTGTGATACCTAGGGGCCAATGAAACAAAACATTTTTTTGTTTTATGGAAAGTATTTGACTGAACATTGTATAATTACTACAGTGAGTAAAAAATTATTTACAAATAAATTATGTTAAAGTACTCATTATTTTCTATTAGCGGCC
The DNA here is from genome assembly GCA_963921215.1 of Scoparia ambigualis. NCBI lineage: Eukaryota > Metazoa > Arthropoda > Insecta > Lepidoptera > Crambidae > Scoparia > Scoparia ambigualis. Next base: position 25,388,382 of record OY992510.1, on the reverse strand, counting down.
GTGACGTGAAAAGTGGACTATGGTAAAGGACTGCTTTTGCTGTCCTCATTGCCTAGTCTCTGAATAACCCTTCGGGGATAATAGTCATGATTTTACGATTTAAAGTGTTATTATCAAAATGCTAGAGGCCTTAGAACGAAAACGGAAGATTTTTTTGTTAATATTTTAAAACACCAGTATGACGTAATAATAGTTACGGAAACTTGGCTTAATAATAGCGTGTATGACAACGAAATCATTGACCATCGCTATAATATATTTAGGCGTGATAGATGTTCGACTTCTTCTGCGCATGTAAAAAGAGATGGAGGCGGAGTGATGGTTGCCGTGCTGAAAACCCATGAAGTATTAAGAAGATCGCGTTGGGAATCATCTTGTGAGGACCTATGGATAACTCTAAAAACTAAAAGCGGTCAAAGTATAAATATTTGCGTAGCATACATTCGCCCCCTTTGAATAACGATTACATTAATACTTTCCTCAGAAATATAAATGATATCATTCAAAATAAAGTTTCGCGTTCGTCAATAAATGTGTTAATGGGTGACTTTAATCTGTCAGATGTGCAGTGGATACAGAACCCAGATGGTCATGGTTTATCATATACAACAACATCTAGAGACATTGTTAATAACTTTCTGCACACTGTTACTTTTAATGATTTTTACCAGTGTAATCCTGTTACTAACGAAAAACAGCGTATACTTGACTTGATACTTTGTAGTAAACCTTCGGACGTTACAGTTTTAAGAGTTGAACCTTTAGTATTACCGCAGGACCCACACCATCCTTCAATTGAAATTATTCTAAAAACCTCATACAAAGCAACACTAAAACCTAAAAAATCACTATCGTATGACTTTAATAAAACTGACTATAATGCTTTAAATGACGATCTAAGTAAGCTTAACTGGGCTATATTGTGGAAAGATAACCAATGTGTTAACGAAATGTTGGATACATTTTATAATACAATTATGCCAATGATTTTCAAACATACGCCGCCACGTAAAAATAAAAATGAGAGGTACCCCATTTGGTTTAGCGCTTCCCTACTTAAAGCTCTGAAAGAGAAGAATAAATTTCATTCTAAATTTAGAAAATATGGAAATCCATTAGACAAGTCCACATTCGAATTATTAAGAAAACGTTGTGATAGTTTAATTAAACATTGCTATAGAAAGTTTAAAGAAAATGCCTCCCATCATCTTCGTCATAGTCCTAAGTATTTTTGGAAATTTATCAAAGATAAAAAAACGAGCAGTGCATCAATTCCAAATGAAATGCACTTGGGAGCTACTGTAGCTAAAGGTGGTCAGAGTATCTCTGACCTTTTTGCACAGCATTTCCAATCGGTTTATAGCAGCGTGAAAGATATTTCTCATTGTTCACCGACTCTCGTCGATCACTCAAATGCAAACATGCCTCCCTTCCATACTATTATTTTAGCAGAGCAGGAGATTTTTAAGCTCCTACAAAATCTAGACAGTAGTAAGGGTCCTGGACCTGACCTTTTACCCCCAATTTTAATAAAAAAGTGCGCTGATAACCTCTTTAAACCATTAACTAAAATATAAATGAAGTCATTGGAAACTGGCTTTTTTCCAACTAAGTGGAAAATTGCACACGTGACCCCAATACATAAGGATGGTGACCTTGATGATGTGACGCAGTACAGACCTATCTCCATCTTATCAGTATGTGGAAAAGTGTTCGAATTAGCAATCCATAAAAAACTTCTCTCCCATTAAGATCTCAAATAAACCCAAATCAACATGGATTTCTTTCAAAAAAATCTACTTCCTCCAATTTGGTGGAGTATATATCTGACATATCTTTGACGTTGGATGGTGGTGGAGAGGTGCATGCTATTTATACCGATTTTCGAAAAGCGTTCGATCTCGTTAATCATGATTTGTTATTGTTAAAGCTTCATAATATGGGTGTCCATGGGTCACTGATTAGGTGGTGCGAATCCTACTTAAGAAATCGTTCTCAATTAGTGTCAATACGTGGATTCCTTTCTTTAGAGTTTAGTGTGCCCACTGGAGTCCCACAGGGCTCACATTTGGGTCCTTTGTTATTTTTGGTATTTATCAACGACCTTTGTGACTCAATTAGCAGTAAATTCAAACTTTATGCTGATGATTTAAAAATATACCGCTCTATTAAAAGTCCATCGGACATACAATCTCTTCAATCAGACATAGACAGCATTAAAAGCTGGTGCATGGATAATTGTATGTCACTCAATCTTAATAAATGTTATCACATTAAGTTTACAAGGAAATTAATACCACATGATGCCGTGTACACAATTAGTGTGTATAAAATAAAGGAAACAGAGTTGATCCGTGACCTAGGTGTAATTATCGATAGCAAGTTAACTTTTAGGCATCACATTGACATCATAATTAAAAAGTCATCACAACTTTCAGGATTCATCAACCGTCAAATGAAAATTTTCCGGGATCCTAGTCTAACCATTGTGATTTACAATGCGATTGTGCGTGGAACATTGGAATATTGTAGTACTGTTTGGAACCCTGGATACCAGGTGCACTCGGATCGCATAGAACGAGTACAAAAGCGTTTTATGTATCATCTGGCATTTACGGACAATAAATGTCACGCTCTTAAAAGCTATGAGCAACGTCTACGGCACTTCAAGATCCAAGCGCTGTTTACTCGTAGAAAAATACGAGATGTCATGTTTCTCTTCAAGATACTTCATGGGTTTATAGATTCTCCTTTCATGCTAGAACGAATATCATTAACTGTACCGCGAGCAGGCAGTCGGCTACATAATAGGAAGACATTTTACTTACCACGATGCCGGACGAACATTGGTCGAAATTCTCCTATTTGTCGTATGAAATCTAGTTGCAATGCGATCCTGAATGAGGTCGATATATTTACAGGTTCTATAGCTTCTACCAAAAAAAACCTTGCATCTTGCCTCGATTGGAAGTAAAATTCGTTGCGTGATTGCGTTTGTCATTTGTTTTTTATGTTCGTCATTTATTTTTATTTTTAACAGTTTTTTTTTTCGTTCTGTTTTTTATTTTATTTTTGTAATTATATAATGTTTACCTAATATGTTATTTTTGTGCACGCTGTGTCTGCATCAAGTAGAGTACAATCAATGTGATATTTTAGTAGTTTACCATAAGCTTTGTAGAACTAACAATAAAAAAAAAATGATTTTTTTTTAAATTCAAGGTTATTTTGGGCAATTTATCCTAGGGGTTTTGTTGGTACATAGGTATTTCCCTGCGAAAACGTAGGATACTAGCCCCTCACCTGCCAGGCACTATTTTGACATTGACTGATACTGCTAGCTCAAAATGGCCGCCAAAAAATTTTCCGCCGGGCGCTGCATACTATGAATTGAGCCGTTTTTTGTTAAATATGATGTAAAAACTATATATTTTTGTATTACTTATAAAATAATCTACCCGATGTTATACATTTCGTAAAAGCCACAAGAATCTTAAAAGCCACAAGAATATAAGTCTCAGAATCACCACCCTTTGAATATTTGTATACAGTTCTAAAACTATCGATTTGTTCACTAAATTGTATTTCTGGCATGATAAATTGATAAAACATGAAGTCTCTGTCATCAAACCTCTTTAAGAGTAGTCCCAAAGATATTTTTTACAAGAAAAGCAAACACTCAGTCAAAAACACTGACTTTGCTGTTGTTCAAACAAGGCTCTTTGAATGAACAAATTGAAGTGCTCGAGGCGAAATCAGTTGTCTTTTTTCATCTTCTAACCGTTAGCAGTGAGATGAAAGAGATAGATATAATTTTAAACGTACGTTTCAAGGGAGAGACACACTGAGGACACACTACCGTTTCTGCCCGCTACGGGCGCGTGGCAATTGGTACCCAATTTTTATGTCGGTAGCGGGTAAGTTGGCAGGTGAAATTAGGTCGAAAAATAGTTTAGGGGAACAGTTGGATAGAAGTTATTTTAGGATATTTGGTTATTTAGGGAGTTTAGGGATGACGACGTTAAAATGAAGCTACTATTTTTGAAAATTTACTTGCTCAGACTTAACTTAATTTAATTGCGAGGCACTATTTGAGGGGAAGAAAGTAGAAGGAAATGAAGAGGAAGAGAAATGAAGAAAGAAGGGGACAGTAATTAAAGACACTGGGTAGAGTTTTTATGATAAAAACTGCAGTGGTTCTTATTTTAGGGGTGTGATTTAAGTTTATATTTATTTAGGTATATTTCAATTTTATTTAATAATTTATTTTAGATATTTAAGTTATTTTTAAGGTTTGGTTTAAGTTACAATTGTTTAAAAGATTTTTAACGTTTTAATCGATTATTTTAAGTTTTATTTAATTTTATAATTTTAATATTAGTTTTAAAATTGGTTTAGGTTTTAATAATTTTAGATATAATTTAAGTTATGATTCAAGTTCGGTTAGGTTTAAGTTGTTATTTGGTATATTTGTTTAATGAGTTATTGTAGATATTTAAGTTGTAGTTTTTTAAATATTGGTTTAGGTTTTAATTATTTTTGATGTTGTTTAAGTTATGGTTTAAAGTTTAGTTTAAGTTTTAATTTATTATTTGATTGAATTGTAATTTATTTAATTAGGTTATTTTATTAATCTTAGTTTAGTATTTAGGTTTAACAAGAATTATAATTTTAAGTTTAGTTTTATGCAAAATTAGTTCAGTTTCTGTAGTCAGTCTGGCTGTGCAAGCGCAGAACCATCGACTTAATACGGGGACATTCGCGGGTGTTCGTGGCGTTGTGGCCGGTATCCACCTTAGTGCCCATGCGCAGGTTATGAGCCGAGCAGTTGTAACATTTTTGCCCCAGAGGTCTTGTTGGGGCATTCCGGCAACTGGTGACCCGGGCTGGCGTAGTGGGCACAAGGCTTCTTATCGGCCGTGCACTTTGCCTTAGTGTGACCGTATTGCACGCACTGATGGCACTGCATAAAGCGGGAGAAGTCCTCAACGTGGACCTTACTATGGTCCACGTTGAGCCGCCCGAGAGCAAGGATGGTATTTCGCGTCTCGGGGGTAACCTCAATCACCGCGTTGTACAGTGCTGGGTTCCGGTTTGAGGTCAGGAAGCAGATGCGGGTAGGCGCCACGTCATTCTGAGCAACAAAGACCTCCGCTAACTCCTCGGGCAATATCTTTCGATATGCCCTTCAGGATCATCAGCGGTGGTCTCTGTCTCGCCTGTTCGGCGGCGAAATGAGTGCTCTTGTTGTGACGGGCTATTGTTTCCTCACACTGCTTCCTGTCCTGAAACTCCACCCTCAGCTTTGCATTGGGTATTGGCAGGATCTAACCGGGTGCATATTTATGCCTCCGGAAGCTTATCTCCTTCTTCCACCGAGACATCACCTCCGGAGGCTTGAGCGTGCAGTCATATGATGACACAATGACTGCTGGGTAGGGTTTGGGCGTGGGGGGTAGTTGCCTAGCGGCGACACTGGCATAGGTAAGGGTTTCCGGGAGTTCAGCTTTTTGGATACTCTGAACAGCTAGAGCGCCAGACGGCGGACCCTGGGCGAGAGGAATCTCCTTCAGTGCAGCTCTCACCATGTTTGCGGTCAGCTGCACAAGGTCTTCGAGACGCGCCTGCTGCGCCATCATTTCGTCGACCTTTTGAGAGACCTCTCGCCGGATCTCCGCCGTTGCCTCGCTCTGAGTAGCGACTACGGCGCTCACGCTGTTGTCCAGCTTGTGGCTTAACTCCCGAACGCTGTCCTCGCTTAAATGCTCGTTGGATACGTCCGGCTCCTGTTCCGGTGGGTCCCCGTCCAGCAGCTTGGCCATGCTGCCCTCGATAATGCTGACGGACGCCAGGATTATGTCCTTATTGGCCTTTGTGACGGACTTGCCCGCACGAACCGCCGTGTAGATGTCGTTGCAGTATCGTTGAATTAGGGACTTGAAGGTCGCCATGTCTCCCACCAGCATATAAGACCTCTCTGCCACAGGCGTTATTTGAGGCTCAGGGCCACTCATTCCACCCGATGGCGGGCTATTAAGTGCGCCATATTAAATTTCTATTAAGTTCTTAATTTTTTAAGTTGATTTATGAAGGAATTTTATTAGAAAAAATTTGTTAAAAAGTTTATTTTTGTAGGTTTTTAGGTTAAAATAAGGTTAATTTTGAGTATTGAGAGATTTTTTTTTCTAAGTTTTTTGGTACTTTTTTGTTTTTTAATGAATTTTGAAAATTGTTCCGGAATATGTTTTTATAATTTTAAAAAGTCTTAAATTAGCAATTTGGTGTATATCGGGTATTTGGGTCCAAGAAATTTTTGAGTTAGTCATGATTATTGTGTTTTTTTTTTATCTAAAAGAGGGAGGCAAACGAGCAGGCGAGTCACGTGATGGAAAGTAATCACCGCCGCCCATGGACACCCGCAAAACCAGAGGAATCGCAGATGCGTTGCCGGCCTTTATGGGAGGAATAGGTTTAAGGAAGGAATAGGAATTAAGGGGGGGGGGGGGAAGGGGCCTCCGGAACCCTCACTGGTCGGACGAAACACAACAGCACCAAGTGCCGTTATTTCACGCCGAATATTCGTGAGAGGGTGGTATTACGCCGGGCGAGCCGGCCCAATGCGTGCTGCAACGCAGCGTGGCTCTACCACTCAAATGTAGATGCATGTATGTATAAAACATTACAAAAAAAGAGTTAGTCAAATTAAGGTGAGTATAGACTAGTGCATTTACTTGTAACAGAACAGCGAGCCGCTCTATGATATTATGTTCTAGTGTATCACCCTTTTACAAACCAAACCAAAAAATACAAGTTGTTAACTTTACCTTCGCTTTACATTTTTGAGGTAGCCCTTTGTAAAAACGAATCCGGATTTTTATGGAAGTGACATGTCAGTCGTCGTAAATTTACTAGCTATTATATTTTATTATTGTAATCATTGTTTTAATTTTTAAATTATTTTATTTGTTTTTAATTTTATTGTTATAACTATTAGCAAATTATTTTACTTATTACCATTTCCATACCTATTTCTAAGTCAGTGGTAATAGTATTTTTTTCTTTATAATATTTCAATTTAATTTATTCTCATGCTTGTTTCGCCTTCTTTTTTTGTAATTTAATTTAATTTTATTAATTTTAATTTATTCATTTAAATTGATGTACTTATTAATGTTTTATTTTTTTGTATGCCTTGAAGGCGAGAACATGAGACATAAATAATCATTAACAACTGCACCACGTGTATACCTACTCATGTTTTAAACAAGTAAATACATAAGTAAAGTTTTAAACACTGAAAAAAGGACGACAACCTCAAGCGGGAATCGAACCACGCACCTTCCGCATTCCGGGCGGCTGCCTTAACCACTTGGCTACCGAGTTCTGGCTTTCAACCGTCGAAATTTGTCAGTGCTTGATGTTTATGTTTTTAGTCAGCATTGAACACAAAAGAAAGAAAAACATTAAGTAAATAGGTACATCTTTACCATTACCTTTTAAAAACGTTGTCAAATGCTTTGGAAACTGAGTTTTTACCTTAATTGTACCATTCTTAAGAACGTTACATTACATAGAGATGCTCGAGAAAATGCTCTACTGTAAATCCACCTTTAGGTGCAGCCAGCCGTTCTGAAGTGATGCGCGAACATATTACATTCGTAGTGGCGAGAACATGTAAGGACATAAATAAGAACAACTGCACCACGTGTTTACCTACTTAATCATTTTTAAACAATTTAATACAATATTTACCTTTATCTTTTAAAAACGTCATCAAATGTTTTGTAAACTGAGCTTTTACCTTTATTGTACCATTCTTAATAACGTTACATTACATAGAAATGCTCGAGAAAATGCTCTACTGTAAATCTACCTTTAGGTGCAGCCGTTCTGAACTGATGCGCGAACATATTACATTCGTAGCTACTGATTTTTATTTTTATCTTTAAAACAAGGTTTAACACAAGGTCATAAAATATCTATCGCACGGAGTAAAGCAATACATTTTCTAGCGCGTCTAACAAGTTTGAATGGACCGCAGACCTTATATTATCATAATGTTGCTGATTTAGTTGTTTTACACATTACTGCCATATTTGATGGCTTTCAAATGCATGTTATGCCGATTAACATTTTATAAATTGAGGTAGGTCGCAAACAAATTATGTTAATTAATAACTATTCAACGTTTCTGATAGAATTAGAATGTTCCTATGCGAATTCACTGCTGTTACATAGTTAATATTATGACTTGTTATTAGTTTTTCGAAGTTTTTATCTATCAGTGAAAAGTGGATTATGGCAGAGGACTGCTTTTGCGGGTCCATCCCCAAAGGGTTAGGCAGATACCAGACCATGAGGACCGCAGTCCTCTGCCATAGTGTACTTTTCACCAAAAATCGACTGCACATGTGCTCAGCGCGACAGGTGGTGAGCCCATCGCCACTCGTTAGTCGCCTTTTTCGACACCCAAGGGAATAGAGGGGGTGGTAGTATTCTTTCACCGCTACGCGACGCGGGACAGAATAGGCTATACTTTTTTATTATTATAAACTAAACACTTTACACAGTAGGTGCATGAGCTCATCTCATATAATATATTATCTATTGTATATTTATTGTTAGCACAATCATAATGAACATTGTCATGAGCAAAACAAGAAAGGTAATATTAAAACTATAAAACATTAATATGAAAGTGCATAGGTAGAATAACTTATTATTTCAAATCAAAACTATGATTATATTGTCTCGAAGGCGCCAGAGTATTCCCTAACAATACTCACCCTAACAACGAAGAAGGCACACCCTACAGTTGATAGGATCCAATTCCCATAATGACATCTCAAATGACCAGCCAGTTCAAGCGTCTATAAAATAAAGCTATTATTAATACATAATCCTTTTTCTAACACGCGCTATCACGCCCAAGAATCCTTTCAATCGGTCCATTCTATTGTTTTTGGTGCGTTTTTTTACGTCCATATCAATATTTTTTACGATGGGTGAAGCGATAAAACAGTGATTTGTTCGGAGCAGATATCAAACGAGATGCCTGAGGCCCTTACGATTCGTTTATCATACGGCGGCAACATTTCTTTTGTATGTAAATATTTTATTGTTAAGCAAAAGCGGTCTGTGTATTGAAAGCAGTCTTACAAATGCTTTGTAAATATGTTTGTACGAAGTAGTTTTGATTTAGGCAAATTTTTTAAGTAACCCATCTGAAATAACGCAGTGATCATGATAATAATATAATATGTATATTAATTTGAACAGCAACGGTTCACTAAACAACTTAGAGTAAGTTCATCAAATGAACACCAGCTAATCTCATGCATGCTCCTTACAACATTTAAAAACTGAATTTATGTATAAAAAAAACTTAAGACGCAATAGAAAGTAGATTCATCAGGCTTACACAAACGTGAGCCGACGCTAAAGATGCTCAAATGAGGGCTTTATGTCGGATTTAGCGAATTTCTTTTACCTTGGTACTTTGCAGGAACCGCCTTGGATGTATGAAAAAAAATCCAAGTTTCGACAATGTATAGGATTTGTACTAAGTAGGTCATAAAATATCACACACAACAGCGGCATCTTTGGTCGCCGCAAAGCCGATATGATCATTTCATTTGAGTGTGAAATATATTGCTTTTTGAATATTTTATGCTGTTGCACCGGTGGGTGGTGTGTGGTTGGATCTCTGTTCTTGGAGTTAGAGGACCTGGTTTCGGCGGGAGGGTATGTCTGGTAAACGTTACCAATTATTAAGTCCGGTTGGCTAGCTGTGTTAACTATTTACCTACCATAGATAAGATGCTTGCCGCCTTAACTAAATTGTTAGTAACACACTGTTGTGTTCCGATTGCAACACTACTTATATTTTTGGAGGTTAAAGTCACTCGCGTCCGTAGGGTTACCCTTAAGAGGCAACACTACGTGAAACTATCATGCAAAATTCTCATACGAAACGCAGAAAAACGACGTTTCGTAGTTCCCTGTTTCCTCCTTCAAAACTGGACCAATTTTTATTACTTTTTCAGCATCGGAGAAAGAGATTTTCTATGTATTTATGTTTGATTTTTTTTAAACCGGTTACTTAAAGTTTCTGAAGACGCCTTAAAACGAAGTAATTTCGCTAAATTTTGAAGACTACTGGTTGTTAAATAAATGACTTAGTGCAAAAATTTAACAATCAGACGTAGAAAATCTCTTTTTTAACCGATGCTGAAAAAAACATAAAAATTGGGTCCAGTTCTGAAGGAGGAAACAGGGCAAAGAAACGTCGTTTTTCTGTGTTTCGTATGGGAATTTTGCATGCTACTTCCACGGTTTCCTCTTAGGATCCTACACGTGACGGTACAGCTACGCTGCGTTGTATTCCAGCACGTATTGGGCCGTTCGCCTGGCATAACCCCACCCTCTCACGGGATATCAACCTGAAACAATGGCACTTGTTGCTGTTGTGTTTCATCCGGTGACTGAAAGTACCGAAGGACCATCTCTCCTTCTCCACTATTCCTACATCTTCCGCAAGGCCTTCCTCTGGGTTTTCGGGTGTTCATGGGCGGCGGTGATTACTTTCCATTAGGTGACTCGACTGCTTGTTTTTTTTATAAAAGAAGGAGGCAAACGAGCAGGCGGGTCACCTGATGGAGAGTAATTACCGCCGCTTATGGACACCCGCAAAACCAGAGGTATTGCAGGCGCGTTGCCGTCCTAAAGGAAGGAATAGGAATTGTGAGAGGGAGGGGGAGCCTCCGGGTTTGCCTCCGTTTCCATAATAAAAACAATTCTAAGTGACCTCAGCTATTCAGGATTTCAGGGAATGCTTTCTCTTTCTGACTGAAACAGGTGAGATGAAGTCAAACTCTTGCCCGTCGTTGATTAAAAAAACATTAAGATGTTTATTTATGGTGGTTACACATACATACATTCAATCACGAATATTATACCAGAAGGGTTAGTCAGAGACTAGGCAATGAGAACCGCAAGAGCAGTCCTCTGCCATAGTTCACTTTTCACCAAATAGCGACTGCACATGTGCTCAGCGTGACAGGTGGTGAGTCCATCGTCGCTTTATGCTGTTGGATGTATGTGCAATTGTGCAATCTTTAATCCGTTGGTCGCCTTTTACGACACTTAAGGGAAGAGAGGGGGTGGTAGTATTCTTTCACCGCTATGTGACAACGGTTAAATGATATGGTGATTGATTATAATTAATTTTAATGATGAAATGCTGTTTTTAAATTTTCATCTGGATTTTTTATTCAGAAGCTGCTTTTGCCTTTGGTTCATATTACTGTTAGAATTTGCAGTCGTCAAAGAAATTGATGTCAGAGACCTGAATCGGCTGGTAACCTTTAACTTTGCTGTTAAAAATAATATAATTAATCAACAACTCTAAATGGTTGAAACCAGCAGCTACACGCGTTAAAAAAAGTTGTTAGTCCGAGTATCTTAAAAAAGCTTTATTGAGATAGCAAAATACTAGTACCATAACATGAACTTAAGGTTAATATACTATTAATGCTCCTTCATGATTAGATCGAATGATTTATTGTCTTTACGCATACGCTCGTGTAAGAGTAGCGTGTCTACATTTAATTTTAATTTAAAACTTTGCGTTTCAACTCGGCTTCAAACTGCGTTTAATGTTCAATGGACATGCCCTTTGGCCCCGAATCCGTGTAGATAGAGTAATGTTTGGTTAATTCACCCGTCAGGCTGTGCTCATTAATTTTAATAAAGTTTCTTAATCGATACGTCCTTTATCGATTCCAGTATACCATCGGTATCGATTACTATTTCGATGATTGATATTGGGATGGTGTAATTTCGTCGGGGATGGTGGAGTGTGGAATTAATAGAGTTGTTTGTTTTACGGTTGGCAATGGCGGTGCCGCGGGCGCCTCGCCCATTCCAATCTTTAATGAGGTGTTGGATTTAGTGGTTCATTTGTTTTAAGAGATCTTACACACTTGATTTTAGATCAAAAATTGTCCTGTTTTAGATGGTTGACAAGAACTCATTTGTATTCATTTGCTGCTTGGTTTCGTCTTGTGTGAATATATCAGAGGAAGTATGAAAGTGGCTCCGATTACAGAAAAGATGAAAGGGAATCATTTGTCTTGGTATGGACATGTAATAAGTAGGTACGAAAGCCATGTGACAAATTGAGTGATGAATGTGAGTGTTGAAGGTAGGAGAGGAAGAGGAAGACCAAAGTGAAGATGGATGGATTGTGTGAAGGATGACATGAATGAGAAGGGATTGGATGATTTTATGAAGGATGTCCGAGTTGTAAGGAAGAAAAAGACATACTGCTCCGACCCCAAAATAACCTGGGAACAGGGCAAGCGAATGATGCTTGGTTTCGTCTTAAATGATATGTTCGATTATGTGGTAGCAGTGTGTGGTTTAGTAATTCGTTTGTTTGAATAATCATAAACACTGGATTTTTAACTAAAAAAGAAGGTTCTCAATTCATTTTCAATCTGTAGGTATAGGTGTATATTTCACAACAAGCTGAAGTTCTTACTATTATTTCATGGTAGATGACATAAACATGACATTGACATTATATATCGTTGGTGATTAGAATCCTGTCGGTATGTCATGTCACTCATAAAATTGCCTTCAAGTAGTTGTATTCGCTATTTTGTTATAATATTAACCCTTTCAGCGCCAGAATATTTTGATATATTTATACTGTATGCCGTCATACATATAAGCAGCTACGAGATAAATCGTACCTGGCATAGTAGAACATAAATCCCGTAGGCTATAACGCAAAGAAACAAGTTATTTTTGCACGTTATGTCCAAAAACTCTGGCGTTACGTGTAGTTGATTGTTTTAAAGCTTATTACAGCTAAATTTTGTATTCCTACTGCAGAAAAGACGTAATTATGTCTTCCTTTGTTTGTTTGTACTACTACTAAGTACCTTATGTTTGTCATGTCATATCTTTTTTCCGTTAAAAGTCTGATCTTTAATTTTATCATGTGTTTTTTTTGCTAATGCCAAACGTTCAAAATCCGACCTTACGTGTAGTGCCAATAAATAAATGTTTGTATAGGAGGCCCAACAAAATCTACGAATATATTCGTAGTTGGCACCATGCTAAAGACACGCACTACGAGTTATCTCGTAGCTGGCACGCAAAGGGTTAAAAGTGATAACTAAATAAATACCTAGTTACCGTTAATATAAACTTTTCAATTACAGAATATCATAGTAGAGATAACATCTCTTAAATACTAATTCCAGTTTGTCATAATAGGTAAGTTGCACCCACATGCAAAAGCTTTCCTGCAACAATGACATTTTTAGAGATAGAACGCGATAATGAGGCGCTATGTCCCGTCGAGATTACATCTATGCAATACTGGCACTTTGTTAAGCCATTACAACTACGATACGCCGGTGGTGGCATTATACTGATACAGTCTGGTTTATGTCGTTACACTACCGTTTACAATGGGGAGGCCGTGAGAATATGGCTATGATACTTTTTGCGATCTTATTTTGTAGAAAGTAAAGCTCGTTTTATTGCGATGTTTGTGTTGTTCGTTGTTACGTTATAAGAACACTTATCTCTATTATGTTTACTTGGAAAACTATGGAAAAGAAAATATTGTTTAGTAAGATTAGGATTATAGTGTATCTAAGAATACAGTTAACGGTCCGTGCTTTGAAAGGGACGTTAAGCCGTCCCAGCAAGCTATGGTTCACGATTGCCTGAGTACAACTTCTTTCGAGATTTCATGCAATAATTGTCCATAAGACGGTTTATTAGGACAGATTCTGGTTTGGACAGATTCTGGTTACGACAGATTCTTGTTACGGCAGATTGGACCTAATGACCTTTTTGTTAGTGTTAATTGTACTAATAAAAATTTAAGTATTTATATTTGTTGTGCATTGTGTTGGCTCCTTAACATTATTCGCTTCTGGATTAGACATCAGATGGGTCATCGATAAATAAATATTTATATTGTGTTAATGATAAAGAGCGTTTCCGACTGAGATTTTAATAGATACATGTAGCGCCGTCGCCCGAAGCTAATGTGTTTTTGTCTAACTCATTCTATTAATAATTATTTTTAAAATCAACCTTATGAGTTATAGTAACAAGAACTGCTCGTTTTCTAATGCCCTTTGAGTTATTTCTATTATATAATTATATTTATTCTTACTTTTTAACACTAATTGTTGACTGTCGTAGTCCAAAACAAAAGCGAAGTAGAAATTACTGGTATACAAATATTATTGGTAATAGCTTTTTATTGAGATAGAGTCATACTTAGCTTTTGTAAAAAGTCTTTTATAAACTCACGACTAAGCAGTGGGACGCTTATAGACTAATTGTTAATTAATATTCATGAAACAATATATTTCTCCTTTAACGTGTAATAGTTATTAACAAGAAAACAATTAATAGAGATCTATGTCCATAATTAGCATATTTATGTACATTAGTTTAAGCAATACATTTATATTAAATAAAAAGAAAAATTTCCTACCTATTATTAACCTGCTTATAATTAACATTAGTACATCATGATCGAATATATTTTTTTACGAATTATCATTAATTTTCATATTATTATCTTTATTATTGATTTTTTTTTAATCATGATGCTATATAGTTAAAGGATAAAATGTTTACTAGAAAAAAAACAGCGAAAATCACAATCTACTAGAAAAATTCAACGAGTCTTCTGGGGTCTCGCTAGCTTATTGGTTAGAGCAGTGGACCGGCATTCCAAAGGTCATGGGTTCAAATCCCATTCGAGCTTTTCTGAGACTGGTTGTTGTCTTATTTTCTAGTAAACATTTTATCTAACTTTCGTATTATTATTATGCGCCTCATATGGTTAACCAAAAGCTAATTACGTATCTTTTTATATAAATTATTCGCGCCGCTTTATGTTGTTGGATGTACATGCATTCGTTAGTCAGTTAGTCGTCGTTTACAACACTAAAAAGAAGAAATGGTTTAGTAGTATTCTATTAAAAATGGGCCGACACCTCACAGCTATACGTGTAACAACGACTCTCTCTGACGACCTCCTTGGTCGAGTGGTTTGTACACCGGTTTTCATGGTGTCGCCATCTCTGAGGTCCCGGGTTCGATCCCCGGTCGAGTCAATTTAGAGAGAAACTGTTTTTCTAAATTGATTTCGGGTCTGGGTGTTTTTTTCTATGTTTATGTATATTTATCCGTTATCTTACCATATAAACGAGTTTCACAAGAATACTCATCTTGGTGTAGATAATTGGTGTGAGCGTAAACAAAATTATAAAAAAATTATTATAAAAAAACTAGAATATATTTATGGGTACGTTGTAAATGAATAATAAAAGAGTTACAGTATAACACGAATTACACAACAATTAACAAATACAAGAACAACAGTATAACAACTCTTTCAGTAAGGCAGAAACCATTATTGTCACATAACAAATAACAAGTAATTTGATCTGCATTTTGCATAAAAGAAAAAAAAATCTTATAAAAGAAGAATACTAGGACCGTGTCGCGTGGCAGTGAAATAATACTAAACCCTCTCTCTTCCCTTGGTTGTTTTAAAGGCGACTAACCGACTAAAGACTGCGCATACATCCAACATAAGCGGCGACACCACCTGTCACGCTGAGCACATGTGTAGTCGCTGTTTGGTGAAAAGTGGACTATGGTAGAGGACTGTCTTTGCGGTTTCAAATTGCCTAGTCTCTGACTAACCCTTCGGGGATAATAGTCGTGATTATATGTATGTATGTATGTATGTTGGTCTAGTTGGTATGTTGGTATGTATAAAAGAAGAAAAAGCTTTCCCACAAGCCCATTTTAGAAACGTTTGCATACTCTCTTCTAGGTGGTTGTTGTAGAAGACCTTGGTTCGAATCTCGATTATAATCGGCGACATTGCACCGCGTCGCTTTAACTCGCTATAAAGTGAGCTTAATTGTAGTTCCAATACTCAATTGTCCAGCAATTCGACGATAAACTCTACAGCCTGTAATGCCATGTGATCACCGTCACGGCATTTACAAAATAATTGACGATAATCATGAAAATGACAAACCGAATGTATCGAATGCGCGTCTCTGTCGGGATGTTATCCAGATAAAAATAGACTAAAGTGCAGCAGTAACTGAGCAGTACATATTGTTATAGATTGCTTTTTTTTCTTTTTCAAGTGTAGTTATTTTAATTATCAACTTTAAAGTAGTTTAATTGTAATGGATGGCTTTGCGATGTTCCTAGAATTGTTAATGGAACATCTAAAGTTGTTAGGCACAGTTGCGGACGCTCTTATAATTTCTGACTTTTATTGCGTTTGAATTATTTTAAAGGATGTTCTAAGTGCTCAACTGAAAATGACACTAGAGAAACTTTTTTTGTTTTAATCCTCTAGGGATAAGCTCTTCGCTTCATCGCATCTAATGGTAAGTGACGATTAGGCCGAAGGTGCAGGCGTTCATCCGGAATTCTTAACCACTGAGGAACTAACTGTCTTATCTCTAAACTGTCGCAACACAACAATGCTTTCAACATTGTTGTTATGGACCCAGACTTTTTTAGATAAGATGGTGGTAGCTTGCCAGGCGGACTTAACAAACCCTACCACCAACCAAACCAAGGGTACCCAAAGATGTACCCCCGCTAGGAATCGAACCCGTGACCTCTGGGTCTAAGACCATAGACTTAGCCACTAGACCACAGAGGCGGTTGAACGAAAGAAAAGAAAAGAAAACTAAACTACATGTGAAACTTGAACTCCAAGTGAAGCTGTTATCCGAAATGGTCGCGCATTTCGGGCGACAGCTCATCCATCTGGAAAGCCGAGAATTGGGGTTCCTTGCCATTTTTTAAGTAGGTAATTGATAAAGAATGTCTTTGATTTGATTAAAAACAGCTATCGTGGTTTTTCGATAATATTATACAACAATTTGATAATTGTAAATTGTTATTTGCAGTTGTTACCTACACCCCTTACGCGCATGCTAGCTTAAATAAAATAAATAAATACAATTGCTTTAAATCTTTTTTCATTTTGTTGCATCAAACTTTTAAATAGCACTTAAAAATTACGAAATGTCTTTGTTTAACTACCAAGAGTCGCTAGCCATACAAATTACTAATCCTTACCTGTGTATAGTCTATATTCGAGTATGTAATCATTTCGCAAAATGAAACAAGAACAGATTAATTCAATGTAAATGTATCGTTGCCTGCCTCTTTCTGAGTGCATTTTTTCCAGGCACCTCGCATTGCATTCCTCAACTACAGCGGCACGTGGCTTTGCTTTGGTGTGGCAGGAAAAGTACAGAGTGTGACGAGAATGGGATGGCAACACTACAATTATAGTAATAGTTTACAATGTTGCAAGCTTTTACTACGATACGTACTGCTAATTTCGAACACTCGCTCGCGTGTAGCCAATATAAACCATCCTATCATTATGTCAAACGTCTTGAGTGTCGTTTTAAGGACTCAACTCGTCTAGTCCTTTGTTTTTTTTTGTTTTAATTAATCATATCACTAGGCGCTTGTTACAATGATTGGTTTACTGGCTAAACGAAATTGCATTTATCGCAATTGCAACATTGTAATTTTTTTATATTTGTGTTGTATAAAATTCATTTTGTTCGTCTTTGTAGGTACTACTAAATTGTTATCCGAAACATTATAATATAAATATGTAGGTAATTAAATTAGAAAAATAACCATTACGGATTATTTAAAAAGATTTGTTTAGCAAAAAAAAAACATAACCGTTGACGTAAGAAATTCACAAAAATTACAATTATAAATAAGAAAAGTGCATTATAAGGACATAAGATAACGTAGTCTAAAATTTTGGTAATATTGTTTGAATAACGATAGTACTTTTTATATGTTTTGTCACTAATTTATCGTTAGTATAATTAAACGATAAACAAATCAAAAGCTGACTCGCTATGTTTCTGGCCTTAGTTTAACATAGCCCTCCAAGACATTACAAGTACGTGAAAAAAAATGTAAACTCAGTGAAAGAGAATTATTACGTCCACAAGCTTCGAGAAGCTCAAAGCTTACTCTATTAAAATTTCCATAACATGCACTCTAACCATAAATTAATCTAAAAGCTCGCCTCTCAAAGCTATCTCGCATGCATCACTACGATCTGCTAAAACTCCTGGCTGCTGTGAAAAAAAACTTTAATAATTCCAATTAACCCTAATAATAGGCTGCGGGCATAGTAGAGGCAGTGCGATTAAAAAGACAAATTCTTTAACCACTAGACTACAATAGCAGGTTGCGAGCATTCCGTCCGTTCGAGACTGGCTTTTATTAATAGACCAACGACCGGTAGCCACCGCAGTCGCCATACTGAGCGAAAGATATGATTAACACAAAGGCGATACATAATAAGCGATATTGGGACCAGTTCGAGCTTTGGACATAATATGTAACCGCAGCAGGTTTTCGATCGTATCCAATAGGTTGGTTGCGTTCGATTAGCGGTAACGCGTGCGTTAACGTTCTCGCTCCGGTTAGTTACGTAGGCGAGGGGATGTGGGAACGTTAACGTGCTATTTAAGACTTAGTAAGACTTGAAAAGAGGTTTTGTTTGCTGTACAAGTGCGGGGATATGTCGCCTTTTTACGAAGTTAGGTCGTACAAGGTGTAATTAACGATGGTTAGTACGGATGCCGACATGCCGACTGGGCACGTGATGAGTGCCGTGTTAGTTTATGTAGGTAAAGTAAAATACTTTTCTTAATCGTTTTATTACGAAAATCATTTGTTTTATACTAGACTAGCGGCCCGCCCGTAACTTCGTCTGCGCGAACATCCTGTATCCCGTGACGAATTTCCAAAAAAAAATATTTTACACGAACCCATTATTGACAATAATACGAACATAACAAAAAAAGAATTAGCCAAATAGGTGCAGCTAGGGTTATTTTTAGGGCCATTTAGGAAATTGAAAAGTCCTGACAAAAAACCTGATGATATTTCGATAAAAGTCCGGACTTTTTAGTCACAAAATGAAAACATTACTCAATCTTTATATTTTGTTTTAGCTAGGTAAATGAGAAGAAAATATTAAAGACTTATTTGATATAACTTAAAATGTAGTTTTGTTACTAGTATTCTAAATCCGGACAAATTAAAGAGCCGTACAAAGACCGGACTAGAGTCTAAAAGTCCGGACATGTCCGGACTAATCCTGACGGATGGTAACCCTAGGTGCAGCCGTTCTAAAGTGATGCGCATACAAATATTTCGGCAATTGATTTTTATTAATACCTATTATACATAGGATAATCTGAAAACAAGTATGAATGCTGATCTAGGAACCAAGAACGGCCACATAGGGGGGCACGCGTCCCGAACACTGAATTTTGTTTATTTGCTGTTCGTTTGGTCTTGCCACGTTGTTGGCCGAGCACTTATACCGATATCCGGAGGTCCCGGGTTCCATTCCCCGGTCAGGCCAAGTGTTTCAAATTTATAGTGCATCTGACATGTTTGCCGAGGCTCACACGTCTGTGTGAGCCGTCTGGCTTCCATGCCCTAATCAGAAAAAAATTTACTTCCATTAAAAACAGAATGCTCGGCGGTATTTTAAAGGTTTTAGTGGGGAGGTGGGACAGTGCACTGATGAGGCACTGGATCACCGCCTTAATAAACCCTAATGCGGAGCTAATTTATTTTTTAAATTAATTTAAATATTGTGTTTCATTGTATTTTACTAACATAGATGTAATAACTCTGTCACTAACAATTGGATCTAGTTAACTGAATAAATACATTTTATTATTTTAACCCGGCTTTGGAATTTCCAAACCGTACTTGGATTTTAAATATGTAATGTTTAGCGCCATTCATTGCAGGCATCCTTGCATGGTGTCTGATGTATATATTGTTATTATGAGTCATCTTTTGTTATTATGTACTATGAGAATTGCAATAAAGAAGTTGTAATTAAATTTGGTTTCAATGATGGAGTTTGCCTTGCCGTGGGACAGCGTATAGGTTTTTACTTTACTTTGTATTCGTCTCCTATACCTGTTATAAAACTAGTTCTGTCATTGCATTACCAATAAATAACTATTTCAGACAAGACGGCATTTGCTTAGCTTTGAACGTGAAGAAGAAAAAAATTACAAAAATGATAACTATTTAAATTGGTCTGACGCTGCCTGTCCCGATCGAAGCTGATGGCAGACTTTGTAAAGACACCCTAATAAGGAAAAGCTGGGAATATTCAATACTGGTATGAAGGTTGCATTGTATAGATTATTAAGGTTTATTTAAAGGCTAGAAACGATGAAAAATATCTATATAGAGTTTGTGAGAAAAAAAGTGAATCCATTTCTAATACTTTTTATCGTTTCTTAATACGACGACCTCCATGGTCTAGCTAGGTTAACGCGCCGTGTCTGGCGTCGCACCATCTCTGAGGTCCGGGTTTAATTCGCGGTCGACGGCCAATTTAGAGAAAACTGTTTTTCTAAATTGATTTCGGATCTGGGTGTTTTTCTACGTTTAGGGATATTTATCCGTTATCTAGTTTAATCATATTAGCGAGTTTTAAAAGAAGCATGTCTTGGGCTGGATAATTAGTGTAAGCGTAAATATTATTAATTAAATAATTAATTTAATAGCGTTTTATTTTACTTGGTCAGCCAAATAGCCATACAATATGCATACGGTCCTTTCCAGGTGACCGTAAGTGACTGCTGCAGCTTCTAATGATTTTAACTCCTTGGTAGACTCCAGGAACTTGCGTGCGGGCATCTAAGGACTGGGACTTCCCTATCCTATACGACTCTGTAGTTTGAGGAAAAAAAAATACATGAAAAACGCACAGTAGTAGACTTAGTCTATTTACAAAACAATATGTCGTTACCAAATTATACAATCAACAAACATACTAAAAGAAAAGATAAAAACAAAAGTGAATCTAAAAGTTTTACTCGGTTACTATGAACACATTAGAACAAAGTCTGGCGTTTTATCGACAATGTTAATCAAACGCATTTATAATATTCATCATCATCAGCCTAAATACTTCCAATTGCTGGGCACAGACCTATATGGCTCTGTGTTTGAGGAAAAAAGGTACTTGAAAAACGCACAGTAGTAGACTTAGGGTGGATTCGACCAAACTGGAATAAGGTCTTATACCAAGATTAAGCGCCAAATTTGTATAGACTAATCTCGGAGTAATTCTTATTCCAGTTTGGTCGAATCCGCTCTTAGTCTCGTGGGCCATACTCCGTAGGATTAAGAAGAGGCTGACGATGGAGCAAGCTTGCTCAGAAAAAGCAGTAAGCAGAATACTACCACCTCTCTCTTCCCTTGGGCGTCGTAAACAGTGATTAACGGACTTAAGACTACACAAACATCCAACTGAATAGAGCAGCGATGGGCTCACCACCTGTCACGCTGAGCACATGTGCAGTCGCTATTTGGTGAAAAGTGGAGTATGGCAGAGGGCTGCTTTTGCTGTCCTCATTGCCTAGTCTCTGACTAACCCTTCGGGGAAAATAGTCGTGATTATATGTATGTTTGTATATTGTTATTTGGTAAAGTAGACTAAGGCAGTAGACTGCTTTGGGGATAGCCGTGAATGTATCTATGTATGTAAAAACATCAAAACTTTGTATACCGTACTGTAGTACAGTAATTAAGATGAACATAGAAAGCCACAGCCAAATGTGCGCAAAGGGCGCATACCACAAGTGCTAGGCTTCCTAAAAAGTCAATCTAACCGCACAAGACCGCACATAGCTAATAACGTGTATCCGCCAATTAAACGACGGACGGGCGGGCGTGACAAAAACTCGCCGAGAGCCTTCAGAGGCGCTTCCGAACTTAATTGGACGTACTTACTCAGTGTGGTTATTGCTCGCAATGGCGATCGGCAAATGAATCGAAGGTCACCTTCGGATTCCATCTAGATCGAGGGTTGGCAAACTCTTTGGTGGTCGTTTTGTCTTGTAAAGAAACTATTACAAAAGAAAGAATAAAACGAATTTTAATAATAATTATTAGACCTATTTAATTAAACACTCGTTAACGTCGTTATAGGCGCTATGATAAAGATAAAAAGATTGTAATGAAAGGCCTTGCTTTTTATCAGTTTTATATTTCACCCCGCAAAAGGAATTTGTATAAAAAAATTGTAATGCTTACTCACTTTTAAACTATTGTGTTTAATTTGAAACAAACGTAAAAAATAAGATACATTCATTAAACGGTAACGGTATTTAATGAATGTATCTTATTTCTTACTTTTTTTTGTAACTTTTCAAAGTTAGATGAAGACTTCTAAATATATACTGTAATTAATTAATTTATTTATACATAGTTATATCTTAGAATTTTAGTTAATTTTAATATTATTTTACATGCAGCCCTGACTTGAAGCGCTGCCCACACCAATCCATTTTGAACTATTTCTGTCGTGATGAAAGCAAAAACTATTTACTATCGAACGGTTCTGACACGCGACTTGCAAAAACCATCTCCTTACGAAGGTGACTGAAATTTTAATTGTCTTCTTAGGTGCTACTTAAAACTTTCTTGGACAATACTCACCTTAATTAACGAGCCAGTTAAAGCTTTTGATAAAGATAAGCCTCATTAAGATTCGTTATTATTAAAATATCCAAGAATAGTGGTAATTTATTGGTAACTAGTGGCTTTTTTGTAGCTTACCAAATTAATAGTCAGCTACCATAACTCGAAGTTCTTCAATTAAAACTCGTATAAGCAGAACTGTACCACCCATATAAAGACTGAAGAATATAGGTATAAAAGGATACATATATATGTTAAAAGGTGAAATTTAAATGAACAAAGTTGAATGCATAAAAAACATTAGGACTTCAGGTTTTAAATACAAGGTAGGTTTTTGGCAAAAAGTAAATGGTATAGCATTATTATTCCTAAGATTTATATTGTCGATACCATATAACGTCCATCACTTAAAGTTTTCAAATACGTTATGAAGAGTTCGACGGCGATTAACAACAGTATAGCTTTTATAAACTCCATCTATCCTTATTATACATATTTTATCTATTAATGTATGCCCTACATTGTGAACTGTTACGATATTCTACAAAACGATATTTGAAGTTCGACAATGTCTAAAACACAACCACTAAGACACAACATTTAAACTTGAAGTTTAAATGTTGTGGTTTAAATGAAAAAATATAAAATAAATACTTTACTTTCTGTTTTGTAGTAAGGCTCTTAAAGTCTTAACACACACTTTAGATTTCGTTCCGTTGTATGCCCTTAAACTTCACTATGTCAATCCTACTGACAACGATAGAAGTAATACCCTGAAATGTATTCGTGAGCACAACACACAGATTCATAACAATTATTCCCAAAGAGTTAGTCAGCGATTTTTTTTAAAATAAAAGATGGAGGCAAACGAGCAAGCGGGTCACCTCATGAAGAGTAATCACCGCCGCCCATGGACACCCGCAAAACCAGAGGAATCGCAGGCGCGTTGCCATCCTTTAAGGAAGGAATAGGAATTGTGAAAGGGGGGGGGGGGGCTCCGGAACCCTCACTGGGCGGACGAAACACAACAGCACCAAGTGCCATTATTTCACGCCGGATATTCGTGAGAGGGTGGTATTACCCCGGGCGAGCCGGCCCAATGCAACGCAGCGTGGCTCTACCACTCAGTCAGTGTCACTCATTTAGCATCACCCAGGGGTCACGTGTAGGGTCTCAAGGGTACTACAGACGCGAGTAACTTTAACCCCCAAGACTAGTTATTGAGGACCGCAGAATAAGTCAACTGCCACAGTCCACGATTTACTAAATTATACCTGCTCATAAGCGTGGTAGGTGATGGTAAGGCCATCGCCGTTCTATGTTGTTGTATGTATGCAGTCTTTAGTCCGTTAGTCGCCTTTTATGACAGCCAAGGGGAGAGATGGGCTGGTAATACTCTTTTAGTGAGACGATATACCAACGAAAGAAGCAAACGTTTATTGAAATATAAAATAAAACATACAATTCATAAATATTTTAGCGTTGGTGATCAGAACTAGCTTTTATTTTAAGCTTGTATTAAAATACGTTTCACTTTCTACGTGTCAAATGCGTATGCAAACGACGCAGCATTCTGGTTCTAAGATCACTGTCACAAAACATAAAATACTTAGTTATCAGGGTTCTGTAGAACTCGCATTGTAAGTAGTAGATACTATTCTAATAGGACTGCTTTCGATTTCATGGGGTTTTATACAATCATGAAGGCCTTATTTAATATGCAAAGTGGAGTGAATGAAGACATTTATTTATTGTGGCCTATTTCTGTTGTTTTACATCTATGAATAGTCAACAGATGACTATGAATGAATGATGACACTATTCATTATTCCAACATGAAAATCATGGTTTAGGAACAACATGTCAGATGTGTGACCGTGTTGCGTAGCGGTGAAAAAATACTACTACCCCCTCTCTTCCCTTGGGTGTTGTAAAAGGCGACTAACGGACTAAAGACTGCACATACTTCCAACAACATAGAGCGGCGATGGGCTCACGGCGATGGGTGCAGTCGCTATTTGGTGAAAAGTGAACTCTGGTAAAGGATCGCTTTTGCTGTCCTTATTGCCTAGTCTTTGAGTAACCCTTCGGGGATAATAGCGGAATATGAACACACGATAAGTTTCAATTTCGCGTGAAAGTCGTTAGAGAGTGAACCTTCTGTACGGTAATACTATTAGTTATCCTGTGATAATAGTTGTGATTTTATGTATATATGTATGTTAGATGTGAAGCTCGAGGAGCTCGATGGCACAGCGGCTAGCGCGTTCGGCTTGCGATCTTGCTCGCTAAGCCACTTTCGCAATGCCGGGTCGCTGGATGGGTGACTAAATTAAAAACATCTCGAGCTCCTCCGTGTTTCGGAAGGCACGTTAAGCCGTAGGTCCCGGTTGTTGTTGTAAGATGACAGTCGTTAAAACCCACCAACCCGCATTGGGCCAGCGTGGTGGGTTATGGCCCAATATCCCTACGTGCGTATTGTCCACGAGGGAGGCCTGCGCCCAGTAGTGGGACTTTAATAGGCTGATGATGAGATGTGAAGAGCTCGATGGCGCATAAGGCGTTCGGCTTGCGATCTTGCCAGTTAAGCGACTTTCCCAATGCCTGGTCTCTAGATGAGTGCCAAATTAAAAACATCTCGAGTTCCTAAGTGCTTCGGAAGGCACGTGAAGCCGGTCGTCTTGGTTGTTGTCGTAAGATGGCAGTCGTTTAAACCAACCAACTTGCATCGGGCCAGCGTAGTGGGTTATATCCCGATCTTCATATGTGCTGTTGTTAAGTGGGAAGTCCTGTACTCAGCAGTAGGACGTTTATAGGCTGACGATGATGACTAACTGACGTACTCAGAGACGTCAATTAAGTCTTTTGCTGTCACTTTCTTATGTATAGTGCTAAATAGAGAAGGTAAAACATTTAATTGTCATTAAAACTTAATTGACGTCTCTGAGTACGGCAGTAGGTAAGTGTCAGATTTTTTTTAAAATTTTCTGTCTTCTTTCTTCCGTGACAACACTATCTTTCGCATATACTTTAAAAACCAAAGGCAACATTAAGTTAAATTATATATGTATGTAAAAATATTTTATCACATAATGTATTCGTAAAAAGCGTTTCATTTCAATTACACGTATGTCCGGAAAACAACACGCCAAACTACCCCAAAACGACAAAATTCTGCATTGAGTTAAAACTCATCAACTCAACATCCAAAACCTTAAAATTAAAACCTATTAGAGAATTAGAGAGTCTCTTTTCTTGGGTGTCGTAAAAGGCGACTAACGGACTAAATACTGTACATACATCCAACAGCTTATAGCGGCGATGGGCACACCACCTGTCAGCCTGCAGTCGTTATTTGGTGAAAAGTGGACTATGGTAGAGAGTACTGCTTTTGCGGTCCTTATTGCCTAGTCTCTGACTAACCCTTCCGGGATAATAGTCGTGATTTTATATGTATACTTATGTAAGTAGGGAATTTCGACCGTTTGTGGTATAGCCTAGAATAGTGTTGTGCTGTAGAGATTTTAGCATGCGCGACCCACGATACTTCTTTTTTGACTGATAGTGACAGTTCCTTTTATATGTTTATTTTCAAATACTCATTGCAACGAAGGCGTGCTGTCGTATGTACAATAAAGTAAGTAAAAGACACACGCCTGACGACCGCTATCGGTATTTGTTCTCAAAATAAACCTTATCCTCTCGTAATGCATAAATTAATATTTCATCCTATTCCCGGTTTGAGCCGAGAATACTTGTTTTAGCAACAAACGTTGCATTGACTTGATGCCTTTTAATTTTTTTTTGAGCGTGGCGTGTATTTCATTTATTTCTTAATAAGCGAGCGAGTGTCCTTTGGCTCAGCTGGTTAATTAAGGGCCAGTAAAAAGCGACTTCCACTTGCTAGATATCTGCATAGAATATTTAATCGGGAATATTTATATGCTAGCAATTGAATTTCGTACGATGGCTTAATAGTGATTAAATGGCTTATTTTTTTAACTTGGGCACTGGTCCTTTGGAGATGTGTGCAGCAAGTGCAAACTAAAATTATGTAAACATATTTTGGATAGAACTGTAAACAAGAATTAAACTATTTTTGTGCACAGAAAGAAACAGACAGAAAGAGGGAACACATTGACGACATACAAACATAATTATTAAGTAGGAACTTACTAATGAATTATTGAGATTATGTATTATGGAAACAACGAAATTTAAGAAATATAAAGAAACGGCCGTAACTAAATAACTCTTGAACTATATTGTAGAAAAAGTCTGAGAATGATAAATTTGTTAGAATATGATAAACCCTTTACCCACACTTGATTGGACTAGAGCGTGGCGGTTTATGGTTTCATTTTCCTATCTAAACCGTGAGACGTTAAAGTTCAAAGTTCAAAGTTCAAAGTTCTTTATTGCGTTTATTAAGAGGCTAATGTTACTAATCAATGGCAGATATTGTGAACAATGTACTGCTAATAAGTATAATAGGTAAAAACAGTTACATCCTGTAATGTTAATAAATTTTTGAAGTAGGTAGCCATAAAAGAAAATTAGCATTCACAAGGATATATTTTCGTTTTTTTTTTAAATTATGAGCATAGCTTTGTTAACCAATCCGGAAAACTGAATCGTGTGTAGGCACAGATTTACGTTATTAGTATAACGGAGCTATGGGATTGGACGTTTACTTGAATTCAACTCGAAGTATCTACGAGCATTTTATTATTGGAGATGCTGAGGTTACAGGCTCTCTTGAGGACCTCCAGCTGCATAGAGACATTGCTTCTCTCAGTGTCTTCTACCGGAATTACTACGGAGAGTGTTCTGAAAAACTTTTTGATCTATTCCCGCCCTCTCCTTTCCTCTCCCGGACGTTACGCTGGTCTTATAGGAACCACCATCATACTACTGTGCTAACTATAAGCACTCGTACCAAAAAATTTGGTAAGTTGTTACTCTGTAAGACGATTTGGCGTTGGAATTCTTTGCCGGCGCATGTGTTTCACAGCTCTTAAAGTCCCGGGTCTTTTAAGCGGGGCGTGAAACGGCATTTATGCAGGCTGTCATGAATAGGTGCGCTTGTTACCCTGTTTGTCCTACGCTGAGGAGCGCTCTTATTATTTTGGACTGCATAGGCTTCTCACCATCAAGCAGGATGTGATCACTTTCACCAGTCATATTTAAAAAAAAATTCGTCCGTCCAGCGGTGCATCTAATCTGATACCGCCTCGGGTTTGATAAAAGTTATAAAATAACTCCCTTGATTTAAGTGCAACAAAATCACCAAAGCAATCGTGTGTCTGGTTGCCGACATCGTTTTTACAAGTAAATAAGTAATCCGATGATT
The DNA here is from genome assembly GCA_963921215.1 of Scoparia ambigualis. Taxonomy (NCBI): domain Eukaryota; kingdom Metazoa; phylum Arthropoda; class Insecta; order Lepidoptera; family Crambidae; genus Scoparia; species Scoparia ambigualis. The sequence continues at coordinate 25,360,436 of OY992510.1, read as the reverse complement.
ATTTCACAAAATCAATTACCGAACAAGGAACACCAATAAATAACGATTTTTTTTTCGTGTCAAAATTATAAATCAATGAATGAATAATAAAAAAGTAATTGATGTCCACGCACCGATTACACTAATAACTGTACAAGTTGGTCTTTTAAGGTCACACAATGTTGTTTTTTGCCGTTTCTTTGACAGTGGTGCCGATCGGCAGAGAGTTCTACTGAAGATAGCTTGTTCATCGAGTATTTGGCGTGCAAAAACAGGAATCTCAAACTCCACGAGAAGCGTCCATTCAAGAATCTGTTGACAAGCAATTAAATAAACGAGTACGTATAAACGGCGACACGTTATGCTACACTTTTTATGGGAAAAAACACGGAAATATCACCTTTAACACAAAGTGTAACTGCCCAAAATGCGATTGCATGATCGAAATAATTCCGTGCACGCGGAATGCATGAACGAAACAGTAGCGCGAATTTTAAATCATTATGAGATTTTTTTTTGTTGAAACTTATGAATAATCGCGATACGTGGCCAGCTATATATCTTAATAGCGTTGCGCCCCGTGGCGATGTCTGCACTCTTCTCTTTACGCGTTTTTGCGTAAAAATAATCAGTTTTGGATGAAAATGAGACAGTAATGGTTAATATAGTTGAACTTTAACGATTAAGCCTTGTTGTCTTTTTAAACTGCCTTGATATTTATTTTGCAAATAAAGCTGAATTCCCATATTTATACACATAAAAGAAGTCATTTTTCCAAATGAAATAACGACTTCACGGGGTGCGATACTATAAAAAGATAAAATATAAATAACAGCATCAGAATGGTAAAATATATGCCGGCTTTGTACTGTAATTTATACAGGATTATAGGAATGGGTTTATATTTTAACGTCTAATGAAGAATATTCGTTGATATTTGCCACATTCTTTGCTTATAGCCGTCAATATATTAAACCGTTTAATCAGAAAGATCGTAAGCGCCAGTTCGTTTTACATATAGGTAACATGGAAAGGGATATTTAAGAAAGGCAATAAAATTAAGAGCCCCAATAAGTTTTTATTGATATTTTTGTTATTTACAGAGGAAATATATTACTAAAGAAGAAGTAAAAGAGGGCCTGAACGTTATGATAGCCTAGCTTTTTGATACCTAATAACTTGAGTATATTTCAAATTGTTAAACTCTGTTGTAATTTTTTAATGTTGCCTTTTTAGTTTCAATGTACTTATGAATTGTGAATTCGAAACAACAATTTAGAATTTTTATAGCTGTTTAATCAGTTAAATCAATTTGTTTTTGTATGTTCAAGGGCTGGCCATGGCGTACTAATAAGCATATTATAAAATGTTGACCTTGACCAATGTCGTGGGTTATTTCCTCAATATGTTCTCTTTTCCAAGTGCCTAAACTCATATTATGAGTTAGCAAGAATTGTCGTCCCAATAATTTTAGCATGACAAAAGTATTGCAAAATAATTCTGGCATGACACGTATCATTTTTACATACATAACAATCATGTGTTAAACCAGCTCGTGTATGAGCCTATCATATTCATAGTGATTCGTTTTTGTGGCGGTTGTAATTGCAACATTTATCACGCGCGCAATCACAAGGTTTGGATCGCGGTGAAAATATTTCATTCATTAAAGCCTGTACACAATATGGAGAGGGCCCTCGAATTATGTTATGTTTTCTTTGTTGAATGGTTAGTGGAAGAAAAAACCTGAAGGTCCTGGGTTCAATTTATAGGCCGAGCAAAGTGTGTTTCCTATATTTCGATGTATAAGCCATTGAGGTAAATAAACTAGAGAAGACGTCCCATACAATAAATGTACACAGCTAGATGACAGCGGGCATCTAGTGTATGGTGCGTTGCAGGCGCGACATAATGATACTTGTACCGTGGTGCGGGGCTTAGTTGTCATCTTCTGCATAAAACAGAAATATTGTTACTCTGTGCATTTTACCGAAACATGGCCGCCCTTCATGTCTCGGCGATTAGATAAAATAATTAGTCAAATGCATGTTATATCGATAATTTAGTACGTATTTCCAGGTAAAAAGTGATTCCTTTGGTTTTATTTGTATTTTCTGAATTGTTTAAACAGTACCTTAGCACACATAAAGGCCTATTTTAATAAAATAGATCACAGAATGCGTTTATTGTTGCGTCTAGCGCCTGCGACACTATATAACTATTATAGTTGGAGCGAGCTGGCTCTAACGCGTGTTACAAACAATCTAGTTGAGACGTCTTCTCTAGTACGTAGTACATAAAAGCTCCATGCCTGCCACAGACTACTAGAGTTGGAGCGAGCTGGCTCTAACGCGTGTTACAAACAATCTGGTTGAGACGTCTTCTCTAGTACGTAGTACATTATAACTCAATGGCTTTTACGGCAGTTGACAGGTCAAGCAAATATAAAGGAAAGGTCAATGTGTTTATTATTATTTAAACATATTTTTTTTTTCAAAATTAAATTATATTTAATACTTAAATTATTACGTACTTGTATACATGCAATATAATCACGACTATTATCCCCGAAGGGTTAGTCAGAAACTAGGCAATGAAGACAGCAAAAACAGTCTTCTACCACTTTTTCTTTTTCTTGTCCACGTTTCACCAAATAGCGACTGCACATGTGCTCAGCGTGACAGGTGGTGGCCCATCGCAGTTCTATGCAGTCTTTAGTCGGTTAGTCGCCTTTTACGACACCTAAAGGAAGAGAGGTTGTGATTAAGTAAATTTTTAATTGATCGGAGAGTTTGTGATTAAAAAAGTTTTAATTTATCGATTAATTAAATATTTAATAAAAATATAAATTTTTTATTTCTAATTTAGTGATTAGTTGATTTACTAATTATTAATTACAATAATTAAAGTTTTGACGTCAATACCTGACCGCGAAGGCTTACATTAAACTATTGACTTGGACAATCTAACCCATCCTTTAGGCTTGTAAAAATGAATTCAGCAACCGACGTATGTATCGGTTCACAAAATCCATTACAAAAAGTGATCAGTAACGAATTATCACTCGTGCGATGACAGCTGTGTCCGCAGGTGGTACACACGAAGAATCTCACTTCGAAATCACTCAGATCTCGCTTATTCCGAATATGCGAAATACGGTTATTGACATTTTGGATGTGACAGTTCGTGATAACTATATTTGCTGCGACGACTAATAAGTTCCATAGTCCGGAATCGTACTTTGAATTTGTAATAAATAATAAACTAATAAGATAGCTTTTTATAATTAACTAGCGGACCGCTCGCGACAAATAGATTATATAGCCTCTGTCACCCGGAGAAAGCGTAGAGCCTATTCAATGTAAACAAACAAACAATCAAATCTGTCCTCTTTATTATTTATTTATTTATTGTTAAAGGTACAATAACAGAACACAAACTGTTACATTGCAATTTACATCAAACCAGCACTTTTTGAATTTGTATCAAAATAAAAGTTATACACAGGATTGACCTAAAACAACAGTAAATAAAATATTTAACTAATTACATATATTAAACTAATTTAAAATTTAAAGTTTTTTTAAATTAAAATAATGTTAGTATAGACTAGCGACTCACCCGTGACTTCGTCCGCCTGAATATCCGTATCACATGAAGGGTTTCCAAAAAAAAGCTGAACAATTTCTCAGAACACTCCCCATGATATATTATACGGTACAATATACAGAGAGACGCCGTCGTCTCTCCAAAGAGCCAGTGAATCGAGCCGACCTGAAATAACCACGTCGTCGACAATTCGAGCAGCTCTGCGTTGAATGCGATCAAATGGAAGGAGTTGGTATTGGGGTGCTCCAGCCCAGAGATGGGAGCAGTATTTCATATGCGGCCTGACCTGTGCTTTATACAGTTGTAAACGGTGGGCCGGCGTGAAATACTGACCCGTTAAGCACATCCAGCTTTTTTGAAGCTAATTTAGCTTTACCTTCTAAATGACCATGAAACTGAACGTCACTTGAAATATCGACGCCAAGGATTCCAATAGTCGGATTGGTATCAAGGGGAGCTCCCTCAAAGTTCAGAGGTACGAAGAAGGGATGTTTTTTCGCGGTAAATGCGCAAACTTGTGTTTTGGAGGGGTTAAAGTGGACTAGGTTATGCCGGCCCCAAACCGAGACATGACTTAACATGTTCTCGTTGTCAGTCACAAGTTTATTCCGGATCTCGATGACGCTTTCCAGAGAAATATTAGCTCGCCCGGTGTAGAGCGTATCCCCAGTACTGTCGTCTGCATAGCAATGAATGCTGTTGTTATGCAGCATGTCATTGATATGCAGAAGAAACAGAGTAAGGGACAACACACACCCCTGCGGGACTCCAGCATTCACGGGCTTCATGTCGGAGCACGAACCGTCGACTGCGACTCTGATGCTACGCCCAGTAAGAAAGCTGGCAACCCATGAACACAATTTCTCAGGAAGCCCGTATGATGGAAGTTTAGAGAGAAGAGCCCTGTGCCATACCCTGTCAAAAACTTTCGCTACGTCTAAGCTAACTGCCAATGCCTCCCCTTTACTCTCGACTGCCTCCGCCCACCAAAGATACACTAAAAGATCACCAGCCGAACAACCGCGACGAAAACCATACTGGCGATCACTTAGTAGCTGGTTCTCTTCTAGGTACCGTAAGAGCTGGTGGTTTGTAATGGACTCCAAATTAATGTTGGAGCGAATAAAAAACAAATTCACAAGATTTCTTTATTTCAAATTATATGGAGTATATCCCTTTACCCATTAATGTATCCGACATTATTTGTTCTCGGCATGGTGGGTTACAATAAATTGGAAGTCCGAAGAGAGTTAGGGCTGGCTATATATGTAATAAAACTGTTACGTGGGTATTTGTTTAACCAAGGAGTGTTCAATGTATAAAGCTGTGTGTGCCGGACCGGTACGTGTGGCGCAGGCGTCGGCCACCACTGCTCGAGGTGCCAAGGGCGCGGACTAAACGTTTATATTATCATCACTCATTATCATCAGTTTAAGCATAATCAATATTACGACTGAAGGACATAGTATCCAAGGTCACGAAATAAATATAAATAAAACAAATAATTTAAGTTCTAATAAGCATGTAATTAGACATAAATACTTGTGTTTAATTAGAAATCATTCAATTTGTATTATGGGTAAAATGCTGTGAATAAAATTATTTTTATAACAAATTGTCGTAACCGTATCGAGTAGCGCTGAAAGAACACTTCACCCCCTTTCTTCCCGTTGCTGTCGTAAAAGGCGACTAACAGACTAAATACTGCACATACATCCAACAGCATAGAGCGGCTATGAGCTCACCACCTGTCACGCTGAGCACAAGTGCAGTCGCTATTTGGTGAAAAATGGATTATGGTAGAGGATTGCTTTTGCTGTTCTCATTGCCTAGTCTCTGACTTACCCTACGGGGATTATAGTCGTGATTTTATGTATGTATGTATAACAAGTTAACTTAACTCTCTCTTCTAATAATTCTCAGTTCTTATGTATTCACGTATACCGTATAATCTCAATGGATTTAGTACCCTTCAAACCAGAACACAGGACAAAATCTTTTAACCACACAATTTTTGAACTTTCTTCGGTTCTGAATATAAATATGTATAAAACGCGGTAATCAAAATAATTGAGACTCATTCAATTTTTGCCTTTTGTTAGTCATAACTGAATATAAAAATTTTACTTTTCATTAATATACACCGAATCCTCGAGCATGACGAGGAGTCTTTGAGTTCCTAATTGTGCTTTCAATACTTCTTACTCCTGTTTTATTGACAATAAACTGACTCGAGATTAAGGGTAATGAAAATGTTAGTCCGTTTCACAATTCGTTCTTTCCTCGTAATAATTAATTTTCTTGCAATAAAAACTGGTAACAGTGCAGTTAACCAAATTCAATTATCACAAATGCTCGGGCAACACGAGCGACTCCTCAGTTCTGTGAGATGAATGTATGAGATTTCAGATGCGGCATCGCACACTTCATTACATAAGTAGGTAGTAAGCAGATAAATAATTTATTTAGCTATATAACATCATACAAAATATACATACAAGAAAGAAAAAGTTTATTTATTATATTATTACGTTTAAGTATAATAATAAACACAAGTTAGATAAGAAATAAGTGTTTCATTTCAAGAAAGATAAAATATATATAATAATAATAATAACTAAGAAAACCTAGAAAATGTAAATAATAGGTTGTCCGAAAGCTCTGCTATTGTGGCAGCTAGACGCCACAGCGCTGATTTTCAGCAGGGCTTGGTATTCGTTTGTTTTATTATAATATCATAATAATAATGCAAACGAATTTAAGTATATAATACTATAAATAAAAAATGCGTGTTGAACCAAATACCTATTGACGTAATACACGTTGGACGAAATGCCTTTTAGACGAAAAACCTGTAAGTCGAAATGCTTGTTGGACAAAATGAATATCGGACCAAATACGTGTTTGACAAATAGATGTTGGACGAAATGCGTGTTGGACTTTATACGAGTCGGACAAAATGAGCGTTGAAGTACAACTTGGACGAACTGTGTATTGGACCTGCGGCTAACAAATTAAATAAAGTCGCAGTTTTCATGTGTTTTCGACGCCGTTTCCTCCTTCTAAACCACGCAACTGATGTTTACGCGGATTTCACTGACAGAAAGATCATTTATTTTTATATAATTTGTAGATCTTTTGTACAAAGTGACTGAAGTATGTCGGTGATCCTAAGTTAGCGAGAACGCAGGCGAGAGCGGGAGACCTCGCCTAGCTGTTAAGGATATTTAAGGAGATGAAAATAGGAATTCAAACTTAGATTAAAACAAAAAGGGAAGATACGGCATTAGCGTCTCGTGAGTGAGCCGCCAAAATTAGGCCTAAAGGCACAATTTCACTTCAGTCACAATTTGCCGAGCGAACAGGCTACATCGCCCTATTGCAGATATTCTACTGTGTGAAAAAGAGAAAGACGCTACTCCGCAGTGGCGTCGGAATCGGTCGTACCTACGTACTCGTCTGTTGCGAAGCGACCGAGACGTCAACGCGCTATTCGCTGACTCCCTCGCGCTGACGTTGACACTTACCGCTTTGTCTCGCTCGCTCGATTTACACTTTATAGGTGTGCGCGTGTGAGTGTTTGCTTAAGTAGTTGAGTAGGACTATATTTTGAATGACTACAAGTAGGAGCATGCCGTATCTTCCCTTTTTGTTTTAATCTAAGAATTCAAACAATATTTCACCCAACGACAGAAACACTTTCCGTGAATACAATGATCCTACAACATTGTACGAAGAAATCCAGGAATCCAGGATCATCTAGCCTTACGTGACTTTGCTTAAGACTTAATTGTTGTTAAAGTGAAGACATCGACTTTTCATTTCAGTTCTTATAGTTATTATTAGTTCATTGTATGTAGTAGATTGACTTTTTAAATGATATTTTTTTAATGTAGGCAATGCATGTAATGAAAACGTAAGTAAGGTTTTACTTACATTTTCATTTTTTTTTATGGGTGATATTATACAGGTATATACTCGTATCAGTAATTTTGTACATTAATTTTTACTTTTATATATAAACTTTTCTGTTTCATAATTATTGTATTACTTTCTGTATTTAAAGAAAGCGTCAATTGTTCCAACGCCGGTTTCCCACATTTGCACTGTTCACGTTAAAGATTTCAATGATCCCGGGCGCAAAGCTGTTAACCATCATAAAATGGTCATAGTTACGCTCTCCATGGCTCATACAATGCTAAATTATGGGTGTAAACGTTTATTAATAGAACTATGTTCGAATGTACTGCGGGGCCCATAAAGAATTTAATATGGGGTTAAAAAAAATAGAGTGTTATTACAAGAACTAAGGCGGGCAGCGAAATTCCGCTCTTATTGATAATTAAACCCATCATTCTGCGAGATACTTGCCCTGGTGTGTAATTAATTTTGTTATTAGTCAGCGAGGCGCGTGTCCAACATTGTGCATGGAAATGTATGAAGTTGTATGGCGTAGGCGCATTGCGCCCGCCAGCCGGTTTGCACTTCTTAATTTAGTGGCCGTAGTTTGCTAAATTGCTATGCCGCTGGTTAAGTTACGATGAAGACTGCTTCTGCGAAAAACTATGTTGTCGAGTAAAAGTTATTACGGAGTATCGACATAATTGTTCCATCGCCATGTACTCGTATAGACGGCCTTGACAGAGATAATAGCATACGCCTGTAAGTAAGATACTTGGATGTGTCACTGCGAACATGTACGAAGATGCAAGACATTAGTTAAAACAATAAATAAATAAACTTTCCTACACTCACACCAATTATCAAGCCTAAGAAAAGCTTCGTTATGAAACTCGTTAAATGGTTACTAGAGAACGGATAAACGTACTTAAACGTACTTAAATACATAAATATTATACATTGAAAACACCCAGACCCGAGACAATTTAGAAAAACAACAGTTTTTAAATTGACCCGACCGGGGATCGAACCCTGGACCTCAAAGATGGCGACACCATGAAAACCGGTGTACAAACCACTCGACCAAGAAGGTTGTAAATATATAAAACATAATACTTTTATTGCAACAGTTTACATTATGCTTAAAACTTAATAAATAACTAAATAAAAAAACAATTACAATACACAGTTACAATTTGGCGGTCTTATCGTTATGAAGCAACTTCTTCCAGTCAACCAGTTAAGTGTAGGTAGGCACTTAATGCATTTATGACATGAATACAATTGTATTGAATGTATTCTACAATTATATTAATTTCAAATATTGTCGCTGGTTTGTCTTAAAAAAATAAAAAAAAATTGTATAAATATTTTTTTATGTTGATTCTAACATATCAGTAGTGTAATATTTATTGGTAATCATTGTTAAAAGAATAAATTATTAAAACTAGCGGAACCTCTCGACTTCGTCTACGTTAATCCATACCTACTCCGGGACGAATTTACAAAAAAAACTTTTATGTAAGTAATGTTGTCCTGACAATTACAAACACATCAAAAAAGAATTAGCCTAAACGGTGCAGCCGCTCTTGTAAATATTGTTATTCCATTATTTTAAGAATTCGCGCCATTTTAATGAACATTCCGAAAGGTACCAATTACAGGTCAAATACTTATAAACTGATTTAAGCCATACGTAACGAAGGTCAGCGATTCATATTTAATTAAACAAACTAATTACATATTAATTACCGTTGCATTCAATGAGTATTATATGAATCTGTAATTACCGTGCGTCTTCAAACAGTAACACAAACTAGCAATTAAAGATACTGTACTGCGCCTTAAATCTGCCATTTCAACATAGAAGATTATCCCTGTTCGACATCGTTTGATTTGCCGATGATTTATTGCACCATGGGAAACTCAAGACTTATTAACGTAAAGATAATTATTGGTTTTAAGGCTCTGTTCACACGGGCACGGACGGGTATAGAGGAGGGCGGCACTTACATAGTTTGTGTGCACGCAGCGTTACATTTCAAAAACCCGCACGATAAAAATCTTAATAACGGTCTAAAAACTATGGAAATCGCAAAGAAAACATTCACTTTTCTCTGTGCTATGTACACATTATTGTTTTTAAAAGTGTATTTAACACGTACCGTGTGGCGCGCGCTACGTAGTTCCTAACTAAAAACTGTCTGTACTGCGTTATGCTCTACGTACGAGTAGTACGTAACGATGAGGCGAACTTTTGCCTTATTCGTTCTTTGCAATCTGTCATCTGGCCAACCTAATAGTTTTTGTACCTTCTCATTGGTTCATTTACCAGTTAGTCGAGATATTTCACTTTTTCTAAGCGCTCGGGGCCGTTTCTTCGCAGAATGTCCCTTTCGCAAAATGTCCCTTTCGCAAATTGTCACTTTCGCAAAATGTCCCTTTCTCAAAATGTCCCCCTGTTAGCAAAATGAACCCTATAGCAAATTTTTCGTATTGTTATCGTTAATTTTTCATAATTATTGATCACAAAAGTAATTGGTCATTAGGTTTTATATATATTATTATTTAAATAAACAAAACAGGTATTCTTAGTAAATACGCATATCGATAATTTTAAGCTCAATACAAAAAACTTTTTTTTATTGGTAAATCGCCAAAATACACTTTTCCACACTTTATTTAGACAATTATATCTACTAAGAAACCAACTATAAAATCTCCAAAAAAATAATTTCAAAGATTAAGTATTGATCTTTTTAGGGAGGAGATGATATTATTTCACGATTTCAGGGTAGGTTCCTTAGTAAAAGTTGTTAACATTCTTGGGTCCTTTCAGTTACAATCTAATTACACAATGAAAATTATACTGAAGTGTCTATTTTGCTATCAGAGGGATATTCTGCAAAAAGTTACATTTTGTGAAAGGGACATTTTGCGAAAGGGACATTTTGCGAAAAGAACCTTTTGCGACTAGGGGACATTTCGCGAAAGGGGCATTCTGCGAAGAAACGCTCGGGCATTTGAGGTCCACCACGCGCTACAAGTTAACTAGTTTGATTAGGTACTGATATTAGTAAGTCAAGCAAACATGTTTTTGGGCTACAGTTTAAAAAGTAAAATTTACAGCGTTTGCTGCAGCGTCAGTAACTTTCTGAATGGCCAAACGGTCCATCGTACAAAAGTAGCGCATGAGGAACAGCCCAGACCTCCCTTGATATGTGTCAAACGCTCCGCCCTGTCTATTCATAATTTGTCGTACACTGTTGTGTACGTGCCAATTGCAATTTAAAAATACAGCAGCTCGTCCGCATTGTACGACGAACTACGAATAGACAGAGGGGAACGTTTGCCACTTGTCTACATAGGGGGGTTGGTAAGCAGATATTGCATCGACTGAGCGAAGGCTCTACACAAAATAATTTCATAGACGTTTAAGCTAAGTCCATTGAAAACATCCGTGTGGAGGCACACTAAGAAACGCGAGCGGCAGCTTTTAAAATTAATGGATGTGTGAATTAAAGTCGGTGTGCGGAGTGGCAATGAAGATAACCGGGGTGGACGGGGCCCGATAAACTTGTGACGTCTGCGGGGTCCGGATAAGGTTTAATTACGGTGATAAAATACTGGCGAGGGCTAGGCTTCGAGATGCGGCGATTAGGGAGCCTGGAATTGAGGTTTAGTTTAGAGTGTTGAAAAAATTATTGCGTACGGATTTAAAGGTAAATAATTTTGGAACAGCTGTGTGTGTGGCGGCTTCCTTATTAACATAACTTGGGTGTCGTTAAAGGCGAGTAACGGAATAAAGACTGCACATACATTCAACAGCAAAGAGCGGCGATGGTCTCACCACTTATCACGCTTTGCACATGTGTAGTTGTATTTTGATGAAACGTGGACTGTTTCTGCGGTCCTCTTTAACGACTAACCCTATTCTTCTTCTTTTGCTTCAACCTATCGCCACCCCATGGTGAGTGGCTGAATGGCCTCTCCCTTTGCACGAAATCTCTCTCTGTTGGTAGCCATAAGAAGCAATTTTCTTCAATGTCAATGTAAAACGAAACAACGGACTCTACCGATGTCATCTCTTCATCGAGCCGGTTGCTTTCCTATTTCTCCGTCCATTTAATGGTCGCCTAATACACGGTAACTATTACTCAATTTATATACATCATGCATGTTGTCTGGAGGTGTGGTCCTAAACCTTATCTTATATTATATGTGTGACGATCCTGACATACTAATATATTTAATATACTTTTATTTCTTTGATACAAACCTTGTCCTGACAATTACAAATATAACAAAAAATAATTAGCACTTACTAACCGAGTCGCGTATATAGCAGTGAAAGAATACTACCATCTCTCTTCCCTTAGGTGTCGTAAAAGGCGACTAACGGACTAAAGACTGCACATACATCCAACAGCAAAGAGCGGCGATGGGCTCATCATTTGTCACGCTGAGCACATAATGAAGATTTGGTGAAAAGTGGACTATGGCAGAGGACTGCTTTTGTGGTCCTGATTGCCTATACTCTCTGACTAACCCTTTGAGGATAATAGTCGCGATTAATTTAAGTATGGTATATAGGTATGTATAATTAGCTAAATAGGTGTAGCCGTTCTAAGTTATGTGCGAACCTACATTCGTGGCAATTGATTTTTATTTTTATAATATACTAGCGGCCGCTCGCGGTTTCACCCGCGTGGTTCCCGTTCCCGTTGGATGTTGGAGTACAAAAAGTGTGTGTTAATCCAGGTTATAAGCAATCTGTATGCCGAATTTCATCCAAATCCATTCATTAGTTTTAACGTGAAAGAGTAACAAATATCCATACAAACTTACAAACTTTCGCGTTTATAATATTAGTAGGATATAGATAATGGGTAATTGGGTACCAACTGGTTAATTACAACCTGATAATGGTTAATTACCAACTGTATAATCGACATAATTTAGAATTATAACTTATAACTCTCTATCGTTAGTACAGGAACAATCTTGGAGCTGCAAACCATTTAGGTAAATACTCCAAACTCATCAATCTTGGCTTCATTAACAGCTTCCGATGCACTGATTGCGGGGCGCGGGCGCAGAGCTCGCCGCCCCCTTTTCGCGCGCAAAATGCGTTTATAACGACGCCTACTACACACCCACACGACACATTTCCTAGTTAAGGGCCTGTGCCTCGATTATAGGTACTATTTTTTAACGTCTTCAGTGGGTCTAAGCGATCTGATTTTGACATATTTGCCATAGTCTAAATGTGAAATTATGATACGACAGTATCCGATTCGGTGCGGTTAGCACACATTCAACAATATCAAGTAAGAGAGATAATACCAAATATTTTCTTCATAAAGTCTTAAAGTAGATGAGTGATGCCATGAATGTTTTAATTATAAATGGTATTCCCTTGCTTTCAAGGGGCTTGCAACTTGAAAAGTGTCGTTGCACTGTTTTGTTTTATTTGCCAACACTTATCGGCTCGTTCACAAACACTTGACGGTTAATAATTCGCTGTTATTTCACATTTTTAGAAAATAAAATAATTCTGCTGCTGACATGACGCGTTACTTTCCCGCAAAGATGCCAGGCTGATTTTTATGTTTGGCTAAATTGCAACTTGCGTCGTTCGTCACCAAGCGGCGCTGTTACTCGTTTTTGTAAACATGATCGAAAGGTGGACAAATCTTGCCCTCTGCTTGCATGAAAAAATATTAATAGTAAGTTATATTTCTGTAGTGGCGCAACGAAACGACTGAGAGCCCTTAACGAAAATGATGGGAAAGATTGATAGTTCTCCGACAAACAGTGCTCCACATTATTTCTTCTGTAGTTTGCAATTTTTTCACACCTCCTCATTTCCTAGTTAACGAAAATTATAGCCGGCATTGATTAATGGATCTACATATAAGTCGAATAAGCCTATAATTATTGCGACATTAATATTTACGCTAGCAAAAGTGAACTGTTTTAAATCGATTCTTCGAAAGGTTTCAGCATCGGCGGAAATGATGTGTAAAGCGATTTTGCAATTGAATATCCGTTCTATTTATCATGGCAGACAATGCTTCGCGGTTCATACAGATGACTGTATAATTTTATAACTTCCCACGGTGGCAGTCCAGCGTCAGGTAGGCCCTGTTATAATAATATGAAATCTGGCCGTACTAACGGTTTTCTCTTAGGTTTTCGTTTGTTTGGGGTTGTAGTTAACTCACGTTGTCGTTGTCGTGGTCGTAAGATGACAGTCACTAAAACCTATCAAACCGCATTAGGCTAGCGTGGTGGGTTATGGCCCAAATTGTCCAGGTGCAGCTTTTCATGTCATTGGAAATATTGTTCCCAATGTTAAACTTTTATTAGTAATGCTGAATTTGACCATTAGAAATATATAGTTACAATTTTTTTGTAAAAGTTTGTTAACTACCGAGCAAATGACCACGTCTCTGTATTGGGGACATTTTTCTGCAAATATTATTATACAGCTACTAACCAATAGCTTGTCATATATTTTTAGACCATCTTTTGCGAACTACACATGCATACAATAAATGACTACGATTTAATAATTTATATTAACAGAATAGCAATTGTTAAAACTAAGTTTTATACAATTATTTTACACTTCTAAATTAGTGAAAAAAGTTGGTAAACATTCTGAACACTTCAATTCTTATGGTAGGGGCAACAGTAGAATGATTATAAATAAATGACTTCCTTTGCGTTCAATACCTATTTTATTTCACTAAATCACTGTCAATCAAAGTTATCTCATAAATATGTTGATCTAATTTGCTCCGAAACAGCTTTTTAACACTTCTATACAATCTCACTTAGTTATATATATGTGTCAGTGATTGTTCACGAGTAGACCCTTCAATCATTCCGGACTAGGATTCTAGGATATTTTTTGATGTCATAGAATTATGCGCGCTATTTATGAACGCCAATCGTCGTCATTTAACTGAAACATTAATCGACCTCTGTGGTCGAGTGTTTTCCACGCCGGTTCTGGCGTCGCTTTAATTCCCGGTCAGTCAATTTAGAAAAAACTGTTTTTCTAAATTGATTTAGGGCTAGATGTTTTGTAAATTTTTCCTTTATTTATTACTCTCATATTGTTGACTAAAAGTAGATAGATATATAGACAACACTTTTATTGTAACCGTTTACAAAAAACACAAAGCATACATACACAATACAACGAACAGCCTGCACAGTATATTCATGAACAGTCATAAAAGTTGGTGCCGTGCGGAGGGGTTTTAGGAAAATGAAAAAGTTCTTTAAGCTAGAAAGGGTAGGATGGAGATATGTTAAGAGAGCGCATCAAAATAAAAGAATGTCAAAATCAACCGTGTTAAAAGCATTGCTGAAGTCCAGCAAGGTTAACACAGTTAATTGGCCGTTTTCCATTACAAGGCGGATGTCGTCAGTGATCTTGACCAAAGTAGTGTTTGTACTGTGGCCTGGGCGGAAAACGGACTGGAGTGGGTTTAGGAGTTTATGATGAGAATAGAACTTACTAGTTTGACTGTGGACAAGACGCTCAAGGACCTTGGATAGGAAAGGAAAAATGGAAATAGACCGATAGTCAACAAATGATTTATTACCTTTTTTAGGCAAAGCGATTATTTGAGCGTCTTTCCATGAGGAGGGGAATACTAAAAAGAGATACTGATAGAGATGAAGAGGAATACTGATGGAGATGGAGCTATTGAAAGAAAGTGAGGACTGGGAGGATGACATCAAGGATCGGCACTAGCATATGGCGGTCACCACGTAACGCAATGGAAGTAATTGGTCAGGCTGCTCTTTTTAAAATCACAAACCGATAAGTAATGGTATGGTAGATTGTTTGTGTAAAGTAATCGCTTTGTCGGCATCACTGATAAATGATGAGGAAGAAAAATGGAGATTCAATGAGTCAATATAAATATTGGCTGAATTAGGATTTTGTTTTAATTTTCCGATTCCAAGCGACCTGAGGAATTTCCAAACTTTACACAATGTCTACATTTTTAACTGAGTTATGGATGTGGCAACGAAGCGCATCCCTGTACGCCCTATTGCAGCGATTACAAAACTTGACATAAAACTTACCTATTGTGGTCATTAGGTTGTAGCTTAAATTTATTTTTTGATGCTACTTTATTCTGCATCAACATCCTCAAATCGTCTGTCGTCGTTCACCAGCTTTGGTCACCAAGGTTCAGCTAAATGGCTTATTTAATTTTATTATGAATGTTACTACTACTACGCCTTTTCGTTAATTAAGTTGTGATGAACGCCATACCCGTAGATTAATAAAAAATAAAAGAAGCCTATTTTATCCTGCAGGGCAAAAGGTCTTTCTTCGTTCATCGACTTTTTTTCAATTGCTAATTTTTAATAATAACAAATTAAAAGTTTGTGATGTAATTTTCTGAATAACAATGCGGTAGGTTGCTCAAGATAGCTATCAAAATTTCGCTTGCAGCTGAAACGGAAATTAGGAAGTATCGTAATTGTTATTAACTGAAAACAATTTGGCGGGGCATGAGCTAACCTCCCTTTTAATAACTTTCTCCGAAGCTATTTACTCCAACCGCTGAATTCGCCGTCCACCTCATGACATTTATTGACCACATAAATCTTGGCTTGATAACTTAATCTTGCACGATGGTACTGAACAGGCCGACCGCGCCACAAATTTCTTATAAGTCCGCAATAAAGAGTAGTAGATGGATATTAAAAGGTACGGTGAAATAAACAATGGTTTTAATAATACTTAGTACGAAGTGAACTATTATTACGACTGGATAAATTAAATATTAAGCGGAATTCCTGCTGCTAAGCTTTATTCGTTTTCTATAATATAATTATTGTTTATAAGAAAAAAAAATCAATCAATATTTTATTTAAATTTCACATTTTCTAGTTTAGTTGCCGCTGTTTTCTCATTATAACTATTATTTATCAAAGTATTAAGTTTAGACACTTTTTAGATTTTTAAATAACATAAATAAATAAATTCTTTATTTGTTTAAAACACACTTTTAAACCGCAGGTCTGATCTATTTGATCACGTTACCAAAAACGCGAATTTGTAATGCATTAAAGCAGCGCCATCTGTTAACGAAGTTGTGTTACTAACTTTACTAACTCTCTTTACTACTTGTTAAATTTATTAGTTCCAGTTTACCCTAACTCGGTATAAATATGAATGGAACTCTCACTAAACACTTGGCAGGTGGTGAATTTATGAAAATACCTTATTCTCCTGCAATAAAAGTCATAACCTGAAAAAGTATATACAAACTGCTGTCCACGACCCATGTCTGTATCTAGAAGGGCTGAGATTTATAATGTACAAGCAGACGCCTTTAGCTTTCGGCTATACAGAGCGTTTTAGCCATCCGGTGCGACGTGTAATTGCCCTCGTGTTTCAATTAAAAACAATTATTAAATATCCCGCCAATATATTGTCCGTGCCGTGTTTACTCCATTCTTTATGGCTGAGATTTAGATCAACACGGGAGCGGCCATTTGCTGATTGCTTCCTATTCTAGATGCAAAGCAAACAAAGATTTATGAGCAAATAAAACTAACAGAGCTACTATTGGCGTTTTTATTATTACATAATAATTATCAGCCTATAAATATTTTTTAGTTCTGCTCTGCCGTTTAGTATTCAGGCCTTGTCACATTTTTTTGTTAAAATACTAGATTTTAACAATAACTCATTTTTTTGGATGCAATACGTACAATATGTTTAAATTAGTATATATATAATATAGTGGAAGTACATAATTTAAATTTTCTAAATACATGTTTTAGAAATTATGTTATCATTAATGAGATATTTTGGATTTCACAATACTGGTTTAATCTAGCACTTGAAGAACAGCGTATGTCTGCGACCTACCTGATTAGGTTCTTTTTATGAATGAAAGCCCACAAAACACATTAAAATGTTTACCTAAACCTAAGCAAAGTGTAAAAACTAGTAGTATATTTTTTCGTACTTACTTGATAATAGAAAAGCTAACTAAATACAACTTGTTGGTTGTGTGGGTTTTGCTGATGATGAAGAAATCTGGTCATAAAAAATCATCTTCGTAACCTTATCTTCCGTCTGTATATTCTAAGAGCGCATTCACATACAGGCGTTTTAGTAGCACGACAGCCACGCGACTAAATCGCCTTCATGTGAAAGCGCTCTAAGGGGTGTGCATAGACTGGAAAGACCTTGGAGTACTTACATCAAAGGCATCGTCCCCACAAACATATTCCACCCACGAAGCAGCGGCAGTGGCCCGCGGCGGCAAACGGCAGGCTAATTTTATAGTTAATATATCTGCATTGATTGCGAGGACACGCCATGAGGTATGTTTACATGCACTTGCGGTTGGGAAGTACAAGGGAAAGGGGGGGCAAGGGTTTTAGTACTTTTTGTACGCTGTGGCTAATTGGTCGACTGTTCGATTTTAGTAGGTATTTGTCGTATGATCGAAAGCTATACTGGTTAATACTGGTTATTGAGACTCTGACAGGTACTGGTTAATACTGGTGCTCTTCGAGACTTGCCCAAACACAATGACGTCAATAAAAGTAGAGAATTAGGATCTTTGGTATTTGTCGTATGGTTCTTGCATTGAGAAACTTATTTGTAGATTTTACTGTAACAACGAGATGACTTTGCGCTCCGGAGCGAGAGGCATAGCTCTCTCCCATTTAGATTTTCTTGTTTATTTACACTAACACTTTATTACTGACGGTTTTTTATCGTTTTTTTAATCTTTATTTAATATCTTAGGAGTAGGACATATTATTTTTGAGAGAACAAACAAAAATAGTGTCGCGTAGTGGTTAAAGAATACTACCACCCCCTTTCTTTCCTTGGGTGTCGTAAAAGGCGACTAACCGACTAAAGACTGCATATACATCCAACAGCATAGAGCGGCAATGGGCTCACCACCTGTCACGCTGAGCACATGTGTAGTCGCTATTTGGTGAATAGTGGACTATGGTAGAAGACTGCTTTACCTCTTTGCCTAGTCTCTGACTATCCCTTAACGGATAACATTCGTAAATATATTTATGTACCTATGTACAAACACAAAGAACCGCGTTAGCCTCAAAGTACTCCGGTGACACATTCTGGGCGGATACTTAAGCAGCTTTTTGCGATGTGTCGGTACTGCACCGGACTTTTGGCTAATGAGCGGATAGAAAGGCCGTTTATTAAGGCCTTGGTCTTTTAATACGGTACCGTTATAAGTGTCGCGGGAAAATGTTAAGGTAATTTGAGATGGCAAAAAAATTATGCTTGGTGTCGGTGAAGGTTATACTGAACAAAAGACGACGGAAAAGTACGGGTACAAATTAATATAATAAAACCCTTTAATCAAACAATAAAATCTTATTACTTATCAACAATGACAGTGTTGATCAAAGTCGTTGTCGTAAGATGCAAGTAGTAAAACAACTTAACCCACATTGAGCTAACGTAGTGGATTATGGGCCAATTACCCCATTTGCTACTGTTATAGTTCATGTAGAAACGATGAGTGGATGAATTAATGTAACTAGAGACAGTTATCGATTTTTTTTTATTCTACAACGGTTAAGCGCTTTGCCTTCATCTCACCTGATGGTAAGTGACGATAAGGCCGAAGGTGGAAGCGCGCTTCACCCGGAATCCTCAACCACTGAGGAACTGGCTATCTTATCTCAAACAGTACGGAACACAATAATGCTATAAACATCGTTGTTATGGCGACAGACTTAGATAAGATGGTGGTAGCTAGCCAGGCGAACTAAACAGCCCTACCACCAACCAAACCGAGCACAAAAAGATGTGCCCCCCGCTGGGAATCGAACCCGGGACCTCTGGGTCTGAAACCGGTGGCTTAGCCACTAGACCACAGAGGCGATTAATATATGGTACAATTCAGAAAGCAATCAATATCATGTTGTTTTCCAAAAACTGTTGCTTCTTTTTAAGTACTACTTGTGCGAAGCTAACATAAGAGAGTAACAAACCAAAATAAAGTACAAAATTGAACATTTTAATAACACGACGTAACTGTATAACTGTAACATTGATGACGCCAATAAGACTAACAGTCGCTCATTAATTCTAATAAGAGCGCACAAAGTAAAAATTTACATTTTTACAGCGCGCGTATACAACTCGAGCGGGAACGAGCCCGTCCAGTCGGCGGCGTGCACGAAAGCTCACCCCGTAAAAAATAATGTGCCACATAAATCATTCATCATAATGGTGCGTAATGACCATGATTATTATTCTATCACCCACTGTCAGTGCGCATGCGCACACGTGTTGCCGAAATGCCGGTGCATAAAACATTATTTTATGTTTGTGAAAATCATGGGGCAATAACATTGAGGTACTATAACTAGAGACGGTACTGGGAAGCAATTTTTTGCCCACTGGGTTATGGCCCATGGGCTGCAAACGCTCGATTATAAGCGTAGCTGCTATATGCTGATTGTTTCAATGATTTCCATAAATAATTAGAACAATCAATCTAATGTTCTATTTATTTGTGAAAACATTGTTTTATAATAATTAAAATTTTACTGAATTTAATAGTTACTGACAGACTGTACTTAATGTATAATTTTGTATCCCCTAAACGCATGTTGTATCAAAATTGCTACGACATGTTTTACCCATAATTTTTGGATAAAAAACAATGAAGGATTTTTTACAATATTTTTTCATCAATTTTTACCCCTGCACCTAATACATATATTTATTTCAAGCAAAACAAACGCCTTGTGCGTTTAAGGGTTAAATGTAAGATGCCACTTCTGCAACAATACGAACAATTGACTAGAAGCTTTGATTGCCTAAACTTCAATGCCTAAACATTGCAATTACACATTATGCCTCTCCAATGTCTAATGTGTAAGTTTGTTTAGAATATACAGTTGTAACTTTGTGCGTTTGTAACCCATGGGTTGCAACTAAGTGCGCAAAAAATTACTTCATGGTGTCTAATACCAGTATTAATAATGAACAGTATTGGAGGGAATCGCGAGCGGCCGACGCGACGCGTGGCGTGCGCGCGCGCATGACAGGTGGGCAGCCCTATGAGGGGCGGAGGGATAGTGCGCACTCGTGCGATATGCTATTTTATTATTATTTGTGAAGGCAAACAATTGAAAAGATTATTTATGAAGGAAAGCTGCCAGTGAAAGTACTATTTCTAAAAGTCAAGTTTAAGTAGGTAGTGCTAAATGGATGGTTTCTACCAATGCGTTGAATGGTAAAAGAAAATAATATTTTATTTTACCATCTTGTTCGACCTCGTTTATTTTAGAATTAAATTGTAGTGTAAATGTCGATGTGGTATTAGCGTACGGTATTTTTCGTAATGTCGCGTCTCCGGAAAGGGTGACCAAATATCTTGAGCTACTCCGTGCATCAGAATCCATTTTTAAGCGTTATTCGCCGTTATTATCATAATCATAAGACTGCAGCAGTGAGTCGTTTATAGATTATGATATTATAGGAAACATGTTTACTAAAAAAAAATCAATCAGTCGCAGGAAAGCTCGAATGGGACTCGAACCCATGCCCTTGGATTGCCGGTCCGCTGCTCTAACCACTGAGCTACCGAGACCCCAGAAGACTCGTTGAGTTCTTTCTTGTAGTTGATGATTTACACTGCAAGCCAGCATTGTGTATTACGTCACTGTGAAGGTTTACCTACCCTCATAGTCGAATGAAATGCTACCTATTGCAAGTATTTAACAATCGATAAAGACGTAATTGCCATAAAACATCTTATTTATTGAAATTTTGCATTCACAATGCTTTTTTTATAATAGAAGGAGGCAAACGAGCATGCGGGTCACCTGATGGAGCGTAATCTCCACCGCCCATGGACACCCGCAAAACCATAGGAATCGCAAACGCGTTGCCGGCCTTTAAGGAAGGAATAGGTTTTAGGAAGGAATAGGAATTGTGAGGAGGGGAAGGGCCTCCGGAACCTTCACTGGCCGGACGAAACACAACAGCACCAAGTGCTATTATTTCACGCCGGATATTAGTGAGAGGGTATATAGATATAGGAAAATATAGCATTTTGAATGCAAAATTTCAAAAATAAAGATATGATATTTTAGATGTAATGCAACCAATGCATTTGACTATGATATCGTAGTTAGTTGTGCATCTCGTCATAAACAGAGTCTCATCTAATTAGTCTCAATGATAGCTATAGCAAGCAACTTTATGGATCTTGGAGACAAAAAACCTTGAATGTTTTCTTTGTAAGCATCTAAGTATCAGGATTAATCGACAGTTAACGTTAATCGTAGCATTATTAATTTGGTGAAGTGATGCATATAACTCAATGAATTGAATCAGAGGCGTTTCTAATAATTAAATCTCCCCTTTGTGAAAATTTTCAGCATTGAGTCTGTATGAGGGCATTTTAGCAAGTTCAAAAGCTCCTGATCGACCTGCATCAATTAAAATCCACCCCAATAATAATAATAACACACCAACCACCCAGTTCATGACCATCGCACCATATCCATAACAATGCACATTGCTATACATTTCCAGATTTTAAATCGTGTTATATGGGCACCCTAAGTGTCACTGACCATTTTAGTTTGACCTCTACCGTCCGGTACGTCAATGCTTTGTACTTTGGTAAGGTAAAGAGTTGTAGGAGACGGTGAGGTCTACTTAGAGTGGTTACAGCGCTTACACGTCGCGTGTCTGCGAGGGTGAGAGGCAGGTGTGTAGCACCCCTTATTTGAGGGAATTTAAGGCCACAGCGCATAACTATACTTATAGTTTGATATAATTTGTAGGGTGACCGCTATTTGTTATGAGTAAAAAAATACTAAGAGTAAGCAAATTTCTCAAAGATCACCAAACTGTTTACCTAAAGCGAATTTAATATTATTAAAGCTCGGAACGTCAACGTTGACAATTTTATATTCTGGTTAAATAAGAAGAAAAGCCGATTTTTTTAAATTAGGTAAGTAAATGTCTTTTAATTTTTTACACAAATTTTATATTTTAAGAAGTCTCTTTTTAAAGACAGTTTACCTGACTTTGTTAACTCCAAAACGTTACAATATTATATTACGACTATCTAATGATAGTCGTAGAACACTAATGTGTTCAACTAATAAAATGAGAAATAATAACAAATAAAGCACCTAAACTGCAAGTAAAGTAAATCGAATTTTCTTAATTTGACATTTTTATGAAAAAATTGCTCCATAATACTTTTTACTTTCTACACTTTGGTCACCCTAGTACCGACTGATATTTAACGATAGTAAAAGCACGTTACACAGTCCGAATGCAAATAAACGTGTTATATGTATTTGAATAACAACCCTCGGGGACTGCGGCCACTTCACCGTTCAATCGAGTTCATGGAATAAATTCGCTTTTTACTGTGCGTGTGTTTAAAAATGTATGGAAGCTTATAAAGCTAAGTTAACCTTATGTTTATGTAAACGCAATATAAATTATTCTACAAATGTTGTGTAAGCCTGTAGTTGGTTTTTGATAAGAAACTTAGATTGTAAGCTTATAATATTTGCCAATGTACGATATAATACTCGTATAAACTGTTGTACCTACCTTTACCGTAAATAAATAAAATAATATTTTTCTTAATGAGATTCTCGGGTTAAATGCGAGTAGCCCTGGTTTAATCCTAATATGAATATTAGTAACAATTAACATTATTAATAAATTTAAAATGGGATTCAACTCTACCAATCCAGTCCGCCTTTTGACTTTTTTTATAAAGCAATGAAGACTAAACAAATTAATAATTGTCTGGGTTGGTTTGACTATAGACAAATTACGTCATTGGTTTAACTTTACTTGCACGGTTTGCAAACTAATAGTCTATGAGTTTGTATGGAAATTAGAGAGAGAGAGTGCTAGTACTAATTTGTTTATTATACAACGAGAAAGTTTGGCCTTCATCTCACTTGATAGAAGTAAGACCGTATTTGATCATATATTTCCACATATAGATAACATCACATGTTGAGGTTGGGCACAACTAGTGTTGGCCAGGACTCGAATTCTTTAAGTCCTATTTTAGGGACTTGATGCGATTTTTTGAGACTGGACTCGTATTTACGAGTCTGAGAGTACAAGCTTTTTTGTCTGTGTTTGTCAGTTGTCAGTGTAAGTCTTAACTCACGAGTCCTTACAATATGACTCGAGAACTTGTCTTTTTACAATAATATAGAGACTCATAACGAGTTCATTGCTAGTGCCGAAGTCTCCATTCTGTTGATATAAAGTTCTAGGCTATAGTGTTATACAATTAGGCGTTCGTCAACCATCTCAACAAGCGAGTGCGCCAAAGAAGAAAAAAGAAGTTCAAAGAGTTACTACTTCGGTCATATGATCGAAGAGTTACTATTTTTTTTTATGGAAAAATACTTGCCCATAAAGAAAAACCTAACCTTTTTAATACAATAAATAAGGTTAGGTATATATATTTTAAGAACTTGAGTTCCATAATAAAGGCTCAGTTCTTTGAGTCAAGTCATTTTGCATTAGGACTCGACAAAAGGGCTCAAGAACTCAGGACTCATTTTAGTCGGAGTCTTGCGAGCTCTGCCAAAATGAGTCCAGTCACTAAATTAGGACTTAAAGAACTCGAGTCTTGGCCAACACTAGGCATAACCTACCACGCTGGCCCAACGCTTGTTAGTGATATTTTTTTTAACGACTGCCATCTTATGACAACAATCGGGAACAACGGCTTTTCGTGCCTTGTCAAGCACGGAGGAGCTCGAGATGTCACCCGTCCAGCGGCCCGGCAATGCGAAAGTTGCTTAAATGGCAAGAACGTAAGCCGAAGGCCTTAGCCATCGAGCTCCTCAATACTGTATCCTACTCCTTATCTCAATTGACGACCTCCGTGGTTGTGTGGTTGCGCTCGGGGTCTCGCATCGCGCCATCTCTGAGGCCCCGGGTTCAATTCCCGGTCGGGTCAATTTAAAGAAGGACTGTTTATCTAAATTGATTTCGGGTCTGGGTGTTTTTTCTATGTTTATGTATATTTATCAGTTATCTTACCATATTAACAAGTTTCATAAGAATACTTATCTTGGGCTATCTAGTTATTTATCTAATTGGAGTGAACGTAAATAAATTAAATTTAATTTATTTTAATTCAATGGTACATACATAAAATGTACTCACGACTATTAGCCCCGAAGGGTTAGTTAGAGACTAGGCAATGGGGACCGTAGTTTATCAAGCGTAGTTCATATGGCGTAGTAAGGTGGATTTAGAAGCCGTACAACCAACTTAACAGATCAAAATATATGCCCCTGTTGGGAATAGAATCTGAGACCATTGTTTAGCCTACATCAAAATCAGTTGTGTTTTCCGCAGCTATTTAATTTGTTTAATGCTTCATTTCTGTTTAATTACGCTCCACTAGTGTACTAAAACTTTTATGTTTAATATAACTTTTTTGTGTACCTATACCATAAGTTTTGGTGTAAATAAAGAACTTGCAATAAAAAAACACACAATGTTTTGCATTTACAATATTAGTGGGAATAGCCACACAACAGACATGCGGATAAATAAACAATTTGTTTGAATACCGATTTCTATCTTTAGCGTAATATTTTGACACTTCGCACAAACCGCGATCGCTATCCGATTAAATGCAACTGCGATTCGCAAATGTTTGCCAACAGTGACCACAGGGTATAGCTAACGTCCTTCCGATCGTATCGCAAAGTTTGAAGGTACCATTCAAAAGTATCGATGTGTGATACAAAGCATCGCTATTGTGCCGAAGCTTTTGTTACTGCAATGTCTTCGACCTATTCAGCAGTGATGGGATCTCTTTTGTCGCTACGTTTGTCAATGGAGCGATGATGGACTTTTCTTCTTTTTTTAAAAAAACTCAGTTTGAGTGTAGATTTTTCAAAAAAATAGTTAATATCGATAAAGATAACATCGAAGTTTTGTATGTGTGAATTTTATTTATTATGTGTGTGAACAGTGTCACTATACTGACAGTGTTACTTATAGCAATAAAGACATAATTCTCTGCCATACTGAAAAATCCATTCACAGTTTTAATATTTTAGACCATCTCGATGGTCTGTAGTTGGACCACTGGTCTCAGACCCTGTCCCTGGTTCAATCCCTTTGGTTCAATCACGGGTGAACTCAGTTTAAGAAATGTTAGTCAGGTCTTTTGTACATGAGGAGGCCGGTTCGGCATTATCGTCACTTACCATCAGGTGACATAAAGGCCAAATACTTACATTGCGAAATAAAATAATATAAAAATACCAACACAGACGCAACGATAACATCAATTATCAACTTTGTTATTTGACCTATCGACTGCGATGACATTCCTATAAAATAAGAAGGTACTTAAAAGAGCGCGTGCCTCATTCCCACGAAGGCAATATGCTTTTCACTTAACGAATAGTTCATGAACCTTACCATGAATAATAGACAGTTGTATTTTTGCAATGTAATTGACACTGCGCGGCCCGACGCTCGAATATTACTTATGATATAGTTAAAACGATTAATCTGACGCGGTAGGTGGTAAAATCCTACGGGAATAATGAGACGAACTCCTACGAGTTACTCCGCGCTTGCGTGCCAATTATTGACGTAATTATTTTGAAAATATGACCATCCTTTTGTGTTATTTAACACTGTAAAGTGGCTATAAGTTTTAATCGCAGTCGCGCGCCGTTTATACAGTCGAAACGCGGCTCAGATTGTCAATTGACTCTTTATACGGGAGAGTCCGCTGCTCGCATTTATAACGCGTGCTGCCGTTAATACGCACCTCAATGGGTGAAACTTTTTTCATAGCACCGGCAATGAAGTCCGCAAAGAATTCCGATAGAGCTCGCCCAAGTACCGCCGTAGATTACGCAAAAAGTTCACGGGCTGTCCGAAAAGCATTAACTTATTCGCTGTCTAAAGAAAATGCCACGTTCGCAACTAACATCGCGCCTTTAAAATTCTACAGATAGTTTAGTGCAAAATTCATTACGACTACAGCCACAGCTGACGTATTAACGAGCTCGGTAGTGAAAATTAAAACGTACTCGTGTATTATCCCGGCATTAAATACGGGACCGGCGCGGCGAGCGGGTAATGAGATTGTAAAATAATCTTCGGTTTCGTTAGCGGGACGACTTCTCTCGCTTCGGCCGGGGTATTATCGTCACCGAACGACATCTGAGAAGTGGCTTCTGATTGTGCTGCGTTCACACGAGCGCTCGACTATTAGTCGCACCGAAAGGAATCCATTTATTTCGATTATCAATTAGTCCTTAACACCTAGGCGGCCGATAAGAGGCTACCTTTAAAAGTCATTTAATTAAGAGTGAATTAAAATGAAAAAGTCGTTCGTTACGCGGCGTAATGAAGTAGAAATATGTCCGTTGTTTGCTGGTGTGATTTTTTCCATCTGCGGTATTCGCCGCCGGTGTAAGAGGTATGCACGGAATACGATGGTTTCTATGTAATTCTATTGTGGCACCGAGTGTGATTCGCAAATTAACCTGTCCGCCGCGTAATGGATTGGGGAATTTTACACATCAAAGGTCGATTTAAATTAATATATACATTAAAAGGCTAAGTAGACACGCATCCCGCGCGAAACAAGAAGTAAATAGTGCTAATCCGATCAGCGACTGACAAGGAATGGGAATGAATGACGTCACCGGATTAACGATCAACCATACACTGAGATACATTGATTTGATTTAACAATGTGGCAAATCGTATTTTTTAAATGGTATTATTATTTTTTATAAAGGTGCAGTACTTATCGTTGAATAATATAAATATAGGATACTCAACTCCATTAAAAAATAATTTATCCCTTTAATAATTACTGTAGTAACACAGCTTCAATACATAGTTCTTCTGTTTTTTGTTGCGTTATTACAATGCTTGAATATGAAGTCCATCGCCGCTTCTGCACTAAATATAATTAAACATTGTATTTATCACTTGTACATAAAAAGTTCAACATAAATGTCAATTTTATAATTAAAGTTTCCCTTCTTAGTGGATGGGAGACTAAAAGGTAAGCTTAGCAATAAGTTTATTTGTACCATCGCTGTGGGAATATGCCTCGCGTCGCTTACTGACTGATGGGGATAAATATGCGCATCCACCACCATAAAATTAAATTGATATTACTCTAGTTGGATTTACAGTATTTATGTAGGACTTGCTTAGACCGTGATACCGGTCGCGTCATTATAGAAGATTTTATCTGATACTTGAGTATGCCTGCGGTTTCGTCCGAGTCGAATTTTTCGTCAAATGCGCGAAAGAGTGAGACATATGGGATGTGGAATGAAAGTAGACTGTGGCAATTCCAGGGCTTCCAGTTATCAGAAAAATTACGTTATTCCGTTTTGGTGTTAAAGATGTACCAACATACTCACTTTTATATTTTTCAAACTAGTTGGCACAAATTATAATTGTTACATAAAGCTAAATTGCGATCGAACAACACGGATCATCAATTTAATGTTGTTGAGTAAAATCTTGCAAATGTTATAGATAAACACATTTAAAATTTAAGCAGCTTTATCATCACTAGCTTATAATAATCGTCGCATTAGTGGGCTGTGTGCCAGGTGCCAGGTTGGAATGACTTTCCACACACACGACGATGACGTCCTTCCATACCGACACAAGGGAAGATAGGAGCTAGATGAAAAAATAATTATTCAAAAATAATAAAAAAATAAGAACTTGTTTATTTTTCCCATCACAAAATAGGCATATTAGAGCTAAGGCTTATTAACTCATTGTATAAGATAACAAACATCTATAAGTGTAAGGGACTGGTGCCTGAAAAAAGTTTCAGAAAAAAGAAACCTGGTCTACAGGTCGCCAGCCCCCCGCCCCCCTGCAAATAGTAGGTAACATACGTTGAATTACGTTTTTAACAGATTATACTTAATCAAAAAGAAAACAAAAACAAAAGATAAACAGATCGAAATAAATAAGAAACAGATAACCTATGTGAGTTAGTGTGTGCGCGTACAATGCATGCTTACTATAAAAATGCAATGAAAATTATGTAGTTCGAGTTAGCGAAATGGCTCAAAGTAACGCCTGATTCCAATCATTACAATAAATACAATTGAATTCTGAAGTTGATTTCATAACCGACCACTAACCGACAGAAGATCGAAAGAAGGAAATATTCGCGAATGTCTTGATTGACAGCCATTTAAGATGCGCGCAAGCAAAACAAGGAGTTCCGAACGGAAGCTATTTTCGTTAATACTGGCCTGGGTGTTGACCCTTCGAGCCTCTTGCCCAAACACAATGAGAGCCAACAAAAATAGAGAGCTAGGAACGATCCAGTGGGTACATCTGCCGGCCGCTATCGAATAAATCTACTAAAATAATATTTTTATTTTGATTACGCATGCACGGGTTAGGCAGATGTTGGAGCGGCACGAGCTGTAAGGAGGGCTAGCAAGTTTCATTTACAATTAATATAATTACGAACGGTGATAATGTGATAAAGACTTTTCATAAATTTTCTTTTTATTCTCCAAAATAATACAGACATTATTATTTTACCTTAACGTATTAGCTTTCCTATTTAGAAGGCTTAAACGAGGTTCCTCTTTAATATATAGCGAACAATAAAATTAACGTTCGTATATTGAATATTTTGTTAGACAAGGTAAAGTTTTTTACCTATGCATCCTACACATATTTTTATTAGCAAAAAAATTTGTGAGAGTGTGCTTTAGACATTATTAAAGACCAAGTAAATTTTTTATGTTTCAAAACTGCTTAGTCAAGCGTTTGTCGATTGTAGCAACTGTGTGTCAGACATTTTAAGGGCTGTTTCAAGTCACTAGTCACTGACCAATATGTTACGTGGCTTAATAGGGTACATTATCATCAAGTTATTGACCGAGTTACAAGGTGTGAAGAGGTGTATCGTCTAGTGTGTTATTACATTGTTACTGATATGAAATACCGGGCTCGATACCTGGAGCGAAGATGACGGTTGGAAGTAGATACTTATAAATATACGTATTTATAAAGTTTTTGGAGGATAATTTTCGGTTTAAACTAAGGTTCCGATGATAATGATTATGAGTATGTATGGTAAACCGTAGCGCCAATTTCCATACTACATTACTTGATTATCTAACGAGTTATACGACACGAATACGATAGATTTTGATACCAAGTCTTTATATTATAGACTTGGTACCAAAATCTACCGTATTATATCAACAATCTTAAGTTTAGAATTAACGTAACTTTTATTACCGACCATGCTTTTACTTTATGTTTTGTTAGAACTTTAAAAAGTATTCGATTGAACATTTTGAATCAAGTTCCGTAGAATTCGTCAGATTTTAGCTGATAATAAAATATAAAAGAATTATGATTATAAATTTAGTTAAAAAGTGGAGAAGTTTTGAAATGGATCGAGCTTAATAATCAACTAAGAATAAAATCATTTTTGTGTTTTTCATTCACATACAACATAATTATTATGGGTGGTTAAATTTATACAACATTTTTAAAGTTGCTTTTTTTAAATTATAAAAACTCTTAAATAAAATATTGCTCATTAGTGTATAAGACTCCATCACTAGATGCTTATCACTGTCGACATTTGCATTTCAAATAATCTGTTCCACAAGAAACAATTGAAAGTCATCTTTCCTTCAAATAAATTAATCACCTTAAAAGAAACCGGCAAAATAGACCGTTTTTTAATATACTTTTGGGTACGGTACCCTAAAACAAATCGATTTGGGACACCGTATAGTACAAATCAGTACCGCCCACCGACCGAATAGTGCTACTCCGCAATTTGACGTGCAATAAAAGATACTAATAAATAAAATTAGTGTCTCGCGACAATGAAAAGCAAAGAGAAGCCGCAAAGAGGCGGGCCCTATGCAACCTTTAAAGAATGTCAACAGAGCGACGACGCTATGCGATGTTGTGCTATATTATAGCGTTTTCAAATGAACTACCTACACTATGGCCTGCAAAAATAAGTATCACACTTTTAAAATTGCAATAACTTTTTAAGTACACAAGATAAACAAGACACACAAGACTTAGAAATGTTACTAATGTATAATTTATTATAGCTTCAAAGAAAGCTGATAAAAATTGCTATAAAACGTTTTTTATTTTAAATCTCTAACTTCTATAGTTTAGAAAAAAATTAAATTTTAAAAGTGTAATACTTATTTTTGCAGGCCAGTGTACTTGCTATGGTTTGGTGAAACTTAAACTGTGGTAGTGGACTGCCTTTGCGGTCCTCATTACCTGTCTCTGGTCTCTGACTAATCCTTCTTAGATAATAGTCGTGAATATGTATGTATATCTATCGTAGTTATGATTATGTTTAAAAAATAAACAAAAAAATATAGAAGTTGAAAAAAGCAATTGATAAATTAATGATGACTTACCTTAAGTGGGACTCGAGCCTGCGTTCTTTCGCAATGTTTTTTTCTTAATATCACATCACACTAATATTATAAAGGCGAAAGTTTGTGAGTGTGTATGTTTGTTACTCTTTCACGTAAAAACTGCTGAATGGATTTGGATGAAATTCGGCATACTGATAGTTTATAACCTGGATTAACACATAGAATACTTTTTATCCCGATATTCCCACGGGAACGGGAACCACGCGGGTGAAACCGCGAGCGGCCGCTAGTCTAATTATAAATTTGTTTTCTCCATCCTTCGAATTAAGGTACCGAGACATTGGTTTCAAGTGACGACGGTTTAATACGTTATCAGCCAGCGTTGCTTCATTAATGTGTTGATGAATGAAAGCTAGATAATAATTTAATTCTGTTTTTCGGAAATGCAGACTGAAAGCTAAGTTAAGTTCGACAATGAAAGGCGTAGTTAGTAATATGAAATTACGCATCCGCTACGGCCGTCCATTCAAAAGATTTGAACGCGCCTCTTAAATTCTATTTTTGTTCTAACTAATTATTATTAAATAAAATGAAAAGGGGGTTATGACTCGATTCCTCAGATCAGCAAGGATCAGGGGTAGGATGTTTATAGAGTGGTAATGTTAATGTGGTTACAAATCAGAAGCAGTCCTTTACCATAGTCCACTTTTGACCAAATAGCGACTGCACATGTGCTCAGCGTGACAGGTGGTAAGGCTATCGCCGCTCTATACTGTTGGATTTATGTGCAGTCTTTAGTCCGTTAGTGTCGCCTATTACGACAACCAATGGAAGAGAGGGGGTGGTAGTATTCTTTCTAATAATAACTAATCTGAACTCTTAATCGAAACAAGAACTTCAAATCGGTGATCATGTATTATTGATATATAATAATTTTTAATACTAAACTGTAAAATATATTCCATCAAAAACATAGCTGGCAGTGGAAGAGCAGTTTAAGAAATCTATTGCGCCATGCTGTGTGTTCAAGGGTATGTGAAATGTTTTCACAGTAAACGGGTGAAACAGTATGGAATTTTACGTACGAGTATAAAACTAAGTTGAGAGCTCTCATGATTTTAAGCTGACCGTGCGTTGATTCACCACTTTGTAAACGAACGTTGTGGCTTCCTTTACTTTTTACTTGAAATCTAAATCAAAGTAAAATATTCATTTAGGAAAGTAACGTTAAAAGCTTTAAAAATATTTTCTCTAAATTAATTAAATATTGGTTCCTAAAATAAGTCTCATTGTAATGTATGCATGCCAAGGGCTACTCCACAAAGCTCACCATAAATTCATTCAGTCTAGAATTATTTTTAAAACACGTGCTAATAGGTAAATTATCTGCAAGTACGCCGCAAAAGCAGTCCTATAGTCTACCATAGTCCACTTTTCACTAAATAGTGACTGCACATGTGCTCAGCGTCGGATGGTCAGCCCATCGCCGCTCTATGCTGCTGGATGTATGTTCAGTCTTTAGTCCGTTACTAGCCTTTTACGACATCCAAGGGAAGAGAGGAGGTGGTAGTATTCTTTCACCGCTACGCGACTTTAAGGCAATTGGCAGCATATATTTATGGCTACAGTGCATGTAAATTATAGGTATAAGTTCCTTGCTTCAGTGTAACAAAAGTTTTACTGTCCGCCTGTCAACTGTGTCAACTTTGTAACATAAAGTAGCTTTCATAAAAGTGTCCGAGTCGGTAAGCGGTGCGTGATAAACGGAGCGTATGATTAGAGATGTTGTGATATTTCTTTATGGTATTAATTCCAACGATTATAGCTTTTATCCGAGTTATTATGGCTAATGTGCCTTCTTAGAGTGCGTCTGTTTTTTGCTTCAGATTGTTAGAACTCTACATTTTGCGATTGCGATACACTGTAAGTAATTTGTTGTGTTTACTGATCCTTCAAATTATGTACTTACCCTTCAAATGCGACTAACATTGTTTTGTATTTTTTTATTGGTTAGTTATTACAGTTTTAATAATACAGAACAGCATTAAGGCACCATTACAACTAACACAAAAACAGTAGATACTAAAATAGTTTAGGATACTTATGACCAGGATTGAAAAAAAAATAAACAATCAAAATAAGTGAATGTCGTCACAAGGATGACCCAATTCCACAAAGGAGCTATAGGGCATTAAGGCTGATATAAATCTTTAACGCTTCGACACATTTTGACCGCACGTCAGGATATGATCCGAATAAAATATCTCACATTGTGGTGCCGGCACCGGCGCACAATGGACAGCCGTCTAACATATAAATGTTTGTGTGAACAAAGGCGCCATAGTGACAACGTCTTCGGACATAACGTCCGCGCCGGTGATATTATAATATATCTGCTTCGCGATCGAAGTAAATCAATAAAGATGATTTAAGTCGTTTCCATCGGGATGTAATGCCACTATATCAGTTTACTCCAAATAAATGTACAAAAAGACTTCCGCTCGATACCTCTCGAAACGTCAAATGTTTGCTCCGGAGAAGGATTTTAAAATGCAACGATTTTTTTTGTGTGTATTGAGTATACGAAAGGATTGTCTTATGCAAAGCAGTGTAGGCGCAATCGTCCCTCATCTTGGTAAACGGAAACGTAAACTTCAAAGTCTGGATCTAAACGAAAGTGATGTCACTTTCAGGAAGACACTGAAATACATATAACATTTGAAACTATTCACAACCAATTTTAAATTGAAACATTTATAACTAACGATACCATTTAAGACTGTTAAGATTCTAAACGTATTAGAGGCCGCGTTCAAATACACTAAACGCTTAAGTTTACGTTAGGTCGCCAAACTGATATCGGTGGGGGTACAATGGGAACTATTTGATTGCTTCATTATGCGAATCGGACTCAGTTCATTGTATATCATTTCGCATGTTATATCTGTTCGTATCCTAATTTAATCATCTTGAAGATTGGACCACCGGGGAAAGCGATGTAGCGGGTGGCCACAGCGATTTCTGATTGAACCTTTGAGACATTTCTGTTTAGGAGTGATTTATTTCAATGATCGACTGATTGATTTCAATATGCAATCTGTTTTAAATTGTTATCTTGAGAATTGTATGTTTAAGCTTGTAATTTTAATGTTGGTAAATAATGTAATTATACCGGACCGTAATATTTCCAAGTCTTTATCGACACGTGCGAAACAAATCACAATGACTCAGTTTTATAAATATTGTTCGTAAAATAAAGTACACAATTTCAAAACATTAATAAATTCATAAATATATAAGCTATTAAGGGTCAGGATACTATAATATGTAAAAAATAGGTGCTTGTAAAATCGTTAATATAATTATAAATTTCTAAGATAAAGTTACAATTTGTCCAGAACAATTCTGTCTCAACATCAGCCTGTATACTCAATAGAAGTACCAACCATCAGCAATATCGAAATCGCATTCGCTTTATTCGTTTGATACGCACAGAAAGGCCGTTTCTAATGCTTTCAGTTCATTATCATGCCGGGCAATTTGCTCGATCTCTTATTTTCTACGTGGTGGTCCGATTGACTGGCGGTCGGTAACAAATTGTGACGGCCCGTATGCTAAACGAAAGCCTAAGCTTTGGGAGTCTTGAGATATTGAGGTATGTCACCCATAAGTTGCCAGATTTCTATTGTATCGGATTTTGAGTTGAAAGTTTTGATTTTTAAATCAAGTTCAATGTAAAACATAAACTTAGAATTGAATTTATCCTTTTTACCACGTTCATAATCGAATTTTATTAGCGTTTTGGTGTTTAATGGAAACACATACATAATACAATTACGTCTATTATTTCCGAAGGGTTAGTCAGAGAGGTTAGTAATGAGGACAACAAAAGCAGTTCTCTACCATAGTCCACTTTTCACCAAATAGTGACTGAACTTAATGTGCTCAGCGTGACAGGTGGTGAAAAAACCAATTTTAGGTTACTATACATACCCAAGTAACACAGACATGCTGAATAAAGATTGATTAAGAGCACTCATCAAGCTTTTATTAGCTTATTATTAGCTTTTACAACTCAGTTATTCAGCTACGTCGAATAGGTTAGAGTATTCAGAATTTATTAAGCATTTAATTTATTGTTGACATTTATGCAAGCAATATTCATAGAAATTGGGAATAGAAGAAATAAATTGGGTTCAATAATTTAATGTCGATACCTTTATTTGACATGACGTGAACTTTGAGTTATTCGGTAAGTAAATTTTAATTTACAAGTTAGCGGTCTGCTACATGTTAATTATTAGTGCGCAAGTAATTTTGTCGTGAATAGTATGGGTTTGGTTTTTATTTTTATGACGCGCCTCGCTAATAATCAAGGTAATTAGTTGTAAATAGTATTTTCATACATACATACTAGGTCTGACAAAAGTACTTGTGATGAATTATCTAATTCAAGCAATTTTATCCAACAAAATAACATGACTTGAGTTGGAAATGTTGTAGTTGTAAGATTAATAAGCATTTTGGTGATCTCGTAAATTCCTTGTAAGAATTAATTACAAAGATTTCAATGGCGATCGATGTTTTGTTTTATAATGCTGAATAAAAGTGCACACATGTTTTGTTACTAAACTATAATTTGAAAAAGAGTAGTCTCTTTACACTTACTTATGAATAACATTTATATAGTTGACCACATTTTTATATTAGTTACTCACATTTTTAGGGTTCTCTAATCGAATGAACAAAAACCTTTTATAATGTGTAACTTTCCCATCAGGCTTTCACTAAATTGATTACTTACATTTATAAAATCACAGCATCATTTTTTTTTTTCGTGATAAAGACTGTTCTATTAATAGTATCTATTATGTTTTAAAAAAATTGCAGGTTTCGTGTGTGTGGTGTGCACTGGGCTCTAGTTTATTTAATCTTTATTGCACAACAATAGGATGTACAAATGGCGGACTTATTATTATATTATTAATTATAATTTATATTTCGTTTCAGAAAAATGACGTTTAAAATAATTTCAACACGTTGTAAGGGTCATTCAGATTTGTGCACTCTGCCGACCCAATAGGAGAACAAAGAACAACTTCGATGGCCAAGATATAATGCGGATTTATTAATTAAGTAACGATAGCAGTGTCCAACCTCGCGCAGATTGGCTTACGATGAAACAAACAAACAAACAACGCAAATAAAACATATTATCGCAACGTTAATTTTATTTTCTTGTATTGCTATACCTTCTGCTAATAATATAAACATTTCAGAAATGAAATTTTCTGTATACTTATATTTTTAGATATTTCGGTTTTCCAATCCCAAATCGCTTCGTTCCGTCCCCAAAAAAAAATATTTTTTGGGGACGGAACCCTCATCATTAAAGGGAAAACACGCTTGCTGATTGGGACCGGGTTCAGTTTTGTTTAAACTATTTTCACAAATCCTGTCATGATCTAATGATCTGATGACACTTGGACAATTACTACTGCTGATATTCAAATATTCTTTTAACAATTTTCTTTCGATTCGTTCTTTACGCTTTTGCTACGACTTTTGATCCATGATTCAAACAACTCATAAAATAAATACGTACAATAATATTCTAATTGCTGGTATTAAGCTATGGGCGCTATATCAATACAAATGTGGTCTTTAATTTGAGTAAGTTAGTTGAAACTCTTTATTATACTGAAATAAGCTAATTAAAAACACAAATAATATTGTTTATTCAGGCGCTGAATAATTAGTAAAACATAGAATCTTATACAGTTTAAAGATAAAGTAAAAACAATTATTCAGTATCAAGCTGTATACCAGAATTATGTAAACAATATTATTCAGAAGGTGATACTTTATTCAGCAATTAGCTGTTTCAAACGCTACAAGCTTAGTACTGCTTTAATAATAGCAGTATAGATTATTGTTAATCAGATAAATGCTGCCGAAGGCACTGTTTTTCAGATTTAAGCCACCTGGAATGCGTAATGCGTAATAACGTCTGTCTAATAATTTACGGAAATTGGTTATTAAGCGTAAAGAAGGAAAGGACAGAAATACAGAATTTATTAAGCGTTAAGTAATTTAAGAGTCCGTACTCATCCTTATTCAGTATATGGCTATTCCCAATGCTCTTACACAAACCATATTCATCTTTGAACTGTTAAAAGTTCTAAGTGTGTACTGTTATCTTGCTTATATGTTACTTGGGTAGTAACCTAAAATTGATTGGTTTTGAACTGTAAACATTTAAAGCAATAATGATTTTAAATAAAGTTAACAAAACAAAGTACATTTAGAGGAAAGTATTAGTATTTTATAAGTAACAAACTATGAAGTAAAGTATAAACTAAATTATTTAAAATGTATCTCGTTCAAGGCGATATTTCTAGTGAGATTATAGTCTATAATGTACTGTAACTAGCCTCAAGCGGTATTGATAAACCTAAGCGCTTCCAACACCAATTGATAAAACGAACCATGACATAATTGATTTCATATTAAACTCAACGACCGTATTTAACATATTTTAAGTTTGATAAAATAATTTACATTATGTAGGTATGAGGTATTTATGAAAGAAAAAAGTCTCATTACGCCGTGTATGAGCGTATGCCTTCATGCGTGTTCCACCCAAACATGTACTTTACCTTAAATAAGAAAATAATAATTAATTGGATATTTTATACAAAATTAAGACCTTCGGAGCTACTACACTCCTGCGCATAACACGACAGCAAAATTAAAATACTAATATTTTTTTCCTCCTTTTGGCCGCTTCGCTATTTTTTCATCTGTAACATGATCTTGTAATGAATATAGATACTATTGAAATGCGAAAGAAAAGTAGCACTCGATAGGCGCAAATCCTTCCAAAGGATACATTAGTAACGTGCCATGAAAGTGTAACAGTACACTGTTTAACATGCATGACAATGGGGCATTGGTTCTTCGAAGTCACGAGTCCAGCCGGGCGCAAAGTCGCCGCCGCGTCTGCACCCATCGTTGCTAAATTTAGCGTTAGTGATCGTTTATACACGCATTATGCCCTTTTGTTACCTTTGAAAATGAGAGCTGCCCTTCAAACGAAAGTAATCCTACGTCAATGGACCAACGTAGCGTTCCTTACGAATAGAATGCGCAATCTTTAGCAGCAGATGGATTAACGCAAAACCGATGCTTACAGTAGCAACGAAGAACCGATTGACCGAAAGGAAACAGTTCATTACAACAGACATTAAAATCAGTGTATAAAGCATGGAACACCCTTGATTAAGCGTTTATATTCCCGATGCTGCCAATCGAAATGTCAGTGTGAGGCAACAGGCTGTGGCTACAATTATTAATTTCATCGCCCCTGTAGAAGAAGAACCGTTGCTCAAATGAATTGAAATGTTACCTGCGAAGCGACAGAGGGTGAAAAAAACAAGAAATAAACGCGGCGATACAACGTTATTTGTAATTGTTTAAAGGTTTTGTCACAGTGATATCGGTGCATTTACATTTTATGATGGAATGGTATTTAACGAGGGAATCCTGTGAGATGCCAGAGCCTGTCAACCAGGAACAGATTCTTATTGGAGCGTGTAAAAACTGTACAGTGGCCGCAGCGATGCTCGCTCGGGAAATCTTTGAATGGCATTGCGTTGTGATTATATTTGCAATATAACTGGACTACAGATCGCGTAACGCATCAGAAGTGGCTTATCAAAATAATTGCTTCGCGTGAGGAGGGAATTATACTCTTACAAAGCTTATAGATGCGTTTTGCGGTCACTACATTTGGTAGCTGTTGCTATTGCTGACGGTAAGAAGTTTGTAATGTTTACTTCCGTTCACTTTTCATATGAATAACAAAAGAAAAAGTAAAGACGACGTAATATTACGTAAATGCACGAACAATATTGTGCGGTTATAGAAAGTAATAAAGAAAACTTGTTAATTTAACGACTTCTTTTTAATAACATTATTTTTCTTCTTAAGTCTACCTTGTCTATGAATGTAACCGTATTACGTCATAAATATAACACGTAAGCACGCATGTGGCTTACACGATCCCATCGCTGTAAAGCAAGCAAAAAGTGGCTAGACACCTTAGCGCCGCCGACGTTGCTTGCCGACTCCATCAGATAGTACTCTCACGCAGCCCTCCATTCAACTCGGGCATTTATCGGTGCGAAGCGGAAACTGCCCATCACTACTGAATTAAAGCCTCGATCCGTAGAAAACTAGTGTACGGACGAGCACATTAAAATTCTACACTTACTTCTAAACATATAATTTCTATATAGCAGCCTTTTCAATTTCTCATCTCATAAGTATAATTATTTTCAATTTCAAACCTCAGCACTATTAAAAGTTCGCACTTTATAGGGTTCTAAATAACTCGTTAAACTTCTAAACCCACACTTAAAGTTTATTATAACTAATTTCTTTTTATTTATACGTCTTAATTAGACACCGGACTTGTATGACACATTCAATAGTCGGCCGTCTAATCAACGCGATCGTGTCTCCAAAGATACTTTATCTACCTTACAAGCTTTCTAAAAGATAAAAGTCAAATTTAAGATTATAAAGTAATAATGTATAAGTTATAAAAACGTGATTTTATTATGCCATCAATCTTGTAGGGCGGCGTGTTGGATCGGCCTCAGTCGAAGTCGTGTGAGTTCTTGCCTTCTATTAATTTTTTAAACCATTGTTGCTCGCAAAAAGTTGTCAACACTTTAAGGAT
The DNA here is from genome assembly GCA_963921215.1 of Scoparia ambigualis. Taxonomy (NCBI): domain Eukaryota; kingdom Metazoa; phylum Arthropoda; class Insecta; order Lepidoptera; family Crambidae; genus Scoparia; species Scoparia ambigualis. Next base: position 25,320,733 of record OY992510.1, on the reverse strand, counting down.
GTTTACTGTAGATTTTACGTTGTCCATGGTCGTCACATGATAAAGCATTAATAAGAAGTAACTGTTTTACTTATATTTAACTAAGTTCGATGGTAAATGCAATGTTCAAAAACATTTATGATAAAATCATTAGTTTTTCGTAGTCGACGTATTTGGAAGATTAAAAAAAAAATGTATATTTTAATTCACTTTTAGGACTATTTCAATCAGAAAATCGTAAACTTCTTTGTCACTGCTTGTTTTATGAGACAATAATGTATCAAATTATACGACTATATCTGTGATAATCTTTTGTGAGACCTGCCGTGATAGCCTTACATTAAGTTTCCATTTGAAATTGAATATGTATTTTACATCGAAACTGCATTCTCACGACCTCGGGTTATAAGGTTAGTAAATTCATTGATATAATAAATATTTTGACACCACTGAGCTCCAAATTTGTGTATCGGTGTGCCGTGTCTCGGATCATGTAAGAAAGGTCTTGTTCTGTAGATGGTGATCTTTTTATCTTATCTCTATTCTGTCGCGACTGTGTGGGTATAGTGTCAGGTACTACAACCTATTTAGGTACGTTCTTAGCAGGGTTTGAGGTTGATTATAAAGATGTCTTGTTTTGATATCGTGTTGTTTTAATTTATTTTTATACTTTCTTACTAATTAAAATTTAAGCAAAATAGTTTCAATCAAAGTCAAAGTCAAATTATTTATTCAATGTAAACCTTTACAGGCACTTATTGACGTCAATACTAATAATAATAATAAAAAAAACAGTTAAAAGACTTAACAACTAATCTAACGAGCTGAAAGTCTGTGCCAGGCAAATGCGCATGTGCAAAGAAAAAAAAAGATACTAAAGAATCGCTACAACACCGACTACATGAATTCTGGTCTAACTAACCTTTTGACTATTGACGTGTGCCTGAAACGCCAGAGGGCGGCAAATTTAAACATAAACAAATTATTTTGTGCGTGTAACTACTAACACATACTTTTGTAGTTTTAAAGTTGATTGTATACCAACAATATGGGCAACAACCTTAAAATACATGGACTTTAATTTATTTATTTATTTATTTTAACCCGCGAAGTGGAGAGTCGTATTTCGCGTGCTCAGAAGCAGGTGGTTCATCAAAATGTAGTGGCGTACGCTAGTCGAACAGAAAGGAGCCGAAAGCGTAGGCGAGCGAAAAACATCTGCGATGAGGTACGCGTAGCATGGCACTTCAGACTAAGAACCACGTAGCGCCAACACGGAAGCCATGCTTGCGTGCTTATGTCATGATTGTCTACATGTTGCATACATTGTCATATTATTTTTTTATTACAAGCATATGCAAAGCATATTACAAGCGTACTAACACGCTGGTTTAAAATGTCGCTATGTTTGAATTAACATAAACATAATTATACATACACACATATAATACGACTATTATCCCGAAGGGTTAGTCAGAGACTAGGCAGTGAGGACAGCAAAAGCAGTCCTCTACCATAGTCCACTTTTCAACAAATAGCGACTGCACATTTACTCAGCGTGACAAGTGGTGAGCCCATCGCCGCTATGGTGTTGGATGTATGTGCAGTCTTTAGTCCGTTAGTCGCATTTTACGACACCCAAAGGAAGAGAGGGGGTGGTAGTATTCTTTCACCGCTACCCGACACTGTTTGAATTAACTATATTTAGGAAAAATCTGTGGTTAATCAAAAACATTTTGCTAGAATATTTTTAACTAATAATTTTTTTACGGTCTAGCGAAAAAACTTTTAAGAGGCCGGTAATGGGCCTCTTAAAAGTTTTTTCTTTCTCAAATCTCGAATGCTATTTTGTGCCAGGTTGGACCAGTTGGGCACGTCAAGCTCTATCAGATCTTTGGCGACCTCATCTTTCCAGCGATACCTCGGGCGTTGACTGTGCGGATATCAATTTCATCTTTGCTTTGATTAGTGTCGGTAATAGTGCACCCAAGGTATTTAAAATTTTCCACACCTTTGTAGGTGTTGCCATTCACATGAAGGTCCTCTCGTTTGGATTTTCGGTCTTTGTATCTCTTCATGTGAAGGTATTCAGACTTCTCCCGATTGATTCTGAGACCTACTTGCTTTCCTTCCTCCTCTAGGACCTGCGCCATACATGTGACCTCTTTCTTTCTCTGTCCAAGTATTGCAAGATCATCAGCATACCCTATGATTATGTGATTTCCATTCAACTCTACTCCTCCGTCAATCAGTTAAACATTTCGGATGACGTACTCCAGATCCAGGTTGAACAAAAAAGGTGACAGAGCATCTCCTTGCTTCAGTTCAGTCACCACTTCAAACTCCTCGGTCAGATCACCGCCAACTCTTACCCGCATTTTGCTCGAACTCGTGGCTGTTCTGATGAGTTTGACAAGCTTGACCGGTATCTGAAAGGATGTTAAAATCTGGTAAAGCACTTCTCGGTCAATACTGTCATATGCTTTTGTGAAGTCCACAAACAGGCAATGAACGCTTTGGGCAAACTCCCACCGTTTTTCCATAATCTGTTTCAATAGAAACATCTGATCTACTGTGCTGCGGTTCTTGCGGAATCCACACTGGTAGTCGCCAAGTATTTTCTCAACGTATGGTTCGAGACGGCCCAGGAGCACATATGAGAGTACTTTGTAGGCATTAGGGAGAAGCGCAATCCCTCTATAGTTTTCGCACTTCTTTCTACTTCCCTTCTGTACATACATACACAGTATGGGGCAGATGATGCCCACGTTCCATTCCTTGGGCTGTTCTTCTTCTTCCCAAATCTTGCAGATCATTTTGTGCAATCGGGATTGCAATGCTATGCCTCCATATTTCCACAATTCTACCGCTATGTTATCTATGCCTGGGGACTTATAATTTTTAAGCCTCAAGATAGCCTTGCGTACTTCATCAAACGTTGGCGGGTCCTCGTGTTGAACAGTGAACCAGATAGATCACGTGCTAATAGACGAAAGGCATAAGAGCATGATTCAGGATGTAAAGTCACACCGAGGAGCCGACTGTGATAGTGACCATTATCTGGTACGAGTTAAGGTAAAGGCAAAAATTAAAGTGTCAAGCCACAAGAACATCTCTAGAGAACCCTCTATCAACACAGAAAGCCTCAAAGGTGAAACCTTAGCACTTAAGTAAAACTTAGAGCTAAGCAACAGATTCTCAGAACTAGAAGGCAATGTAAACATACATGAGAGTTGGGGCCAAACAACAAAAATAATCAAGGATGTGGGAATCCGTATACTGGGCAGAAAGAAACGTCAAAAGAGAAAAAAGTGGTGGACTGAGAAATGCGAAATAGCAATGGACAAGAAAAGACAACTTAGACTACTAGCGGAACAAAATACCCAATGGAATGATAAGCACAAGGAGGCAAGACGAGAGTTCAGGAAACTAGTAAGGAAAGCAAAAAGAGAACATCTGACTGAAGTATTACGCAATATGGAACTATTGTTGAAAGCGAAAGACTCCCGCAAGTTTCATCAAGAACTCAGAACTGCAAGAAAGGCATACCAACCAGTAACCCAACTCTTAGAAGCGGAAGATGGAAGCCTGGCGTCGGATCCTGAAAAACAGAAGATAATGTGGCGCCGATACTTTCAAGAACTTCTTAACTGCCTACAGATTGCTAGCTCTACACTCACAAACCTAAGCATCACTCGAGATCATGACCAACACGAGATTAAGAAGTAACCATCACAAAATTTCATTTTGAGGTATTGAGTGATGACCCAAGTAACACAGACGTGCTGAATAAAGATTGATTAAGAGCACTCATCAAGAGCATAAGCTGAATACTCAGCTGAATAACGCCTGAATACCGTCTATTCAGCTGTTATTCAAGCAAAAAGGGCCAGAATTTTGAATGCTTAACGCTGAATAAAATCTGATTAACAATTGAGTAGGAGCTTAATAATGTTTCAATTAGCTTAATAACTTTTGAATAACTGCAGACATTGCTTTTATAAAGCTTTTACAACTCAGTTATTCAGCTACGTCGAATTGGTTAGAGTATTCAGAATTTATTAAGCATTTAATTTATTGTTGACATTTATGCAAGCAATATTCATAGAAATTGGGAAAAGAAGAAATAAATTGGGTTCAATAATTTAATGTTGATACCTTTATTTGACATGACGTGAACTTTAAGTTATTCGGTAAGTAAATTTTAATTTACAAGTTAGCGGTCTGCTACATGTTAATTATTAGTGCGCAAGTAATTTTGTCGTAAATAGTACGTGTTTTGTTTCCATTTTTATGACGCGCCTCGCTAATAATCAAGATAATTAGTTGTAAATAGTATTTTCATACATACATACTAGGTCTGACAAAAGTGCTTGTGATGAATTATCTAATTCTAGCAATTTTATCCAACAAAATAACATGACTTGAGTTGTAAATGTTGTAGTTGTAAGATTAATAAGCATTTTGGTGATCTCGTAAATTCCTAGTAAGAGTTAATTACAAAGATTTCAATGGCGATCGATGTTTTGTTTCAATTTTTATGACGCGCCTCGCTAAAAATCAAGATAATTAGTTGTAAATAGTATTTTCATACATACATACTAGGTCTGACAAAAGTGCTTGTGATGAATTATCTAATTCTAGCCATTTTATCCAACAAAATAACATGACTTAAGTTGTAAATGTTGTAGTTGTAAGATTAATAAGCATTTTGGTGATCTCGTAAATTCCTAGTAAGAGTTAATTACAAAGATTTCAATGGCGATCGATGTTTTGTTTTATAATGCTGAATAAAAGTGCACACATGTTTTGTTACTAAACTATAACTTGAAAAAGAGTAGTCTCTTTACACATACTTATGAATAACATTTATATAGTTGACCACATTTCTATATTAGTTACTCACATTTTTAGGGTTCTCTAATCGAACGAACAAAAACCTTTTATAATGTCTAACTTTCCCATCAGGCTTTCACTAATTTGATTACTTACATTTAAAATCACAGCATGTTTGTTATTTTTGTTTCGTGAAAAAGACTATTATATTCATAGTATCTATTATGTTTAAAAAAAATTGCAGGTTTTGTGTGTGTGGTATGCACCGGGCCCTAGTTTATTTAATCTTTATTGCACAAAAATAGGATTTACAAATGGCGGACTTATTATTATATTATTAATTATAATTTATATTTCGTTTCAGAAAAATGACATTTAAAATAATTTCAACACGTTGTAAGAGTCATTCAGATTTGTGTACTGTGCCAAACCAATGGGAGAACAAAGAACAACTTCGATGGCCAAGATATAATGCGGATTTATTAATTAAGTAAAGACAGCAGTATCAAACCTCGCGCAGATTGGCTTACGATGAAACAAACCAACAACGCAAATAAAACATTTTATCGCAACGTTAATTTTATTTTCTTGTATTGCGATACCTTCTAAAATAACCATTTCATAATTGAATTTTCTGTATACTTAAATTTTTAGATCTTTCGGTTTTCCAATCCTAAAATCTGTTATATTTTTTTTTGGGGACGGTACCCTCATCATTAAAGGGAAAACACGCTTGCTGATTGGGACCGGGTTCAGTTTTGTTTAAACTATTTTCACAAATCCTGTCATGATCATTACTGCTGATGACACTTGGACAATTACTACTGCTGATATTTAAATATTCTTTTAACAATTTTTTTTCGATATGACCGGTTCTTTACGCTTTTACCACGACTTTCGATCCATGATTCAAACAACGCATAAAATAAATACGTACAATAATATTCTAATTGCTGGTATTAAGCTATGGGCGCTATATCAATACAAATGTGGTCTTTAATTTGAATAAGTTAGTTGGAACTCTTTATTATACTGAAATAAGCTTATTAAAAACACAAATAATATTGTTTATTCAGCAGCTAAATAATTAGTAAAACATAGAATCTTATACAGTTTAAAGTTAAAGTAAAAACAATTATTCAGTATCAAGCTGTATACCAGAATTATGTAAACAATATTATTCAGAAGGTGATACTTTATTTAGCAATTAGCTATTTCAAACGCTACAAGCTTAGTACTGCTTTAATAATAGCAGTATAGATTATTGTTAATCAGATAAATGCTGCCGAAGTCACTGTTTTTCAGATTTAAGCCACCTGGAACTCGTAATGCTTAATAACGTCTGTCTAATAATCTTACGGAGATTGGTTATTAAGCGTAAAGAAGGAAAGGACAGAAATACAGAATTTATTAAGCGTTAAGTAATTTAAGAGTCCGTACTCAACCTTATTCAGTATATGGCTATTCCCAAAGCTCTTACACAAACCATAGGTATTCATCTTTGAACTGTTTAAAGTTCTAAGTGTGTACTGTTATCTTGCTTAAGTGTTACTTGGGGAGGGCCACACACCTTACGTTTAAGTTGCCAGTTGCACCAGATAAGGCTTGTTCAAGTTTATTGTAAGGTGTGTGGCCGTCATCAGAAAATTACTTGTTTTACCCATAGGTACCTTTATACTGCTTTTGCAGTCCACTGCTGGACATATGCATCTAATTTTATGCTGCCTGATCTGCTTTTGTAAGAATGAAAAATTTGAAAGTTTTTTTGTCATAATTTTATAGGAGTCATAATACTTATTTTGAAACGAAAGTGAATGGTGTTGACATTCAAATAACAGATTTATTTACCTTCCAACAAAGGGTTACATGCTCCAATGTAACATAAAACCTTTTTTCCTGGACCTCGTTTGCCGAAGGGTCGTAAGTCAGGTCTGTTGACATCCGTCTAAATATTAACTTGTTTAGATTCCAACGGTTCGGGCTACTGGTCTCCGTGGCTCATGGAAGAGAAATTCCGTATATTTGGAGAAGAGTGACAGAATTATTAAGTTACATTTTGTTTAGTTCATCAAAATGTCTTTTTTATTAAAATACAATTTTATGTAAGACAATGCGCTTATTTACGAGTTCTTTACTGGAGGTAGTTTTGTGTGTGTATGACTTACATGCTCAGATCATAGAAGGGAAATTACATGCAATGTTAACATAACTTACATAGGTAATATGATTTCCTATTGTTTACTGTTGTAATGTCTGTATGTGAATTTTACATTGATTTAAATTATAACTAATCAAATATCAAGTAGGTAATAAAACAAAAGTGTAAATCTTACAGACAAGGGCGCGAGTGGTCCCATTCTACAAATGTTTATCATAACTGAAAGGGCCGTAGGGTATTTTAAAAAGGACCATAACCTGCATGTTTGTGAATAATCATATTTGTTTGTATTGTGTAAGTAATTGCCGTAATACTTCATATTACAGCAATTATACAGGCCTACACCTTTTTATCGAATTTTATTTAAATCGAAATATTTTTGCATTGAACATTTACTTGCTTCGTGACATGAGTACGTCCGTATACTTAAGCAATGCTCCAGGCCCAATGTAGATAATATTTGTTCCTCGCAAATTATTGCCAACGTAGCGATTTGACAAACTACAAACTGTCTTGCGGATGAAACCTTCGCATACCTCTGGCCGCCACGCGACTTTAACAAAAACTAAATGTCATTGCGCAAGCTTATTATAGGGCCCATTCACACGACTCGTAGGCAGTTTTTTCAACGTCATCCCTATGCAGGCATGCAATTTCGTACAAAAAACGGAAAAATCAATAATGGCTGCGTGCACGTGTTGCCGATGGATTATAGATTATGTTTTGGAGGATTTTCTCAGCGCACGGAGGTCGAGTCAGGTATGATGCGCGGAATTGGAAAGCTGTAGAGATTTTTCGTTCTTTGAAACAAAATCAATGTTGTTGTGTTTTGTGTCTGTATGGTACATTACACGTACATTACAGTTTGTATAAAGTTTAAGTAAACCTACACATTGAAATGAAAAACTTGTTACGGATAAAACGCACGCGTATAATTACTAGTGATATTTGTTCAATTCAATTCATTTATTTCCATGAATATGGTGTACCTTAGGGTGTCATATTATTGCAGGGCTCAGCATATTCTGCCATCTTCAGTGTAGAATAATTATATTCTTATTTAAATTAAAATTACAAAAATTATATACTTATAAGTAAGTAATGTCAAAAAATAAAATAAATTAATAGAGTAAAAATTTCATAAAATGACAACATAATTTAACTAACATAATAAAATTTACACTTTATGTTCTAAAAATTCTTTGCTCGTAAAATGACTAACGTCTTAACTATCTATGTATTCTACACAAGTTATTGTTGATCTAGTTGCGACAAGAAATCACTGAAGCTACTATTAGAGAACCAATTGTTTACTTTGTTCTGTGTCCTACTTAGGCCACGAAATTTTTAACGCAAGATTCAACTGCTTTCTATTAGACCACGATTTAATATTACGAAAATGTACGTTTGACTCCATTCATGTCTATGCTCCACTTTGATACTTCGAGTTGTACAAAGAAATTCTATACAATTATAACGGCCAAAATTGTAACTGTCTGCTCACAAAATTTAGACCGTGTTTCTTTTAAGATAGTTTGACAAAAGCAGGTAATTTTTTCAAGGTTCGGTGTCTTTTGCAAACTTATAAAAAACACAACAGTTATTTTTAGATATTGAGCTTTGATAAGGGCTTTTATTCCGTAATAAATAGGTCAGTTAGTTAAAAGGCTGAATACGTATTATTAGGCTTTCGGCGGATGGTGCTTAAGGAAAATTTATTGTTTTGTAAGCAATAGACGTGTCATCAGAAAGAGTGACTTGACTAACTTTCAACAACAGAAATATAAAAGATAAAAAAAACTATAAGTATAGGCCATACAAATTTAAAAACAAAAGGCGGCACTATTTTGAGATGTGAAGCTAATCAACTTCACCTTATTCGTATCAAGGTGGAATCATACTTTTTAGATATTTCTCTTCAACCAATTTAAATCACTAAAACTTTGTACATTAATTTTCGTGCTAAATAACCAGGAAACAATATTTTTCTTCTTGATAACAATTTGAATTTTGGCAACACGCGGAAGCTTTCATTTAGTGCAAAATATGAGCTTTTAACAAGACCAAAATGTGTACAATCAAATATTAATCATAATAAGCTTTCTTTTACGATTCATTTTCTTAAATCACTTCTTATGAGTTTCCATTCGCCTCCATTGTATTGTCCATTAAATATTTAAGTGTCTTATATAATGTGCAATGGATACCAGCGGTATAATTACAGTGATGTGTTTTAAATTTAAAACACGATTCAGTTGTTTAAAAGACGTAAACTTATTAAGAAGTTGGGTTGCGTTGTTTCAAAAACAAAGGAAAGTTTTTCAGGAATACGATGACCATTTATAATGATTATTTTAGATCTGTTTAAATAAAATTTTCAAAAAATTTATTGTACAATTTTTACGATATTTCATTTAAAAAACCCTTAGAGAGTAAAACCTTATTAAACGTTAATATAATGACGGGAAATTGACAAGTGTCTCAGCTCTATGACAGTTTCAAAAGACGTAATAAATTATTGTACAATTACTAGGATATTTTACCTTCAAAATTATTTTAAGAGGTAACTGTTACCTTATTATCCGTTACTGTAATTACGGGAAATTTCATAAATGTCTCAGCACAAGGATAGTACTTTAGAGACGAGTACGAGTGTTCGCAATGCCATGGAATTGCGATTTCCTGTGTCAGCTTTTTTGTCGGTTCGCCTACTTTGCGAGAAGTATCGCCGTCCATCTTAGTATTAACCTCTCAAGTATGCAAGCGGTTTTAAATGGTTTATTTTAAGCCAACAATTTTGTTTATAGGATCAAAATTTTATCGAAAGACGGGACGAGTAATGATGTTGGTTTTAAATTCAACGATTAAAACATTGTTGATACTTAAATGATATGACTATATTAGCGGATGAGTGGATATTAAAATAAATAGTTGCTTATTTACCACGATCATTAGCATTAATTAATATTAATGTCATTTTGGAAATAACGACTTAATTTGATTTCTGAAGTACTCATTATTATAAGCTTATTAACTCCCCACAATATTATGCTTTAGCCTTTGGAATTTAGATAATAAAGAGCATAATATCAATAATTGATATCACCATACCTCATGCATGATGAGAACCTCGTGAAAACTGAGAAGGACTAGCTCAGTCAGTACCATGATTTGGCTTAAGAGGTTACCGCCGTGTGGGATGTAGATTCAACCATGAATGTACTGATAGTCGTTTCGGCAAATGGTCTTAAAGCTATGAGCCTCGATCAACACTTAAAAAGGTTCTCGCTAAAATCGAAATTTGGACCTTTAGTCCTTTGGTCAGATACAAAAGGCAGTACTTCTTTACACGGTACATAAATGTCAGAAGGTTTCTCATTCTGCAGCACCGATACCGATGACTTGGGTCTGTCCTCGCTACCAATGGAAACCTACGTTAAGTTTTTTTATAATATTTTATATTATAAATACTTTATTTTTTAGTTTTTTAAAATATCCAAATCCTCCCTCGTCGAAGAAATAATATTAAGTCAGCCTAAGTTTTATGTTTATTTTTGGATTGTGCGCTATATCGCATTATAGCGTGCTGTATATTACGATTATCACAATGCTCAATTTCACACGACATCCCTATATAAATGTTTCTGTAACATCACAAGCACATACTTAACATTGAATGTACTCGTGAGAACTCAAGAAAGTGGTATGTTGTCCCATCGTCTTTGTACAATTAAGGTGTGCACTGAATTCGGTTGGGTAAAACAAAAAATGTTTCGTGTCAGATCGCATCGATGTCAGAGCGCGGCGCGAGCCCAAATAACAATAATCGTGAATGAATTGTGATGGCGGGCTTGAGCTTAATTGATGCTCGCTGGACCCGTCTCGTAGAGATGTAGCTGCAAGTTTTATCAATATCGATAAAAATACAACAGGTATGTAAAATAATGCGTATAGGTATAACTTCTATAAACACTTTTAAACTTTCGCGTTCCGACCTTTACTAAGTAGTTTTGCGTTAAATCCCGTCTAAATATGTGTGCAACTTCTATAAATGTTAATAATCTAAATCTATATAACTCTATAATTATCATTTATTTAAGAATACGATATTCTTAGGTGTTTTTAATGAGCAATAATAAAACTAATAGAAGAGCATAAACAAAAATATAATACATACTTTATGTTTTAAATAGAGTTAAAAAAATATGCGGACTTAAGTTACTAGGTGGGCGTTATTGAAAGGAAGAAAGAAAGAATAAAAGTTTATTTGGCATAAATATACAACAACTAGACAATACACAGAATAAAAATACAGATATAAAAACATGCCAAATAGGTCCCCGCTCAGCCTAAGCCGAAGCACAAGTGCCACGACGCTGGTATTCTGCGGATACCATTTATAAAAATATAAAAAATAAAAAATAAACAGATGGTGTCCGGCCATACACTCGCAACAAATTGCTATTGCTGTAGGTACTTACTCTATTAAGTCGTTAATTATATTACATACATACAAACACTCACGACTATTATCAGCAAAAGGACCATCAGACAATGAGGACCGCAAAAGCAGTCCTCTGCCATAGTCCACGTTTCACCGAATAACAACTGCACATGTGCTTAGCGTGATATGTGGTGAGCCCATCGCTGCTTTATGCTGTTGGATGTATGTGCAATCTTTAGTGCGTATGGTAAGAGATGGGTCGGTAGTATTCTTTTGATGAGCCGCCACCACACAGCTATTTAATATTTTTTATAATTATAATTTAATATGTAAGAAAATTATTTATTAGTTTTACTTTAAACTTATTTACTTCATGGGTAACAAATGAAAATTGTTGTTGCAAATGAAAAGTATGTCGATATAAGTAGGTACGGCAAAAATATCTATAAGCACCTCACTACTTTAAGCGACCGTTTCATTGATCGAAAAGTGATTCTACTTTTCAGTTTGACGATCAACTCACATTTTATGTTATATCTGATGGTTATAATGTAAAACAATAAAAAGTACCTACAAGCCTTCTTTATGTTATAGAGGAAGCCTTATAACGAGGTAAGTAAATAAATATATTTTATGATGTTAAGCCTTTCTCCGACTTTTTCATGGGCATGCATCTTACGTGTTACGTCTACCATTTTATTAAACTTTATCCAGTCATCTATTAACGCTAACGACTATTCATCAGCTACCAAGAAACCGGGACCGGATCCATCAACTTAACCCACAGTCATAATGCCCAGTCAAAATGATTTGCAACTCGATTGCCAAGATCAACTGCGCTGACACAATCCTTGGCACCGAATCGGAAGTGGTCGCCAATTGGAGACACAGCTCCGTGCGTAACATGATGAACCCCAAGACAATTGCATCACCGATGCGTCGAGTCATCGGCCGCCGACGGATGTTGTTAACCGAGCCTTGATTAGCCGAGACGACGTTAAACGGCAGCACGAGCAAGTTCAAACAGTTAACTGTATAGAAGTGTCCGACTCTAATGAATGATACAGACTTGCTCCATTTCATACGCAAACACCGTGACAAGATGCTGCCCACAAATTAAGATTAATTCGAGGAGTACCGCTTCTGCTGACAAAAAAGAAAAATGAATGTAAACGTCCAATAAACGGATGCCTGCCTAACCATACATTTAGTAGAATTTTCAATATTCGTTTTTCTTCTTATTTTCGTAACTTTCGCGTTCCTATTATAATTTAAATGTTTGACGGGGTATAACGCAAACTTTTTCAAACGCACTTTTTCGCAGTCCCCGCAAGAATCGGAGCATTGAAAATGAATACAAAACTTTACGAAAAAAAATATTTTATTTTGAATAACACATTACAAGTTGAATAATAAGAAATTGTTATTGAGATATACCTTCTTCCCTAAAATTACACAACTATATTACTTACAACTATTAACATACGAATGTACAACACTGCACAACACAGAGAATAACATTTTCTTCGAAATTCCAACTCGAATCCACTTCTCGCCTGCATCCGCATCTCAACACCATCACTTTTATATACGGAAATACCCATTTTTCTACAATTCCATATCTAAAGTGACCACGTACACGTCACAATTATTAACCGATTTTCAAAATCGCCATTTTGTAGCTAAACTAAAACCCCAGGACTTCTTTTTTCATTTTTTTTAAGTCTGTTTTTTCCGTAATATTTACAATTTAGTAAACAAACACCCCACAAAAAACCCGTTTTTTTTGCATTTTTCATAATTCCAAAAAGTTTTAATTCAAACGCTCACATGTGTCTCGATAAATTCCTCAACACTTTGTACTATTCCTATCTCAATCCTCTCAAAATCCTCGGAGCTATCGCCAAAAATACGTCTCAAATTTATATTTGAGACGTTACTCGTTTATACGAGTAAGGTTATTGTCATACGTCTTGTCCGATGGTAAGAAGGCACCACAGCAGAACTTTTGCAACACAAAATCTTTCGTATACTTACTCACGCGTTGGGCTGCCACTGTATTGCTGCTTAGGCATCCGTCCGACGACCCGACGACATTTTATGCTGTTTACGATAAACACCATTGATTTTTTTTGTTTCTTAAAATAAGTCGAAATGTAATTAATTGTGATTGTCACAATGACGAAAGAAGAGACCTTTGGACACCGAAATAGTTTACCTTTGGAAGTAAAATATCTTAAAGCTATTTGTGTACAAGCTCTAGTGATTCTACTATGAAACTATTTGAGCAAATCACTCTTTTTTAGAGACAGTCACGTATTTGTGAACATTTAACAGGTAACAAAGATACTTTTTTTTCTTTCTTTTGTGCTCAAACAACTACTTTTAAAAGTAGGTTTACATGCGAGATTGTATCTCATTATACAGAATGCACTGCCACAGGGCACGTTTTTTGGTCCTTGTCATTCTAATTGTCTCTTACTTTGTTATTGCTTTAGTACTAAGATAAGAATGTTTGATTTTTTCGTTTGTAATTGCGGTGCACCGTTTAGATTTCGTTACAATGTTAATTTTAATTGTTGGCCTTAGCCGCACGAAACAGTGCGGACTAAATTATTATGTTTATGCGCGGCTAACAAGTTGCGAGCCTTTCGGTAGTATTTGTCTTATAATTTGTGAAAAGTAATAATAGTCATTGTGATAATTGCATCCTGACACTTCGTATGTTTTTACTTCGAGACAACAATTTGCTGACAGCTCAAGTCAATGTTACAAAGTGTGAGAAGGAATAATTTAAATGAAGTTGTTGACGGCTTCGGCCTTTCAAATTGTTATGATAAATATGGACTGACACATAAAATTTACAGGCAACTTTATTTTAAAATTCCAAATGCTTTTCATATCGGTAAATTAACCTTAAGGTTCTATATTGTTGGATAAAAGTTATCTCATTGAAATTGAGATAATATTATAAGAAGTAGTTAAGAAAAGTTACGATAATAACCTACGGGGGAAAAAGAAAAAGTTAAATCATTTCGAATGATGATAATAATGTTAAAGATTATATTGGTACCTACTTGTAAATCTATACCTACGTGGCCAACCATTCACTGCACTTCTGAGATCTAACGGCTATAACATCGATCGATCGAAATAAGTCCCCTTTACACTGTACTATCAGACAATATAACTTAAATTCTTCTTGAGATAAATTGCAGTTGATTGATGATCAAGTAAGAAACAGCCAATGTAGCTTAAATGTTTTTTTAATCAACTTTAATTAATTATTCATAAATGATTTTGACTAACTTCCATGGAAGTTATTGGCCAATAAATTATATTTTAGTTTAAAGAGTAAAGAGAAAATAAATAAAATTATTATCATGATAATACATTTTGCTACCAATTTAGTTACTTTAAAATAATTACATCCTACCAGTTAGACAATTTCAGGTGTCAGCACGGTGCCTTCGCCACTCTCTGTAAAGATAAAGGTAACATTGAGATGTAGTTAAAGCGGTTGCCAATTATGAATCCAAAATATATAAAAGAACTCAGACTCATATTAATAAAGTTAGCAGTAAGCACTGTCGCATCGTGACTGAAGTGTGTAAATAGCTCCATTCGTTGTATATAGAATTAAAAACGTCACTCGCCCACGCTTAGTCAATGTTGACTCAAGATAGAGCGCGCGACGCCGCGGCGGTCGCCGTAGTGTTACTTAGAAATTTGTACTGATAACAACTCTTTACATTTGATTACTCCATAGATCGATGGCTAAGTGATTGAGCCGCTTTGTATATTTTATCGATATGTGTATCTAGGAAGGCGATTGTACGTGCATAGACGTTGATATGAGTTAATGGACGCTCACTCCAATTTCTAAGATACTATTCGGATTGTACCATATGCATTGACTGAATTAGACGCCAACATTGGCATTTAACTTTTGCTTAGCTTTGCTTTAACAAATTGAGACATTGCGCAGTCAGACGGTACAAAAAACAAAAATAAAAATCGAGTAGTTAGAAAAAACATCAAGACTGCTCTTGTCATTTCACTAGTTCTTCAAAACACGTATACGTGTCCG
This sequence comes from Scoparia ambigualis, assembly GCA_963921215.1. NCBI lineage: Eukaryota > Metazoa > Arthropoda > Insecta > Lepidoptera > Crambidae > Scoparia > Scoparia ambigualis. The sequence goes on along the minus strand of OY992510.1, from coordinate 25,305,226 downwards.
GATAAATGTTTCATGCAGTTTTTGTTGCGCCCCCACTTCAACGCAAGTGTCAACGCAACAAATCAAAACTGATATTAAACATTTATACCCTAGGATTGATTGTGCCCGTCATTGTTTTCAATGTGCCCGGCAATTGTGCAGCAGCTAAAATACATTCCACGATGCAGGGAGCGTACGACATTTGTAATTTAAACCCCTCAATTGTGACACTCGTTTTAAATTACAAATCTTAGGTAGGCTATTCATCACGCTCGTATCGAGAGGTAGGCGCCAAGAAATTGTTATAGATGGATAGGGCCACAATTTTTTCATTATAGCCACCAAGAAAATCCCACTTTGTTATTATTTGAGTTGGTGCGGGGACAATCGTGACTACCAGTTTGTGGAACAATCGGTGATTCCATTGAAAGTGGAATCTAAAAATATCATTCTACTTTGGAAAGCAAAAGTCAATCAACTTGACATTATTTGAGGTCTAAGAAATCTTGACGAACGAATATTATTTTTTTTAAAGTAAAGAAAGTGATAATCTTACAAAATTGCGAATAAGAAATAGAAATAAGATGTCTGTTCAAAATTCGCATAAAAAAGTATCACGTATAAAACAGACAGGAAGACGTTTTTATATCAAAGGCGAGTTTCAAAACCTTTTTTTGGTTTCTTTATAATTAATCTGGAGCACAATCCAAAGAGTTTTTAAGACCGCAGAAGTTATCACTCCAATTTGGTTAAAGTAATTGTTTTTGACCAACCCGCTGGCGATTAAAACAAAACAAAGACGATTCTTGTGCATTAACTTGACCAACCAAGCTTTATGAGAGAACATGTGTTTAATGCCTATGAAAATAAATGGCAATGAATGATTTTCGTATGCTCAAGAAGATATACTGAATGTAATACCATTGTAATAAGTGCTCCACTTGTCACGCGACAAAACCTATTCATTCACAATTTACATCCTGAATTTAGCAATACAAAAGGAAGTAAGTTTATCACAGTTACAACATGCAATATGTACTTAAAGCTGACTGCATAGAGTTGATATTAATCCACCAGTGAGTCCAATTTCATACAGATTTCGGAGTGGTATCAAAGCAAACATAACGCCTCCGTTAGCTACTCCCCCTGGTGAAGAAACAATAATGGACAATAAATGGCCAACTTCACACCACAATGGCTAGAGAAGATAAAAGGAAGAATTACACGGAAATTTCGAGGCGTGAACTATTGTCAACAGTGCTTTAGGCCCTTCACTTGATAACAATTTGCTCGTCGAGTGTCATGCTATTGTCGTAGACATTATAAATAAACATTACAATGAGACTACCAGATGTGTGCGGCTTGCCGTGCGCGTGCGGTAGAAGCCTTTGGTTGTAATGACACGACGAAACTGTCCCGCTGCTCAACAGCTGACTTCTATACAGAATTGAATAGAAATCGTTTTGCAAGTTCCACGTTAAAATATGAAGATAATTAATTTTAAAGTAATGTAGTATTGGTATTGCTTACAAATTGCTTCTATTGTGTAGTAAAACGTTGTTATGCAGATAGATGATAATTATATTATTGACTGAATGTAAAATCTCGCATATATTTTTGCAAGGAAATTTTAAATCTTGGTAACCTGATCCACCCTTAAGAGGCCTATTACATCTCGAATGTGATTTTTGCGTAAAATGCCCATTTTCGCATTTTGTAGTAATTTTGCAGCTGTATTTATCGTTTTTATCGAAATAGGATAATAAATTTGTGCATAATATTACAAATCTCCAGTCTGTGAGCATAAGTTGAATTGGAACGCACGGCGCATCGCATTTTGTAGTAATTTTGCAGTTGTATTTATCGTTTTTATCGAATAATAAATTCTTTATAAATTCATTATTCCTCATGAAGTAACAATTACTCTGGTATAAATTGTGCTCAATAATATTATCGTAGATAGGAGATATTCACAGTTAAGTTATAGCGATTTTCAAAGTTTTTTGGTTTAGAATAAGATTTTTTTCCTATATAAAATCAATGATACCTAAAAATTTCGAGGCCACTACGCACTATTCGACAATATAAGAGATAACATTCAATTTTTTTTATTTCACTTGTTTAGAACAGTAGTTCAATCGATGAGCTCAAAAAAGTGCCTTCGCGCACTTTATGAAAATCTTTCTCTACAATTTTGGGTTTAATTAAAAAGTTAAGCAAAATTTACAAAAAGCGAGGCCGCTTTGCACTATTTCAATAGCTATTTTACACTATTCAATAAGTCATAATTGTTAATGTATTTTAGTTTCTGAGATCCATAACGCGAAAATTGGCCATTTTACGCAAAAATCACAGTCGAGATGTAATAGGCCTCCTAAGCTGTGTCTATGTAGGAATACGAACATTAAGTTTGCTGATTATTAGAAACATTATTTTAATGAGAAAACAACATCAAAAAAGTTTGTAAGTGTTTATGAAATTATATTTGTAAATAACGCAAATTTTAAGTTACATGAATAAAATTGAAAATTGACAATAACGCAATTCTTCAAAGTGACAGTTTTGTAAAGAGATGACGACCCACATTATTCAATTTCATTTCCAATGCATTATGGCCCATAACGAATTCTTTCCGGTTCTTTATAGACCGGTCAATGTTGCAGTCTGAGGAAGTAACACTGCCATAACAGCAGTAAAACCATAATTCCGTTGTAAAATATTTACGGTGGCCGGTATACAAAAACAGCCGTATTAAGCAGTATAAATTGCCATAACGAAAACTTTTTATAACCATGAATAACATAAATAGCATTCCCAGTAGCAAGTAGGTTACATTTTGCAGTATTTAAAAATAAATTACCTGTACAATGTAAAACAAAGGAATGTGAAAAGTCGATCTAGCTCCAGTCCAAAAGTAAAATAAAGATTGAGAGTTGTAGCATAATAAAAACATTGGTCAGAACGATGAAGACGTAGCTTCCTCATTAAGTCTGCCCAATCATCGGTGGCTGTGAGCTTGTTGTTATTAATTTATAGAAAGTCATCGCCGGTCCATTAGGCAAGATGGCCATATTGATCAGAGCGATGATATTCCGAACCTCGGCCGACTGCTTCTTGCTTTGTGTGTGATTGCCCTAATGATCTCTCGCCGCTTGTTAGCGATGATCGGTGAACATTATTACGATTGATTCTTGAATCAGCCGCCCGATATCGTTAGATTTATAGCTTTCACAGGTTGTAATGGTGCAATTATGAGCACAATTGACATCATCGGAGCTGGAGTGGATTTGTAAGTAGTTTATATGGAACGGGTTGGCGGTGTTAAAGGTGTTGAAATGTACAAAATAATTTATCATAGTTCGGTGTAATGGACAGGAAACATGTAACAAGCGGAAGATTATGACGCAACAATGGAGGGAAGATAATTATTTTATTATGATAATACGCAGAAACGACTTCTTTCACTTGTGACTTTGTAGGATCGGCAACGCGAGTGTACCTTAAGTGTTTCAGACGTCCACAAAAACACAAAATAATTGACAACTACCGTTAAAGTGCGTCGGCTTTACGTCTTGGTTTGATTGATGTTGTGCGTTAATTGATTAAAAGGCAAGATTTGTCACTAAAATACCTTAGAACATGACCAAGAAATTACCGCCACCAAGCTTACTTTTGGAAGCAAGGAGTAAGGCACCGTAATAGGAAGTCACTTATTAACGTCACTCGAGTTGCATTCGTGCTGGGTTTATCACGCTTTTATCGATGAAATCTTCATTATCTTAGCGAAGATCTTTTGGATTAATTCTCTAACACCTCATTAGTGTCCAATAATGCTTCATTTACAAACTAAATGCAAATCCCTTTGAGTTGTGGCCGAGCTTTCATGTCCAGTTCGTTTCCTTCGGGCCAATCAACATCTATAACGGCAGTTACGGCGCTGTTCCAATAGGTTTTCGGCCATATAAATTGTAGAGTCAACTATTAATTCGGCTGCTTTGTATTAAGCCCGTATATTTTAGTTGTAGTTTGGGACGGGAATCACTTTTTAACCCAACACACCAACGTCTTAATTAGGGTTTAAACCTTTTAAGGTATAAAATATTACACCGCATAATTTTACTTCGAGTTTTGAGACGCGCCGTATTAATTCCGAACTGTAAAAACCGACTTAAAATACATTTTTAATTGTTTTAATATGTTTCAGTCCGTTACGAGTATTCTTTGAATTATTATAAGCGATATTGGATCGAGCCGATGGACATTCAAATGATATCGTGCGGGTATTATTTGCGTGTCGTATTATTCATGTGAACATACGATTGCTTGAGATATAAGTAAAATTATGATAGCATTAACAAATCAATGACGAGTTTCCAATTAAGTAGCTGCAGTTATAATGGAGGTTGGCGTTTCTCGCCCCCCAATGATTATCACGAAATGAAATCTTGGACATGCGGTGAGCCGTTATGCCCGCACGTGTTATCAAGCCGACTGTTATTAAAGATGTACGGCAAAGTTTGAAATTAAAATTATGTTTAAATAGCAGTTTGATGTACCTCATATCCAATTTACATTGGTTATGGTTTTAAGTGAGTGTGGTATAAAAAGAGATCTAGATTGGCGTCGTCGCGGTAACATGCTGCATGCGTTGGTCCTATGAAGCCTTAGGAGTGGAGAAAAAGATAATCACGATGGGCTGACGCACGCTGTTTATGGTGTCAGTAATTATGTGTGCCACTTTATAGAGGAACAGTTAAGTTTATTTTTATTATGAATCGATGTTAGCCCTTTCATTTTAAATCACAAAGCTTTTATTTTACTGTAGTTTTGTGTGTGCTTCGCGTGCAACTAGTTTTTAGTTTCCAATTCTTTACTTAGTCTTTTTATTCAATCCTTTTCTGTAATTAATTTCTTTGGAATTAGAATTATACCAAAATTTATAAATAAAGCTTGCGTATTTTTAACTGATACTTGATATGTAAAAATCTTAAGGTGTCAATGACGCAAGTTATTACTTGGCATTTTATAAAGCTCACTTTGCCTTACATAATAATTAGACAGTGTATACAAGTAAAATTGGTTTTATATATTTCAATCAGACAAAACGTTTTCTTGGTATATTACTCTACATTACTATTCATAACATGGTCCATCCAGTATCTCGTGTAATAATAATAGGCATAATGACCTTTAATAGGCCTAATGGGTTGATTGGCGTCATAAAATCGAGAGGGTAAGGATGCCGCAGTTAGCAGAGAAACTAATTTCTTAGAGATCGATGTCTTATTTGTGATGTTCCTATTCCTTATCGATAAATTTACATCGATAATATAAAAAAAATTGAAATACTAAAGCATGAGTTGTAATTCTTCATCGATTTTCTTTTTTATTTCTCAAATCAAGATTGATTCATATTTCTCTATAATATGTCTAAGAGGTGTTCTAAAACAATATTTGTGATGTTGCTATTCCTTATCGATAAATTTACATCGATAAAAAAATGTAATAGGTACTAAAGAAAATAATAAGTTGTAATTCTTTTTTGATTTTCTTTTTTATTTCCCAAATCAAGATTAATTTTATGTTAAGTAATTTATTACTCTATCTAAGAGGTAGTCTTAAACGATATGTTCAGTTAATAATATATCAAATGATAGTGTTTCTATCAAAATAAAGTAAGGAATACAAACAATGACTTTTATTTATAATTAAGATTTTAATTACGTTTTTGATATTGCTATTAAATTATTTAAATAAGTCATAAAAAGATATTTAGTATTAATTGTTTAATTGTTGTAGTTGGGTAAATTGTATAGTTGTGATAAATAAATAATATAAACTAAAACATAACTTTTATTATATAAATATCGATAGGTATTGACAGGACATCACATGAGTTTATGGCGTGCCTCCAAGTGTGGAGGATATTAATTGAATTAGTATTAACGGCCAACCTTCTTTGTTACTATCAGCCCATAAATGTCCCACTTTTGGGGCTCTTCATTTAAATAATACCGCAAGGGGAAATCAGACCGTAATCTATCGCTATGCTATATACAGATTTAAAATAGACCATCTTAAGTTATAACTCAATATCGATCACATTAATAAACTTTTGTAAATTTTATTTCTACATTAAATTAAGTGATCCTTAATTTAAAATTTTCAACAAGAAAGTTATTCCGAAAAAAATAACTAGAAAGTAGGAGAAACCAAGGCGCTATCCTTCTAGAGCGTGAACACGTGCAATATACTATTATATTATTATAACTATCAAAAAACAATCATTCCACTAAATTGTCCTTCTGATACGGAGGGAAAGAAAATAACGCGGTCTACACAAAACGTATACATATTAAATTTAAATCTAAAATGGGTTACAACGGAACTTAATCTATTTTATGGCTTATTCGGGCTTTAAAAAGAAATTTGGTCCAAATTAAGTTTTCAAACTAAATTTTATGGCAGTAAAATCATAAATTTCGTACGAATTTCGCGGCGCGCTCGGTTCATCGTCATAATTTTAACGTTATATGTTTGGTTACGGTTCCTGCAGATGCATTGCGGCCGATCAAAGGCGGCACCTGTACCCCCCTCGATGTTAAACAAATAAGAAAAAATAATCATTTTCCGTTGCAATAAATATTAATAACACGATTTTGACGTCGCTAAACGCCGTTTTAGAGTAACCATGATTTAAATGGGAGGTTATACTCAAGTATATATCCAATTTATTGAGTTTATTAGTATCATTGATATTAGTTCACACGGTTCGGTTTTCTCTTGAGTCAAGGGAAATTAATGTTCACAACATTTTGTTACTTTTCAATAAACATCAATAAAAACTGTTGAACACTGCGTAATTTGGAAAAAAGTTTATGTATTGTATAGATAAACATAATAAAACAGGTGACCTAAGAAACTTTCAGGCTTAAACTATATCTTAAATATTAATTATACTGGCGGCCCGCCCGCAACTTCGTCCGCGTAAACATCCTGTATCTCTGACGAATTTTTTAAAACTTACCCACATACCTTGTCCTGACATTACTATTATAAATACATCAAAGAAAGAATCAGCCAAATCGGTCGAGCCGTTCTGAAGTGGTGCGTGTACAAACATTTCGGCAATTGATTTTTATTTAATAGTAGCGGCCGCTCGCGGTTTCACCCGTATGGTTACCGTTCCCGTGGGAATATCGGGTTAAAAAGTATTCTATGTGTAAATCCAGGTTATAAACTATCTGTATGTGGAATTTCATCCAAATCCATTTAGTAGTTTTTACGTGAAAGAGTAACAAACATCCATCCATACTTACAAACTATCGCGTTTATAATATTAGTAGGATAGATTTATGTGAGACACACAATTACATAAATGCACAAAGTCCCGATTGCATCGCTCTCCGTATTATTATGGTTACCCTAGGATGGGCTTAAGGTCGCGTCAATTTTGACAATATATCTCGGCAAATTCGTGCGAAGGGCGCGTCTGCCTGCCCTCGAAATTAATAAGCACGCCCATTTTTCAGACCTGTTTGTTTTAATCGACATATTTGCTTTTCTATTCTTCATTCCAACCGCTAATTAAGATTTTATTCATGAGTCATTGTATTGATTTAGCAATAACGGTTGAAAGTTTTTATTTGTCTTGAAATTATGAAGGTGCTCGTTTTTTGTATGGTCTATTATAATGATGCATGGAGAATAATAATTAGGAAGCAAATCAATCAACTAAATGTACTGGTTCTTTCTCATGGGTTTCTTTTGGATTGTTTACTATTTACTCGATAAATTCTTAGATAAGAGCCTTATAATTTATTTTAAATTTTGGTATTAAAAGTGCAACCGTGTCGCGCAGCGGTGAAAGAATACTACCACCCCCTCTCATCCCTTCTTCATCATCATCATCAGCCTATAAACGTCCCGCTGCTGTTCACAGGCCTCCCACGTGGACAATAGCACGTGGGGATATTGGGCCAAAACCCACCACGCTATCCCAATGTGGGTTGGTAGGTACGACTGTCACCTTACGACAACAACCGAGACCAACGGCTTAACGTGCCTTCCGAGGCACGGAGGAGCTCGAGATGTTTTAAATTTGGTTACCCATCCAGCGACCCGGCGGCATTGCGAAAGTTGCTTACACTTAACCGTCCGAGCCCCTATATACAACATGGCGCCCAGCGTCCAGCTGTTTTCAGAGCTGCTAGAAGAGTGTACAGAAGAATACGAACCCTGACTGAGCTGACAAAAAAAATTAGAACTAAACAACTACTCAGGCTATATCAAAACTTTATATACGTACGGAATGCTTAGAAAACGCAGTATTTTAATAAATTAACAGTTAATTACGAAAATCTATTACAAAAATTACAAAAATAAACATTCCAAGACAAAAAAAAAAATACGTAAAAATATATCGACATGTAGAAATTATTATTACTTGGAAGTCACTGTTTGAAACTATAAAGAATCATACCATGTTCGATAGCTAAAACCATAACGATTGTTTTGATGTGCACATTATTAAGAAGAAGGATGATTACGAAGAGTAATAACAACATTTTTAGCACCAAAAAAATCCTATGCAAAAAAAATGGCGAACCGTCAAAATTGTCAACAATTTTTTTTTTTTACTAAAGGTTCTCGTACACTATGCCATAGTTTCAATTGCTCTACGGATCAATTGATATCCATACAGCCACCTCAAATTTTCTTGCGGAACTACGAACTAGGTGCAGTGGGCAACAACCTTATCAAAGAACGTTGCCGTGTTTATGGCGCTTGGTCAGAAAAAAAAATTAGTTGCAATGTCACTGTCTACGAATGTAAACAAACTTATCCAATCTATAACGATAATTAGTTTGCGATTGTTTTGATGTGCACTTATTTAGGAAATATGGTAAGTAGAAGAGTATTTCGACATTTTTAAAGACGCTTACGCTGCAAAATTCCGTTTTGGCGAACTGTCAATTTCGTCAATTTCATTATTTTTTTCTGTGAAATTTTCTGTGGTAATATATAGATTTCTTTTACTTGTATGATGAATTAGTAACCACAGAACCACCTCAAATTTTTTCACGGACCTACGTACTACGTGCTTTGACCTATTAAACTGGTGACTAAACCTACCATGGACGTTTCGCACTTTTTTGTCGGGTGACTAAAGTCACCGTGGACGTTTCGCACTTATTTTTGCCGGGTGACTAAAGTCACCGTGGACGTTTGAGTGGCTAACGCGCAAGATTGCAAGCCAAACGCGCTAGTTGCTGCGCCATCAACCTTGGGTGTCGTAAAAGGCCACTAACGGACTAAATACTGCACATACATCCAACAGCATAGAGCGGAGATGAGCTTACCTACCTGTCACACTAAGCACAAGTGCAGTCGCTATTTGGCGAAAAGTGGACTATGGTAGAGGACTGCTTTTGCTGTCCTCGTTGCCTTGTTTCTGACTAATCCTTCGGGGACAAAGTCATGATTATATGTATGTAATATGTACAAGGGCTAAAATTAAGAGAGCGTAATGATTTTTTTCTTTTGCATTTTATCGATTTGAAACATACAGTTACATACGCCATCGAACTAAGTTTTTAAAGTTAATTGAAACTTATGAGTGTTTACACATTTCGGTTTTCAATACAAACTTTCAAGTTACACATTTACCAATATTATTAAACCAGTGACCCAATTTTATTGATACTTTGCATTCCAAAGTAAAATACAAAGATATGGGGAACCGAAATGCGTAAACCTATATGTTTCAACAAACTTTAAAAACTTAGTTCGGTGGCAATGAAACTGTATGTTTCAAATCGATAAAATGCAAAAGGAAAAATTCTATCGTCCAACGTCCACAGCTTTAAAGATCATATGGAAGATTATCGTTAGATCCAAACATTGCTACTTCGTGGTATCTCGCAAAATCTGTCCAATCTGTCACATTATGGATCTTAGCTATAAACAATAAACAAAATATGGCGCTTACGGACAGCTGTCTCTGACCACAAGGACAAAAAGTGGACACTCTTCTAGACAGATACGATCAGGTCGAATTACGTTCGGCCACGGGATATGTAGCGGTGAACGAAAAAAAATGCATCTACTCAAAAAAAGTTTAGAACAAAAACTGCCACTACAGAGTAAACAACTACGGTAAGTTTGTGTTTTCCGTACCGAATACATCTAGTACTGTTTGCATATAACTGAACAAATATATAAGGGACGAATGTAAGCAATTTTTGAGTGTGTAAGTACTTTGAACTAGCAAAAGCCGCCGCGCCGCCCTTGCGCCGACATGGTCAGATCAGAGTAATGTGTTTGCGCATAAATAAAATTAAGAATGTCTGTCACACGAGAAGGTTGCTGAAAACTGCACGGGATGGTTGAAATAAAATTTGAATATGGGAAATACTTTGATTTTGTTTGAACTTCTATCACAAAAAAATATCTAAGTAACTGGTTATGGTGTATTTTGTGTTTTCTCTCTTCGATACCATAATTTTGGGAGACTTGCATCGAGCACAAAATGAAATGTTTATTAACTTTGTTACGTTAAATATGTGCCTGAATATTGTAAATAAAATCAGGTTCTAAAGCGGTTTAGTACATGCCTACTTACTGTTAATAAGAATAAATTACTTATTTACTATTAAAAATTCATATTATTATTATCACTCACTACGACTTGAAATAAGGAAAATAATATGTTGAATTAATATAATTTCCTGTTTTTTTCTTAAATAATAATGCCTTGTTGCTGTTAGCACATGCAGCCAGTGTTAAGTAAGAGTAACTCTCTTACATAACACATTACACACGATGCATGTTATTGCAACTATGAATTACTATCTCATCATCCTGTACTACGTAAAAGACTATGTCCAAGTATTTTACAAATTTCAACGGTCACGGGCCATCCAGCGGGATTCTCTTTTCGCGACATAATACGTTTCTAATTTCGCCACCGCATTCGACCCGCGAACAATGGCTGTCCTACCACGGCTTTTAAACATCAATAGGTACGTATTTAGAAGATATTTTTTTACCATAGATACCGTGCACTGTACTCTTATTTGCCTTTTGTCGAGTTGTGGGCGCGACAAAGCCGCAAACATACCCTGCTGAGCGACCGACAGATTTTTTGTCAGAATTTCATTTATAGTGACTGCATGCGCAGAAAAAGCATCGCATACACCTAGCATGAAAAAAAGTAATAGTGGATGCATCGTGATATATCGCCTTATGGGTAGGTGCCCTATTATTCTGTGTGCTTTGTGGTTGCTACCATCAAGACGGTCCAATGGTCAGTCGACGAAATTTACTCAGGTAATATCAGAAATATGTCACTATTATTCTTTTTGCGGAAAAGAAGAATGTTCGTGTGATAATTAAAAATTATGGTTGTGTTTGATAGTTATAAATTTAGATAATGTTGTACAAGTAGAATATATGAAATAAACTATATAATATAAGACTTCTAATGCGGACTTCTTGATAGAATTTGATTGGTGACGTTTTATTTCTATAGGTTATGATAACTCATGCATACAATGATATGCAAACGAACATTTAATCGAGTGCCATACTAGCTACTAACTTGCATTATTACACATTAAACAGCAAAACCTTCGATCAACAATACTAACTAGATTACGCGTCACGTACAAAATCAAAGCTAAATTCTGTCCACGTGAATAAATTATACATATACAGCTACATTTCTTTACTAACAAACTAAGACAAATGTTGTAAAACGGTTTTAAGTTCAACCTTATTACAACCATGGCACCCAGTTATAAAGTCACAAATGCATCCATCCACGCATCCAATGTTCTGTTACACAAATGTTGGCGCGTCTATAGGTCAACGTTGGCAAAACATTTGTAGCGTTGGTTAAAATCGGTAATTGTGTTCGAAATGTAATAATAATTGTTAGTTTGAAGCTTAAAATATAATTTATTTTACATGTACGAGTACTTACCGAAAGTAAAACATTCCGGCCGTTAAATTGCTTTTTCGGGCATTATATTTGCAACTTTTAAATACACATTGCGGCATTGTGAACGTGTTTACATTGGCCGTGTTATAAGCAAACTAAACAAAATAAGAGCTCATTTCTCAAGTGCGCTGTTATTTACCGAGACATATTTTAGCGCCGACCTGACTTCTAAGTAGTTGGTATTGTTGATCGAATAGCAAAACAGATATTCAAGAAAACAGAATCACAAATATAACTCTACACTATACACTCTAAGCCTCAGAATAATAACTAAATCATATTATTCTATGCTCTAAGCATAGACATAGAAAAGTTTATTGTAACAAAAAGTTAATCTACGTATATAATAAAAGTTACATCCCATACAAACCATAAAGTTCAAATTTTAAAATCCAAGAGGTCAATTGCATGCTAAAGAAGATCTGAATAGGAGGTAGAAAAAAAATTAAAAATTTACTTGGCAGAATTTACGTAAAGTCTACTAATAGAAATTTCAAAATCGCATAAACTCAGGTGGACAGGCTTGCGCCCAGCAGTGGGTCGTTTATAGACTGATGATGATGATGATAAACTGAGTAGAATAATCGTTTTTTTTTTATTTTACTGACTTTTTTGAGCTACGTATTTTTCTTTAGCATGCAAAGTTTAATTCAAATTGGCTTATAAGTATGTAAATTATATAACTTGGAAAGTTTGTATTTGATACCGAAATGTGCGTAAACCTTCTCAACGAGCATGTTATTAAAGCGGTGCCTGAAATAGGCCTCGTTTTACCGCAGGCTGGAGGCTGTTGCAGGGGCGCGCACAAAACATTCCGGAACACGTGTGGGTTTTGCACAATGCCAGTTTGCATTTCCGCTCGCCATGCACTTCCTTTACTCCGATTTTACTTTTATTTGAACGCTTTTATTGCGCTCTGGACCGCCTTTGTACAGTCCCATTATGAACAGGACATTCAGCCACGAATGCATCGTAGGTTTCGATTTCGTTAATGATATCGAAAGATCCAAAATGCGGTTGAAATCGAAAGGAAATAACGTGGAACACCTTATTGCGTTTCACTATTATTACTTGAACAGTACATCGAGTTCCGCTGCGGGCCGATCCTCGTAGAACAGAAAAGTAACTGTTTTTTATGGCAGATTTAACACCCCTAATCTCCTAACATGAAAAGATAACGAACCACCATGAGGGCTTTTCTTGCAAAATTTATTTGCACTTCCATCTACATCTCAGGTTTAAAAACAAAAAGTCAAACGCCATTCTTCGCGAGAAACAATATGGAGCAAAAAATATAAAGTAAGTAGATCAGATAGTACAAAAGGTTGTTTGGGTGTTGGAAGATAAATTGTTTTTGTTGCAAATAGAAATTCTGCGAACAGATGCGTTTCGTAATACCGTCTTTCTGACTTTGTCGTAAGGATAAAATTCGATTGGCAATTTCAGGTTTCTTAAACATGAGGGTAAAAGCCTTCATTGTGGTCAAGCCCTGATTATATTTATCTGGACATTATCTGTAATGGTGTCAAAACTTATGTCCGGGTCTCTGCGTGATACAGGAAGGTGTGATTGCAGGAGGTCCGTTACCACACAAGGTGATGGCTCACTTACTCAAATGATTCCATAAAGGTTGATATGTGACAAATTGACGTTGACTGCTGATCGCAGGAGGTCTAATTGTTCATAGAACATTCTGCCACGTAGATCGGAATTATGTCGAAGTGAATAACTTGTGTGGCCCCTTCAATGATGCGTGCGTGATCGGAAGTAATCAATAGATGCTTGGGTATTCTGTAAATAAATTATCTAGTAGGGTCTATGAAGGTATCCATTTTATTTTAAAGGTGTCTGGTGAGTGTCACCTTTTTTTTTGTAAAAATGTTTTGATAATAGTAATCAAAATAAAATTAAAAACAGCAGTCTCTTTGCCATGGTTTCTATTTTAAGCTTCGTAATTAGTTTGTAAAACATAGTCGCAGCCGTTTCAAAAAAGTGATAAATATCTACGTCGATAAGAAATGTATCGAAGGATGTAGGTGATATTTTGCGAAACGGAAAAAGGTAAATCTAATAGTAAGCCGACACTAGACTCAGTTAATCTCTTTAATCGACCAATTATAATGATGCATTTTTCAATTTCAATTTGCATCCAGCACCTGTACTTCTTAATGTAAAAATACATGTAAACGGGTAGCCGTTCTCTGTCGAATCTGAAGAGATTAAATAGTTTTATTTTACTTACACTGTCTTTAATTCTTGAGAAATCCTGTTTTTTAATTTTAGTACCTATACGGAACGAAAGGTAAAGATCATGAGCAAAAAAACAGTGTCTCCACACCAAAAGTCGAGCCTTTCCTATCTGTAGGTACAAGTTAAAAACCACTACAAGTTTGCAAACAACAAGCTCCTTAAAGCATCGTGGCATTTACAACCACAAATGCTAAAAAAGCAGCGATTTTAAGGCATATACAGCCCTTTTTCGTCACTTTTCAACCCTCTCACCACAACGGATGTTTTAACCCATTCAAATAAGAAGAACACAATAATCGATAAAGTACTTTATCTTAAATATCTTAATCATCCCATGAAGATTTAAAGTCCTTGAAGTGACATTTACCAAGGTTTTTACTGAAACTACAGCCATTCAATTCAAACACTAGGGGTGAAAGTCTTTTTCTAATAATACATTTTTCATATTTAGGAGCTAATTTGGCTAAGAAAAATTTGCTAATAAGCTGTGCAACTTTAAAGATTTCTTTTTTTTTTATGTATTGCTACCTACGATAGTATTGATTCTCCTAATGAAATAATAGTAAGAATCTTGATATATCTAGTAATGATTATATTAATAATACTGATTTATTATCATGTCTAGGTAAAATAGAGAATCCGAAATTATATAGATAGACAATTATTTATTGTTGACAGTTACTGAGTCGGTTTCAAAAATATCAGATTTTGAAAACAAATTGTATTTTCACATTTTAATGAGTTTTCTTTAAAGATAACGAAACGTTGTAATAAAATGTCTACCTCAGGTAGGAATCTAATCTACGTCGTCCGCAATCCGGACGCCACCAAGGTACCTATTGGTTAGACCTGACAAAATATTACAGTGAAATTTTTTTTAAATTTTCTATTTTTTTTTAAATTTTATTTTTAAGAATTATTTCACTTAGAAAAATATTGCTTGCAGCATAGACGAATGAGGAAATGGACGAATGGAGAAATAGACGAACCGGGAAATAGACGAATGAGGAAATGGACGAACGGGGACCGAGTAGACGAACGGGGAAATGGGCGTAGAGTGCAGAATTGTTTTGACTTCATATTTTCATAGCAACAGTGCCTATCAAAGCTCCCAGAATTCTGATCCTGAGAGATGCGAGTGGTAAACGCATCCGCCCGGATTGCGAAGGACGTGGGTTCAATCCCACTTGCGGTAGATTTTTTTTAACGTTTTCTAATCTTCAAGTTTATTTAAGCTTAGTTTGAGTTAAGTTCATTAACGCAAATAATCAAACATTGCGATTTATTGTAAGATAATTTATAAAGCGGTTTTTTTATACATATATTAAGTGAATTTTATTTGTAACCATTTATTTTTACTTAATGATAAAAAACCATTTTAGTTTTAACATCCGTGTCGCGTAGCGGTGAAAGAATACTACCACCCCCTCTCTTCCCTTGGGTGTTGTAAAAGGCGACTAACGGACTAAAGACTGCACATACTACCAACAGCATAGAACGGCGATGGGCTCACCACCTGTCACGCTGAACACATGTGCAGTCGCTATTTGGTGAAAAGTTGATTATGGTAGAGGACTGCTTTTGCTGTCCTCATTGCTTAGTCTCTGACTAACCTTTCAGGGATAATAGTCGTGATGATACGAGTATGTATGTACCTACTTACGTGTGTATTTTAAACTTCTATCAAAGAAAGCAAATCAAACGGACACGATCAACGGTAAAAGTTTTATCTTATCTGCCGATTGCTGATTAATATTTTAAACTTGTCTTGTTTACTGCAAAACGGTTATTAATTACTATTGTCTATTTATCCCGCTCGCTTTCCTGATACAGCCAACAGCAGCATTGCGTGAAATGCACTACCAACTCACCCGATACTGAACTTAAAGCTTCCTCCGCATTTATCAATAAATCTTAAACAGAGCATTATCACCTCTACATGTATAAGATTAAAGGTGGAAACGGTCGCAACAGTTACTTTGTAAGTACATAATGCGTGTAATCAGCCCCTGATTGGTTTGAATTAATCGCAGCGCATGCGTGACCGCTACCATTCAAGTGACTGCACCGAGAGTACCCTTATGAGGGATCGTCCAAGACTGCGGAGTAGATTGAAAGTAATAGCGTAATTAAAACTCACACAGCTCTGAGCGTGAGGAACGAGCGTGCCAGCACTAACAGTACTCTATATTTGAGGGGTGTATCATCAAGACCCACGAAGTTTGTTCATACCTTTACTCTGTGTACATTTTAATAAAAAACCTATTTTCTTTTCTTCGCGACGACAGCATTAACGTTCATACCGACATACTGTTCTAAAGTCACGTGTCAATATTCTATTTTAGATTATTTTGATATTGGCAGAGGGTGTTTTATCGTGTTTTGTTACTAATTTCGCTTATTTCACAAGCTAAATCGCTAGTGGATCTTGTAAGAAATTTAAAGTAATTTATTTTTCTAGTAAACCATGACCATGCGGAAGTCACTAAATGCCAGGAGACGTCGCAGCAAGCCCAAAAGAAGGTGGCGGGTGGATCTTTACTCCTACTGCAACAAAATTTTTCATTTTTAAATTCCATTTAATGGACATCAAAAGCTCTTAATCGCAAAGTGTGGAAAAAGGAAGGGAGGAAGGCCTTTGCCTTGCAGTAAACGACTATAGCTATACTATAGACAATATTAATTTTAGCGGGATTTGATACTAGACCCCTATCCGTCGGTTCATTTGAAAACACGGCACAATCGAACCCCTAAAAGGCTAGCTAATGTTGGTAGTAAAGTCAAGTTTTTTTCTGTTTGTTTGGTTATAGCTATAAATCCATTGCAGTAATAGCGGCTGGCGGCAATTCAATTCGTCAGCGTCATTAGATCGATCTTGGCATCGGCCACTACCAGAAAACAGCCGTGCCTCAATCTAGTCTACAATTACGTATTGTTGAAAATAATTTTGCTGTATTGACTTTTTGCGGCCGTTTGAAACGGTGTTGCACCGCAAAAGGAGTTGTGATAGATTGTGTTCTAAAATGTATCTATGAATGGTCGCAGCTTTCGTTAGATTATTAGCTGGGCTCTTAGCATTATTTCTTACGATATTGTTATTCGTAAACAAAAGCTGTTTTTAAAAGTGCTTTATGAAAGCTTTTACCATTGCTTCCAAGTTATCACTTCGTTAAGGCAAGATCACACTTTTTATTTCGGCTGCATTCATTATAGCTTATGGCTTCTGAAAGAGAAAGATCACGGTCTTGGTTTTAACCGAACCGACCGCTTAACATTCGCAATCGTTGTAAAACCCTCAAACCTGGGAACTTCCTCGTCTACAAAAGTGGGTTAGGCACAATGCCGATTGGTTCCGTGACGGACACACCGCTTGTTGTTTTAACGTGACTTCTGAAGGTTAAGTTCACGTTCTTTGTTTAAACTGAACCAACCGCTTACATTTCGCGATCGTTGTAAAGATTCTTCTATGACATGCAACCTACTCCATTAAATCCTCAAACCTGGCAAGAACTTCCTCGTCTACAAAAGTGGGTTAGGCTCAATGCCGATTGGTTCCGTGACGGACACACCGCTCTCCGATTGTTTCATTCGTTATGCGACTACCGCCCATTAGACCGCAGCTACTGATTGCTCTCTACACCTGATTAGCTATGGCGTACCTCGCTGACACTCGGTATAACGACAATTATAAGCATTACGATTGGATGCGCTCCATTCGATAATTAAGACTTTGAGACGGTCGGTGCGGTTGTGTTTTGTTTTTATTTTATATCATCAGTGTTTATTAGCTTTGGGAGATGAGCGGTTGAGTCTGAGCGGTGTAAAGTTATCATTTCTCTTACTTTACATTGAAATGGTTAATTTGGGTGTTTTTTTAATACGTATGGTATGGTTACTTTACACTGAAATGCATTAATTAGGAGGATATTAATTTTTTTAATACTTTTAAGGTATACTCATTTAACCTTGCTTACATATTTAGGTAAATAAATAAGTGGGTAATTTTTTCTCTTCTTTTCAACACAAGGTCTATCATTGATTGAGAAGCCAATTTTTTTTTATTACTACAAGAGAAAGAATAAATACGTGTGCACCATTACAATAATTATAAAATGAAAGAGCTAGTAATAATAGTTGTTTTAACTAGTTTTTTTTGCATGCTTAACATCACGACTATTTCCCCGAAGGGTTCACAAAAGCAGTCCTCTGCCATAGTCTACTTTTCACCAAATAGCGACTGCACATGTGCACATGTGTTTTTTTTCATGTTTAATATTTTACGAAGCTTGAAATCTTTTGTAATCGAAATGAGAAGACCCTGTTAAGGATTTCGAAATACTATAATATTTTCCTAATGATCCTATTACATTGCGTGTTGTGGCATCGTAAATTTACTTTCCAATTACACAAATCATCTCAGGATTCTGTAACCGGAACTGCACATTACGCGCATTGTGCTTTCTTAACCGCGTAATTCGTAATGAGATCGATACATTAACGTTTCATTGTAACTTGTTCCGATATTTTTTATATGACGAGTTCATTATTTTTATTTATAAAAATTGTGTCGTAAAATTTAATTTTCAATAAATAAATAAATAAACTTTCCTACATTCACACCAATTATCTAGCCCAAGAGTAGCTTCGAAGAAACTTGTTAAATGATTACTAGACAACGGATAAACATACTTAAAATACTTAAATACATACTATTATACATAGAAAACACCCAGACCCGAGACAATTTGGAAAAACAATAATTTCTAAATTGACCCGACCGGGGATCGAACCCAGGACCTCATGGATGGCGACACCATGAAAACCGGTGTACAAACCACTAATAAATAAATAATCACAACAAATAATATTAAGTTTTAATACTATTAAGGTTACCTATATTCTATGTCTGTAACCGTGTCGCATGGCGGTAGAATACTACCCTCTCTTCCCTTGGGTGTCGTAAAATACGACTAACGGACTAAATACTGCACATACTTCCAGCAACATAGAGCGGCGACGGGCTCACCACCTGTCATGCTGAGCATATGTGTAGTCGCTATTTGGTAAAAAGTGGACTATGGTAGAGGACTGCTTTTGTACTTGACAACTGAATTGTAGTAAACGTCTAGGTGTACACTTTGAAAAGAAATAAAAATATATTTTCGCCGCTCCTGACGCGCGAATGTCAAAGCCAGACTAAAGCAAGATGCCGAGTCGACTCTGCAGATGAGTGGAACATAGTGCGTGTTAGGAAGGGCCTATCTAGTGTAACGTATATATCGCTGTGTAGCAGTGCATTGCTTTTCCTGTTCTCATTGGCAAGTTTCTGACTAACCCTTTGGGCATAATCGTAAGTATACTTATGTTTGAATTTAAATATTCGTAATGAATGTATTATTTAGATTTATTGAATGTATTAATACTTTTATTGTAACATAATAACACAAACATTTCAATACAGATAGACTATACTTATATTGTAACATTACACAAACATTTACATTAGAAATAAAAGAGCAAAAATACAAAGTTACAACCAGCCAGATGGAGAGAACTTATACACTCTATGTTTGGAGGTGCAAACATTCAAAACATGGTTACACAATTAAATGCAAAAATAATTAATAAAATAAAATAACATTAAGTAAAAAATAAATAAATAATACAGTGTAATAAATATGTGTAGGTATATGGTATACATATACATACTTAAACATAATAATCTTAGGTAGGGAGTAGCGGACAACGACAGCTATGCAGCCCTATCCGGGTTAAAGGGAAAGGTAGAAATTCTTCACGAGCTCCTTGAATGCGTGAACGGTTTTAGCTCGCCTGATCGCAACTGGAAGCGAGTTCCAGAGACGTACAGCTTCAACAGTAAATGAGCAATCGTAAAAGGTGGTGTTGTGAAGAGGGGATTTAAGGGTTACATTTTCTGATGACCGCAACGAGCGCGAGTTGGAACAATAAAGGAAACTGAAGCGTTTCTTTAGATAGGAAGGATAGGTGGGATTGAATAATATGTTATATAGAAGGGAGAAGATGTGAGTATTCCGGCGAAGACGAATAGGAAGCCACTTGAGTTTATAGCGGTACTTAGAAACATGATGATACTTGCGCAAGCCAAATATGAATCGAATACAAAGGTTTTGAAGGCGCTCAAGTTTATTTAGCTTTTCCTCCGAGAGATCAAGATAGCAGGCGTCAGCGTAGTCTAAAACGGGAAGAAGCAGCGTACAATACATTTTCATAAAAGAGCAAAAGAAAAGAAAAAATATGTTACAATTTGGCGGTCTTATCGCTTAAAGCGATTTCTGCCAATACACTCTAAGATTGGAGATCTACATTTTAATGTGCAGCATTCAAGTGTTTTAAGTTAAATTTTTATTTTTCTTTGTACTTCTAAAGGTTTCAAGTGCACTGTTGTTGTAAGATTCAATTAGTTAACCAATACTAATGCATGTTTTAAGTACATTCTAACACTAAAGCTTTTTAATCTGATACAAGTCGTTAGTGAGCCAAATACCTACTATGCATATAATTATTTTTTGCCACTTTACACTACCCGCGTCGTGAACCGATATAGATAATAAACAATAATAATATTGTAATAAGCACAGAAATCAATTTCAGGTTGTGTTATTATCTACTAAAAGGATAAAAGTAGTTAGAGAGGTGAACTCATCTAAATGTATCAATCTATAGTCTCGTGCCTTACTTGTCGATTTGCGCAGTCAAATAGAAAATTGGTGAGAAAATTGATGCGGTCACAATGAACTGCGACGACCTCAGCAGGAAATAGCTAACATCAGTGCCAATGACATTCAAATTACACAGACTCACTTCTTAACTAATACCAATATGGTGCCAAAATGATTGTGGTCGATTCATCGAAATACAAGTTTTAAATTCGAAAGGAAAAGTAAGTAACATTACAAATGATTCATTCCATATTCAGTAGGTACTTTATTTCACTTCTCTACGTCTCACGTGAAGTAAGGAATGCCTTTTATTAAGTTTTATGGCGTCCCTGCCGATGCAGATAATGTTATCTCTGTTTGGAAAGAAAAGATATATGAAACTGGATTCGAAATTAGTATATCATCCTCCACTTTATCTAGTCATTTCGTCGAATCAACCCTTTTATCAAACTTAAAATCCAAATAGACATTTATAAATTGAAATGAGCAACTGAGTATTAGGCGCTGCTTTTGGGAATAATCATTAACAAATTGCTTCTGAACAGATATTTTTGTAATGGCACTTGTTTGTGAACGGACTTATCTTTAGTGATCAATTTATCGGCTCGTTAGCGACTGATAAATGTGATTCGATTGCTCTATGATTATAAAGTAGTTTATCACTGTAATAGCTCTGATTGCTATGGGAACGTTTCTTTGTTAGTTTTTGTGGATACCACATATTTATGTCTCATATCACAAGCCAATGTATAAAATGACAATTTGGTTTTATCGTATCGGTTTTTGTGGAATTCTTCTTTCGTCTTTATTTCACAAAATTGGTTTTAAGCGTGGAGTGTTTACGGACATCGTTTACTAAAACCATGTAAGGCAGAAAACAAAGTTGCACTCATGTAAAACAAATGTTTATGGTGCTAGGGCTGTATAACTGGTAGTTCGGCTTTGTGGTGCCGCGAATCAGAGGGAACCCGTTGAATCTGCGGATCGCATGACCGCGGAAAGGCTTGTAGTACGATTACTCTGTAGGATGCCGCTTATAATCGGCCATTTTATGATGATTTCTGACTTCTGGGCGGCGATTCTCGTAATGAATACTCGCGCCGCATTAGCTTTTAAGTACTGTAGCAAATTAAATTACACTAGTTTGATGAATGAACGAGCCCATAATTTAATTTAACGACCGCGAGTATAAACTTCCTAATGAAGCGTACGGTAATGAGCCAGTTAAACATTCAAATAAAAGGTGAGTTAGCAAGGGAGCTCTATAAAATTTTAGTGTTTTTTTCGGAAACGGAGTTTACCCGTCTTTTTTTGAGTTAAGCTATCCTTATTCCGGCAGATTGGTTGTACGTGACATGATCCAAATCGGTATAGTTGCATAGTGAGTGAATCGGCCGCGGCGACAGCTCCAGACCACCGGCAGCGAAAGTTTTTTTAGTAAGCCTTCATTAGAGAGCGACAAGTGGATGACATGTCGCTACTACTTCCTAGCGAGGTTCGCTCGGTATTTACAATTTTATGCGACTCGCCTTGGTAGATTTACACACTGATTGGCCGTGATTAAGCCGTATGTTGACACGCAGAGTTGCTCTAAAAAGCTGATGGCTGTTTTGTGCGACTCTTTTCAGTACAACAGCCAAGCTTTTTTATCACTTTTGTCCCCATTACTGGCGATGTAAAGTAAGATTATAATAGATTGATTAAATTATATCTTTTAGTTTTCCAATTCACAGTATGCAAATAGGTAATTCAAACAAAAAAGTTCACATCAACCCAAAAAATAAGTACCGACGCCTCAATAAGATCTCTCAATCACAAACAGTTTCATTACACTCAATTCATTCTGGATGTTTGACGGCATCAATTCAAAGTCAAACTATTATTATAAAGAGCTTTTTATTGAGTTTACTGAATGTAAATAATATCAATCTAAGGCGCATTATGATAGGTCAGTTGTACTGTGCGTTGTGTTGACAGTCGCCGACGTCATTTCAAATGTAATTTCTTCCATTTATGATAACCAGGTGCCTGGAAGAGTCGTTGAACCTTATTGTTGGTAAAATACTTTCCGAAATTATCAAGTCGATTGGTTACAGTGTCACACCGTAGTTGGTATATAACGACATAATCGACTACCAAATGTCATCTCGATATCTCGATGTCACTATGTGTGTGAATATTTAATGTAGGCCATTTTTTTGGTAACATATAATGATTATCTGCTTCCACAGGCAGGATATATCACTGGTGGTAAGGTTTTTGTCGTATCTTTGGGACGGTTTAATGCGGTTAATTTTATGGCAGCCAGTGGCGGGCTAATTATTTGAATAGCACGACACGACATCCCTTTGATCGGCGCCGGTGACACGCAAGCGCAATGAACTGGGCGGAGATGACAATTTTTATGAACGACGAGTTGTTTTGAAATTGTCGTTGTTTGTTGTTGTATGAGACGTAATAGTGACATTTTTGTTGTAATTTATACAATACAAAAGTTGAGGATAAAATTGCTTTCTTTTTTTTTATATAAAAGAGGGAGGCAAAACAGCAGGCGGGTTACGTGATGGGGAGTAATCACCGCCGCCCATGGACACCCGCAAAACCAGAGGAATCGCAGACGCGTTGCCGGCCTTTAAGGGAGGAATAGGTTTAAGGAAGGAATAGGAATTGGGAGGGGGGGGGGGAGGGGCCTCCGGAACCCTCACTGGTCGGACGAAACACAACAGCACCAAGTGCCATTATTTCACGCCGAATATTAGTGAGAGGGTGGTATTACGCCGGGCGAGCTGGCCCAATGCGTGCTGCAACGCAGCGTGGCTCTCTCTACCACTCTAGCTTAATAGGCTTTCTAGCTATTGTTAAAATTACAACAACATTACATTACAAATATGAAAACTAAGGTATACGCCATTATTAAAGAACATACATACGAATGTTTTAAGACTGCTTCTATTCTTACCTACTTAATTTACTTAGGTACCTAAGTACCTAACACACAAAGTTTACACACCTCACAACAAAAAGTTTATGCATTTTTTGTTGGTACAACTAGTCCATTTAATATTTTCATAGAGACCGACACACCAGCAGGATAACGATAAAATATATGCCCTAAGTTTTTAAAACAATTGTGATGGGTTACTTTTTTCATCTTTTTCGTCAACTTCATTCAGGTTTTTCAATTAACAGTTACGGCGTATGACGTAGACAAAGAACACACACAAAAAATATTAAAACTACCATCATTAACATTTCTCGATTTGTAACGTGAACTTGAAGATAAGAGGCCGCTATTTTACAAAAAAGGAAGAATTCGAGTCATCTAAACATTTGGGTTAGGTCATTAAAAGTAAAGTTTTAGGGGTATCTTGCTGACACACCTTTTTAGCTCTATCCCCTCGCAGTATAATTGTTATTTTTACGAGGGCTCGCTCGAGATACTTTAGATATTTCTGTGACATATACTACCTGCTACTGAGTTCCAATTCATTAAAGGCAGTTAAGGGGTTTTATTATAGGCCGACAATTTATTACATTAGTACCGTTGATTAATAAATAGCCAGGAAATAGAGCGTACTAGTGCGTTGGTATTTTTGGTCAATGTCTTAATGGTTTTCATTCTTCTCATTTGAGTTTTTGTAGTACATAAGAATGCTGGTAATAGTAAAAATTATAAAATCATATAACCTAAGAAAAATTACAAATATTTTCTGAAAATGTATCATTGGTTAATCTAAATTACCCGATTTTGAAAACGCAAACTATTTAGTTTGCGTTTTCAAAATCGGTAACTTTTAAGATTGTTTTGTTCATAAAGCAAAATACTGTTATACCTACAAAAAAACCCCAAAATCTTATTCTGTAATTTTTCTCTATAGAAACAAATGAGTAGCAAGCACAAATATTCCTTTCTTTTGTGCGAAACGTTTTGAATTGTAACAAAAGAGGTGCCCGCTTAGCGACACTTGAACTTGTATACAAAAATAGCTTTGAGCGTGCCCGCGCAGAGATTTAGGTCACACGCTCATTGGCGGCAACTTTACACTGGCGGCCAAGGACGGCACCCAGGGCAATCGTGCGCACGTGAAATTGCATTGAGCTAATAAAACTAGAGACAACACCGTGAAGTAAGTTTTTGCGCACTGAGTTGCTGCTCATGAGCTGCAAACGCTTGACAACAAAGCCCCGCCTACCTGGTAGGCTACTCTTGAAACA
The DNA here is from genome assembly GCA_963921215.1 of Scoparia ambigualis. NCBI lineage: Eukaryota > Metazoa > Arthropoda > Insecta > Lepidoptera > Crambidae > Scoparia > Scoparia ambigualis. Next base: position 25,280,077 of record OY992510.1, on the reverse strand, counting down.
GAATTGCATTAATCAATTTCCAATCACAAATCTAAAAAATGTTAAATGGCACTTTTGTAAGCGACAATAGCGCCACATTGGAATTAAATTGCGTGGAAATGGATTGAACAAATTATTATCGAGATGGCGTTCCGGAAATATCTTTAATTATCCCAATATCGACACATTATAATCGCATTGGAATTGTATTAAGATTGAGTTTGCGTTCGAGAGTAACTCCCCTGACCGCCTACCAACGCGTGAGGACGCGTTGTAGGCGGTCGGGGGGGTTCAATAGCTGCTCTAGTTATAATATCTCCATGTGAAATTGATGTTTCAGATTTCCAACTGCGTTTGGTTATACGGAATCGCTTCATTTACAAGTGCTCAAAATAAAACGTTTGGTCGGCACGTTCCGTCCTTTTTGGATGAAAATTTTATTCCGATGCAGGATTACTCGATGTTTATGTATTTGTGAGTAAAATTACTGGAACAGCAAAAGGATTAATGACGAAATAAGCATGAAAGCTATAGTTTTCACAAAAACTTTTACCGTAGTTTAGTTTATAAGAAAACCAAACAATCTTAACAACAAAAAAAAGAAGATATTATTTGATTGTTGTTCTAATTAATTATGATAATATTTGGAATGACAACTTCTTTTCTTATTTTTTTTGTTTCCAAATCTGATGTAAGTAACGGGGTACAGAGAAATGTGACATGAGTTATCAGTTAGTGATAAAATACTTTTTAACATTTTTAATTCAAGAGTTTAGCAACATAGGGACCAAATTAACGCAATATAACGAATTAACACAAGTTCTTGTCAAAAAATATTAGCAGGTAATTCAGACAGTCATAAATGTGTAACCTTTCAAAAAGAAGGTAAGTAATCTTTCTTTCCGCCCTGAAAAAAAAACTTAATTCTCTCCAACGATATTTTTAATACGGTAGTCAATCTGTAGTTTTATAGGTTTAACTACGTAATTACAGAAGTGGAGACCACGTCCACGCGCGACCGGTTCTGACACTGACATTTTCTAGGCAACCTGTATATACTCGTATATAGTGTTAAAAGTTTTCATTAAGTCGGTACGGCCTCGTATTAATATCGTCAATTATACCATACTATTAATACGAGTCGAGCCCATATTTCAAATTTAATTTCGCTCATTTCTGAGTTCGGTTTAAATTGGCAGTGATATCTCATTTATTTTCTTGACACTTTCTTCCTATATTTATATGCAGCTGATTTATTTTGAAGTATCGGAACAATAAAGCTACTAACGTTCTTTCTTGACAAATATTTTTTTGGCTATTTCGTGGTCGAGTGTTTAGGACGCCGGGTCTGGCGTTGTACCATCTCTAAGGTTTCGGTCGGTTTAGAAAAAAAAGTTATACTAAATTGATTTCGGGTCTGGGTGTTTTTCTATGTCTAGGGATATATATCCGTTATCTAGTTTAACCATTTTAATAAGTTTCAAAAGAAGCTTAACTTACTCTAGACAATTGGTGTGAGCGTAGAAAGTATTAATAAATAAATAAATAATAATAGTAACTAGGTAGGTAGTAATTTTTTTATTATTTTTAATCATTTAAAAATATCGAATTAGCTAGCCAGATTGTTTCAAACATACCCACCATAAATGTATCCTCCTGGGTAGTAAACCCTAACTAGCCCTTGGGTTTAACCACTTCTTTAAGTTCACATATTAATAAAATTAGTTCCTACATCCTCTTAGCAAAGAAGGGATGGAACTAGGCATTGAGGTACAACATCCTCCCCTTTTCTCGAGCTTTTCTTACTGCCCAGGCTGAATACCAGCGTTGTAGCGATCTACTTTGTTCGCAACAACACAAGCTGAGGCGGGGTCCTGAAAGACAATAAATTGTCTTCTGTTAAATGTGTTATTTTATAATATTTTATTGTGTGTCAAAAATTTTTTCTCTCTTTCTCTTTTACTGGGTAGGGGAAGGGAAGGTAGAATGCATCGGTGCATGCGTAAGACAGTATTTTAGTTATAAAAAGGCCCTATTAAGATACAGCAGATACAAGTGAGTTTGGAGTTAAACCTAAAAACCTCTACTAAAGACATAGCCGATACAGGTGAGTTTGGTATAAAACAATCGGTTCTGCGCAAATGGTCAGCGGGCAGCTGCGCGCGCCGGTCGCGTGCCCGCGCCGCACGAGCGGAGCCGAGCGGCGCCGATCGGTGCCGAGCGGAGCCGAACGGCACGAGCCGGCCCGAGCGACGCCGTCAGACCGATTTGGTTGGTCTTAGCTGGTTGGCTCGGAAAAGGTGAAGCGCCGTAAATATTTGAATGATTAATGTTTTTTTATTTTTCACAGATTTTTCTCTTTGTTTTTATAGTATAATGACAGTACATTTTAAGGAATATTAAGCATATTATCCGACTGCAACATTTGCCTCATAAAAATAATATACTTAATTGAGAGATCATTATCATTTATATTCCGAATAAATGGTGTCCCGCTCATTGATATTAAAACTTTTTTTTTATAATTTGCAATAGAATTGTGCTTAACCTTTTTGGTAATATTTTAAAGCGTCTAACAATTATTTAAATTTAATTTAAAAACACCATAATCTTGTTAATCTGTGGATATGGATAATTAGAAAAAAACACAGTATATTTAAAAATGTAAACTGTATAAATAAAGTAGTAGTGAAAAAGAAAAACCATGATTCTAAAAATAGAGCGGACGTATTGGAAATAGCAAGAGCGTGTATCCTTAGTACAAAAACGGGAATTAGAATCAGACGGAAGTCTATGGAGAAAAAAGCAAGACAGGCCAACTGTGCCGCACAGTCGACTAACCCACTCAATTAGACGGACAACATAATGACGTGCAATTTGGTTGCAAACGGATGCGTCGCATAGTAACCAACAATTAATATGAGCGGATTAATGAGTCCGCCGAGCGACAAAACGATTCGCGTATCCACAGGTGTGCAGTTTCCGCGGCATCTAGTTCATCTAGAACAACGGGTCGGCACAATTAGTTGTGCCCGACGGAAATAACCACCTATAATGGATCCGAGCATCCCTTCCATTATCAAAAATTGCTATTGCGATTTGATTCTGATGGGCGGGCGCGACGTGAGCCAGTTGCATTTGTCTTTTTCAAATTAAATGCGGCAATGTAGCATACACCGGCCCCCCATTGTATGTTATTATATTTTTCGCGAAAGGTAACTTGAGTTGGAGCACGTGTGGGGAATACCTTTTTTGTTATTTTAATGTCGCGACGTCCTGTGCATTCATTACTTTGGAACAAGCTATGCGTATGCACCGCATTGTATTGTGTATTCGCCGTTTATCTAAGTTGACACTGGTTTGTAATGTTTAAAGAACTGTGTCGATTAGTGACACTTCTGAATTAATAATACTCAGAAGGGAGAAATATTGTAAATAGGACAATTTTTTTTTTTTAATTTATTTAAAAACAAAAAGAATACAATTAAGGTACATAAAGACCGCATCACGATAACCTCTTAGGGTTTATCTGGGTGTCGGTGAGTCGCTAGTATAATTTATTAATTAGCGGAAGATGTCAACGATAATCTAAGTAGATAAAATCAACCCAGACCTCCGCTAACATCCCTCGTAATTATGTAATGCTTTTTTAACTTAGATCTTAGAAATTTAACATTGTTAATATACATTGATTGGAAAACTACTGAAAGTTTATTTAAATATAAGGGTACAAGATAATTGCTGACTCTAGTTCCATACACATTTATGGCGTTTGGTAGAATATATTTATTATCATAAGAGATGTTTCTGAGATTACTAGGCCTTGATTTTTCTATTAAGCAATCTGGGTTGTTTATTTCAGTTAAAATGGAAAATTAAATTTTTCGAAATACACTCATAACATTACAGTATCTAAAAAGTTCTAGATCGTTTTCTTTATATTTTTTCTTAATTAATTTAGGTACAATAATTTTTAGTATTTTTAATTGTAGTTTGTAAATCGCGTTGATGTAATTATCATAGGTTCTACCATAGCTACTTAATCCGTAGCAGATAACCGAACCTGCTAAGGCCATATACAACAATCGAAGGGTTTTAAATGGCAGTTTATTTCTAAGTATAACTAATTTGCTTATAATAGATCTTAGTTTATTACAGACATGCTCTTTGTGTGGTCCGTATTATATATACTCACGACTATTATGCCCAAAGGGTTAGTCGGAGGCTAGGCAATGACGACCGCATGAGCAGTATTCTGCCATAGTCCACTTTTTTACCAAATAGCGATTGCACATGTGCTCAGCGTGACAGGTGGTGAGAACGGCGCCGCTCTATGCTGGTGATTGTATGTGCAGTCTTCAGTCTTTTACGACACCCAAGGGAAGAGAGGGGGTGGTAGTATTCTTTCACCGCTACGCGACAAGGTTGGGTTTCGTCAGGATAAACCCCATAAATTATAATTATACCTACTTACTAAATAAAAAAATTAAGAAACAATTCATACCTTTTTTTTAATTAAATTAGAATATATTTTATTTATAGACACTTCTTTGCCAGTTTTGCTTAAAACTATTTATTTTAACATACACAAACAATTAAGTTGGTACTCTTGTTTTGTTTGTAGTTTTTTTTTTTTTTTTATTTGCTTTAAGTAAGTAATATTTTTGCAACTTTTGTGCAGAACCGGCCCTATGTGTATGCGCGCACTTGTGTTTCTACTAATAGCTTGCCTAAAAAAAATGTTGCTGGCGATAAGCTCGTTTATTGCAGGTACCTACTCAAAATGTCTGTTATTCATTTATTTTAGTACCACCTACAAAGCCGTAGGCTTGCGTGAAATTTAGTCTTACAAACTCTCGATTCAAAAATAAAAAATATTACGCTCTACACAACAGCAAAATGCCACTTACTGCTGTTTAACTATTATGTGATTTGAGAACAAAAGACAAAGTGCTGTGCTGTTGTAATTTGGTGAAAAAGTGGACTATGGCAGAGGACTGCTTCTGGCTTCTACATCCTCTTTGCCTAGTATCGGACTATAGTCGTAAATTTATGTAACTATGTATGTATTGAAGTGTAGAGTTATCTGTTTTTTTATATTAAGATCATTATAAAGTAGGACATTATAAGCATTCTTACAAGACGGTTCTTCTCTTACTTTTTCAACTAGATTATATTAGAAGTAATGTGTGTTTGTTTTTTTTGTCATTTTTTCACTACAAATCGTTGCAACAAATCTTTAAATTAGAATGCTTGTAGGTATTTTGTTTCAATCTACATTATTGAAATCTGTATTAAAGTCTGGCAAGGTATCTACATAATATATCCTCATCAAACGCATGATTAAACCAAAATTGAATTTCGTGACCATCAATTCATTAAACTGGGCTGTTAACTACTCACTCCCCTCTTGGTATTAATTAATATGGATGAAAGTAAAAGTACACTTGGCGCTCATTGAAATAACCTTAATCCATTCATGACGTATGCACTTGTAGATCCGTTTAATTCTAAGAAAGCAACAGTTAAATTGATTTCAATTACGGTTGTTAATTAAAACGTAAACTTCATAAGTAACATTTTGTTGACCTCCTTGGTCGAGTGGTTTGTACACCGGTTTTCATGGTGTGGCCATCTCTGAGGTCTCGGGTTCGATCCCCGGTCAGGTCAAATTAGAAATTATTGTTTTTCTAAATGGTCTCGAGTCTGGGTGTTTTCTAAGTATAATAAGTATGTATTTAAGTATTTTAAGTATGTTTATCCGTTGTCTAGTAACCATTTACCGAGTTTCATAACGAAGCTTCTCTTGGGCTAGATAATTGGTATGAGTGTAGGGATGTTTATTTTATTGTAATTATTTACTTTTAAACTGCTGGGCACCGGCCTTCCCACATTTGGACAACATCACATGGAGAGACTGTGTGTGTGTGAGTTGAAGAAAATGGAATAGATTAGAGATAATAATAATTAACAAATAAGAGGTAACTGTGTTCGTATTTTTAAGCACTTCCTTGTGTTTTCCGGTGGTGTTGGTGGGCAGACTACTGTAAGATCGTCGGTTAATCACGTCTATTGTTCAGAAGCCTCCTTCACGTATTCATTCATTCATATGTGTTCAACCAGCTTTAATGTTGGAACTCGTACAACAAAATTTGTTCTTAACTAACATTTGAAATTTTAAAAAAAAATCTACAAACAGAATTCGATACTACACTTTTCTCACAATTCAAGTAAGATGCACAACTATGCCCTCGTGGCTCTTTACAACCCGCTCAAATTTTTAAACACAATCTGAGTAGATTGATAAAAAAGAGTTTTTTTCCACTAACATTGTGTCCCTAAATCACAGCACAGAAGAAAGAGGTCTCCTTTTCTGTGCTTATAATAAACTAATAAAGCCAGAGCTGCAGCTCTATTTTCAGTTCATGAGAAGCATTTTGTCGCACGTAAATGGACTGCTAACGCACCGCAATCGCTTAGAAGTGATTAGGCGTTCGAGGCGAACTCATCAGTGCTCAAAAAATTGCTTAGCATGCTTATGGATCTTGTCAAATTAAATATCTGTACTTAAGTTTATAAACCATTTTAAACAATACCGTAAAGATACCTACATGTTTTGAAAACTATCCTATTCATATAAACGACGTTTATATGAATAGGATAGTTTTCGAATTGATACGATTCTTGGTTAAGACCGATAAATTTTATTTGTTCTCGTCTTTTAGTTCTCTATTGCTGAAAATTTGTTAATTTTTTTTTGCTTTACGTTAACATAGCATACGTAAACACAATTCTGTTTGTTCATTGGTTAAACTAGGAAGGAATGAGTAGAGAAAATAAAAGTTGGTACCATATTTTTAATGAATTTATTTACAGGCTCAACCCATTGGATGATACTGAAGGTTTCTTTTTCATCAATATAAACAATTATTTCAATAAAAATCTTATGATATTAGGAATCTGCCTTATGGTGCTAAAATTAACTATGTACACTAGAAGTCTTTGTCTCAAGATTCACAAATTATATTTTACAAATCGTTGAACTCTTCAAACGTCTACCAAAATGTAGGTAACAGTCTATGATGAACAAGTCTTAATACCATTTAGAGGTTTCTAAAAATATACTTAAAACTAGTGACTAGTTAACAATTATAAACTATATATTACAAAAAAATATTTAACTGGAAGTTACATTATCGCAAGGCTATATTAAGGCACAGCGTTGTTCGGAATCACTTACATTGTAACTAAATGCTTAAGTGGAACAAATGTTCATTTCAGTCTTTGTGTGTTATCTCATCTACGTACGAAATGCGGTTTAAAGATTTTCGTTCGGTGTTCAGTCGACGGAATGCATCGATGAGGTCGTTATAGTCCACCATTATCCCCTCTCATTAGGAATATACTGATTGCGCTTAATTAGAGGTTCTCTCGCAGTCCACCGCGATTCGTCGTTCAGGTTCATCTCAAGGAATACTTGTTTTTCTTCCACGGGTTGCTCAATGGCCGCACTTTGATCACTGTAATGCACGGCTTCTGAGAAAAAAGAAATAAAATATTTAACATCAAATATTGAAAGTAGTTTCTCATTTATTTCACCTTGGAGGTTTGATAACAAGCCAATATTGTGTGAAACCTCACAAGTACTAATGTAGATTGTGACGCGTATCGCTTCCTATGTATCCTGAACTTGTGTATCACCAGATGTTTGCTCGGAGCTTAGCAAATATTGTAACACGTGTGCGCTCACCGCCCTCCTATTTCCTCTTGAGATTTCGTGTTCCGGCAAAGCTAATTTATAGTCAGGTATTGGCCCTAATGCTTCATTTTTTTTTAAGAATTTCAATTTTGACTTTTTATTTACGCGCTACCGGCTTGCGAACTCCGTAAATTTTGACCATATGGTGTGTTGAAAGCTCTCATTGACCGGACGCTGATGTTTATGGGCATATGCGAAAACGAAACCTGTTTCCACTTAAAGGAATAGAGTCCGCTTTTATGAACCTTGTTATTAGAATAGACCACTTTTATGAGCAATTTTCTTTGTACCATGCGGGGCAAACCGCAAAATTGTTAGGATATAATTGTTCTAAGGTGGTTCACGCAGATAAGACGGAATGCGGGTCCTCCTAATATATAGAGTAAAAACAAACTAAAACTATGATTAAAAAAAATGCTACCTAGATCCTTTTTGAAGCGTTATATTTTAGGATTCGCCATTGTTGGAGACACACCATTGTGTGCTTCTAATTCAACAATGGACAGATAAAGTCTATCCGATGGTTCAATGCGCAACCATAATAGTATTTATGTGTTTGCTTTTTGCCTGCAGGATGGAAGGTCGTGAATTTACACGAGTTGCGTAATATAAAAGAATAAGCCGGCACCCGAGGTAACCGTGACGAAGGCGGAGAAAAAATAAACTGCATTTTAAGACACTACCTGACTACGAATCGTTCCAACATTTTTGACATAGTTTTTTCTTTAACTTTTTAGTTGTCAAACTTTTAAAAAAATATTTTTTTTAAATTAGTTTAAGCAAAGTATTCCTATTTGAAGACTTGGGAACTACGAACGTTATCAAAAGACGACGCGACAATGTAGACATTGCGATAAGGATTTATCAAAGCTCCGTATGAAGATTATCACCGCAAAATAAACATACTTTAAGGTTTCATTCATAAAATATCTTAACATCCTAAAATTAGATTAAGTCTGACATTGAAAATAAATTAAACAAAGTTTTTTGTAGCTTACCTTCGCTCATTGTTGTTGCCACCACGATATGACATCGAGAAGCTCTTCATCTTCAGGACTCATTGGTTCATAAGAATCGTAGGCGTCATGAGAGCTGGGCCCCATTGAACCTTCCGATACCAAGGAAGGAGCAGGTGAATGCGACTCTTCGGACATAGGTGGTGTTTGAGGGCCACCTGTGCTCATTGCCAAAGCCATCTGAGCTTCTGAACATCCTTCTTCACTATCGTCGAGTAATCGTTTCAAACTTCTTATATATTCCACTGCTAGTCTCAAAGTGTCCACTTTACTTAATTTTCGTGATTGTCCCCTGCCCCCGGCTAGTGCTGCCGAAACAGCCGACGGGATGTGTTGACGGAGCGCCGCGAATCCATTGTTGACTTGCTTCACTCTGTTCCGTTCCCTGGCGTTCCTCCTAGCCACGGAAGCCGGCTGAGTCTGATAAGGTTGATGAAGGTAAGATTTCTTCTTGCAACGGTTGGGGTCGATGGGGGCAGGTGCGAGCCTGCGAGGTGCAGGCGGCTGCAGGTGCGTCAGTTTCTGATCAACACCGAGATTTTGGTAGGCGTGTAAGGTTGCCATCGGCATCGCGAGTGTAAACTTGTCAAGTGTGTCGGGAGAGCACGTGTGCGTGCCGCGCGGAGGTCGCCGGTGGATTGGCGGAGGTGGCGCGCACCCCCGACGCTAAGTAGCGCGCGCGAGCGGCGGCGGCGGCGGCGGGCGGGCGGCGGGCGGTGGGGCGCGTGCCCGGCGCGCGTGCAGCCCGCGACTGCCGCGACGCGCGCCAGCTCCCCCGCGCCGCGCCCGCTCGCTACTTGTTGCACTCCGATCAAAATACGCCGGCGCTTATTATGCCATAGAGCAGTAAGCTCGCGCCGCTATTGTTGCACGTAGTTGCGCGTAATTATCCCGTCCATTACCTTGTTCGGAAGACGGGATCTGTTCGCATCGTCTATTTAGAAGTCGTTAAGGAGAATAGGCGCTGTAAACGTATCGGCGACGATATTGTTTTATTAATGGCTTGGAGCTTTTGTCTGCCTTAATAAGCTTCATAAAGTTTGTTTTTATTTTAATATTGTTCATTGTTTACATGAAAGTAATACCGTGGCTATCTTATTATGCATCATATTGAAAATGAGGTGTTTACATTGTTAAAAGATTTCAATCTTTCCCATTATTATAGAACGTAACATAATGATCAACCATACTTTTACATGATACATTCTTTAGCGGTAGCTGAATAAATAAAAAATTCCTTTGATATGGATACGTAAACAGTATTTTCTATAAATTTAAAAGATGTAGCACCGTATGAAAGTACTTGCTGACTGATTAACAGTGGTCGGAGTAGGTATATTGAATTAAGGTCACTGACATCAAACGTATATGTTAATATGGATACTCCTCCGAGTTTCCGGATTATTATGATAAAAATACCGAAACATCGAAATTATTACATGAAACTAGTTAAAAATGTATCAATACTCTCAACGCTATGCTGCTAGTGGCGTAGATGACCAGAATTTAATAGTAAAAAATGACTGGTGTGTAAAAACCTTGTTGTAGTAAAAGTGTTGGAGTAAAAGCCTAAGCATGTATAAAATGATATAATAATAATATTCATTTCAACACACGACATCCGGCAAACAGGGTCTTTTGTCCTCTTATCTCTATGCTCAACGCATCTGACCAATTAGAATCAAGTATCCAGGATGACTCATTGACTGTTTGTTCGAAAACAATGCGCTCGCACCGACATCCAGACCAAGTGGCTCACTCACTTATTTCGGTTCGTGGAGTGCGCTTATTTTATGTGTTGTGAATATCTTGACTTGACCCTGGCTTGTTTACTGTCTTCTGAAATCTACTTAAAACGACGAATTTGGCTTATAACTACGGACATCGATTTATTACTCTTGGATTGGGCCCATTTGAAGTTGTTTTTGTACGGGTAAGTTTTAATTATTTTCACTATATAAGAAGGTTTTAGAACTTGGAAACAGTTAAAAAAATCACTTTATAGCAATCATCACAGCGCATGAGAGTCCGGTACGCACACCGCAGGGCTATCACCGCTTCAGTTAAAAAAAACACTTTATATGAAACAGAATTTCATTATCGACTTTACAGTTGTGTATGTATATATTGTAAATTTAAATCATTGTTTTAGGTGAGATATAAATAAATATGGCAAAGGTCAAGGCTGAAACAGTGCAAAAGTGGTTATTGCACTATCCTGAGCTACTTTACGATAACGCTAGTGGCACTATATACTGTACAAAGTGTGAAAGTCATTTGAAAGCTGTGAATAGAGGCAACATTACCAAACACATTGAAGGCGCTGTACATCAAGGAAAATTTAAGAGACCGCAAGAGGAATTTTACTTCGACCTCATTAAGTTCCTGATTCTATGCAATATTCCTTGGTCGCAAATGAAAAATCCAGCGTTCAAAGAGTTTTTTCAGAAATATATGTGCAGTACTTGTTGTTGCGTTTGTACCAATCGTAAAGTGGTTGATGAATCACAGTTACGAAAAGTTTATTTGGAGAAGTTTTATAGGAATAAAATCAATTCGATTTATGAAACTAATAAAAATGAGAAACTATGGATATCGCTGGATGAGACAACAGACATTTTTGGTCGATACATAGTCAATTTCCTAATAAAACCATTGCATCCTAGTAATAGTGCAGGCCGGCCTTATTTGATTGCTTGTAAAATGCTAACAGCAGTAAATGGACAAACAATAACACAATTTGTACTGCAATGTCTAGAAAATTTATGGCAAAACACTTTTGAAGCGAAAGTTGACAATATTTTAATGCTTTGCACTGACAGTGTAGCGTACATGCTATCTGCAGGGCGAAATTTAAAACATTACTTACCTGAAATGAAGCATGTGACATGTTTGGCGCACGCTCTTCATCGTGTAAGTGAGCAGATAAGGTCAGAATACAACGATGTTGATATTCTTATATCAAATGTTAAAAAAGTATTTTTAAAGGCTCCTAGTAGGGTAAACATTTTAAAAGAAAAATATCCTGACTTACCGTTGCCTCCGCAACCAGTCATTACCAGATGGGGTACTTGGTTACAGGCAGCATCTTACTACGCTCAACATTTAGATAAAATAAAAGAAGTTTTATCCTGCTTGAGCAGTTCTGATGCTATAGCCATACGAAACGCAAAAAACATTTTGGAAAAACAAAATTTAGAAAATGATTTAAAATATATTGAAGAAAATTACTCTATTATACTACTAGCCCTAAAAGAGTTACAAAAACAAAATTTATCTCTAGCTGATTCACTTTTAGTATTTGATCAAGTAAGGGCTACGCTTAACGAGTGCAATAATGAGAATATAAAAAATAAAATAGAATCAGTTATGGAACGAAATCCAGATTTAGATACAATTAGAGAATACAGCGAGAGTATTGAAAAAAGCGTAGCAAATAATCAGAAACTTTATTTCAAATTCGCTCCATTGACATCTACAGATGTTGAACGATCATTTTCCACTTACAAATGGATCTTAGATGTTAAAAGAAATAGCTTAAAATTAGAAAATATTGAAAAAATTATAGTTATTTATTTTAATTGTATAGAGACAGAAAATCAAAATGTAGAACTTGTAACCGATGAGGATTAAAAATAATTATTTTTAATAAAACTGTAATAATGATTATTTGTATTAACAATAAACAATTTTGTTTGCTTACATATGGTTTTTTATTTTATTACTCTATTTACCAAATTTTTGGAAACTCCGGTACATTCCGGAAGAAATGCATGTCCATGTTATGATATCATGACGCAAGTATCTAAAATCAATATACCTACTCCGACCACTGCTGATTAATCAAAAAAATTGGCTGTTAAGGGCAGGCGTAGAGTTCATCGAGCAATGCTTGTTTTTTATTTCACTTGAGATATGATACGGTGGTACATAAGTTAATATTCTATTACATAAGTCTTGAATTCAATTCCCAAAAACAGTTTACGATAAAAGGTTTGGGAGCTCGCATTTGGTAAGAGTAGTAATAAAGTTCCACAATTGTAGCAAATAAATAGATAGGTTGACAATACTTTTATTGTAACTTAACACTGTTTTTATAAAAATATTGCGCTTAGGAAAGAACGCATGAGTTTGATGGACACTCTAGACATTTACGATTCTAAACTAAAAGAAAGTAGACAGGTGTATGATCGAGATACCAAACAACTACAATCTGACATACAGAGATTACATGAGTCTCTTGATACTTTAAATAAAAAATACTTGTTGTCGCAAAAAGAAATTGAAGAACACATTAAGTCTGCCACAGAGTTAGTAGATCTGTGCAAGTACAATGCAGAACGATATGACTCTCTTTTGAATAATCAAGTAGATTTGTTGCCATCCGTAACACCCATAAAGAGTGTCATAAATGGTATCCCAGTGGTACCCTGTGCTACATTTGCTAATAATAATAATATATCGAGTGATAGAAAGTTAATAAAACGCAACCTACCTTTAGACAAAAATTCTTCTGTTGAAGGAATGTCTAGAAAAACTCTTATCTTTTCTGACAAGATAGGTCAGGGCCTGGGTCCGCAGCTTAAATCTAAACTCAGCCACGAGCTTATAAACTTTTGCAATCCAGGCCAAACATTCACTAATTTAGTAAGTACATTAAGCAAGCAGGAGTTGAATCATTCAACAAATGCTCTAATACTGTGTGGTGATAGTCTCACAATAAAAAAGCGTGACCTTTTAAAAAGCATAGAGAGTTTAATTGATATACAATCTAAAACTCATTGTAAAATAATAGTTTGTGCCTTTCCCTATGCCTGTAACTTATCGTGGAAACAAAACAAACAGATCTTTGATTTGAACTTACTTTTGTATAACTCCACTTATCGTCACAGTGACAGTATTGTATTTTTTGATACAAATAAATTTATATCTAGTTTTAAGTTGACTACTGATTCTATGTATTTAATATACAAAGACAGGCTACAGATAGCATCATTGCTAGCATATAATTTAAAAGACACAGTTATAAGTAGTATAACAATGTCGACCCAAAATTATCGCACTGTTAGTATTTCTACTAATGTAAATTTAGTTGATAAGTCTTGCACAACCTCTAGTTTAAACTAAGAGGTAAGACAAAAGCCAGCCCTATCCAAATTAAAATAGTTCATCAAAACATGCAGGGCCTGGCCGGCAAAGAGTTAGAAATTGAACTTTTTTTATTACATGAAGATATAAACATTTTATGTATAACTGAGCACTGGCTTAAAGATTATAGGTTAATTTTTAATATTAAAAACTTTCAGCTTTCCAGTGCTTTTACTAGAACAAATGCAATTCGCGGCGGATCCTTAATATTTGTTAATTACAGTAAACATAAGATTACGGAACGAAAGGATGTAGTTTCCCTTTCTATTGAACGCGTTATTGAGCTGTCATGTGTCGAGTTAGAGAAATTTATAATTGTTTGTGTATATCGACCTCCTTCTGGTAATTTTAGTGTCTTTGAAGCCACTATGGAAGATGTAATTAAGATGATTTGTAAATCTAAAAAGAAAATAGTAATTTGTGGGGATTTCAATGTAAATTTATTAGACAGTCATTCAACTAGTGTAAGATTAATCTCGTTGTTTAAATCATTTGATTTGGATTACCAATTTAGAGAACCGACTAGAATTACAGCAACCACTGCAACCTGCTTAGACAATTTTTTTTTGTAACTTTGCTCCTGAGTCTAAGTTCATACTAACTAATTTATCTTCAGATCACTGTGGGCAAAAAATAGCTTTTACTGAATATGGACACCCTAACTCAGAAGAAATATCTTGTAGGCCAGTGACAGAGAAACGGGTTAAAATTTTCAAGCATAACATAACTGCTAAACTTGCATGTTTACCATTTATACAGGAAAATCCAGATGCTCTTTACAAGCATTTTTTTGATCTTATAAACGGTGAATTTAATAAAACTTTCTCAATTAAAAAGTTTAAAACTAATATTTCAATGAAATTTAGGGATTGGGCTACAGCTGGTTTGCATAAAAGTAGGGCTAAGTTGTATGACTTATATGAGCAGAAAAAATATAATAATAGTCCAAGTTTTCTAGAGTATATCAAAAAGTATTCGAAAACTTTTAGGAAGGCTTGTGCATGTGCCAAGTCATTATTTATTAGTGAAAAAATTAAAAAGTCTGATAACAAAATAAAGGCAACATGGAACTGCATAAACCGCGAAACTGATAAAATAAAGCCACGTGATACTAAGTTTTCTTTAAGAATAGGCAATAGATTTTTAAGTGAAGACAATAAAGTTGCTGATGCTTTTGAACAGTTTTTTACAAATATACCAATTGCCACAACTATGTTACTCAACTCTTCACCAAGTAATGCAGAAATTCTGCTAAAAAAGTATGTACCCATGTGTAATGAAGTGTTCAAATTTAAACACGTAAACTGTAAAGACGTACTTAAATCCTTTAAATCTTTAAAAATAAAAAACACTTGTGATATGTGGGATATTTCAACAAAAATTATTAATAATATTATCGAGTCCATTGCGCCTTATCTTGTAGTCATATTCAATAGCTGTGTTGACGAAGGAGTTTTCCCAGATCTCATGAAGCATAGCAAAGTTCTGCCACTTTTCAAATCGGGTTGTAAAGATGACCCGAGCAATTTCAGGCCTATTTCGATTTTACCTACTCTTAGTAAAGTTTTTGAAAAACTTATTTTAGATCAACTCGGCTCCCACTTCGCTATAAACCACCTTTTTCACAGTGAACAGTATGGTTTTACCAAGGGAAGGTCTACTACTGATGCTGGTGTAGCTCTGCTAAAACACATATTTGAGGCTTGGGAGGGATCGCAGAATACTTTTGGAGTGTTTTGTGATCTCTCCAAGGCTTTTGATTGCGTTGAATACAACACCCTTTTAATAAAGCTAAAACACTATGGAGTGCACTCTGATGCCTTGAAATTGATTCAATCATATCTTAGCGGCAGAATCCAAAAAGTTAGCGTGAACGGATCCATATCATCCGGATCTTCTGTGCTAATGGGGGTCCCACAAGGGTCAATACTAGGTCCATTTTTATTCTTAATCTATATTAATGATTTACCATTTTATGCGGAAAACTTTTGCAATATTGTTTTGTTTGCTGACGATACATCTTTGATATTTAAGACTGATCGAAATAAAAATAGTTTTGATGACATCAACAGTGCCCTAACAGATGTGTTGAATTGGTTTACTACTAATAATCTTCAATTAAACGCGAAGAAAACCAAATGTATAAATTTTACTCTACCTAACGTAAAGAATATTATAGGAAATAAAATTAAACTGAATGGTGAACTGTTGGACCTTGTTGATTCAACAGTTTTCTTAGGTATTACCTTAGATTCAAAAATACAGTGGTACCCTCATATTAGCACCCTTGCGGGGAGACTTAGTTCAGCTGCTTATGCTGTTAGAAAAATTAGGCATTTTACAGACGTGGAAACTGCTCGATTAGTCTATTTTAGTTACTTTCACAGTGTTATGTCCTATGGTATACTACTTTGGGGTAAAGCAGCAGATATAGAAACCATTTTCATTTTACAGAAAAGAGCAATAAGGTCCATATATAACCTAGGATCACGTGACTCCCTTAAGGAGCTGTTTAAAGAAATAAATATTCTTACAGT
Source organism: Scoparia ambigualis (assembly GCA_963921215.1). Lineage (NCBI taxonomy): Eukaryota > Metazoa > Arthropoda > Insecta > Lepidoptera > Crambidae > Scoparia > Scoparia ambigualis. The sequence continues at coordinate 25,263,638 of OY992510.1, read as the reverse complement.
TGCATCACAATTTATTTATAACTGTATTGTTTACGTGCGTCAAAACATTACTCATTTCAAAAAAAATTGCGATATACACAAACTAAATACTAGAAATAAGTATAAACTTGTAATTCCTAAATTTCGACTTCAGAAAGTTTATGGATCATTTATGGGACAAAGTGTCATAATTTACAATAAAATCCCGAACGATGTTATAATTTTGCCCTTTGACAAATTTAAGACACATGTTAAGGACAGACTTTTAGAAAAGGGCTATTACACTGTAAGCGATTACATCAATGACAAAAATGCATGGAATTAACATTCCTCTAGTTTCGCATACATTGTTCTAATGCGTTCATAGTGCCCGAGTAAAACTTGTAGATTCACTTTTGTTTTTATCTTTTATTTTATATAATTGTTTTATGACTATTGACTGTATAATTTGGTAACGACATATTGTTTTGTAAATGTCGTTACCTCTATATTATTATAAAGCTGTGGAGTTTGTTTTGCCCGTTCTTCTCCACAGCTAAAAGACTTCCTGAATGGGTGGGGTGGGTGGGTGGGTTCCTGTGCCTATCCATCCATCCATATAAAAAAAAAAAATTGACGATTCAAAACGCTTAATTTAAGCTTACTGAATAAAGTTATTTTGATTTTGATTTTTTGACTGCAAACATTTACATAACACATAACAATGAGCACAAATACAAAGTTACAATTTGGCGATCTTATCGCTTTAAAGCGATCTCTGCCAGACAACCAGTCGGATAGAGAGAACTTATACACTCAAAGATCGGAGGTGCAAACCACAGTTAAACAATTAAAAGCAAAAGCAAAGAACTGAAATAAAATACATAATATTATAAAACAAATAAATAATAGGGTGTAACAAATATATAAACATACATATACATACTTAAATATAATAGTCCCAGGTAGGATGTCCGCTGATAATGACAGCTATGCAGCAGGATAGAGTTAAAGGGAAAGGTAAAAATTCTTCACGTGCACCTTAAATGCGTGAATTGTTTTAGCACGCCTGATCGCAACTGGAAGTGAGTTCCAGAGACGAACAGCTAACCTAAGAACAATAAAGGAAGGATAGGTGGGATTAAACAATATGTCATATAGAAGGGAGAGGATGAGAGTATTCCGGCGAAGACGAATAGGAAGCCACTTGAGTTTAGCGCGGTATTCAGAAACATGATCATACTTGTCTTGCGTAAGCCAAATATGAATCGAATACAAAGATTTTGAAGGCGCTCAAGTTTATTTAGCTGGTCCTCCGAGAGATCAATTTTAGTGGCTGTGGGTAAAAAGTTGCAAATGCATATTGCAATGACCACTGATTAAATAAAATACCCCTGAGCAAAGGTAACTTGAATAAAAATGTTTTACCTCACTTGATCTAGGACACAGCTTCGGGTTCATATCAGGTTCGGGTTGCGAACTTGTATCAATATGCAAAACAATTGCAAACGTCATCCGACTAGTGGGCATAGAAAAAAAATGTTGTTATTTACGCCTATATACGTCCCACTGCTAGGCACAAGGCTTCCCACATTAACAACAGCACATAGGAAGCCAAAACCCACCACGATAGCCCAATACATTAGTAGCCAAGACGAACTGTGTAGCTATGCCTTCTTATTACACTGAGTCTAGTCCCTTTAAATCAAAACACAGCAATACAAAATAGTTAATGCTGCTTGTCGGCAAAACTAGGTATCAGGGTGGAATAAAATATTTAGAGCATTGTTGTGTTCCGACAGTTAAGACAGTTCCTCAGTGGTTGAGGATTCTGGATGAAGCGCGCTTCATGAAAGCCATGCGCTTCCTCGTTGTAGAATAAAAAACAAGGGAGGTAGCTATCCAATCAGACTTAGAGCTAAATTTTACCAACAGGTCAAACTAACGAGCATATTTACGTAAAACTATTTATAAATCCGTAAGAGGGCTTTCGCACTACGTCCAACCCGAATCCGATCAGAACCCGTAAAAATACAGATCTAGGAAACTCGTACTGAATTCGGATATTGCTTATGCACTAGTCATACATAGATTTCCGACCATTATCCCAAAAGGGTTAGTCATAGACTACTAGTCTAAGATCCGAGTATAGAACGACCTTCACCGGGAAGGTTAATGGATAAAAAGTATTTTATATCAAATTTAATATGTTAAATAATATATCGCGAGTGGGTTGGCTGAAAAATTTCAGTCCAGTACCTTTAATAATTAATTTAATATGAAAAAATATATATTTTTTTGCATTGCACTGGTTTGGTGTGTGTGTGTGTGTGTGTTTGTAATGAGCTTAACTATGTATAAACATAAAATTTATTTATTTAACCAGACGGTTGCAAATTACTAATATTGACTTGTCTATTTACACCTGCCTACCCAATGTTATGGCAGGAAAAAATAGTCAACCTAACGTTTGCATATTCTATAGGCTTCATACTTTCGATTGGTACCCTGTGTAATTTATCTATTATCGAAATAAGTGCAATATTTAAAAAAAAATTTAAATATTTAATTAATCATATACTGGACTGAAATTTTTCAGCCAACCCACTTGCAATATATTTTTAACACATTAAATTTGATATAAAATACTTTTCATCCATTAACCGGCTCAGTGAAGGTCGTTGTATACTCGGATCCTCTATTATACGCAAAGAAGACCGCAGAAGACCAAAGACCTTTTTGGGATAATCCGTAAAAACCGATCAGAACCCGTAAAAATACGGATCTAGGAAACTCGGATCGAAATCGGGTATTGCTTACGCACTAGTCATACATAGATTTCCGACCATTATATCAAAAAGGTTAGTCATAGACTATGCAAAGAGGACCGCAGAAGCAGTCCACTGATATCGTAGTCCACGTTTAAAATTTCAACGCACATGTGCTCTCAAAAAGGGGGTTAGTGATAGACTATGACTAACTCCCTTTTTGGGATAATCCGTAAAAACCGATCAGAACCCGTAAAAATACGGATCTAAGAAACTCTGATCGAATTCGGAAATTGCTTACGCACTAGTCATACATAGATTTCCAACCATTATATCAAAAAGGTTAGTCATAGACTTAGACATAATATTTCAGCACATGTGCTCAGCGTGATAGGTGGCGCGTTATTTACAATCACACCTAAATATAATCGTCGCGCTGGCGTCAGGTACCGGCAGGTGCGGCGAAGTGTGCCTCGTCAAATGTCGCGGCGAAACCTCTTTAGAGCCTTTTTATAAGTCACAATTTATTGTTTTAATTATTGTTTTTTTTCCATGCGGTTTGGCCAGTGTTAAAGGTTTTCTCTTGTGAATCGTTATTTTTATATAGGTTACATGAACTGTAAAGTACTGTAAAAAAGGAAGATATTTCACTCGTGATTTTCAAGTAAGTACGTTTACATATATTTTTTTGGATTTTATAAAAAATTGTTGTCGTTGTTTTATGAATAAGCAACATCTATTTTGTGTTTCTATTTCTATTTTTTGTGTTAATAAAAAAGCGAGATAGTTTGTGCAAACATTTGCTTTAAACAACTTAGCCGTTTTCGGTATTTTTAATCAAATAATATTTCAAATAAAGAACTTTTTGAATTTTTTTTTACATTCCTGCAATATAATTCAAAACAGACATCACAAGACATTTTATACGAAATGACCGCACTAAATAAATAAATTAGCAACGCTAATTAAACACCGCGGGTAAAATGCAGGCTCGATGATTCGAATCGCAGAACAGGTAATCATCTTTTAAAAAATGATGATTTAATAAAATAAAGAAGTGTTTTTTCTAATGAGAAATTAATAGAATCAATAAGTTTTGAGTTAGTATAAAATACATGAACTTATTTTCGTATTTTTTTTTTGTAATTTAAGGACCTCATTTTGTTTTGAAATTTGTCGTTGGGTTACCAAACTCCTCCAATGTACTTACAGAATTTCTTTCTTGTTTTATATACCTATTGAGAGTTTTAGATCGAATAGGATTTTGCAAAATTTCCAGATGTTATGTTATTCTTCCCGGTCGTTGCCGTTGGCCGGATGAAGATATTAATACTGTAAGTTCTTATAATAGTATCTACATAGTAAAATAATTTAAGTTAGGTTAAAATATATATTTTAGTCATCGTAGTTATGTGTTTAATTAAATTAGTATTTTTTTCAGATTCTCACCAATTTATTTAACATAACCTAAGTTTCTGAATTGAAACTTGTTTTCAATGATTAATTAGATAAGGGATAAACGTACCTACTTACTTATGACATAATAACATTAAAAACATCCAGACCCTAGACAATTTTGAAAAATAATTTTTTCAAGGATTTTGGTCTAGGTTTAGAATTGGACGTGCGCCTTATAATGACGCCAGAACTGGCGACGTGCACTCGACCTCGGAGGCCCTATTGTACAAAAGACTTACCTTGTAAACACAGCAGCGTAACTTCTCTGTCGTTGCTTTTACAAAAGCACCCCTTGAAGAGACTGGTTTCGCCATCTATATCAACCCCTGATAGAACAAACTAAATCGATCTATTCAACCACTGGCAAAGTTGTTCCATCCCACACCTAGATGGCGTTAGTAAGATTGGCTAGGGGTGGTTAAAGTGCACCCCTAAAAGATGACGTAACAATAGTATTTCAGCTAACATCTAATAGATGGCACTAAAAGGCAATATAAGATTTGTATGCGATTTGATGACGAGAGACAGCACAAATAATTGTAATTTTGACCCTTTATTAGGCAAAGCAGATTGCTTTTTTAAATAATATTCAACCAGCGTCAATAACTTGTGTTTTGGTAGGTATTCGTCACTGCTTGATGATAAGGTAGTTAAGTTTTCTAAATTTAAGATTATTATTTAAATTTAAATGCCTTCTATTTCTTGCTGGCATCTTTCTGCTAAGCACCTTAGTATCTAGACATTAATATAATATGCAGTGTTACTCAAATGTCTATAATTAGCATTCGACGATTAAGTTACCCATAACCATTTCTACAGATACGTTATAATCTCTACCCGTCTCAACTTTCATTTCCCAGATAGCGATTATTCCGCTTTATTATTGACACATACAGTAGCTAACAACCAATTAGCAGTTACGATACAGTTGCTTAATGCACCATGCCTAACGCATGAAGCCATTAATTAAGAAATATAATAAACTTCGCCACAGATTGCTTATTATCTCACGGTCGATTATGCTCTCGTCTTTGGTGTTACCGATACAATCGGTGTCCGATTTTACGAGCTTGTCAATTGATCGGCGATTATCGGAGCTTTAAAAATGTTATCCGAATTTTAACAATCCTAAATTCATTTTTCGATTAACGTATGATACAAATACCCATAGCTCTCATTAAAGTTAGAACTTTGTGTTTTTTGAAAGACTATTCTATTCAAGGCGACAACGTTCGGGACTATTAGAATATTATTCAGATAACTCCAATTCCAAGGTAACTCCCTTACTTACTCCTCCCTCCCTTCAGAACTCTCTTTTACCCATTTCAGTGGACCTCAGCATTCTTGGCATAAACATCGGCCAGGAACTGAATACAAAATGCTACATCGAGAGTGTTATTTTAACTGCCTCCCGTAAGTTGGGTATTTTCAATAAGGTGAGTCGGTTTTTCGCTCCCAAGCAGCGCTGTTTGCTGTACAAGACTCAGTTGAGATCGAGTATGGAGTATTGTTCTCATCTATGGGACGGCTCCACTAAATACCTCCTCGATGCACTTGATATACTGCAAAGGCGAGCGATACGCATTATTGGAGATGCTGAGGTTACAGCCTCCCTTGAGAACCTCCAGCTGCGTAGAGGCAGCAATGTATCTCAGTGTCTTCTACCGAAATTACTACGGAGAGTGTTCTGAAGAACATTTTGATCGTTTCTCCTTTCCTTTCCTCGGGCTACACGTGCTGGTCTTAGGAACCACCATCATACTGTGCAGACTATCAGCACTCGTATCAAAATATTTGGCAAGTCATTCCACTGCAAGACCATTCGGCTTTGGAATTCTCTGCCGGCACATGTGTTTCCAAGCTCCTATAGTCCCGGGTCTCATTTATGCAGGCCGTCATACATTTATGCGTACAAGCGCACCCATTGGTGCGCTTGTTACCGTGCTTATTCCACGTTGAGCAGCGCTCTCCTTATTTTAGACTGCATCGGCTGCTTACCATCAGCCGGATGTAGTGACTATGACGTGTCACAAAAAAAACTACGGGAGACATCGTAATTAAAAGAATTAAGAAGGAGAGCTCCACAAGGGCAATACTATTATCCTTTTTTTCTCTCATCATAGGAGGACTCTTTATAACAGCTACTTTAACTTTTTGGTAGATTGCCTGCTCTGTCTGCAAAACTCACTGCCATATGTTTGATTTGATAATGCTAAAATAAAATGTTTTTTTTATAGAAACAAGTATTTTTATGTAAAGCGTACCGTTTGGATAGATGTTAACTTTTTTTTTAATTTCTTTATGATTATGAACACATTCATATGGTATATCAGTCCTATTAAACACTTCGGTTACTTAATAATATTGCTTTTGGTATGAGTAAGTCTCAGTTGAAACTGCTATGAGTATTAAACTACGATTTCTTGCACTTAACCAGAGCATCTATCCATTCGAAAAGCATTAAGCAAATTATTAAAAATAAATATCAATCAGATTGAGTTAAGTATAATCAATTTTGTCTTTGATGGTATCAATATTCATGATAAAACGAATCATTAAGTAACAATCAAAGAATGCTCCCGTTACATCAATATTGCCATTAACGACTACCCTTCGAAGACAATATTAAAATCTCAATCAAGACAATGTGTAATTTAATTTTGATTGATAATTTAATTGGATCACAAAGGCTCTGACTTAATGGAACGAGAAAGGCTACCACTCCGGTCGAACGCAATCGTTTTTGCACATACGAGACATTATCAATAGGTCTCCTTTGTAATTATGCTGCCACCCGTTCGATTTATTGTCATTTTTAATAACCGCATCGGTTTCTCCAATAATTCTTGGACGTACTCAGCAAAAGCGCCATTAAAATAATTTATACTAACAGAGACCACAGGACGAGGGGTATTCATGTAAATAGTTCTTTAATACGCCCGTTAATAAATTTCGTATGTGCTGTGTGCCTAACTATATTTATAATAACGGTGTCGTAGTTTTTACATGCAATACAAATGGTAATAGCGCGCCGGTGGACGCAGACAGATTCCGATTGTCATCGAAACAAACGTTGCTTAGCGCTTTCACTGCGTGAGTAACGTTCGTTAACAGCAATAACTTCTATAGGACTAAAGGCCTATCATTTACAGTGCAACAATTGCAAATAAAACGCGTGAAGGTTGCGCGGGTGTTGGCGGCGCTGGGTGCAAACACCACGGTTGGGTGTATAATTTCGCGTCTGCTGACACGGCGTCCGGCGCAGTCGCCATTCCACAATATATCACGTGCTCGCGATGCCCGCTACAGTGTATAATTCGTGTAATTTATAGTGCACCTCTGACTAGTAGCGAGTAGCCGACGCGGCTAATAGCCCGTAACCACGCGACAGGCGCATTCGCATACGCTCGCCCCTAGTAAACGACGGCCAGTGAACAAATTCAAGTGGCGTCTCCTACGGTTGTAATCTTAATTAAATCTACTAACAACTACCAATAACTTTGAGTCAATACAAATTGTAGGTTTATGTTGATACGGCGGCGAGTATGTTGTAAACAGACAGAATAAACTTGAAACGGTGATAAGAAAATACATTGTCTGCCTGTACACAAATACTGGTAGCACAACGCTGCATTGATAAAGAAGAACGTGTCTTAAACCTTTTACTGTTTATATTTTCTCACTTTTTACTGACATGAATAATTAATACGTATGCCGTTTTAATAAATACCATTTTTTATTGATAATTTCGGATAAAAATAGACTCTACCAACATTTTAGTTTTTAAAATGTAAACATTGGACAGATAGTTTTAAACGTCGTACTTACTAATAAAAATACACAAAAAGAAAACAGTTTAAAGTATTCCACTTAAATAGTTTTGGCGTTAACTTAAAAAAAAAACATTACTCGTATATTAACGACATAATTTATTAAATATTAAACTTGTAAATACTCGAATACATTCATTCCTTCATCACAGCCTGTGACTCAAACACAACTTTAGTAACTTGCAAAATAGTATGTTACTGTTAAACGAAAACTAGATCAATTGATCAAGAAATCCCTATTGTCACCATAGGTACCCCGGTAGGTACTAGTTGCGGAAGTTTGACAGTTGAGATTCCGCGCTTTTGGGGGTTGTTGTAAAAAATCTCAATTGTAATTAGTATTATAGTAAATGGTTATTGCAAATTTAAAGAATTGTGTTTATTTCTAAACGTATACTTACAAAATAAAAACTAATGTATCAAGTGATCATTGAACTGCGTGTACGAAGATTTCCAACTGTTCTCCTTTTGCTTTTGCCCCAGGCTCCGCGCTATCTGAGATGGGCATTTGATTAAATGGCCCCACCGTGATGGCCTCACGTAATGTCCAAAGCATCAGCATTTAGACCTGGCGATAGTTAAGCAAATTAATGTTTGCATTATCGTTGCTGTTTTATCTTAAATAGCTCTAGTAGCTAGACAGCCTTTCATAATAAATGTAATTAAGTTCTTAAGCTAATGGAACTTTGATGTGTTTTTTATATGAGTAGGTAAGTAAAGAAGCATACGGCTCGTCTGACGGTAAGTGGTCACCGTGGTATATATGCTTGCATGACCTATTTACCTCACACGTTGCCGATATTATTATGTCCCTGTGCCGAGTTATTTTACTGGATCTCATACTCTTTAATTTGGACTCACAGCTATGTAGGATACCTACTACAGTTTGCGGCCGTTATTATTATAAAAGTAACTGGCGAAAACTGTGATATCTAGCTGGTGTTTTTTACAAATAAGAAGAAATCTAAAAATAGTCTATACCTACATAAATTGTATGATTTGAGTATAGCTTGCACTTATTAAATGCGATTATCGTCAGTTATATCTTGTAATCAGACTAGATTATCCTGAAAAATCTAGTAAGGTAAGACACGAGAGATCCTTAAAATACCGCCGGATTTGAAGAGTTACAACAGCTTGAGGAATCACCAAGAAGGCCATAAGGCCAATAGCGTTTTTTTTTAAATAGGCTAAAATTAGTAATTAAATAGTTCTAAATATTTTTATATATCAGCTTTTGACTTTAAATCTGATAGCTGTTTTGATGTTGTGGCTATAAAGTGAAATCTCACAGCCAACTTATAAATAAGAATGTCTTAAATTGATACGCTGGCTATATCATATAGGTTTCCACCTATAGCTGCGGTAAATACCTGGAAATTTTATTTATTTTTCGTAGCAAGCACCTCAACTTTTGTTTTTTGCTTGTTCCGTACAACATCCAGCCATTATTCATTTATCAAACAAATGGCTTAGCTTCATCAAGTGAATATCTCGACGATCTCAAACTTGGATCGTGTTTAATATTAATTATTGAATTTATTCTGAGGTGCCGATTGAAGCAGTGTCCGTATACTATTTATGTGACCAGTTGGCCATAGCTAAGGACAAAGTACCACAAATAAAACAATCAAAGGGCACCAGTGAGAGTTATTTATCGTCATACAAGAAGCTTGAGCGGTACCATGTAGATGTTGAGGTGAGGTGTAATTACAGACACTGTCGATATTTATTTGCGATGTCGTTGGTGGTGTGACATCGTTAAGGGTAAAAGTTACCTTGGGACAAATGATCGTCGCGGGATAGGCGACTGTTGCTATGTGTTAGTATTACTTTCTTTACGTGCCAATTTGTATTAAGCTTTGTTAATATTGATATTTTGGATACCAGGTAATTTGTAATGCCCTATTCAAATTAACTTTTTTCAAGTGAGAGATATGAACATTATGAACAGTTACCTTTTTTGATGGGGAGATATAATGTTCCTATTATTTGACGAAAAATGGAGAAAAGAGAAATTTCTTGCTTAGCTCTTTTCTAAATGCTACAGCCCTAAGCCACCAATTATCAACCTTTAGGTTACATGGTAACAATAGGGTGCAATTACATGACGTGCCTTCTGGAACAAGGAGGGACTTGAAATATTTTAGGTCACCCGGCGACGCAGTCTTGCGAAAGTTTTGTAATATCGCAACCCGAAGTTTTGGCTAACAGCATTTTAAAACAAATTAATATGTCAACACTTACCAAATCAAACATCCTGCAGGGTATATAATTGGTTCACGACATACGCGGGCTCTTTGCCAAATTGATTTCCTGCAGGTAAGTAACATTGTGTCTTATTTATTTCGGAGGCTCTAAATTAGAGGGCGCAACACAATTATCCTCATTTAATGTGTGACTCTAATTATGGCTCGGAGGGATTGCCGCCTGTGAATAATACTTCAGTTTGTATTTAAAATAGGGCTGTCGTTTGCTTTGACATTGCCAGCCTCTTAGTTCATAAAATTTGTATGAGACTTCTTGGCGGAAAAGTGGAGTGTCATGTAACAGTTTTGCTTTATTTTGTATAATTTATGTCTATTATTAATGTGAAATAATGGTGATTATTTAATTTTAAGTGTTATAACGTGCACGAGTGTTGGCAAATGAAACAAAACTGCAACATATCTTTTAAAATTCTCACAATCATTCGATGTTCGATCTTACTCACGGGGTTTAAGGTAAATATTATTTACCATATTGTTTTCTGAGGTTTAAGCGAGCACTACATATTGAAATGAAACACTTTTTTACGCATTAACTCGCGTTTAATTTACTATTTACATAGCTTTTACATTATCCTGACGTTTGGAACCCTTTACAGGGTCCGTGGTCACAGGGAGACTGAGGTGTTGGTCGTCTCATTGTTAGAAGTTATTTGCCTACCGTCAATCATTTTTATATTTAACCGGGTGCGATTGCAAATGCAATTTACACAATGAGACGACCAACACCTCAGTATCCCTGTGACCACGGACCCTGTAAAGGGTTCGAAACGTCAGGATAATATAAAAGCTATGTAAATAGTAAATTAAACGCGAGTTAAGCCGTAAAAAAGTGTATTATTTACCATTTAACATTCATACTATCATTTACTATCTTCTATTTTAAGCTAAGTAATATTTTACTGTATCTCCCGTCTTTACTAAAACTCACGGGGTTTGAGGGGAAAATTAAATACCATTAAACTTTCATATTATAATTTAGCTAAGAAATATTTAACTTTATCGCCTGTACTTAACACTACACCTTTAATGGGTAAACCTAGGTTCGACTCCTTCCTGAGCTAGTATTTTTTAACGTTCTAAACTTAAAAACTACTATGTACAATTAGGTTGTTACGTTCCGAACTTTATGCATGGTATGACAATCTATTAATAACTTACGAGTTCTCATTTCTTAAATATGTTTAAAGAGCTCCATGTCTAAACTGAAAAATGCTTTTACTCCGTACAAGAATATTTAAACAGTAATTTTGTTGAGGGGCTGCTTTGTATTGGCTTGTTTGTGCTCGCTGTTGTTATTTACTTACATTTAAAAATATTTGCATGCTTACACTATAATAAGTAGATTTTGAAGGAAATTGTTTTTGTAAGAACACCTTATACTATGTACCCAAAATTGAAGCACATAAAAGATATTTCATTTCATTTCATAAATATTTTAAACATAATCGCATCAACTGCAAGAGAAATTCAAGAGGGTAACCCTAATTTAGACAGCCACGTGTGTTTAATCACAGTGGACGATGGCATCAATTAATACTTTCCGAGGAACTTCCATTTTTTTTCGTCATCCGAGACTCCGTAGTATGCAGTTAGCGGACGCGTGATTTTTTATCCCTCTCCCGTATTATTTATTACGCATTACGCGATTTTATCGGCGCTCCTTATGTTGCTCACAATTCGTCAAGTAACAAAATAGTTTATTAATTCGCATGTGATATATGAACGTTATTAATTTTTAATTACGACTCGTGCAACCTTTCTGCACTCGAAACTTAGTGCTGCGGCGTGCGCTGATACAAAAAGTTGTTACTTTACTGGTTCTTTGGTTTCCTGCTGCCATTTAAAGGAAACTTGCAGAGTCTTATAAGTAACGAATAAACATTTAATGTTATATTTTAATAATAATAATAAATAAGATATACTTTAATTGCACACAAGAACATACACAGAAAAGAACATTTTTACAGATACAAAGTACAAAACAGGCGGCCTTATTGCTAACAAGCAATCTCTTCCAGGCAACCTTGGGTGATAAATATAAAGATAAAAAGAAAGAAAGATAAAAAAAAATAAAAATAAAAAGAAATAATAATAATAAAATGGGTGCAAGAATAAGGAAATAAGAAAATAGGAATATAAGATGTGTTGTTTAAAAACTAGATAGACAAGATAAGACATACTAATTAAATAAATGAGATAAAATAGATCATGCAATAATACATAATAGGAAATAAATAAAGCTATGAAGACATACTCAAGAAATGACTCTGGACCTGACTCTTAAACGAATTCAACGTGCGAGCACTCCTGATACTCTCTGGTAGTGCATACCAAAGCCGGACAGCATGCACAGAAAAGGAGTAGGATAGGAAATCTGTGGAATGAAGAGGAGTTACAAGAGCAAGGTTGTAAGCAGAGCGCAAGGTACGGCTAGAGGAAGAGGAACGGAAGGAAAAACAATTTCGTAGATAAGGAGGAGAAGTTGGTAGAAAGAGGACAGAATATAGAAAGGAAAGAACGTGTAAGTCCCTACGCCGTCGTATTGGGAGCCAGTTAAGCTGAGCTCGATAACTCGAAACATGGTCGTATTTCCTTTAATTAAAAAAAAAAAATTGGTTGCCTGTAAAGTCGGTATACGGGCGAAAGTTTTACGTGACAACGACTTTGAGTGGTAAAATAATTTTAATGTGAATATTCATTCGTATAGTAGGAAGAAGGATGAAATGACGCGTGCCTTTCACTTTTTATATCTGTCTCTCTCGCTCTTAGGCGGGCTAACCATGCCCGAGTGGAAGGGACGCGTGCCTCTCACTCGCTCTCATTGTGAGCGCATAACGTGAGCGGAGCGTAACGCAGTTTCTTGAAGTGTCACCCGGCAAACCAATTTATAAGACGTTGTCACGTCAATAAATCGAATGCATAGATTCTGCAGACGCTCCAGCTTATTAAGAAGTTCCTCCGAAAGATCAGCGTAGCATACATCAGCATAATCGATTTTAATTTGTACCATTAGAATAATGATAACCCATCAATCAACCCGCATTGGGCTGACGTGGTGCTTGTCCCACTCTCGCGGAGCGCTCTCATTATTTTTGACTGCATCGGGTGCTTACCATCAGGCAGGATGCGGTCACTATGACCAGTCAATATAAAAAGTGGTGGATATTTTGGTTTTATTTTGGTCGTCCATCCAGTGACCTGGCATTGCCTTGCATTGTATTGCATTGCAAAAGTTGTTTAACAGGAAAGATCGCAAATCTTATAGGAACAGTCTTATAAGAGTGCAATACTATAAATAAATAAACTTTCCCACACTCACACCAATTATCTAGCCCAAGAGAAGCTATGGAATCAGGAGGAGTTTGCTCGTGGGTTAGGATCATAGGGGTTGTCAAGGACGTGTATAGGCAGACGATGAGTATGCCTTCTCGAAGTAGGAAAGCGATATTTATAAAATATTAACTTTAATTGTCTATTTATTATGTTCCGTAATATTTCCTACTCCTTTCTCAAGGCCGGCAACGCATCTGCTCATCATCATCATCATCATCAGCCTATAAACGTCCCACTGCTGGGCACAGGCCGCGCTGAACTCGTGGGGATATTGGGCCACAACCCACCACGCTGCCCTAATGCGGGTTGGTGGGTTTTAACGACTGTCATCTTACGACAACAACCGGGACCAACGGCTTAACGCGCTTCCGAAGCACGGAGGAGCTCGAGATGTTTTTTTTGTATTTGGTCACCCATCCAGCGACCCGGCATTGCGAAAATTGCTTAGTGAGCAAGATCGCAATCCGAACGCACTAGCCGCTGCGCCATCGAGCTCCTCAACGCATCTGCTACTCTTCTGGTTTTGCGAGTGTCCATGGGCGGCGGTGATTACTTCCTATCGGATGACCTGCATGCTCGTTTGCCTTCCTCTCACATAAAAATATATTTTTTTGCGTAAGTAACGCTCAAATATACTCTAAAATATTGAAACGTTGAAAAAAATTACTAATTACCTCATTTATACCTATGCAGTCTTCATAAATGTAATGTTGTATTACTTTATAGGCTACTTGTGCTGTTATAAGATACTGAATAATATTACATCACAGATAGACTAAACGTTTAGAAATTAAAGACAGCTAAACATTTATGACAAGGTTCATTACTTATTTTCCTTGCGCTATTTGATTATTTCTAAAGCCAAGCTAACTTTTCAATTAGACGTTTTTTTTTACTTTACGCCTGCAAAATTTTAACGTTTTGTGCGTTCTGACCGTGTGATATCGATCAATTCAATAATCTCACTAATACAAGTTTGTTCATGAGCCGTAAAGCTCCTAAGATAATTCTAAGCATGACCATTGCAGGCGTCGCCGGCCTATTGTTGCGTCGCGGCGTTCCATTGGTCGCTTCGTGATCGCGTGCCCCCCGCCATCCAATCACAGCGGAGAAAGGCGCACGCTAGTCGTAGATTTGTGAATTCCGGTAGGTATCGCGGGAAATTGTAGGCGGGCGATATCACGAGAGAAAGTGCTATGTTTCCCCTACCTTCTCTTGTATTGTGACGTCTCATATAAAGTATAAGTGGAGGCGTTGTGCGTCGGCGTTGTCTGTTAATGTTGTCATCTGTTGTACACAACAGATGACAGCATTAACACATGACACATTGTCGTGAAGCGACATTTAAAAAAGAAAAGATGATAAGAAATTTACAAATATTTATAAGACAGAATAAAATAACAAACAAAAGTTAAAAAAAGTGAGTGAGGATGGTGAGTATGGAGGTGATAATGGTTAAAATGTAGGATGATAATATAAAAAGTGAAGGGGTAGGTGCAGCTGACGTGGAGGCAGGCGAAGGTGTGGAGGCAAGCGCTGAACTTGGCAGACGTCGAAGGGCGCAGGCAAGTGAAGACAGGCAGGCGCCGGTGAGCAGGCGCCGGTAGGCGAAGGCAAGCGAAGGCAGGCAGACGCCGACAGGCAGGCGCCGACAGGCAGGCGCCGGTAGGAGCAGGCAGGCGCAGGTAGGCGCAGGCAGTCGCAGGCAGCAGGCGCCAGCAGGCACAGGCTGGCGAAGGTGCAGGCAGGCAGGCGCCACCAGGCGCAGGCAGGCGAAGGTGCAGGCTGACAGGCGAGACAGGCACAGGCAGGCGTAGGCGCACGCGATGACTTGAGGCTGTAGTCTTCCAATTCGGAAGCTGGTGTTTGTACTTGAAGACAAGTCCTTCCAATTTGGAAGAGGAAAGTAAGGAGTCTTGACTTTCCAATTCGGAAGCTGGTGATCGTCTCAGTAGAGTAAACCTTTTGAATCCAAAGCTAGAGATGTAATGATTAGTCGTCGGCTAAACTTTATAATGAAACCTCGGTTTCTGAGTTCTGCATAAATTTCAAAATAATATTTTTAAAACGAGAAATCTAGATGGCCAAATGTATAAATAAGAAAGTCAAAAAGTTTTGATTGGATTATGTTGATAAGTTGCATAGCAACGAAGCAAAAATAAGTTGTCAGATACTTCAAAACGTAACCAAAATACAATATTTAGTAAATAGAAAACAATTAAAGTGAGATACATTTAAATATTACAAGGAAAAACGCATAATAAGATTATCGAAGTGATCCGAAACTTGTGGGATACGTAAAAGTGTCGAAAAATAGTGTCCGAAGTTTCGTGATTTAGATCACGCAAGTAAATGTGTTTAGATAAAGGAATTGCGATGTGTGTAGTGTAGTGTGTAGTTACTAAAACATTATGTATCGTTGCAGAAGCGAGGAAAAATAAAAGCAAATATATAAGACGAAGTTAAAATATGAGATGATTACATGAAATAATACCTAGGAAGTGGAAAAGGTAAGTGGTTTCACCACAACATAACATAGAGTACACTCTATAAGTATCCATAAAATATAATAATAAGGTGGCAAGTACGCTGTTTGCAGCAAACATTCATACATATTATTACGTCTGAATTGAGTGTAACATCGTTCACAGCTCCTTTTCCTTGAAACTGTTTACATTTAGATAATGTAAACTTATACAGCATGATTCTGAAGGTAGTCTCATTTGACACGCCTAGAATGCAAGGAACACCTATTTTAACAGTCACTTGATGATCTATAACTTTGATCAATGTTACACTCGATTCAAAAGTAGCCCTATTCAACACTAACAAATGCAATAAATAAATAACGTTTGCCTACACCCGTCGCTTTTTAAAAGTTTTCAGGTTATTGTAAAAGTTGGTATATTCCAAAATGGCTGACCAGATATTGATTAAACTTTCCGGACAATATCTTCTATTTAAAATGTACATTACGTTGTAGTGAATGCTGACAAAGTTGCAAGCTAGTTAGAACTTTACTGTTTTAATAAATGATCAAGGAATCGGTACTTAAATATTACCCAAAGATATTAAAAGGTATCATAAAATCCGATGCATTGGGACCTATGTTGTTGAAATTACAACTTTTTAACGAGAAGTGCTTAAATTACCTTAAAGCGTATAATTAAAATAGGATTTTAACAAACTAAATTAATTTTAGCTAATTAGAAAACTGAGTTTAAAAGCAATCATAATCCCATTACTGAAATTAAAAATATACAATTTAGTGTTGATATGGTGAGCAGGGGTGGTAGTAAAGTCACCCATACCAATAAGAAAAATTCCAATTAGAATGCAAATGCTTGTAAATAATTACTAAAGACTTTACTTTTTTTTTCTTTACTTTTATTTCTTTAGCAAAGTATTATGAATAGGCATAATAAATTTAATTTTAAACGCTTACATAACTTAGTTGAAGATTGACGTAATTTTACTTATTATGTAATTAATATTTCTTAGCTACTCTGTAAAAAAACGCCCTACAGCTAATAATGTTACAATCGCGTACAGAAAATTATGCGCAGTCAGAGAACATCGTTATTGCTCTTGATATCACGCAGCAATGTCACAATTATTATTCTGTTCATTGTCCAGTTAAAGGTGTGATATAATATTCTTTATTGCACTGAAAACACATACAGAAAATAATGTACAGACAATGGTGAGCAACGGTGGACTTACCTCTAAAAGAGATCTCTTCCAGCCAACCTAATGTGGAATGTGAGCTTGATATGTGAAAGGAAGCAACAAAAGTGCAAACTATCTCATTTCTATTAATACAAACAATACATACTTATACCTACTTACTTAGTACCTAATTACAATAAAAAACAATACAAATAAAATATTTATATACCTACTAATAATAATAATACAATAATATATTACAATACAAAATATAATACATATAAATACAATTAAATAAATATACATAGGATATGATATAATGTGCCTATGATTGCAATAAAATTGATGACAGAAAATGGTCCTTAACTTTACCCTTGAAGGATGTAATCGATGAACTATCTTGGATGATTGTTGGAAGCTTGTTACAAAGCTGCGCCGCCCGGACGGTAAACGAGTTCGAGAAGAAGTTGGTGTTAACTTTTGGAACCTCAAGCGATACAAGAAGCGAGGTGATACAAGCACGTCTTGAGCGACAGGGTGGGGGCAAGAGTTGGAACCGAGAACGGAGGTAGGAAGGAGAATTGGGGTCACTTAGGATGTTATAGAGAGTGGAAAGGATGTGCATATTACGGCGATGTCTGATCGGAAGCCACTTTAGCTCAGAACGAAAGCGAGAGACATGGTCAAACTTACGCAATCCTAAAATGAATCGTATGGCCAGATTCTGCAGACGTTCCAGTTTCAGTAATTGCTCCTCAGTCACATCCAAGTAACAGACGTCGGCGTAGTCTAGGATAGGAAGAAGAAGAGATTGCGCTAGCATAATTTTGGTTTGGAAGGGGAGAAAGTATTGAAGCCGCTTGAGAGAGTGGAAGCTATAATGCAAACGTTTGCTGGTTTCACCAATGTGAGCTGGCCAAGACATATTACAGTTCAATATCAAACCCAGGATCTTCACTTTGTCGGCTTAGTTGATGGGGACACTGTCGTATACGAGCGCAGGAACAGAGCTCCAATCCAGTCTGCCTCTCAACCTACTGCTGCCCAGAATCATGGCCTGTGACTTTGCGGGGTTCACAATTAGACCGAAAGATTGAGCCCACGCTTGAACAGCAGATAGGTCTTGATTCAGAGCACGGATCGTCTCCCTGACCTCGGAAGGCGTAAAATGCTTATAAATTTGTAGGTCATCGGCTTAAAGATGGTAGGGAGAAGAAATTGCAGACGAGATCTTATTGATGAAAATAGAAAATAGAAGAGGAGACAGTACTCCACCCTGAGGCACTCCAGCCGATAAACGAGTCCAGCCAGAAGACCCATCATGGTGCTTCACACACTGCACATGGCCAAAGAGGTATGAGCGAAACCACTCTAACACCGGCGCAGAAATGTTAATTGAGCGAAGAGTAGCAAGGAGAAGGTAGAAGTCAACAGAGTTGAATGCGCTACTGAAGTACTACAAAACCATTGCAGTGAGTTTGGTGTTTTCCATGGCCCACCGAATATCCTCCGTTATATTCAGCAGCGCACCAACAGTGCTATGGGAAGGTCGAAAGCCGGATTGGAAAGGACATAAAAGGGAGTTGGATGCAAGAAATGAGTACAGTTGTTTGTGTACAGTGGATTCTAGAACTTTAGACAGGATCGGGAGTATGGATATAGGACGATACTGGGAGAAATCAGAAGGGTTAGGATTTTTTGGAAGTGGTATGACATATGCTTTCTTCCACGATACTGGGAAAACATTGCGAGTAAGGGAAAAGTTAATATGAAAGTGATTACTGACGCAATGTCCTCCAGCACGGGAATAAGCATGTCCAAGCTAAGACCATCGCTGCCTACAGCTTTAGTGGTAATGGAGCGAATACTCTTCATAATGTCATCTTCGGAAACTGGACTAAAAGAGAAGGATGGACAATCAGGTGGTACAAGGTTTGACAGGAAAGAAAGACAAGTAGATTTTGTAGCTATGTCTAGGGTTAATGGAGGAGAAGAAAAATAATTGTTTAAAGCATCAAGATCCACTGTAGTCTGACACGAGACCCTAGCCTTGCCCACGCCCAGCGTCTTCAAGAAACTCCAAATATGCTTCTGACCAACACTTTCAATCTTCGCGTGAATGTATTTCCGCTTTGCGTCCCTACACATTCTGTTGCAGATGTTACGTAGTTTTTTGTATGCATTTAGGTTTTCTGGCGTAGGTGTTTTCTTGTTTTGACTCTTTGCTTTGTCACGTCTCGCCATCATTCTCCTAATATCAGGTGTAAGCCATGGTGCAGGAATGTGCTTGATGCGTACAGGACGTACTGGAGCATGAATATCGAAAATGTTGGTCAGTTTTACAGTAAAAAAGTTTGTCATGAAGTCGATATCATCAGACAAAAGTAGAGGTGACCAGTCCACGCAGCCGAGGTCCTGTCTCAAGCGGTCTAAGTTCATATGCCAGAAGTTGCGCTGATGAAGTACTTTTGATTTTATTTTGGGAGGACGAACTTTGTATGTTAAGAAGATCAAATCGTGGTAAGAGAATGGTGCAGTAATTTGCCCGTGAGAAATAACAAGATTGGGGTTTGACACTATCATCAGATCTAGTAGAGAGGGTTTGCAATTGGGAAAGTAATGTGTAGGGGACGATGTTTGGAGAACATGAAGATTAAGAGACGATATGATATTGCATAAATTACGAGCTCTAGTATCATCTCTTAATAAACACGTGTTAAGATCTCCCATAAGAATAACATGATCAAATAGTGGTACAAGATTCTCAAGAGTGGTTCCCAAATTGTCGAAGTAGTCAGTTTGATCGTTAGGGCTGTACTTTACCCAATAATACTTTTTTGTGATGAATATTTATTTCTAAGAAGATAAATTCAATAGAACCAGTATATTGGGATGGAGAGCTACTGATGACGCTGGCCGGGATGTGACCACGGAGGTAGATACCTACACCACCACCACCACGGCCAGTACGATCGTTGCGAAAAAGCTTGTAACCTGAAAGAGAACAACTAGTAGAGGGGAGAGAAGATTTAAGCCAGGTTTCAGAGACAAAAATACCGTCGACTATGCCATCGCCAAAGGAAGAAAGAAGGTCGTTGTGATGAGCAACAATGCTTTGCGCATTAATATGCACTAAGGATAGGAATTTTGAATTTTTGTCGAAGACGGTCATTAGTTTTTTGTCCAAGGTGTCCGAATCAGATAAAGAGGCATTACTGCTCTCAGCACTTTCATAGTCTTCAGATGAACAGGAAAAATATTCATCGTTGACAATCATAATAGTCTAACTAAAATAAATATATGTTAGTATAATATATATAAATAAAATTATAACTAAAAAAAAATTTAATTTAAAAAAACTAACTACAATAAAATAAATTAGAAGTAACAAAACGAAAACTTTTCACAAACCATCCACATGCTTAAGTTGACTTGAAAATCTCAAAACAATAATTTAGGCTAAATTTAATATTAACACAAATAAGTATGACAACCAAAACGTCTAAAGCTTTGAGTATATCTTTACTCTAAGGTATTAAGCCCTAGAGTATTTAAATAAACTACCTATGTTAAGGTATTAAGCCTTAATCAGATATAAAACCCTTTAGACACTGCGACTTTTAGTAGCGATGCAAACGCGATACAGACGCGATGCAGCCACAAGCCGTCTGCCTTCGCACACGAGTGTGACTTTTTGCAGCGATTTTGTATTGAGGTAGTTGCGATACGCAGCTTCTTTAAAATAATATCCTACTGGTCTACATCGCAACAAACGCGCGTTAGCATCGATACAATAGGCTATCTAACTAATATTTAAAAACTGTCTCATATTACTTGGTGGTGTATAAGGAACGTACAAATAATTTTAATTTTCATTTATTATAATTATTTCGTTAAAACAGCATTACAAAATTTACTGATATTTAAGCTGGCAAAACGGTTGTTTTAGGAATATGGCGTTGAGTCAGTCGAGTGACGTTGTTAAAAATATTTTTTTTTAAATATATGTTAAATGCAAATTGCATTTGAAATCCATAATCTACAGGAGGGCAATAAAAAAAATCCTTTTATTTTTTAATTCTGTCAAATGAAAGATGCGGTCAGGCTTTTCAATAACGCGCGTTTGCATCGCTACTTTAGTCGCTGTGTGTAAAGGGCATTGAAGGTGTTAATCAGATATAATCGAGTCGAATTAAGTAGCCTCCCCCCAATTTGCTGAATATGTTATGAGCCATTTAAAGGACACGCCTGGTAATCTCCGTGTCATTTTAAATTAATTATTCGCTAAGTGCTTTTACTGTGTACTAATTAACATTTATAACAATGTTTCTTAACACGCAAGATTTGAAACTTGAAAAACGAAAATGGAAAAACCGCTGGCTTAATAAAAATAAAAGTTAGGTGGGCCTGTTCCTAGTGATGTAAACATACCAATGCTGGACTCTGGCATTATAACAGTTATACCCGGTTGTTCTTATAAGATAGATATAACAACGACTTTTATCCCCGAAGGGTTATTCAGATACCAGGCAATGAGGACATGTATGATGGAGAGAGTCCATCACTGTTTTATTTCTACTGGCACCTCGAGACCAACCGTTAGGTAATGCAAGAAGTGCCAGACGTCCCTGCGCCAGTAAACCAATTCGCGCAGGAGACCATCTGCGTTAGGTCTTGACGCTGAATCAGTGCCCGCCGAAGCGCGCTCTTTATTCGGTAGGTACTCACAAGACTAGTGTCTCGGTAGAGTTTCTCCGTGAACTCGTGTAGTTCACTGCCTATTTTTCAGATAGGCAACCGGAGCTGTCGAGCTCGCTCACTTCTTGTTACACGAGGGCACAACTTGCAGTTGCCACTGCTCGTCGTCGTCGTCGTCGCCGTCGGGTCGTCGACTCTAAAGTCAACTCCCGAGTGTCTACCTTGGTGGCGGAGTAGTAAGCACACTCACTTCTCGGAACCCGTCCGGGCGCCTTTAGCCAGTTCCCACGTCCTATGCTGGTGGCTGAACCGGCTACGGCATCTAGGAGGCCGCCTCTACTAGTTCTCCAGACTAGTACCGAAGATGTTAACACTAATGTTTAATGAGAACCACCGGACAAAGCTGTCAACTATAAGGAAAACTCACGTTCCCCGCAAAACTGTTCGCTGCTGGCCCCACAGAGACCGCTACTAGGCCCCGCTCGCTGTGCGCGAGTTTGGAAGTCCTGGCACACAATACCAGGACAAACGAACATTCCCAAACTCTACAGCTAACCACAAGCTACTACGAGTCCAACCAACGTCCGGATCCCGCCGGAGGCGCCGGTCAAGGCACAACCAGCGGGGGGGCATAAACCGGAACCCCGTAGTACCCCTGAGAAACACAGCCGGACCCGTAGTTCCAACTGCGATACCCTATCTATAGGGGTCAGTAGATAGGGAACAATAGGGAACAATGATGACAGTAAAAGCAGTCTTCTACCATAGTCCACTTTTCACCAAAAAGCGACTGCACATGTGCTTAGCGTGACAGGTGGGTGAGCCCATCGCCGCTCTATGCTGTTGGATGTAGGTGCAGTTTCTAGTCCGCTAGTCGCCTTTTACGACACCCAAGGGAAGAGAGGGGGTGGTAGTATTCGTTCACCGCTACGCGACACGGTTAAAAAAAAACAAAATCCAAATCTCTTTATTCAAGTAAACTTATTAAAAAGCATTTTTTTGAATCCATGTGTTGTTGTCTAAGGCTCGTATTCTAAAATCAAATCAAAATTAAATCAATGCTTGAATTCAGTTACAAAAGGATGGCAATATATGCGATGAATAACACCATCCCTTTCTAGTTCTACTCAAGCAGAGATTTGAGTTTGAGTTTGGTTTTAGAATACGAACCTGTGCCCAGCAGTTGGACGTCTATAAAGCAGATGACGACTTATTGACCAAGTGGCCTTTGTCTCGTAACTAGTAGACCCGACTGACGTTGTTCTCTCCAAATATTAATAAATATGTTAAGCCAACAACATAGTGGCAACTCAGTTGACAGGGAAAAAATCAATTAAATTAAAATTTAATTAAATTATATTTGGTGAGGTGGCGCGACGCCAGACCCGGCGTGCTAAACTCGAGCACGGAGGTCGTCAAATACCAAAAAGAAGTGAGAAACAGCAGAAAGTTTTTATCAAACTAATTAATTATTGCACTTCTTCTTTTTTATTTATTCAGTTTTTCTTTAAAATTTTCACTATTATTTTTCTTTCTAAAAAAGAAACAAAATAAAACAAAAAAAATAAATTTAAAAGCCGTCTTTGAGTAGGTTAAGCCAGACTATCGGACAGCAATTTTATTGATTTTTATATTTAAAGATCCTCTCAACAAAATGCTCTTATTAAACATTTGAAGAAAGAATATAAAAAATAAACTTAAACTAAAAATTCAAAAGTGATACCAGAAACCGACATTCTTGTACGCCGTTCCTTAGATTAGACATCAACGCAGTAGGTACTGACGAGGCGATGTTTGTGAATGAGCTGCTCTTTTTATTAAACTTTCTCCAAAAGGACAACGATTACTCGGAAACTACCTCCCATTCACCAGACGTGTAGGCCTAATTCATATTCAAGTCGCAGCTCTCATCAGCTTCCGAATACGCCAATGGGCTAGATGCCGAGGCACGAACTTTTACTTTTCTCGAAAAAAAAAGAATCTGTCACCACGTACTAACAATTTCCCGCTCATTATGTTGAACGTGCTTTAATCTGTGGCGAGTGGCGCCAGAACTTTATTGTTTTCGGCGCTTGGTGGCACCAGTTAAGGTTTTATTGGCGTTAATACGTGCTTAGGTTTTGTAACCATTAAGATTTACACCAGAATCCGTCATTTTATGAAGCTGCCACTCCAGTTATGATTTCTTGTTAAAATTTCTTTTTTTTTTCTTTTGTTGAAAAACCCCCTTTCACAGAAACGCACGTTTCTGTTAGTGCATTAGGTTTCACACACGTTAGTAAAATAATTGTACCCTTAAAATATTTTTTTGCTATATTACATTTGTAAGTGGAAAAAAAACTATATAAATTACACTAATTTTGTTACTTACGTGACAGTTTTTTCCAAAAGGTTTCTTAGACAAGACTTTTAAATATAATACAATTGAATTAATTGCAAGTATTATAAAATGTTAAGTGTTTAGTAAATTAAAGTTTCATTAAAATATTAGAGTACAATTACCAAGTAAAGAGTAAGTACACCCATAAAAAGACTTTGTCAAATAAATACCATCTCAACTCTTATACTACTTAACAGAATAATAAATGTAATTACCTTAATTGTCTGAACGAAATTAGCCTGTAATAAGAGCGATCAATAAAATAACAATTTCTCAATGACAATGTTGACAATGGAGAGAAGTGACGTGACATCATTCAATGACTTGCCGACCAATTGCATCAGAATTACTGAGGCAGTTCGAAGCCCGAAAGCCGATACGATTTAACACGTACGCAATTGATAAGTTTTTATACACTAATGATTATTACCCATTGTTAAACATTAGGTAGTCAGTGTTGAAATGACTTTTTATAGCAAGTTTCAATTTGTAAGCGTAAAACTTTCTTCACTATACGACATAGTTTAATAGTTTTTAATTATAGTTACTTTTGTCACACGATATTAATTCATTGGGATTTATAGCTTTTATGACTAAGTATAGCAAGATAACAAAGGCATGTCTTTTGTTGCCATTAGTTGTTTTCAATAACCATGTCGCGTAGCGGTGAAGGAATACTACAACCCCTCTCTTCCCTTGGGTGTCGTAAAAGGCGACTAACGGACTAAAGACTGCACATACGTCCAACAGCCTAGAGCGGCAATGGGCTCACCACCTTTCACGCTGAGCACATGTGCAGTCGCTATTTGGTGAAAAGCGGACTATGGTAAAGGATTGCTTTTGCTGTCCTTATTGCCTAGTCTCTGACTAGCTCTTTGGAAATAATAGTCATGATTATATATATGTATGTATTTTTTTTCGATAATTAAGATATCTATGATATCGTACATTTGATATTTATTAATAATAATGCTATGCTAAAAGCTTGCTTAAACGTCAATGTTATTTAAAAATATTATTAAGATAGGAAAGTTTTCTGTAAACGTTGGTGTTTGGGTCTATGGTATAGGCCCTATAGATAAAAAAAATCTTCTTTATAATGTTACATTATGAAGTTATCACACAAATAAACATCACAAGACTTTAAAGTTCAAAACTCTGAATAAGAAAATATCAGTTACAAGAGTTACAGCAAAGAAACCATAAAATAATTAGTATTTGATTTTATGATGCGACGATATAAATAAATGATTTGCCGAGTTCCCACCACGTCTGACTGATGCTGACGGCTGATGAAGCCATCGCTCTAATGTCACAAACTTCTATACATATGCATGAGCCTATGAAAACGGGAGCACGAAATTTTCTCAAGAAATATGGCGAAAAAATTCACCGCATCCCATTTCGCCGCTCGACCATTAATAACAAATTACCTCCAAAATACCATATCATACAACGGGAGGTCTTAAAGAAGTTGAATAGTGAATCACAACAATGTGAAATTGATGAGATGCCGGCTAATTAAAATGATTTCGCGGTGGGGCGCCCATCTAGAAGTGACGAATAAATAACGTATTTCCCTTAATTTACAAATGACCGGGTTATATGTTAAAAAGCGATTTGCCGGCCATAGGCAACGCCGCGTGAGCCCGCCGCGGGGAGTTTCACTGTGAACGCTGCAACATATTGGTATTCCTGTTTTTGTACAATTCTACTAGAAGTTTACCTCAAAACCGGCATGCTAAATTTAACATTACTCTGTAATTTTTAAAACACCTTTTTACGCCGTTGTAGTTGTATTCCGATCAGTCGCCTGTCATCTGTTTTGTTAATCTTTGTAGGAATTTTAAGGGGCTCAATTTACGAAATAACCATGAGGTCTTAACCCATTTAAGGCCAAGAAAATATAGCCGTGATAATTGGAAATTACTTAAAAATAAAGTACGCCATAGTACTTAGCGGCCGTTGTGGTCAGTGTGCTAATGAAGCTATGTGCGCTATGCCCATTACGACCGTAATAGAATCCTTAATAGACAAACCAATTTGACGTCATAAAATCTTAACTTCATTTCGTTTAATACTAGTGAAGACGCGCACTTAAACAGGATTACAAGGTGTACTTTTTTCAGTACAAGGCACCGGCATCGGTTAATACAGCTCACGGAATAAAGTGGCAATGATATTACCGGCTCGCGAAATGAGGATGCTTACCACTGCAAGAGCATAAAAGCTCCTCACTTAATAAAGAAGTAGGTTTATACCAGACTCGCAACATGTTTAAGACCCAAAATAATTCGCCTTTTGGAATTTAAATAAGGCGCCAATTAGAATGAGAGTAGCTTACGTACTGAGGCTCTTATGGTTATTCAACATTTTTATCGGGTGACGTCATTTCGTTCGCATTTATTGCTTAATAATATTGGCGGCTTTGATACCTTTTTTTCTGTACGAACTTTATAAGCAGTTTCGGTTATCGTCTTCATTACGCTAATGAAGTGAGCGATAAATAATTCTAAGTTTTAAAAATGTCAAATGAGTATAAAATCTTTTTGGAGGCACTTTTACGTAAATAAGAGCATTAACCAATTTTAAGGACAGCATCGCCCACCACGCTGGTACATAACAAAAAATTAGGTATGCAGTAAATTGTCAAAGCAAAAAAATTCTTTCCTCACCAATTTAAGTTTATTAATCTTCTTTCTTTCTTTCCTACAATCACACCAATTATCTAGCCCAAGAGAAGATTCGAAGAAACTCGTTAAATGGTTACTAGACAACTGATAAAAATACTTACATACAACTTAAATACACTTATTATTCATAGAAAACACCCAGACCCGAGACCATTTTGAAAAACAATAATTTCTAAATTGGTCCGACCGGGGATCGAACCCGGGACCTCAGAGATGGCGACACCATGAAAACCGGTATATAAACCACTCGACCAAGGAGGTCGTCTATAATAAAGCAAAGTTATTTTTTTTAATTTAATCTGTAACACAGTAATAATAGTCCTCTTAAACCATCCAGAAATCTAAAATAACTGTGTAGGAGTGGGTTCACGTAGTGTGTAATGAGAGCTATAGGGATTAAACCACGATTTCTCGCGTTCAACCCGATCATCCTTTCGGTGCGATTCCATCCTCTAACTCCTCACTGCAACTGACTGCCACAAGCAACAGTTACCATACAAAACAACCGACTTCGTGTACAGAGTTATTAAATATTATAGTGACCACCATTTCAATATCCTCAGACGATATTCCCGCAGTACCGCCCGCCATTATTTGCATACGACGTCACAATGGCTGTGTGTGGCGCGATGTAAAAACTCACTTCTGAAACGTGAAACAATAAATCAAAGTGCAAAAACACGCGTTACCGGGGCCCGTTGTTTACACGTATGCACTCACATTGTCGCCGGGACTTATAAGCCTTAAGGGGAAGGCTGTATCTTTAAATTGCTTACAATAAAATATAATCACGACACTTTTATTATTTCCGAAGGGTTAGTTAGAGACTAGACAATGAGGACAGCAAAAGCAGTCCTCTACCATAGTCCACTTTTCACCAAATAGTGACTGCACATGTGCTCAGCATGACAGGTGGTGAGCCCATTGCCGCTCTATGCTGTTGTATCTATGTGCAGTATTCACTCCGTTAGACGCCTTCTATGACACCCAATATTTTTTTAATGTGCCGCAACGCGACATGGCTCTTTGTTTACAACAAATAATACTTTATACCTACACTTTTAAACTTCCACGTTCGGTACTTATAAACAAATATTTAGACGGGACGACGACAGCAGTCAGCCCGTGGTAACGACCGGTACAACTCCGTTGAAACATTGGGAATAAAAAGGTATGCGTAGGATAGGATGCCCTTTTTAATTTATATATTTTTAGCACAAAACTAACGGTAATAATGATATAAGGGCATAATATTTATTACTGTGCTGATAGGACCATAAGCCATCACTGTCGTGTGCGGAATGGTAAGCTAGTAGGATTAACATCAATAAAATACTTGCTTTGTGAGAGATTACTACTAGCGCCTAAGATATGATAATTTTTTTTGTCTATGTTATAATAAATTCTTTTTCGTAAGTTACTGGGTCGCCAAAAGTCCATATGGTCTACATGATGCAAAGCGGCCATCGCAGCCCAACGATGCTTCAACACCAAAGGTAAGGTTAGACATCCTCATTTCGCAGTAATGATAAAACTATTGGATAAACAAATCATGGATTTTTAGATCCAGATTGTAGTTTCTGTTATGATAACCTCAGTACAATGCATAGCAGTGTACAAATCTCTATGGATCTTAAAACAACAAGGCTATTTTTAATAAATCATAAGAGAAATATTATAATGTACCATGGGTACATGCAGCTTAAGAGCGCTCCTTTATAATAAATACTTCTCCTTCCTCATTACCCTACCGCCCAAACCGTCGACACGCCGCCTGCAAAAACACGAAATGACATACGCCACGAATTCACTTAGCGAAATTGAGAAATAAAGATAATATTTTTTGTTGGCCAAAAAGTGCTCTAATTGATATTTCATTCAACGCTCTTGCTCTTTGGGTGGCGAGGCATAAAAATATATGTAATGAATGTCACACCGACGACGATGCAGTGGCCCTTTTTATGCAGGTTTTGAAATATTTTAACGTTTTCATACTCTTGTAATTAAAGCAGTTTAGATTTGCTCGAGCTTTTGCATCGTTTTCATAAAATAGTCAAGTTAATGTTATTGCAACATTTGGAAGTAGAGACTGGCTTTTCCGGTCTACTGGTCTTCCAATTGTGCTACCAAGACATTGACTTGAAATTGCTTGTTGAATTTGTATATTGCTTATTATTTAATTGATAAGATAATGATGTTACAATTTGGGTTTCAGCTACTTGGCGGTCTCCTGTAATCGAAGAACAATTGTTTCTATCGTGTCTGGTTTCGTAGCAGTCAACGTGTCATTAAAGTACTTTTGTAAAAAAACATATATTACAGTTGCAGTTCTTTTATAACTATTAATACCAAAGACAATCAAGTATTTCTAATAAGTAAATAAATTGTTTGTTTGTGGTTAAAAAAAGTAGTTCCACATCGAAATAAGCAGATGTTACTTAATAACAAGTCCAATTAAAAATGATTACATGATTGATTCACACAAAAACAAACCCTTTCGGTCGACAACAATTGGTACGATGTCTTATTTGAATTCTTTCAAATTACACGTTTCAGTGGCTGCAGTGACGTTTTACGAGGTTATTATATTAACATCGCGTGTGGCTTCCAACTAATAAGTTATCGAGTTACCTCCCAATACCGTGGCACCAGCTTTTAATCCCCACTAACCCAATATCGTAATGATAGAAATTAATGTGAACGCCGTTCGTTACTGATTTTAAATTTTTTACTCCTCCAAGATAATCGCATACCATTGACGGAATAAAAATATGTACCTATCAACTATCAACCCGTTCGGATGTCTTTTTTCATAGCATTTAATTCCTTGTAGGGCAAACTGATTCAATCAGTTCAACAGTGACAAAATACTCGGGCCCCCGTTCCTTTGTCATGAAATTCGGTCTGTCTGTATATCGAGATGTGTCCCACGATATTTTAACCTCTTGTCATTATTAAGACATCACTTACCCGGTGGCGCGGGAGATTTCCATATCCGTTTTGATGGCGACGAGAATTAAACGAACGTAGCTCCTGGACTAGAGTTTAGTGAGACTTGCTGTAATTATAACATGTCATGTTCAACGAATAGGTACAAAAAAAAGTTTTATGGTTAAGCGAACAATTTAGAAATCGTTTTAGAAATATTTGTCCCTAAAATTGTGACAGTGTGTTGCTTAATCGACCGTGAATGGGCTAGAAGCAACAGAATCATCAGCATAATTAGAGTCCCGCCCTTAATTAAATTGTAACGTCTCAGCGAATTTATGGGTTGACCGCTTCTTGAGGCTTTATATGAGCGCCACTGCCACTTTATGTAGAAGGGTTAAGGTTTATTTTTCCACTTCGCAATACGTCTGTTGCTTCTCATTTTTTAACCGTTGCGCTTTGTGAGATGTGTCTAAGACTATGTCGGTGGTCGTACAGGTAGGCAATTGGATTGTGGAAATTAATCTTTGAACTGTTGAGATAGCTAAATGTAAAATGGTACATTATTATTTCTTATTAAAGTTAGCCGTTTCTAAATGCTAACTAACTCATTCAGTCTGATTTTTTTGGTAGTAAATGTATTTTTTTAAATTACATCAAACTTTATTTTAGTGCCATCAAAAATCTAGTAATGCAAAATAACGTTAGTTATATTTCATAGACAAGAATTGCAATCTAATGAGAATCGTCATAAAATTAACAATACTATGAAGATAACAATTAACACACTCATTTTATGCATTCACAATTAAAACATCCAACAAAAAGATATGGTAGCCCTTTATGGGTTATTACAAAAAGAATACATCCAGCTTTTTCACCCGAACTCGATTATTAGCTATTCACAAAAATAAGTTATTAAATTGATGAGCGGCAATAGACTTTAACAAAAAAAGGCGTTAACCCCAAAGAAAAGATTCACATTTGTGTTTAATTAAAGAATTTTCATGCTATAAAGTTTTGATCTAATAACGCATTGTACAAAAAGGTAGAAGGCGGAGTTTGTATTTAAAAAAAAAACTAGAAATTCAACATTCATGCGTTCTTTACTTTACTTTATTTTCAGTACATTATTATATTTACCATGTTGTCCCAATGCGGGTACGTTGGCTTGTGGTTTCACATTTACTATTACAATAAGTAATCATGTCAAACTTTAGTTTAATTTGTTGCAATGTGGCTTGCTCCTTCGTGTTGAATAGAATGAATGACCAAATTAAAATAGTTACATCGAGCTCCATCGTGCTTCTGAAAACAAATTAAGCCGTTGATCAGGTTTCTTATCAACAAATGGCAAAAAACTATGAATACAATAATGCGATGGGTTTTGAAAAAAAATCATCTTTTCCTTATTCAGTATAAACTTAAAATAAGCATTTTTAATCATCTAAACTTAATTTTACTAATATTGATGGGTAGGCACCTACCCACCCACTCCACCCATTCAGGACGTCTTTTAGCTGTGGAGAAGAACGGGCTCTAGAAACTCCACAGCTTTATAATAATATAGAAGTCACGACATTTACAAAATATTATATGTTTCGGCCATTATCCTCATACTCGTACATATGAGCCCAATAGTAGAAATAACAAAATTCCTGGGTCTTTTGTTAATACTCGTATTCGCATGAGCAACTGGCTGTGCTTTCAAATAACATTGAGAAAAATGTCTTTGTAATAATCCGAATTCATCAAAATAATTGTCCAAAAAATACTAAATGTACACCTGCATATTATATTTACCAAAAATACTTATCAAATTTCTCTTCATTTACCGCAACCTAGTTACCGTAACTAAAGTTTATAAATATCACCCGAATGTCTCGCACGGTAGGTGTAACCAACTAACCGCTATCTGCTAACAATGACGTATAGATATCACTGCATTGCTACTTTAATCCACTTGATACGGCATGCGACGAGCGTGTAAGGAGCCAGTACGCGCGATAAGCGATCTATAAAAAGCATGTAAGTCATAAATTTTTAGAGCTTCATTTGATACAATAACTTTGGTGCAGGTAGTCAAAAAACATTCTGCTAGTGAAGTACGGTTGTCTTTTACAACAGAATATTCGTCTATAAGCATTAAATGCATTCAAATATTAAGCCAAGCCAGCCAATATTAAGGTACCTATTCTGTTGAATGCAGGTACTCAATTCTAAAATTGAATAATTAATATAACTATATTATATTAGAATGAATATAATAGGGTTGCGTCTAACGAACTCCTTAGACGCAACCCTATTAAGTCAAAAGTGATTCCTTGGAATCACATTTATTTTTAACTGAAATGGAGTAGAAATAATAATTTATATTTACATTATTATATGTATATAATTATGTTGTTTACTCTTAAGTATTTAGTTTAATTATTAATTATGACATAAGCTTCTATAACATAATAATGATGATGATGATGATGATGACACTGTCTTCCTAGGGCGTCAATCTATTTTCAATTGATATAATTTTTGAACAGCGAACCTGTTAAAATTCATAACAGGTTCAAATGTTAATGTTGACTTGTTACCGCGGTCTAGAAGGTTAACGCCGCGCTGGAGCCGTATTAACTTAAGAGGGTTTACGCCATTCGGTTTCCCATACAAACTTCTAAGCCGAAATTTTTAAAAACCAATAAGCCAATTTTAATGGAACTTTGCATGCTGAAGTAAACCACAGGGATCTAAATTGTTTGTTGAAAACATTAAAAAAAAATATTTATTTAACTGAGTTATTGCGATTTTTAACTTTCTATAGTAGACTTTAAATCGCAATAACTCAGCTAGAAAAACGTTTTTTAAAAATGTTTTGTGAACAAACTATTTAGATCCCTGTGTTTTACTTCAGCATGCAAAGTTTCATCAAAATTGTCTCATTGGTTTTTTAAAATTTTGACTTGGAAGTTTGTATGGAAAACCGAAATGCGTAAACCCTCTTAACACCGCGGTAAGGGGACCGCCAAAAGCTATCCGCCGACAGTGGGGCGACCGCCTTAGTTGACCTGTAGCCAATTTTCTCAGCACGAGGTCCACGTCGTGCTGCGCTTTTGTCAATACAGACATCATTAATCAAGGTCAAATTATTGCTTTTTGCCTTTTAATAAGATTCGATTCGCATTCATGTGTTAAGAATTTCTGTACTAAGACGCATCTTTTGGTTTACTTTTTAACGATCTGCCCGCAATCACTAATTTTCTTTATTATTTCTATAAATAGTATATACCTACATTTAGAACAGAGAACATAACGAAAATATTTGTCTATTGTATATTTAATATAATTGGACGTGCACAAATCAACGAAAGATTATTCTGATGTCTTTTCGGTGTAATATTTAAATATGTAAGTATCTAAGTATTTTCAGTTTTGTTATTTTTAGTGTATCGTATAATATTGTCAATACTATTGAGCAACCACTGGCAGCAACTAGGTGCCAGAAAAAGTAATTTGCAATATTCATACTTTGAGCTGGTATAAAGTGTGACAAAACACAAGTGTAACACTTGTTCGCACACCTCAAGCTTTACATTGGAAATGTATTCTAGCTTTTTGTAAAAGCCGGGCGCAGGGAGACGAGGCTGCCGCGTGATCAAACGACCATTATAAATGAGTTACTTATACATAACCTATGCAGTCTCGGTACAGAACAAGTTGCCAAACATGTTGGAGGCTGCATCTTCTACATGGCCATAGACTACAGGGTGGGATTACTCGCGCCTCGAATACTAATGAGTGTAGCGAACTATTTTAGAATAAATCATTAAGAAACAGGTCACATAATGTAAAATGTAGTAGTTCTGATCATCGTATAATACTTTGTTGGAATTAAAAGTTCGTTTCAGGGGATAGAGACGGGTATATTATGACGGGGCGGTGTGAACGAGATTTCCGAGCATAAGGGCAGGTGTACGCGGACATCTGCGCGTACGCACTGGCCGGCACGCGCGCCCGAAGCCTCGACCGTCTAACCATGGCTTTAATTTCGTCTATTGTCGATATACTGCCATACCCTGCGATGATCGAAGGCCTTACAAGTCTGCGTTTATTAAACTGCTATTACAGCCGAACACCAAAAACGCTTGTTTTAACTATTGTAAAAGTATGTAGTTACCGTGTTATGTAAATGTGAATAACAAAAGGAATGTAATAAAAGCCAAACTGAGAGTGCCCAAGATGAATCGCCCTCCATACGTCAATCTTGGGTAATAATTGAAAAGTAAAGGCATGTACATTTTTTTCGGTGTCATTAACAACATGGTGTGGTCGGCACGAGCGGTCGCCAATTTCATAAGCAATTTTGGAAACAGGAAGGCTGCGTGCGACAGGCTGATTTCAATAATAAATCGATGCACCCACAATTCACCTCTGGCCAGAGTTTGTTTCGGACTCTAGTATGATATTATCGACATTGCAACGAAATGTACGGGGCGTGGAGCCAACGGTTCCTTGAGACCTGCCGAATTTAAAGAGCGGTAGCGGGAATTAACGTTTAGAGGGGGGTTATTTCGCACAACGTTCGGCACAAATGGTCATTAACGTACTCTGTTTGTGAGAGGCACTTTCGACGAAACCCATCGCATCCGATAAAATACTATACGGAAGATTATGTTGCGATGACCGATTATTAGGTCAATTTTAATTGTGAATATTGATGCTGGACGGCGACGGCTGCTGCATTCCAGGTGTACGTTGACCAAGCGTATTATGCAAATTTCATTTATCGATATAATAATATAATGATTGTAATAACATGCAGTAACGGTGCTGCATTACAAGAAAAAAAAGTTATTTTTATGATAAAAATATTTAATTAAATACCTACCTTTGTAAAGTTTATTTTATTTTTGTTTATGTCATAACCTTTTTTTTCAATTTTACTGCTTTTTCTAAACTAGAAACGATATTTTGTGTTCAATATATCAGGAAATCGACCTCTGCGCCATCCGAAGAATGAAAATTACTCTCTAATTTCTAACTGGACTTAATACCAAAGTATTACGATGTCGAAAAAACTAGAGAAAAAAGTTTAGGTTCACACCTAAAATGAGCATCGGCTTGTTAAAAAGCTATTAATTTTAGAAGATTCCAATAAAAGTTTTAACACCTTTCCTTGGACATATCATAAGGGCTATAATTGCACGCTTGCCGCCAGATCTGTATCAATTGAGACAAAAATGGGCTCGCTTTTGTATTAATACGAAATAAGTGGTCATTATCGACATTTTACAGGTTTGTTTTTTATTTAGTTGATTTTGTGTTATCGCTTACAATGTTGTCTTGTTCGGACAACCATTATCACTTAAAGACATTGTCGGCCACTTGGGAATCGAGTGAATATTAAAACAATAATGCAATACACACAGCATGTAATGGATTTGCAATCAGTGATGTAAAGTAAGGAACAATGATAATCACTGAATCGTTTAAAAAGATTTTTCACTGAATACCAATCGGTCGCTACAAACGGAAAGCCGAAAATTTATTATTGTTGGAGTTAATAAAACAACCCTCCGCTTCATTAAGGCCGGCTTAAATTTTATCTGTGCGGGTTTATGTTAACCACCGACCGCGGAACGGCGCAGGCACATCCGATACCGAATGTACTAATTGGAACTCTGTACCAACTAATTAGAATAACATGTGGTCTGATCGACCGAGCCTTTTATTTTGGGGTTCTGCGCGCAGCGAAAGTGTTTGAGATTTAATTAATCTAATTCACTGACCATCGGTATATTTAGGGTGCTAACTAGATTAAGATAATATGACCTAAGTGGGTTTGTTTCACTTTTGTTTTAAAGTTTTTTTTTTGTTGGGATGAATAAATTATTTTCACAATATTCCTGTTAAAGCCGGTTGCACTAAACTGCATTACGTCTTATGTTTTAATTTTTACAGTTACGCTTTACTGTACGGTAATAAAAACGTTGATTGGTAGGTGGAGTAACCGAATGACGGGGTCTGACACTTCTTACATATTTTTTAATCGAAATTGTAAAACGTATGCGGGACTGTAAGCAGTCATTTGAAGAGATCTCTCTCCTGCGTCATCTGCCCAAGAGAGTGACAAAGAGTTCATGGCAAAGCTAGTACTTTTTTAGCAGTAAGTCATTAGCATAATTTTGTTTTGCCGCTGCACCAAACTACCTTAATTTCAAATCGTCACAAAGATTTAAAAATATAGTTTTGGTATTTAAAATGTGTTAAATCATTGTTAAAAGTGATGACTCTTAGGTAACACATTCGTTGTCCGAGTGGGTAGGGTAATATGAGTTTAATTAACATTTCGATCACGTAAACAAAACAATTTTTTGGGAGAGACTTTTTTTGAAAGATCTTTTTTGAAAAAGGTCACATATGACCTTTACAGTGTAACTGAACTTTTAGGGGTGGTAAAATACTTACAAATTCCTCAAGTCATGTGATCAAATTTCGACGGATGGTTTCTGGCGGGGAAATGCATCTTGCAAGCGAGTCCTCTTAAGAGAGATAAGTAGCCAACCAAGCCTTGGCTTGTTATGAATTTTACAGCTAATCCGGCTTTTAGGGGTTTCAATAAATTTCAAAGATTTCTGAAACCGGTAGTAACCGAACGATCTCCAGAGGTGTTTTAGCGGGAGATGGCATTTCGCAAGAATTCGGGTGGTCTGAGCCGATAGATGAAAGCGGAAAACCTGAGGGCATCTATGAAGTCTAAGACCTCGACTCGGATTGAATGTGTCATGGCGGGCGGGCGCTTGAAATATTTTTAAATATCCCAGCCCATTCCCAGCGGCGGTATATATTGTTGGCACTCGGTTTGATTGGTAATATAGCTTGTATTAAATCCGCCTAGCTAGCGACTACCGTCGTATGTAAGTCTGCCATAACAACAATGTTGGTAGCGTAGCAATATTAGATCCGTCATCGTCGGATTTCCATCGAAAACTATGGCTATAGCCAGTTAAGGATTCCGTGTGAAATGCACTTTCGTCTTCAGCGCCTTATGGTGAGTGATTATCAGATGAAGTGAAAGCCAAGCACTTCTTCATCAGCAAAATAAATAAAAATAACCAGTATGATTATTATTTTTTATTAGACTTTCATAAGCAGCTCAGTGTGATATACAAATGCCCAATGGAACCGAGCACTTGCGAGAAACACTACACCGTTGAAAGTAAAAAAGACATGCTATCATCGGTTACTATATTTATTTCATTGATTAAAAACATATTTCGCGTGACCGCAACTACTTTGCTTCTGTAACTGAATATGTATGCTTTTGTTGCTTACCTTATTAATGTTAAGTTGGTCCACAAAACCGGTAAACAGGGTAAAACGTGTACCTACGTTTTCAATGCTAAAGACAATGCAAAATTCAATGGTCGCTTTAACAGCTCTCAAGTAGGTACATGTAGTAATAGTAGGTGCATGCATCTGATGTCAATACAAAAACACATTATGACAATTGCAATGCTTCTTGCGTACAGCGGGGGGTGACTTATTACGTATTTATATTAAGTGATTCGTGGGCTGAATGGAAATTTCAAGTTTTAATTTCGTGCGAAATAAAGAACAAGTTGAGAGTGCGAATAACGTTGAATGACAAATAAACCAGCTTTTGAATGCGGAAGTGTAATGTTTTTAACATTAGTCTCAAAGCGCTTTTATCATACTGATTGGCTGAAAGGAAGACATTAGTCATGTTCGGTGGCCTAGTTGCCTATCCCTTATTATTATCACATCTGCATTTGTTCCACTGTAGTGTAAAGACATTTCTTCTGGACACCTCTTTTTGTTTATCTGCGTCAGTGGGCTTATCTAGTTGGTATACGTCCTAGATGCGGCATTAACCTCTCAGTCTTGGCAACAACATGTCTAAACATTTTGGCAGCAGGTGCGATTAGGCGGGAATTTAAATTTGCGGAAATGGAAAAAAAAATATTTAAAAAAAATTGAACGCAGTTCATGTTGAAAGTTGCATTCACAATGCATAAAATGTACCACAGAACCGAAATAATCGACCTTCTTCATACTAAAGTAGTCTCTAAGGGTATCAAAACACGGTACAAAGTCAAGTGGAGAGCGCGGCCAGCGCGGCCGTATATTATTGGCCGCTTGAGGTCTGACGGAATAGCGAATTTTTAGGTGCGGCCAATGGGGTTTGAGGGGTACTTATCCTTTATTACCACTGTCTACGTTTCACCAAATAACAACTGCACACGTGCTCAGTGAACCCATTGTCGCATTATGCACTAAAAAAATGAGTTATCTAAATTGTTCAGCTAATTGAAGTTTTGTTATCTTCACTTAAACTTCAGCTTCTAGTTCCTAAATTAGGTTAGGTGCAGATTCCGTCATTAATTAGTAAATGTTGACTGAGCTACTGTATCCAAAGTTTATTAATAGTTTAATAAAAGCATACTTACCTAAATAAAATAATCGGGTTGGTCAATTTACCCTAAGTACTTTAGTAAAAAGGTTTCGTTCTAGTACCACAAGTATATTTATTACTTCCCAAATTATTTAGATATTATGTACTACTAAACGTTTGATTTAGTTAAATATGTTGTTCAAATAACCAAACGGTGGGGGGACTAGCTGTATAACATATTTTTCATAACAATTTGTTGTATTGCACAAAATTAGGTAAGTAACCACTAAAGTTTAGCTAAATTTGCCAGGGCACAGGGCGGAATATTCCAAAGTTTATGCTGTGTCAACTCAACTCTTCTTTCCCCCCGCCTGCCTCGCCCGATCCCGTCTCGCTCGTGGCTTGCGCACACGCCATCATGTATTATTGGTTGCGTTTGAAACTGTGAGCGGACGCTGGACTCGCGCGCTGTAATTTAACTGAAGTTGCAGAAAATAACAGTTGTGTTAATTATTCCTAAGGTTGTGGCCCGGAGGAAAAGACTTGTGGCCTTGTGGCATTATCAAAATACCTAATCTGTGCTTGTGATAAGTGATGACGACGAAGATGGCTAAATAAATTTATGCTTAAGTATTTGATCCCCTCAAGACGTCAATAAGTATTCTTACGTCATAATAAATTCATTGTCTAACATGTTATCGCTTAGTTTTAAAACTTGCATAAACTAAAACGGCCACCGTTAAACATATGCTTGAAAACGTAAAAGTTAAACTTTTAAACTAAATGAAAATATGTTTAATTAAATTAATTGGCTTCTTGAGGGGATCGGTAAGCATAATTTAGTTACCTACTCGTCACCTTTCACTAGCTGTAACTTTTTTCATTTGCGGCGCCTTTTGTGGTTTGGCCCTTTGTACAAAACACCGGTGCACACTAGCACCACTTATGAAAAATCATTTCTAGTAAACGGAGTTCAGAAATCTATTTTTGCTTTGACACTTCAATAAAAAGAATTATTGCATTATTTAGTAAATGCCTAAAATGTGTTGTTGTTATTCTCTCAAATAAACAAAACGATAACATTTTAGATAGACTTATGTATTGAACAAAACGGCCAATTCGCGCGCCCCCGCTGTAGTTTTAAAAATATTGGACAGACGGAAATTTATGTGGAATTATGTATGTCCTCTTGTCAAACAGCTTAACTGACATCTCAGAGTAGGGAGTGGCTGAAAAACAGCGTTGGTTAAGGTCCAGGCCTCAACTAAATTAGACTGAGCTATTTCCTTTTGTATTTTTTTAATGAGTTATTTTTATCTTTATAGGTTTTTTTTAATGTATTTATTGCACTATTTGTACTGTTGATTGTTCTTATCTTTTATTTAAAAATGTAGAAAGACAATAAATATATTTCTATTCTATTCTATTCTATAAGTTGATTCGGGGGGCCCGTAAGAATTAATAAACAATTAATTGATTGGAGCTTCGACAGCGGTCGTCAAGCACGAGGCATTTGGCCTTTTTGGTTATGAGACGCATTCGGCGTATCTCGCGTTAAACAGTGAACTTTTATTAAGTGTTGGACTAAGTGTTGTTGTGCATCAGTGGTATGTATTGTCTGGGTTCAGTACTGAGGAGTAGGCACGGAAAGTTTAGGGTTATTAGGGCCTTCCACCCACCACAGCAGCAGCCAGGAGCCGCGCAGGAGCGCAGTCGACCACCACCACAGCAGCGTGCCGAAAACGCCCTGGGCGCGGCGGACTGCACTGGGCTGAGCGGCGTGTCTCAAGGGAAGACTAGTACGTAAGTCGTTTAAGTTTAATTAAAATGGTAGCAGAGACTTGCTATTAGGGAAGTCAGCCGATGACCTCACTGGACCACACATCTTGAGGTTAGCAGAGCACGGTTATTTGATTGAGCTCCCTAAAGCACACATTTTTTGGTAAACCAGAGCGTGGTTTTATCTACGGACCTGAATTAATTAGTAATTAGTTTTAGCGTTAGGATTGTGTTCCAACTGCACATTGAATTGTAATATGTAGGTTGATTGTGTGATTACAGCAAAGTAGTGTAAGATTGTCTCACTGCGGTCAGTGTAACAATAATTAATTTGGTTTTTGTCTCGCATTTAGAATGCTTTGAGTATGTAAGTAGTACACTGCGGAAAGTGCAATTGTCATACTTAACTTGCTGTAATTACTTGCTTAATAGTGAAGTTAGGCATATGTTTCTTGGTTTATTATACATTTAGAATGTGTTTACTTGAGTTAGGATATAACTGTTGGTTGTATTAAAATCATATCACTGTGTACAGCACAGTATTTACTTGCTTTGAATTTATTTGAGTACTATCTACTCACCGGGGCGGTGTAATTGTCAGACAACTTTAAGGTACTTGCTTTAACTGTTTGCTGCAGTACTTACATTGTTGCTTGGTTGTTTAATTTTAACTTAATTTAGAATTAGTCTCGCTAGGGTAGGGTGAATTTGTGACAACAAATAAATATTTCTGATGTTAATTGTTGTATTTATTGTGCAAACTGAATTTTAAGATTCTAGCGGTTTGCAAATAATTGAACATTTTGTTTGTTCCTTGATTGCTTGAAAACTTAATTCGGAATTTAAAGTTAAAGCATTGAAAATTGTGGTATTTTGATTTGGTCTATTATTTTAATGTTTGAAAACATATTTAAATATTGTAAGCATTTGATTCACAATATTTGTAGTTTGGTTGCGTAGACATATATTAATATTGCAGTTATGTTACATTATAAATTGTTTGTTTACAAAGTAAATTTGGCCTATGTATAATTAAGTAACATTTTGTTTATTGAAGTTTTCTTTGGGAAACTAATTTGAGTTCCATTCAGTTGTAACATTTGTTTGGTAAATGATTTGTTTACATAGCGGCATATGCGAAATCGGTTGAACACCTTTTGTTTTGTTGGTACATTCATTTTGAAAACCAATTTTAAATTTAATTTGATTATTACATTGGTTTTAAATTGATTGATTTATGCATAGGGTCTATGTAATAATAATACTTGTACGTTCTATTTGTTAGTGCGCTTCTCGTTGCAAACCCGTATAAGTATTTTTTTGTACTTATTAATTTTGGTTGTTGCTACATTGTAATTAAAAGGGTATGTGTGTAGGGAACATTGTCCTGCCTTTTGTGCTATTGTTGGACAGAGAATCTCATCCCTCTTTTATTTGTTTTTTGTTGACAACGCGATGGCGGAGGCAGTCTTTGCAACGCAGCTGCGCTAGTTCGTGCATACGCAAGATCTGCTGTTTTGGAGGGGCTGCGATGATGTCATTCTCGAGCGAGCCGGGCAGTTAAGGCAGCGGGTGTCTTTGGTTGAGACCGCCATGGTGGTTTTGTCGGATACTGCTCCAACATCCCACAAAAAGGTATGGTCGGCATACGAAGAAGAGTTTGCCCAAATCATGGAAATTAATGATAATGTCGTCCAAGCGGCCTGCGACATTAAAAGGCGACGGATAGGGGATGTCCAGCCATCCACACCGCCACCAATGGGAGGGCCCAGGATACCTGATAGGCTTCCTACCCATCAGTTAGGAAGTTTGGGTGGCGAAGTGGAAGAAGGGTCATTGGTAACGCACACGCGCGCCAATTGTTGTCGCTACCTAAGGTAGCCAATCGGGCGGACTTAACGACGCAGCTGTTGACGCCAGTCACAGTTGCGTGCAACGCGTTGCGACAGTTAGGTTTGCCAGTAGCCGAGTTGTCGCTGCTACTGGTACACATTGTGTTGGACAAGCTGCCAACGGACGTTCGTTCCCGGTTTGAGCGGGAAACGGCAGAGAAAGGGGGGGCTACTCTGCCGGGATTGGAGGAACTTTTAAGGTTCCTCGGCGATGAGGCGGGGGTCGTAGCGACCTCCCAGCCTGACCTGCCGCCATCAGAGGCGCAGGTTTCAACGGGACGCTAGGCGAATCCCACGGTACGGCCGCAGCCAGGACACACTACAGAGCGGCTGGCGGCGCTGACTGCAGCAGCCAGCATGGACCCGGTTTGTACACAGTGCGGCCAAATGGGTCA
The DNA here is from genome assembly GCA_963921215.1 of Scoparia ambigualis. NCBI lineage: Eukaryota > Metazoa > Arthropoda > Insecta > Lepidoptera > Crambidae > Scoparia > Scoparia ambigualis. The sequence continues at coordinate 25,221,177 of OY992510.1, read as the reverse complement.
TGCTACGACGCAGTGCCAGGACCGACAAGGGCTGCCTGTAATTACGAGGCGGCGTATGGCAAGGCGCAGCGGCCTTTGCTTTGGCTATAGGCCTCAACGCCGCATTGCATTTGGGGGACCACACCATTTATTATTGTTGTGTGTCAACAGGTCGGGAGCGGCTTCACTGACCATACAACAGCGGTGGCAGCGTTACACGGGTAGGGGTGCTCCAGGGCGGAGCACAGATCTACCAGCGGACTGCAGGCCCAGTAATGCGCGAGGCGCACCCCTACACCGAAAGGTGAACTATGCACAGGCGCGCAAACCCGCGCCTGCAGGTTACCATGCCGCCGGCCCGTGTGCGATTTGGGTATCACACGAGCGGGGGCCCGATGGTGTCACGAAGAAAGGACACCTTTCTGCACGGCGCTCTGTGCGCGCTTGCGTGAAGCCGCGCGATCGAGCAGCCACAGCGGTACTCGCCGCCACAGCGGTTCTCGTCGCCGCTCTACGAGCACCCGCGGTTGCAATGCCACCCGCGGTATCACACGGGCGGGGGCCTTCTTTGGAGATGGGGGACCCGGGCAGGCCATAGCTAGCCTGCCCCTTTTGCGAGAGCAAAACCACGGACGGTTTTGCTAACTACTACGGCGGCCGCGTTTGAAAGATTTTAAAGAAATCTTACATTTGAAATTTTAATTTTGTGCAACATTGGTGGCATGCTTACTGGGAGTTTGACGGGGCTAACACAAGTCACCCTCTCCTCGGTGCATATATCTATGTTGAGAATGTCAATTTCGGTAACGGTAATGAATTTACCATTGTAGGTTAACAGCCTTTTACCGATTCATGTCTGTAGCCATAAGTTTAGGAGTCACCACAGCAACTAAATTGTTTGATAATTAATTACTTAAGATTTAGTAAGAAGTATCTAAACGTTTTTTTCAGTGTGCTGTTTGATGTACTGTCATATGTGTTAGTCGCCTTTCACGACAACTAAAGGATGAGATGGGTTGGCACTGTTGGCAGTGTTCTATTAATGACCCGCCACATATAGCTCCACATTGCAGCAGTAAAGAAATAAATACAGACAAATTTAATAAACACTAGAAATAATGTTATTTTTTACATAATTTTAACGCAAATTTTGTTGCGAACAAGTTAACAAATTGAAAATGACAGTGTCGAAAAAATTTCCGCGAGTATGATTCAAACCAGCACCCTTCTGGCAAGGATTCTATTCCGGGTGCGGGTTAGAATCCTGCTCGTGGAAAAAAAAAATTTCGACACTGTCTTTTTCTATCTATTTGTAAGCACTAGCAAATTAACGAATTTTTATTTGTAGTATATTTTGTCTATAATTATCTGTATTTTTTGTCTCATTTTTATTTGTAGTAGAAATAGTCTTTCTTTTTCTTGTTTCAAAGATACTGTACGTTGTTCATTTTATTTTAAATTGAGCAATACCTGTTTTTTATTGGATATTCTTTTGTATGTGTTGTGTTGTATTGTAATCGTATTAAATGTTTTTTTTATGTTGTAATGGAAAATGTAATTCTATAATAGGGAGGGCATTTTCCAATTTGTATTGACGCTGTAAAAGAAAGGGAGAAAAGAAATGCCCTTGCTGAGTTTCTTGCCGGTTCTTTTCAGTACAAGGCTCCCGCCTCATAGTCGGGACTTACGAACCGATGGCATAGCGACATTCTTAAGTGGTTAATTATTGTAACCAAATGAATAAATGATATTGAATTAAATTTTTTTTATTTTTGAATTTTATCAGTAGACGGACTATATACTTAGTTGATAAAAGTACGAAGAAAAAGATGAAAAACAGCAAAAAAAAAGATGAAACTGAAAGAAAAACAGCAAAGCAAAAATGCATAATAGTAACTTATTTAAACGTCCGTAAAACAAGAAAATAAAACAACAATTTTCGTAACTGTACGGATTTTAAAAACTTGTATGAACACATGGCAGTAACATTGAAGATTTAACAGTAGTAAGTCAGTGTAACCTCTGACTACATACAGCCAATCAACAAGTTGGAATTAACAAGTCTCAATTATAATAAGACATTTACATTGTGCTCAATGAGTTCGTTCACACTAGTAATCACTTTAAATTATAACTTCTCGTTTCAATTAAATGTCCTGTTTATTAAAGCGGTGCGCTTTTTTGAAGTACCGAAGTACAGTGCGGGCTTGAAACGAATATTTCTCTATATCCCGTGGATTAAAGGCAAGACTAGTTTCGTTACCTAACTAATTTTGCATTATTTTATGAACTATGTTATTGCATAATTATTATTTCTGTGAATCTGTAATAATAATAATAAAAAAAAGAAAAAAGCTCTTGTCACCTGTCACATCATTTTTATTTCAAGTATTTTATTTTATTTTGTAACAAGTCTTTTGACAAATTACAACAGTTTATAAACTTATTTATCGAGAAAACCAGCTAAAAATATATCAAAAACATATAAATATAACTACCATAATAATTTAAAAATGAGAAAATCAACAATAACAAAATTGAAGAATGGTGACGTATGTCAACACAATATGCCATACAAAAATTGATCAAACATACAATCACGGACCTGAAACAATAAACATAATGTACTAAAATAAAAATGAAAGTATGATACTACGAAGAGCAAGACGAAGCGCACGCCCTCCATCATCGCCCGCTCCGCCGACCGTAAGCTCCTCGTCTGATGATTTTACCAGAGACGAGTCGAGCAGCGTGAGCGGGCGATCGCCGTCTCCGCCGCCACAACGACCTGCGCGACGTGGACGACCACCGCTGCCGGCACGCTTGGGATCAGTGGGGCCATCTGCCCCGCGTACGACCCCCGCTACCGGTGGTGTAGTGCGCCGCATGCGATGGACTCAGCCTATAAATGAGAACTGCATGCGCGCCTACTACAGGGCAACAGAGGGAGGAACTAACCTTACTGCGTATCGTGTTAGGATGCTGTCTTTGTTTCAGGCCCTTGAACCGACCATAGACGTGTCTGCCCAACGATTGTCGGATCAAGTGCGGGTGATCCAGCGTAACAACTTGCTGGATCAGTCAGCACTTGATCGGCTACGCCTGGAGTCACAAAGTATTTGTGCGGCTTCTTCTTCGGTGCAGGATCGCCCTGCCCCACAATTACCGGCCGTGACGCCGGTTTTGGTGGCGCGAGTAGATCCGGTACCCGACGATGAAGATTTCATAAATACGAATGTAAGTACGCAGGCGAATGAGCAAATGAGGAGCGCTTTGAACGATGCTATTCTACAGTATCGTGAAACGCGTAACTCTAGGCCGCGTATACCTTGTTTGCCCACGAATAGACATAATTTGGCGTTAATGAGTGCCTTGAACGATTTACTGGTTCCTTATCTTGGAACCAGTGAAAGTTTAATTGATACCCACTCGATCCTTTATTGTGGGGCCATCACGGTGTGTCGCGTTGCTCGTGTCAATTTCCAGGATTCTGACCGAGTACCGCGGCGAACCGGGACTGCCCCTGCTTGGCAATTGAGGATCGAGGGGCGTATTAATAAGTTCAGGACACTCATTGCAAAGCTAATTTGCTTCAGAAATGGCAATAATCGACCTCGCGTCATGCGATTCGTCACACAAGCCTTTGTTGGGACTGATGTTCGTCCGGAAAACTATATGGCTTGTGTGACGGAACGTATTGACTTTCTGAAGCAAAAAGTCTATACGTGGGCAAACCGTATACGTCGCTACAGAGTGCGTGTGGACCGATACCAACAAAATCGCCTCTTTCAAAGTGACCAAAGAAAAGTATACAGACGTTGGGAAGGAGCTGATCAACGTGTGAGCGACGGACAGCTACCAGATGTTGATGCCATGACTAATTTCTGGCGCAGCATTTGGTCGGTGTCCGTCGAGCACACGGAAGGTGAATGGATTAGTATTGTCAGTGACGCGTGTGAACCTATCGAGACCATGCAGCCTATAAATATAAGTACAGCTGACGTAAGTTGTGCAATCCGTACGGCCCAAAATTGGAAATGCCCAGGACCGGACGGATTGCACAACTTCTGGATCAAATGGTTTCGATGTTCACACGAGTTACTGGCAACGCAATTCCAAGAAGCCATAGAGCTCGGCTCACTCCCAAGTTTGTTGACTACTGGTGTCACTTTTCTGCTCCATAAATCAGGTAGTACCACGGAACCGAAAAATTATAGACCCATCACGTGCTTACCTACTTTATACAAGCTCCTTACATCCATTCTGAGAACAAAAATTAATACGCACATTGTTGCAAACAATATTTTGGACATGACTCAGAATGGATGTAGGGTTGGGTCCCGTGGTACTAAGGAGCTTCTCCTCATTGACATGACCATATGCTAGAAGGTCCGGCGTGGCAGAGGGACTCTCTCTACAGCCTGGATTGACTATAAAAAGGCCTATGATTCGGTGCCGCATTCATGGTTGGTGAGGATTTTAGAGTTATATAAAATTGATATAACTTTAAAATCCTTTTTGATATCATGTATGCGGCAGTGGACCACGGTCTTGAGTCAACCAGGATGTCGAGATAGTGTTTCTGCCACGCAGGATCTTATAAGGATAGAGCGTGGCATATTCCAGGGCGACAGTCTGAGTCCTTTATGGTTTTGCCTAGCTTTGAATTCTCTCAGTACTTTGTTGAGAAATTCAAAGTTAGGCTGTCAACTGCGGAGAGGGGGTGAAGTTATATCGCACTTGTTGTACATGGATGACCTCAAGCTTTTCGCACCAAACCGCCAAGACTTGGTGAAACTGCTGAAAATTACTGAGACTTTCAGCAGTGCCATCAAGATGGAGTTTGGTGTGGATAAGTGTGCGGTTATGCATGTACAGCGTGGGAGAGTAGTAAATTCAACCAATTTACAACTCTCCGAAACGATAAACTTCAGATCTCTCTCCGAAGTTGAAACATATAAATATCTTGGTATGTCACAGTCTTTGGGTGTTGTGGATGGGGACATAAAACAGTCATTACGGGAGCGATTTTTTTGCCGCCTAAGAAAAGTACTTAACAGTCTTTTATCGGGTGGCAATAAGACGCGTGCTTTTAATGGCTGGGTTATGCCTCTACTCACATACTCCTTTGGCATACTAAGATGGACTCAGACCGAATTGGACGCCTTGGATAGAAGAGTCCGTCAAATGCTCACGACTTCCAGAATGTTACACCCGCGCTCATCTGTTATGAGGCTGTACATCCCGCGGAGATGTGGGGGTCGCGGCTTTTTAAATGCCAAGGACCTACATAACCGTGAGGTGTGCAGTCTCAGGGATTATTTCCTTAACAGTGAGTGCGGGATGCATTTGGATGTCGTGGCAGTTGATAGACACTTTACGCCGCTCTCCTTGGCAACAGAAAACTGGCGCAAACCAGTGGTGCTAAGCACTCTCGATCGCAAGGACATATGGAAGAGCAAGGTGCTACAAGGGCGCTACTATCGGGCTCTAACTGGGCCTGATGTAGATTTGCCTGCCTCGGTGAACTGGCTACGTTTCGGTGACCTCTTTGGGGAAACCGAAGGTTTTGTCTGTGCTATTGAAGATGAAGTTATCAAGACGAATAACTACCGGAAATATATTATGAGGGACGGTACGGTCGACATCTGTCGGGCATGCCGCCGTCCGGGAGAATCACTCCGACATATTATTTCCGGTTGTTCTCATCTTGCTAACGGAGAGTATTTTCACAGACACAACCAAGTAGCCAGAATAATTCACCAGCAACTTGCTCTTCGATATGGCCTTGTTGAATCAGAGGTGCCGTACTATAAGTACGTACCTGCGCCAGTTCTCGAAAATGGTCATGCAACGCTCTACTGGGATCGCTCTATCATCACGGACAGGACTATTGCCGCTAATAAGCCTGATATCGTGGTGATCGACCGATCTCAGCGCCAAGCAATATTGGTTGATATCACCATACCTCATGACGAGAACCTCGTGAAAGCCGAGAAGGACAAGCTCAGTAAGTACCTTGACTTGGCTCACGAGGTTACCGCCATGTGGGATGTGGATTCAACCATTATTGTACCGATAGTCGTTTCGGCATACGGCCTTATAGCGAAGAGCCTCGATCAACACCTAGAGAGGCTCTCGCTGAAAGGTTGGGTCAAGGGTCAGATGCAAAAGGCAGTACTCCTTGACACGGCACGTATTGTCAGGAGGTTCCTCACTCTGCAGCCCTAACCACCGATAGCTTGGGTCTACCCCCGCTGCCGGTGGCAACCTAGGTTAAGTTTTTTATAATATTTTATATTGTAAATAGGTTTTTATATAAAATATTGTAAAAAATTAAACTTAAGAATTATGTTAAATAAAGAGGATAATAATAAAATCTTTATTAACATAATAACATATAACATTCATTTTGACAAACATGAAACAAACAAGTTTACAAGAAAAAAAATATATACTTATAATTATGCCAAAATTTAATAGTTAGCAGTGGTTTCCACACTAGGACGAGCCTGACTTGTGACAAACCATACAGGTGCGAGAGTATAATTGTATAGTAAATCCGAAAATTATTTTAATTCAAAATTAAACAATTATTAATATTTTTATGCAATTTCATGCTTCATGTGATTGTATGTGTGTGTTTGAGGGTGTGTGTGTGTGTGTGTGTGTGTGTGTGTGTGTGTGTGTGTGTGTGTGTGTGGGGGTGTGTGTGGGTGTGTGTGGGTGTGTGAAAGGGTGTGAGTGAGTGTGTGTGTATGTGTGTGTGTGTGTCTGGCTGGGTGTATGCGTGTAAGGGTTGGTATTATTATTGTGTTGTTCTTAAATGGTTTGCTGTTTCACATTTTCAGTTTTTTATAGAACTGTCGATTCACCTGTGAATATAAAATAAAATAAATATAATTATAAGCACTTTTTATTTGCATTGTTGAACTAACTTTCTTTCTATAAGTAATTAACAATTAACTACCCAGTGTTAGTCTGCAGCATTTTCTGAACGAATCCGTAGCTGAGGGTTGTCTCTCATATAACACGTACAATCTTAAGTTGGAATGCAAAAAAAAGCTTTCGTTTATGATTGTAGTGCAGTGTTTGTCTCTTTGAATATTTATTTTTCTAAGAGATTTGATATGTCAAAAATTATGATTAGCTATCTCTGTTAAAGAATAAAGCAAGCACCCCATCCGGCAAGAACGCCTTACAAACATTGCATCGCCTTTGCGATCGCAACTCGAACGGGCAAGTCGCTGTGCTATCGAGCACGACCTTCTTGTATAATATTTATTTTCACTCAGCAATATAAATAAACTGCAGGCTATTATACCGGCACGCTACTGGTTTGATAGTGATACTAAATAAAATGTATATAATCGGCTCTCCACTGCGTTATGTCTTGTTTAGCATTCATAACATAATATTACAATTTAATTTTCATACAGAATTTATTCGTCGCAATAAGAAACAGAGAAACTGGAACACGCCACGGAGTGGAATGTCACAGTTCTCCTCGTACGATTGTTTTATATTCGCGCGCCCGAAGTAGGTTATTTATCATCGCCGCCATCGTAAATTAAAACTGGTTCATTAATGTTCATAACTATTAATTTATTTCTCGTTTGCGTACGTGTCGATGCAAATATTATATGTAGACACGTGTGAAGTGCGATTGGCGAGATGAGATACTATCGCAGATTTTTTATGTATGCAACGCGACTCGTAAATTTTGCATAGAAACACATCGCAATCAAAATTGCATCGACACATTTCAATGTTGCTACTGATTACTAGTAATGCAAAGTAAATGTGATGCTACCTTCTATCAGTAAAATTTTAAGTAAAATTTTAAACACTGAAAAAAGACGACAACCTCAGGCGGGAATCGAACCACGCACCTTCCGCATTCCGGGCGGCTGCATTAACCACTTGGCTACCGAGGTCTGGCTTTCAACCGTTGAAATTTGTCAGTGTTTGATGCTTATGTTTTTAGTCAACATTGCTTCATCAAATCTTAGAAGTTTTCACCTCTGAGATCCGAAAGAAATATTTTTACAAATATTTTAACATTCGGTTAAGATGAAGCTGCGTTTATAGATTAATGTTTTATATTTTAGCGTTTTATTAACGCTTAAATATACTTAATACCTTCTATCAGTTTGTACGCCAAGACGGGAGTTACAAGTTAACAGCACATGACTTAAGATTGGGCTCAGTGGCATTCATTTGAAGATGTCCATATCTATAGCAGTGCCAAAGAGTGTTTGTAAACAAATTATTCATTATTCCTTGTGCTAGTTTGTTTTACTGCTTTTTTGAAAGAAAGTGACGACCGTTAGTGATTTTCTCGTGAAATCTCGTGAATCAAGAAAAAGTAAAAATTCTAAAAGCACTAGACATTTGCACAATTAATTGGGTTAGGGGTATTTGATCATGGTGTCGTTTCGTCATTAAGAAAACATTGTACTGTTTCGTCATTGCTATTTGAAATTAATTATTTTTAGTGTCGTTTGGTCATTCGCTTAAAGTACAGTCTTCAGAATAATTTTACCTGTGTACCTTTTCTGGGATTTTTAGTCTTTATTTCTATATGAACTAACGTTTCTATAGATAGGCATGCCTGTGATTGATTCCGTGATTTTTAATTGTTAATTTTAAATAGTGTTGAAAATTGTTCTGTTTTGAATTTTAGCCCTGTATTAGATAACTATTTTAACTGTGATTGATATTGTGATTTTAATTGTAAATTTTAAGGAGTAGTGTTAAACATTGTTATATTGTTATATTCATATGACGAAACGACCATCTAATATTTTTAAATTATTTCATAAATGACGAAACGACACTACATCTATGAAAGTTAAAAACTATGACGAAACGACACCATTAATAAACACCCCTAATCCAAATAATCGTGTTTCATTTGTTTACAAACATTCTCCTTCGAATTAGGCCCCAGTATAGTGGCCTGACACGTGCTGATAGTAATGACAATGTTACATACATAAATACATATAATCACGACTATTATCTCCGAAGGGAAGGAAGGGGAACCATTATCCACATTATAATCATAATCAGCCAATCAACATAGGACCTAAAATGAATGATTGGTTCGCTGCGCTCGACTAGATACCTCCGTCATACTTGTAAAATGCGGCAACAAATACTACGCCGAAATCGGCGTTCCCGAGAGCCAGTCACACTGATAGCGGTGTGTAAAGTGTACGTATCGATTTTGTTATTAAATTTTGGGCATAATTCAGTTTACGTAATAAAACTGTGGAAAAATAATACTACACAAAATTAAGAAGGACAGCATTCTTGCAAATTGTCATAGATGAGTAGCCGCTTTTACGGAGCTATGGTTTTTAGATAGGGCGGTATCTAGTCGAGCGCAGCGAGACTAATTATTTATCTAAGAAAAGGACGTCGTTTAACTGATTAACAGCAGTAGGTTGCTGCTCCGGTTAAATCAGATGGACCGACCTGGACAAATGAAATATGGGGCCAAAAAAACGTCACCCTATACCAATGCGAGTGAGTCGGTGTTAACTACTATAATAAGTACTATAGGTAATTTCATTTAATTTCCAGCAACCGGGATATAATGGATTAAGATACCTTCTGAAGCACGAAAGAGTTTGAATTATTACATTTGGTTTCCCATTTCCTGAAGTAACATGTTCAAAATAATTAAATGACGCAGAATGTATTCTCATTATCCTTTATACAATTCTGATGACGAGCTGAAGTAAAACAATTAGGGGACAGAAACGATTGCTACATATGCAAGCAATCTGAGAACCGTTCCAGTAATCCATCGATACTGAGCGGTAATTACACCTCCCGTTTCTTATACTTTATGAGCATTACAAACAACAATAATAAAACAATTTATTGTAAATTAATTGGTATTTAATCGGCACCGAACATTGTGTCGAAGACAGCGCCAGTACTTTGTTGTGGCTCACTCCGCGCCGCGATTTAAGGCGGCCGATATAAACATTGTAGTTATAAACATTGACTCGATTACACCGCAATTTACCAGAGAAGGAAAAGAGGATCTATAAATATTTATTGTTCCAACATTGGCATGGGCAAAATTATACAGGTGATCGGGAAAGTTTTTACCATATAGGCGAGCACAATGGGGCGTGCCTGGCTACTGTAGTAAACGCCGATCAAACTAGCCACTTTATAGTAAAAACTTCATTCCACGCTTGTTCTTTGTAATGTGCTAGCAATAAATTCGGTGGGTGCCTGACATTTCGAAATGATAGTGCACACCCGTTGTGGAATTAACGCCGTCCATCATTGCTTTGCCATCTTTTATTAGCATATGAATTTTTATAAAGATGATGATCTTGGTAAAAAGTGAACTCTCCGTTATACGGTATATTTTCTGAGTGGTAGAGCCACGCTGCGTTGCAGCACACATTGGGCCGGCTCGCCCGGCGTAATACCACCCTCTCACTAATATTCGGCGTGAAATAATGGCACTTGGTACTGTTGTGTTTCGTCCGACCAGTGAGGGTTCCGGAGGCCCCTTCCCCCCCCCCCCTCCTCCCAATTCCTATTCCTTCCTTAAACCTATTCCTCCCTTAAAGGCCGGCAACGCGACTGCGATTCCTCTGGTTTTGCGGGTGTCCATGGGCGGCGGTGATTACTCTCCATCAGGTGACCCGCCTGCTCGTTTGCCTCCCTCTTATATAAAAAAAAAAAAAAAAAATGGCGCTCTTTTTCCTTTTTTAACAATTTCGATTAATTGTATCACAACCAATATAAAACATACACTTTTAAAATTCATATATAATATACCTATAGTTGAACATATTATCCAATGACTCTTAACCCTAGAAAGATAACCTACGCCGCAGAGGCGCCCGCGCAGCAAACTTATAGTTGTCTCTTTTTATTCTACGCGTGTATTAACTTGTCCTTTTCAGCCAACTTAGTCGTCGGCCAGAGCTATCGCGGGAAGGCTGTTTTTAAACGGTGAGTACCATATTTTTGAAGTAATGAGTTTTTATGCGCTCGCGAGGCGTATGCTTATCTTTTATGTAACTTTTAGTGTTGCTTGTTTCTTTTGATTTTTTGATATAAAGTGTTTTAATAACATGTTTTTGTTTTGTTTTTAGGAAATATTATTAGCGTAGACCATAGCAAGTAGAAGGGCACTCGCGGAAGACGAAATATGCCTATTATTCGGACCGAGAAGATGAGATTGGTGATACTCAAGAAAGTGATAGCAAAGTAGAAGATCATGAGAGCGAAGATGATGTTCAGAGTGACGCCGAAGATAAGTACATCTATAAAAGTAAAAAAAAGCGATACTGCAGCTACTACAAGTCGAAAAAGAAGAGAATGTCAAAAATGAGCTGTGCGGAATGTAAAAAACCTATTTGTGGCGAACACAAAAATGAAGTTTGTTCTAACTGCCTCTAAAGCCAATTATACTAAGGTTTTATTGTTATTTAGACTGAATACTCTATAGTCTATTAGTTTATAAGAAAAAAAACATGTTGATTTATGATAATTTGTAATTATTTGCTCCTATAAACAGAAGACTGCAAATTTTTGTTATTTTCCATAGAGGTTTCGTAATTATAAGTTAAAAATTACTTTAATATCAACTTTATTAAAATAAATGTTTTTTTTTATTTTTAAAACTCTTTCAAACCTTTCACACACAAAATTAGTGATAATAAATATAAATTATTGGAATAAATACACGCATTAGAAAAGTGTGCGCCTCTGAAGCGTATGGTTATCTTTTACGTAATATGTAATATGGTTATCTTTCTAGGGTAGACAGAAACATGATTAGTAATACTTTACACGATAGAAAAAAAATTCAAAGATAGCTCTGTCAACATGTTAAAAGAGCTGTAAATCAGCACGTATTTTTATTTCACTTGTTTTTTCCTATATAGGTAAAAAACCTACAAAATGCGCCTATTCGCGCCGCTTCACTGATACACCCGTCCCTTAGGTCGTCGGCGTCGTACCGTCGAGAGAGCGAAAGAGAAGCGCTCGGAATACCTCGCCTTAGGAACTAATAGGTAAACTGCCCCCTTACTTTTGAAACCGATCGCTATTGAATCGGATTGGTATTATGAATTTTCGTATTTTTAACTTACGACAACAGCGATAATTTGGATTCATATTGGGTGAAATAAATGGCATTGAGTTTTGTATTTTTGTCACTCAATATCCACGCAATATGAATCCATATTAGCTCTGTTATCGTAACTTAGGAGTACGAAAATTCACAATACGAATCCGATCCAATAGCGATCGGTTTCAAGAGTAAAGAGGCTGAAGTAAAGTAGAGTTTGAATACTGTCCCACTGCAGGGCAAAGTTGGGTAGGTAGGTATATTTGACAAAAATAATATTATCTTCTAAATTTGATAAAGATTATTTCTGATTATAGTCCTTTTGAATTCTGCTATGTAAATTACGCAAGACTCACCATCAAAAAATCAATATCAAATGCATAGAGCATTAAAATTTTATATTGATTTATCGTGATTTTTTGACGTTTGCTTTTTATCTCATCTAATGGTAGTGACAATAAGGTCGAAGGTTGAAACGCCCTTCAATCCGAATCCTTACTAAAAAAAGCAACCCTGCCCCAGTTAGCCAAGAATTCCAGGATCATACCAACCAAAAAGTTTTCTCTATCCAATTGGATCACGACAAGCATTTTATTAAAAACAGTGTTCACATCTAAATATCACATTCCACAGAGAGGTATACATGTAACATTGAATTAATTCACTTAATCAGTGGGAGAAATGGTGTCGAAACAAATATCTTGGTCCGTTTAATAAATGTTTATAGCCCACGCGATGTCTATGGACCTTTAATCTGTTGTTGGCAGGAGGCCGGCGCCCACCCAAAGGTGTGGACGTCTCTAAATAAATCGAATTATAACAGAACCATAAGAAAAATACATCCAACCTAAATCTCCAACGGCCTTATTCCTTAAAGCGTAAGCTCTAATTTGGAATAATTTTTTACACAGCAACAGTAAAGAAATCATAAAGTATCGATTAATTTAAAGCATAGTAGATCACCCGTGTTTGAACAGAATACCCGATATTTGTTTTCTATGCCTTTGATGCGACCGTGCTTGTGGGAAATGATAAAGTGTACTAATTTATTAGCAATCGTTAGGGCATAATATATTTAAGACGATTTTATAGCGGCTTAGGCAAATAAATAACTGAGCAGTTTCTTATGCAAATACATTGATGTATACCTACATGTTTCTAATATTTTTTTTATATTTTTAAATACATTTTTAACATCATATTGTTTTATAATTTAACGCAAATAGATAAAAAAAGTTTTGGTTTTCAATATTGCAAACATATTTTTCTTGATTTTAATTTTAAAGCATTAGTTGATCTTGGTAACACAAGATCACAAGTAGCGTAAAAGAGAATAGGCCTTTACCCACACGTGGGTGTTACCGGCTGATTTAATAGATATTTTGTAAGCATTTTATGCTTTTTTGTGCTCAGTAGTATAAAGCCGATTTCATAGAACTACGATTTCTCGAACTCAACCCAATCTTCTCCAACACTTCAATGCCTGACTACTTCCAATATTCTGAGATGCTGACTTCAGCAGCAGGGTTAAAAACAAATGCATGTGACAGTAATAAATTGAGCTGCGTGCTGCACAGCCCCCAAGCCCACACAGCCGATTTCATAGAACTACGATTTCTCGAACTCAACCCAATCTTCTCCAACACTTCAATGCCTGACTACTTCCAATATTCTGAGATGCTGACTTCAGCAGCAGGGTTAAAAACAAATGCATGTGACAGTAATAAATTGAGCTGCGTGCTGCACAGCCCCCAAGCCCACACAGCCCCCCAAGCCCACACAGCCCCTAAGCCCATAAGTGGTAAACACTACCTGTCCCTCGTATACGTTAGCGGTTGTCAACAGAAAATTGGTCGACAAATGTACAGGTACTTGGGAATGCTAACTTTAGTTGATCGCTACCACAGAATGTAAAATTGTATAAAGAATACATAAATAAATAATGATGTTTCATAAATTATAAAAATTACAAATTTGCTCGCGAAGAACGTTGACATTTATTCACATCCCATAATTTTTTTTTAATATTTTAAGTTTTTTATTTTTTTTTTTAATTTTTGTTTACGCTCACACCAATTATCTAAACCAAGATAAGTTTCATTTGAAACTCGTTAGTATGGTAAGATAACGGATAAATATACTTTAGAAAAACAGTTTTCTCTAAATTGACTCGAACGGGAATTGAACCCGGGACCTCAGAGATGGCGCGATACCAGACCCGGCGCGCTAACTACTTGACCACGGAGGTCGTCAAATTTATTATTCTATTTCATATGTCATTATGCTCTCCATGCTATGTTGCACGCTGCTGCAGATTCTACAAACAAAACGGAAGGATAATACCACGTTTACTGTTTGCCCGTTGCCTTGTAAGTGTGCTTTCATATTTTTTTTACAAAAAGACCGAAGCGACAAAACGTTAATCATTTTTATCGGATACTTGGCGCGTACGCGGGGAATCACGCGGAGTCAGGAATCCGTACGATTATTTATTGTGGTATAAAACAAATGGGATCAAAATTCCCGCTGCGGCGTTATTTATAGATTTTAGGCGAAATAAAATAAAATTAGCTTAGTCACCACTCACGTACCAAAGCTAATATAATATGACAATGAATGCATCCCAAAAGTGTGTCTAGACATAATTATAAAAACGTAAACATGCAAAGACAAGTACCACTCGCAACTAACTGTAAACTCTGCCTATAAAAAATCTCTGAAAAACTAATTAAATATTTAACATTATAATCGAAAAGTTTCAATCGTTTATTTCATTGAATTAACGAAGTTCAGAATGATCTTCTTAGTGCAAACTACATAACAAGATTTCACTGCAACATTCTTTAAAAAAATATGTAGATTGCTTCATGAAGCTTTTGTTTTCGTGCAACTATTCAAAGGTCTCTAGAAGTGCGATAACCGAAAGGCGCAAGCGACGCGCAAACTAACCATCATTACGAAATACGAAAACATGCAAAGACAAGTAGAGTCACGAGCAAAAATATGTAAACAATTGTAACTCTTAATACAATGGAATAAGAGTCAAAGTGTATACATATTGGTGCTTGTGACTGTACCTACCACTGGCATATTTTTTCATTTATTAAATTCGAAAAGTTTCAACCGTTTATTTTACCGAAGTCCAGAATGATCTCCTTAGTGCAAACTATATATTTTAAACAACATTTCACTGCAACATTCGCATAACAAAATATGTAGATTGGTTCATCAAGCTTTTGTTTTTCGTGCAACCATTCAGAAGTCTCTATAAATGCGATAACCGAAAGGCGCGAACCACGCGCGAACTAACCAACTGACAGCTCGCGAAGTTTCGCATGCCCGTCCGGTAGCTTGTTAAACGTTGACAAGTCCGTCCGTCGTCGTCGCGTCCCCCGTTGCTTGTGCGAGAACAATTTGCAAGGATTTGCGTAGTGAGGCCGAATTTAAAATTCCTATCGGTACATAGGACTGCAATTGCGATGCGGTGCGGTCGCGCTGCGGCGAATATCTAGAATTAATTGTTTATGTGAGGACTTTTTTGTGAGTTTTTAGTTTTAACACGGAAATAATATGTTTGTTATTTCGGGATATGGATTTAGTTAAATCTGGTTAAATAACGATGTTATCTCTAACCAAAAGAAGACTGATTACTATTCAAACAAGATAATCATTGGTTCACCCTATTACATGATTTTAGTTTAACATACATCAGCACTTACGTCGAATAAAAAGTCCCTAAATTTCCCAAGCTAGATACAACTACGATAGCGTGCTATTAACATGGCCCCAATTGCTAGAAGGTGCGTTTGAGTCCTGCTCATACGAGTTATTTCATTTTCTTTGCATTATAACGTCAAACATAATTTACTCAACAAATAAATTAAAAAAAAGGTGTATATATTGATAAGTCGCACACGGCGTCGTATCGTAAGCGTATCGTAATACGCGCGTAGGACGAGAGCAATACGAGCGCATACAAGTTCAAATAAATCTGCACACGAAGCGGTGCTGCAGCGAATCGGAGGAGATTGTCATTACGATAGTCGTAGCGTAATGGCGTAAAAAAGCAAGCTTAAAAAATGAACTGTTCATTAATTTCTTTAAAAATTTAACTGAATTGTAATTTTCTTAATTTCTTACTACTTTTAATTTCAATATAAGTGAAAAAGTGATTGAATTCGTGAAACTGGTTGAAACGTTCCCTTCCATAATCATTCATTAAGTGAAAATTCAAGGAAAGACGTAACGGATAAAGCTTGGGCAGAAATATCGTCAAAAATAAACTGGACAGGTAAGTAATGTAATATAATTGCCATGATTTCAACTCAGATCTTACAAAACGATACGTCTACTCGACGATTCGTTTGTAGAACACATATAGAATCCGTTTGTCTCGTACGCGTTACGTCGTAACAATACGCTTACGGATAGTGTGCGAAGAGCCTTATTTATCGACAATAACAATAATATCAGGGTAATATAAATAATATCTTTAAAGTATAAACGTCCCACATCTCAGGCTCAGGGGCCTTACCATCACCTCTTACGGCATAAAATTAGGACCATATTCCGCTGGCCCAATGTGGATTGTAAAAAAGATAACAAAACAATGAGCAACATCTAAAAGTTCGTCGTAGCGACACGGGCTCTAGTTAATATTGTTAGCGCGAGGGCCCGGTATTTGCATGCGCTCGTTAACGCATTGCTAGTTGAATGACGTGCGTCTGCGCCGCTGATTGTCCGCCGCGAGACTGTTGAAAATTTGACGTATGTATCTTGTGGATCGGAGCTCATGCTCACATGCTCAATTTAAAGGTTGGCAAAACTTTTGTTAACGACGATGATATTTACGAAAACCGGTTTGTTTTGGAAGACATCAATCTAACTCAAACTAACTGGTTGTTGTGAACTGAATCAGTCTAGATAGACTAGCTCTATCCCTAAAGTGGGTTCCGTTGAGCAATCAGTATTGCTCCGTCGATCAGTTTTTTTTTATTGCACTGTCTTTCTTTTCTTGTCATTTGGGGATTAATCATCAGCCTAAAAAAAATTAGAAATATCTGATCTTGGTTTGACTTGAAATAGTATTTTAAAATTTTTATATTATTTTTAAAGGATTTTCTTATTGTAACAATGAAAAAGTTTGCATATACTATCCCTAAGTCGGTAGCACAATCACTTAAACCGTAATTCCCCAGGTCAACTAGTGAAATCTTACATAAGATATATGTCCGCAACGTCTATCGAATTACAGACCATCCAATCACATGTTTGATTGAACGACTATAAACGTCATATACAGCTCGTTATCCACGCTCGCGAGCCCTCAGCGCTATCCGTAGCAACGCCAATAAAAATTTCATTGCTTCAGTGATACCCTTTTGTTTTAACACATCTGCCCCACCCCACTCACCAAAACGCCGATTTTATAGCGAACATGTCGTGAGAACAATGAGCCGCGTCATAAATTATATACCTAATTTTGAGAGTTCCGATATTCACTCACGCCTCCGAAATTTTCGAGATTATTTATTATATCCATCAATTGAACTCCGAAGCTTTGGACGTTTGACTAAATCATCTTTGTTTTCATAAATTTACGCAAAAACTTTTTACGAATTCACTCATGTTTAATTTTAAGATATTTTCTTATTGCCGTTTCGAACCCTTAACAGGGTATCCCTGTACTAAGAACCGTTTAAAGGGTTGTTCAATCAAAATAAACGCGAGTAGATTCGTTTAAAGGGTTTCATTCTAATTAACTATTCTTGTTTTGAAATATACAAATTCAATCATTTTTAAGTACCTACGAAGTACAGGTTGCAATTAGACTTTTGTTTCAGGATAACTATCATTCGCTTAATTAATGTGTATCTCTCAAGATACCATGGGCGCCGTTTGCGTGGGAACCGTCCAATTATATTAATTATGAGCGGCAGCAGTTAATAAATACCAATATCATTTGAAGAGTGCTATCAAACAATGATTGTAGGACACCAACATTTACAACACAACGAATGAATAATACGTATAATTATGTGGTTTGATTCGTCACACATAACTAGTACCAAAGAGAAATTCAAATTTTAATAAAAATATTGTCTATGTTAGTTTTATTATTATTTTGTATTTAATTATCAATATTTTTAATATTTAAATAGACACATAATTTTTAAGTTTTTGAATCGTTCTCTTTTGGCTTGTGTTATTTATTATGCCTGCGAATTGGGCTTCTTTCTATGAATCATCTAATAGTTTAATTTACTCTATTCTGTTTCGCTGATGGGTAAATACTCTTCTAATGACCTCCTGCCCGAGATCTTTATCTCCGCCAATACTCATCTTAATACATGTCACTTGACTTTTATGTTTTTAATAAAACTTAAGAAAATTGGTTCATATTGTTTCTTTTATATTATTATGGACGTTTTTATTACTTCCTCAAGATAAAATTTTAAAATTAAACGCAATAATTACTTACCTACATAGATCCAAAGGAACTTGGAGCATGACGAGAAAAGAGTTTCGTGAGGAAGAAATCAATTACTCCATCTAAATAGGTGGTGAAAGGTTAATGTTACAATTTTACGGTCCAATTTAATCGCCAACTTTATAGTGCTCTAAATTAAATGAAGATACGATCGTGCTTTTCGCTACGAACGGTACAGAGGGCCAGGCCGATATCAGCTCATTAAAGTACTCTAAATTGTTTTTATCGGGCCATTATTGGTCTGAAATAGGCTGCTTCGAGTTATGTCCGAGGATGGAATTTATCTCAGCCCCTTACAGATATAATTCTGGCGCTGCTGTTATTATTTATGCAATCCGTCTGTCGCTTCTGTACCGTTATCTTATAAGTACTAGATGTTGCTCGTGACTTAATTTGCAAGGACAACGCTTTCCTTACCTGATAATAGGATAAAAAATTTCCTTATATATATTAAACTAGGGTCAAATTTGTATAGAGTTTGTTAACAAATTTACAATTATTTATGCTAATATCTAGTGTCTCTTGGCTTTTTTTTTCTTGAGAGAAATCACGAGAAAACTACTTTAATTGAAAAAAACATTAAACTTGAATTTGGCTCTAATACAGGCCGGGTCATGGTCTGTGTCCATGGTCTATGTCCCTGTGCAAAATTTCATTCAAATCAGTTCAACCCAGTTCAGTTTACAAGTGATGCATTTACCAACGAACAGCATTTAATGTTTATTTATACACCTAGACAATATCAGGAGTTCTTTGATGACTTTTATCAACGCCACTTACCTTCCTTTGTTTATCAATTATTATAACTTATATTGTTTAACTAGATATACTTCTTACTTTAAAAACGGGCAGTCATAAGGTGCAACTTCAAAGTTAATATTAGGTAGTACCTATCCAGAATTAGTTCATTGTGTACCCAATTTAATTTGATTTCGTTAAGGCGTTTCGGTGTGGTTGAAAAACAAACAAACATTCGACTCAGTGGTTTAGATGTTAACTACCTCTCACAGACTTGGGTTCTGGGTTTGATTCCCAGCAAGGGTATATACTATGCTTGGTTTGGTTTGTGGTTGGGCTTGTTCTATATCCATCTGGCTAGCTACCACTATCTTATCTAAGCCTGTCGCCAACTTTAGCTGCGTTGTAGGTTAAACTGTAATAGTTAAGATTATGCAGTTCCTTAGTATTTATTATATCGGGCGAAAAGTGTCCTTACCTATGGCATTATCGTCACTCAACACCGTAATGTTATAAAAAAAAACAACAAAATACCCATAGTTTCGCACTTATTTATAACATCAGTAGGTTCACTGACTCATGGGCTGTTAAATCAGGTTTGTAGTTATCACATGACGAGAATAGCTTATTAATATGTAAGAATAAACGAAATAAATACTTTTATGCTTGAAAAGTACACTCTGCTTTCTACCAGATGCTTAAGAAAAATATTAATTACGTCAGTCGTAAGGTCGGACCGCCTACATAGTGACGCCCTAACAGAATTACACACTCATTAGTTCTACGTGATGTTTATTTGTTTTTTAGAAGCCGCGGCGCCATGAGGTCCGCTTCTAAACTTACAAAATTAGTTACAGTCAAAATAAAACACGGTTTACAATACAATAAACCTATTGGACCACAAAAATGGAGCATCGGAAAATACAAATAGAAGATTCAGCTCTGGAGGTCACAGTCTTCCGGTAATTTAGGCGCAATTAATGGTAGATAGTACACCAATAAATGTTGTAAAAGTGTTTTCCAATTAGAGACATTCTCGGTGTGGTAAGCTCTTTTCCCACCATACTCTGTTAGCATTTATTTACATACATAGGTACATAATACATATAATCACGACCATTATCCCCGAAGGGTTTATCAGTGACTAGGCACTGAGGACCGCAAAAGCAGTCCTCTGTTCACTTTTCACCAAATATTGACCACACATGTGCTCAGCGTGACAGGTGGTGAGACCATCGTCGCTCTAAGCTGTTAGATGTTGTGCAGTCTTTCGTCCGTCGCTTTTTACGACACATAGGGAAGAAGAAGCGAAATGGTTATGATTAATTTTGATAAATAATATAAAAAATGCTTTAGGTAGGTACATGATTACAGTTCAATTCAGTAAATTCTTAAAAACAAATGTTTCCTAGATTTTTTAATGACTGTTAAGTGCCAAAATAAATACATAATAATATATTTACGAGCTCAAGAAAAACTAACCCTTTATATTGGATTTTTATATAAACTCAAACAACCGTCACAAAATACGGATGGGTGTTCAAGCGGACGAAATCGCGGGCTGCCGCTAGTAGTACATTAAAAGTCAACAGAGTCAACTTTAAATTACCGCTCATATTATTTTGTAAAAGCCTACTATCACTTTTATAACTCACATAGTACTCAACGCAAAAAAAATAGTTTTATGCCAATGTTGGTATGTTATTTGTAGTGAATTTGGGCTATCAAAGTAACCCTCGAAAAGGAATAAGAAGTCAGGACTTCGCATCGGATTAACGGATCAACTGATCAACTGATCAGTTAAGTGAGAGTAAGCATTAACAATTCCGGCAATTAAAACACAATCTCTCAGACGGCGGACGCGCGACACGGCACCAGTGACGCGACGTCAACGCGACGTCACGCAACGTCGCAGCAACGTCGCCGAGCGTCGCGCGACAACGACATATGAATAAGTGCGTGTTGATTGGAATTTTAATGGGAGTTAATGGGCGGGACAATGATGAAATCGTCGCCGGCGGAGATTGTATCGCAACAAGAG
Source organism: Scoparia ambigualis (assembly GCA_963921215.1). Classification (NCBI taxonomy): domain Eukaryota; kingdom Metazoa; phylum Arthropoda; class Insecta; order Lepidoptera; family Crambidae; genus Scoparia; species Scoparia ambigualis. The sequence goes on along the minus strand of OY992510.1, from coordinate 25,199,814 downwards.
ATAAGATTCAGATCGCCGGCAGTTTCAAAGGCAAATTATGGACAGGTTCGTCGATGGACCACTGGTCTTGAGCCCGCTACCAGTGTTACAGACTGATTGGTACTTAGATTAGTGTTACGGTACCATTTGATTGCACCGCAACTCCAAATAATTATATTTTCATGTTTCCATTTTAATTATACAATTAATAAGATTAGAAATGACATTCCAAAGTTATGTTACGGAGGTAGTAATTATAAGTGGACTGTATCAAAGCAAAAACTAAAGCATTAATAACAACAAGAAATATAATTTAATAAACAATACACAAACCAAAAAATGACGACCAAAAAAGAATAGATAAAACAAAAGAGACATACCTAATCGTTACAATAAATAAAAAATGTAAATTATCGAAAGAGTATTTACTCCATATTTAACAGGCTTCATGAAGAAGATAAATAGTTCATCATCATCATCAGCCAGAGGACGTCCACTGCTGGACAAAGGCATCCCCTAAGGATCTCCACCACGATCGGTCTTGTGCTGCTCGCATCTAGCGGCTACCCAGATTTACCAGATCGGCGACCGACCACCTTGTTGGAGGCCTGCCCACACTGCGTCTTTCGGTGCTCGGTTGCCACTCGAGAACCGTTCTGTCCCAACGGCCATCGGTTCTACGGGCGATGTGCCCTGGCCATTGCCACTTGAGCTTGGCGACTATTTAGGCTATGTCGGTTACTTTAGTCTTTCTACGAACCTCCTCATTTCTGATTCGATCACGAAGACAGACCCCGAGTATACCCCTCTTCATTGCTCTTTGCATGACTTTGAGCCTGCCTATTAGGCCCATAGTGAGCGACCACGTTTTGGTACCGTATATCATCACTGGCAACACACACTGGATGAAGACTTTCGTCTTGAGACACTGCGGTATTTTGAACGAGAAGATTTTTAGTAGCCATAAAGTTTCTATACCTAGCGGAATAGTTACTATATGTTCGTAGCTTACCCAACGCTGCCCAGCTGAGTTGGATTCGACGATTGACCTCTTTTTGAAAGTTGGACCTACCTAACTAATGGTATAATAATAAGGTATACATATTCGTCAACAACTTCAAGAGCAGAGTCTGCAACCTTCAGAGGAGTGGGTACGACACGTAAGTTAGACATGATTTTCGTCTTCTCCATGTTCATTTTAAGGCCCACTTGTTGAGACACTTTATTGAGATCCCCGAGCATTGTGCCGAGGTCCTCCAGGCTCGAAGAAAATCGAAGGTGACTGATGTACAATGGCCGCCGGGGACTAGGGGCCGGAGTTTAGTGCTGTCGTCTATTTGGGGGAAAGTGGCCGTAATCGCCACGCTTGGCAGGCGGGTTGGCGATCATAGTATGACGGTGGTAATCTCAGAGGACGCTGCTGCCCATCCTCTGGGTTGATCCCTCAGTCGGCTTCTACGACTCCCGCGGGAAGGTAGGGGGTTGTAGTGGTAGTATTCTTTCACCGCTACCTACACGGTTAATAATATATGAGTTTTCACGGATCACGGTAAAGGAGTTCAATATGGTTCAATTCTTGTGCGCTCTGGCTCAGTTTCTGTCTTATACCCTTAACTCTACAATTCTATTCTTCAGACAACCTCCGTCATTAAGTGGTTAGCACCAAGCCCGTTTTGACTTTGCCATCTATAAGGTCCCATGGTTCAATACCTGGTCGTGTCAATTTAAAAATAACTGTTTTTGTAACTTAATTTCGGGGCTGGGTATCTTCTTTGTGTAATTAGACTTAAAACTTCTTTATATAATTTAAACAAGAAACAAGTTTCAAGAGAAGCTTAACTTGGGCTAGATAATTTGATAGTTATTTATTTATTTATAAAGTAGGTACTTATAGTGTAAGTAACTACTCACCTGATTACTTCATGTTCGGTGTACCAATCTATCGGTTTAATATAACTTAAGTACCTATATTATTAAGACTTTATTATACCTAATGAAGCGGTAAAGATTTATGACTTAGTTCCACCATAACAGAATTACTCGAACCAGCAACCTTTTTATCATGCCGTCTAAATTTCTTTCAATTTTCTAAAAATCTAATCCAATCTCATTACAATGTAACACACTTATTTTTACGTAATTGTTGCTATGTAATTATTAGGTAGCAATTTTCTACTATATATTCAGCTTGTATACTATTTATTTTTGTATACTTAAAATGAAACTTAATAAGTTTCATTCGGATTTAACACGGATCTGATAGCCTAATTGTTGACTAGAACCCTTTGCAGGGTCCATCGTCACGGGCAGGCCAAAATAAATTTTAAGTGAACGCGAATGTTAAGTGTTAAGAAGATGGCGGGACAAGCTGGACTTTTTCCTGAAGGATTGGTATCAGATCGCTGCTAGTAGAGAGGAATGTAAGAAGGAAAGGGAGGCCCTTACCCTGCAGTGGGACGGACAATTGAGGCTAATAATAATAATAATAAATCCGTCTAAAAATTACGAACCTTCCAAGTATCCGTAACTTAAAGCAAAAATGTTACGTTGATAAACGGTAATGTTCGTCTAAATTTTGGAAATATATACAGAATTTATACATATATAAGGTGGCTGCTAGAAACCGCAAGAAACTTCAAGGGCTGGTCAGGTCAAGTGTATTAAACATGACAAAATTTACAAAAAAGGATATTTTTGTTTTTTTTCATTTTCAATTAAAAAAATCATTTTGTGAATTTTTATTGGATAGTCTTTGAGTTTTTTGAAAGCAATAACATAAGAAAAATTAAATGAAAAACAATTAAAAATAACGATTATTTACAACGCGCGGTCAACGGCCGGCCGGCCGACCGTCTGTTGACCCGTTCGCGTCAGCTGGGCGATAAGTACCTACGTTAGTCTACAATGAGACCATTTTTGTCATGTTTGAAACACTTGACCTGACCAGCCCTTAAAGTTTCTTGCGGTTTCTAGCAGTCACCTTATATATTGCTTCATCATCAGCCTATAAACGTCCCACTGCTGGGCACAGGCCTCCCTACATAGACAACAACACATGGGGATATTGTAGTTTTAAAAACTGCCATCTTACGACAACAACCGGAACCAACGGATTTACGTGCCTTCCGAAGCAAGCTCAAGATAAATATTTTTAATTTGTTTACCCATCCAGTGACCCGGCATTGAGAAACTTGCTTAACCGTCAAGATCGCTAACCGAAAACCTTAGCCGCTGCGCTATCGAACTCACATACTCCTAACTTACGCACACATTGGTACTTTTAACCCTAAATCACAGTTAATGGTAATGCGTGGGAATGCGCAAGTAAGTACCACGGATGTAACCATTAACCCTTAATTGCAGGTATTTTGGCGGTGCCAGGGGAAGCACGTATGGTGCGACTAATTCCCTTGGTGACACTTCCGCGCTGGAAATGACCGTAGCCTATCAAACTGGCAAATCATCATGCGATGTAGTGTTTAACCGTGTGAAATTTTGTTTGAGAGTTTTTTTTAATGATCATGTATTGTATAATAAGGCTGAAATGGCCCATCACATCAAAAGCGACGTTGGTGTATGTTAGCTATAGCTATTGACATTTCTTAAAGTATTTTTAAATTTTTAGGTAGTTATTAGACAAAGTTATCTGAAAAAAATCTGACAGATCCCTTAATCTACATAAAATTATTTTATAATGCGATTGATTTTGGTGATTAGTCCCATTGCTACTCATCCCTCTTTACTTGTATGATTTATTATGATGAGTGAACAACTTACTGTTAAACTGTTTACTCATAATATTATATCAAGACGCTTCACATAAAACCAGTGAAGATAAATACGAAAAACTCTCAAGTACCTAATAAATAAACAAAATGAGCCGCAATAAAAACCTTTAGAGCTTCTGTCCTTCTTCCCGAGAATTTATTGAGTATTAAAATTGTTTCACGCACAATATATTACACCGAGAAATAATAAAACTGTGCGCAGGAAACGTTCAAACCGTTTGTGACCCTTCAACCTTACGCAGTTTAGGGTTAAAATTGTTTGATATAATGGAAAGTCGCTTTGCAACGTGAGAAGTAAATAGATATTGTATTCGGATAATATAGAATTTAGGTTATATTTTTGGGTTTGCTTTAGCGCCAACGGTAAGGCGAGATAATTTATGACTGACAATTTCTTTTTTATTTAATGGTGTTCCATGGCAGAGTTTGGAAGGCCCGTTAAGCCGCTAGTTGTAGTTGTTAGTTGTTGCCACAAGAAAACCGTCGTTTTAACATATTAACCCACATTAGGTAACAGTTATGGATTCGTTATTTTATTTTATTAAGACACAAAACAGGTTACAGTATGATTACAGTATGATAACTAATATAAACTTGAAAGCTAAACTATAACCTAACAACTTTTATCCTATAAAAGTATTATTATTTAAGTGGTAGGTTTACAGAAGTTAATAATTAATGTTTACAATCCAAGGTTTTGATCAATTAATTCTTAGTGCACAAATTAATATTTGTTAGTGTACTGCGAAATAAAAGCACAAATACAGCGTTTTAGCCGCTACTCACAGCGACAACGCCGTAATACTTATTTACTACGTTATTGATAAAGATCCAAATAATTCATCATTGTATCTTTTAATTAGTTATACGTAAGTGATACTAGATCAAATAAAATAGTGACTATTAAGAGGGTTTACGCATTTCGGTTTCCCATACAATTTTTCAAGTCGAAATTTTTAAAGACCAGTAAGCCAATTTTAATGAAACTTTGCATTCTAAAGAAAAATACAGTTTGTTGATAACATTTAAAAAAAATGTTTATTTGACTTAGTTATTGCGATTTAACGTCCACTATAGAAAGTTTAAAATCGCAATAGCTCAGTTAAATAAACGTTTTTTTGAAATGTTTTCAACAAACTATAGCTAACTAACCCCAACTAACAAAATACCCTTATAAAATTAATGTATAAGGTCCATACTCTCTTACATGTTTTAAAATAGCAATCAAAATGTCAATTAACCTTATAATGGTACATTATAAGAAGATTTAGCTAATACTACCATTATTCTTGTAATTTAGTTGGGTAAACTGTAATAAATCCTAATAATATAGCCACAATAAGGGTTCAAAATGTTGTATTCTTATAGGAGCTAGTTATATGGCTTTTTAGCCTTCCATTCAAAATCTATGTAAAGGTTTCTAATAGGGCCAATTATTCTTATAAAAGCAATGCACAGAGTAACTATAATGCTTTTTAATTTATAGGAGCTTATTATAAGATGTCTATATGACAAAAGAGTAAAAGCATTTTACATAGTCTTTATAAGAATGAAAGCAAACCATATTCGATTACATATTATTTATAAGAGCGTCATTCTCTAGATGCCTATATTCAAGTGTTCTACATAACTTTACAAAAACATGATTCATCATGGTTGAAATTATCTAGCTTTTACAAAAAACAGCCACGGGTTCCGTCGCCCTACTAAATCCTTTGAAATTTTTGTGTAGATATATAAAAGACTGGGCAATAAAAATCAATATTTCCATTATATAACTTTTAGCGATTTATTTAAAAATATTACAGCACGTAATTAGACGATTAGGCGCGTATTGATAGCTGGCTGGCTGCTGAATTACCTACTTATAAGACTGAAAGAAGTCTATTACTATTATTTATGCGTTTTCGTAATTTCTTGTTTCAATAGTTAGGGACACATTACACTTCTATTACTTCGGCTTTATCAGCCGTAAAATATTATTATCCTGCAAAAGAAATAAGAATTAAATTATGAACAAAACAGTAAAGTAAAATTTTGAATAAAAATCTTCGGGCATTAAAATAAATGTGGATACGGTTTTTTTCTAGTGAGAAAAGAACCCTAAATATATACAAAATGGCAATAGCATAAGCTTAAGTTTCCTTATAAATTATTTGCGATTCCTATTTCCCTTATAATAGCCTTATTAAAAACATGAATAAATAATTAACCAATTTTGTATCACAAAACAGCCTAAATTCAAGGGCGCGTTGATAATATAACACACTGCGTACCACATTTTGCCATGCATTTGAATTCCCACACCGTTTTCACTACATACAAGCATTTAATCAGTAACAACATAATATAATAAATTATAAACTTACTTTTCTTGTCATTAAAATGGTTGACAGTGACAGCGGTCACTTTAATTTTTCGCTAAGCTTTTATGAAAATGTAAATCACTATCTTACATAATTCAGAATCATACATGGGCAAACAGCTTTATAAAATACTTTGCTTTGCTAGTATAAATTTTACTCCCTTGTTGCTGGCCATAATAAAACACGTATAAGAATAAAAAGCTAACAATAAATCCACTATAAGGTGGGTACAAAGTTATTGTCCTTATAATTTGTGCCCAAACGCAGGTTTATAGGAGATAATACGGCTATTAAAAAGCTATTAATTTTAGCAATGAAAGCCATTATAAGAATCATTTTTGTTAGATCTATCTCTATATTTTATCTCAGCATGCCGAGTTTCATCAAAATTGGCTTACTGGTTTTTAAAAATTTCCACTTGGAAATTTGTATGGGAAACCGAAATGCGTAAACCCTCTTAATAAAACGACTGGCATTTCTAATAAGTGATTCAATTAGGCAATGCATATTTGTTTGATACTAGTGGCCCGCCCGCAACTTGTCCGCATGAACGCCCCCCGTACCCCATGACGAATTTCTAATTAATTTCTTTCATACAAACCTTGTCCTGAGAATTACGAACACAACAACACAAGAATTATCCAAATCGATCGAGCCGTTCTGAAGTGAGGCGCGTACAAACATTTCGGCAATTGATTTTTATTAATATAGATATTTCTTTAAATAAGATTCAGTTCGAGAACCTGTAAACATAATTGATTTTTAGTCGACGCCTGCAAAAATAAGTATTACACTTTTTTTTAAACTGTACAAGTTAAAGATTTCAAATAAAAAAACGATTTATAGTAATTTTATCAGCTTTCTTTAAAACTATAGTAAATGATACAATAGTAACATTTTAAAGTTATGTGTGTCTTGTTTATCTTGTGTAATTTAAAAATTATTACAATTTTAAAAGTGTGATACTTATTTTTGCAGGCCAGTGTAGTTTAAGTAGATTGGTTGAATGTGTGCGTTCAGTTCATAGGTCCTGCAATTTCATTGGATCATATTAGATCAAAATATATAGGTCTTCTTACAAAAAAAGCTATAATTATTAAAAAATATAATAAATACAAATCATAATTTAAAAAAAAAAACATATTGAAAAAGTCCGTGTAGAAAAAATGCAGCAGCAGGATTCGAACTCGCACCGTTCTGGCAATCCGGAACAGGTCATAGAATAAATAATAGTGGTGCTCTTTCCAGTTGAGCTACGCGTGGACTTATCCAGCCCGTCAAAATTAATCAACACCATCTTTTTATTTTTTACTTTGAAAGACAAAAACCTTGTGATTTGTTCGCAACAAAGTTTGCGTTTTAAAATTAAATACCATAATAATTTAAAAAATATATATAAACCTACCAACTTCAAACAGAATCACTGCTTTGCGGCAATAATATCAGGGTGGTTGTCAACCAGTCGATTTCTGGGCAAAATTTTACCTTTCCTTCGCTGTCAATTATTGTATAAGCCTCTGGATCGAAGATTGGTGGTTCAGGTATATCTTAAGTTATGACTGTAACATAAATCATCATGGTAAATCAGAGACTAAGCAATGAGGACCGCAAAAGCTGTTCTCTGCCACAGTCCAAATTTCACCAAATAACAATTCCACGTACAGTCACGAGCAAAAATATGTAAACAATTGTAGCTCTTAATACAATGGAATAAGAGTCAAAGTGTATACATATTGGTGCTCGTGACTGTACTCGGCGTGATAAGCGGTGAGCCAATCGCCGCTGTATGTTTATTTATTTATTTATTTATTTAAGGTCAACCAACAAAAGAAACACCATGTACATTTATAAAACAACAGATATTGGGTTACATTCTAAGGCGCTGTCTTAACTAGAAGTTACCACGACTTACATAATCCAAAATAAAATAATTAGAAAGCAAATTATGCACACACTATCATTCACACAAACAAACTACTTAAGAACTACAAGATTTATTAAAGAAACCTCAAGCCGATTTTTTTTTCAACCTTGTGGTTGTGACCCCTCCAGGCAAATGATCTTTCTAATTCGGTTATAAATATGAATTTAAATGGATGGATCTAATATTGTTGGATGTATGTGCAGTCTTTAGTCCGTTAGTCGCCTTTTACGACACTGAACACGGGTTGGTAGTATTCTATTATTAAGCGACCACACAGCTAATTTATTATGGTAGTGTGCATAATCTAGTGATTTGTCATTAATAAATTTATTAAGTTGAAATATTCAGAGCGTCGTCGGCAAGCGATCATTCAGCGACCATCGTATCGATGCAACGTCAACACTTTGTCAACTATGATGACGTAGATTCCGTTAGATAGCATCGGCGCCATATGTAAACTACGGGGGGTTTTAAAAAACCTTCGACTCATGTCAACTTTGAAGATGACTATCGTGTGACGATAGTTATAACATTTACTTTAAGTGTTTTAACCCCTTGAGCACCGTAAAACCAGACACAATTGAAATTTGTTTCGCGACTGCCGGCGGTCTTATCATCTTTGACCTATTACGATATTCCTGATACTGCGTCGATTTAATTTTTTGAAGTTATATGGGGGTAACTGGGCATAAATTTAATTTTTAATAAACTCATTTATTTCGACATATTATTAGTTCATACATTTTTCACAGCAAAAAACGGGGGCGTTGATTATAAACAGAAAATATAATCAGTTTTGCAATGCGTCTAGTATTTAGGGAGCGATATTTAACCGTCACCGGTGATCTAAAAATAAGAAATAACAAAAAAAAATAATTCCCTACGAAAAATAGGTGAACATTTTTTTATTCATTACACATTTGCTTGTTTAGGGCACTTATTATTTAACATTTTTCTGTGTCAAAAATAATTAGTAATCATTTTTGATTCGCTTCCATTTAATGTTACAGTGTGAGTTATTGTAACCAAATTTTATTCAAAACGAATACACTTCAGCTTGAGTACGTGCGCCACAAATGATCAATATTGTTACAGCAGTCTTAAAAGAAATGGAACTACATTAAATAATTTCACAAGCTCATGATTAGGTAGTAATGTCAAACATTAAACCTGAATGATCGCAGCTTATGGATTATTATGAGTTTCTTAAAAATGAATTTATATTCACAGCTACGTCCGGTGAGCACGGATTCTGTCAATGGATTCCCACGACTCGGCTCATAATGGATTGGCTACTCTGGACGCGGGATGTGCGTACACTGCCTCATACTGAAAAAATAAAAACCGTTAATTTTCATATTTAACATATTTTTTATATTTTATTAAAACCGTGTTGCGTAGAGGTGAAAGAATACTACCGCCTCCTCTCTTCCCTTAGGTGTCGTAAAAGGCGACTAACGGACTAAACCCTGCACATACATCCAACATAGTGTGTACAACTATATGCATAGTGGTGATGGGTTCACGGTAGAGGACTGCTTTTGCTGTCCTCATTGCCTAGTCTCTGACTCCCTCCCTACTACTGACTGACTGACTGACTACTCCCATCGGGGATAATAATCGTGATTATATGTATGTATTATATATTTCACATAAGGCATATAATGTATGTTTAGGAAATGAAAAGCTGTGGTGTCCATTTTTTAGGAATTAGGCACACCCGTTCGGGAAACGGGCGGGATGCGAATGGACTGTATAAGTCTAAATAAAAAAAAAACAATTGTTATACTTTAGAATGACTGCATCTATTATTTATTTATTATACAAGGTTTGTATGACAGACTTTTTTGGATGATAGTCACGGCGTACGGTAGTATTGTTTTAGATTACGAGTGTCAACATGCATGCATCGGGTATCAGCTGAAAACTGCTTTGATAGTCACCGGATTTATAAAAAAAAATTGAGTTTTTGAATTTAGATGGTAAACTGTCGCAATCACAAATGAACGTGATACAAAATTAATACAACACGTTAAAAATGACTAACTTATGTGGTGGTAGTTATTGTTAATGTTTGGCTATCTTCGTTTTCGTTATTAACGCAAAAAATCAACTATTACGAAAAAAAACTAATGTTTTTTCATGGGAAAAATATTATTAATGTAATACCTACCTAACAGTAAATTAAATTCAAGTTAACAGTCTCGATAACTAACAAACATACGAGTACGCGCTCAGTCTCTATACAAAATGCGTTTAAAGAAAGTGACAATACCAGTTCGTAGGCTGTGTACACACGTTTCGTACACATTACCAAAGTGCAAGCCTATCGCGTGTATCGCGAAATCGGCGCGTCCGCCGCGATGGACCGTGAGCGGCGGTCGGACAACGATGCCTGTTAATTTAAACGGACACGATCAATATACACTACACAATTATCACTTCATCAAAGACATTGAGGCATTACAAACGTTTAGTGCTCCACGCTCGTCGGCTCATTGCTCATTGTAATATAACATTTTAATAATATTTGAACATTAACGATGTGAGATCATAATTATTACCTGTATTAAAAAGTATAAGCTGAGTTAAGATTCGTTATATTTGATTTTTTGCGTTAATGGCGCTTTCGTTATTTTCGAGTTAAATTTGTTCTCACACAAAACACAAATCAATATTTTAAAAGGCTATAATTGTGTTTTTTACATGTTCAATAATTGTTAAGACGATGTTTGAACAGATCATGATGTTAACTGTTGGACATAAGGCCTCTCTCAATAAATACCACTGAGCCCGATTTTCGGTTTTTCTTGTCTGACTGCTGCCAGTGTTGGCACAAATTTTGATTAATAATATACTTTCATTCTTTTTTATTTGCTTGTAAAGAACAATTCATTTTATTCACGCCACGCCACGCCACGAAATTGATTAATAATATACTTTCATTCTTTTTTATTTGCTTGTAAAGAACAATTCATTTTATTCACGCCACGCCACGCCACGAAATTGATTAATAATATACTTTCATTCTTTTTTATTTGCTTGTAAAGAACAATTCATTTTATTCACGCCACTCTACTTACTCAGCTGGCTCTACACGATCAAACTCGATTGATAAACAAAATGTCTCTTAAGACTCAATCATCCTCAAGTGAACTTGTGTCGAAGACATGATTTACAATCCACAGTTTAACGAACAGTTGGAAGGTATGTGGAAGATCTTATGGAGCCAGCATTATATAAAATATATCAGAATATTTTAACATTATCTTTGCGAAAGTGTGAATCAAGGGCATCAATCCTGTACTAACTTGATAATGTATCAAAAAAGTGGACTTAGAAGTGTAACCTTCATTAACATCAAATTATGTTTTCGCCTTCAAAGGGCACATTCAAATAAAGAGCACGATAAAAAGCAATATTGCTAACAACAACATCATCATTCCAACGAGCGTACCTAATGTTCTTTAAGTCGGCGTATTCGATTGCGAGCATACGAAATTAATAATTGCACTTCGCCATGCGTTAGTTACGACTGCTGAAGACAGCATGGACAGGTGCAAAGTTTTTCGAATTCGCTTTCACTTGTTTCTGTCGAATGATTAGAAAACGGATCCGAAAATTTATAATACGTTTTTGTTCTACGTAAACTATTTTGCGGCACATGTGTATTACTTGTATTTCAGTATATCATAACTTTTAATTAGCGTCATACGACTGCAACTCCAAATTGACAAGTTTTACACTAGTGCAAGCTTGTCTAGTTTTTCCTATAAATTAATTAATAAGTTTAAGGAGCTAACACGATTAATTTTTGTAAGTAAGTACATAATTATCTACTTACTGCTTGACACTTCGGCCGCGATGCTGCGGCCGTGGTCACAAGCGAACGAAGCGGCCGAAACGTCAAGCAGTAAGTATATTACTTATCTACAAAAATTAATCGTGTTAGGTCCCGTTAAAATAGTTTTAATGCAATGCAACGCGATAGTCTAAAGTCTTAAGTTTAAGGAGGTTAATATTTTAAAAAAAAAACTTTTACAAAATATTTAAACTTTTCTATTCATGTGCTGTCTTTGCGGGATGTTGATGTTGATGATGACTAAAATCTTGAAAATAAAACAATATCCTTAAATATTGTTTCCAAGATACAGATTATGAACAGTAACAAGTATAATATTTACAACGAATGCTGAACACAATAAATCATTAAACAATAAAGGTTTATTCTTTTCTGTCCACTGTTTACTGGTACTATTATTAAGTAGTAAGTGTTTTCTAACTATACCATTCGCTAACTACCCCTAAGTACAGAATATTGTGAGCTGTATTTAGATAAATACTTCAGGTAAGTATTATTGGATAGGTGAGAATGTTTTATGCTTTTTTTTACTGACGGCAGACGCTTCTACTTAGGGGTTGCGCAAACGTAGTACACTTTCTGCGCTGACACGGGACACCACTGTACAAAAGCACAAATCATTGTTGGTGAAGAAGTTGCTGAACAATTATTAAATTTGGAGCTTTTCTATAAGGTTTTGTTTTTAGAGTGTTATTTTTTATAAAATTAATAGTAGTGAACAATAGTTTTTTTATTTTATAATATAAAATAACTGGTAAAATTACATATTTCTTTAGGGGAGGTTAAAGTTACTCGCGTCCGTAGGTTTACCCTTGAGACCCTACACGTGACCCCTGGGTGGTGCTAAATGAGTGACTCTGACTTAGTGGTAGAGCCACGCTGCGTTGCAGCACGCATTGGGCCGGCTCGCCCGGGGTAATACCACACTCACACGAATATCCGGCGTGAAATAATGGCACTTGGTGCTGTTGTGTTTCGTCCGGTCAGTGAGGGTTCCGGAGCCCCCCCCCCCCTTCACAATTCCTTTTCCTTCCTTAAAGGCCGGCAACGCATCTGCGATTCCTCTGGTTTTGCGGGTGTCCATGGGCGGCGATGATTACTCTCCATCAGGTGACTCGCCTGCTCGTTTGCCTCCTTCTTTTTTAAAAAAAGACTGGTCTTAAATAGATACTTAATGCTTCCATTGCATGAGGTTTTTATTTACCTCTGAGCTGTACTTACAAAGTGTTTGCAACATGATGATACTAAGTTTGTAATAATAAATAAAAACGTTTGAGTTAGCAAATGTTGGTAAGCAAAAAAAAAATAAAAAAAACGCGGTTGCATTGTCCGGTAGCGGAAACTGAACGCATCGCTAATCGCGTTTTTTCATGGTGGTTTCCCTTATCTACGTTCGCGTAGAGCCTTTTCTACAGTGGCAAAGCGCAGGGGAGTAGGCTAATTTAATGTCTCACGCGTCCACTGTAAAACCGAGTGGATTGGCACTATAGACGTTGGGCATAGTTAAATTAAAGTCAGAATTGATGTTGTGGTGTTAATATTAAAAAAACATTGTAAAAATCTAAAACATGGAATGGGACTGCTAGGGTTGCCAAAATACACGTTTTATGTTAATCATTTTTTTTAACTGCGTTAGTTATGACTTTTTTATTTTTCACTTCGGTCCGGAATCTGTAGCATTACGAGTTTCTAGTTGCCTGTCCTATTTTAGTACATTTCCTAGCTATCTTGAATGTTTCTCCGTTATAAAAGCTACAATCACATTTAGTTACTTACATTAGAATCCATGGATTACTTTCAGCGTAATGCTTGATCAAAGGGATAGAATGACAGAATTTTTAATACATTTTGGCATCTTTAACGATTGACTGATATCCTCGATTAATTTATAGTAAGATATTTAATATGCCAATTTCATTAAAGTGCTACACTTTGATGAAATGATGTTCGCTTGAAACATTTATGGCGGCTCCACATTAGTGCCATGAATTCACGCACGAATTCACGGCATGAATTCACGGCACAAGTCGTGCCATCCACATTCACGGGATGCTCACAATCGTTCGTGAACCCCGCCGCGAAATGGACGTAGAAGCTGCTGCTGCAATAACTTTGTTTGCTGTGGCAACGTACTATTTAGACGTCCAAAACATTATTAGAAAGCGTTGGAAAAAAAGAAGATGGTGGATGACTGAAATACATTGTAACCGATCAAAGTATAGTCTGGAGTAAACCGATTAATTTCCTCTTTGATAAACTAGCACGGGGCCGTGAATGCGAACCCTTTGTCGCGGGAAAAAATACGCGCGCGATCACGCCTGTTCCCCGTGATTGTAATCATCGGATCGGGGAACTGCCGTGAACGCGCGTGAACCCCGCGAAAACCGTCCACATTCACGTTCACACCTGTTTACGGAGCTTCACGGCACTAATGTGGAGCCGCCATTAGGAACATCAAAATTATTCCAGCAGAAAGCTGAAATAAAGGGACACATTTTTTAACACGTTTAAATTTAACTTCTGCTAGAGACTTTACTATGCTCATAGTAAGTAGGACTAGGGTTAATAAAACAAGTGATTCATACACCTAGCCCCATCACGGGCGTTAATGTTCGCATTCATTGAGTTACTTCGAAAGCGTTGGTTCGTAACAATTAACTATGATATATGTACTTAGGTACTATTAGAAGATGAGGAGCGAAGAGCGAATAGCGAATATGAGGAGCTCAATAATAGCACAGTGCCTAAAGCGTTCGATTTGCGATCATGCCAGTTAAGCCACTTTAAAAATGCCGGAATTTTTAATGGGTAAACAAATTAGAAACATCTCGAGCTTTTCCGTGCTACAGAAGGCAGGTAAAGCTGCTGGTCCCGGTTGTTGTCGTAATATGGCATCTGTAAAACCTACCAACCACCATTGGGCTAGTGTGGTGGGTTGTAACCCAATCTCCCCCTGTGCCCAGCAGCGGGACGTTTATCGACTGATTAAGAGTAAATCTAAAATCTAATCTAAACGTCTAAATCTAAATCTGTCTAAATGTTAAATAATTACGAATTATATTCTAGCATGCTGTCGACACTATGTAAGAGTTCTATCTAGATTTTAACTTTATTTTTAAATTTTTATAATAATAATAATAATTAGTTAAATTTCAGATAACAAAAATCTATTTTAGTAAGTAACAATTATACTTACAAATATGTTAGTAACAAATTAAATTCAATAAGTTATATAAAATAATACAAAAATACACAATAATAACAACATAATAATATAACAATTATTTTTTAATATATACACAATAATATAACAAACAATTAAATTAACAATAAAATAAAAAAATAATTAATTTTTACATTGTAATGTACCTATCTACTTATATCTACCTGTTTATGTTGCAAATAAAATAAATAAATAAATAACTTTTGCAACAAAACCTCTGCAATGAATCTACAGAAAAAAAATAATTTAAAGAAACGCCAGCAGATTGGTAGTGATTAATTTATTTCAATGTAAGTATACTATGTTGCAAACTAGAGAAAACATTTTGTTTTGTTGTTTTTGTTGGTTTTACTTATTGCTATTTATGTTACCATGTCAAGTTGAAGTTAGTTTGCGCCTTTAAATTAAATCTTGCCCACGTTTAATGCCATTTCACCGTTCGCCAGCAGATAATTCACTCGGGGCAATTTATAGCAACTTAATGAGTTGGAGGTGAATAATTTGTTTTACTAATTAGAGGTGCTATAAAAGGTACACACAGCTCCGTATAAATTAATAGGTGGTGGCAGTGTTTCAATTAGTATTATATGTGCATTCGTTGTTATTAATAGCTAATTTTGTTTCGCCTTACTAGTATATTTATTTCATAATCCATTGTGAAATAAGAGAATGTTTAATTAGTTATTTTTTGTAATGAGTTTATTTTTTGATAAGTATACAGTGAAACGTTGAAAAAACAACAACCTCTGCGGTCCTACTGTCATCTTTATTACTTTGATCTTAATATGCAGAACTTGTATGAGAACTTGCATAGTAGGTAAGATTAAAGTAATATTGCTCTAAGAGTTCAGGGAAAGAGCCCAGACGTGGAAATCGAACCGACATCAGCCGCATACCGGACGGCTGCGTGGTATTATAGAAGACGAAATTCTTCAGCGCTTTTAAAAAAAATGTTACATCAGACATCTTTGTTTTTATGTCCATGGAGATCTGACTGAAATAACTTTTACTCAAACCTCTAAGAATTATTTTAGTTTTGTTATTTAACGCCAACGCACTCAAGTGCGATGGTCAACCATTACGTCTCAAATGAACAATAATGTTAATTAACGCCAACGCATTCAAGTGCGATGGTCAACTATCACTTATCATATGAACAATAAGGCCGTTGACAAATGCTCCTCCGGAACCACTACATAATTTACTGTTTTACTAAAACACGGCAATGCACTATGCTTTTAATTGTTCTAAGTCAATGATTGTACAAACTCCTTCTAGGAATCTAATGTGAAACCACTACATCTGAAACCGGTGGGACATGCCTTGTTCGGTACAGGTTACATTCGATTTTGATAATCTTTACTGAAGCCCTATTGTTTTAACAGTCATAAATAAATCAATCGTTTACTTCTCAACTCACATTTTTGTTATTGGCCAAGACCATAACATCTCTATTTTACCTTAAACACGACCGTACCATAACAATCTCCTCTCGAATCTCATCAAGCAGTACAATTAAATGTTCCGAAAATCGAATCGGATTAAGCATTAAGAATTTCTTATGAGCGACATAAAATTGTTCCGACTTCGTTACGCCGACTGGTGAGATGAATAAAGAGGTAATTAAAAATAACGCCCGCCATTCACCCCTTTATCAAATACATAAAGTTTTAACGCAACATCAATAGAGGAAACAATTAAGCTGGTGTAACATGGCGCGTTAAACTCTATACTTTATGGCGCGTCGTTTTCAATTACAAACCTTTTTATTGAGTGAGTGAGAACACCTCTGCGGTGTTCGTTAATACCATGAACGTAATATACAATACTAGCGGCCGCTCGCGGTTTTACCCGCGTGGTTCCCGTTCCCGTGGAAATATCGGGATTAAAAGTATTCTATGTGTTAATCCAGGTTATAAACTATCTGTATGACAAATTTCATCCAAATCCATTCAGTAGTTTTCACGTGAAAGAGTGACAAACATCCATTCATATTCACAAACTTTCGCGTTTATAATATTAGTAGGATTACGTCCATGGTTAGGACTGACTCATTCATTCAATGGATTGTCACAACTTTAGCATACTTATTTAATCTTTTTTGTGGAATTTGAATTAGGTTTCTTTTTTCTTGCTCCTGTGTCATCTGACGAGTGGTTAAAGCGCTCTTAACTAGCAAAGTGTGTTTCAGAGTTTACGAAACAACGGGCCTACTCTCTCTCTCCTAAACGAAATTTCAGACAGTTTTCGTTTGCTATTTACATACAGCGCTTTCCATTTATTTTTTAAATTTCAAACAATCTTCCAAAATCATAATCTAAATACCAAACCTATTTCGTATGAACGAAAATTCGGAAGAAATGGAAACCTTTTTAGGGGGTTAAAGTTACTAGCGTCCATAGGTTTACCCATGAGACCCTACACGTGACCCCTGGGTGGTGCTAAATGAGTGACACTGACTGAGTGGTAGAGCCACGCTGCGTTGCAGCACGTATTGGGCTGGCTCGCCCGGGGTAATACCACCCTCTCACGAATATCCGGCGTGAAATAATGGCACTTGGTGCTGTTGTGTTTCGTCCGGCCAATGAGAGTTCCGGAGGCCCCTTCCCCCATCCCCCCCCTCACAATTCCTATACCTTCCTTAACCCTATTCCTTTCTTAAAGGTCGGCAACGCATCTGCGACTCCTCTGGTTTTGCGGGTGTCCTTGTCGGCGGTGATTGCATTCCATCATCATCATTTGCCTCCTTCTTTTTAAAAAAAAACCGCTGTCAATAGCAAATCGGCCAAAATTTCGTTTCAGAGAAAGAAAGTATAGGCCCTCAGCAGTGGAAAGTTTATAGGCTGACGATGAATCACAATCTCGGGTTAAGTTTGTGGTTCATCATCAGTCTACACGTCCCACTGCTGGGCACAAGCCTACCCACATGCAGACAACGTCACATGGTGTGAATGGGCCATGACCCACCGTGCTGGCCCATTGCGGGTCGCTAGGTTTGTGATTGCCCACCTGCATTTGACAAGAGTTGTGATTTAGTCGGCTATTTACTACATCTACATTTAAATACATAGAAAGTCTGTTTAAAAAGTCATCTAAATTTAAATACATATTTACGAGGTCTGTTCAAGAAGTATCGCGAATTTTGAATTTACATTTATTTGATTTTCGATTTTTTTTGTGGCGTTATGTTGGTACTTATGTCTCTAACCTATAACGACAAATTCGGCCATGTTGAATGTTCAGTTAATTTAATTTTAATTTTTCTCAAATAAACGTAACTGTTTCTAAAACTTTGTCTTCTGAAACGATTTGTGTGTATATGTTAGTAAGCCTTATTACAAAAATAAATATATGTGCTAACTATGGATTATGAACCAGTCTCAATTAAAAACACTGTGAGTAAAAATATGAATAGTCTTAAATGACAGCACGATCAATGCTCGTTGTTTTGTTTGACCGCTAACACAACCCAACAGTTAACTTCTCTCATTGCAGTCTTGATACTGTTCAGTATTGCGCTTAAGATCGTAATATAATAATTCATGTCCGTTTTTGAGCACCACAACGCCGCTTGCGCACTTCGCCGACGCACCTCTGCTCTGTACGCTGAAATGTTATGGAATTTGTATTCTATAATTTACACATTTGACTGCGATTCATTAGTTGTTATATACTGTAACTGTATGGTTAACTTTGCACATACTAGTTTGTATGTGTGTTCACAATCAATGGTAATAAAAAATCATAATCAAAAGCTTTTATATTTTATTCCTTAATTTTTTATGATACTTACTGAGCCGGCACATCGCTCGTAAAACTGACGGCCCTTGGGGCAGAACGGTTCTTGAGTGGCGACCGCGCACTGGAAGACGCAGTGTAGGCAGACCTCCAACAAGGTTAACCACTGAGGAACTGGGTATCTTAACCTAAAACTGTCATGTCACAACATTGCTATAAACTTCTTTGTTATGGCGACAGACTTAGATAAGACAGTGGTAGCTATCCAGGCGGACTTAACAGCCCATCTACAAACCAAACCGAGTACACAAAGATGTACCCCTCGCTGGGAATCGTACTCGGGGCCTCTGGGTCTGAGACCGGTGGCTTAGCCACTAGCGCCTTTGTTCAGGCGTCTTTCGGCGGACAATGACGACTGAGCGAGAAAACGAGTATATTATGCCGCCTGATGGTGCCGCACCGCAGCACATAAATGCGCGCGACACCGAGGCCCTCAAAATCAAAGTCAAATTCAAAATGTATTTATACAATAAACTTACGTAATTAATTAGCGCTTTGAATAGTCCAAAGCATGTTTTTAACGATTTCTGATCGGATCAGCTACAAAGCAAAATGTTCATATACGCTTTTGGTCTTCTCAAGCAAAAGGTTTATATAACCAAACTTGACCACATGAAGAGATTGTCCTGGGAGCAAATCGTCCACAATTTATATATGTCCGGATAAGTCAAGTAGTCTATAATTGAAAACTGCCTGTAGACAAATCGTTCATACACAGGACGTAATTTTTAGGCTGTGGAGAAGAATGGGCGCAAGAAACTGCTTTGCTTAACTTAAAACTTAAAATGCTATGAAGCTCGAGTTTTTATGCCTCATCGTCATCATCATCATTATCATCAGCCTATAAACGTGCCACTGCTGGGCGCAAGCCTCCCACGTGGACAACAGCACGTGGGGCTATTAGGCCACAACCCACCACTCTGGCCCAATGCGGGTTGGTGGGCTTTAACGACTGCCAATGACTGAGCTAGCAACTTTATGGTGGTCGTTATAATTATTAGGTACAATACCGTAACTAATGAAAGTAATTTATCTTAAATATTTAGAAGGACCCTATTAACATGACGGTGACGACCTTAATCCTAATAAAAATTATCCAAAGTCGATTGTGTCTCTAGCGGTGAAATAATGTATACTACCACCCCCTCTCTTCCCTTGGGTGTCGTAAAAGGCGACTAACGGACTAAAGACTGCACAAACATTCAACAGCTTAGAGCGGCGATGGGCTCATAACCTGTCACGCTGAACAATATGTGCAGTCGCTATTTGGTGAAAAGTGGACTATAGCAGAGGACTGCTTTTGCGATCCTTATTGCCTAGTCTCTGACTAACCCTTCGAGGATAAAAGTCGTGATTATATGTATGTATCATATATCAAAGTTACTTTTCACCAAATAGCGACTGCACATGTGCTTAGCGTGACAGGTGGTGAGACCATCGCCGCTCTATGCTCTTAGAAGTATGTGCAGTCTTTAGTCCGTTAGTCACCTTTTACGACACCTGAGAGAAGCAAGGGGGTGGTAGTATTCTTTCACCGCTCCGCGACACGGATACATTTACCTATTTACTTATTATTTATGTATTAAAGTGTGCCTAGGCACATAAAGTGGTGTCCTAACAATTACGAATACATCTAAAAAAATATTAGCCAAATAGGCGCAACCGTTCTGAAAGTTACTACGAATGAGTAAGAAGAAAAGATATACTGAAGATAGCGTAGTAGAGGCGACGTATTGTTTCAGTATATCATTCCTTCTTATTTAACAGTCGGATGAAGAGATGTAATAATAGTATTACATCCCTTCGTCCGGCCAATCTGGGTTTCTTATTGGACTCAAACGGAAAAGAATGATGGACGATCCAATTCGAATTTTAACCCCGATCGACTTTTTTTCGCCGGTTTCCTGTTTGAAGGGAGAGAAAGAGGCCGTACCCTTGGTTTTCGATTATGATCAACCTTTAGTGAAATACATCAATTCGACAAAGTTACTTTATGTAAGTAATTAAACATTATTTTATTAACAATGGCGACATAGTTTCCTTTCTCTAATAGCTTCATGAAACTAAAACTTAGATTTTTTTGGTTATTGGAGACTCATTGAAATTTAAAATTTGAGATAAACAACGTTGTTTTTCTTTCTTTACAACTCGAAACGCTTGTCTTTCATCTCATATGTTAGTTAAGTCATTTAATGAGGGAAGCACCCTTTTCTCGGAATTCCAGAAATCCTGCCATAACTAGTAGTAGATCACACAAAAGCAATTAAAATATCGTTAATTTCGCTAACTTTCGAAAGTTCGGTTTAGCGAGCCACATTAGACCTCATATAAGAAAATAAGTTTTTTTACATAAAAATTAGTTTTATAAAGGTAAGCATGTCAATATAATAATTATTAAAGTCAGGGTCGCCGTCGCGAAAAGGAGCGATATATGCAATCAAATTTGCAAACCAAAACGACACGTTCGTATCACGCCTCACCAACGGCAACCACAGGAGCAGTTGACTGATCATGAGCAGACTGCTGATCTTAATGTTAGTAGCATTGATGATATAATCACACCCAATGCTATTGACATTGTTGCTACGGTGACATAGTCAGGTGATGTGCTTGGAAAAAGCCCTTCCCGGACTGAAACGAGTAGGTACAATATAATATTCAAATTGGAATCGAACAGACTTCTGGTCTAAGTTTTGTCTTTGTGAACCACAAACTGTATCTAGCACGTATACTGCTTAACAAACTGACACAATAGGAAATCAATTGTTTGTCACTATGGCGCTTAAACATTTTTTAAGAAGAGTGTTTTCTTATATAGTAACGCGCGCCGTGTGCCGGTTCTGGCGTGGCCATCTCTGAGATCCCAAATATATTATTGAGGGTTCGTTATTCGGCCATGTCAATTTGGAAATAACTGTTTTTCTGTCTGGACTGAGTCAGTCGGGGTATTTTCTATGTGTTTTAAATATGTATTATATTATGTATTGAGTTTAACTATTATCTTGATACTTAGATTACCTTTCAACTCCAAGCACTGATCAACGCTCAATTAAGAGTGTTTTCGCATTTCGGTTTGCCATACAAACTTCCAAGTCAAAATTTTTAAAAACCAATAAGCCAATTTTAATGAAACATTGCATGCTACAGTAAATTACAGGGATCTAAATAGTTTAAAACATTTATTTAGCTGAGTAACTGCGATTTAAAGTCCACTATAGAAAGTTTAAAATCTCATTAACTCAGTTATTTAAACGTTTTTTAAAAATGTTTTCAACAAACTATTTAGATCTTTGTATGCTACTTTAGCATGAAAAGTTTCATTGTAATTGGCTAAATGGTTTATAACAAATTCGACTTGGAAGTTTGTATGGGAATTCAAAATGTGTAAACCCTCTTAATAGCATTTCTATTATGTCCAGTTGCGCCGCGATCTAAGCGTTCAATAATTCCAATTCAGAAACATAACTTGGGCTTCAAAATAAGTGTAAGTGTGGAAAAGTTATAACTATTTTTCAAAAATTTGGGGCCAGTTTCTGTAACCTGTAGTAGAGGCGATGTATTGTTTCACTTGTGTCGTTTTAGTACGGAACCAATATAAATCAGGTGGCGTCAGCAACGGATGCAGGTGGGGCTGGGACACGGAGTACCGTCCAGCGGCCCAGCGGCCCATTGAGCCTTTGCATCAATTCGTCTGCACTTTTGTGGATTTGCTTATTAGTTTTCGCCCGTGATTTTCAGCGGATGCTGTTTGGAGCATCTCTAGATTGACCTCTTGCATAGAGGGTCAAATTATATTAATGAAAAAGCTCTGATTCTGTCTTGTCGGGTTAAATCATATTTAAGAAACGGCACTACAACAGCTTACTTAATTTAAGTGGTGAATCTTCCATTCAAAAGAAAAAATAGTATATAATAATAAGAAGTTATAAAATGACATTGCATTTTACGAAGGTGGTTCCTTATCTGCAATGAAAATAGTTGAACTTTTTTGCAATCTGAGCAATTGCTCTATATGACTACCTAAGATAGCACGAATAATGTTATTTTAATATTAGGTTATATTATGTTAGATATATGTAAAAACGAACACTTGTAAAGGTAGACGACTTGAAAAACTACTAATAATGGATAGCAATAGGTCTTGGTTTCGAATTTATGTAGGCAATCGTTTTTACAAGTTGGAAAATTTTGTATACGTATTTATTGCACAAGAATAAACAAAAAAGCTAAAAATTTATATAAGCCATATGTAGGTATAACTATGTAAATATATAATATAAATATATTTTAACCGCTTCTGTGGTCTAGTGGCTAAGCTACCGGTTTCAGACCCAAAGGTCCCGGGTTCGATTCCCAGCGGGGGGTACATCTTTGTGTGCTCGGTTTGGTTGGTGGTAGGGCTGGTAAGTCCGCCTGGCTAGCTACCACAATCTTATCTAAGTCTGTCGCCATAACAACGATGTTTATAGCATTGTTGTGTTCCGGCAGTTTGAGATAAGATAGCCAGTTCCTCAGTGTTGAGGATTCCGGGTGAAGCGCGCTTCCACCTTCGGCCTTATCGTCACTTACCATCAGGTGACTTTACCCGTTGCCAATAAAAAAAAAATAACAAAAAAGAAATTGTCTAATAGTAAAAATAGACGTTGAGCACAAAGTAACAATGACAGATCACAATCTAGATATCAAGATATCTACATCGAATGAACTAATTTAATTATAAAACAAACAAATTATTCACATAAATCAATCATTATGACAAACAAAACTTCACAGCTTAACTCACGCGTTTCAGAGCGCGTCATTTAAATGCAATCAAGAGCAGGACCAGTTAATTTTATTCCCATTTTAATGTAGTGGCTAATGGTCGCTCAAAAGGCATTTCGTTTTCGCATAGTTGGTCTGCATCCCGGCATAATCCGCTGTTGCGTGTCAGCTCACGTCACAATAATAGCGGCGTTATAATTATCAGCAGCGTAATAATCAATATCATGTTAATTTATTACTGCAGTGTCCAAATAAGGCCGGACGCAGGTGTATGTAATCGGACGTTTACCCGGCCCGCCCCTTACGTTTTGCGAAAACAAACGCTGAAAAACTTGAATTGTAAACAAACAAAAGCGATGGAAAGGTTTCCACATATCGCTTTTGTAAGCATCATACTCTCAACACATTAATTACAAGAGTTGCCCACTGGTCTGAGCCGTTAGCTATTTTGTACGGATTTTTTTTAAACCGACTCGCGTAGCGGTGAAAGAATACTACCACCCCCTCTCTTCCCTTGCGTGTCGTAAAAGGCGACTAATGGACCAAAGACTGCCCATATATCCAACAGCATAGAGCGGCGATGGGCTTACCATCTGTCACGCTGAGCACATGTGCAGTCGCTATTTGGGGAAAAGTGGACTATGGTAGAGGACTGCTTTTCTCCTCAGTGCCTTGTCTCTGACTAACTCTTCGAGGATAATAGACGTGATTATATGTACGTATATAAATTTTTAAACGATATTTTACGATACTTTACTAAGACAGCAATAAGGCATATTCAATTTCAATTAAGTGCAATATCTTTTATTCAGTTTAGGCTACAATAATTGAACACTTATGAATGTCATTATGCCATTTATCTATTGAGCGGGAGACCTAGTACTGAGAAGAACTGGCAAGAAAGTCACTAAAGGCATTTCTTTCTCTTTTTTTATAGCGTTGAAAACAAATTAGAAAATGAAATGATAACATAGAAGGACATTTTCCATTACAAGATAAAAACAAGTAAGTGTACTTAATTAGTAAGATAACAAGACAAACATAACAACATACAAAAGAATATCTAATACAACTTATAGTACTTGCAATGACAAATTGTTTTGTTTCAATTATTTTTAATTACTTTTGTCATAAGTATTAATTTTAATATATCCAACTTTAATATAGCTTCAAAAATCTAACGTCATTTATTCCTGTGTATGGATTCCTGTGATGACACTCATGGAATAAAAGAAGATCACCCAATCAAACGGTTGACCATAAAGCGAAACTTTTAGAATCGTAAAAGGAATCAAATGATAATTGCATTTTAATTATAACTCAAACATTGTTGCGAGCTTTTAAGAAATTATGTAATTGCCAGTTGCACTTAGGAATACTACCAAGTATTCATAATTATTAATAAATACTTTTAATGTATTATCTTTTACGCTTTCCAGTAAAAGCTGATTGCAACAATTTTAAACTTTGCAACTCTTAGATATGGCAACTTAAAGGGATGTTTTTATTTAAGAACAATTGGTGTCTTTAATGAAAAATTGTGATTATAATGCACTTTGCAATAGATGGTGATGCGTATTCCTTAGAGTAGACTTTTTTAAAGATTTCAATATTTTTATAACTCAAACTCAAAAATATATTTATTCAATAAACTCAATTAATAAGTACTTTGAATCGTCCAAATCCTTACCCATTCAAAGCGTCATTTTTAACGTGGTAAAAAACGGGCGCAAGAAACCACAGCGCACAATAGCCACGACATTTACAAAAAACAATATGTCGTTACCAGGTCATAAAATACAAAATAAGAATTTGAATGTAAACTATATATACGGTACTCTATATAAATTAATTTTAGACCTGTGGAAATGGCTGTTGGAGTACTTGGAGCATTTCAGAGCCAAGTTGTTTTGTCTTCTGTGTAATCTGACACTTTATGATAAGCTCTTTTAGTAAGCTTCTCTTTGATTTTGATTTTGAATTTATCAAGATCTAATTTGTAAATATCATTTGGTACTTAGTTGTAAAATCGTACACACAGACCCTTAAAAGAATTATTTATTTTATGAAGCCTAGTATATGGTAGGTACTGCTAATTTGTTATTACTTATTTAAATTGAGAATTTAACTGTTTTTTGACAACATTTCAATATTTTATGAATATACATCAGATTTTCATAAATGTATTGGGATGCAACTGTCATCATATTTAAATCCTTATCTCTCTTTGACCCTCTCAAGAATTTAAGGATTTTTCATGTACTTATTTTTTCGTTCGATTTATTTCCGTCCTGTCACTACTTTTAATGTAATACTTCAATTTACATTCGATGTTGAATAGCGAAACAAAAAAATATGTCAAATAGGTAGGTACTACACAGCAAAAAACCTAAAAAGTCGACCAAAACTTTTTTGTTGAAAAAATGCCGACCAAGATCATCATGGCAAATTAAATTATACGAATCCGTTTTTTGTCAAGATGTATTTCTACTTCTCTTACTAATCCACTGTGTCTCCCCTGATAAAAATCATTCCTATTCGAAACTAATCTGGAATTAATCGCAGTAATTTTATTCAATTTTGTATCAAAGTTTAAAACAAAAAGGTACTTTGATAATGGTTGGTTCCCTCAAGGGCACGTTCACACACGATATTTATTTTTCACACCCTAAGAGGGATGATAAGGGAGTGTAAAGGAATGGTTGAGATTATACTTTGGTGTATTTTTATTAATTTGTGAAATGGACAGCCTTCTTAACCCTAAGTTCATCAAAAGATGTTTAAGTTTTAACAGCTGTTTAAAACACTAACCATAAACAAATTGTTTATGAACTATAATCGGCTGTTTAGCTAAAACATGGTAGCCGACTTCGCTTGATGTTTGAGGTGACTAACCACTGCTTACTGCTTCATAACATCAAGTTGTCAAATACGTACCCAATACTTATAAAAATAAGAGACGTTTCTTTGATGCACCGAAATAAAATAAGTAATATTTAAATTGAAGCCTATATTTTGTTAAGGTACGGTTCCCTTAATCTATGTTGCTTTCCATAAACCACCCAACCCCTAACGATAATTTAACCGCCCATAAGTAAACAAATGTAACTAATGATAGACAGATGAGCTATTTTGTAAAATTTAATTTTAAAGCAGCATTTCCACTCGCGGCGGTTTCTCCCGTAATCAATCAAGGATCGCCACTATGCTACATCTGATATCTCCTTCACATCACTTCCATTAGAGCGAGATGCACCGCAATGATGACTGAGTGAGAAAAATGATTGAATAGTGCACATAGGTTCACACGGATGCCTCGAGGGGTCTTCCAGGAGCATAATCAATTTACTTGAAGGTTGAGAAAGTGGGGTAGTTTTAACTTAATAGAACAAATTATTACTATGACTGTTGAAGATGCAAAACCTGATTAGACATTGAAGTACAAGCAAATTTCTTTTCTTGTACTTAGGCAGATAATATTATGAATTATGCGTGTTTGCTAAGTGACTATAAATTAAATCAAAATATTCTATGTGGAGCATATATTTAAAGATGTGTTGTTTTATGTGAAAAAGATAACATGAATTAATATGACAAGAAACATAAAAAAAATAGGAGGAGCAGAATTTTTATTGAAAAGAATGTTGCTAAAAGCCGATCAGAGGCTTCCAGTGCCGATAAAGGCTTAGCAAGAAAATGCGCATTCGACATCCCGTTACAGTGATTAATGTCGCGTAAATGCGCTGCAAAGGCGTAAATTAAAACATAAAATTAGCGATCGGCAGATAGGAGCTCCTGTTTCATTAAAAAGTAATGAAAACTTCCACGGAATATTAATTGATCGGGTTATAAAATGAAACCGTACAACTTATACCTATTACTGCGTGTAACACAACTGGTTCTCAGCCAACATATTGGATTGCTGTAATTTTTATCATAAAAATATATGAGATATGATATACGACTATGTAAAAGAAACATGACAAAGACCATTGAAGATAATAATAAGATGTTAAAATATTTTTGTCACTTACCATATTCCTCTTTAAATTCATTTTAGCTTTTTAGAAATCCCTCTAATAACGCTAAACGCTTAACCAAAGAATTATCTCTATAAGTTTAAGTACAAAAAGTTGTAAATGTTAAAATGTATACGAGTCCAGAGCTGTTAACTACTAAAATGTTAAGACGAGCGACGTTGCTAATTTACATAAACACAATAATTTAAAGTTCGTATGCAACTATCAGTTGACAACTGGCAACGTTGTACAAGTTAACTAGACACGGAGAGTAAATGTGCAAACGGGAAATTATAGCCTTAAAAATAAGTGGGATTACACGTCGCACACTTCACATCCAACCAAAGCAAACAAAGTCATCCAATTTTAAAATTTACTCCGAGAAACATAATTACAAAATTGTCTGTTGTTCAATATTTGTATGTAGTATGCGACGAGCTGAAGCAGAAATTTTAAATGCACCTCAGAAAAATGTTCAAAGTGTCAATTTGCTACTGACATTGTAAAATATACATTGATACATTTAACGACTGACAAGTACAGTAATGTTAAAGAAGCTAATAACTTAAACATTGTTAAATTTTACGAAACGTAGTATTATAGAGTATTTTAAAAAACTGTGTCCGAAAATTATGTATGTATAAACCTTTTTTAGGAAATTGTTTTTAGTCAAAATGATTTATATGGACTCCCGCTATTCTTGTTTATTAAGTGATCGCTACACACAAAGAGGAAAGATCGGTATCTTAAAACACAAATGCGTTCGGCATGACGCGAGAAGTTTGACACCAAACACAAACGATAACATCTTAAAACAGCTAATGTTTTAAACAAACTCTTTTATATGGGTTAACTTAATTTTATGAGAATAAAAGAGATATCTCAAATTTGATATATCGATGAGAAATCAGATCCTTTTTTTGTATCGTATTAGAAAAAAACTATTCGTTCTACTTGAAAACGTTTTAAAGAGTTTTTAAGTTAAATATTCATTACGTATTTAAACTTATTTAATTTCTTTACTTATATAAGCTTATTAATGTTTGTTTCGGGCATAAAAAAATATACATACAAGAGGTACCTTATCAATCACGTCTATTATCCCCGAAGGGTTAGTCTGAGACTAGGCAATAAGGACAGCAAAAGCAGTTCTCTACCATAGTCCACTTTTTACCAAATAGCGACTAGCACATGTGTTCAAAAAAAGCATTCTTAATTAATGTGTTAACACATTTTGTATGTAAGTTACAGAACGGTTTTAAAACTGAATAACGTTTAGGACTAAAAGTCTTTTAGTAAAAATCTGTAACAAATTTGTCATAACAATTACTTATAACATGTTTCCAAAATAGTTATAGATGATTATATTCGCCTATTCAATAGAAACTACCAATTATATTGTTTTTAAACGAGTATTATAGAATCTCTAGTTATATTCCAAAATATAAAACAAGACTTAATTCAAATCCAAAAGAATCAAATACAGAAGAGAAAACGCCAATAGAACTAATAATAAAATATATTCGCCTCAAGCAGATCATCAAACAACAATATAAATGCGGGCCTAAGCGAGTTCCTTTAAAGACACCCTACCTGCATGCATTAGGATTCCAAGCGGCACTTATGCGCGGCTCACCTACAGACCCGTTGCCCGTATTCCATTTGAAACATAAAAAATAGACGCTGGATAATGTTAGGATCTAGCCACAGCTCTATGGAAAGAATAGAGTCGACTGCGAACAGTTTTTTTTTGTATCGATCTTGTAAAATGCTTGTTGAATTTCGCAATTTTGGGTTTGTGAGTCACAAGGGATGATAAATTATATTAAATCAGATTCTGGCTATATATTTAGCTAACCTTATTTGGTTATGGAGATTGCTATAATAATAATTATATTATAATGATAATAATTTAGATGACAATGTTACTTTAAACCACTGTTTCAATGGTTGTATCGCAACCTCTTCTTGTACGTCTACATGGTGATGATGATGATGAGAAGTTGACACATTTCTTGTATCTTGCTTCCTCCTATGCTGTTTCTAGCTATATACATAAATTCAGATGAGATTAGAATCTTTTTGTTCTCAATGCCTTTCATTTTCATTGCACAAATTAGTTTCAGTGGTTTCTCTGTTGTAAAATTTTTATTAGTACTCAGATGGGTATGCAAAACCAAACCAGTTGGCGCAGCTGACGTTAAGACGTCTATTAGTTGAGCCACCATCTTTATGCAAATTGTTTTTCTTACCACACTATGTATTAAGGTATTAGGAGAGATGATACTTACAAATTTGTAAAAACAATGACTTCATATTGATAGACATCTACGAATGTCAAAAAAAATCTAAATGCAAGTTATTTGAAGGCAAATCACTCTAGTTGTTATTATGTTGATTGTTCATGTTAAGCGTATAATTATTTGCATCCGTTTGACGCATTCAAATTAGAGCCTTTTTGTATTACTAGTATGTATCTAAATAGCATGAACTATCATTAACTCCTTATAGTAGGATGATGTTGTTTTTGTATGGCACAAAGTAATGTGCAGGTATGATGTCGCTTCGCAGGACATGACTACAATTAGCTCGTCTACTAAAGGAATTGCACCTGTTAAAACTTTAGTAATTGCGCTAAGCTAATTGTTAGCCAAACTAGTTTTGAAGAAACTAATTAATGTACAAGATGTTACCTATTTGAAAAAAGGTAGAAGTTTTTATTGTTAATACTGTAATGGTTGTTAATGACGGGAGTAAAAAATTTAAGGGTGTTAAGATTTCTTTTTAATCTTATTCTTATTGTGTATCTTATTCTTATCATACATTTTTAAAAGTTTAAGTTTTGTCTTTTTTAAATATGTGCACCTAAATATAATGAATTAATTAAGGCAACCGTCCTTCGCGAAGGCCGCGCGCCGATTGCGGCGAGCGCAGCGGCGCGTGTGAGTGACCTGTCAGCCGGCGCGCGCGCGGCGTGCGTCGCTCGCCCGCGCTGCGCGCCGCCATGTTAATTACTACCACCAATAAGTCGCTCCGTCAACATATTTATTTTTAATTTATGAATTGTTGGCAAACTTACTTCATTAAAAACAGATCAGTATCGGATTTTTCAAGCTCTAGCAAAAAGATGACCTTGATTAAAATGCCAAGATTAATTCCAGCAGTGGCGTTTTATAAATCGGCCGTGCCGTGCGCGACGGGTCAAGTTCCTCTCGCTAAAGCCGTTTTCGGTATGATCCTCGTTGGTATTCTACACGTTTTGTTTAAAATAAAAATCCTAGGTTGGCACCGAATTCCTGGTCCTTATATTGCAATGACAACATTTAATACGCGATCAGAAAAAGTATCGAGTGGTAGTTAAGGTCCACGATGTTGTCCACTGTTTTTCTCAATAAGCTACGCTCATTGTTTTTTATTGGCTTACGCACTAAATATTTCGAATACTAGACATAGTAGAATCGGCAATTAGGTTGTCAATTAAAATATTTGTTACGTGCATATGGCGTAAAGTAGTTGTTTTATTTTTATGTGATGCTTGGTAAAAGGAAGAAAAGTGTATATGTATTCTGTGACCAGTACTTTGATTGGTCGTCGAACTTGTCAATACGGCAGATCAAAGCCGGCGCCGGCCGTCCGCACGGCATATCGCCCGTAAAATCTTTGTCATTCGCGCTTGAGCCGACGCGGAGCGACGTCGCAGTGAAACGAGCGCCGCCGCTGTTGGCAATTAACGTAACCAAAGATCATCAATAAACATCTTTATCATTTCATCGCTTCTGACGTCGCTGGTACTTAAACAACTAGGGACCAGTATATTATAACTTTTGAATATTCAGTCACGCACATCTTTCAACACGCTCCGACCGCAAACTCTTTTTGCATTTTTTGTGCGGCTACCGAGCTCTATGCGTCGCTTTTGAAATTAAAACCGCTCCGGTTTAATAATATAACAAGCTCAAATCGAAACGATCACCTTTTCAATAATACTGCCGGTTACCTTTCCAATAATACTGCCGTATATGACACAGATGAAAGCTAGATAATGCTTAGTTTTAATGATCAAGTGATGTATTTTAAAGCCCGACCAATTATGACCATTTAAACGTATGGTCTGAACGTATGACGAACCACGGACGATACAAACGAAGCCTAGCCGTCAAGCCTTCTACGGTAATCCGCTGTTCGATCAATGTCAGCCTTTAGATATTGTTTTTCTTGGAAATTTAGAAGCAATTTAAGGTACGAAGGCTTTAATACGGTGTGCGGCGAAACAGTTCGATTACGATAGCGCTATCGTATAATCCTGTTTGTGCACTAAATATTTATGGGGTACGCTTAACGAAGCCTATGATTGCAAATGACATTTATACGTGCTGCTATAGCGCCCTGTGGGCTAATAATCTTCTGGCTGCAAAGCGTTGGAGCTAACGTGCTTCCTTCGTTTAGAAACTGGAAATTAATCATAGTTCGTTTATCGCTTACAAATGGGATAGTGCGTACCGGGCTGAGGATCGATCGCGTGGTAAGATTCGAGTTGTGCCCGCGTATCGCGTGAGGGACGCATGCGCAGATACAAAGAGATACAGCATGCAGATCATGCGCATTGATAAATTGATCACATGCGGATCGGTTACTATGGCCTACATCGTGGGAGCGAGCTTTGCGATTGTGTGAGGATATGGGAAATGTAGATATCCAGGCACGCTATGGTTTTTTGCGGTGATAAGTTTATGTTTGACTTTTTTTCGGTTTTTGATTAAAAATATATGGTTAAGAATTTTAATTGTAATTTGGCTCTGACGCGGGACTATTTAGGCTCGTAATAATAACATAGAATTTGATACCTACATGAAACTTCTAACGTGTTTCCATCTATTAGTATAAAAAAACAATGCTGCTTCTTAAAGTAATATTTATTTGAGTATTTATCTTTTCGAAAGTAGAATTAGGTTACAACTTAGTAATGAACACATGATATCACCAGCTAAAGTATCACATAGCCGAAAACGCGTACCAACAATGTGTTAGTGCTCACATGAATGGAACTGTATGAAGTTCTGGGAACAAAATGTGTTTTATTGCATCTCACGGTGTTTAGCCACGAGGTAGCCTGGAGCCGCGGCACCTCCCCCCATTGTGTCGGACAATGCGCTGTAACTCCTCACTAACGAGACCTAAACAGGAACAAGCGATGGGACTTAGCGACTAGTCGGTTTAAAAAGTTGAAGCATCTCTACAATATATACATATAATCATGACTATTATTCCCGAAGGGTTAGTCAGAGACTAGGCAATGAGGACCGCAACAGGCAGTCCTCCGCCATAGTCCACTTTTCACCAAATAGTGACTGCAAATGTGCTCAGCGTGACAGGTGGTGAGCCCATCGCCGCTCTATGCTGTTGGATGTATGTGCAGTCTTTAGTCCGTTAGTCGCCTTTTACGACACCCAAGGGAAGAGAGGGGGTGGTAGTATTCTTTCACACGGTCACACGGACACGGTCAGGACACCCGCAAAATCAGAGGAATCGCTGATGCGCGACCTTTGAGGAACGAGTAGGAATTGGCTACTTGACAGTTTTCGAAAAAGTATTTAAAACATTACAAACGCTTATTTTATACCCCGTACAATATTTCCTTTCTCGAAAAAACCTTTATTTAACAGAAAAAAACATATTTTTCTTTAGGTACTTATTGATTTCTAATTTCGTGCGAAAACGGTTGGTCACGTGACATTTTGCTCTGAGACGTCACATTTCAATAAATATAGAAACTAATCTTGAAACCTGACAGACAGTTTTTGATAATTTTGGAAATGTGACGTCACATGAAGATCAATCATGCCCGCTCCTTGACGCCCGTGTTTCGGGTCTTGTAATCCACAGATAAAAAAACGCAATTTTTTTTCTTAAAAATAAAATATTTACAAACTATCTCAATAAAAAAAACTATTGGATAATTATCGTTAAATCATAAACTACCTTTTCCGACATGTTTCAAATTTTATTGTTACAACTGTTGTTGTATTAACCCATTCTTGCCCACCATGCCAATTTGGGAACACTTAGTTATTGAGGGTAGATAAAAAAATCTATAATCGTACCTATTTAATGTTTTGTTACGTTATTGTGAAGTTAAAGGTGCAGTATTTAGTTTTGAAACAAATTTTATTTTGTTTTGTTAGTAATCTTCCAGTGATAGTCGATTGAATTTGACTATTGGAAGTAGTTTGGACGTAAGTATACTTTCATAATTATTAGATAGTGCAGCTAAATTATATTTTGATTTAAATTTATCTTTTTGAAAATTTAGTAAATTACACAATATTTACAAATATTTATAGATATATATACCTACTTCCTTGCAATTTGTACTATTCGAAATATATCTGTGCCAATTCGGGTACAATGACTACAAGTGTAGTAATTATTACCACTTTTTACAGGAAATCAATATGAACC
This sequence comes from Scoparia ambigualis, assembly GCA_963921215.1. NCBI lineage: Eukaryota > Metazoa > Arthropoda > Insecta > Lepidoptera > Crambidae > Scoparia > Scoparia ambigualis. The sequence continues at coordinate 25,165,632 of OY992510.1, read as the reverse complement.
ACAAGCGACGGTTAAATGCTACTATAATAATTGTGGGCTGGAAGAAGCCGTAAATTCAATCACAGTGGATAGTGAGGACAAAATGGAGTATGATTTAGCCATCATTCCACCTGAGACCAGTGTTGTAACTGACGAAAAAGAGAGTTTTGACGATGACATTACTCCATCAAGATTACCAAAAGATGTTCGCGGTAATATTTCTCGGTCTTTTTTCGCAATGTTGGTTCTCTTTCCGAATCTGAAGATATCAGAGAAAACGAGCCATTATCCGCTAACGCTAAGAGGTCAAGGATAAAGGTCAATGCATTAGTACAGACTGAAGAGTCTACAGCTGCACCAAGTCGATTTGCACGATGACAACGTATCATTACTCCTATGGGCCGATAAGAACTGTGAAGAGATGGTGCCCAGAAAAAAACAGAAAGCTGAAATGAAGATACCACATCTATTCCAAAATACAATAAGGGGGTGGAGAGGACAAAATGGACCAATCGATATCGTTGTACAGATTTGGCATCCATGGCAAACAGTGGTGGTGGGTTTGGTTTACTTATATGGTTGACATGGCCATATCTAACGCATGGCGACTATATGTAATCACAAAAGAAGAGCCCATGGAGCAGTTACTATTTGAAAGCAATATAGCCAGGTTTACGTCCGTCAAGTACAAAGACAATCTGGTCGGCCTTCTTCACCAAATAATGACGGTATACGATCAGATGGTGCTGAACACGTCCCTGAAAAGCTTCCTAAGGGTGTTCGATGCGCCGTATGCCACCGTAAAAGCCGTTGAGGTTGCAAAAATTGCAAGAAAACTCCTTATATAGACATAATTTCTTTTGCACATTTTCACTCATAAGTGGCCATTGTGCCAATTTGGGAACACCCCTGTAATTTTCTGAAATAAATATTTTTTTATAATTTTCTTTATTATGCCCTTTATATTCATTGCTAACATTAAAAAGATTTTCATATAAATGTTGAGACTTATTATTTGGCCTCAAATGGGTCAACCGTGTCGCGTTGCGGTGAAAGAATACTACCACCCCCTTTCTTCCCTTGGGTGTCGTAAAAGGCGACTAACTTACTAAAGACTGCACATACATCCAACAGCATAGAGCTGCGATGGGCTCACCACCTATCATGCTGAGCACATGTGCAGTCTCTATTTAGTGAAAGGACTATGCAGAGGCAGAGGACTGCTTCTGCGGTTCTCAATGCCTAGTCTCTGACTAACCCTTCGGGGATAAAACTCGTGATTATATGTATTTATGCAAGCTTTCCATTTGCTGTGTTCCTGAAAAACTTCTTTTGGGTGTCATAAGTTGTCAAAATCAACGAAATGGTCACAATTGGTAACGAAATGTCATGATACGTGATAGATAGATTATTTTATTTTGTTATTAATAATCTTAAAAACGTGCACTGCTGGGATCATGCTTTCCCACATTAGCAATAGTACATGGGAGATCGGGCCATAACCTTAAAAATGGTTTTAGTTACACAGAATAAGATGTATGTCAAGAACCCTTGTATGTATTATTAGCAACAAATTCAGTTACGGTTAAAGACATAAAAAACAGAGAAAATAAAATACTTAACATAATTCGATACCACTAGCATTACAAAAAAGTAGGTAGAATAAATAAAAACTCAACCAAACAATTCATAAACACTGTGCAGTGCGCATGCATTGGAAGGAGCGAACACATTAGGGTAAGTAATGTCACAGTTGTGCATGGTAATCTGTATAGGTATGTATTTAATTAGAATACTATATTTACATTAACGGCCAAAAGCGCGGTAACTGAAGTGTCAAAACCCCGACAACTGTAGTGCAGAGGTACGAAACGCAGTGACAATAGTAAGTAAGTAAGTAAATCATTTATTCGTCTACATCATTCAAAAACTACAGACAGGAAAGAAAAAAAGTATAAAAATAATAATAATCAAACAATATAATAGGTTGGGGAAAAAGTTTCTTCGCATTTTTTAAGAAACTTCAAAACATTTTGTAATATAGTTTATTTATATTTAACTAAAGTAGGTAGGTGCTATTTTGTTCGATAACTTTTTGCCATCTTGTAGGTATGGACATGGTCCCATTGCTATAGAAATTTTGGGGCTTCTGATCAAAATACCGCGACAAGTGGTTTTGGCAGTCCTCTCGTTATGCTAACCTGACACTGCCTAAAGAATTCTGAAGAGACCGAAACAGGTGGAAATCTGAACGTGCAAGGTCAGGACTATACGGCAAATGCATTTACACCTCCCAGTCAAAATCTCTTAATTTTTGCTGAGTGGCTAAAGATGTGTGAGGTCTAGCGTTATCATGATGAAAAACCACACTCTCAACTCTTGCTTTAATCTCATCAGTTGTTCGCAGTAGAGTTCAGAATCGATGGTCCTGCCTGGTGACTGCCCAACTAGCAAAATGAGTACTTAAAACGATCTCAAGACTACTTTTATTGTCACTTATAAGAAACTTGTATCATGCTACAAAGCTGGATTTGGGCGCAGTTATAGGAGCGTTTATTTCTATAACTATCTTATAATCATCTTTTAAAATGTTACTAAACCCTATAATATACTTGACGAAGCGCAATAGCTTCGATAATGATATGAGACTACACAATTACAAGCACAAACGCTCTTGTTAGTATCTGACATAAGTATCTTACTAAAGCAATCTTGTTTTTAATGCACTAGTAATGTACTTAGTTATTAGTAATAAGTATATTTTATTAGAAGTTATCTTTTTTGTTCCTTCGGCTGGTGGTTCCGGTTGTTTTGTGGTAAATACTTAATAAGAACGTATGTTTCTATTACTATTATTTTGTATTATTGTAAAACATTAATTACTAATAATATATTGTCAATATAGTGTATGAACTCGTGGGGAAGTCTTTATTACTGTAAATGTGTACCGCAATTTAGTTATTTTCACAATCCCCTCCGAAAAATAGCACATTAGTATATTGTTGTAAATAAAATATTTCATCAATTCTTATGAATATTCGCCATGTTTTGAAATTGCTCTCCATTAAGTACTTTATAGTATCATTGTAGGTAAATTAGTACTTGTAACAGTTTCAGTCCAGATAACTCGCCTCCATTTAAAAACAAATTAGGGTTCCCTTGAAATATGCCTGCTAATGCTAATTATAATTCTTTATAGCTATTTGTCACTTTTCTCCTGTAACCACCACTCCTTTTCAATCGTTTCCAATCGCTTAAATTCATGTTCAACTTATTTCCTCAAGACGAAGGGTAACAACTGAATCTCAACAAAATGGCTGACGTTTACTAATAAAGTTATTGATCTAGTAGCTTATAAGCTTTTTTGATCAAATAGCGCTCTTATTAAGTACTATTAGATTTAAAAGAGTCTCGAGCAAAACTTTACCGGCGCAAACTTATAGTGATCTCAGCTAACTATATTATTATATCATGTTTTCTCACAAAATGCTACTATAGGATCAAAATGTTATTCTAGATTATTTAGTTTTACAGTAAACAATTATAAGAGACTTATTCCTAAAAGTGTCCTAAAAGAAAATCTTGTAGCTAACTATAAGACTAACTTACAAAGACAAAACCTCTTGAGAATATCTACGTTTCTGAAATGCTATTACAAGTAAAAGTGTCCTATAGATGTTTTGTAGGTCAGTCTTGTAGCGAACTATAAGACCGAGATATAAAAACGAATGCACTTAAATATATTAAGGCTTGGCAAATGCTATTATAAGTTAAATAGTCTACCGCAATGTCTTTATAAGAACGTTATTAGTAGTGACAGACTTATAAACTTTCTTTATAGGATTACTTTACTAGTTGGGTGGTAACAGCTCATAATAAATAATGAATGTCCTTTCAATCCCACCACACGCACATCATCAGATTGTTGCGTTTAAGCAATATAACATAGAAGAGTAATCCCAATCAGCGAAACGGAGATTCCCTCACAACTTAAACCACACGCGCCGCCCGCAGCGTACTCACATTTGTAAAAACCATAATAAGCGCCCGCTTTTGGCATATTGTATTGACACACGATAAATATTTGCAAGATAACGCGGCCAGAGATTGGCGATCACCGCACCTTTGACTGAGACGCTGGGAGGCACGGCGCGGGCTAGGCTTTAGACCCTGGACGGTAGGCTGCCAGTTTCCTGCATCCACTATCTTAGACGGATACGCGATATCCGCTGCCTTCCGTGGGTAGCGAGAGAAAATAGTTGGCGCGTTAACATTATAATGTTTAGGGCAAAGCCGAAGTTAAAATTTCTTTAGCATTTGTACTTATTTATGGATTACAAGTAATAAGGACTTTTGAATCGTCCAACAGTTTTATTTTATTTAAAGATATTTTAAGAGAAACATTTAGTTACCTAAGTAGTTTGTGTACAACTTTACAAAAATTATGTTTGATGTAACTGAAATAAGGCGAATTAATTAAAAATTTTAAAATAAATTCGGTTGGCAGTTGAATAAACTTTTTTTTCATGTCAAAAAAAACGTTAACAGATTTTTTTAAGAACTATATTTTCCATGAATGTTTGTCCTTCATTTTGTACACTGACACTACTGGATAACGAATAAACTTTTATTTCGAAAATTCTGTGATGATCCCGAATAAAGAGTTTGCAAATATGTACTTTGAAACAGAAATTAAACATCATTTACTGAACGAATTTAATAATAATCGTATCGATAATCACGACTAGAAAACGAACAAACACAAAAACCATTAACACGTGTGTGCCCTTTAATAATCGATGAGTCGGTGAATTAATAATTTCTCATTGCTTTTTTAGTTTCGTTAATTCAAGGCAATAACTCGGAATGCGCGAGCGCCACCCTTAAAAAGCCTAATTTAATTTAACAGGTAGGCAGTTACTTTAATAATAGGCTAACCTCAAAATTACATAGTGCATTAATAGCTGCCGACCAATCGGCAATTCTTCATTTTTGCTACTGTTTTTTATCTGAGACCGTAAAAAAATAGATCGCCGCTTGAAATCTGGCTACTCCTTCCGTTAAATGAACGTTTGGAAGTTGGTTTTTTGAGCAAAATTTTTTGCTGCATAAATTGATGTGAAGCTGTGAATATAGACTACTCGTAGATGCAACAAATCATTAAAAACAATTCAGTAATATTGATAACTCACAGTTAGGATTCACCTTATAATAATAAAAAAATGACATCTTTAAGTCGTTATGTCTGTACTTTTCCGTAAACAAACGTGTAATCAGGTACATTGATTTTAAAAAATATAATCAGATTGTTCTATAATAATACAACATCTATGTAACTAAATTAATGATCTTGCGTCATTTTATGAAAAATTGAAGTGAGCTTGATCTTAGAATCTGAGATTGGTCGCATCATTAAAAAAGAATGACTCCACAGAATGGTAATATTATTAAAAAACATGAGAGTTATGATCAGGGAGCTGTATCGATCACGTTTGCCACAGGGAACACGTAAACGGGTGCTATTATTACTTTAATACTGACTTCTGTTGGTATTTAATCAACCAACTCCTATTGCTATGGGAACAAAGATGAAAATGGTATGATGTTATTGAAATTGTAAGGTAAACGTGGTCGAAAGTCGGTGAATTTGAAGGGGGCAGGAAGAAAACTTAGCACTCCTTAGGTGTTAAAATTGCCATAATTTCAAAGCCGCATTGCGCCACGCCTTTAGAGCCGGCCGCACTTTTTGCCGACTACGAAAATATGAAACACACAGTTTTTTTTTAATGATTTGTGGCCGCAACCGATATCCGAAATTGGTCGATCAAAAACAAAAGCTCGATGGGTCGTGTGAAAATAATTTGGGTTAAGATTTCGATGTAACTTTGTATGTTTGGTCCGTTTTGCGCTTTCCTTGATGCATTTATTTTTTTATCTTGGATCGTCCTTTTAAAAAAACCCGAGCAGTCTTAGTTTACACCAAAATGGTTTAAGTACCAATGTTTTACCCACACAAATAACAACCTTATTTTTTAAACCTTTTCGATTTTGTAATAGATGAAATTTGTTATTTTTTGAGCTAATAACTCTGTATTTTCAAGACCAATATCGAAAAGGGCACAAGTTACGAAAACCAAATCGGACCCAGATAATTTACTCAAACTTCACGCATACAAATTAAAAATATGAAAGAAAAGTTTTAGTCCCACTTTTGCGAGTGCTTTGTCTACGAAACCGCCTATTTCACGCTAATTTAAGCTCTTTAAGTAAGTAGCAAAATATTTAATACTATACATCCCCTTGTAAGACAAAATTAGTTACATGTATTCAGAGGTTAACCATTCGTGAAATTGGTTGTGTTTGCGGTGCGTCTGTGCAGACAAGTGTGGCGACAACAACTTGGTACGCTTTGTTATACGCTACGGTGAATTGTGCAAAAAGGGTTCTACCTGGAGCCGGAGCAGACGCGGCAAAAAGTTACGTAATCAAACGTGGACGTCACCCACTCGGAGAATGCGAAACTTCAGTGGGCGACGGTGACGGCGAGGTGTCGTCTCGCTACATTACACAATATTCACAATAGAACCCCCTCGTACAATCTACTTAAGGCCCTTCGATTTTTTTCGTACCATATCGAAGTCAACAAGATGGACTCAAGGGTCTCGGCAAACTTCTAAACAATTGTTGCGTCACGGTCAATAGAGCACGACGCGTTTTTGTATCCCCTTTTTATGAACCCTTCGAGATACCGTCGGAACCGTTACTGGTCCAATGGTTAATTTTCTCAACACTTTAGAAAAGGGTGGACGACGAAGAAATGGATTATGCATTTACAACGCAACTTTGCTGTAATCGGATTAGCGGATTCGTTAAAAACTCTTTCAATTTTCATAACAATGGGTTACCTATTTACCTACCCCTGTTAATTCAATTGTATTCTTACACCAGTACCAAAATTCCTTCTCAAATTTTGTATGCAATGTTAAATATTGTCTTAAGCTTTTTGAGGAAAATATCGTTTACGTATGAAATAATTCGGAAAACCAATTAACGGTATATAATTAAAAGTTTTTTTTAATGTGACACGTCATAATATGATGGTAAGCAGCCGAATTAGTCCAAAATAACAAGAGTGCTCCTCACCGTGGAACAAGCACAAGCGCACCCATTCATGACAACCTGCATAAATGCCGTTTCACGACCTGCTTAAAAGACCCGGGACTGTAGGAGCTGGGAAACACATGCGCCGGCAGAGAATTCCAAAGTCGAATGGTCTTACAGAGGAACGACTTGCCAAATTTTTTGACCAGCACGTGTAGTCCAGAAGAGGAAAGGAGAGGGCGGGATTAGTTTAATCAAGTTAATAAGGTATTTTATAAGTGTTCAGTGTGTTATTATATTGATAATCTCACTTTTCTGTTATAAAATAGGTATAATTTTCTTAAATATATCTCTTTATTTGTACAATCTTAATTTGAAATATGGATAACATCAAACATAACAATGGATAAATGTAACAAAAAAAACACCATAATGAAAAAATATCATGATTTGCGCATTTTCTATTAATATGGCTGATTACTTCAAAATAAAACAGCGTGAAATTGATGAATAAGTTTTTTGCAAAACAAATGTTTCCTCTTTTAACGCCTATTGTGCAAAATAGATTCTCATAAAAGATTATTAGTGCGGATACCTTTTTTCTGGAAACTTTTTTTTCACAGGAAATAGAAATCACATTTGGCTCTATGATACGTAAATCTTTATTCGGAGTTTGGACTTGTGCAATTCTTTGAATATGACCAATACGTGGACATTAAATAAAATGACAATATCACGCCCCGCTTCAAATGTCCTCGCAACAAATTAGTGACATAGGTTGGTACTTCAAAGTGAAATATGCATTTTAGTGGTACAATTATTTAAACCCTAATTCGACAAAGGCGCTCGTGCTATTAGAGAGATTTATGCGATCCCATAATAGGCACCGTAAATTCGTTTCCGACTTTACAAATTCGGAAAGAATACTCGATTCCCGGAGAAGGAAATAAATGGCGCACCAATTCTTCACTGGTCCGGAAGTTTTCAAGTATTTTTATTGATTTTAAACAAATATGGAACGTACGGCGACGCATAAGCTTAGAAAAGAGGATTACACCGGAATCCTGTTTTTGTTTGTTTTCTTTGGTGTAATTCTTTTGTGTCGCTTTGGTTTCGTTTAAACGCTTGTGCCCAAGTATGAAAAACGTGTTAAACTTTGTATAGCTTAAATTTATTGGTACCTTTAGTAACGTAGTTATCACGTTTACTGTAACTTCTGTGCTAAACATTTAGAAATATTAGCAATGTCACTTATTGCAAAAACTCTATTTGATTCGTCTAAGTAGAAGATTTTGGTTTCAATTGGTAATTTACCTAAGTTCTGAGTTTTATGTTAAGTACCAGTATTTTTTTTAAATATATATATAAATAAATTTAATATGTTTGTCATAAAAATTTATATTGTTATGATACAGTATTTGTCCGAAAGTAAGCAAAAGATCGTTTAAGTATATAATTAAATAACAATATCTAAAATGTATACCTATAATAGGTATTTGGTAATAATATTTACCTAATAATCTTACGTGTTCTTCTAAGTTAAATTATAATTTTATCTTTTAGACATGCAATAACTTGTATTATCTTTCTATCTTCACCTATTATAAATACCAAGCTGTGTTTTGTTGAGGTGTCGCCTTTAAACAAAAACATTATATACAACGTTTTACTGTGTAAAACTCAAGGGCATCATAGTTAAACCAATGGTGATCGTTATCTACTAATTTAGGGCAGGACAAAAAAAACATGGCCTCGACCAAAAGCTACAACAAAATAATGATCAAAAAGTTACACCTTTTGCTGTTAAAATTATCACCGTGACAGTTCATTTGTCAACTCGATCTGTTCCAATAATTTAATTAACAGTTAAGAGAGACTAAAAGCTTCTACTTCTGTATCACGGACTAGGCGTCACAGTTATCAAAAATAATGGTATAAACGATTACCTACCAATATACGTGAGAAATAAACAGGAAATAAGTGCCATACATTATTAAAAGTAAACGTAATTAATTAATCATTAGCAGTATTTTTAAAACACTTTGAAAATCAAAGAGGTTCTATTCAATTTTGTTTTTTATTATATAATAGCCGGTATTGTAACTATTTGTTGATAATGTGCGTACTGTGGCGGCATCGTTTCAAACAGGGAGCGGTAGTTCTATCTAGAACATTTATTTAATGAAGGTAATCACCTCCTTTGACGACACATTAAGAAGGTTGTCTATTCTTTAATGACAATTGGATAATGGAGTCCTTAGCTTTTTAATTGAATTAATAAAGTGGGAGTAAATTGGAATGAGCCGCTATAATGATATATTATGTATAATCTAATAATATTTCTTTGCAGTATTCTTCTTGTTAAGTGAACAAGTTTTAAGAACTAACAAGCTTTACCACTAACATAATTGAGTATTTAATACCTACGTTCTAGCTGCTTTTAATTGATCTCGGGACCTTATTGGTCTAATGGTAGGTAGTAGTCCGGTAATCTAACCACTACTTTCACAGATGCGTATGTACAATTTTTAGTACAACAATAAAACCTTATTGCAGTATTTTTAAACAAACCGTTAAGCTTAGAGCTACGGTCAAACGGAGTCCTTTCAGCCACCGGATTTCCACCTGACTGTGGTTTCGCTAAATTACCTCAAATCATTGTCCGAGAGTACGTCTTTCGCAGCCGCATCAAAGGGACGCCGACAATGTACCCGGATTTGGCGTTAGCGGAGCGAGGACTCGTGCCCCTAATCTCTATTGATATAACGGAACAAATGAAACATTCTGTGAACACCTTACACCTTTTTACCGATATAAAGACGTCCCTATAAAATAGTGCACCGCTACCTTTTTGTTTGCCCTTTGATACCAGAGAACGGTACAGTTCCGTTATAATATCAAACAACATAGCCACCAAAGTGTTACAGTTTTCGTCATAACTGTATCGCATCCCCCGCGCTTCCGAAACACAAGAGGCTTATCTAAGTTCAAGGTGAGAGGAAGCAATACATTTTACTTGCCCGATCGACATTTGTGTTATTGAATTACTTTCGGGATTGATTCGGCGCGTTTGCATTACGCATCTGCTCTTCTCGTTTGTCTTTTTTTTTCTGTCGTTCAACAGTAGACGTCTAGATGTGGGCGCTTAATTACGGAGCACGTTCAAAGATAATGTAATATAATACTGGTAGCAAACAATCGCGATACGGCAAGGTGGCGTGGCGCCCTTATTTTTGTTGGGTCCTTTGCTCGTAATTTGGATGACACCAGGTGTTAAAATCTCGGCACGCTCCTTTAAATTTCTAACGCTCATCCATTGAGTGGCGAAGCATTGGCCTATTTTCGTAGATATGAGTGTATCGATGATTATGAAGCAGATGTCGAAGGAAGGGTTATTGTGCATGAAGTATGGTTGTTGTGATTCAACACACTGTTTCGTATCGCCAAGGTGTGTTTGCGCCTATTGTACTTTGCAGTGGCATGTGCTGCGGTAATGATAATAATTCGGTAGGTTACCTTTCCCCTTTATGTATAGTGTTAATTTATGGATCCTGAACCAATGATATTTTATGTTTAGATACGTTGCCTGGCCTCCGTAGTGGCAAGGACAAATCAAGGTAATTGCCCGCGTTTCACTCAGTCACACGTCAGTCAGTGTCACGTCAACATGATTTACACACGATCGTTACCTTTATAAGTTTTTGATTTGTTAATTGGTTAAAATGCCTTCCTGTGTATCCAGAATTTGTAAAAATTATACTGCAACCGTAAGAGACAATAAAAATGTCTTATTTCATTCGTAAGTATTGTAAATATAAATTTAAAATACAAATTTTCCTTAAGTGATGACATTTGCCATGTTGCCAATCCGATATGCATGAGTGAGGAGCGTATACTATGTTTTCTGTAAGAGTGAAAGAGAAAAACAATGGCGGCCGAGATAGCGCATAAATTTTATGAGCTCATTGGTCAACTACCAAATGTCAAAATATTGTCTATCTCTTTTTAACAATAGACGTCATAGAAACAATTTCGCCATTTTAAAATGCAATTCATTCACGTATAACTAGTCTATTAATAAAAGGTCATTGTCCTGAACAGTAAACACTTACTTAAAGATCATAAACCAGTAAACGTCTCAATTCTGGGCTCAGATCTTCCCATATGAACAGCATATAGCCTACGATCTAAGTCGCGTTGATGGTTTTAAACAGCACTGCCATTTTATGACATCAACCAGCCCTTACTCTTGAAACCTATCCTTGGATCGGATTGGTATTGTGAATTTTCGTACTCCTAAGTTACGACACCAGAGCTAATATGGATTCATATTGCGTGGATATTGAGTGAAAAAAATACAAAACTCAATGCCATTTAGTACACCCAATATGAATCCAAATAGGCACTGGTGTCTTAACTTAAAAATACGAAAATTCACAATACCAAACCGATCCAATAGCGATCGGTTTCGAGAGTAAGGGGGTAGGACCTAAGGCTTATGGGATGTTGAGAAGCATAAAAGTTTGATGTCGTCTCAGTAAGGTAAAGCTTCTAAAACAATTAAGGCATCTTATCTTAGGGCAGTTGATTGCGTTACGTGACACCCGCGCTGTATGGCCGTTGCTAATTAAAGACGTTTTTAGTTAGTGTGACGGATGGCCTGCGCAACGTAGCGATGTTCTTTGTTTTTCTAGAAACAAACCCATACGCGGGCTGTCCGCACGTATACGTGTAAAAACACTCTTAGGTGAATGAATGAATACTACACAATTACACATACCATAATGTTTAAGATACAAAACTGTTCGCTGATTGTGTTTAGTTAGGTTAACATCTTACAGTCAACTGTGAAACTTAATATGCACTTTCTAGATGATCGGTATTATTTAAAATATGTTTATGTACATCCAGTTGACATAATAAATCTTTCTAAAACAAAGACAGATTGTCTTTACATTAATTGTGATGTCAGATCACTTTTCGCATGTTCGAAACTTGACGTTTGGATGAGTATTTTTTTTGTTAATACTAAAAAACCTTGGCATCGAGTGCTTTGCAATCTGCCAATAATGCATTGTCGGCGAACATCAAAGGGTTGATCGCCGTATGACAGATGACGTATTATTGCACAATACGAAAGGGGTTGAGTGCATAGCGATGCAATAGGGGCACTACGGTCAAATGTTGTAACCGTATACCGAAATACCGCGAAAACCTTTTGTTATCACACATGTGCGAATGCTTTGTCACTTCACTATGTTCTATTGTTGTTTTAAAAGTGTGATTGATGATCGTATGTTGCCGTGAAATCGTTTGAGCGGACTAATTATTGTGAATTCAGAAGCGTTTCGTTGACAGCTTGAAGAACTTTAAAGTTTATTTGCGGCAGTTGTTGTCATCTCGTAAATTAGAATGGCAAAAACAATGGACGGGTATACTGATTTACTGTTATGATGAAACAATGAAGAATTTTTTTAACTATTATAACCCACGTCTAATAAGTAATTTGTTAATAATTCTACCCAAAAACCTACTACCAGTAAATATACGAAATAATTATGCCCATTGTATATTTAGTTTTAGATTAGTTCATTTGATATAGTTGTATGTGTATCTTTTTACGTTACTTGCTTACTTTTTTTTTTAAATTAACTTAAGAAATGGCTTTGCACATACAAATTAAGGACTAAGGACTAAAAAAACTTCCCTAAATTCGTGTTCGCATAGTCACATCGCTAAAACTGCCATTTAATAACACAGCCCCAAATAAAAGGAGCAAAACAAACAAAACCTCGTTTAAGAAAAAAAACCTCCTAAATAAATATCGCAGTTTGCCCATCGGCGCCTGTAATTTAAGCCTCCGAAAGAAGTTTTGTCGTCCACGAGAGGTGCATCTCCTCTGTGTCATTACGTAAAAAAAAAAAGTTTAAGTAGTATTGTCTGCTCATGTACTCATATAACTACGACGGAGAATTGTTGAGCTTGTTTGTAATTGTAAATATTGCACGTAAAAAATCAATTATTTTTTTATGGATAGTTTCATAGTGGATAAAGTTTTTGTTAAAATATTGTCGAAATCAAGGAAAGAACATTTCTCATCGTAATGCTTTTATCATCAGTAAAAAAATTTAAAAATCATAGAAAAGAACTTGTTGACTCGTGGATAACAATATTAATAACGTAAATATACTAAAACTTTCTTAGAAACTTTCTGTATAAAAGTATCATGTCAGCGAGCCAGCATCGTATCAATCGCATATACTTATTCATCCGCAAGAAATTGCTCCACCCGTTGTATTGAGAGAGATTGAAGTCTCAATCAGCCCAAGTAAGAGACAAACATTAATCACAAAAACCAAACGGAGACCGCTTCCGGAACAGAACTAAAACAATCGACATGCCCTTAAAAATATCGACCCTCAAGAAGCCAAATAATTTGTTATTCAACATTCGGATTACTCGGACACACGGCCGAAACGGATGGCTGACATAAAAAACTATAGAACTCAATAATTCGTAACATGAATAACGATGAAATAGTTTTTTTATAATGTTACCGTCATAAAACTTCCATAGTTATAAAAAGAATCATGGATCACTAGATTATAACACTATTACATACACATGCAAGTGCCTAAATATCAGACAAACAACGACATTACTGTTTATTCTAATTTAAGAGAAAAAAAAACGACATAACTGCTGGTTTCAGGCTATCTTTCTTCAGTAAACTTGGTCTAAAAGAAAAGTATCGTGAAATACGCTATTTTTTTTCATTTCACCATCTAAAATTGGGCAAGCAACTATAGCACTTTCGGTTTTCATAAGCTTAATATTTTCATATAAAACCACTTGTATACTCTAATATATCTTATCACCACTCTATACTCCATCACACTCCACTTGTTTAAAACTTTTTTGAAGACATTTAACTTTAATAAGTCACGCTAATCGTGGAGAAACTTAAAGGTCTGTCTTGACAGTAGTCTATAATCTACATAAATATAAGTTACACTAGACGATTAATTATAATCATATTATACATATCATACATTGACTTTTAGTTTCATTCCTAACATTTCACAACTTACACAACATTTTATAGTGAAACCATGTTCCAAACTATTTTATAAAAAAAGATTCCAACAACGCCATAATTTAAATAAAGTTTGATGTTTGCAAAACCAGTGTGTCTCTACAAAAGTATGTGGTATAAATACTATCAAGCGAGATCTTTATCAAATCGCATTGGAAATATAAGGCCAGGCACAAATTACTGGGACGAGGTCCCATCATTCGAGAGATGGTGGTCGCCGATAACCCAGCGTCACTATAAAGACATAATTTAGTCAGCGTGTAACAAAAAGCGCGACAGAGCTAGACGGACGATTCCGCTGCCGCTTTTTAATTAGAGATTGCTGACGTCCCGCGCGGAAAGGTGGTTCGAACTTTATATTGATACCTTCGCATTGGCTGTGAATAGTCTTCAAAAGTCCATACACAAATTCGGTAACGAATGTTTGTAAAAAAATTGCATGTATGTAATGAAATTAATATATTTATTTATCTCCCTTACAATAAGAATCGATTTGTATAATTCAAATTTATTTACGGGATATGGGTTGAGTGGTGGCGGCTCTTTATTAACGCGTTAAGCACCAAGTGTATTCTGGTACACACCGTTGTGCTTCTGCCTAAGGGATGATACACTTGGCGCTTTACATGTTAAAAGAATATTATCAACCCATCTCTTCTTTGGTTGTCGTAAAAGGCGACAAACAGGCTGAAGGCTACACTACATCCAACAATATAAAGCGACGATGAACGACGCTAAGCACATGTGCAGTCGTTGTTAATAAACATCGCTATAAACGTCGTTGTTTATTTTATTTATTTATTTATTTAGGTTCACCAGTGTTTGTTTACAATAATACTACAATACAACAAAAATACAAAAATTATTTGACTAAATGTAACAATCTTTTAAGGCGAACACAACACGCAAAGAGATAAAAAAAGACTTACAACTAAATATTACTTACTACTAATTATTAAATGTATTATTTTCAAAATATTTTAATTACAACCTTAAGCCATGATCGGCTTAAGGTTGTTTATCAGTTGTTATGGCAACAGACTTAGATAAGATAGTGGTACCTAGCCAGGCGGACTTAACAGCCCTACCACCATTCAAACCGAGCACACAAAGATGTACACCCCGTTGGGAATCAAACCCGGGACCTCTGGGTCTGAAACCGGTGGATTAGCCACTAGACACAGAGGCGGCTGTGCTACTGCACTGCATTTATGGTCTTCATTGTCTACTCTCTGACTAAAAGTAAATGTCCAATCGACTGCCGCAGACATATCTGTCTGGTCCCAACAAAGCCAAGCTAAGCGATTGAAATTTTTCAAAATGCATATAATTATTTTATAGAAATCTCCCAGACTATTGTCGGCGGGTAAAGGCCTTTATGCACTTTTATTAGGACCCCAATATGGCTAATGAACCGTCTCAACTTCCTGTGCGCGCCGATTGAGGATCATTCGCAACCCGGAAACGGCTTTGTGCGAGCGCGAATGCGAAAAGGGTTAGACTATTCGACGTCACTCGGGCGATTTTACGCTTCAAGGGTTAATATCGTTGCTAACTTAAGGTGTTGAGTATGAAATCGATTATTGAGACGGTAAATTGATACATCCGATATGATTGGAGAAATGTATAGTGCTCTTTCCTTGCAGTTACTGATTTTATTTTCTGTAAAATGTTAGCTATGAAACAATATTTTTTATTATTCCGCAAATCCGTTTCTGTTTGTTTTTTTTTTCTTTAGGAACGTGGATACGTTCATCTCACTTGGTGGTAAGTGACCCTTCCAAAATGGCATCCCACTGGGAATCAAACCCGGGACCGTTTAATCGGAACTTGACCTCTAACCGGTGGCTTTACCATTAGACCACATGGAAGTTAGAAAGAGATGTTTACAGTGCTATTTTATACGGTTTATTTTAACATTTTATCAGATAAGTATTGTTTATAGTATTAAAAAATCAGCACTCAATCTATAAATACGTTCAAGGTCCAAAGACTCCAAGTTTATTTGCAAGTTAACATAGGTTAGTTTAACACATGTAGCGTATGCAATAATTATTTAGTGCCGTCGATAAATTGTGCAAATTGCCACAGGGCAGTCATGCAGCACAGAGACGATGCACGAAACCTTAAATGATGTCATCCAGCAATTCCGTTGTCGATCGCAGAACTTTCAAGACCTCTTATTTATATCGCCATATTCGTAATGAGTATTTAGTCTGTACTTCGCTGAAAACAGGAAAATCAACCAACCACACTCGGAATAAATGCGTAAGTCGCTCCCAACAACAACTGGAAGGAATATTCTCTCAACGGAGGACTCTTGTAAATCTATCTTTGATAGCAATCTTGATGTACGGACGGATGCAAAACGGGATAGCCTCCGCCGCGGTTTGATTTAAGGAAATGTTGTAACACTGACAAAACGGAGCAAGTATCGCATGAACCATCGGACAATCTACGTTCCGCTCCGCTTATCGACGCATCATCGCGAGCGTATGGATCGATTTCCACGAACTCTATGTAGATTTGCGGAAAGAAATGGTTCGAATACGTACTTACATGACAAATCTCTCCGACGATTTGGTTTGCATGTAAATATTTATTTATTGATACTAGTGGAAGATTTTCTTTCGCCGGCAAACGTGTATTCTTCGAAAATACTCTGATGGAAATCTGCCGAGAGCAGAGACGCAACGCTTAAACACTTGCAACATCCAAGATGGTAATCAGCATATAAATGTCCCACTGCTGGGCACAGGCCTTCTTACGTGGACAACAGATGAAAAACAACGCTTGGTGGCAGAAAAAGGTATTACGGCAATTTAGACTGAATCCTACCGCTAATTACCAATAAAGTCTAAAATGTATCATTTATATAAATAAAAATCAGTTGACATGAATGTATGTTCGTGCATCATTTCAGAACGGCTGTACCCATTTGATTAATTGTTTTTTTGTTATGTTTGTCAGGACAAGGTTTAAGAGAGAAATATTTTGGAAATTCGTCACTTGATACTTGATACAGGTGAACGAAGTCGCGGGAGGGCCGCTAGTAATATTTAGTTATCTCTTTCACATCACAGAGGACGTTGTTAGATAGATGGGTATATAATTTTATTGTAACGCCATCATAATTTGCAAAATCAATGCAACAAATTACGAGAAGAAGAATGGCGGTTCTTCAACTACTTGTTGATACTTTTATGTCATCTTGCTCGAAATGTTACATACATTATATGAAATATCATACCTACCCATCATCATCATCATCATCAGCCCTCCCACGTGAACAATAGCACGTGGGGATATTGGCCAATAACCCACCAAGCTGGCCCAATGCGGGTTGGCGGGTTTTAACGACTGCCATCTTACGACAACAACCGGGACCAACGGCTAAACGTGCCTTCCGAAGCACGGAGGAGCTCGAGATGTTTTTAATTGGTCACCCATCAGCTGCGCCATCGAACTCCTCATACCTACTCATCGATCTACAAAGAGGAGGGGCGGATTTCGAACTAACATGCGTGTTATCGCAGTATTATTGGGTTTGCCTGATCACCCGTAGCGATATATGAAATAGATCTATGTTGTTGTCCTTATAAATCATTGGTAGGGAATATTTATGTGGGTCTAACACAAACAAGGACAACATCTCACCGGGACGCTTATTCGATATCGATACGATAATGCAAATTTATGTATCTTTTTATTTGTATAAATATATTTGCTTAGTATAATTATTATGACAAGAGCTTAATAAAAGTTAAGTCTTCTCGTTAATAAAATATATAACAACTAACTTGTTTATAGTTTAAAAGAATAGAAGTAAGGTTTCTATTACTATCACAACTTATGAACACTAGTATTGCAAAATTTATGGAAGTCGTTAAATGTTTAAAAACAAAAGCTTATTTATCGTTTGCCCTATAGAAATGAGACTACATAAATAAATTAATATTTATTTACATTGCCCGCAAAACTCGTAAAAATTATTCAATAACACGTTTTCAATTTCGCTCCGAGGCACGTGCTCCTACTTTCTGGTCGCAATACCTTGTACTTTATATATTTTACACAGCTTTGTCACATTATGAGTCTTATTGTGTAGGGAATAAGGCTTCCTTACTGTAAAAACTGTAAATAAAACTTAAGGTACACAACATGCTACCATATAAAATTTTTGGCACACACGTTAACGACCATCCCTGTTGGCAGATGTTGTTTTCGATCATTAGCGGGAAAAAAATAATTAATAACCTCCGTTTGTATACAAAATTGATTATCGAGGCTTCTGAAGCTGGCCGTCAGTTCCACCCACGTGAACTCTGAAAATTACGACTATGTACTCCCTAATCACGTGTCTTGCGTTCCTTTTTAACGTTACCATGTTACAACGGTGAAGAAAGGGACGGCGCTTAGGAAGTAAATGTTATTTCCACTCTTCGAGACCACTTTGATTGATGAACAGAGAAAACGCCTCGAGTGAGTTAATCACGCCTAAATTTAATTTAGAAGGCATACGAGTTCTTTTGTTTTGTTTGCTTTTGAAGCATTTTTCAATTTAGCCGAGATTCAATAACATTTTTCACTTAGCCGCCTCGTCGTGTAAAAAGTAACGCGGCTGTTTGACTAATTTAATTTTCGGCTTACATCAACACTGTGGATGAACCTTTAATGTAAAAAGTCCGTCTCTGGAAAGGAGGGATCAGAAATAAGTTAAAAAAAGACATCGTGTATTTTTGCGAAGTTGGTGTTGTACTTTTACAAGGATTTCTATGGTTAATTAGAAAAAAATTCTAAGATTGCCTTGTCCGTTTATTTATTAACGTTCTTTGAATTTTACTCACAGATTATTTACGAACGATTGATTTGATTTTTGTTATATACCTACCTAAAATTTGTAACTTTATTTTGAGTCTATTAGGTATTTCGAGTATTTTGAGTCTAAATTAAACGAAACAAAAGGTGTACAAAAAACATACAATACTTAAATTTTTAAACGTTTGATTGTAGTCCCCAACATTAAGTGTACTCCGAATACTAGACGAACAAAAATAAAGACTTTTTTTGTCAACCTCACCCCACCATTATGATCGCGTCAAACGTTTTGTGGATGGTTTTAGATAAACGTTCGCCATTAGATCCATTTAATTTTAATGCCATAGTGATTCCGGGCTATAAACATAATGCTTTTAAGTTGGTAACCACCAACGTTATCTGCTAGGTTTGGAACAAAGAAATTTATGGAGACGTCATTGTGGCATGAACCAATAATAGACTGATGGTCACCAGTGATCCATAAAAGTGATTCCATATAAGAAGTAGCATGGAGAATGCGTACTATCTATAATATTCTGACCAAAATATGGGATATATTGTTGCCTGTACTTAATAACTACCACTGATACCAATATTTCCAATATTTGATGCCTGCTACTAACGGATTACCGTTACCTGAAGCGCGGACGACTCAAACTCAATTATCAAATATTTGGGAGCTTGCGTTTACTTACTAAGTATTTCAATATTTAGTCACGAACGAAAGTCATATTATGCGCAACATACTGGCACAAGTAAATTATCTTGTCAGAACTCGTTACCATAATAATATTGCATTTACGAGAAAAATGCAGTTTTTAAACCAGATGTTTGTTTAATTAATCGAGTGCGCTTTTGCTCACATACGCTGTTACTCGTTTCGTTATGACATGGTTAACAAATATTTCACAGTTTCATTAAGTTCATTTATAATCTTTTGCAAGTCGTGGTTGTCTTTTGTTATTTGTAGTAAAAAGTGTAATTTTTGTTTATATTCCAATATTTAACGTTGGAAAAGAAATGCCCTTGCTGAGTTTATTGCCGGTTCTTCTCAGTACAAAGTTTCCCGCCCTTACGCTTAAGAATCGACATTTATAAAAGCTCAATGTAGACTAAATACGGAGTTTCTCCCGTTTTCTTTTAGCAACAACACGTGTTGTGAGACTTCATTTTAATTCAATCTACTGTACAATACTAAATGTACTTTAAAAATATTAACCACTTGAAGTTGGCTTAATGCTACACGCGAAGCCATTTATTAAGTTATATTAATAATAGACTAAATACAACATTTGGAATATTAAATAGCGATTTATTTTTACTATCTAACTAAACTACTTAAATAAATAAAAAATTGCTACGAATGTTTGTTCGCACGTTATTGCAAAACGGCTGCACCTATTTGGCTAATTATTTTTTTGTTGTGTTAGTAATTGTTATGACAAGGTTTGTATGAATTTTTTGGAATGTTGTCACAGGGTACGGAGTCAACGCGGCCGAAGTCGCGGGCAGGCCGACTCTTATAAAATCGATTCTAATCATGTCCGTGTCCTGTTCTAAAGTCGTAGCTCATCATTCTCAGATTACGAATAAATAAATAGATAATAAAGTAAATTGAAATCCTTCCCAAACGATCAGTTTTAATGACTATGATCTGTAATGACACCGGGATTCCTTTGAAACGACGCGCCACTTACGGCCAAAACAAATAAACATTTTGTTCACAACAACATGTCAAAAACGTATCTAGGAGTGCTGACAAGCCGTTAGCGTAAAACAATTTATTTTACTAAATAATTGAATTAAGTCACTGTTCGTAATTTTTTGTAAAAAATTAAAAAAATATGGTTTTATTTATTTTGGATGATGATATAGTTATTGTGATAATGCAAATTTTATTATTATTGTCACTTTTGCCATCTTAACGCGCTAGCGTGCTAGTGCTAACCAAAACACATTGAACAACATTTTAAAATTTATACTGATGTTTCACCCCTTTGTCTGTCACGAAGAAGTTGCCAATAATTAAATTAGCGGTTATTATAATGACTATTTTTTGGTGTTAGTCTAATAGAATACTAGAATGCTGCTGCAAATCCACAACGACAAACAAAAGACAGTCAGTGACGTGAAGTAATGGACATTCTAGAACTAGAAAATAATCGCATGCAAATGTTTTTGCCGACGGTACTTGCTCTACATATTATCAAACAGGCAGATGTGTTCACTTGTTATCTTGAGTTGCGTGGGTGGAAGGCGCGCGAAGGAGTTGCCAATGAACTGATCTCAATGCCGCCATTGTTGGCTACCCCTGCACTGCTATTTGTGGCGCGTGTGGCGAACCATTTCCTTGTTGACACACGATTTGTATCGTCAGAGTAGTCATTTGCTAAGCTAAATATTATCATAATATATTTTTTTTATTTATTTCAATAAATGTATGAACGCTGATAGATTCAACAAATGTTTTTTCATTCCTCATACTCGGAAAGTAGGTGTGAATTTGCCTGAGAAGCAGGTTGAAAGTAATACTTTTCAGTCTTAGGCAGAATCGTTTTCTGACAGGTAATGTCAAGTTATAAAAAAAACTAGTTCTATTTTTACATTTCTATTAAACCATGTCCCAACTTTCTATACAGCTCCTCAATGACAGCGCGATGTAAAATTGAAATAACTTGATGAATATTAATAAAAAAATATATATTTTGAAATTATACTACATTTATTATAATTAACTTTAAACTATATCTTTAAAATAACATAGATTTGGGTAAAATATTTACTACTCCTCTAATTATGAAAATGAAAACGAAGTGCTGAATAGCTGGCCGACCACAGAAAAAAAAACAAAATAGGCGGGAAAGCGGCAATCCGATATTCATTGGTTTTTTGGAGTTGTAGAGTTTTGTTTATACTTCCGTATAGCAGAGTATTAACAGCAGTATTAACAATTTTTTTTAGCTAATTAATGTTTTTATTTTTACTTTTCTTGCATTCGTAATGAAAAGCACAGTGTGAACCTCGGCTGAAAGACTTATTTAGTCCCTCGAACCCCCGTTTCGGCACTAATTAAGCTACTTTCACCCTAGGGTAACAATATACTATTTTTTGTTCGGATAATTGATTACAAGGAATTACGAAATTAAACTATTTACTCAACGTTAATCTCTCTTCAATATTTAGGGGAAATGAATCACCGGGCGTTGGGCGATCAATAAACCGTTGTTACTTATATTTACATTAATGATACAAACAATTTGACTGTTACGATTTGAACTATATCCACTTAGGTAGTTACATGGTAGCGTATATAGTGCGCGGAGAGTAAAAAGTGCAAAGAACAGAGAGCAGTGGCGTCGTCTCGTGTCGGAGGCCAATATTTGGGTCGTTGAGCCATCGAAGTAATTAAGTAAGTGTAAGAGGAAAAAGTTTGTAAATTACTAGATTTTTTTGTTTGTTTGATTACATAGCGTGTATTATAATTTTATTTTTTTTGCATTTATTTACCAATTTTAAACATATGCAAAGAAAAAATATACAAATTAAAAAAGCACTTCGAAAACCTATGAGGTTTTTAGTGAGCGCTTTCAACCTAGTTAAAGCCTACGTCAATAGAATTAAAAAAAAAAACATAAAATTAAAAATTAACATGTAGCTAGAAAGAAATGAATGACCCAACACATTAATGAGATCACGAACTAATTATTCGAGGTATTGGCTAATGGTAAGTCAGGTAAGGGTTGAGACCGCCAGCCGCGAGCCACCCTCCGAGTCTAACGAAATTACACACTCATTAGTTCTAACCCGATTTTTATTTGTTTTTCAGTTTTTTTTTCACCCGGCAATAACCACAGTGGCGCCGACGACGGACCGAAAGAGGTCGCATGCGTGGATTTTTAAATCAAATTGGTCACACGAGGCATGTCCTTTCAAAATTAGACAACTCGGACAAAGTCACGCGAATATCGACTCCACGTCGAAGTAGTAAGGTAGGTTAAGCAAGAAGGAGGTTGTCGTTTCACATTTGTCCGAAGTTAATTTAGAGCAAAAAGCTCATGTTCCGATGTGTAGTAAATTTGTTTCCTGTATTGATTCTGAAGTGCAGGGCTAATGTGTGAATGAGTTGCCGTTTCTTGTATAAGGACCTTCGATCATATAAAAAATTTATCGAAGGTACGGACTCAAAAAGATTTTTTGATTTAGGAAAATAAAATAAAAATGAAAAATAAACTAGATTAATTTATAGTCAACAATAAGACAGGTAGGTAAGTGTTTAAACTTTTATGAACAATAATTCTTTCTCCTACTAGTAGGACACTATAGGTTAAGTAACTATAAATTCTTTACCTATACCTAATATAATAACTAGTCAGAAACTGAAAACAATATAAGAACCAGAGATAAATAAACACAAATACTCAAAGACATCCACGCACATACTAATATTGTAAGTAGATCGACATTTCCTACCTCCTTAGGAACAAAAACAGCACAAGTCAAGAATCAATTATGCTGCAAATTTATTGCATCCGAGCCCTAAGCGAGTGTGTCCTGTATTTAATTTCGGCTTTCCAATGGTGTTCTGCAAGACCTTTTGCCCTGTCTGCTTAGTGCTGTATCTTTAGTAGTGGAGCAAATATTTCTCGTCCTTATTAATTTTTTTTTAGTTCACTAATCATCATTATTATTATCAGCCTACAAGTCTTCTTAAAATATTACACGATAATGATGATTAGTGAACTAAATTATTTTTGTAAAAGTATACTTTTATTTATTTATTTATAGAAACCAACAGCTTATCACAATAATAATTATTCTACTAACAATTATATTAAGTAAAACCAATTAACAGGTTTTTGCATTTGCTAATAGAGTTTCGGAGATAAAATTTTTGCTCAAGGAATTAAAAGAACTTAAATTATAACCTATTAGCAACAAACTAACCCTAAAAATTGCTTTTTAGCGATAAGGCCGCCAATTGTATGTTACTTTATGTTTGTCCTTTTGTTGTTAATTTGGTGTACAATAAAGAATATTTTATCTTTTATCTTATCTAACCCAGTCATGAGTGTAAGAAAGATATTGAACTACTATAATGAAAAATAATACTAATAAATTTTAATATAAAATTACTTATAGCTACACATACATACCTACATACTGTCAAATAAACATATAAACGCAGCATTTAATTACCTTTTTGTTTGTATTATAAAGGTCATTTCATTTCTTTCTTTCCAAAATGAAGGACGGAAGACGAAGTGTAGGTAGGCCTCCAACAAGGAGGACCGACGATTTGGCAAATGTCGCGGGTAGGCGCTGGATGCGAGCAGCACAAGACCGGACGTGATGAAATTCCTTGGGGGAGGCCTTGCCCATCCATCCAAATAAATTTAGGCGATTCAAAATGCTTTTTTTAAGTTTATTGAATAAAGAAATTTAGAATTCTAAACAACAACAAACATATATCGACATTAATTTCTTTCAAAATAACTAAAATTATATTATCGGCCAAGTCCTCACTACGAATATGCCCTGTTACATCCTTTAGTAGATAATAAGTGCCGCTGATAACAATTAATAATCGAGGCGAACGCCACAGCTCGTGACCACCGAAGGGGGTCGTGACCGCGGCGCCTCTGACCCTCAAGATTGAGATATCAAAATTGGCGATTCACTCTCACGGTGATGCGAATTGTTTTATAGTTATCATACGAGTTAGCCTGTGGCACCGTCCGTTTGAAAGTGAGATGGTTGTGGCTGACCAATTTGTTGCTCTGTTTACTGATCGTGTTTTCGTTTAGATGTTTCAATGATATTGTGAAGTTCGTTGGATTTCTTAAGCTCTGGAAACTTCCATTAATTAAGCGAATGCAACTGGCTGTTCTAAAATTCTTGTTTTCAAAATATAGGTAGGTTATTTTTGGTTATTTTTCTAACAAAAAGTGTTTTTCTCTTTATTTAGTTCGGGGCTTTTGTCCACATGGATATGCCAGCCCCATTGTATCAACGTAAAATTTTAAATAATCTTTTAATATTTATTTTTACACTAACGTTATTGATCTTTCAATTGCAGAAGAATAATGGGAAACTGATTTCGGAGGAGCTCAATAGTAAAATAAAGTGAATATCATTGTTTTTAAGAGCCCGAACAAACGAGGGCTAGTACGAATTAATACACCTCCTTATTTTGCACCACGATCGCACCACGAGATAGCGCCCTATAAATCTGTACCAACCTGAAGAAACAATGTAGAAAGCTTCAATTTAATTAAACAGTAGACTACTGTAATGACTCTAAATCATTGCACAACAAACATATTTAAAATTTTATTAATACGAGCATTGCTCCATAAATATTTGCTCGGGCTATCTTGCACTACACTCAACGCGTTATCTGCCATCTACGTAATGGTAAGTGCAACTAAACCGCTAATTGTTTTTGTTTGGTAAGTGGGAATTATTATATCCGTTGCATGAAGCGCACGAGGGGCCGGCCCGCCGATAGAGGCTGATCTGATTTATATTTCAATGCGCGAACTGATACATCACAACCTGAAGCGTTTGGGTGCGTTGCGATCGGATGCATCGCCTCGTATGAGAGTTTACGCATTTTGGTTTCCTATACAAACTTCCAAGTAGGAATTTTTAAAAACTACTTAGCCAATTTTTTTAAATCTTTGCATGCTAAAGTAAAATACAGAGATCTAAATAGTTTGTGGATAATATTTTTAAAAAACGTTTATTTAACTAAGTTATTACGAGTTTAAACTTTCTATAGTAGACATTAAATCGCAATAATTTAGCTAAATAAATGTTATTTTAAAAATGTTTTTAATAAACTATTTAGATTCCTGTATTTTACTTTAGCATGCAAAGTTTTATCAAATTTGGCTTAGAGGTTATATAAAGGTTATATAAAATTTCGACTTGGAAGTTCTTACGGGAAACTAAAATGCGTACACCCTCTTAAGTTTCACCTTTTCCAGTCCTATTAAGTGTTTCTAATTTGTACTTGATTCATCAATATCATCATCTCAGCCTATAGACGTCCCCCTGCTGGACACGGGTTTTCTCTAGGGCAGCACATGGGAAAATTGATGATCATCCTTGGATAGGACAATAAAAATTATACTGTTTGGTAGAGACATCGTTGTATTAGGTATTGCGAACATTTGGGAACTTTTCGGGCTCACGGATCCTGCAAATGGTCCAAACGTCAAACTAAAATTATGACAAGAATAAAGACAAAATTAGTAGGTGAGCTAATTTCATATATATTTTTTTTCTTTTAAGGTATTGACTGTCCCATGATGATACCGGTGGTAGATTTTAGTAACATTACATTTCATTACTATCTTTATGCCACTTAGACCATAGTAGAAGTACATGACAATATGGAACCCTATTAACTATATCATGCTGATGCAATTTGGCTGATTTTGCAAATATAAACGACCTCTATCTTACGTTTCAATTTGTTTAATTAATTTCATTTAATATAATCTTAACACTTTAACAACCGATCACGTACTGGGTACGGGTAGGTAAGATCGTCTCAGGACGCTGATCATGTCCTCTGTACGGTATTGATGTTTCTTTGTATTTGTTTTAAAATGACGTCCGTGGTACATGATTTACAAAATTTTACGTGAGTTTGCGCTTTAAAATAGTCGGCTGTTAAAGTGTCAGCCCGAGTCAATTCACGGCTTTCCTCATCCAACTTAACGTATGTCGTCGCTCCATCTTGATGAAGGGCGTCCTACACTACGTTTGCTGTATCGCGGTCTCCATTCCAGAACACGTGTACCAAGCGGCTATCAGCCCCCCGATTGAAACGACCAGCCCAACAAAAGAACAACAACTGTATTGCAAGACTTCCTACACTGAAACAGTATCGTAGCGCCCACATACTTTACAATCACGCAAACTTCGTTTAAAACAAACGCGCCCATTTATTTCTGGTATCGGCTTATCCTCATCTTTGCACATTCTTATTTATAACAACACTTTCAGATAACTGTTAAGCTTCTGCGACGCAGATTGAGATTTACAGCCATGATAACTGATTGCGAATTATTGCACGAAATAATTTCTGAAAGTGTCTTTATTAAAGGGTAAGCATTTGCTTATAGCCGGTAATATATTTGTGTCCTCTGCTGATACACAGATAAAAATATTAACAACCGGAAATATAATTAATTAAACAGCGATTGTGTCATGGACCTATTTGGCAATGAGTTACAATGTCCTACGTACTAGTGGCAACTTTGACAAACGTACTTATTTTAGGTATGGGGAAGGATGTTAATATATTAAGGAACTAATGCAGAGTTACCAGTAATCATAATAAGGCTTCTTGAATAGAACGGAGGGTAGCTACGTTTTTAGTGGTGGGTAGCTAAAAGACCCCTGTCTGTGTCGGTGGCTCAATTGCACTGCCGAAAGACCGGCTCTCAACACGCACGAGAGGTGTAAGAATAGGTAAACGTTTAATTTTCGTGTATTTTCGTGTAATTTGTAATCGGATTGATTAATTATTTGTGAAGTCAGTTAACGTGTATTCTGTATCTAGTCTATTATATTTTCTGCACGTTTTTTTACAAGTTTATTTTTCAGCAATTTAAATTTAATATCCCCTGTGGATATTTCCAAACGCGCCAGTAGTTAGAGTTAGCGTGAAGTTAATGCAATGTTTGCTTTCGCCCGGAGCCTGAATTGAGCCATTTAATTTCACAAATCGAATCTAGATAGCACCCGCCTTTAGAATATGCGTGCCTTATGGGTTTAAGTCGCAATGTTTTAATATTTTAACTATCATGAGAGAAAAGCGTTAGGAAGTTAATCTTGTCTTACGCCCTATATTAATAAACGTGGACTTAAGTTTAACTTGGGATTTATCTGACGATGTCTCTATCTACCTATATTAACAAAAACGAGACGGCTTTACAAAACCAACGTGTAACTTTAAGCCACGTAGAAAAAAACAACGATAAATATAAGTAAAACAATGAAAATTTTAATTATTTGTAGGTAAGTAAAAAGTAACGTAAAAAACTTAAAAGTTTACTTAGTAAGTATATCCTACTAATATTATAAACGCGAAAGTTTGTAAGTATGAATGGATGTTTGTAACTCTTTCACGTAAAAACTAATGAATGTATTTGGATGAAATTCGGCATACAGAATTACAGATAGTTTATAATCTGGAATAACACATAGGATACTTTTTACCACGATATTCCTACGGGAACCACGCTGGTGAAACAGCGAGCGGCCTCTAGATCCAATATAAAACAAAAAAAATAGTCTAGTTTACTAAGTATGTTTAAATTGGTTGTTTCTTTTATATTTACCTATAATTAAGGTCAAAATTCAGTGTCAGAATATGAGAAGAGGAACAACCAAATAAAAGCCATGCAAATAACAAAATTTACTATGTAAATCTATTCACTAACCACTGGGTATTCTCACAAGTTCCCAACCACAAGACACAGTGTTTACAACACAACAGACGTCCTCAAACGGAGCAAAATAAAATATGTATCAATCAATCAGTCTGGCAAACAAAAGGGAATCCTTGAACAACAGCTGCATTTGCCCGATCGCATTTGTGGTGTACTAATAAAATTTTAAAATTTATCAATACATTTTAAGATTGAAGCGTCCATTTTAAAATTCACCAATCTCTGTACTGGAGACGTTTATCGGTGTTGGGATGCGTACGCTTTACGAATGAGTAGGTACCTACACTGAATGTGAATAACGATGACTATGTAATGTTAAATATATCTGAGGGGTTAAGCAAAAACGCCACTGTCCAAAAGTATTGAAAAATCTAATTTCGAAAAACCATATATAAGTGACTTGAAGAGGTAAATAAAAAAATGCATTATCTAACTTTTACTAAATTACATAATTAAATAATAGAATGATTGCAGTAGGCATGCGAAAAGCTAGCTCTAAATAGGATAAATTTAATTTGACAGGGCAGTGTCAGGTTTGCATCTTAACACATGGACAGCAGGTTTGCACCGCAACGCCACACAAAATACAGTGGCAAAAATAAACATTAAGTAATAAAATATTGCATAAAAAATGAATTGAAAAGTTACATAAAGAGACACGAATTAACTTTGTTTTGTTGTTTATTTAAAAACAATAAAAATCGAGAAGAATTTGATAAATATGCCTGACGGCATACTAAAAATTACGTGGCTGCCGCCTTGTGATTGGTCAATTTGGACAGTGTCATTTTTGCTTCTCACATTACTTTTTAAAGCTAATTTTCTATGGGACAGTGCTAACTTTGCATGTTAACTAAATGTTCAAATGTATTCCAAGACTCTCCTACAGGTGGCATTAATTTCATTTTTTGACAAAATGGACAGTGGCGACTTTGCTTCCATACCCCTCCTGATAAAATTATGGTGTATAAAGACTCGAACCCACTTACCCGCATTGGGCCAACGTGGTGGGTTATGGGCTGGCCCAATCTCCCCATGTACTGTTGTTAATACATACATACATATAATCACGACTATTATCCCCGAAGGGTTAGTCAGAGACTAGGCAATGAGGACCGCAAAAGTAGTCTTCTACCATAGTCAACTTTTCACCAAATAGCGACTGCACAATGCGCACCGTGACAGGTGGTGAGCCCAACGCCGCTCTATGCTGTTGGATGTATGTGTAATCTTTAGTCCGTTAGTCGCCTTTTACGACACCCAAGGCAAGAGAGGGGGGGTGGTAGTATTCTGGTAATCACCAAATGCGGCTTGATGAACACAAACCCGGGTTATGCATCGAATAATCGGAAACACACTTTGCTCGCCCTGCGCCCTTACTCTCGGAACCGATCGCTATTGGATCGGATTGGTATTGTGAATTTTCGTATTTTTAAGATACGACACCAGCGCTAATTTGGATTCATATTGGGTGAACTAAATTTCATTGAGTTTTGTATTTTTTTCACTTAATATCCACGCATTATGAATCCATATTAGCTCTAGTATCGTAACGTAAGAGTACGAAAGTTCACAATACCAATTCGATCCAATAGCGATCGGTTTCAAGAGTAAGGGGGCAGATAATTGAACCCGGGGCCTTCAGATATATGGGCCAAGCGTTTAGCCGCTCGGCCAACGAGGTTTGTTAGAGATTACAAAAATATTTTGGCACCTAATCGTAGTATTGCAAAATCGATAAAATTACTTATAACATAACCCCGCACAACTTTATAAACAATAAAAGTAGTACAGAAAAAGCACTACGTGTACGCCTCCGACCTTATAAACAATATATGCATTGCCTCATACAAAATCAAATTTAAATAATGTCCATGTGTAAATACATACTATCCATAGATAAACATTTATTGTAAAGTAAACTTTAAACTTCAGGCACTAAAGTACAAATTCTTAAAAATATTATTGGAGTTGTTACATCACTTTGGAACTAGGCTCGCTAGATTCAAGCAAGTTGAAACTAAGTTCTAAATTCGAAATTTTGAGTGAAAAACATGGCAATTTTCTGATTTGTGCCTTGTTCCGTGGTGCTGTTTTTCAAGCAGCAATCGTTTATCTGTACTATAAATGATCGTAGACATTCGCACGTATAATATCGTTATAAAAAAAACTTTAAAAACGAATAAGCATTTGCGCTTCCTCTCACAACAAATCCAGACTCAGCTTACTGATCCTAAAAAACGATATCGAAAATCTCAATTACCCATTAAAATTTCAAAGAAAACAGTTAACATAATCAGTCGCTACAAGTAAATTTAATATAAACACACAATAACGCGTTCAACCCCTAACGTTAAGATCAATATCGAACCTGGTCTCGAGATATTACAATCTTACAGATGCGGTAGCCACAATAACGGATCGTCTTATTTCAATCGAAATAAAGTTTAAATTTGATAACAACAATATTTGACAAACGTACTAGTAAGATTGTATACACACTTGTTGAAACTTTTGTTGAACAATCTCTATTGAATCGACCAGTGAGTTTACGGTAATAGTACCCAAAGAGCATTTAAACACAAAACAATATTTTACAATGAACTGTACCTTGGTAGTCTTAACGGGTGGCTTAAGAGGTTTTAAAAGATGGAACAAATTAAAAACGAAATAAAATCATCCACTAGTAGTACGTATTGCTATGAAAGAAAGAACAAGGACAAATTGCATTTTTTAATAATGCG
Source organism: Scoparia ambigualis (assembly GCA_963921215.1). Taxonomy (NCBI): domain Eukaryota; kingdom Metazoa; phylum Arthropoda; class Insecta; order Lepidoptera; family Crambidae; genus Scoparia; species Scoparia ambigualis. Next base: position 25,134,427 of record OY992510.1, on the reverse strand, counting down.
TTACTTTGTTATTTATAGAATAACAAATTGTTTCTCTGGTTAATTTTTTGATAGAAAATGTAGCCTATAAACCGTCTTCAGAGCCTCATCGATGGTTATATTTAAATTTATCAAAATCGGTTTAGCGTTTACTAAAGGCATAACTTTTTATACCCGACGTTTCTTGCGTTAATCACCGTCTAAATGATTATTTATAAATGGAACGCGAAAGTTTAAAAGTGTATATCGGTTTAGCGGTTTAACCCTATAACGAGCACAGCATGTTGAAAATTTTCATTGGTTTTCGACCTTATCTCAATTGCATAAAGTTCAAAATGTGGTGTCAATATATTTGACACTGCCCTATATATAAGGGATTAAGCGGTGAAAGCGTAACAAACAAACAAACTTACTTTCGCCCTCATTATATTAGTTAGGATAATAAGAATAGGTCATAGTAGTACTATTTTAAAGTTAATCCAATCTTGATATTTTTTTTAAGACAACCAACGAAGCAAGTATTGAAAATGCTTGTTAGACTTAAGTCAGTGCTTATACATATAATAATGGATGCCACAACACGCGTTAATCTACGTAATCTATAATTTACTTTATTTTTTAACAGCAATAGTTAGTGTAACCACACATTAGAATGCATACAATTCGATTCGGTCACTAAAACCACGTTTTTGTATGAGGGTAAAAGAATACTACCACCCCCTCTCTTTCCTTGTGTGTCGTATAAGGCGACTAATGGATTATAGACTGCACATACATCCAGCAGCTTAGAGCGGCAATGGGCTCATCACCGGTCACGCTGAGCACATGTGCAGTCGCTATTTGGTGAAAAGTGGACTATGGCAGAGGACTGTTTTTGCGGTCCTCATTGCCTAGTCTTTGACTAACCCTTCGTGGATATTAGTCGTGATTATTATGTATTATGTGTCCCGTGTCAACGACGGAAGACTCTTGCGCAGCGCCTTGGAGAGCGACGAGTTGCGCACGGCTGCTTACAGTTACCTATTCCTAGTATTGGTTGGTAGTAGAGCTTATTAAGTCCGCCTGGCTAGCTACCAGCATCTATCTAAAGTCAGTCGCCATAACAATAATGTTCATAGCATTGTTGTCCGTCAGAGATAAGATAGCTAGTTCGTCAGTGGTTAAGGATTCCGGGTGAAGCGCACTTCGGCCTTATCGTCACATACCATCACGTGAGATGAAGCGTTAACCCCTAGATGATAATAAATAATGCCGAGAGCCGAAGACTGGGCCCCATGGAGAACCTTGGTAGACGCATGTTATGTATATTAGTAAATTAAATTAAATTATATACTTAAATTAAATCAAATTTGTTTACGCTTACACCAATTAGGGTGACTACAACAGTCACCAAACATCTTCTACTCTCAAACGTCCATGGTGACTACAGTCCCGTTACCGTTAAGTGCCCTTGGGTACTATAGTAACCAACTTTTAGCTCAAAGCACATAGTACGTACGTCCGTCAAAAATATGATATGGTTCTGTGGTTACTAATTCATCATATAAGTATAAGAAATCTATATAATGGCAAAAAAATCTCATTCAAAAATAATGAATTTGACAGTTTGCCAAAACTGAATTAAAGAGCTGCAGCGTCTTCAAAAATGTCAAACTACTCTTCTACTCAGCGTATTTAATAAATAAGTGCACATCTAAAGAATCGTAAAGGCTTTTGGTATGATTGTTTACAGTTTTAGACAGTGACATTCCAATTTTTTTTTCTGACCAAGCGCCATGGTCGCGGCTACGTTCGTAGTTAAGGTTTTTGCTAATTGCAAATAGTTCGTTATCCGCAAAAAAAATTGAGATGGCTCTATGGTTACTGTTTTAGCCGTAGAGTAACAGAAACAATGTCCTAGTGAACAACCTTTATTAAAAAAAAAAAATTGTTGATATTTTTGACGGTTAGCCATTTTTTTTGTTGTGTTAGAAATGTGTTAAGAGGCTTATTACATCTCTACTGTAATTTTTGCATAAAATGGATAATTTTGGCGTTTTTGATCTCAGAAACAAAAATATGTCAACAATTTTGACTTATTGAATAGTTATAATAGCTATTGGCACTTTTTGCAAATAAAGCTTAACTTTTTAATAAATGCACTTTTTTGAGCTCGTAGATTGAACTATTGTTCTAAACAAATAAAATAAAACAATAGAATGCTATCTCTAATATAGTCGTATAGTTCGTAGCGGACTCGGAATTTTTAGATATCAGTGATTTTATATAGAAAAAAAATCTTATTCTAAACCAAAAAAAATCGAAAAATGCTTTAAGTTAACTGTGAATTTCTCCTATCTACGTTATTGAGAAAAAATTATACCAGAATAACTATTACTTCATGAGGAATAAAGGTTTAATAATGAATTTATTATCCTATTTCGATAAAAAAATAAATGCAACTGCAAAATTACTACAAAATGCGATGCGCCGGCCGTTTGAACTCAGCTTATCCTCGCAAAGAGGAGATTTGTAATATTAAGAATAAATTTAATATCTTATTTCGTTATTATGGTAGGATAAAGGATAAATATACATAAACAAAAAAAATACACAGACCCGAAATCAATTTAGAAAAACAGTTTTTCTCTGAATTTACCCGACCGGGAATTGAACCCGGGACCTCAGAGATGGCGCGACGCCAGACCCGGCGTGCTAACCACTCGACCACGGAGGTCGTCAATGAGACCGTTAGTAGTGGATTATAAGATCTTCCAGTCGTTGTCACTCTTAACAGAGTGGTCGTAATAATCAATTAACTAGTCTAGTAGTCTCTGAACCAGAGGTTCCGGGTTCAATAATCCGCGAGGGGTACAGGTCACTACTCTGTTTTGTTGGTGATAGGGCTTGTTTTAAGCCCGCCTGGTGAGCTTCTACCATCTTATCTCAATATCTCGCCATATTTTCAATGTTACTACTATTAGAATGGAAGAATAGAATTTTGGTGTCCCGACTCCCAACAGCAAGTGATAAGATAGGCTCCCTCTGTAGTTGTGGGGTTCTTCAAATCCGGGTGAAGTTCACTTCCATCATTAGCCATAACATCACCAACATTAGGTAAGAGGCCAATTGCTTATCTACTCGTAGAAGACAAAACAAATATGCTGGAATTGGTTGCACGTTAAAATTAACAATTTGCCGCAACTTCATTCTCTGTGTTGCCCACCCATTGAATAAGGGAATACAATTTAAGGGACTATGAAGTGCAAACTTTATACGTTCCTTCTTTGCCTACGTTCAGTTTAGCAAGTTGGCTTGAAAATATTACCCATTCCCAATACTCCTATCTATCTATCCGTGCTTCGGAAGGCACGTTAAGCCGTTGGTCCCGGTTGTTGTCGTAAGATGACAGTCGTTTAACCCACCAACCCGCATTGGACCAGCGTGGTGGGTTATGGCCCAATATACCTTCGTGCATTGTCCACGTGGGAGGCCTGTGCCCAGCAGTGGTACGTTTATAGACTGATGATGATGATGAATACTCCTTATTTCTTATAAGTAATAAAAGATTGTGAAAGTTAAAAAAAATCTCTATAAAAACTTTTTTATGTATTAAAATGTCACACAACGTGCTTATGCAATACATTTTGTTTTATTAAATGAAATAAACCACCATTTTGATGTTCTTTTGTTTGCTGATCCAAATTTTCATATTTATTTACGATTCGAATCATCATTCGGGTTGAGCTTCCCCACATCGATAAATCAGTCGGTCAAGCATTTATAACCGCTCTTTTAATGTTTTAATTAGCACATAGCTTACCAGTTAAGTTCAATATCCTGCCTTACTACAAGCTTATGAAGTGATAAAAAAATGACGACCATATAAGTAGGTTCACTGCATCTTCGACTTTATGTTGTTTCCGAAATTAAATCATCATTATAATTCACGAGTCGTTTTATTTAACGTTCTTTGGACCAATTACCTACCTCGGGGAAAGTACGTAGAATAAATTTACTCGCGTCATTACTAAAGACAGTGCAGCTGTCCTACGAATGACGCGTTCAATTAAAAAATCTGACGACAATATTGATATTTTGCACTGAGGGTATACACATGAGAAATGGGCACTAAAAATTCAAGGCGGCATGCCCGGCACCGTTGTCCCCGCCCAGTAGGCAGCTGTGTCCTCATGCAGAGCTCACTAAGCCTCTATTATGGTTCCTCTGGCATAAACGCAACGTCGACCCATAAAGTGGACGATCACGAGCGTCAATTTATTCTTGAAATTAACCTGTCGCAAGCACTTACGGCGCCTGCAAGAAGCCTTTTTAAATGAATCGTGGCAATTTTGCAATGTCGATCGTAATTAGACTTTTTGATGATATTGGAGCTATCAAATTTTTCATCCCGTTTGAGAGTCAACAAGCTAAATGGGGCTGTTAAGGTGTTGATCCGCCCGGACTGTTGGACTCGAAACCCGGTGGCAGGCAACAAGCCACATTTATTGTTATAAATATTTTAAAGGAGAGTATTAAATAACATAAAATTTTCAATAAACACAAATTAAACTTCTTAGATTTTTGAAATATAATAAAGGGTAAATAGAAATAAAACAGTATAAGGTAATCTCAGATTTACAATATAGCACGCCACAGTTTCTAGTCACAGACTAATATAATTTAAGCTTATAGTTTTACCTTTATGGCGATAATCTTGCGTTTTTAATAATTTTCTTCAGACTGGTTTTGCAATATAGCGTTTTCTTTTTCTAATTCCTTGAAATAGTTGCAAAAGAGTGAGGCATTTACAGTCGACTCTTGGGCAGATGTGCGTGACACCTGCCCATACGTAATCTACACTAACCTTACTTATACAATGCTTAGTGATTTTAAGCTAATCATAACTTTTTGCTAGTAGCATTTTAATTGCGTACAATAAAAAAACAATAGAGAATCAGTTGAGCTCCCTAGGTAATATGATTCATCTGATTTGCATTGCACGTTATTTGTATTCAAATTTTTGAGCATAACAAACCACTGTCCACAATTCTATTACAACCAAATCAAAATAAACTGAAGCAGCTGTGTCCAATTTTATTTTCTTAATTACGCCGTGTCGAAGTAATTTTTTAAGATTATCATGCATACGATTACGAACGACTATTTGAAATTTGTTGATAGTTATGAATGCATGCAATAAATAAATAATAAACTACATACATAGCAACATAAATAATTAATAATGACTACTTAAAGTTCTTAAGTATACGCGCTGGCCATATAAAGTCTGGAAGAAGATACTTTGATATAAAATACTTAGAGGCGCTTTTCCCTGGCAAGCGGTATGAATTTTTTCTGATAAAAATAGTTAGGGAATCTTTGGAGAGGCTTTTACATATTTCATATATTACTTTGAAATAAAATTATTATTATTATTAATTGTCAACGTATACCTAATTCAATAATGTAAAAGTAAATTTACCTAATCAGTTATTGTTATGTGTGCTAACTTTTTGGAGAAATAATACAAACTGCGTTTTAGTCCCATCAAGGCAGATGCTTAATGCATTTAAATATTTTATATAAGTAGGTAGCATAGAAAAATTTACATAACTAAACACTACATTAATTCAATTTAAATGTTTAAGATTTTCATTGTCACTGGTGGTCACTTGTGTAAAGCTGTATATAACCTTAGTTATAAAAAAAATGTAAAAAGAACAACTACTCCACAGCTTTCCCATCCGCGTAGTTTTCAGTGAGCGGACGAATCGGCAGGTGCACGCGGGCGCACACTTCTTTCATTAAAATTAATACCGATGTCGCGTGTGCACATTCTTACTCGATAACGCCTCGTCGTAATTAAGGTATGGTTTAAGCGAGCGAACGAGTCCTGGCCGGCACACGACCGCCACGCGACCGGCCCAACGGTACTCCGCGAATGCTTTATTGGCGATAACCGAATCGCGTTGATGAGTACAGCTATGACGCTTACAAATTGAGTGGTACGTTCCGATATAGTGATCGATAGCTCGGTTTGGTTCAAAATAAAACAATAACGTAGGAAATTAAATATTAGTAAAAAAATATATATAAGTACTTATTGAAGAATATTTTTGTACTTGCTTGGTGTCCAAGTTTTATATGTTTTATGTTACAAAAACTATTCGGTTTTTTCATGCTAACGAGTATGACGTTTTCAAATTAAGTCGTAAGCTCTGACGATGCAGTGATCAATAGCACCCCAACTAGCACAAACTAGTTGCATAAGAGCTTTGGAGCTATTCCGATTATTCCCAAAGGCGCCAAGCTCAAGCGCCAGAGCGTGCACTGCAGACCTTATGCAGCCGCTTTGCAGCCAAAGGGGCACAACTTTTTGCAGCCTACCGTTCGATTAGAACTTCATAATAGTGGCACTAAACCGCTACAGGAGCTGCAACTAATAATTAGCACCACACTAAAGCTCTTGTGGCGCTTATTGAATGAATGACAGGTTTAACAGAACGAATAAAAGATCACCGATCATTCACCTTGTCTCTCATTTATTAAATACATCTGTTGTTCCTGAGTCAGACATTACTGAATACAAATAAATAAAAAGTGAAGTGTTTTTGAGTTATATTTTGTATTATATGAAAGTGGCTAAAAACGCAGTTAGGTTTATCGTGCAAATAGTTGATATTATTGGAGTATTTTTAACGCGCCTCAATAATTACCTCAGAATATCGTAAAATATGTAAAATATTATTAAATAAATAATATTATAACACATACCTACACGATATTGAAATGATATACTTGACTACATTTGTATTTAGTAAGTTGCTGGTTTTATATTTAGTTATATTTTTCTACAAATCGTGATAAAAACCTATATATTTCTCAAGTAATGATAAATAATTGTCTTGGAAACATGGCGTCTATGAGTAACAGCTTTAACTTGCAACTTTAACCTTAATACTTCCCTTCTGCGCGTCAAAGCGTAAAGTTTCACTCTTCTGAAGGTCCAAGTAATACCTGTGCCACTAATGCAGTTCAAGTCTTTACAATCACTTTTATTTCGTACTTACTGCAGGTATCGAACCACACTAATGGTTATTTGTTTAGAGATCCGTAGAACTCGTTGAAAACCCTAAAACACGATGATCGTTTGTAGCTGCTTTTATATTTTTCACGCTTTCAACTGTTTAACAATTACTATGTCTTAACATGTTTTCAGAATGCCTTTCAAAATATTTCAAACTTATAATGAACAACAAAATAAACAAGAACTTTGCAACTGTCCATCTACGTGGGAAAAACATAGAGAAACAATTTTGATTGATTTATTTATTATTTATCACTAAAAGATAATTATAAAAAAAATATTGGAAAACCAGCCAAGCATATTGATGGCCATTGCTCATATTTCGGTAAAATTAGATACTTTTATAACTGGAAAATATGAACCACAAGTTACTAAATTAAATGATGTTATGAAGAAAACAACTGATAATAACCGATTTTGTTTAAACCTTATACGAAATATCGTAGAACTATCAAATTTAGAGGCAACATTAAACGACGGCAAGGTGAAAGAGGACTATAAAATTAAATATAGTATTGTATGCCAACCAGGAAAAGCAGAAAACTGCGCATTTCAACTAGTATAGTAAAATTGATGTGTTTTTTACCAGAGAATTTCTAACCAAATGCTCTTGGTCTGGTAGCGCAAGAGATGAAGGAACAAAAGTATGTTTAAAACACTATAAAAATGTTTTACAACTGTTTTTGAACTGATTTACAAATATGACCATAAGAATAAATTAAACACATGATTACGCAAAGAAGGTTATTTTACTTTATTTTTATAATATGCCACACCAAGCTATAACTAGTTTTTATCTGTAACTGGTCCGTTATCACTAATTGCGAAAACAAAATCTACGGGTCCCTCGCTTATGTTTGTTCAACTCGAACTTGGCGCATTATTTTTGTTTCTTACCAATGAATCCCTTAAGGATAAATTAAATTAATAGAGTTTTATAAATGAAAGCTAAATTACTCTCACGTAATTGAGTTAAAAAAATATGTGTTATTTAATACATATTTTAATTACGGAATTCCCACACACAGTTGTCTTTTTTAATTTCTGCATATTCTGATAAACTCTCCGTACTTTCTTGCGATATTCACCAGCTCTTAGTTTGAACTTTCATGCTTTCAGATCCATATTTCTTTTAAACTGGCTCAACTATTTTATAAAATGTGATTTGATTTCTCCAATAAAAATAGCAGAATAGTCTGCGCAAAAGTACAAATTACTTCTGCAATGAAACTTTCAGTGGCAGACCAGTGATAAATATATCTTTTATACAGTTCCGTTAAAAAGGCTGCGGTTAAAGTCTTTATGCAGTTCTGAAGCGCACAGCAGCGGCAACGGAAGCTTTTTAGCAGCTTTAAGCTTTAACATACATGTTTTAACTCTCTTTAAAGCTATAGACGGCAAATGGGTTGTAAAATGAACTCTTATAAAGCCTAGAGTGGCATTTGATTTAGTTTCTGCTACCCCTAGTGATATTTACAGCTATGAGCAGTTACGGAAGCAATAGTAGAACTTAAAACCACATTCTGAACCCCTAAAGCGTTACTGTACAGCTAAAAGTTGCGAAATAGGCTGCTATTTCCACTGTCTTGGAAGAAAATATTAAAAAAATTCTCCAATTTTCAACAATTATAAAATATAGAAAGAAAAATACTGGAGAACACTTAATTTTGCTCGGTGTTTAAGTTGTACCTACGTTTTGAGCTACAAAAACCATTTTGTTAGCTATAACGTAAGTACTATGATGCTTACAAATTAATAATCTAATTATTTTTAGATAAAGAAATATAGCGCAGTATAGTTTCATTTATTTTGCTTCGTAGAGTACAATATTATACCCTTGATGTGTTTAATTCAAATTCATGCTACAAAAATTCACCAAAATATATTTCGCGGTTTTTTTATGTAAGTATGTTTCAAACTAGAATTTTCCCAAAAGTATTATTATAAAAAACCCATTGGTGAAATATGCCATCAAAACCTAATTGGCAGGTACTGAAACAAATAAAAATTATCCAGTTTCTTTTATAGAAACAAACGACGTATATAGACAAAAACAGCTTCACTCAGTTTCCTTGTCTTGTTCTTTGAACAAAGACATCATACCCATATAAAACTGTCAACAAAAAACAATACTGTTTTAAATACAGTAACAGCACTAATTATATATTTAAGCTTATCTTATCGCCACAGTTAACGAGGTGCTGTAAAACTATAAACGAATAGTCCTAGTTTGTCGGCAAGCCGAATTTCCTCATCAAGCCTTATTTATGGTACTACTAACATTTATTTAAGGGATGCTTGAAATACAATCTACTAAATGGAGACAAGCGTTCTCATTAATTGATCATCATTTTAGTCTGGGAAAGCTATTAAGGTAAAAAGATGGGCCCACCATACATATCACTGATTGCATTTTCAACCAGCACAGGACTATTATTCATACACAAATTTTGGTCAGAGAAGATTCATTGGAGCTCGGTGTACAATCGTGAAGGCTGTGCGGCGGTTGTAATGCGTAGCGATGGGTGACAAAAATATACAGTGCCAAGTTTTGAGCTTCTTCGCTTTTTAAAATATACACTTATTGTTGTTTATTAGAGGCAATTGATGTCGAAACAGGTGGTAGATCAATGATGCGGTCTTTTTGCTTAGATGCGTAATGCATTTCCCGTCCCACGACAAATGAAAAAAGCTTATGTTTCAAGATAACCTTTGTCAATTCCCCACCAACCTTAGATACATATTGCGGTCAGCGTGTATACCCCACTTAATAGCAGTACCATTTAACACTTGCGACTTGGCACCAAGAACAGCAGGCGCTGAGTAAAACCCTGTTGGCCATGTTGATTACTGACGACGGACGATGACTGTAGCACTCCACTTTTTTACAACTTTTTCTTTATATGACGCAGCAAGACACCTAGTTGTGGCCAAACAATTGTGCTTGGTGGCAGAAATAGGTATTAAGGTGGTCGCCGTTCAGACAGAATCTGGGCAGAGCAAAGAGCAAAACCTCATGTGAATTATAGTCATTACTATACAGTCATAGAATAATAACGCATAGAATCTCGTATTAGAAAACTGTCATGGCGTGAGGCAAGAAATAAATGGATGCGTACTATCTCGGCGACACGCACACAAGTGTACAAGTAATGTTGCTAGAGGAATCAGATTTGCCCCAAAAGTAAGCAAATTAGAACTGTTGATAGATAGATAAGTTTAGATTATTAGTACTGACGCGGGCCGTTTTGGTACCAAGTCAGTATGGCTTGGTTTTACTGGCCTCGCTTTCTATGCGTTATTATTCTAAGTATACAGTAATTTAATGAATGCAAGCACTATCACTCAATATCCCCAACAAATACTGAAACTGTTTTGTTGTCTGTCAATAGCGTATACCTATAACTGATGAATATGGATGCTTTCATTTCGTTTGATTAACTAAAATAAGTTATTTACTTTAAACTTGGCTCTCAATACGACCCGCGGGACAGTACAATCGAAAAGTAAATCAATCATACTGAACAACCAATAATGGCTATGCGGATTGCAACACATTCTTTTCGATTAAATAAATTTTACGAATGAGACACAATTCGAAATGACTAAGTCTTTAAACAAATTACTTAGGTTTTTATTCAGAATACGAATTACTAAAAGTTATTTCTTAATAACCGTGTCGCGTAACGGTGAAAGAATACTACCACCCCCTCTTTTCCCTTGGGTGTCGTTAAAGGCGACTAACGGACTAAATACAGGCACATACATTAAACAGTATAGAGCGGCGATGGGCTCACCACCTGTCACGCTGAGCACATGAACAGTCGCTATTTGGTGAAAAGTGTACTATGGTAGGGGACTGCTTTTGCTGTCCTTATTGCCTAGTCTCTGACATAACCCCTCGGGGATAATAGTCGTGACTATAGCAATACGTATGTACTATGTATTTCTTTATAATAATGAGAATAATCATCATCAGCCCATAATCGTCCCACTGCGAGAATGGGCCATAACCCATCACGCGCATGCCCAATGCAGGTTGGTGGGTTAACATAATTGTCGCACCTTTGGCATAATAATATACGTTTGACGTAAGTATATGAGTTTTGGCAGAATAGTAACTTTTGAAGGAGCACTACGTCATGTTGGCACATAGCTAGGACACTAGATTTAGTGCTTCTCATAGAATGAGTGCTATGACATTTGAGTGGGCACTCCGTTCGTTGTGCACACGCAAAAATATAACCTAACGCAAAAATATAAACTAACAAAAATTACACGGGCGCATTGGCCCTTGCCAATGGCTATTGAGTTTTAAAAAGTCAAATATTACCTTTCGAATTACATTTTGTAGATCGCTTTTGAATTCGGTTGGTGACCAGGTATCCAATTTTTATTTCACTTTACATTTGACATTTTTAGCAACTTATTTTGTCTCTTTCCTTTCAATGTTTATGGCCCATTTGAAAAAATAGGACAACTATACGAGTCTCATTTGGACTCCTTCTATGCTTTAGTTATTATTCTGAGGTGCTTCTTCTTCTTTGTCGTTACGCTTTTGGCAGAGCGGTCGTGCTCGTTACGTAGTACTATTGGAAGGGGCAGATGTTATTCGCCTCACGATGTCGCGCCATCTCTCCCTGCTGGAGGTCATCCGGCTGCACTTATTCAAGGATCCGCCTACAACTGACTTTATTTGGTCGGTCTATCGCATGGGTGACCTCCCGCGCGGCCTAGTACCGTCCACCTTCCCCTGGACGACGAGACGTTCTATGGAGCAGTTGTCTCGCCTGGAAACGTGTCCGAAGAATGCCAGGACACGAGATAGTACTACGGAGAATAGGCGCTGAGTGATGCCGAGTTCTTGTAGTATCGAGACATTTTTGCGAAATTCGGTCCAACACACTCTAAGCATTCTTCTCAAGCACCACTCACCATCTCAAGGGCGTAATCCTGAATAAACATACATACATACTGTTCTCGCCTTAGTCCTTACAGGGGTAAGCAGTGACGATGGATCTCCACAATAAATCGCTACTAAAACAAAACTATGTCTCTATCAGTTTCATAGACATTCAATCACATATTATACAAATGATAGTAATACTGAAGACAATTAAAGCTGACTTCCCAATAAAATTAAGTACTTACATAATAATATCGACTTTCGCAAGTAAGAATTCAATAACGTCAACCAAGAAAAGGTACAAACGCCGCTACCAGAGCATTGAATTTCTAAAACCGTACATTCATCAAGCACCGCGAACAGACGTTATTATCACGAAATTTGAATGTCGATCAGCGACAGTCTCGATTGGTCACAATGCGAAATCGAATCACAGCGAATCGTATCTCGAGCACAATCGGTGTCGGGGTGTCGTGTCGGATGCGGCCGACGAGTGCCGTCACTGTGTCCGAAATCGGCCGACACGGACACAATACACTTCTGCCGTATGCCGACGGCGATGGGAATTCGCAAAATTAGGTACTTTTACATCTATTTGTGGGATTTGCGATCTTCGTTCAGATATAAAAACTAGATGTACACATAAGACTTTAAACTATCGCGTTGTATTGCATTCAAACTGTTTTAACGGGACCTACGCGATTAATTTTGTAAGTAAGTAGGTACTTACTGCTTGACGTTTCAGCCGCGATGCTGTGGCCGAAACGTCAATCAGTAAGTAGATATGTACTTACTTACAAAATTAATCGTGTTAGGTCCCGTTAAAACAGTTTTAATACATGTACACACTACAATCCTATACTCTAGCGGAATCATAATTAAAAAAAACATAATTTCTTTATTCAGTAAACTTAAAATAAGCATTTTGAATCGTCTAAACTTAATTTTACTACTGCCTTTTAGCTATGGAAAAGAACGGGCGCAATAAACTCCTCAGCTTTATAATAATATAGAAGTGACGACATTTACAAAACAATATGTCGTTACCAAATTATACGTAATAGTGGAAACTTTGACATATACATTTGACGTATTACCTATGTGTTTGCATTTTTTTAAGGAGCACTTCGTCATGTTTAGACTTAGCATGTGATCAGATTATGAATAAAATAAAGTATGTAAAAGATTTAAAATATATTTGTAAATGTAAAAACACAAAACAAGACAATTAGAACACTGATAAATAGTTACAACATTAGAAATTAAGTGCGTTGATTGTACATCACTCTAGTTTTTATATACGAGTATGATAGAAGTTTGCGATGGGAATTCTATAAGAAGGTTTTCAATATCGCTGACTGAAAGAAGTCTGCTAGGAATACTAGTTTAATTTGTTTTTATTTTTTTTTAGTTGTGTGATAATATTGTGAACAAGTGATTGATATAAGCATACTGTAAAAGACGAAAAGAAAATAGCAAGTAGCAAAATATAAAATATCGACACATAGCTTTTATCGATATCTGAATAAGGTTCAAATTCAATTGAATGTGCTATCAATAGTGATACAACGACTAAATCTAGATAGCCCCCGTGACTGTTACAAGTGTCCGTGTCAACGTATTTGCATCTGGAGTAACATCTAGGACATAGGCACGTTTCTAGATAAACCTATCGATCGTGAGAAAGCATTTCTCTTCGGTATTTTTATCATTGCATATTTACTAACACTATTGTTATTACTTATTAATACTATTTAAGCATTAAGTTGAACATCCATTTGTCTATGTCACACAACCGTGTCGCGTAGCAATGAAAGAGTACTACCACCCCCCGTCTTCCCTTGGGTGTCGTAAAAGGCGACTAACGGACTAAAGACTGCATACACATCCATAAACATTGAGCGGCAATGGGCTCACCACCTGTCACGCAGAGCACATGTGCAGTCGCTATTTGTTGAAAAGTGGACTATGGTAGAGGACTGCTTTTGCGGTCCTCATTGCCTAGTTTATGACTTACCCTTCGAGGATAATAGTCGTGATTATATGTATGTTGTATGTCGCACAAACGTCGTTTTGAATTTGAACAAAAGAGACAAAACAGTGTTTAACCAAATAATGCTATAATAGTCTTAATAAGTAAGGCCCTAAGCACCCCTTAGTGTTCAAGCACCATAATGATATGCATAATATTTAGCTTCAGCTGATTATGATGTTCAGCTGATGATAATCGCAAGTCGAAAGGGAAAGGACGCGTGAGCTAAGGACGAGATGGTGACGAGAACATTCGGAAGCTGACTGGCATTACTTGTGTCAAATAACTGTTTCGTCTTGATGTCGACATAATGAAATACAAGAAGATGACTGACTTTTTCTTAAATCTCGAAAAGCAAACTTTCAAAGAGGTGCAAGAAGAAGAAGATGGTATTGTCCTCGATGTTGACATGAAGGAATACAAGAAGATGACTGAATTCTTCAACCTTCAAACAAGAAGTAAAGAAAAAGAGGGTATACAAGAATACTCAACATTTCTTGGCGTTTGGTATAATTAATCAGAGTAAAATCTCTTGATTTTAAATCAATATTTGATTTTGTTTAATTATTTAACCACATTAAACAACATGGCCATATGAGATCAAGCTTTAAAAAGAAACCGCAAATCACCCAACCGATTTATTACAGGCTCGTTGGCCGGAATGTGCGTTATGGCCTTTTATCAATACCGACCACGCTTGAGGTGAAATGTAAAACATATCCTTTATTAATACTTAATATGATCACCCTTTGACGTCGCGATGAATAGGAGTCACTCAACAAGTCGTTAATCAAACGATATTGGATACGAATCAGGTAGTCCTATTGTATGATATGTGTCGGCATGCTTTACGGACATGATTTATAGACCAATGTTATCTATAAATGGAGCACAATTTACGAAGATGGTGGATGTGAATCTTGGATGTGAGCCGCGGGAGCTAGTGAACTGTGTTACCCTTACGCAGGCTGTTTTTCCCACGACAATGGAGGTTGTGAATGAGAAACTAGAAAGGGTTAAATACAAGTTTTTTTTATTTTTCTGAGACAATCAGCGCCATTTTGATTGAAGCATCCCAAATTGTAAAATACTAGCTTAGATATTTGTGTGAATAAAAATTTTGAGTGCTGTTGTCAATACCATACTCTTACTAATAAAACACGGGAACAGCTTAAATGTTTTAATAATAATGTTATTGTGTAATAGTTAAAGTTTATTTTATTTGTGCCGAAAACTCAATACTAACTATCATTCAATGTCGAATATATTATGTCATATACCAAATAATGGAATATCTAATAACTAAAATGTTCACAAACATTTTGGGATTTGGAGATTTTTAAACATGTTCCAAAAAGTTGGTTATAATTTGTTTTGTATTTATAGTTCGGTTATACTTTTAAAAAACTGACAACTGGCATTGCAGTCCCACACCAGTGAACCGTAACATTGCAGATGATCCTATTCCCATAATCATCACATCACCCCAGGATCCCACGTCGTAGGATTTCCACCATTTGTTTTACGTAATTGTTTTATTTGCACCGAGTAATTGTTCGGACGTAAATGTCACTCAATTTCCGTTAGGGGAAATGATCGCGTGACAGACTCGAATCGGAACGATAGATAAAATAGTTATGACATAATTTGTGACAATTGTAGAATTCAGAAAATTAAAAGTTTTGTTTATTATTGCAATTTTGCATTCACAATACTTTATAGATATAGAAAATATGACCTGACCTTACCTGAGACTGGTTGATTTTTTTTACGTAAACTTTTTTTCAAGTAAGTAAACATTTTTCCTTCTTTTTCAAATATAAAGTTTGTCTGTTATTTGCTATTTTCATATAAAAATATTTGTGGCTTCTTAATCTTTTGAACTAGATATCATTATTAAACATAGGGAAACCTCATTAGTATTTAATTAATTAGTCAAATGACACACTTTTTTGAAGGACGACATTCATAAACTTTAAATTTCATTCGTATTTTTAGAGAATAACATAAAAACTTCGTAGGGTCTAGTGAAAAAAAAAATGATTTCTCCTGGATCAGTTATTAATTAATAAATAAAAAAAGCATCGGATATAAGTTAAAAAATACTGCACAAAAAATTGTAGGTTAAACAAATTACATCTGCTGTGACAGTATTAGGATTAATTTTCCCACTAAACAACACGAGAGGCTGCAAGGGTCAACCTTATGGGGTACAAAAATTTTAATGGCCGGCATGTAATTGTGGGAAACGTGACGCTAAATGTGTTGGGAATCACCAATTGTCCTCTCACAAATAACCTATCGGGAGACATAATTTATTTACCAATTTTGTGTGAGGTAACGACGAGCATGTAAGAAGAATGTTATCAGTGTAAATATAGCAACATTACCGTTCGGCTTACGATCTTGCCTGCTAAGCAACTTTCGCAATGCCAGTTTGCTGGATGGGTAATTATTTAAAAAAAAAACATCTCGAGCTTCTCCGTGTTTAGGATGGCACGTTAAGCCGTTGGTCCCAGTTGTTGTCATAAGATGACAGTCGTTAAAACCCGCACCAACCTGCATTTTGCTAGCGTGGTGGGTTATGGCCCAATATGCCCACGTGCTATTGTCCTCGTGGGAAGCATGTGCCCAGCAGTGGGAACGTTTATAGGCTGATGATGAAGTGTGTAACTGCCGTACTCAGAAACGTCCATTATGTTTTAATGACAATTAAATCTCTTGCTGTCACTTTCTTATGTATAGTGCTAAATAGAGAAGGAAAAACATTTACTTTTCATTAAAACTTAATTGACGTCTCTGAGTATGGCAGTTTGAGTCATAGCAAAAAAAAGCGGTGGCCTGCCTACATAGTGGGAGACAAAGACAACAGCCAGTACAATCATCATCATCCTATTAACGTCACATTGCTGGGCACAGGCCTTCAATTTCTCCCAATAAGACAACAGGAAATGGGGAGTTCCTGCTATAACCCACCAAGCTGTTCCAACGCGGGTTGGAGCAGGGAGTACGTAAACATACATACATACATATTCACGACTATTATCCCCGAATGGTAAGTCAGAGACTAGGCAATGAGGACCACAAAAGCAGTCCTCTGCTATAGTCCACTTTTTACCAAATAGCGACTGCACATGTGCTCAGCGTGACAGGTGGTGAGCCCATCGTCGCTCTATGCTGTTGGATGTTTGTGCAGGCTTTAGTCCGTTAGTCGACTTTAACAACACCCAAGGGAAGAGAGGGGGTGTTCTACCACCATGTATGTCGCAACAGTTGCGACACTGTAATCGAAACTACCTAGGAGACCCGTATTTGAGGATAGGCCAACGCTTATCAGTACCTCATTAATTTAAAGTTTTTCTTTTATAAAAGAAGGAGACAAACGAGCAGGCGCAGGCAGGTGACCCACCTGAAGGAGAGTAATCACCGCCGCCCATGGACACCCGCAAAACCAGAGGAATCGCAGGCGCGTTGCCGTCCTTTAAGTAAGGAATAGGGTTAAGGAAGGAATACCCTCACTGACCGGACGAAACACAACATCACCAAGTGCCATTATTTCACGCCGGATATTCGTGAGAGGGTGGTATTACCCCGGGCGAGCCGGCCCAATGCGTGCTGCAACGCAGCGTGGCTCTACTACTCAGTCAGTGTCACTCATTTAGCACCACCCAGGGGTCACGTGTAGGGTCTCAAGGGTAAACCTACGGACGCGAGAAACTTTAACCCTCAAATAAAAGTATAAAAAAGATGACCGGTCCTTTAATGTCATGTTGTTCATGTTTCAACAAACGCGAGAAAACTATCGTTATTAACTGAAATAGCTAATTTGACACACATGACAATCGATGGTCAATAAATCTATGTGGAATTCGATCGAATATAAAAGCCGAACAGAACACTATTTAGAGCACGTGGGTGGTTTGAAATACATTTATAGTTCACAAAAGACAAAACTTGTCTTATTGTGGCTCTCACTAATGGTGTAAATTGACTTATAACAAGTTACTTAAGCTCATTGTAACACATCGACATCATTTATAGCCATTGTAGAATGTCCTCGGCGATTAGCACTCTATTCTTGTAGAACGAAAGAGTTTCTTTATTTTGAATTGTCGCTGTGTAAAAATAAAAGTTAATGGCATGTCAGTTAGTGCGCTTGGGTTTAACGATCTTGGATATTAAGCAACTTTCGCGATATCGTGACTGAATGGGTGACCAAGTTAAAATATCTTAAGAGGGTTTAAGCATTTCGGTTTCCCATACAAACTCCCAAATCGAAATTTTAAAAACCAATGAGCCAATTTTAATGAAAGTTTGCATGCTAATGTAAAATACAGGGATCTAAATAGTTTATTTAGCTGAGTTATAGCGATTTAAAGTCCACTATATAAAGTTTGAAATCGCAATAACTCAGTTAAATAAAAGTTTTTTAAAAATGATTTGAACAATTTAGATCCCTGTATTTTACTTTAGCATGCAAAGTTTCATTAAAAATGGCTTATTGGTTTTTAAAAATTTGGACTTGGAAGTTTGTATGGGAAACCAAAATGTGTAAATCCCCTTAAGCTCCTTCGTACTCCTGAAGGCACATAACGTGGTTGGACTTGATTGTTGTGTACGTAAGATGGCGTTAAAGTTTAACGTTTGGTGCACTTACATGGTGATGGCCTAATATTCCCATGTGCTATTGTTCATGTGGGTAGACCTAAGCCTAGCAGTGCGTCATTTATAGGCTTATGGTACTATAGATGGTTAAGTAGGTACTTTTTTTTCAAATGTATATTGTTTTAATAAGTTATCAGTGAAAATCTTTTTTATAACTAAACTGTAACTCAATTTTTTTTGAGTTAACACCATCCTGTAACAACAAACCATATATTAACATATACAGCGTGTTAGTTAAAACGAGGGACATTTTTAATTCTATGGTAGTTTATGCCTGGGTAAGACAAATAAATAAACAAATAAAAAATATTTACTACTCGAAGCATATTATATAATTCAAAAAATCGATGTTAAAATTTCATATTTGGGCACGCGCTTTCGACTCACTTACGCGTATGTTATTGAATAGGTAGCCGTCGTGTTTGGTGTGACCCGTTTTTCCTTCATTCTTGATTATATTTAATCTTTTCCCGGGCTTAGCGTATGTATACGCTAACGTTATATAATAGGATAAGTTTGAAAAAAATTAAGACATTTTTTTCTTAATGAATGGGATCGGGAATCGAATACCTAATATCCACCCTTAATATTATTATGTCCCTCGTTTTAACTAACACGCTTTATAATATTCGTATAGTAATTCAGTTTAACGAATCAATATTACTTTGTTGCTGTTTTATTGTTTTGGTTGGACATACATTACACAATGCACTGTCCGAACCGAATATTAAAGAAATTCTCAAAAACATAATACAATAAATAAATTCCATAATATCGCTAACCACCCTAACCTAAATTCATTATTCCATTTAACCTTCCCTCCATTCGTAACCCTAACGGAACTGTCCGATCCATCGATTATAAGTAATCATAACAAAAAGTATCAGTTATTTACGGAACCCATTAGCACCTCCCCACAGGTCATATCCGGTACGAAATCACAGGGTTCAACCCTACAAGATGACGAGGCGAAGTATATGGAGCTCATTACTGAAGCCAATTTAAATCTAATACACGATAACTGCAAGCTACTTAGAAAAAACTGAAAAGCAAAAAGGCTGAAACAAAACAATGTTTCAAATCTCGTTATCGCTTTGAATTATAACACTTTTATTTTTATCACTGATTATAAGAAACAAAATAAAAGCAAATGACGTTCTTTGGTTTAATATACGCGATAAAGTACGAGCTACTTGGAAAATCGAATTAAAAAAGACTGAAATAAAAGTAACTAATGTTTTGAATCTCATTATCGCTTTGAAATGTTTTGAAACTCTTTATAGCAATGGGGTGAAAGAAACAAAATACATGTTGTTCTTGATTCTTTCTTATTTATTATAATACTAGCGGCCGCTTTCGGTTTCACCCGCGTAGTTCCCGTTCCCGTAAGAATATCGGAATATAAAATATCATCATCATCATCATCATCAACCTATACCAGTCCACTGCGTGACGTAGGTCTCTCCCAAGACGCGCCACTGAGCCCGGTCTTCGGCTCTTCTCATCCAGTTTTTGCCAGCTACATTCCGTAGATCGTCGCTCCATCTCCGTCGTCAGTATTCTCCGGTTTAGCTCTCTCTCGAAGTTGTGTCTACCTAACCGCAGCGTCTGCCCGAGGTAGACATACTCCTGCACAACTTCGAGAGGCATTCCGGCAACGGTGATTGGCTCTGGGGTAATACGATCATTAATCATGATCTTTGTTTTATCTAAGTTCATGCCCAGGCCAATCCGTCGTGAGGAATCAGCAAGACTGTTCAGCATCTGCTGTAAATCCTGCAACGATTCTGCCAATATGACGATATCGTCAGCAAATCGCAAGTGTGAGATATACTCGCCATTGATGTTAATGCCCATTCCATTCCAACTCAGCGTCTTAAACAGATCTTCCAGCGCGCTCGTAAACAATTTGGGAGATATGACATCTCCTTGTCTTACTCCGCGGCGCAGCTGGATAGGTTTAGACTGCTGGTTCTGGACTTGGACAGACATAGTGGCATCATCGTATAGGCATCTCAACACTTCGATGTATCGCCAATCAACCTGGCATCGCTGCAGAGATTGCAGAACAGCCCAGGTTTCAACAGAGTCAAAGGCTTTCTCATAGTCCACAAACGCTAGGCACAATGGCTGATTATACTCTTCGGACTTCTGTATAATCTGTCGCATTGTGTGAATGTGGTCTATGGTGCCAAATCCTCTGCGAAACCCAGCCTGCTCTGGGGTTTGGAACTCATCAAGTCTTCGCGCAAGACGGTTCGAAATAACTCTGGAAAACAGTTTGTAGACATGGCTCAAGAGTGAAATCGGTCTGTAGTTTTTCAATAAAGCTTTATTGCCCTTCTTGAAAAACATGATAACCACACTCTTGCTCCATGCCTTTGGAGTTCTCCCATGGTCCAGGACGGATTGAAAAACACGTTGGACCTCCCTCAGGACTGGTGAACTACCTGCCTTTAGGAGTTCCGGCGTGATTCCGTCTTCCCCTGGGGCTTTTCCATTTTTTAACTGTCTCAGAGCCACTTCGATTTCGTCTAGGCTGATCTCTGGGAGATCTTCGGTGTAGTGGCGGGTTAATGTGGCTCTAACATCCTCATTACTGGATCCCGGACACGAAACTTGCGAGGCGTACAATCGGCCATAAAAGTCTTCGATCTCAGCCAGAATCTCCGGCTTGGAAACGACGGTATCACCCCTAGATGTCGTGAGCTGCGTCAGATGGCTCCTACCAAGTTGCTGCACAAACACTTTGGACCCCCGATTTTGCTCAATTGCTCGTTCAATACGAAGCGTATTGGAGCGACGGAGGTCGTAGCGTATGCGCTTAGCAATGCACTTGTTAAGAGCCGTGTGTTCTGACAGCGTAGTAGGGGTGAGTGGTGTCTGGCGTCGCTTTTCCATTAGCCGGAGAGTCTCGTCCGAGTACTTAGACTTTTTGCCCGTACGCCTTACCGAGCAAAATTTCGTGCCCTCTTCCCTGAGGATGTTTACCACATTGTGTAGGTCCTGATCTACGTCATCGGTAGTTTCCAAGGCAGCGAATCGATTTTCGAGCTGAAGTTGGAACTTCTCTGAGTTCACAGCGGTTTGGAGTAAGTTTGGTCGGAGCTTAGACTTCATCAAGCGGACGCGTTCAAGCTTAAAATTGATATTCAGAGTGCCTCGTACCATTCGGTGATCGCTGCCGGTATTAAACCTATTGATCACTGAAACATCTCTGAATATATGCTTCTTATCCGCTATAATGAAGTCTATCTCGTTTTTCGTCACAGCGTCAGGGCTTCGCCAAGTCCACTTTCGCTGTGGACTCTTTTTGAAGAAAGAATTCATCAAAAAGAGTCCTTCCCGCTCTAGGAAGTTGACCAGCATTTGCCCCCTGTGATTCCTACTACCAAATCCGTGTGGCCCTACCGATGATTCGCTGCAAGTCTGTAATCCTACTTTGGCGTTGAAGTCCCCCATGACAATGTTAAAGTGTGCCTTAGTGGTGGTGTGTAAGGCTTTAGCAATGTCATCCAGGACAAACTCCACTTCATCATCCGAGTGTGACGAGGTCGGTGCATACACTTGAACCACCTTGAGGGAATACCTCTCGGTGAGTTTAAGTACCAGGTATGCTACCCTGTTCGACACACTGGATACTTCAGTGACGTTGTCGGCGAGGGACTTGTGGATCAGGAACCCAATGCCACCTTGGGAGATATGGTCGCCCTCGCGGTAGTACATGACATATCCGGATTCTAGGGTTATGGTGTCCTCTCCCTCTCTTCGGACTTCACATAACCCCAGAATATGCCATTTAACCTTTTCAAGTTCTACCTCGAGTTGCGCCAGGTGTTCGTCTAGCCGTAGAGTGCGTCCGTTGTACGTAGCCAGGGTCAGTTGGGATGGGCAGCCTTCCGTAGCCCGGAGATTCTTCGCACCCCCTGCTCCGCCATTTCCATGACCGCCGCCTTGGCCAGGACTAGCGGAGCTGCCGGGAACTGGGGGCCGTCCTTTTTGTGTGCCAATCATATGGGAGGTTTTGCCCTAATCGCCACGCTGGGCATGCGGGTTGGCGATCGCAGGGACACAGTCTGTCGCACCGCTGAGGCTGCTGCCCCTCAGCGGTCAGGGATTTGACTGTGTCTGGATGAGAAGGGTTATACCGCCGTCGACCGGTCGCCAGAGCCTCGTCGGTTACTGCAGGATGTGCAGGTGAGGTTGACAGTTGGAGCTAGAGGTCTTGTGTAGCTCCCTTACATCCTATAAAATATCCTATGTGTTAATCCAGGTTATAAACTATCTGTATGCTGAATTTCATCCAAAACCATTTAGTAGTTTTTACGTGAAATAGTAACAAACATACACACTCACAAACTTTCGCCTTTACAATATTAGTGTGATATTATATTAATTGCGGCCGCTTGCGATTTCACCCGCGTGGTTCCCGTAACTGTGGGATTATCGGGATAAAAAGTATTCTATGTATTAATCCAGGTTATAAACTATTTGTATGCCGAATTTCATCCAAATCCATATAGTATTTTTTACGTCAAAGAGTAACAAACATCCATCCATACTTTCAAATTTTCGCGTTTATAATATTAGTAGGATAAGTAGGATATAGTCTTGACTTCGAGTCATCGAAAGGTCATAGTTTCGAATCGCGTCAGGCACTATATAAATTGCTATACCATTGTCGATAAGACTAATATAGCAGTTAATAAAAACGGACGGACATTATTAGCGTCTACATAAAATGTATATAGAAACTATAAAAAGAAATCATTTTAATAAAATAACTTAAGTTGTTAAATACCATAAGATTTATGTCAAAACACATTATTGTTATGTCAATAAACTAGATCAGACTGAGGTAGCTTGCCACTAACTATCCAGATTTAAAGTATACCCCCGCTGATAATCGAACCCGTGCCGCGTTATTAGAAAACTGTGATCTTAGCGGTATTTTGTAGTTACTACTAAAAAGTACCCAACTTTTGTTTATAAACAAAGTAGGTAAACGACACTACGAAATAAAACCTTAAAAATACCGATACGACGATACAGTGCTAACATATGTAAAGAAATGCCATTGGAAACACTATTTCGATTCAATTAGTATATTAAATTGATTGAAATGGTAGGCATTCGATACGTGCACGTTTATTCGGCAACTGTTGTTTGAAAGCGGTAAAGGTAGGTTAGTTCTAAAGAGTTACTATAAAAACATCGACTGGCTTTTTGATAAAACGTGGACTATGGCAATGGACTTTTGTAGTCCTCATTGCCTAGTCTCTGATTACCCTTAAGGTATAATAACCGTGAGTGTGTGTATGTGTGTATTGACTGGCTTTGTGTGACTCATATCATCTGATGAAAAGTGTTTTTTTTTATAATTTTTACGCTTTTTAGTAATAGCTACATAATACCGCTAAGATCACGGTTTTCTAATTACGCGGCACGGGTTCGAGACGTTAGCGGGGGTATATTTTAAATCTGGATAGTTAATGGCAAAAAACTCAAAAAGCTTCACGGGCATGCTGCTTAAGATCTTACTAAAGTTTCATCACAATCTGATGAATTTAATAAGAAGGCAAAGCAAAGAGACATTATTTATAGATATTACTGTTATATTTTTTTCGTTTTTATTTATTTCACTACTAACCTAGCTTGGTTACGATAAAGCTGATGGTGGAAATGCAAAGATGGCTATCTCTGTAACTGTCGGAACACAACAATTGATGATTTATGGCGACATATTTAAATATGATCTCAACAAGCTCTACAACCAACCAAACCAAAAAAAAATTAGCTTCAGATAAAACTTATGTAATTATATCATAAAAAAAAATACTAGCTTCATCTTTATAGCTCAAAGTGGATAGAAACTTGACCATTTCGGTATTAGTCAAAAATGCAACCCATAGCGTTGTTTCATCTAATCGATGTTGGAGCTGTCATAGCGGCGGCGACCCTCACACGCGCAAACGGTGCGCCGGCGCATGCCTCTGCAGTCGAAATGCGCCTGCGACCATTAACACGAAAGAAAGTTTCATAATTTAGTTGTACCATCATAAATTGATCTGCAGGTATGCTTAAAGGCTGGCGTCAGTATCCCGCTTTCATAAATTTACCAAATTTATGAAAGCGGGATTTACAAAATATAATACATACATATAATCACGATTATTATCCCCGAAGGGTTAGTCAGAGACTAGGCAATGATGACAGTAAAAGCAATTCTCTATCATAGTACAGTTTTCACCAAACGACAAATTGCGAGAAATTATGTAGTAATTCCCAAACATCATTATTAATTAAAATTTTAAACACTGAAAAAAGACGACAACCTCAGGCGGGAATCGAACCACGCACCTTCCGCATTCCTTCCGCATGCGTGGTTCGATTCCCGCCTGAGGTTGTCGTCTTTTTTCAGTGTTTAAAATTTTACTTAAGTATATTTAAGCGTTAATAAAACCCTAAAATATAAAACATTAATCATTATTAATCTTAAGGCGAGGAGAATATGCGGGCAAAACTGTTTTGCTAGATCAAATGGTTTATGTATTTACTATTAAGTAACGCTCTTATAAATAATATATAATATACTAAAGGATAATGCCTAAAAAATGTGCTAATTTGTTACGCGATTAGATGTACTTTACTCGATTATAAAAATGCCGAAAACAGGCCCAAATAAAAGTCAAAAACAGTTAATTTCTTAATTATTTTTTTGCGAATTTTTAATATATTTTTTTCATGTAAGTGAATATTTATTTTGAAGTACTACAGAGAATCTGCTAACTCATTAAATCCTATAAAATCTATATAGGTAAATAAACCTATAATATATGCATACCATACAAAGTGATACCAGAGCAAATATAAAGATATACTAGCTTGGTAACATTACATTTAATGTAACACTATTTCGGGTCTTTATATTTAAGTTTTGTAAAAAGTTCAAAGAGTTTACTTTAAAAAACAATATGAGTATATTCATTTTAATTTAATTGAATTAAACCTGTTTCTGCGTAAGTGATATCTTAGTAACCCAATAAATGAATAAGTATAAAAAAACACATTTTCAATGCTACGGTTCTAACATAGCTATTGATTAAAAACCTGTGTATTCAAGTAAGTTTATTGTTAGGGTAACTAAAAAAACAGACAACACTAAAAAAGCTGATTAAGTCTGGACGTTAAAAAATATTACAACAATACGATTGAAAATTGCATTGGCAAAACCCTTTTAAATAACATAACAATTAATTGTTTTTATTTGTTATATTTTACAATTAAATATTAATTAATCGATTGATAAACAAAACTACCCTATCTTAACATGATTACTAAGCACCTCTGTCAGAATATTCTTAGTTTCTTACAGATCATTAAGTTGAATGATCTGTAAGAAACTAACACGAAGAAGTATAAATCTTTAATTTACAATTATCATAGAGAACCATAACAATTAATAATAAAAAATATTTTTTAAATTAGACAAATTTTAGATTTTAAGTTTTCATTAGTGTGAATGTAAGCTTATTTAGATAAAGATTACATATAAACTGTGGCGTGACTTTTATCTGGCGGGTTTGACTTGCCTTTATGAGAAATTCCTTAATTCGAAGACTTAAAAAGATACTTCTGTTAAGATAACACTGATGTGGATTCTTAATACGATTGATTTATTTAAAGTGTTCCGAAATCAATAGGACGATCATGTGACATTAACGATATGGCCTTACAAAAATTTAATAAGAAACCGCAGTTTAAAAACTAGTTGAAACAGCTGTTGTGTATAAACACGTCCGTAAAAAA
This sequence comes from Scoparia ambigualis, assembly GCA_963921215.1. Lineage (NCBI taxonomy): Eukaryota > Metazoa > Arthropoda > Insecta > Lepidoptera > Crambidae > Scoparia > Scoparia ambigualis. Next base: position 25,107,967 of record OY992510.1, on the reverse strand, counting down.
AGGAATAGTACAGAGCATGCCGATACCTACTTTTATTTTTGTTATTACAAAATATTCAGTGGTCAGTTGAAAAAACCTGGGCACGCGTGAACCCCTCCCGCCCGTGCTAGCTAGCTACGCCAGGTACGGACCCGCACGTACAAGGGGAAGGGATGATCGAAAATAATAGGGGAAGAGAATTTATAAATTTATATTTTTTGCAGCCGGCCGGCGCAGGTGATATAACGAGTGCGCGTGCGCCGGCGGCTCACTTGTACGCGACGCTCCGCCACCGCCGCTCGCGCTCCCCACACTAAGCTCCCGCGAAGCCTTCCCCTTATCGCGCAGTGCTTTTCCGATCGCCGCGCGGACCGGTAGTGCCCGCGTTCTCTCCCACCGACACCGCGTAAACACGAAACATGTTACAAGAGTTACAACTCGTTCAAGGTCAGGCGAACTATGTCGTCGTCTCGTCCGGCTACCCTTCCGCTACGAAGACGACTGTTGACAAGCGGAACGTGCCAATTGCACCTGCTCCTGAAAAGAATTACGTCACACACGATACGCCACCTAATATGCAGTACAGGAAAAAGGTCCACTTCAAAACGAACCCGTATACTGGACCGCAGGCCGCGTCGATCGCTAGACGCAACGCCCGCGAACGTAACCGTGTGAAGCAAGTTAATGATGGATTTAATGCGCTGCGCCGTCACCTGCCGGCTTCCGTGGTAGCCGCGCTGTCAGGCGGCGCAAGACGTGGATCCGGGAAGAAACTTAGTAAGGTTGACACGTTGAAGATGGTGGTCGAATACATAAGATATTTGCAACAACTGTTGGATGAAAGCGACGCTGCTTTAGGTATTAGTCGAGACCAGGAGAATAGAGAAAACATTCCTAGTAATTCGGCTCAACCTATGACGTCTGTGGATATGGACGATGGGTTTTTCTATGGCAGCAGCTCACCTTGCTCCGAGAAGCCGGACTCGCCAGCACCCTCGGAATGCTCGTCGGGGGTGTCGTCGGCGTACTCAGCTGTTGACCGTTACGAGGTCTCCACACAACAACACCTTGGCGCGATGGATGAAGATGAACTACTCGACGTCATTTCGTGGTGGCAACAGAAATAGCAATAATGTAAGTATGCAATACTTGTTACTTTTTACAAATTATATAACCTACTACTTTTTATCAAGTTTGATATCACGTTTTTCACATTCATTTGTTAATTTTAATTCAAGTCGCTGATTTTGAGTACTGTGATTTTTCTCTTTTTGTGAATGATAGTTGCCAGTCTTATTGGTTTTCGTAAATTTAAATCTTAATAGTGTGTTCTAAAAATTTTTGTTACTTAAACTTATATTATTTTTTCTTTTGTCCACAGATTCTGTCGCCGCTGTAAATTAATTCATAAAGGACGAATCCCTCCGAGAAGTTGTGCATTATTTATTTGTCTTGCATTTATTGTCAATAAGTACGAAAAGACTCTTGTGTATCTAGTCAAACCAGTAGTGCCTTATCGTTTAGCTTGTAAGTTCGACTATACTTAAGAGACGGTTAAAATAAGTACCTAGGTATGTAATTTTTTTGATGAAAAAATTTTGGTGTACTTTTTTGATGGAAATTGATTATAATTGTTACCTATGGACTACTCACCGAGGCTTTGTAATGAGCATTTGTAATATATAGTTTAAAGAAAAGCCAGTCAACCTTTTTTGTAAATATAGATTTTAAGATTTAGGTTCACCTGATAATCATTAGGTATAAAAATAAATTATTTATTGAATTTAAACATTTATTTTCCTCATTATTTACGATCTAATTTTAAAGATTTATCGTTAAAATTATAGATAGAGTTTATTCTATCCAAGCCGCATTATTATTTTCAAATTAGGTGTAGTCACTTAACTTTTTATACATTTTATAAGAAAATTAACTACATTTTTTATTTCAGTATATTAATATGTAAATACCTACAAACGTTAATATTAAAACAAGCTAACACCAAATTAAACAGATTTGAATCTTTGATTTAGCTGTAAACAATTATACAATAATCTAAATAGGTAGGTACGTAATATTACTTTTCCTTAATAATACATGTAATTAAGACAACACCGTAAATGAAAAAGTATTTATTATTAAGTCTTTAATCGTTTAAGTTATTTTTAAAACTTCAATTAATTAAAATGTACTTAGTAAAGAAGTTAACAGTCACCATATCTACATGCAACTATTTATTATAATTAAAGTACATTGCATCTAGCATTACAATCATTATGTTCATTACTGTGTATTAAGTGGTTTTTAAGTACTTTAAGATGATAGTTGGTGCTGTCCAACCCAGAGATCCCGAGTTCGATTCCCAGCAGGTACATGTTTGTGTTCGTCTTGTTAATCGTAGGACTTGTACACGACACAAATAAAGAAAAATTAATTTTGATGTACAGAAAGTGATAAATGAGGAATAGCGCTATATTACAGTCACCTCATAGAGCAACATTACTTTAATCTAACTATGCAAAATTTGTATAGGAATTTGTATAGTAAGATTAAAGTAAAACAGTTGATGCGAGTAAGTAAGTACTTTTATTTCAGACCATAATATGGTAATATGGAAGGGAGCCTAAAATGAGTTAAGCCGTGCCATGTATTTAAGGGTAAAGCTTTGTTTGCACTGGCGAGTACTTTAGACAACTAGCAAGTACATTGCTTCACTACTTTATTGGATTTTTTTGACAATTTTTTGACAGTAACTGTCAACGTCAAATTTGACAGAATGGAGCATAGACTATGCTATATTGTGTGATAACAATACATAAGATGAACAACAGAACCGAAATAACCAAACTTGTTCATACTAAAATAGTCTGTAAGTCTATGAAAACACGGTACAAAGTCAAGTGTGTTTTTGTAGGTGCGGTCTCATGCGACCGCTTGGGGTTTGAGGGGGTTTAATTAAAACTAAGTTAACCGTGTCGCGTTGCGGTGAAAGAATACCACCCTCTCTTCCCTTGGGTGTCGTAAAAGGCGACTAACGGACTAAAGATTGCACAAACATCCAACAGCATAGGCTCACCACCTGTCACGCTGAGCACATGCGCAGTCGCTATTTAGTGAAAAGTGGACTATGGTAGACCACTGCTTTTTCGGTCCTCATTGTCTAGTCTCTGACTAACCCTTCGGGGATAATATCCTTGATTATATGTATGTACCTATGTAGGTATGTATGTAATTTAATTTTTTTATTATGAAACTACTATTGCGAACATGGTTTGACGTCTAGTTCGCATTAATCGAGTAGTTTAACCATAGTAGAAGTACATTGCAAGTTTGATTATTTAAAAAATCGTTAATAAAACTAATAAAGCAACTTATACTCCTAAATTGCTAGCTCAGGTGCGAACTAGGCTTTAGTGAGATGGTCAGAGTGAGCAGACTGCTGTTGATTGGTCGGCTATCTGTCATTTATGCTACACGGTGGGATTCGATTGGATGGTGCTTGTTTCTGCCGCCAACCAGCAATGTTTGGTATTGGTGAGTTCCTGTTTGAAGGGTACTAGATAGAGTAACATTACACAGCATAGAGACTAAAATACTGAACATTTAGTGTTTTGGTAATACCATCGGTGTCGCCCGCGTCCATTGGTTTCATCAGGAGGCGCTTGTCAGGACATACGCACACGTCTTTACCGTTTTTGAAAAGAAAGACAAACTTACCTTAGGTGGAACACGAAACTTACGACCTTTTACGATTCAGGCGACAACTTTTTTGAAGATAGCTTAAAATCGGCATGGCAACCACAGAACGACATTATTATTTCAATCTTAAGGAGTAAAGTTCTTTAATGAGACAGAATTAAAAGGCCATCTCACTTTTTGTACAGCTTTCAATTATTTTTCTATTATTGTTATTGTCTTTTGAAGTTATTAAACTTTTTATTGTCCTACATTCCTATGAAGATGACTCTACTGAACTTCAAAAAACGCATAAAAACAGCAGAAGCGATCAACATTTCGTTGCCAAACAACAACACGACATTTGTCAATGCTGTTATTACCCTTTCTCGATGATAAATCATGTTGCCCAGATGCAGGGAATTAGCGGGCCTCGATACGATCGCAAGGAAACGTTTCCCAAAAATAATAAAAAAATACCTCACACGATCCCAATCAACCATTATTATATGACACGGGATGAGGGCAGATTCTATTAATTTATAACCGATGTGGGTGGATATACTGACATTATTTCTCTCAGGATCGCGACATGGTTGCATGGATAGCAGTAATTTTATGTTGTTTTTATTAAGTTGTTGTTAGCCGAATTAGTGAGGTGGGTTCCGATATTAAAACAAATGGATGGTGCACTGAAATTAAAAGTAATAAGTCATACGATTGGTTGGTAAGTTGTATTTTATTGAAACCCATCCAACCCGCATTAGGCCGGCGTGGCGGGTTATGGCCCAATAATCCTATGTGGAGAGACCTATGCTCAGCAATGAGACGTTTAAAGGCTGATAAATGATTGGATATATTTTGACTGAAATTTACAAATTATGTTGAAAAAAAATGGTCAACTATCATAGGGATACAGTTTTCTTGTGACTGCTTATCCTGGTAAAGAACTCAAAATGTCGGAATAAAATATTATGAAAGATCAGAATCCAGAGCTGGTTCTGAATCCTGAGGTGTAAAGTTATAAGCAAGTAGATTTATTTATTGTGATTTATTTCAATGTGTAGGGTTTGTGTAAACTTAAAAAAAACCATAGGACGAATTAATAATTACGTCACTAGCGACCACCCATTTACATACATACACTATTATCCCCGAAGGGTTTTTTTTTTTTTAAATGCTCTCTGCTCCAACATAATCAGAGCCTATTTTAAAACTAATTTACATTCATACCAGTTCTCGCATTAATTCCTCTCGCACTTTTATTCCGCATACTTCACAACCATACATCTCTTTCATTCTTGTTCGGGTGGGACTCCCGTAATAAAACCTAATTTTCTTCTCTAGGGCTTTGTAGCCTCGTTACCATCTTTCTTTGTTGGTTTCTCTTAAAATTAGTTGGGTAAATAATTTTTTCAGCGGAGCTGTTTGCTCGGCATTTCAACGAATTATTTCTTAATTTACATACACTTATTTTCTATCTTATACTATTCTTATATCTATTTTACATTTTCTTATTTACTATCTTATATTAATTATGATGGCTATCACAGGTCCTTACATTTTTAATCTTGTTGCTATTTTCTATTTCGTTATAACCCCGAAGGGTTAGTCAGAGACTAGGCAATGAGGACAACAAAAGCAGTCCTCTACTATAGTTCACTTCTCACCAAATAGCGACTGCACATGAGCTCAGCGTGACAGGTGGCTGCTATGCTGTTGGATGTATGTGCAGTCTTTAGTCTGTTAGTCGCCTTTTATGACACCCAAGGGAAAAGCACTCTCTTCCTTTGGGTGTCGTAAAAGAATATATGAATGAGGGTGGTAGTATTCTATTACCGCTACGCGACCCGGTTAATATTTATATAGTTTCTGATATTTTGTGATTACGATGTAACCATTATTTTACTTTAATGTAGAATAATAATAGGTTTTTGATGATATTCATTACGTTGATTTTTTATAAATGAATGACGTTTTTTTAACCTAAAACTTATTTAACATTTTAATTTTAATTTGTCTCCCAGTAACGGCAAGACATATGACGTTCATTTTATTTTATTTGTAAGTCGTCATTTACCAACAAATTGATTGTTTATTTTTTATTTGACCCGCAATATCTAGCTGTAATGGTTTCTGTACAGTTTTTACAGCGAGGAAAAAATGAACTTCCTATGCTTTTTATGCTTTGAGACTCTTGGGGCAAGGGATACGTCGGAAATACTAAAAACTGTACGTTAGTCGACTGTTTTATGTATCTGTAGTTTTAAAACAATTTCAAAATTAAATTTTAAGAAACAAAATTATATAGGATTTTTGTCGGGAAAGTGAAGCGTCTCATGTCTGCAGTTTTGAATTATTTTCTAAAATGTCGTTTTTGTCGAATATTAATATGAAATAATGGTGGATTATTTAATTACCCTATTACATCTCAAATGCGATTTTTGCGTAAAATGCCCGTTTTTGCATTTTGTAGTAATTTTGCAGTTGTATTTATCGTTTTTATCGAAATTGGATAATAAATTCATGCTTAATATTACAAATCTCCACTCTGCGAGAATAAGTTGAGTTCGGACGGCCGGCGCATCGCATTTTGTAGTAATTTTGCAATTGTATTTATCGGTTTTATCGAAATAGGATAATAAAAAAAATCAGAATGAAAATCATTTACCATTATCATTCACTTAATGTAAAGAAAATAATAATTACTAATAAAACTTGACACTGGCTAAATGTACTGTTCGCACGAAGCCATTATTTAAGAGAAATAAAAACTAAATTATATCATATTTATTTAAAGTGTAGGTAGAGTAGGTCTTCGATCATCTAGATGATTGAAGGAGTACTTAGATACCTACTACACGAATAGGTGGTATAACATTAATTTCTTACTGTGTACTTATCATGTATTGAGACACATGACACAGTGATGTTCACATTATGCCTGGCGGCTAATGTGAACACGAGCTCGCAACGTCTACCGCGCCCGCACCCGCGGCCGCGTCCTCGTGTACTTACGTGAACAAGCACGTAGAGTCAATCCCTTTACGTTTCTGGGAACCAAACAGAGAGCCGCCGACTAATTTATATGTCTACGTAAATTATATCCGATCCGTTTGAACCTTTGACAAATGCACTTGTTATTCGACTTCACGTGGGAGCGCGGCTACCGAATAAAAAACGTTATTGTTTTGATAAAAAATGACATGCCAAGAAAGCATCTGATAATAACTGTGGGCGGGACCACAACAAAAGGAGAATTGGTTAACACTACAACAACACAATGCGGGTGGAAGCTTTGATTCGGGTGTAAAATTAAGTTTTCAAAAAATATACGTTTCCCTTTGTTTGTTAGATAGCACGTTTTTTATGTGACACCTCACGCACAATAGAAGTTTGTTTTACAAACGACCGGACTGTTAGCGAGAATTACTGTTTTCGTTTGTGCTTCGGTTTGTAGTAATTATTTTTAATGAGATAATTGTTGTTTGCTGACTCGCTCTTTCCAATTTCTAAGGAGCTTGTTGGCGCAACGGCTAGCCTGATCGGGTTGCGATTTTGTAGTTTATGCAACGTCTCTGGATGGGTGACCGAATTGAAACTAACTCTACTTAGCGTGCTTCAGAGTAGACACTCGTTTCTTTGTCGTTTGTTTAGGTCCAGATAATTTTATTTATTTAATATCGAAGTTTATTGCTTGTTAGAAAAGCTTCTAGATCCTTTCAAAACCTATAAACAATCTGAATTGTGGCAATCCGTTTAACACGTTGGTTGACATTCACGCGACGTGACAAACAATTAAATTTCAATTGTGTCTGGGAATGGGCAATGCGAATAGATTAAACCCTACAATGGAGATAAGTTTATATTATTAGGCTAATACTAATATTACTTGAAAAGCTGACTTGCCAAAACAATAGAGTTGGCGCCAAGATAGATTTTTTAGTTTTTAATGTAGATGATTGTATTGTATTTCGTTTAGAGACTGTCCCCAAATTATAGAATAGACATTAATCAGGGGTGTGCATATCTCGGGACTTCCTGCGCTCGGTCACATTCACATGAAGGTTGCTTTTAGGTGGTTTATCTTGCTAATGATGTTTTACGATGTATCTCCATTCTGCGTTATCGCGCGCCGTCGGCTACGGTAGCCGGCGCACATTCTATTCTGACAACTAAATCTAGACTGTCCCCTACGCCGTTTGTAATAGGGTTCATTTTCGTTATGTTTTGTCGCAATAAAGTGAAGTAGCTTCTTCTCATTGACTGTATATTTGCCGCCTCTCATATCGGTGAGGCTACTTAATTAATTGACGGATTGCGGTAGCCCCTTTTTGTGCGACACCAAAACTCTTTTGTGAGTGAATTTATCTAATAGATACAGGAATGAATATTGGAATGAGCTGTTAAAACGGGAACATAAAATTTGGGGACATTTTAATGAATCTGAGTAACGTTCGCCTAAGACACGCAAAGGTTAATTAATTCTAAGATAGGCAGTGAACATCACATGGTCTGCTATTCTGATTTCTTATATTTAATTATATTATATATCACATTAATCTTTTGTTCTTTTTTGGATATGACTTACGTTATTTGGCATTTGTGAACCTAGTGAGGCCGACCTTATTAGCATGTATTTCTCCAAATACAATTTTTTATTTATTTTAAATAAGTATGTACACTTTAAAAATCGTAATTATGAATATGAAGACTAGTATCGTTTAGTAATACCCCCCAATACCGTTTAAGTTTTTTTGTAATTAAGAACAAGTAGTATAACCCACCAACCCGCATTGGGCCAGCGTGGTGAGTTATGGCCCAATATTCCCACGTGCTAATGTTCACGTGGGAGGCCTGTGTCCAGCAGTGGAACGTTTATAGGCTGATGATGATAATAAAGTTTAATAGACTTGAGCATGAAAGCCTACCACGCATGTTTTGTATCCAAGTGAAGACAGAGCGCTATCTATCATCGGATCTAAATAGAAACTTACATACGTAATTGAACAACAATTTAAGAGAGTTTATGCATTTCGGTTTCCCATACAAACTTAAAAGTCGAAATTTTCACAAACCATTATGCCAATTTCAATGACTCTTTGCATGCTAAAGTAAGATATAGAGATCTAAATAGTTTGTTGAAAACATTTCTAAAAAACGTTTAAATGACTGAGTTAATGCGATTTTAAACTTTCTATAGTGGACTTTAAATCGCACTCAGCTGAATAAACCTTTTTTAAAAATGTATTCAATAAACTATTTAGATCCCTGTATTTTGCTTTAGCATGCACAGTTTTATTAAAATTGGCTACTAGGTTTTTAAAAATTTCGACTTGGAAGTTTGTATGGGAAACCGAAATGCGTAAACCCTCTTAAAAGAACCATAAAAAATCATAAATTCATAATCTGAACAAAATTTGACTAACAAAACAACTATAGAAAATAAGCGACTGCCGTCAACGCTCACATCGTATCAACCCGTTCCGGCGATTCGGTAATAATCCCAATTGAATTTCGGGGTAGAACAAAAGCCGGCAACACGCCTGTCGACCGCATTAACGCCCCACCACAATAAATCCAGGAGGTCCGTCCCTACGGGGCTAATTACTCGGAGCCCGGTTGATATACTGTCTACTTAAGGCATGTGATGTATGGCCAGCCTCAAAGGGAACGACCGTGCCTCCGGGCCGATGCTACGATTATAACATGTTTAGGATAACGATTGCCGACTAGGATATCGGAGAAATTGCTCTGGCGTTTCAATTAAACACTTTAAGGAGCCCGCTGCTTGTTGACTGCCGACGTACAAACGTTTAAGGACATCGTTTTTAAAATAATGACGTCAACAGACAGTCATATGGTTAAACGGTCAGCTACGAAAGCGTAATACGTCATTACAAAAAATCGTTCATCCAAATTAAATTAATTAAAATTTTTTTAAAGAGAGTTTGCTATTGGTCGCATTTGGGCGGGCGGCGAGAAACTTACAGATTCTACAAGCCGTGAGACCGAAATTCCCCAGAGGGTTTCTGGCGGGAAATGGCATCTAGGGGGTTCGAGTCGGTTAACTAGAGCGGAAAATATTTGAAGAAGTTCTTATGTGTTTAGCTACTTTTGTTAAGTAGCAAGGCGCGTGTTTTCTAGTCTATTTCAATAATTGTGCATCATTTAAATACATACCTTAAAATTTAAACAATAATCACATACACAGATAAAAAAGATACATAAAACTATAGGTACTAAACTATAATTTGACTCTTGTCTAATCTTTGATGCTTTCAACTGATTACGAAAACATCAAACATTATTGTATTTTACCAATATAACGCATGTAAAACTGCTTACTACCTCAATACGCGGAACAGTAACTAACATTATTGTATTTTACCAATATAACGCATGTAAAACTGCTTACTACCTCAATACGCGGAACAGTAACTAACATTATTGTATTTTACCAATATAACGCATGTAAAACTGCTTACTATCCCAATACGCGGAACAGTTACTACCAAAAAATATACCTGAATCTGTAATTTCTTTTAAATCGACGTCTAGTGAGATGTTCCGAATTGTCCGTTGACAATAGCGGTTGCTAAGGGTGACAAAGACCGCAATAGCTCACATGATCTAGATTAGTGACGAACATTGTGTCGCCAAAGGGTTGCTCTTTGTTGGCGGACAAACGCTGCGCCGCACAATGCACCCGCTAACATCTCGATGCGGTTCTATGTATTATCATAAAAATACATATAAACCTTCATGGTTACCTATAAAGTTATCAGAGATCGAAATTAAAAAAGTAATGTGAAAGTACTGTCCCACAGCTCGGCAAAGGGATTGTAATGAAGTCTTTGCTACAATTTATAGGAATTAGCTTAATACCACACTTGCCAAATGGAACCTGCGTCTCTCCTGGTGATCTCAAACCTCCATCGTGTCTCAGTTGGTTGCCTTTTAACTGTTATGCTCCATCAGTTAAGAGGAATGATGTAATGCCCCTCTCTTCTCTCCTGTTCCCAGTGTCCTAAATAAATCCGATCTTGTTCATGCTATACCCATACACTTGTACTTTGTACTTCTTTATAAATATTCCAAATCAATTGCATTCTTCTTTGCAATTCGATCTCTCTCTATCGTTTCATGATTTTTACGATTAAAGATCATAACTACACTATAATAGCACTTGGTGCTGTTGTCTTTCGTCCGGCCAGTAAGTGTTCCGGGGGCCGCCCCCCCCCCCCCCCTCTCACAATTCCTATCCCTTCCTTATTCCTTCCCTATTCCTTTCTTAAAGGTCGGCAACGCATCTGCGACTCCTCTGGTTTTGCGGGTGTCCATGGGCGGCGATGATTGCTTTCCATCAAGTGATCCGCCTGCTCGTTTGGCTCCTTCTTACATAAAAAAAAACATATTAATTTTAATAAAAAAACAAATCTTCGAAAGCGCGATTCTACGAAAGCGTAAGTTAGCGAAGTCAACTGTGAAAATGCTTTTACAAATCTTAGAAAAACCATAAGCAATAATATTTCAAAGGGAAGGTGTTGGTGCAGAGATGTAATCTGCAACCAACTTCGACCGCAACAATAGTACGATACGATCAAAACTCAAGCATCAGCAGACGAATTGTTGGCGCTCGTATCTTTCAAAATCTGTAATGTGTTTACAAAACATGTCATTTTTGTAGTACATTTGTAAACAGTGCTTTGTACCGTGAAATTGATTCTTTGATTCCGATATTTACGCTGAATCGGAGAAATGAGTTCGGGTGTGGTCAGTCGACTCTACAGGCATACATAAAAGATTTAAAAAAACATTATCGCTTAATGATAGTGTATTATTCTTTTAGGTTTCACCAAAATGTTAATGTCACCCGAAAAACCAGTAATAAGAACATTTATCACGTAATCGGGTAATAAAAGTCAACTTTTTGAAACAATCTCCAATTGTGATTCTGAACAAATTTCTGTTTACTACGCCATAAGTTAGCGATGTGTCAGCGGAGTTATCGTATATAAAATCATCGACAAGTCTTTTGAGTGACAACGTCGATTCAACGAAAAGCGCGAGTGACTTTTTACAATAACGCTACATTATTAATAAAATTAAAAATTTCTTACTTGAAATGTAATCTCAACTTTTACGTATTGTCATAAAATAGCGATATCTCCCTGTCTGCAAGTTAAGATTTAAAATAATAAAATTGTGGGGTCCGCGGTCACGGGGTGACCCTAGCTAGATCATCAACCAATAAACGTCCTACTGCTAAGCACAGGCCTCCCAAGTGGACAAAAGTACGTGGGATATTGGGCCATAATCCACCACGATGGATCAATGCGGGTCGGTGGGTTTTAACGACTGTCATCTTACGACAACAACTGGGACCAACGGTTTAACGTGACTTCCAAAGCACGGAGGAGCTCGAGACATTTTTAATTTGGACACCCATCCAGCGACCCGGCGTTGCCAAAGTTGCTTAGCGGGCAAGATCGCAAGCCGAATGCGCTAGCCGCTGCGTCATCAAGCTTCTCTCTCTAGATATCAATACAAAATTCATAAGTTTTAGTTTTAAGTTTGTTGACATCAATAAGGGCATGGTACCAAGTTATTAAGTGTTTAAAATCATGTTCCAACTAATTACATTATTCGCTGAAAATGAACGAACAAAAAAAAGAAAGTGTCATAAATAAATTAAGACTATACAAAAAGTTTCAATTAAAAAATAAAAATAAAAAATATGTAAAAGCTTCCTCGTTGGACGTTACAGCAGATGAATATAAAGTGTCGTACAGCAATAATCGCTTGAATCCAGTACCGGCACCCGGGCAGATGTGTCCCGGCAAGGTGTCCACCGCTCAGGTGCCATCTAGTGGCACAAGCCATGCCAGCGTACAATCGAGTGCAACAGTCATCAGAGTTTATTGCTATAAATATTGTAAAAATAATTTTAACGCAAATTTTGTTGTAAATAACAAATTGAAATATTAAGATCGGGTATTGATGACGTAATTGCTGACATTTTTTTTTCAAAGCTAAAAAGTAAATAGTATTGATAAATTCAGGTGTGCTAGATAAATCCACGGTAGCTTAACTGAAAGTGCACCTGATCCGGATTGTCAAAAGGGTGCAGGTTCGAATCCTGCTTGTGGAAATTCTTTCAACATTTTTCAATTTTGTAAATCATCAGTGTTTTAATTTTTTACTCCATAACCAAATACCTACCTAATACCCATCAATTGTAGCGATGACTTGACTTCATTAACGGAGGCCTTTGCCATGCAGTGGGACAGTTGACAGGCTGTACCTACCTTTATGTCCATAAAATATTAGAACCTATCTATAATCAGGTCCAATTAAGTATACTAATTTGAGGAGTGAATAACATTAATTGGCTAACAAAACAAAGTATTCACAATTTTTGTAATTATGACTAGTGTCACTCGGTATTTTACTGTTTCGTAAGAGATTTTAACGAGAAAACCACTAACAACGGTGTATTTCTCTCAAGAAATAGTAAATTAGTTTAAAATAAAAAGGCGTCAAATGCGAAAGTGGTTTGGTTTGCTATAGATAAATTTTCTGTACTTCTTAAAAAAATTAGCAGGTAGATACGGTATCCAATATATAAGTTTAGTAATAAGATTAAAAATTGCCATGTAGGTCACGCTTGTATGACACGAGAGACATGTAAAGATTTAATATTGTTCCAGACTGATAAATAACCGAGAGATATAAGTCTGATCTATTTAACATAATATTTAAAATAATATCAATCGTCTGTTTGCGACTGTATTGCGCATCTTTCTGAAGATTTTTTCGACATCCGGCCCGAAATACGCGGGAATGTGCGAAAGTAGCACGAGACAATAAAAACTCGTCATATTTTCTTTATTACTGTGTTAAAAAGCATGTTTTTGAACTCCGGGAATCATGCATTGACAACTAAACCCCACAAGTAACTGTCACATAAAATCGAATTATCGATTGATTATTAGAAAATTGCCTTTTTTAGAGATGAAGAAACTGGAACCAATTTGTAACTTAATAAAAACGAAAGGAAAAAAACAACGTGCTGTGAATTAGTGTAGATCTATAACAGTTTAATATAATCAACAATAAAAACACAAACATTTAATATCCATGTTTACTTTATATGAACAATATAAATATTATGTCCTAATAATTCCTATGTACAAAGTTCACTTAAATGTCTTAATAATACACATAGGTACGTGTACATTAACAAAAACTTTTTCGAATACAATGGGATGTTCCAAGGTGTATCGAACGCCCTCTGCTACGAGTAAAAGACATCAACGAACGCCAAACCCAGATACAAAAAGTATCCATTCATATAAATCTATCTATCGATTCATTCAACAAAGTCTTAATCGATTTTTTCTACTGTTATGTTATAGTTCTTAGCAACATGACAAGCACCATAACCATATGCTCCAGATGACAACCCTCGTGCCATTACGCAACAAGCGGTGAAAGCTGCAATCATCGGCGTCGTCAATTGAAGTACCGATTGAATTGAATCCTTTTAGCCCTTTCTAGCGGCTGCACGGTCAAATTATCACAGGACGTTTGCAAAAACCCATTGAGCACCCTATCCTTTTGTGCAACCCAAAACTTTCGGAGGAGTTTGTGCAATTGTGCCAATTGGCGTACGCTACGCCAGGTGTATCAACTGATGGAGGTATCTATGTTTATGTTGTCAATGACTTTTAATTTGTTGCAGTTCAGCTGCTTGCAAAATGAATTTCTTTTATTTCAATACGTAGGTGCAGGTATGAAAAACGATAGTTGTTTTACGTGATTTTAGTAAATACTAAATAAGTGTAGAAATCTTTGGCCCTTAATACGTATCGTACTTAAACATTAGCCACTTGTATAAAGGGCGTATAAAGAGGCGTCTCTTTCTAAAAGTATTAGTGAACAGTGTGAGCATCTGTTTTAGACATTGTCTAACTTTAGACATCTTTTTGTGGTAAGACATTTAAAGGGTTTGAAGACTCATAATTATTCATAATCATTTAGTGGCCCCACTGCTGGGGCATCTGACATGAATGACAAATTTGAGCCCAAGCCCTCACGCTGGCCTATTGCAGATTTGTAAGTCTTAACTTTGCAGGCTTAAATTATGAAGTCACCCTATAACCCAATAAATAACTATTTGGATTCAGCCATTTCGAATATGGCATTGACAATGTATTGGGTGCCAACACAGGAATGGTCCCAAATAGAGTAACGCAAACATTCCCTACAAATACAAATATTTCTTAATGTGACGCTCTTCGCCTACAACCATTAATGTTCCCGCTTTCCCTATTAATTCGTCAGCATTTGAATGACAATGAAACAGGCGTTAAGGCAAACAACCGACAGACGGGTCAAAATATTTTATAAGGCGACGTTTACACTGGTGTTAACGAGGCATTCCCCTATAAAAGTTTTGTGTGCACACATAAATCTTCCCCTTAAGAGTGAGAAGGCGACGTCTCAATGCGAACGTATAAATATTGTGTATTAATGAAATATCTTTACTGCACTGTAAAATGTAATAGCGCCCTAGGAAGGAATTAAATCTGTGATTTACTAGTTTATAGATATCGACTGAATCTGGACGCTCGGTTTCGTTAATTGCTGGCGAACGATGAGTTAGTTACACGAAATATCAAAACTGAATGTGTGTTTGAAAATTTCAATGTTTAAAAATAGAACTCTTAATATTACCTATTCAATTGGACTCTACAATGGCTCTCATAATGAATAATAATAATCATTGTGGATCATAATTAGTGAAAATTGAAAACACAATGACTTTTGTTTTTATGTTTTAGTTTGATAATTATAATATTTTATTTTATAGGAACTATGTGGTTGCTTCTATTTATATAGAATACTACCAACCCGCCTGTTTTCTTTGGTGTCATAAATGCGACTAACGGACTAAAGACTAAACATTATATTCAACAGTATAGAGCGGCGATGGTATCACCACCACCTATCTCGCTGAGCACATGTGCAGTTATTATTCGGCAAAGAGTAGACTGAGGTTGTGCACTGTTTTGCTGTCCCTATTGACAGTCCCTATCTACCGACCTCAATAGATAGGGTATCGCAACTGGAACTACGGGTCCGGTTGTGTTTTCAGAGGTACTACGGGGTTCCGGTTCTAGCCCCCCGCTGGTCGTGCCTTTAACCAGGCGCCTCCGGCGGGATCCGGACATGGGTTGGACTCGTAGTGGCATGTGGTTAGCTGTAGAGCTTGGGAATGTTCGTTTGTCCTGGTATTGTGTGCCAGGACTTCCAAACTCGTGCACAGCGAGCGGGGCCTAGTAGCGGTCTCTGAGGGGCCAGAAGCGAAAAGTCCTGCGGGGAACGTGAGTTTCCCTTATAGTTGGCAGCTTTGTCCGGTGGTTTTCATTGGACATTGGTGTTAACATCTCCGGTACTAGTCTGGATAACTAGTAGAGACGGCCTCCTAGATGCCGTAGGTCTCCGGTCCAGCCAGCCGCGTAGGACGTGGGAACTGGCTAGGCTCCCGGATGGGTTCCGAGAAGTGAGTGTGCTTACTACTCCGCTACCAAGGTGGACACTTGGGAGTCGACTTTAGAGTCGACGACCCTAGCAGTGGCAACTGCGAGTTGTGCCCTTCGTGCAACGAGAAGTGAGCGAGCTCGACAGCTCCGGCTACCTATCTGGACAATAGGCAGTGAACTACACGTGTTCACGGGGATACTCTCCCGAGACACTAGTCTTATGAGTACCGAATGAAGAGCGCGCTGCGGCGGGCACTAATTTGGCGTCAAGACCTAACGTTGGTGGTCTCCTGCGCGAGTGTTCTACTGGCGCAGGGACGTCTGGCACTTCTTGCATAACCTAACGGTTGGTCTCGAGGTGCCAGTACAAATAAACTTAGTGAATTAAGGAGAGGGGATGTCCCTATTGACTGTCCCTATCTACCGACCTCAATAGATAGGGTATCGCAACTGGAACTACGGGTCCGGTTGTGTTTTCAGAGGTACTACGGGGTTCCGGTTCTAGCCCCCCGCTGGTCGTGCCTTTAACCAGGCGCCTCCGGCGGGATCCGGACATGGGTTGGACTCGTAGTGGCATGTGGTTAGCTGTAGAGCTTGGGAATGTTCGTTTGTCCTGGTATTGTGTGCCAGGACTTCCAAACTCGTGCACAGCGAGCGGGGCCTAGTAGCGGTCTCTGAGGGGCCAGAAGCGAAAAGTCCTGCGGGGAACGTGAGTTTCCCTTATAGTTGGCAGCTTTGTCCGGTGGTTTTCATTGGACATTGGTGTTGACATCTCCGGTACTAGTCTGGATAACTAGTAGAGACGGCCTCCTAGATGCCGTAGGTCTCCGGTCCAGATGGCCGCGTAGGACGTGGGAACTCGCTAGGCTCCCGGATGGGTTCCGAGAAGTGAGTGTGCTTACTACTCCGCTACCAAGGTGGACACTTGGGAGTCGACTTTAGAGTCGACGACCCTAGCAGTGGCAACTGCGAGTTGTGCCCTTCGTGCAACGAGAAGTGAGCGAGCTCGACAGCTCCGGCTACCTATCTGGACAATAGGCAGTGAACTACACGTGTTCACGGGGATACTCTCCTGAGACACTAGTCTTATGAGTACCGAATGAAGAGCGCGCTGCGGCGGGCACTAATTTGGCGTCAAGACCTAACGTTGGTGGTCTCCTGCGCGAGTGTTCTACTGGCGCAGGGACGTCTGGCACTTCTTGCATAACCTAACGGTTGGTCTCGAGGTGCCAGTACAAATAAACTTAGTGAATTAAGGAGAGGGGATGTCCCTATTGACTAGTCTCATACTAACCCTTTGGGCATAATAGTTGTAACAAGGCAGCTTAAGCCTTGTTAGTTTTTGTGACCTCCTTTGTGAATGCCATTCCTTTAAATCTAGTTTTAAATTTAAAATTCAAATATTTACTTGCATTCTCTGTCTAGCCTCTGTTTTCATTAGAGCTCTACTCTTTGGTGTAAATTGAGTTCAGATTCATCCGCGGAGCTAGAATGAGCTCCTTCTAATTATTGTTTTCCTTCCGATTTATTGTTATTGCGAACAGTGCATTATTATAACTAGGCAGTTCCAGGCATACGTCCTGATAATAATAATAAGTTATAACCTAAACCTTTACCTAGTCGTGTGTGTACTAACGCTTAAATTGTGCTTCATATAATAACTAACCATTTATTTAAAATAATATACGTCTGAACTCATCGTGCTTTTATCTTCATTCTACTTCTTTTCATCGTGTCACTCCTCCGTTCCTCCGCGACGTGACATAGTCGTGATTGTATATACGTATAAGTATTTTATAGTCATCTTTACCTGATGGAAATCAAAAAGTGGCAAAAAAGATGTCTTGAAGGAATTCATCAATAAAGTTTTTATCAAAATATAACTCAAGATAGTCGCGATTGTAACGTAAAAAGACAATGCTCTCCCGCAGATTCAGTATCGCAATCCGTTTTTTGTTCAATCCCTAATCTTAGTTCGTCGCAAAAGTATTCGTGGCGACCCTTTCATTATCTTATCAATTGCGGTTTCAATGTTGATAAGTTTTGTTGTCACCTCGTATTCAGTAACAATTTTAACCTTTGCACCAAAATCGGAATTTCCCAAAAAGAAACGAGAATTCCTTGTAAGTGTTTCTTTTAATAATTTGGATTTAATTTAACAGGGATGTCTACATCTATCTACACAGACTAATATACTTTATAAAAAAGACAAAATATATATTTTTTTAATCTTACTTATACAATTAATAAATAAAAAAAGTCTTTCAGGTAGACAAAGAATTATGGGTACAGTATCTATTAGCAATGCTTTACTTCTCATAGTGTTAAAAAGTTTTGAGACCCTGCTAGTGAAAATAGGAGACTAGGCTAATCCTTAGAAATAAGCTTGACGTACATGCAATTTTAGATATATTATTTAAACCACCAAAAACAGGCACGTCATTATTGGACACAACGGCTTTACGCGACGAAAGTGTTAAAATCCGATAAAATGTAGGTCGTTTGCTTAAGTGACTGATAACGTATAAGCTTGGTTTTTTTTTAATTAACACATTAACAGATACCTTAATCTGTGTGGCGCCAGTACTGAGTCCAGCCCTTTGATAAGGCCCGGACATCTTTATCAGGGACTGCCCTAAAGGTAAACCGATAGAGGATAATAACGCCATGCAAAAAAATCCATCGATCCTACTTTAATTAATGGTCTTCCGAGATAAATTGTTTTAAAATTTGGACCACCCTGCGCAAACAGTTATGCGCCGTTAGATATTTTACGCAAAAAGAGTTTAGTATCAAGAATTTTATTAGATGTGACAGTGTTTTATTGTTTTTCATTATAAAAGGAGATTCGAAAAGGAAGTTATTTTTTATTTGTATTCTTAAACTGGAGTTTTATGACTTATTTTACGAAGATACTAAAACATAATTTTGCATTTGATTCAGATCAAATTAAATCGTCGGCGTCGTCGCCTGTTTGAAAGAAAAGTGAATTGAGGTATTTTTCTTTATTTTGTCTCTATAAAAGAAAGGGAGGCTAGGAAGCAACACCTTTACTCAAGTTCCCGGGAGGATCTTCTCAGTACCTACCAGGTCTCCCATCGTAGACATACGAACCAATCAATGGCATAGTAAATTTTATAAGAGCTCACAATAAAGCCTACAATTTTGAAATTGAACACAAAAACGTAAACATTTTGAATTTCGTAATATACGTAATTATAACGTCCGTCCGTGTTTATTTTCACCCAGATTCATTCATTCCATAAGTACCAGCACTTTCAATGAAAAAAAACGAGATTCGTTTAAGTTCCTTCCCATGTCTACAATTCGTACGGATATTGCAGCACGGCACACATTACATGGTAATATAATTACCGATCCACGTGAGACCGTGAACCGTTTCCTACGGCAGCGACCGCCATAAGGCACTGCGATAAATCACACAAACAACCTGTGTGATTTATACGCCTTAAACGGATAATTATGTCCGAATAACCCGTATGTATGCGTATGTGTATTCGCATACAGATATCGATATTTGAGGAGCGAGATGGTGCAGAGGCTTACTCGTTTGGGTTGCGATCTTGTAGCTTCCAGTCGACGGATGGGTGACCAAATAAAAATGACTTCGGTCCTTCAAACGGGGCGTGAAAAATCACTTTGTGGGCCGGTAGAGTCAGAGTGACCTAAGCTTCGTCCCTTATATGCTCTTCTCTGCACCAGTTGTCCTCGCGTTCGGACTCCACTTCCATTTAACATAGTAATACTTATAACAAGTGGAATGGAGTAATTTGCCGGGCATACTCGTACAGTCAGTTGCAAGAACGATTTTTAAAGTTAATCCTCAATAATTATACATATTGCTGTTTTTTTTTGTACGCTAAACGCAGAAAAAGACAGCAATACTTTTAATGAAGCATCAACTTTAACCCTTAATTAGTCGCATGGGGTCAAAGCAGTTTCGCATTAAAAAATTAAGCACTTGCCGCTGCCCGGATTTCCCCGCGCCCCCGCTAGCTTAATAACCCGCGTCAAAGTGTGTATTCCTGTAGCGACCAAGGTACGGGAGTGGAAGGATACGTCGCTGCGCTCTTATTAATGTCTATGTCTATGTATAGTTTAATGTAATGTGTATGTGTTTCTTTTAAATCTGTTGTTCGTGTACCGTGCACCGACAGGCCCCGCCAGAATACCAGCGTTGTTGCGATACGTTCTGTTCGCAACAACACAAGCTGAGGCGGGGTCTTGATTGACAAATTGTTTTTTTTGCATGTGATCTGTTGTTACAATTTTTTTCGTTGTCAATAAATGTTTCTGTCTTTCTCTCTCTCTCTCTCTCTCTCTCTCTCTCTATCTCTCTCTCTCTCTCTCTCTCTCTTGAGCGGAGACCCCGTGCGAGTAATTACGTTACATAATATAAATGATAGGAAAGTACCAACAAAATGTACAAAATGTGCAAAGTTTGTATACAATAATCACTCTGAAATATATTGTAAAAAGTGTAATAAAAGTGTTTCGGAGAGTTCCTAATAACAATTTAAAATTTTAAACTTGATTTCAATCTAAGTACAAATTGTTGATATTCGTTACTATTTTAATTTAGCTTGGTTTTGTTTAATACGATAATAAGTTAATGTTATTTCTTTTAAAATAAAGTACTTTTATCATAAACTGGTATTATTTACTTATAAATTTAATAAATAATAAAAAATATTTCTACAATTTGGGGTCACCTGTGCAAGCAGTTATGTAATTTTCTTCATGCGAGTAATAAAGGGTTAAAAATCATTCCTGTCTGTTAATATTAAAAAAATACAAAAAAAAAACTTGAGTTAACCCGTAATATTAGATTATTTGCGTTAAAAAACGCTCAAATAAACTCAAAGATAACGAAACGAAAAATTCTAAGAGGTTTGATAAGACACTGTTGCTATAAAAACATAAAGTCAGAAGCGTTGAAAAATTTCGTCGGTCTAACCAGATTGCAGAGGACGCGGGTTTGATTCCCGCCTGAGGTAGACATTTTTCAAGGTTATCTTTGAGTTAGCCCGTTGGTATTGATTGTTGTCGTAAGATGGTAGTCGTTAAAATATACGGGCCCGTATGGGAGGGACTAGGTTTCAATTTCCTCATATGTGCTTCTTTAGATGGGATAGTCTGAGCCAAACAGTAGGACGAACATACATGCATAAAAATAATTAAACTTCATTATACTCGTTACTACACGGCTCTTAGTTGCTGTGCTAACTCAAAATCAAACCTTAGCCAGCAATGAACAATTAAAAATCTTTTACTCGTCGTCGGTGGTTAACAAAAAGGTAATAATTAAAAATGAGTTTCACTCTATAATTAGATCGGTAAAAAAATCATGGCCATATTTCACGGACAGTTACAAACTTGAAATATTAGGGCAATTATATAGAAAGAAAAAGAAAAAATATATAAAGACAAAAGTCGCTAGCCTAAGGCTACTTTGAGGAGGGCCACTGTTTAGATCAAATTTGAAGAGTTTTTTGCTAAATTAGATTGGCTACAAAGCATAATGTGACCAGTAACTTTTATCCTCAAAAGTTGATAGCATTAAATTACGTGTTTATAAAATATTTTGCTACTCTTTAAGCTGTTGTAGTATGTGCAGTTTTTAGGGTGAATTCGACCAAACTGGAATAAGACTTACTCCGAGATTAGTCTATACAAATTCGGCGTTTAATCTAGGTATAAGACCTTATTCCAGTTTGGTCGAATCCACTCTTAGTCCGATAGTCGCCTTTTACAACATACAAGAGAAGAGAGGGGATAGTAGTATTCTTTCACCGCTACGCGACTCGGTTATGCCAATTGTTAAGTAAGATTAATTTCATCTAACGCAAGCCGCCATTCAGTTACACACTTCAGTCAAAACAAAAGATTTCATTCTTTTAGAATTTTAATTACGCTCTTACATTTATTTTGCTAAATACTTTTGATAAAAATATAGTTTTTGTATCAAAGCGTGTTACTGCCTTTAACTCACCTGTCCACTACTCTCCTTTAGATCCTAAACTTATGATTTATGGTCTGGAACAGTTTAGACTACACCAAACGCCGCTATTTAACATACTGGATAGATTTGCATATAATTTGCAGCATTAGAATTTTATATCTCGTGATATACCGTATCGGGACCAGATGTTCCAAGGATGCTTTTAAATGTCCAGAAACGAATGGTTTTCTATATGTAACTTAAAAAGAAAACTAATTTGTTTCTTAAATTTTTGGAAAACATTTTCTAATTTTTTTCAATTATTTAACCATTGTTTAATACAGAAAACATACCTATCATAAATTATCCTCTTTATTAGATAATTAAAAATATATTTTAAGTGTATTGACAGCTCTTTGGTATGTCTTTGACTATCGTCTGTTACATTTGTCATTTACACTTTCGGTTGAAAATAAAGACATTGTGCGCTAATGATTTTAATGTGTTATCATTAGGTATACATAGGATATGATAGGATTGTTAATTTGCACATAAAATGTTTTTCATCATCATCATTCATTTGGCCTTTTCGTCTATAGCAGACGATTTAACGACGATGTTCTTATAAATCCTTAAGAATTGTATAACAATGTAGTAATATGTAATATATATGTTCATATATATTACATATTCATGTTCTGTTATATATATAGTAATATATATAACAGAACATGAATAATCTTTTTCTTACCGCAACCGCAGATTCATTATCTGTCTTATTTGTTTTTCAATTTCAATAAATTAACAATTTTTGTTAACCCAATGAAAAAAATTCCAACCCAATTTTAATTCTAGACTTTTTATACAATAAATCCACTATAATTTAAACACCAGATTGATCTGTAGCCATTAATAAATTTAAATGCACTCAGTGCAGTTAACAATGATCTGTAATGCGCTATCGATGGAGGCAAATAACAAAAAGTATACGCTCCGTAGCTCCGTAGACGAGCGGATATTCTCAAGGCGAACGTCCACGGTCCCACGGTGCAGCCTCAATCTGACAATATTAATATTTAAATTGTTTAAGTTGCCACTAATAAACTGTGCTTTGGCGTTCGCACAACGGAATGTATTTTAAGAGGGACTGAGATGAAACGTTTCAGGCGCTTAGCTGAGTGGTTCATTCTTTTGCGGTTGACTCTTTAGCTCTTTATTTGTGGAGGGTAGATGTTGAAATATTTTTTTTTGTAAGTGAGTATTGTGGTTTGTGACCACCCATAGGAGTTGTCGTTATTTATCATTAATTACTTTAATCAGTTTATTTTAATATAATAAAAACTTTTCCACTCCCACTACAAGTATCTAGTCCAGGTTAGGGTTCTTTCAAAACTTGTTTTATTGGTTATATAACGGATAAACATACTTATTATATGTAGAAAATACCCAGACCCATAGAAAAACAGTTATTTCCAAATTGACCCGACGGGGATTTGAACCCCTCCTACATGATAACATAACGCGACGCCAGAACCGGTGTGCTAACTACTCGACCACGACGATATCATATTGGAAATTACTTTTTTATCAGTAATCGGTAAAAAATAAGTAAGTTAGATTTATTAAATTATTGTGGACGCAGTATGCCAATGTAAAAGTGCATTACAACAATTCAACTTTTGTTTATGTAAATGTTGAAAAGTGTTTTATGTATGTTGAAATGTTATTATTTTTGAAAAAAAAAACAGCAATTCTTGAACTTCAGGTGAAAATCGAATCCACGATGTTCGCCATAAAACCACTTGTATCCAAATCAATCCACATTCTCCTTTAGTTTTTCGATAGTTTTGATATAAGTCGATGTTTAAAGTCTTTCCCTGTCATTGATAAACGTTGATTAAAGTTACACTTAGGATTAAATTGACGCTGTCTCTATCTGTCTTCTTTAACAAAAACGAGACAGCATCACTTTAAACCGAGGTATAATCATATGGCAATTTTTATTAATAAGATGAAGATTGATGATATAGGTTTGATTCCATTGTTTTATTTTTGATAATGGTTAATTTTTTATTTACGAACAGAAATACACGTTTAAATTTAAACTTTTTTAAAGTCATTTTTTCATTGAAATAATATAAAAGACATTTATAATAATTCGGTATTTTTAAACGAAGCTAAATTTAATTAAAACTAATCAAAATTTCTTTGTCATACTCTTAGAAGCTGGGTTAGCGAAAATCTTCGACTTCTAAGACTATCATTCATTTCGAATCTGTAATGATTAATTTGATTAATATTCCACAGATACGGTACGTATTGTTTATCTTACATCCGATGTACATGGTTGCTAAATATTATCCAGTGTCGAGTACATACTTATGTGAGGAGGTTCCTGGATTTCTGCTACCAAGGATAAAGGCTCCTTACTGCCAAGCTCGACCGTACACACGAGCAAAGAGTATAGGTAACGACTCAATTCCTAGCGGGTTACAGTACTCGGTTTGTTGGTTAGTTTTAGCGTCTTATTTAGATAATAAGACTAAGGAGTTTGTTATAATTCGTATTGTACTGTGTACTGCCCTCAGTTCAATATGAATTAGGCATCACCATCATACTGTGCAGACTATCAGACTATCAGCACTCGTACCAAAAAAATTGGCAAGTCGTTCCTCTGTAAGACCATTCGGCTTTGGAACTCTCTGCCGGCGCATGTGTTTCCCAGCTTCTATAATCCCGGGTCTCTTAAACGGGGCGTGAAACGGCATTTATGCAGGCCGTCATGAATGGGTGCGCTTGTTACCGTGCTTGTTGCACAGTGAGGTGCGCTCTCATTATTTTGGACTACATCGGCTGCTTATACTATCTGGCAAGATGCAGTCACTATGACGTGTTACATAAAAAAAAATGCTCAGCGTGATAGGATAGGACTGCTATCCCCAAATAGTCAGAGACTAGGAAATGAAGACCTCTGAAGCTTTGCTACAGTCCACTTTCACATAATAACAAATGCACGTGTACTCAGCGTGAATGCAGTGAGCCCGCCCCCTGCTCTTTACTGATATATGTATGTGCAGTCTTCAGTCCATATTAGTCGCCTTTTACGACATCCAAAGGAAGAGATTGGTTGGACATATTCAGTTTTTGAGCCGACACCACACAGCTTATTAATATAACATTTGAATGGAATTAAGCAGTACTTTGGTGCTGTTTCCTCAACGTATTTTCTTTTGTCGGAATCATAGACAATGGAAAAGTGTGGCCTCTACCTACCCCACTAAGAGACGGTATGTAAAGTATCTTCGTTCGTTCGCTCTTCGCTCAGATATAGACGTAGATTCAAAGTGAGAACTTTGTATCTGTCTTTATACCTAAGAAGTTTACCGTCTCAGTCCACTGTGTGTCTCCATAGCTCGGGGCTACCACCAACCTCCCAGGAAGCTCAACTCAACGCGCGAATAAGAAATAAATTCCCAGGCAACCGTAACAAAGCTCAAGTAAAAAGGAAGCGTGCCGTAGGCCACGGCGCGGCGTAGTAAGCCGAGATTTATACGCGTGCCTTGCGCGCAACGAGAAAAAATGGGAAGACAAACCGTAAGAAATTCACAATACCGCGTTGAAAAGGGCAATTTATTATGCGCTATTACTCAGTATGGTACGGATTAAAGAGTTTGTACCAATGTCTGATTGCTGAACCAGATCGTATATTGGTAAAATTTATTGTCTTTTTTATAGTATTTATAAGGTCCATATTTTTTTTTACATAATTAATGTAAGTGTGTAAAAAAACAACCATCCTTTCGAATTAACAAAACATCTCCAGAAAATTGAAATTGGAAAATATTAATTGAGTCACTTTAATGTTTTGTCTAAAGCATATTGCATTCTTTGAATAATAACATATAGAAGGTAAGTCCGCGCGCCCATTTTGAAGCACTTTTTTTGGAGCCAGATATGGCTCCAAACGCTGAGTTTTCAATGTACACTACGAAGTTACAAGCGTACGTGTACGTGTCGCCGAGCGCAAGCAAGTAATCGTCACGAAAGTGTGAATCGGTTTAGTGCTTCACTTTTGACAGAGCGCTTGTATGAAGACTATCTTTCTATACGTTATTAATCTAAGATTGCATTATTTAACAACTTGTCATTCAACGTTAATTCAAAATAGTTATTATAGAAGTTACAGTAATCTTCTTACTTAAGGCAATTACGTATTTCTTGAGAGAACTATTAAACCACAGCTTCATAAAACGATTTAAGTCGTTAACACTTAAAACAAACTATTCTCTATCAGTGCTTATAATAATAAAGTAGCGAACACTCAATTAAAAACTTACAAATTGTATTAGGTGCATATACCGAGACGAAGACAGAGCATAAATTAATATCGTAACAACATTTTGATTTATCGTCCGGCCAGCAAATTAGATGTCGATAAATCTCTCTCTTAGTCCTCATCCAATTAACGGCGACGCTTCACAAATAAATCAGTAGAAAATTGTATACCGTTCCGATGTTCAGTGACACTGTTTGTGGTGGAAGCGATTTGTCTTACAACACAGATAGAGATCAGTTCGACACTATTCCGACACCTATGTTGACCTGGTGTCACACCGGCAGACCACTGGGGGCAGCTAAAAAACTAACAACAGGTATTTCTTTGGAAACACAGTGACAAAATGGCGTGTAGATCATAGATAAATGGAAATTCGGTGTACATGCGGACGTGTCTCTTAGTATCTTTATTAGTGAACTTTCAAATTAGTTTCATGTTGGCACTAAAAAAAGTTTCAACAAAAAGAACGGAACACATTGCCACCCTGTTATTAAAAAAAACTAACGGAGGGTTCCAAATTGAAATATTATATACCTTTACAGAATAATTACGATTACATATTCTGTGGCTGCAGATACTGAGTTTTTTTAAATTTTTGTAGTTGCGTTCTGTAGTTGACATTTCACAAATAACTCGAACGAACAATGCCTTTATCCGTTTATCTCCGGATCCGACACAAATGTTTGTTCAAACAATTGTAGATCGCCGATAAGTTTCATTCCATACACGATTGCTGCTCACAGGCCT
Organism: Scoparia ambigualis; assembly: GCA_963921215.1. Lineage (NCBI taxonomy): Eukaryota > Metazoa > Arthropoda > Insecta > Lepidoptera > Crambidae > Scoparia > Scoparia ambigualis. The sequence goes on along the minus strand of OY992510.1, from coordinate 25,080,717 downwards.
CGTGCGTCTTCGAACTTTTTCAATGCTTTGTATGAAGCCGTTAAAACTTGAGATAATCTCATATACGAAGTGTTCTCGACTTGTTGCAATCATCTATTATAAATATCAAAATAGGCGACCGAAGTATTAAGTATGTACCAAGATTTATACTTGATAAGAATGTATAGGTAATTTTGACATAAATTTGATTTTATTTTGTGAAAAAAAATATTATTTTTTAAGTTATTTAAAATTTTAAACACATGCAAAGAAAAAAATACAAATTAAAAAAGCACTTCGAAAACCTATACTTTTGAGGTTTATTAGTGAGCGCTTTCAAGCTAGTTAAAAAAATAAAATAAAATAAAATAATAAAAAAATAACAGGTATTGAAACAATTAAATTAGAAACTATCAAATCAAAAATAACAAATTCAAACAAAACAAAAGTTATCAGTTGTCAGTCAGTCACTTGTGTAATAAAATAAAAAAAAATAAAAAAAAAATAACAGGTATTGAAACAATTAAATTAGAAACTATCAAATCAAAAATAACAAATTCAAACAAAACAAAAGTTATCAGTTGTCAGTCAGTCACTTGTGTTATAATTAGCATGAACGCTAGCAGGATAAATTGTATGTGCTTATGGCACTGTTACGGTTTATATTAAAAACTTAACACAAGAGGTCCCAAAACATATTAACCAATTTGTGGTAATAACAAAATAAGTTTTTTTATTGTACTAAGCGGTATCAGTCATTAATTTAAATAATAATAATTTATATATTGCAGATAACTAAGATCCATTTCTGTTAGTAACAATTTTTCTTATAAATATGTTAGTAAAGTACCTATTACAGAAATAGATTTAATTAAATTACAAAAATAAAATTACAACACAAAAACATGGTTACAACAAATACAATATTCTATTACAATTTAATTCATTAGATAACATTTACAAAAATAGTATTTTATAATAATTCAATAAAAATATAAACCAAAAGCAAAAAAAATAATTGTTATAAGTATTTTTATTTTTATGGTTAGGTATTAAAAATGTTAAGATTTGTCATTGTGTTAGTAAAATTGATCATCATCATTATCAGCTTATAAACGTCCAACTGCTTTGTCACATGGACAACAAAAAGCACGAGATTGGGCCATAACCCACCACGCTGGCCCAATGCAGATTTAACAATTATTATTTTTATATCCCTACATGCTAAATTACAAATTGCGTCTAAACTTAATTTGCTAACTCATGTACCCCTAATCAAAGCTGCTGTAGTCTCATACGAAGCAATAAGTCGGCGTCTCTTCAGAAATTCAACAACAACAACCAAATATCATTTTAATCACATGCTTTTATCGAGAGCTGCAATTTATTGTTATAAAGCCGGTAGTTACTCTCGGACATAAAATTATTCTAACCAATCGAGTCGTGTCTGGACGGGATGACACCCGAAGATGTCCTTTATGCGTTCGCCGTCGAGTCAAATGGAACAAGGACTAACGTGGAGCCGTATTAATTATATTCCTCAATTATGGCCTAGTGTAATTCAAATTATTCGCTTGCAAAAGGTACTGCCTTTTATGTGAATTGTTGTAGATTAATATGCGCTACTATAAAAGTTTCACAGACTCACCGCAATGTTTGTCGCAAAAAATCAATCAGATTTCCTAAAGGGAACTAGTAAGTTGGATTTTAGGGTAGTGTGATTTTGAGTGAAACTTCTTTTATTTGAACAACGAATTTTGCTACAGTTTTATGAAATAGCAATTTCAGTAAACTTTGTGTATGGACGAAAAAATTCTTAGATATTTAATAAATTGATTGATTGGACACTGATTGAATAATAAACGATTAATTTAATAAGACATTCAAAGTATCACATAAAAAATCGGTCCATAACCCACCGAGTTGGCCCAATGGCGGATTGGTGATTTTTAACCACTATCATATTGCGACGACAATCGTAACCACCCACTTAAGGGGATCCTGCACGAAATTGTGAAAATTTACGTATTTTTAGTAACTTGTACTATGCGGTGAATTAGTTAAATACATTAAAAGAACTTACGTAAGTTAGCCTGATCATTGCACAAGATCGTGGCCTTGTTGAAATGTTAAACAAATTCTTTATAACAAACAATAAATAAATCGAATGACTCCTAAAAACATTTTTTTTCGACAACTTTCTTAATTTTACGCATGAAACAATAATTTTTAGATAAAAATATTTGTATTGATATTTCGCAGGTCGCCCCCATCTTAAAAAAGTAAATTTTAATTTCTAACACAAGCGCGTGATGGTTTTGTACATTTCGCAGAATAAAAACACTGCTCCAATCAAATTACTAGGTCTGAAACTTCAAAGCGGAATAGTTCTAATTTTAAATATCAATATGATTGATTTTGCTTTGAAGTTCATTATGAGACTTATGTTAGGTTTTGCGATCGCGCGGCACCCTCTTAACGCGTCATCCAAAGCACAAAATTTTGTAATTTGCAATGGAAATAAACGTTTATATTGTCATTGCACGACACTGAAAAATGTGTATGCCGCGCGCGACTCAATAGTATCTGTGCCGAAATTTATCGCACCGTCCGTGTGTGCCTCGGGATACAAAGTAATAAGCAGTTAAACACACAGTAACCTCTGCTTATATATTTACGTAATTGTGAAAAATTGTTGCGTACCCACTAATGATTGGCAGGCGAGGCCCTAATCATTGTACCTTTTTCGTGAATGTTGCCAATGACCAACCATTTACGGAGAAAGTGCAAAAAAATGCGGAAGCCATTTGGGTAAAATGGTTAAACATTTTTAATCTGTGCGCCGTTGCTACAAAGTAAAGCAAATACCTAGGAAGGAGCGAATTAATATTTTCCATTTCCTGTTTGTTGAGTTTTTGGAGTGCAAAGTTTTTGCATTGCGGTGCGCGTACGCATCCGTGGGAGCAACTACCTGGCACCCGCGGCGTAGTAATTCCTTATAAATTGACATCGAGTGAGATATCCAGATTCGCTTCTTTGCCCGCTGTGCGCAGGGCGCGGGGGGCGGGGGGTCAACAATGGCCCACAATAGTTCACATGATCTAGATTAGTGACGGGTATTGTGTCGCCAAAGGGTTGCGCTTTGTTGCCGGACAAACGCTGCGCCGCACAATGAAAACATCTCGATGCCGATTCGCACGGGTTCTATGAAATTTCTAAAGAAAATAAATATAACTTTTGACAGCCGTCCGCGCATCGATGCTATCGTTTATTTGTCAGTTGGGAATTGAAAACACGGTATGAATGCAGTGAGCATTTGCAATTTTGTACAGTCATTTTTACTATTTCGTCAAATAACACCATCTTTCTCTTTTTATAAAGAAATTTAATATTTATAAATAACCGAAACTTCTTTGAAATATGTCTAAAATAATATCGCAGGATAGTGCAGTGTCATTTACTCTAAATGCTCCTAAAACTAATCCATTTATCAAACAGATTTTTTACAATCAATTATTAATAAAGAGCAACAACCACTGCTTTGTAATTAATATTTCTTAAGTGCGTGTAACCAGCAATCAAACTTTTAGCTAAATTAGTGGCTTTACAACGACAGGGGAGGAATAGATGTTGGAATGTGCCCTTTGAAATATTCTAATAGTTTTTAATAACACCACTTTTGATTAACATTAGACAACCGCTAATTAAACCACTTGGAAAGGGTTGCGCGTCCCTTGTAATAAACCCTGTGGGGTGTTTTGGTAAAGTGCCTGTAATCTTAATATAACAAATAAAAAAAAACTTTAAATCATAATTGGTGAAATTTATTAAATCGTAATAGTAACAGTCCCGACAAAATCTGAGACGCTCCCGTGAGTTCAGCTCTCCTGGACAAGTGGCCAACGCTCACTCCTTGTCTATTCGTAATTCGTCATAAGCCGCTGTGTACTGTACTGTGCCACAAAATACAGCAGTGAGCGCGCATTGTCAAATAGTCTAGGAGGGCATTTCCCTAAACCAAAGAGTAAATAGTACTGTATGAAAAATGCTAAGTACCTATTAGAAGTGTGTAATCGTACCAAATTGAAAGCAATAGTCTCTCCGGGAAACGGGCATAATGTGTGTATTATTACTACATACACACATACATACATATAATCACGACTATTATCCCCGAAGGGTTAGTCAGAGACTATGCAATGAGGACAGCAAAAGTCCACTTTTTACCAAATAGCGACTGCCCATTTGGTGAGCGTGACAGGATGGCGAGCCCATCGCTGCTCTATGGTGTTGGATGTATGTACAGTACAGTCTTATTATTATAACAGTAACACTTACACAATTTAAATGAAAAAAGCAAATAACTAAATCAACGAAACGCAATAAAAACATTTATCAAAATAGGAGCAGTTTAAGAAATTTAAAAAAAAATGTATTCGATAATTAACCTGTCCGCTTACGTCCACCAAGAGAGAAGTCAAAATATTTTATGGCCGTGTATGTTAACACTTTTGTCAATTGACATCGCCCACGCGAAACACAAAAGGCACCGATGTAAATCTCACCCTTTATACGACTCAGCCGACCCGACCAACCCCCTAAAATATAGATATGAACAAAGTACTAAACGCCATAAAACTTCTATCCCGCTCATTCATACGGGATTAGAAAAAATGAGCTACATTTCGAAAAATTCTCGTAACTTTTTAGGTGCAACCTGACCGCTGTCAAATTAATTGTGAGACTGCAGCTAAAAAATGGATGAGTGGGGCCCGAGCGCTGTCTTTGAGCACCCAAGGGTTGACAAAGTTTGAATGCGATTTGTCTTACCAACGTAGATGTAATCAGCGGACGCTTTTTCGCACCACATCTTGTTTATAACAGTAATATCTGTCAATCTGTTTTTTTCTACAACAAAATCTTACATTTTTTTGCTTCCATACACATTCAACACTGTGTTGGTTGTACTTTTATAGTTTTATTGCGGTTACGCTCAGCATAGATACACGATATCAGTGCGTGTTTCATTCAACCCTACCCTCCTAAATCAAGGGCAGCCCATTCATCACTGAAACGACACTTGTTGTTCGAAACCAATGCACTGAATGTTAATTAGTCGCATACGAAATACGACTCTAAAGTAAGTAAAATAGAAATGTATTTAATTTAAATAGAGTTTTAAAAGAATAAACGGCGGTGTAAGCATTGTGATGTACATTTATCTAATTAGATAATGCATAATTAAACAAAATTCCATTCTCGCCTATGGGTGGTAAAGCACTCTGATAATACTATCACGAACTTCGAATGAAAATTAAAACAAAAGAAAACTTTCTCTTTATCATTGTTTCTCTTTACTATAAACCTGATACATCGCGTTAGTGACAAAAAAAGTTAAAAGCAATTTAAATAAAGTGAACTTTTTTCCGAAAATGCAATGTAGGCAAAAAAAGACAGGCGGAAGAGGATGGGACCTTCCAATATTAGTTTTATATCTGCTCGAAAAAACGTCTGACACTCAAAGAGGGATTGTCAATCAGAATAACAATAATAATGGGGTCTTGAGAATTGTGAATCCACCAACCCTTTCGGCGTACGCACCTGATGCGGAAGCTATTCGCGTAGTTCGTGGGAACGTTCACTTGCACCGTAAAAATTGGTGCAAACCCAAATTCGATGTGCGTGTGAAAATCACCGGGCATCAAACCTTTTTACTATTCTTTGACTTTTCCCATCACAGTGCGGTATTTGTTATTGTCAATTATGTTGGGTAGATACTTTCCAAGAATTCGTTCAACGGTGAGAGATAATTTATAAACGAAATAGTTTATACTTACTACGATTATGTATGGTAAACAAAAAAGTCTGCTACTTTTAAAAGGATTTTTTTTTTAAATTGCATCAGCATTTGTTATGAAATCTAAACAAGTTTTTTTTTGTTTTAGAAAACTGAATTGCTGAAAAATCATTATTTTAATATTATAGAATTAATAAAATGTTAGTAATATGTTTAGTATTTTGATAGAATTGTATTCGGAATAGCCTTCGGTATCCTCGAATTTATCACAATACATAATTCAGATAAAAAGTATACTTACTCATTTAAAAATATTTATAAAAAAAATACTAGAATTAGTGACGCTATTACACATACCGATAGGTACTAACTATCTTCAAGCAACGTCAGTAACTGTCGGTCACGTCCTGAATACTGCCAATAATAAACGAATGCTATCGACCTTCGTGGCCACCACTCGATTGTGCATCATATTTCTTTGTGAAAAAGGTTAAATTTTCCATTCAGATGTTTCCTTCTTCGCCCGCATACACGAATGCAAAGCCACGCGCCACTGAATTAAAGATACGATATCTGTATTGCACTTGACTCTTGTGTTCTCCACGATTCACTTACCATACGACACTAAAAAAAGAACAAGTTCCTATATGTGATATGATAAGGCAACTACCTAACTGCTTAATGTATTTTACTGTAGAAGTATCTTGTCAATGTTTTATTTTTGTGCGGAGAGTTTGAGTATTGGAAAAGAATATTCTGCTTGCTTTTTTCAATTTACTGCCACTATCTCTTGTTCTATTAGTGCAAAGATAATAAACTTAAAGACAAGGCATTTGCGTATGCAATAAGTATGGCTTTATAAATACGTAACAATGAAGTGAAACTTTCATTTTCTCCTCCCAGTAGGGATCCTAATTATAGATCTTGATTGCATGGAAATAGTCAAGGTACCAAACTAAAATAAATATCAACTACTTTTTTGTAAATTTCTAGTCATTTTAAGGTGCGTTACATTTTAGTTAATAACCATTCACTTGGTGTTGATTAAAAGTTTAAATCTAATTAATGATATGTTTGATTTGTTTTTATCTTCAAAGAGTCATAGACAAAATTCAGCCCAAGACAATATTAACTAATTATAGTAGCGATACTTTTTAGTTTATTAACCTAACACCTGTATTAACAAACATTACTATGAAGTCTCACAGTGCGCTCGGACGCACAGGGTCTCAAAAACCTATATATATATACAGTACTTGAGTGGCCTCCGGGGCGCTATGCGTCCCTTAAAATGAACGCATAGCTAAGGTAGCCAGGCTTGTCATACGGAACGCACTGAGAAATGTCTTACTTCGCATAGCATTTTTACTTTGCTTAGACAAGTTATGTTTGTGAATACAAGTGTGAATCGATTATGTATATAATTCGCCTTCGCCGGAATGCACATATAGTTTCCTTAGTCTACAACATATTAACCAATCCTACCACCAATTTTTGCACCACTTCCATTCCCGTTTCTTGAGATCATCGGAGAACTTGACTTTGCAAATTCCAATGCATTCTACTACATTCTACGATAAATCTTTCACAGTTCATGCTGCTCGTCTGTGGAATGCTCTGCCTGTAACCGTAAGACAAGCAAAAACCCTGCAAGCTTTTAAAAACTTGACAAAGATCACTACTTGTCAAAATAATTATTAAGATATTGTGTCAATGTCATATGTTCAAATGATATTGTATATGTTGTATGTATGTATTTATTTTATACCTAAGTATATTATTTTGTTTTATATTTGGGTATAAATATATAAGTAATGATTACTAATGATATATTATTATACCTTAATAATCACTGTACACTACATCAACGCCTCCATCTGTTTTTTATACCAAGCTTCTTCATCCCTAGGTTGCCTGGAAGATATCGCTTTTAGTGATAAGGCCGCCAGTTGTACGACTTCTTTTTAAATTATAACCGTGTATTATTAACTGTGTGTACAATAAAGAATATTCATTTCATTTCATTTCATTTATGTATCTTTCCTTTATTCTAAGGACAAGATGCCACGGAAGCGCGCCCCATGCTCATTTAATACACGATACACTTTTGATAATTTGACTGCTGTCATAACAGCGGATACTCCCCACTTAAGCTTATTTCACCTAATTGAATCCTAGAGCATTAAGCCTACCCAACCTATAATCCCCTTTATGAGATTCACGCCGACAGTTTTAAGGCTCTCACTCCTTTTACTGTCCCCGTAAGATATTAATTTTTTGTCCTGTAAATAAATTGTATGCAGCAAGCTGCTTCTAATTTAATTTGGGATGTGTAACGCGAAACGATTTTATTAGAGAGAATCCTCTAAGCTTCGGTAGTAGAGTTAACGTATCGAATAGAACGTAAGTCCTTAAAGGACTGCTTTTGCGGTACTTATGGCCTAGTCTCTGACTAACACTTCATAAGTCATAAATCATTTATTTGCGGAATATCATGTACACAAAATTGAGATGTAATACAGTGATTTAAGGTATCAACAATATTCTGTAGGCATGAAAAGATCCATAGTTATAACTAAAATCAGTTCATTCTTTGTCTGAAATTAATTATTATTGTTAGTATCATTTTTACTTAATACCTAAAAATGTCTTTACATTGTATACAAACAATACAAATAAACTACAATTCATTCAAAGGTCATAATAGGATATTATGACATTTGAATGAGTAAGGATAATAGTCGTGATTAAATGTATGTACCTATGTATGATTTTTGCATTTGTCAATTTTTTCACTATTTAAAATACTGACTCACTTGTTTAAAATCAAAGAACTCACTATAATGGGCAAAGGCATTCATCATTGAAATCAAGTCATCTGGCTATTTGACAGTTGTAACAATAAAATATGAAATATGTCTTAAATGGTAGTAGGTATATGATTTAACAATAACTATCCAATAGTTTTTTTTATTATGATAATTCGTAAATATTTTATTGTGATTTTTATCTGTGGATTGCAAGACCCGAAACACGGGCGGCCATGATTGAGCTTCATGTGACGTCACATTTCACAAAATTGTTAAAAACTGTCTGTCAGGTTTCAAGATAAGTTTCTATATTTATTGAAGTGTGACGTCACACAACAAAATGTCACGTGACCAACTGTTTTCGCACGAAATTTGAAATCAATAAAGAAAATTATGTTTTTTTCTATTAAATAAAGCTTTTTCGAGACAGAAAATATTGTACGGGGTATAAACCAAGCAATTGTAGTTTTTAAAATACTTTTTCGAAAACTGTCAAGTAGCCAATTGATGGGTATTGGCTTTATCGTTAATTTTTTTATTTTCTGCTAGATTTTTACATTGCTCTGTATTTCTAGTTGAAAATGTTACAGAGTTTTCCATACAAGTACTTGCCACAGTCAAAGCAAATCGAGCATAATCTTATTTAGTAACAAATTTTTATTCCAATAAAATCTTTTTATTTTATTTAAATAGCAACACAAAATATAATTCTTGTTCTATCTAATAAACAACAATCTCTTACATTCTACCGTTTTACTATTTTCGATTGCACGTCACAGTACAAGGTAATCAATGAGTATCAACTGTGAAATATGACTGTAAAGTCGTGCTGGGCGCAGCGGTGTTCTAAGTAAATCACAACATAGCCACTGTACAGCACTTTTGTTGCCGTATTTACAGTATGCTACCTTTATTTCTTTGTCTATTTAGGGAAACATAGGTACACACGGCGTCAGATCAACCTACCCTAAACTGTCAAATTTCTCCAATGAATATTAATTCTTAAAACTAAACAATAAGGTTCAAAATTGATTGTAGAAATTTGACAGTTTTGGGTAGGTTGATCTGACGCCGTGTGTACATACCTAAATTATGGAAACATACATAGATTCACGATCTCGAAAGGGTTAGTCAAAGGCAACGAAGATCGCAGTCGCAGTCCTCTACCAATAGTTCACGTTTCACCAAATTACAATTAATCCCTCCGGAACCATCGGTCTACTTTCCCGATCGGTCCACTTTTGCAAACCGTCTACTTTCAAAGGACAATGGGCAAAAGCGGTCCAAGAGCTTATACTAGATCCTCCACTGATGAGACTTGTGGGAAATGAAGTTTATACTAATTGCCATATTATGATTCTGGCAAAAGATTATTAAAATCCGTCCCGGGATTTTTTTTATGGTCAAGTTAACCTGTCTTTAGATAGTAAGAATTTATGTTATGTGTGGCGCAGGACATGTTTGTGCCTGTCTAAATAACATACGGCATCTCGTTTCTTCGCCCCTAATTGCCCCCCCTCCCCCCTCCCCCCTCCCCGCTCCTTCACCCCAGGTTCAGGTTAAAATGACTATAAAAAAATCCCTGGACGGATTATGATAATATTTTGCAAAAATCATATGACAAGTATGTACTTTCATTTCCCACAAGTCTCATTAGTGGAGGATCAGTCTTATCTTGGACCAAGTTCCATACATTTTTGCCCATTGTCCTTTGGTCAACTTGCTTTTCCTTATCCGTCTACTTCCTGATCAGTCCATTTTCCTGATCTGTCTACCAGTGGCGAAGCGTGAAATATTGAGAGAGGTAAGCCGGAGCAAAAAAAAATGCTTACCTACTCCAAGCGCGGGCACGCAGTCTTGGGTCCTTACCGAAAATCTGTGATTGGCATCCTGGCTTCAGTCTTGTATAGGCAGATGTATCTTCAGTCCACTTTTACTATACGTGTAAGCACTGACATATTGAAACAGTGTCTTGCAAGCATAATAGAAGTGGCTTTGATAAAAGCCGTTTGTGGTGAAATGATGATATGATGTAAATTAAACAAAACTTAATCGACTAAGTACTAATAATACTACTTATACTCTAAAGCTATTCGTCTATTCTTTCTAACAAAGTGCGCTAAGACATTATCATAAAAGCCGGGAAGAATCTAAAGCTATTAATGCCGACATCTTACAATTCTACGGATTACTTTGCAAATCTACTTACTCTAAATACGTAATTTCAACTTATTACAATATCTTCTTACCGCAAATACCTAATTACCTACAACGTACGTCTACGTAACTACTTTCTACACACAACACAAATAAACAAAGTCCAACTACAATACTAATCATTATAATAGGTGAAACTAACTAATAAATTCAAATACTAATAAAACACAGTCATGCATTCAATGATGAATTGCAATTACGTCAAATTATCTGTCAACAGAACACAAACCGAAAGCGATATTCCTCCGTCCCGCTCACGCGTACGCAAATTGTATAACTGTCTCTATCAAGTAACTCGGATAAAGACGGCTTACCGGCTGCTAATACGCGGGTGGGTTTATTGACCTTTATGTGACGTCATGACGTTTATTTTGTATGGAAGTTTAACTGCCTAAAAGCCGATCGCGCCTGCGGCTTATTTTAAAGCAATATGTTGTTAAAAAGCAAATTTTGTTGATTTAATGTCCATAGTGTAGGCAATTTGTAATGTTTCTTTTATATATTTACTTTTTTAATTACTGATTGTGCCATTTCTCAATTCAAGTAGAGAGTGGTTGTGTTCTAAACTTCTGAAGGGAAGCCGGTGGGAATCGAGTTGTATGGAACCTTCGTCACTGCTGTCTACTTACCAAACGGTCCACTTTCCATAGCTGTCTACTTGCTTCTCCTCATCCCTCTGGCCTTACATTTGGGTCCAAGTTAAAAAATGAGTTATTAAGTGATAGGTAGCCCATCACCACTCTATGTTGTTGGATGTGTGTGCAGGCTTTAGCCCGTAAGTCGCCTTTTACGATACCCAAGAGAAGAGAGGGCTTGGTAGTATTCGCGCACCGCTCTACTCACAATTACGCAATACTTTCATACCAATAACACTTTATAAAAGAGTACGTATTTGTGCCACCAGCACCGTTTTTTGATACATTGCCTTATATATTTACTGCGGACTGACGAATCTAGTGGATATTGAAACGTTGAAAAAATTACTATCTCAGGGGTAACCCCCTTGAGATAGTAATTTTTTCAACGCAACCGCAATCGCGAACGCAAACGCAATCTCAATACAATTCCAATGTGATTAATATGTATCGATATTGGGATAAGTAAAAATAATTCCGGAACGCCATCTCGATAATAATTTGTTTAATCAATTTCCACGCAAATTAATTCAAATGTCGCTATTGTCGCTTACAAAAGTTCCATTTGACATTTATTAGATTTGTGATTGGAAATTAACTAATGCAATTGTGTTTCAAGAGTAAGCCTACAGGTGGGAATCGAACTTACGTCCTCACCCTACCAGGCGGCTGCTTTGACCACTCTGTCAGCGACGTATTGGTTAGACCTGTCGTTTTTTCCAAAACACTTAGTTTTCGTTAAAAAAAATTTGCACCATAAAAATATCTTACCTTAGATGTTTTACACTGTGTCACTACTTAGCACAGACATCTTCATTGGTATAATAATAACAACAATGACAGTCGATGCTTAACGACATATTTACAATGTTTACATTCATTTATTTAATAGAATAGGACAACTGAATATATCACTTGAAAAAGACGACGTGCCTCGGGAGTCAGACCCACGACTTTTAGAAATGTGACAGCTCTTTGAACTATGTTAGAGTTTAGACAGTATTATAATAAATATTACGAAATTTATTATTTTTCAAACTACATGCCTGAACAAAATAATGGTATTGAACGGCTTCGGCAAACATGAAAGTTATAAAAAGCAATTGAATGAAAACCGAAATTCACTTCACCACTCGAGTTCGTGATTGCGTACGCACAGCCACTTAAAGTCGTTTACACAAAAATTACAGAAACGAATTCTAAGCACGAATTCATAAAATCGGTAGTCCCCACAAAAACCTTACCACAAATAAAGAGTCGAAAAAACACGAGGAAATATCAGAAAAAAAAGTAAACTGTAGCAAACGATGAGTGCTAAACAATTTGATGCATTTCAAGCGGAAATCTCAAATTGCACATCTCATAAGGTCTTCCGATTGCCAAAGTTGAACAATTCCAAAGAGGAACCAGCTATTACACATTTTTTGTTACACCCTAAAAAGTTTTCAATGACGTAGCAAAGTTTGTGCAATAAAAAAAGCGTATTTCCAAAGTTCACATATCGAGTGTCGATAAGTAACTATCTATTCATAAATCCTTTGTTCTGGTTGTAATTGGATATTTGTAGTTTCATGGTCAAGTGACTTCATTTGGAATATGATGGGAATAATCATAGCCACTGATTGTTTCGCTACTGGACAGATGTTAAGCACGAGCAAGAGTTTTCTTTGAAACCTTTTGTGTAGTACTTTGTGGATGTGTATTTTGACCGCAAAGAATACGGGTGCCGCGTAATTTAATTTTCTACTCTCTTAATTTCACATGGCTCCGTGTTAAGTTTCCAGAAAGTATAAAGTTATTCATTATAATATTATGTACTAAGGATTTCAATGATGACGTAGATCCAAATCTTTTCCAATTGGTTTCAGCAGCTGTTAGCTTCTGTAGCTAAAACATGTAAATACAATTTAGTGCGTGTTAAGTATTATTATTAACAAGTATTTTAATTAATTAAATGGCATATTAACGTTTGTATCACAAGTACCACTGTGACTGGGTGTGACTTCACGCTACTAGTATATATACCCACAAGTACGAATAACGGAACCCTTTACCTGGTAATTATAAAGCCTACCTATCAATAAAACAAAATACAACTATTTACCTACGACATTATTTCTCTTCTGAATTTAAATAATTAAACAAACTATTTTATTTTCGTTGTGATATCAACAAGAAGGCTTTGGCGCCAGTATCCCCCGACGTTCGAGTGATAGTCGCCTTCCCCTCTCATCTATCACAGTTCCCGGGCGAAGGAAGCTGATATCCGACAGTTTATTTATGGACAGGTTTGCCGCTAGCTTTGCCACACCGCCTGGAAGGTGCATAAAACCATTTTATAATGGATCATCGTTTCGTACGCAAATGATAGTAAATCCTAATTGTTTCGGTTTAGAGAAGGTAAATATTAAGTTTTTAATTAAAGATAAGAGACGCTACTCTATTCAAAAATACATAAATTAACAATAAAAAAACCATGTCGCGTAGCGGTGAAAGAATACTACCCCATTCTTCCCTTTGGTGTCGTAAAAGGCGATTAACGTACAAAAGACTGCATAAACTCCAATAACATAGAGCGATTATGGGCTCATCACTTGTTACGCTGAGTACCTACATGTGCAGTCGCTATTTGGTAAAAAGTGGACTATGGCAGAGGACTGCTTTTGTGGTCCTCATAGCCTGGTCTCTCACTAGCCCTTCGGGGATAACAGTCGTGATTATATGTATGTGAGTAACAATATAAAGTATAAAATGCTACCAAAATGGTAGAATAGCCCACACTAACGTTTATATTAGCACAGAGTTTGTTTGGCTATGTGTTTTTTTTTAATAGCTTTTAAATATTGTTTCTTATATTTACAATTTGTTTACGCCTATAGTAGCGGCTGCCAGTTTAATGATAAACAAATTAAAAAATTCACCATAAAATCGAGACACCCACTTTAATATATTTTGACCATTAAACTAATTCGTCAAAAAAGGTTTTTCTATTTAAAATAATAACTACATCAACTACATAAACACAGAAAAATTAAAAGGCCTTAAAATACTGCTAAATTCTGTTTGCCACATCACACACATCACGTTAATGGAGCCAGGTTATTCAAATATATCATAATTTTTTATTAGTTTTAATAGACGTGTAGCACTCTCGTATCCTTTTCGTATGTATTAAGAACGGCTCAGGCTAGTACAAGCCCTCTTATCCGTGCGTCGAGTATGCCGCCCGAAAATGTATGGCACGTTCAATAATAGAAGACTGCTATACTAGGCTTGATAAACGAATACGGTGGCGGTGTTGACAATACATAATTTAATTTAATTGCATTTTGCATGCCATTTCCCTAAAGGAACTCTTTATAGTTCATTCTGTAACATAAGTAAACCATCCTACGGCTGTGTTGTCAAAGCTCTTTTATAATAGTATTGTTTTATTAGAATAATTGTGAGGTTTAAATGTTGCGTGTGGTGTCTAGTGATTAGATAACCGGTCTCAGACCCTGAGTGGTCGCTGGTTCTATTCCACTTACTAACTCAGTTTGGAGATTCGCTAGAACAAAAGAGATGCAAAAGAACAGAGAAAATCGAAGCTGGTCTCTGCTTTACTAAGGCTGCAGTAACAGAAAGCTTTGTTAAAATAAACTCACGCGCGCTCACTGTAGTCTGAGTCCTCCTTAACATTTCAATAAATCATGGCGAAGCGATGCGACAGAGCGGAGGCCATAAAACATTAGCATAAGCGATAGCTCTTACGGGCTGCAACATTTTCAATTATAAATAATGTTGTCTTGAGAACTTGACGTTTGGACGTAACTTTCGCATGGTCGGGTGATGACCAAATTAAAATTTTATCAGCCGTGGTTGTTGACATACAAATATTCACGACTGTTATGCCCAAAGGATTAGTTAGAGACTAGGCAATGAGAACCGTAGAAGCAGTCTACTGCCATAGTCCATGTTTTATCAAACAACTGCATATGTGTTCAGCGTGATAGATGGTGAACCCATCGCCGCTCTATCATGTTGGATATATGTGCAGTCTTTATTCCGTCAGTCACCTTTTACGACACAAGAGGTAAAAGGAATAGTAACCTTTTGGTTTAAATTTTATTTGACATTATTATCTATCACTTTTTAAGTAATGTTTTTAAGTAATGCCGTTATCACTATGTTTTGCGTACCTAAAATGAGTATTATTAAATAGTACGGTAGAAATCAATTAGATGATCGTATCAAATTGTTTCTGGAAGTGTTTTATATCAATCATTATTAAAAAGTAATTGTATTCTACATACAATAACATTTTAAACAATGGTGAAAGTAGGATATTTATTAGATCATTTTGATACAAAGAAATGAAGCAATATCTTTTTCTATAGAACTGTCGACAATAGAAAAGAAGGAATAACTATTCTTGTTTAACGACATCGATACGACATAATACATAACAATGTATTTTTCTTTCATGTCGGTATTGTGCTTTTATCACGCTTTTATTATTTGGTTGCAAACCTTTATTTTATTATAAAGCTATTTAACTGATCATAAACATAAAAGTCTTTTACTAACTGGGATCCCAGATTACTCAAAACTATAAGAACAGACTAAACAAACAATTTGAAGCGATCAAGGAAAATAACATTAAAGTGAAACTAATTAGGAAGCTTATTTACTCACGTGAACCCACTTTAGTATTTAGTTTCGCTATAATTAATATCTTATTAGATTTTAGATAAATTTGATTCGTTTTATTAATGAATTAAAAAGTCCACAACGCATGCCGTGGCTGTCTGTAAGTAAAAACTGTGCTTAGATAAGGCTTATGTTTGTAACAGTATCATGGTTTTTGTTAGTATACCTATGTTTTTGTTGACTGTCCAAATAATAAATAAATAAATAAATTTATCTAAATAAGCTTTCTAATAAGTATCTACTAAAATAGCACCTTGAAAACATTTCAAACTCTAATGAACACGGCAATTTTAATATCATTAATCTGGAATATGCCCGCTTGATCGTATACTTTCGCCAAAAATCACGAACATCACAAAGCTCACGTGCCCCCACTCAAAAGATTATCGAACAAAAGAATCGAATGTTACGATTCGAATCGTTCCCTAAATGAACGCTTTCTGTTTCGATGCTCATTTTTTTGCGGTAACCGCCAAATCGGAAGCGAATAAAGGCAAAATGTAGGAAATAAAACTCTTAATGTTACACTCGCAAAAAGTAATCTTTGCAACTGAATGGAGCAACACGATTCTCTTAGAAATAATTCTAGTTCTCACGTGCGCGGATCTCGCTTGGTGGAGTAATTCGGAGGCAAATGGAAAAGCGCCGTGTGCCATTTAATACCTAAAGTTGGTCTTAATAATGTATGAAAACTTTATCTATCAGTTCCTCCCATAATCGTAAAGTCCAATCTACGCTTTGGTCTGAAACGTACTAAGGAGACATACGGTCATCCCGAAAATAAAACAACAGTGTAGACGTCTTTTGTAGCGTTTAATATGTAGGGTTTTTTGCGGCTTTTGCGCGGTTAAAAAGATTTGGACGATTAAAAGTACTTATTAGTTGATTTTAAAGAATAAATATATTTTGAGTTTGAGTTTTACGCAAACACTACACAGACGACCAACCCGCATTGGGTCAGCGTGGTGGGCTAAGGCTAAATCTCCCAATACGCTGTTGTCCTTGAAGAAGGCCTGTTCCCAGCAGTGGGACGTTAAAAGGATGGTGATAAATACTTGATATAATACTTGATATAATACTTGATATAATACTTGATATAATACTAACCGTGTTGCGTAGCGGTGAAAGAGTACTAGTGGTAGTATGTAGTAGTAAGAGAGGGGGTGGCCCCTCTCTTCCCTTGGGTGTCGTAAAAGGCGACTAACGGACTACAGACTGCCCATTCATCTAACAGCATAGAGCGGCGTTGGACTCACCACCTGTCACGCTGAGCACATGTGCAGTCGCTATTTGGTGAAAAGTGGATTATGGCAGAGGACTGCTCTTGAGGTCCTCATTGCGTAGTCTCTGACTAACCCTTCGGGCATAATAGTCGTGATTACAATGTATGTAGGTATGTAATTACTACACTAAGGTGCTACAGCGTTGGGTTTGCGATCTTGCCAGTAAAGCAAATTAAGCAACTTTTTATTTGTTTTTTTTCTGATAGCTTCCTAACTGTTGTAAAGTGCTTGGCCCCATGTTAAATTCCCAGGTCAGGCAAAATGTGGGCAACCTGTGAATCCACAAACGTAATAGTTGTTCCCATGAAATACATTAGATGGCAATAGAACTTAAAATGCATGTAATCCGGTAACATTAACCCCTTGTGTGTCAAGCAACCTCCTGGAGATCGCAAGCCATTTTTATTCAAAATAGCCGCATGTGTCAAGCTACTTCCGTATTACTTCCTGTTTATATCCGGTCTAGGTATAATGACGATTTCCATATTTTTTTTATATGGAGACTATGTAAAAAACTTATATCACTGGAATCCTTATTAAATAAGCTATCTGGCAATCTATAATAAAGTATAGTTTAATTCTTATAGAATTAAACTATACTTTATCTGGATTAATATGGTTACCCAGTAAATAAAATGAACTTAACTCGTTAAACGTAAGATCATGATGGTAGCATTCTACTTCTGCAAGTACCTACGTAATTGCAAATTGCCGGTAGGTCTTAGTTAATAATTATATCGAAATCGTTAAGTCTTACGTTAAGATAAGTTCTGGTACATTTTCATATAACAAAACTATACCCAATTAATATCTTTACTTTAATAAATAGTTAAATTCATTTTCATAGCATTCTGCATGAACAATTTATTAATAATTTTTATTTCTGAATTTGTATTTATTAGAACACACAGTAACATAATTTATTACATTTATTAAGCAGATTAAATAACTACTTACTATATTAATAATTGTATCAAGATAATAAAAACATTCATTACGATTATTAGAAACAAGTAAAATTAGTAATATTATTAGGATGGATTTTTTTTCTTAGCATTAAACTGGTTTCCTTTTCTGTAATTACTGGTATATAGGTTACCTACCAAGTTATTACAGTGTATGGTGTGTATTGTATGGTGTGTATTGTATGGTGTGTATTGTAAGTGTTGTATGACAGAAGGAGGGAGTTAACACACCATGGTGTCAACTCTCGTCTAGTTGCAAGAACTTTCTTACAATGCGGCAAGTATTGCGGATAGCGGCTTTCTGTAGAGCAGATATTACGTTTTCCTAGATTCATAATTTTCAGGTAACTTTGGATGTGATTTGATTATTATTATTATTGTCAACCTATTCTGTCCCACTGCAGGCAAACGCCATTCCTCAAAGTAAAATGTCTTTTAAAAATGTATATAATTTGTTTTACACACACTTATGTCTTTTATCTCCAAAGGGTTAGACAGATACTTGACAACCTCAAAAACAGTGCACTGCCATAGTCCATCGCCGCTTTAAGCTGTTGAGTAGTCTCCAGTTCGTTAGTCGTCGTTTACGACAAGAGAGGAGATAGGTTGGTAGTATTCTTCTTCTTGACGACCTCCTGGGTCGAGTGGTTAGTACACGGGTTTTCATGGTGTCGCCATCTCTTAGGTCCCGGGTTCGATCCCCGGTCGGGTCAATTTAAAAATTATTGTTTTTCTAAATTGTCTCGTGTCTGGGTGTTTTCTATGTATAATAAGTATGTATTTAAGTATTTTAAGTATGTTTATCCGTTGTTTAGTAACCATTTAACGAGTTTCGTAGCGAAGGTTATCTTGGGCTAGATAATTGGTGTGAGTGTAGGAAAGTTTATCTTTATCTTATCTATTCTTTTTAACTGAGCCGCTTTATTATTTTTCATAAATTTTTATTTCATTTTCATAGCTTTCATTATGAGAAAACGGGTCTCAGTGACCGTATGTGAGTAACTTAAATGGTGCCGTTTTATCCGTCGCGAACTTCTTTGTCCCTTTATCAGTGCCTTTTTATTCGCACATGTAAATGCATTTAGCTCCCACCTCCTTATCTTGGTGAACACCATTAATCTTGTATAACAATATGCCGGAGCGACGTTCGCGCTTCGATGACTTAATCAACGCCATATCACTGCCATCTTTTTATTTATAGATAATTTTTAATCTATATTTTTTTCTTTTATGTCACAGCGGATGAGATCTTCATTTGTGACGTATTCGGGGTCGTTTATCAATATTGAAACGTCACACTGCTGGGAAGACTGGGGCTTTTGAAAATCCTACTAATATTATAAACGCGAAAGTTTGTAAGTATGTATGGATATTTGTTACTCTTTCACGTTAAAACTAATGAATGGATTTGGATGAAATTCGGCATACAGATTTTTTATAACCTGGATTAACACATAGGAAACTTTTTATCCCGATATTCTCACGGGAACGTATGGATGGATGTTTGTTACTCTTTCGCGTATTAACTACTGAATGGATTTGGATGAAATTCGGCATACAGATTGTTTATAACCTGGATTAACACATAGGATACTTTTTATCTCGATATTCCCACGGGAACGGGAACCACGTGGGTGAAACCGCGAGCGGCCGCTAGTGTGTAATAATACTATGCGATGTTTTACTCACCTGATGGTAAGTGACGATAAGGCCGAAGGTGGAAGCGCGCTTCACCTGGAACACTGAGGAACTGGCTATCTTATCTCTAAACTGTCGGAACATAACAATGCTGTTAACATTATTGTTATGGCGCCAGACTTTATATAAGATGGTGGTAGCTAGCCAGGCGGACTTAACAAGCCCTTCCACAAACTAAACTAAAAACGCAAAGATGAACCCTAGGTGGGTATCGAACCCGGGTGCTCTGTGTCTAAGACCCTAAGACCGGTGTTTACATGCTAGATGTTTATTGTTTAATCGACAACCATGAAATTTTGGAATCCCGTCATTATAACTTTTTCAAACTTTTTGTGAAGTGGATTAAAAAAACACTGCTGAAAAAAGATAGAATTCACAATTATGTGACCTAGTGTAAAAAGTACCGGAAGTAGCAGTTCAGTGAATCCAAAAAGGCCACTTTGAGCAAGTAATGCAATAAAAATATTTTTTTTAATGGCAGATAAAATTTATACCTACATAAAAAAAAATGTCATGATAATTTTAAATGCTAATTTAGTTTTTAACCAGATTCAATTTAATTCATATTTAACTAACGTAATAATTGAAATAACCAATTAAAAATATTCAATTTTAATTAATAACACACTTATCCTTATTTAAAGTGTTTTTTTTTAGTTGTTCACGTACTATATGATGTTCTGTTTTCTTATAAGGTAAAACAGAGCTTTGTTGAACATTACCGATAAACTTTTGTTACAATGCATTCTCACAGTGTTAAATGTTATCATTTTATTTTGTTGAAAGGCGTAATAAATACGTTAGTACAATCAGCATTATCTTTTCACACCTTATCTTCCTGGGTGCGAGTTGGAGTTGCTCCTTAATGTAAATGTTGGATAAAGGAAATATTTATAACTGTACCACAATTAAATGTCTACACAAAATATAAAGATTTAAATTGTAAATCTATATAGATTCAAAAAATCCTTATCAATGTAAGTAGATTACATTAAATCTCAAATTAGTTTTAGGCACAGTAGGTGGAAGTACTTGTTTCTGGCAATATTCGAAAAATATTTTCTTTGTAATATTCGGCTTTTGTCGTATAACGACATGCCTTGAGCTATTTTCATAAAGGCTGGTGCATCTTTAATTTAAAAAAATCATATAGAGTTTTTTCCAAACTGCATTTCGAATCAGTCAGTGATTATTATATTCTATTTTTATTTGCAAATGAGAAATCTTATTAGGAGAGTTAGGAGACACAGGCCAATAACTGAAACGAAACTAATAAAAGGACAAGAAAACGAAAAAAATCATAATAAATAATAAATTTATTTCCTTCCATTGATATTTACAATATCTTTTTACCGCTATATTTAACAATGATAAGTCTTTGATTTCGATAAAAAAATACATGTGGCCCTTTCTTACAACCATAGTCAATCTTATCTTTTACTATCATAATACTTCTAATAACATTGTGAGCAATCTATCTATCTTTACAATACATAATTTGACTAGAACCATTTACTACTACAATTTGCTACTAACACGATTACTACGTTACTTTTGCTGCCACCAGGAGATCGTGTCAAGTAGGTCGCTATCATCCATTGCTATCGTCTGCTCGTTCATTTGATAACCAACGTAGTTCTGGTTGGTGTTGTAAACTGACACACCCGAAGAACACTCCGAGCCGACCGGCGAAGGCACTGAATCAGAATATGGGGAACCGCTGTAAACGCCTTCATCTTCGTAAGCCATCGGTTCAGCAACTGTCTTCGTTATCCCCATAGATGCGTCACTCTCGTCGATTATATTCTGCATGTACCTAATGTATTCGACAACCATTCGCAGTGTGTCGACTTTGCTCAACTTCTTGCCGGAACCCCTTCTAGCACCTCCGGATAATGCTGCTATAACGGACGCTGGCAGTCTTTTTCTTAGCGCGTTAAAACTGTCGTTCACTTGTTTTACACGGTTTCTTTCTCGAGCGTTTCTTCTGGCGATCGAAGCGGATTGAGGCCCAGTGTAAGGGTTGGCGTTGTAACTGTATTTCTTCTTCTCCGGTTCCGCACTGACGTACCTTCTTTCAGGTGCTGGCGCGATCGGCACCATTCGCGTCACTTCGTTTCTGGAGTAGTTCGCCATGTGGTAGTTGGACTGCTGATGGATTCCTTGAAGCATTTTGTTTTGATGACACTACGCGATCGTAAAGTTCAATGTTGGGAGCTTAGATAGTCCGTGTCTCGCGGCAACGGCGTAATGAATGATCGCTGCGGGCTGCGCCGGCGCATTTTATGGGCGCACGGTGATCAAAAAAATTGGATAGAGAAAGAACCCTTACTCCATTTGAGTTTTTTTTTGGTCTTGTTACCTGGCGCACCCAAAAAGAACGACAGAGTAGAGCCTTCGTACACGTGCCAAAGAATTTATTGAATGCAGCGTACTAAACACGTACACTATATAAACAATGCTTTAATAAAAATTGTTGTTAATATTGCTAGTAATAGGTTTGGTTGATGTTTGATATGATTAGACATATAATAATAAATAAAGATAAGTCAAAAATAATTACCTCAGATGGAACTTAAACCTGCAAAGTTTTGAAGCTCGGTAATGGCTCTTTCCATTAAGTAAGCCATTGACATTGATTTCTCAATATTTTTTTTTATATTCTACATATATCAAAAGTCCATTGCAATAGTCGCAAAACAGGATATTTAATTATACGTATCTACTTCACCTGTTTCAATCGATCAATAACGCAGGCAGTGATATTTTTAAATAGAGATATCTATAGATAGCTATGCGACTAATCGCATAGCTTCACACGGCGACGCTAGTAATAAGGTTTACATAAAATATAACATAGAATACGTTGGACAGGAACAAGGATTAAGTTTAGGAGAAGCTCGATGGCGCGAACTCGGTTTGCTACGTTACCCACTTCCGCAATGCCAGGTCGCTGGATGAGTGACTAAATTAAAAACATCTCGAGCTCCTCCGTACTTCGGAAGGCATGTGAAGCCGTTGGTCCCGATTATCGTCGAAATATGGCAGTCATTGGGCCAGCGTGGTGGGTTATGGGATGGCCCTATCGCCCCATGTGATGTACCAGTCTAAAGATCAAAATCCCTTGCACACCGCGTCGTTTATTTGGTACAGGCACGCACCCGGGCGAGCAGTGCGCTTCATACGAAAATTTCTGCAAAGTGGTAAAGCGACGGTGACCCCGATAGTACATGTGGGAAGGCTTGGGCCCAGCAGTGGGACGTTTATAGGCTTATGATGTAATTGGCTACTTGACAGTTTTCGAAAAAGTATTTAAAAAATTACAAACGCTTATTTTATACCCCGTATAATATTTTCTTTCTCAAAAAAGCTTTATTAAACAGAAAAAACCATATTTTTCTTTATTGATTTCAAATTTCGTGCGAAAACGGTTGGTCACGTGACATTTTGCTCTATGACGTCACATTTCAATAAATATAGAAACTTATCCTGAAACTTGACAGATAGTTTTTTTTTGTGAAATGTGACGTCACTTAAAGCTCAATCATGGCCGCCCGTGATCGGGTCTTGTAATCCACAGATAAAAAATTGCAAATTTATTTTGTAAAAAAAAAAGTTTTTCAAAGTATCTTTAAAAAAAGAACTATTGGATAATTATCGTTAAATCACAACCTACCATTTCCGACATATTTCATAATTTATTGTTACAACTGTCAAATAGCCAATTTGAAGTTGGGTTTCAAGATTCTTTATGTCTCAAAAAAGACAAAAAATTTGACTTACAGAATTAAACAATTATGTTACATACATGCACCGTTCGCGCCGTTCTAGCTATATGACAAATATTTCCTTATACACTCACTTCACTTACACTTTTGTTATTTATTTCATTAATTCATATCGCAAACATATTGAGCAAGTTTTGCTTTCAATGATTTTAAATATTCAACGCCATTTAATGATGAAGGTAGCTTAAGTTTATAAGATGTTTAAGAATTCATCAACTGTGTGCTTTAATAAAATTAGTTCAAAGTTCTGTGGTCTTGTGGTACCACTAGCCAGTTTTTAATATATAGGTACGGTAAGTATTGTCATGAATTTGTTTGGCTATTAACGCTTGCTCTCCTTGCAAATTCCCGCCATATTATGTAGATCTTAGAATAATAACACATAGAAGGTAAGTCCGCGCGCCCATTTTTAAGCACTTTTTTTGGAGCCAGATATGGCTCCAAACGCCGATTTTACAATGTACACTACGGAGTTACAAGCGTACGTGTGCGTGTCGCCGAGCGCAAGCAAGTAATCGTCACGAAAGTGTGAATCGGTTTAGTGCTTCACTTTTGACAGAGGGCTTGTATGAAAACTATCTTTCTATACGTTATTATTCTAAGATGTAGATGTACTATGCTGCAGCGGTATGAAAATTAAAATAGGGTATCCGGTTTCTAAGAGTAAACAATTAGGAACACGCGCCTT
This sequence comes from Scoparia ambigualis, assembly GCA_963921215.1. Taxonomy (NCBI): domain Eukaryota; kingdom Metazoa; phylum Arthropoda; class Insecta; order Lepidoptera; family Crambidae; genus Scoparia; species Scoparia ambigualis. Next base: position 25,056,165 of record OY992510.1, on the reverse strand, counting down.
AATTTGTAACACAAATACTCGCTACCGGGGCGTTGGACCCAGTATAGTTATCCTAAGTTCCAATACTGATCAATAATTTTTTTTTCCTAAGATAATCAATCAAGAACCAATATAATTTATTCAGGTAAGGCCGTGTTTAGGTTACAGCACTTATAAATGTCATTATGCCATTGCCATAATATATCATTTTATTATTGCCATATTATATTCAAGCAAATACTAATGTTTAACCGTATCGCGGTAAAAGAATACTACAACGCCCTCTTTTCCCTAGGGTGTCGTAAAATGCGACTGACGGACTAAAGACTGCACATACTTCCATTAGCATGTAGCGGTGATGGGCTCACCACCTGTCACGCTGAGCACATGTGCTATCGCTATCTGGTGAAAAGTGGACTATGGTAGAGGACTGCTTTTGTGGTCCTCATTGCCTAGTCTCTGACATTTTAATAGCTTTACGTATTGCTCACACACCTTTTACGTCCGTAGCACTCACACTTAACACGCTTACTGCTAACTAAGATTGTCATCTGCCGTGCTAGACTATCGTTGATTGGTACTAATAGCAACAACATGGCTAACGTATTTTGTTTTTTAGTTTATTAACCAAAACGGAGGGCAAAAGTCAGAGAGAGGGTTATTCTGCGGGGGAGTCACGACGATTAGTAATGAGGAATTCGACGCGAGGGAGGAACTTAAATACGAAGGACTGGGTTCGTCAGACCCATTCGCGAGTACTTAAGTGTTGAGGATTTCGTGTGATGTGTGCTATCATACTCGCATTTTGGTAAGGTTAAAGCCAAGCACTTCCCGGTTGTAGAATCATCTTACATACATAAGTACATAATATAATCACGACTGTTATTTTCGAAGGGTTAGTCAGAGACCAGGCGATCAGGACAGCAAAAGCAGTCCTCTACCATAGTCCACTTTTAACCAAATAGCGACTGCACTAGTGCTCAGCGTGTCAGGTGGTGAGCCCATCTCCACTCTATGCTATTAGATGTATGTGCAGTCTTTAGTCCGTTAGTCGCCTTTTACGACACCCAAGGGAAGACAGGGGGTGGTAGTATTCTTTCACCGCCACGAGACACGTCTTACTGCTATAGGCACAGGTCTATTGGCCTTCCCTTCCCTTGTGAACAACAGGACATGGGGATATTGGGCCATAACCCACCACGCTGGCACGATACGGGTTTTGAATATATACGACAAAATATAAATAAACATTTTATCAACTTTTCACCGTTTTCAAAGTTGTGAGAAAATAGCCACAAGCGACGTATCGAGTAGGTTTCACTAGCAGTTAAATTATCGTGGTTTAGAAGGTAGAAAAATTTTTTTTTAAAAAATTCGTTAAATATATTTAAATATTCTATCCTATTTATTCAACCTTTTTATTTCAAGCTAAGCACTGAAAAGGTTGCCTTGGAAAGCACTTTGTTCGCTGGCTCTTCAAAAAAAAAGGTAATAAAATCAGCTGTGCAACAAGTAGGCGCCCCATCAGCTGACTCGCATTAGAAACAAGTTAACTGGACAAGTGAACATCACGCGGCGCCAATGAATGCGCAATGCCGAATTTATTACGGTCACACCAATGAAACTTAAACAATGCACCGATTCATTGTGTTTACAACAACAGCAGACGCTATGTCTAATGGAATACCTAAAACAAACTTACATAATTTCTGTCACGCAAGAAAAAGTTTTACTACCATCGGCTTAAAGTCGATTTTCGCGTAGGCTTTTATTACTGAAGTTGGTAAGAAGTTTTGCCTGCACACTGGGCGGCATTGCCTTCACTGAAAACGTTACATTAATTTGGAACGAAAAGCCAAGTTTTTAAAGGGTCCCCAATAGTGAAGTGCTGGCCATTGTCACGCCCATTGTGCTTTAAAAAGATTACACAAGGAATGTGGGCCATGCCATTGAGACACGGCAAGAATGAATTGTTTAGAGCCTTTCAATCATCCCATTGAGGCGCCAAACGCGATTTTAATAGACTCTCCGTCGCCTCTAAGAAGCGATTCATATTTAATTTTGTCCCCATTGATTCTCTTTGGTTTACCTGCTCCTAGAGATTACATTGTTTACGCTGCAAAAACTGAAGTCTTAGAACTTATGATGAACCGGGATAATCTTGTGAAATATAGAATGGAGATACAAAGCTTACTCAAGCTAGTGTTAAAGAAATCTCGAAATTTTTTACTTCAATTAATATTTTTTAATCCAGAGTTCGTTTTTATTTAGCCTCACACACTTTGCTCGACCCGTGCTTTTCTTTTGCGTAAAACTGATATTGCATTGAGAGAAAAAGTGAAGGTATAAATACTTATAAGTACTACGTATATTTACCACTTATTTATTTAATAAACTATTATTTATTTAACAAACTATTAGCAAACACCTTTACAATAAGCTATTCGACGTTTCGCCTCATCATATAACAAGTCTATTTAGTTTAGTATTTTAGTTTACCGCCTCCGTGGTCTGTGGCTAAGCCACCGGTTTCAGACCCAGAGGCCCCGGGTTTGATTCCCAGCGGGGGGTACATCTTTGTGTGCTTTGGTTGGTGGTAGAGCTGTTAAGTCCGCCTGGCTAGCTACCACCATCTTATCTAAGTCTGTCGCCATAACAACGATGTTTATAGCATAGTTGTGTTCCGACAATTAGAGATAAGATAGCCAGTTCCTCAGTGGTTGAGGATTCCGGGTGAAGCGCACTTCCACCTTCGGCCTTATCGTCACTTACCATCAGGTGAGATGAAGACCAAGCGCTTACCCGTTGCAGAATAGAATAAAAAAAATAAAAAAGCCATTGATTATGACATATTAGCCCACATAAAATGTATAACATATAAGCCCCCAGAGTCGTATAACTCGCACACATTGTCCCCGAGATTCTGACCTATCCATCATTTTCTTCTGAAATTCGCAAAGCACAATAGAATAGTGGGAGTGATACGTCGGAGCACAAAGTGCAATAACAAAAGCGCTACGGGCGTGCTCACAATGCCATAGTCAAATAACATTTAGCCCACACCTTAGAGAATCGCAAATGGAGACATCTACCGCTCACAATGGGTCGACGAAGAACCGAACGGAACCATAACCAATAATTACAGCTTTTGTAACATGTATATTTTGCGATTATAAAACGAAACCAACAATGGATGGTAAGATGCTTTTGTGAAAAATTGCAATTGAAATAGTTTTTGATTGAGCATCTCTGCATTAGTGCGAAAGTTATGGGTAATAATGATTACATTGAAAAAAATCCTCACTGGTAAAAGAATAATGGTATCCCTGTATTAGTGACAGAGCTTCCTATTTGGTACAAAACACTTTTTAAGATACGTGTTTTGCTATTGTAAAATACGCATTATTTTCACTCGTCATAAAATAACATAAAATGCGTTCATCTGAAAAAAATAATCTATACATGGGTGTACAATTTGATTTGATTTTTAAACCATCAAAATGAGTAGTATTAACCTATGTTTGCATTATTCTAATTAATCGTATAAACGAAAACCAACTACCTCTTTACCCCTTATTATCCCTCAGAACACTAACAAAACAGATAAGTTAAACAAAAAAAAAACAAAAAACGTCCGCAGTCTTTAACTTGTAAAATTAATGGGTTACTATCTGTATTTGTCCGTCGTGTACCTGATCGAATCTGCATATAAGTGGGCCGTGCTCTCGTAATAAACTCATTGGGCGGATTATAGACAAGAAATGTTCACCTGACAGTTCCATTACGAAAAATCCTAGCCGTACGTACGTATAAACGGCTCGCTGTGCTCTCTGATAGAGCCCGGTGGTCCGTCGCGCTGGGAAACTCCGCCATCGATAAAGTTGTATGTTTAATTACTAAACTGGAATCGGGACCGTCTCAAAAGACACCGCGCCACGCGCTTCTTTTAACTTGGACATACCTAATTCCAGTAATTATCGCGTACACATTTGGTAGCGAATTCCGATGATATCTCAATGTTTGGTACTGAACGTCATACGCGCGATGTAAATTTGCAGTTAATTAAGTAAGTACTTCTCATTTGAATGTTTTTGATGATGCTCTGCTCTTTACAGCAGTAGAGCAGCAGCTTTTCTTTTTTTCCGTCATTGTTTTTCCTCCAATCAGGCGCACGTTCGGGAGTTTTGGCGCCAACCCGGTGCGTGAGACCAGCGTCACCAATTTATAGTTAAATTATAGATTATTCACATTTATCAATGGCTTTGCATTTTTGACTTATTTTTGCTATATTTTTTTTGTATTATTCGTATTTATTTAATTAGATTTGGAATTCCACGAAAATACCTTTTGTATGTTTAAATTATTAATTTATTGGATAAAATGTTTACTAGAAAAAAATCAAACAGTCTCAGGATGCTCGAGTGGGATTCGAACATTTTATCCGTTATCTATAGAGCATTGTGAATGCAAACTTTCAATAATAAAGATATTAATTTATTATTTTATTTTGTACCAGCATGCCAATTACGAAAATAAACAGTGGCGTATTGAAATAGGAAGACCAAATACTTGCCACAAGTGCAAAAAATACTTGTGTCTTGAGCATGAAGTAGGTACTTTCTTGCAGAAGCTGTTTGTCAAATGTTTAATTTTAGATTTTCTTGGTGGCAGGTTATCATTTAGTGTTTGTTTTATATTTGTTCCTAGTGTCAATAGACTGAATAGATATAAATAAGTATTAAAAAAAATTTGAATGTTGCGTGTTTTCAAGTTTTAAAAAAGTTATGCGTCTAAAGGTACGTTCAAGGTTTTTTTTAAATAGATCAGGGCAAGCATTTGACCACCAACCTCCTTGCTGAGCAGGATGTGGTCTAAGATGTTGCATACTTACCCAGGAGATGCCTATTCACTTTTGCCTCTTTTCACTCCAGGTTTTGAGTAAAATTGTTTGAGATTATTTAAAGTCAAATAAACGAAATGTGATTATGAAATATCTTTGTTCTATTGTCAAAGTACGTGTATTTAAAAATAATCAAATAAACAATGAATAAAATAATTTTAAAAATCTTCCCTAGAACACCCGGTGCGTGAGACCGGCGGCGTCACCAATGCTCAAAGTTAAATTGACGTCACCAATAGCGGGTTAAGATATATTTTATTACATACATACATACTTGCTCTTATTAAGGGTGGATTCGACCAAACTGGAATAAGACTTACTCCGAGATTAGTCTATTCAAATTCGGCTTTTAATCTAGGTATAAGAACTTATTCCAGTTTGGTCGAATCCACCCTTAGTAGTACAAAGTCTACCTTCAAAAGATTACTAAAGCTATAGCCTATCCGGGCTGTCCACACGTGCTTTTGAAAATTTCCTAAAACTCTAGATATTTTTTTTCTAATCTTAAAAATTAACTATTCTCACCGAAGTTTAATAAAGAAAGAGGTCAGTGAATGCGTAACATGACAGATGCAAAATCTAGCGTTATTGAGGATTGTTTGCGGAGTAAAGTGGCGTTTGGCACAAGCCATATAGAACGAGCAAGGGCTGCGCACCTTGCCGACATGTGTGCAATCCTTTCGCATCTGCCGATCTTGCACTGATTTTTATTTATGAATAATATGACGAATTATGTATGGCCTTTTATTTGTGATAGCACCTTTCCGGATGCGCTTCGACAGCGGATGTTACATATCCTTAAAGTTTATATTGCAAATTCTGTGCCCAAACTTTTGGGCTGACTAAGCATTTTTATTAAAATAACTATCAATTTAAAAGGATTATGGAATAGTCATTGCTCATGTGACATTTTTCATGGCCAGAGGTTTGGGTTTGAAACATGCAAAAAATTATAATCACGGTATGATGTTTAATTGCTTATGGTAACCAACTGATATATGAAATCTCCGATGACTATTTTGACACGGAATACTCAAACTATTGATATTGCAAAAAATAATGAAATTTATTATTTTTCTTTCTCAAGATGACCGATTAGATTTTAAAATTGATGCTCTATAATATTTTGTGACTTGAGTTTCGAAGTAAACGAAACTGTAATATATATGTATTTACAAAATAAAAACGTATTATAATTCAATTACTAAATTGGACAAACGTTTCGAAAAATCTCGCACGTTACACCAACATTGCGAATTCCACCCTGATTTGGTTCGTTCCTTTCTGCACTTAAAAGATTGTCCCATAAACCACTCAATCGTCTTTTTTCTTCAACTTAGCCCCTACTTAAGAATAAATTAACAGTGGCATGCGACCTATCAATCGTCCACGGGTATTTAATAAGGTTACACGGGTGGTTGTTCGCTTAGAATCGTATTGTTGTGCAACGCAATGCGCCTCTTTGTCACATTAGCTTTTTAATGGCCCCAACCTATTGTGCACACATGTTTGTGGTTACCACGCGCGGCACATTTATATCTAAGCAGTTTTTTTGTCAGATTGGTAAACCTCTAGAGAAAATCGAAGCTTAAACTTTATACTGTCAAGATCAGCTTTATAATCAAAACGTTATGTAAATAATCTTGCTTACACAAAAGAAGTTTCTCGTCCATCGTTTGAAAACTAAGTACAGATATCGTCTATTATTGACGCTGGAAAACCATTTGCTTGTGTGTGTAATTAACGGATAGCAAAACGTTTAAGACAGTGAAAACTAGAAAGTTTGGATGTATAATTATTACCAAATGTTATCTAGTCCCCACGATCCGCGGCGTGACACACCGGGAGACGCGAATTTAATATCAATTAAGAAACTATAAACATTAATTATTGTTAAAGCTTTAAGGTTGAGTCGTGTGGAGCGAACAGAGAGCCAACGGCTTAATTATTAATTAGCCCTTCAACATAACTTATTGTTTAAGGCCTGTCATTAGAAGCCGACAATGCGATGTTTCAGACCATTAAAGAGGTCATTTTGGTGTGGTTATTTCACTAAACATCCGACCAAACGACGATGAAATATCGTCGTTAAGTGGACCGTTTAACTCTAAGACTGAGATTTTTATTCGTATAATCTGTAAGTAGCAATAGTACCAAAAAATTGTCTAAATTGTACGAATAATTGGTTGCTAATGATGGAGCTTTTAATGCATATTATGAAGAATAAAAATAACTTACAACTTATTTTCAAGGTAAACACTATTATTGGCTTAATAAACCGCATGTAATAGTATTTATTTATTTATAAATTAAAAAAAAACGTTTTTCACTAATATTTTGAGCAAAATATAATAGCAGGAATAAATATACTTACGTTATTAGCAAGCAAAATAAACCATATGGGAATTTGACACGCTTCTATTAAAAATTAAACAATAGATTTATCATCTTTGAAATTGGAATTGGCAATCGCGCTTGCTACTCTGCATGCAAGACTAATGAAATTATTGACATCCACACTTTTCTACTCGTTTATGTACTAAAAGGTTTACGATTATTGCAATAATAATTAAAATAAGTAGCGATTGACTGCACATAAGAGCTAAAGTCACCGAGGTATTTTAAGAGAATTGATTGGTCGCAATTAGAGTAATGGACCGAATGATTCTATTCCACTCTTTAAAGTACACAAGTCAAAATTTTAATAATTGTTATTGCTTTTGCGCTCGGGGCTTTAAAGTCTGGAGGAATAAAACGTACTCACTGCCATTTATTTCTGCTTCAATTCGTTTAAAGACATAAAATCTAAAGTAATGGCTTGTATAAAACTAATATACTGAAAATAAAACAATAATTTCTGCTAATAACTCGCTGTGCATAAAACACGAGTAGGGACATGTGTGTGTACTAATTGTCTTATACGCATTGGTTTCCATTGTTTCACGTGATCGAGTTACAATATTAATTACTTTTTTATATAGCAACAACAAGTAAATAATAAAGTATTACTCAATTTAATGAATATACAAATAGAACTAGTTATTCCAAAACAATTACTTAACTGTTTTAATAAACATACAATCCACACATTTTTTATGTCGTAATCGACATACAAAATGTGTGGATAAAATTATCCAAGAATTGATTAGTCGGCGGTTCAGTTTATTGTAACCCCGACGAGAATATAATTCTTTAACACATTTCGTTTAATTTGAGTAGGTACCGAAACCTTAATTTAATTTATTAAACTAAGCACCACCCGATGAAGAATTTTCACTTTCAATGTATACGAAAGTTACTGTCTTTGGTTAATGTCGACTTCAAGTTTGAGATCAGAGCCATAAAAATCTAACCCTTTCCTGATGACAAGAGATGATCTACATTTCAATCAACCGACTGACTAACAAATTTCAATACACCCAAACTTTCACAGACCACCTAAAGTCAAAATGGTATACTAACAAAATAAAAGTGTCAACATTTTATTAATAATGAAACTCATTACATAATTGACCGTAATGCGTTATTAATTCAAATCTTACGAACGTGGTCATTACAAATTCAATGATAGCTACAGGGTGGTCTGGCTTCACTTCCCAGGCCGGCTATTTTTTGGGTGAAAAATGATGCATATAAAATGGCTACCGTTACAAAAGCCTGATTTCCTACTGTTACAGTAGAGTCATAACTGCTGATGCACCGTGACAATTTATGGTTAAACAAATCGGTTCACATTTGGGCGTTTGGCATTGGAATTTGACCATGATTTTAGTATCCAAAAAACTAAATACACCTTCATAGACAAAAATTCTTATTCATTTTTGATACTTTTTCGGCATTTGCGGCGTTAAACATGAGAAATAATAATAATATATATTTTTTATGATTGGTTTTAAACATTAATATTAACACAACACAATAGACGCGGCAAGATTGATGATAAAAAAATAAAAACTTATAATTATATTTTATAAAACTTATATATTTTTATAAGTATTCGTTATTTCCCTTTTCGCAAAACAATACAATGCATCCTGTAAATAGCTTTAAGGCTTAATGAACAAACAATGAACCCAATTTAACTGAATCAGACACAAGACGGAAGTTCGAACCCATTCATTCAAACCATAAAGCCTTAACATGCAAATGAAGAAGAAACATTTCGTATATGGGTGTAATTAGGGCATCTTACATATTATTACATCTGATAATTATATACATGCGTTTAATTAAGATCGTTTGCGCAAACTGCCCTTGATTTATGGTCGGCCATATGTAATTGGTGGCGGTTTACAGCTGTTTTGTTTAACTCGAAAAAATCAAAAATGTCTCGCGAGACACTAAAAAGGAATCATTTTACGATTTGTTTAATTGTACTCTTTTGTTTTTGGATTTGTTCGAATTTTAAAATCTTGTCTAATCGTGGGAATGAGAAGAATTTTACGCGACGAAAAAGTTTCGAATTCGTTGCGCTGTGGAGTCTCCGTTAAATTAAAATTCATTAGTTAGTTAAAGCCAAGGTTATAAGTATTGTTAGTTCTTGGTAATGTTTCAAGCGTAAAAGAGTCAAAAGCTTTCCCTTAATTCATCCTTTTTAATTGAAAGAATTTTATTTCAAATTCCGAGCTCTCATTCCTTGCAATTAAGCAATAAATTAATTACATTAACACTGAAGGTATAGCTAGTTCTTATTGGCAACATGAATAAGAATATTTTATTAAGATTCCCGTATAAAACCAAAGTACATTTTACTTTTAATGTTTTGTTGTTTGTTTTTTATATTTTTCACAAGCGTAAAGCGTTTATCCTTTATATAGTTGAAGATGGTAGCACACTTCATTCAAAATCTTAAGAAACGACAGTCTTACACAGTCATAAAAAACTATGTTACCTAGTTAGGTAAATGAAATAAGCTCTTTAATGTCTTTTAAATCTAGTAGACGAAACAAAAAATGGATATGTTATTAAAACCGGAGTTAGAGCAAACCCTAATTTAGCTTATGCAAGTAGGTACCGTATACTACTTATGACCGTGACTTAAAAGGAGGTCAAACAAGAGTTAAAATCCCGATATCAGTAATAGTTAGTGTTTAACACCAAATAAATGAATCCGATTACTTACTAAACTGTATAATGCCCACTTGCACAATTTACATACAGAAATAGTTAATTATATAAATATAATAAAATGGTAATGTAAACAAAACGTAAGTTGCCTACACACTCTTAAACAAGTAATCTTAAAGCACCAGGCCACCGATCTTTATGCGTAATGCTTTCACCGAATGTCATAATATTATTTCCAAGTTCAACTCTTGAGATTTCACGGGCGGTCGCTAGAAGCACAATGAAAAATAATGTAATTTTAAACCAACACTTGCGCTTTAATGTGTTTCATTTAAAACCTGTCATTTCGGACACTCGCCGGAGTCAGGAGTGAAATGCCAATTGATTTATGTTGATACTAACCACACAGTGCAGTTTAAGGCGCGGCGCAAACGTAGACACTTACTGTTGTTAACACGGGACACTAGCATAGAAAAACCCGGTCGCAGTGTCCTGTAGCGGCAACTGGATGCTGCCGCTGTTCTAAAACACTTCGACTCCCCATCTCACCTGATGGTAAGTGATGATAAGTGGAAGTGTAGAAGCGCGCTTTACCCGGAATCCTCAGCCGAGGAGCTGGCTTTATTATCTTTAAACTGACGGAACACAGCAATGCTGTTAACATTGTTGTTTTAGCACCAGACTTTAGATAACGCTAGCTAGCCAGGCGGACTAAACAAGCGCTACTACCAACCAAAAAAGTACACAAAAACCTACACTTTGATTCGATTCGATTCTAAACCGGGACCTCTGTATAAGATCCGTGGCTAATCCGATACAAAAAGACCACAAGACGAAAAAGACGACCGAGGCGGTTAAGCGTTCATGTATGACATTGTCTTGTGTTGGCAACTGAAAGTGTCTACGTTCGCGCAACACCTTAGTTGTTGTTTGCACTAAGCTTAAAATCATAATATTTACTTGAACTCAAACAACCGATTATTTAAATTGGTATATGGGTATCCGAAACCAAATAAGAGGTGCTAAAATGGTGAACTCGTGTGAAAATCGACCGGATAATTGTTCCAGAAAACGATGAAGATATTGAAGTACAGTTTTGGAACAAAATAAGTATGTGGTTTACGTTTGTGTGCTTATTAGTTTGCAGTACATTTAGGCTTGATTTCAAAGTGTTCCCAAAGGTCGGTCGGTATAGCGGGTCGATGGGCTATAAAAATCAAATACCTGAATGAACAACGATCATTGGTTATATTATGCAATTATCTCACTACAATGTGACATAGCTGCCATGCTGTTATCATCTTATCATAATTTTACATAATTTGTGTAATTTAATAAATCTTATCATAATTTGTGTTTCTACAAATAGAGGTAATATAGCCAGTTTTTCAGTAGTTGAGGAGTGCGCGTGAAGAGCGCTTCTACAATTTAAAAATAAAAAGCTTGTAATTTTGTCATCGGGAAAACAAAATATTATTATACAATTTAAGTTGGTTAGCAATTTACGGCCCGTTGTGTTTCAAAAGCTCATGCCATCTTTTGAAATACCTACCTAAAATTTCGGCTGATAATTTCAAATGAAATACTGGCTATTAGTAGATACATTTTATTTTATTTTTAAGTAATTAACAAAGAAAGCTATTTTAATTATAACTTTTATTCTCTCCTTCACTACTTTTATCCTTAATGAAATGCAAATTTAAGGCGTTCATTGTTTTACCATTCATTCTTCTGTCGGTGCGCGCTGTTGACTGCACGGAGACAATATAGGACATAGATTTTTCAAAGACTCCGTAGACATACTTAAAGTCGGCATCGCAGTCATTCTTGCATAAATTGTGTCCTTCTTTTGTATTGAGTGATGTGCCGATTGCTGGATTTAATGTATATAGCAGGTTTGTATAGATAATCCAATAGTGAATACGACTGTAAAGAACAATGAGGTAAAACCACTAGAGAGCACGCATTACCAATGTACGTATTATCTATTTTCTATATATTCAATCTGACAAAAAGAAAGATAAAACATTTATTGACTGTGGTCACTTGCTAAATTTTGATTGTGTGCAATCAAAATTTAGCAAGTACACAATTTAATTTTAAAACTCGATACAATAGGTCAAACAAACTATCTGTTTATTGCGAAGGTAGGATAAATTTTATCATCCCATCTGTATTTAACAAGAACGAGAAATTGTGTTCCTTTAAAATAAAGGGAACCGCTTACTACCGAATTTAATGGACAGTAGCCTTAGGTTATTTGAATAGCAAATGACGTATCCATTATCCATTTTGGGATGATCTTGATAGCTAATATGGAATTAATACTCTTCTTTTGATAAAACAAACATTTATTTGCATATCGCGATCAACAGTATAGCTGATCCGATTTGGTTAAGTCGCCGTGAATGATCTTGATACTTTATCGTAAGGCTCACGTCCTCATAACTACCTATCATATGTATTTAATTATCAGAGTAGTGATATAAAACCTTTCGTTTCTCATTATTTAATAATTAATACTCAGACAATATCAATTAGACAAGAAAATATGAAGGTACATAATAATAAACTTAATTAATTATTCATCTTCATCCCCATCCTTAGTCTATAAACGTCTCACTGCTGGGAACAGGCTTTCTCACATGGACAACAGCACATAAGGGGCCCATAATGTGGCCATCACCCAAAAAAAATAATTATTACATTATACTACATACATATAATCACAACTTTTATCCCCGAAGGGTTAGTCAGAGACTAGGCAATGAGGACCGCAAAAGCAGTCCTCTACCATAGTCCACTTTTCACCAAATAACGAATGCACATGTGCTCAGCGTGACAGTAACATTGATTATTAAGTTACAATTTATCAAGGGCCCTAATAGTTTCTGTTCATGTTTCGGTATTAGACTTTGAACATTGAATGTTATGAATCACTTTTCTGATAATGGTCAATGGTATGGATAAAAGAAACTGTAAAAAAACAAATAGATCCCTATAAAGTGTTCATTACATTAGTATTCGCGAGTAAACTTTTAAAATCAATAGACATCCAAAAAAATGCGGATTATGTAAGTATCTACTCTTTTCAGTTCGACTACACAATCATTACACTCAAAGTTTATTTGTTTGCCGAAAACAACAGACTTGCTTGGATAAGTAATAGCTTAATACCACGGTGCGTTGGCTAAGGTGGCTGGTTTCTCGGCTCTGCTCTTAGTTCGGTATCCGTTTAACAAAATACATGTTATTAACTATTCGAACGAACAAACAACTACCAAGAACAATGTGTTCACCGAACACGTTGGCAACCATATATTTGGATTGTTTTATTTAAAACGTGAAAGAAAGTAGGCCGCACTATTTCAGTTTTGATCCGTATTTATTTTAAAATGAATACTAGTACTACAGTATTGCACAAGAACTAATGACTTTACCAATAAACATTTCAATTCTGACTAGGCGGTACAAAACATTTTAAAAAACTATAGTTAAAATCAGCCGTCATCATTAGCCCTCAACTAGATGAGGTTTCACTAACGCATAAAGCCGGGGGCGATACTAAAACTATTTCTCAGCGCAATTAAAAGGGATACAGAAGTTCACGTGGCTAATTATAAGCATTCATCTTGTACTGTAGCAGAGAGTGAGGCCACCCATCTAGTGCCGCACGCGGGAATCGAGCAACTGTGACGGATTCCGTACCCGCCCCTCATTTGTTATACAAATTTTATACTACCCTCCGAGCAAAAGTCCACTGAGACCTCGAAAATTTGCGTGGAAAAGAACAATGGGTGGCTTCAATGGAGCTACTCGCATAGAGATGATTTTACCGACTAAATATTATTATTTTGCTATTTTTTTTATGAAAGAGGTGGCTACAGATACCCAGTTTTCTTGTGTTGCTTTATTGTTTTATAGGTAAGCGCCGCTTTTGTAGTATTATAGTTAAACCGTCTCGAATCAGAGACCTGAGTTCGACTCTGAGTGAAGGGGTTAATATTTCTGTAGGAAGTCTGGCTATCGACCATTACCTCATATATTATGTCTGTCGCCATAATAATATTGTTGGTAACATTATTGTACTACAATAAAATAGTGAGAGAAACGATAGCCAGTTTCGTAGTAGTTAAGGGGGTGCCGCGCGATAGCAAAAACTGACATAAGTTCAATGAACTTTAAAGCAAAATCAATTATATTGATATTTAAAATTAGAACAATTCTGCTTTGAAGTTTCAGACCTAGTAATTTGATAAATAAGAGCAATGTTTTTATTCAGCAAAATGTACAAAATGTTTATTAATAAAAAAAAAATAAAAAAAAACCATCACGCGCTTGGTTTAAAAATTAAAATTGACTTTTTTAAGATGGACCTGCGGAATATCAATACAAATATTTTCATGTAAGAATTATTGTTTCATGCGTAAAATTAAGAAAGTTGTCGAAAAAAAATGGATTTTAGGAGTCATTACATTTATGTATTGTTTGTTATTGTTTATAGAATTTGTTTTAAATTTCAACAAGGCCACGAGCTTGTGCAATGATCAGGCTAACTTACGTAAGTTCTTTTAATGTATTTAACTAATTCAGCGCATAGTACAAGTAACTTAAAAATACTTAAATTTTCACAACTTCGTGCAGGATCCCCTTAAGAGTTGTGGTAAAAGTGTACTTCTTCTTATAATCTGATTTGATAGGTCAAGCGCTTCCTTTGCATGTCTTGTTCGAACTATGCTTTTTAATTTTAAGATTTGTACACAAAACAACAATAATGATAACATAATGATAACAATATGTATTTAAGTAATGGATGTTTGTTTAACATAAATAAATATTATGATTATCCGTTAACCAGTAGCGTCAGAACAGGCTCTGTGAAATTAACGACTGAATAATTGGTGTGGTTGTTGTAGATTTTATTATTTTATTAAACCACCTTTTTATTACTTACATTGCTAACGTAATATTATGATCTGGAATATATCTGCATATCTGATTGAGTCGAGATTTATTTTTAGTTAGTTTGGAGGTGGAAACGCACTTACTCTGGATTTGAGGTGAACTCCTGTGAGTGCTTATGGCGATCCTGGATCACCTTGGCGGCACGTGAGGGAAAGTGTAGACGTTTTAGTGGGGAAGCCCGTTAGGGGGTGAGTCCCTCAAAGCCATAGATCTGCGTCTCCCGGGGCGTATGCTTAATGCATTTTCTTCTGCATTACAAAGGGCTAGATAGTCAGCTATCTTATCTCTAGCAAAACAAAAGAGTGCTACTATAACAACAATGTTATGGTAACAGATTTACCTAAATATAGTGGTAATGAATCGATAAACTTTACCACCAACCATACCAAGTAGCATGTAAAAAAAAGGTTCCCATAGCTGGGAAACGATCGCGGGACCTCTGGATTTGTGACCACTAGACCACGGATGCGGTTACTTTTGACATAAACAACTTAATTGTTCGTTCGTGCGCCAACTGCTTTCATTATGGTACAGCTTCACTTAACTAGACTCGTCAAATCGACCAAGACATTTATAAAAATAATTGCCAACTAATTGGAAACAATGCCTTGCGCTACTCTTATATGTGTATTATCGCCAATAAGCCCCGTGATAAAACATGAGAAATGGCAAAATCATCGCGGCATTCCTTATAATTAAATAACAATAAACCGAAATATATTACTATAGTTTCGAATATTGGTACGGCGCTTACAAAACGAAAGCGATTGCCGATATTTTAAACGCAATTACCGGCCGCCCCGTTTACGATGCATAAAAGAAATAATATGACGAGCTGCAGTGGATCTCACCCCGCGCGGATGATTGCGTCCGCGTACAGTAAAAACAACTACCGTCGGGAACAAAGTTGTGATCGCGCGACGGCGATGGCCGCGAAGGAGTTTCATTAAAATCTTCTATCTCCCGAGGACAATGCAATTGTGAGGCAGTCCAGATTGAGACGGCAGGATTGCGGATTGCGGATCGCGCAGCCGCAGGGTCGGTGCGATCCGTACCGCACCTTGATTAAATAAAGCATCAGCGGGACGTCACGCCGCCGGCAGACGGCGTCAATCCAACGCCGCATTGTGTAGCTTCCACACCGTGTCATTGAGAATACTACCACGAATGAAACGCTTGTAATCACTGCGTGTTGTTTTGTGATGAAAAGTTTGTAAAATGTAATGGGTAGATCAGCAATTTGTAATTACTGCGAGCTAAACCTTCGCGGCTTAAAGAGATTTTCATTGCTAGTACAACGGTCAGAGACGCGAAGGTTCTCATCAGGGTTACATGTTTTTGTAGGCTTGTTTTAAGTTCGCATGGTTAGCTACCAAAGTTGTATCTAAGTCTTTAGCAATAATAACACTGTTATCAACATTGTAGTGTTCCGATAGTTTGAGATAAGATACCCAGTCCCTCAGCGGTTAAGGATTTCGGTTGACGTGCACTTTCACCTTCGGCCTTGTCGTCAATTACCATCAGGTGGCACGAAGGCCGAATGAAACGAGTACGTCATTGTGAAATAATGTAAAAGAAAATAGGAAATTAACTGTGTCGCGTAGCGGTGAAAGAATACTGCCAACCCCCTTCTTCCCTTGGGTTTCGTAAAAGGCGACTAACGGACTAAACACTACACATATATCCAACAGCATAGAGCGGCGATGGGCTCACCACCTGTCACGCAAAGCACATGTGCAGTCGATATTTGGTGAAAAGTGGACTACAGTTAGAGAACTTTTGCTTTTGCTGAAGCTTTTGCTGTCCTCATTGCTTAGTCTCTGACTAACCCTTCAGAGATAGTCGTGATTATACGTATGTATGTAAAAATATGGGAATACGTAAAAATATGAACACCTACCCATTTATTCGGCAAAATGTTTAATCACAGCCAATTTTATTGCTTCATTTCATTAAAACAATTTAAAAACGTATCAAAACGCAATAAAAGCGTTGTCGATAACTATAAAACGGACCCTTGCGCGGTTCGGACACAATGCGAGGAATTAGCATCCCGAGAAAATGAATTGACAACGCTAAAGGTAAATTGAAACTTTTTGCGCCACATCCATAGGCAGGTACAGAAAACATTGCTAATTAATATTCATTACTTGTAGCCAGTTGTTCACATTTTTGCCTTAAAGGAGAAATTGGGAGTTGGAGCTGCTATGCGCAGCAATTTGTTGAGTGTACGCAGCAATTTGTCCATAAGAAACGGCATTTATCAGCTAGTAGTGCAGTAAACTAGGATTCTTCGGCTGCTTGCAGGATTAAATTTATGATTCGATTGTGAAATATCGAGTGACTTAAATGCCTTGCCGTCGATGCAGTTGTTTTTAATTGTCATTGCTCTATGAAAGGACTGCGAAATGTGATCAGTTGAAGCGGACACCGCCTTATGCCAACGGCTCAGAATGTTGGGACATAGTGGCCGATGGTTTAAATGGAAAAACAAGAGGTAAGTTTAAAAGAGTACGGAAAAAAACCAGAACAAATTCGCAATATGCAGAAAAACGGGAGCATTCTTCATGGTATATACATTTAAATCAGCATTCTAGATAACAGGCACAACCTTTTCACTGAAACTGAACAACTCAAGATAGAAAGCCTTGTTACAAAAATCTTATACAGGATACAAGTAGACGTTATTTAATTTCTCTAAACACGATGAAGTGAAAAATTCCATGAGAAAACAATTTTTATCCCTCAGTAGCTACAGATCGACAACGTCCGATATTAAAAACCGTATATGATTATTGATGTAATAGCACTGATAATTGTATCGCACAGACTGATGGACATTAATAGAAACCACAAAATTGTGCCGACGCTAAAGTTAGTAGCATTGAATTTATAATTAAGAAATTCTGTTGGAATCCCAAATAAAACTACTCGGCTCGTGTTTCGTTCCGGTAAAAATTATGACTTAATAAAACGTAACATCAGCCATATTTCACTTAGTGATAAAGGGCATAATGACATTCCTACTATTAATATTAATACACACCGAAAATCTATTAGCATCGCTTTAGATAAGGTATTTTTAAAATTAAATCTAAACTGAATTTGTTATTTACTGTAATTGCCTCCACTTAATCCGGTGTTAATGTTTTTCCTTGGTGGTTCATTTCTCTCTCTATAAGCGCAACCGACTGTAATAAGCTTTTAGAAAGTGCTAAAATACGTAATTTAAAGACATTATAAACTGTGATATTTGAAACCTAGCTTTTGCTCCTAAGTATGGGTTTTATCGTATTGTTTTTTATTTATCTAGTTATAAACACTGGAAATGTCATAAAGGTTTCTTTTCTTTTAGTGGGAACATAAAAAAGCGAATTAACAAATTCAGTTAACATTTGTTAATAATATTTTTTTTACAATCTATATTCGGGATTGGAACTCACAGCTTCCGACTATCCGCGTCAGGCCTAAAATCTACAATAGAAAAATAGATTGATAAACACGTTATTGCTCACATGCAAAAGGAAAAGATGATGACAGTTATGTAGAGCCTAAGATAATGTTAGTAATGAAGAGCTTAATCTCTGTCCACATTCAAAGGCGTCTATTAAAGCCCTCAAAGAATTAAAACGAACACAGTCATAGTCGCCACATCGACATAAATCAGTAATCAAACAATAAACTGTGTATAAATGGAGCGCGATTCACCGAGACCCCTACGCGAGCCTAATAAATTCAGAGAGGACGCGCCGCTAGTGAGAACTCTGCTTGTACAGAAGCCGCCACGTTACAGGTGCATAAATCTAAGCGGAGTGTCGTTGGACGGGTCCGAACTGAACGGGAGGGTGGTGCATTCCCAATGTACACTTTCTGAATAAGTAATATATACTTTAAACTTTCACGTTACGTTACAAACTAATATTTATATTTAAGGTTGCGGTCGTTGTCATGTCACAACTCACTGACGACCGGTGCAACTCGGTATATAAAAGGTATGCTTTAGATGTCTATAATAAGTTGTAAGCGTTAATCTCCGTCTAAATGTTTGTTTAGAATTCGTAAAGTTCTTACATTGGTACCTCACAGGCTCTTTGGCTTATCATGACAGAGTCATTCTAGAAGTAGGCTACCTATGTTTTAAAATTTGTAAATAGTAAAAATGTTAGGTAATAAATACTATTATATAATATTTACGAATATATCGGCTGATTCGACTAACTTTATCATTGGTGACTTCAATATCCCTAATCTGTCGTGGTCGTATACCCCGTCTGGTTCGGTTATGTCTCCCGGTACATCGAGTGATGTGAAGTCGTTGAGCACTATTATGGCATTATGTCAATTTTCTCAATGTAATGATATTCCTAACGAGAACGGCAGATTTATGGATTCCTAAAGTGTCGGTACATGAAACTGAGCCTTTGTCTCGCATCGACAAACACCACCCCCCTTTACTTATAAAGCTTGTAAGAGATACAGTGCAAAAAACAATAAAGAAATGCCGGTCTAAACAACATAACTTTAGCAGACGCAATTACATAAATGTTAAAAAAGCGCTACAGTCTATTAATTGGTCAGCCGTAATATTGCAACCCGAAGATATTGTCGTTACAGTAGAAATGTTATATCGTGAGTTAAATAATAACTCAATAGCGTCTTCTTAATAAAACAACAAACTATCACTAGCTAGAAAGCCTCTTATATTACAACTAAGCGTTCTTCAACATTCTCATTTGAAATATTTATCTTCGATAAAGCTTAAGCAACTCAGTGTACAGGTATAATCAGCGAAAGCTTTTCGGTATTAAACCGCTCGAATATGAAGGATGGGCGAGCATTAAGCGAAGCCTGCGACCGCGGCCGTGTCACCGGCACCCCGACGTTTTGACAACCGCCGATATCGCGGTTGAGTTATGGATCCACTGATCCTATTGACTTGGGCAGTGCTCTTGAAATATCAACTGTTCTATAGTAAACTGCGTTGTATTACTATACTTTAGTTATAGGTACTTTAGGCCGACAAGTTCGTGCGCGACCCTCTTGTATGACAACTTGTCATAGAGAAAGTTGTAAAACTTTATAGACTAAAACAATGGGAATGAAAGTTCATATTGAAGAAACATTTGAAACACAAATTCTTAAACACATCATTTTAAGAATTTTTATAAAGTAGGTACCTACATATCATAATATACGAGTTCATCTACTATTATAACGTTCATATTGTAGCATTCACGACAATATTTCTCAAAGAGTTAGTCAGAGACTATGCCAATACGGACCGCAGAAGCGGTCCACTATCATACTAGCATATTACAACTGCTCTATGCTTATGGTAATAGGGTGGTTGTCTATCGCCGCTCTATGCTGTTGGATGTATGGTGCAGTCTTTTCAGTATTTAGTCCGTTACTTGCCTTTTACGACACCCAAGGGAAGAGATTTATGGTATAGAGGTATAGAGGGTTTTTTAGTATTTTTTAAAAAGCCGTTACACTTATAATTAATAATTAAATAATAAAAATAATCATGAATTGAAATTCATAAAATTGTGCTGCACTTACTATTTTTAATCGCTGTGGTGCAATATGGCGATGTGATGAGTAATGTTGTAAGGCCACCGGTTTGAGGCTCAGACGTGACGTGTTGGAGTTCATACTGCACTCTGAATAATTGCAGTTTAGTACAATGTTAACAGCGTTGCTATATTCCGACAGTGGTATAATAGACAGTTCCTCAGCGGTTGAGAATACCCGACGAGGAAGCTTCCATCTTAGGCTTTATTGTCACAAAGCAAGAATAATATTAAAAAAAGTCTACGCTTAATTTCATAATTTGTTCTTATATCATAATAAATATTAACCATTATAAATTATATGTAGCAATGGTACCTTCGAAACTCGTAAGATTAGTTAAGAGTTACTTATCCACGGTATGTTTCTTCAAAGAACTAGCTTATTCTGTTATAAATAACTTCGTTGTTGATCTCAACATTTTTCTGGAAAATGAACGTCAATTTAGCGGTATCCAGATCGGACACAGGGCTTATAAAAACACAATGGCATTATGCGGCTCTAATGGTCGTCCCAACATGGGCATTAATCTCGTCATACAATATTGATGTTCCCACAATTTATGGCCGAAGCTTAAAGATGGATCTGAAAGTCAAAACAGCTTATTAATGTGTGAAGAAACTCACCTACTCGGGAAACGACCGCGAACGGGGCATATTTTTATAAATCCCATCGGATCGTTAGCGGAATATTTCGTTTCCACCGTCCCGGAATACAATTGAATGTGAACGTCAAAAACATAAGTCATAATTATAATATACTACAACAGTGTGTTTACCATCGGCGAGGGTGCAGCAAAAAGCGAGAGACGTCCACAAAGACACTTTGATGCTCTCAAAAAATGCTTTAAATTCAAATGAGAGTCTTGAGTTTTTAAAATGCGCTTCCATTGTAGAGCCAGCATTAATCTGCTTAGAATCTGGAGACATTCGCATCCGAGGCACGTTCCGTGATTGAATAAGATTTAATCTGTTTCCCTTACGGACAGAAATCGCCGACTCTTCATTATTAATCGGTGAATAATTTACTTGCGCATGCATGTCTATTCTTGCTGCGTTTGTGTTTACGTCTCTCTTCTGATTCATAAAAGCATGATTTATGGTTTCTTTTTAAAAGATTGCGTGATGACGTCATCTTTGCCTATACCCCGTTTTTTTTAGCAATATAAATTGGTGAAAGTCAAAACTGTTGACAAAATTTGGGTGTATTATTATGTCCGTTATTTTATGGCAAACTAAAAAATGGCTCTTATTTTTCATTTATGATTTCAGATTCTAAATAGCCAGTAATTTATTTGCTAATAAATGAGAACATTTTTTATTAAAATATATGTTAACAAATACAGAACTAAAATTAAACACAAATAGATATTAGGTTTGTGTAACTGCGGACAGGGACTGTAAATGATCTGAGTATCATTACACTCAGGACACTGATTTATTTTAGTACGTTTCCGATTATACAGGGTCTAACAAAATCAATAAGCGAACGTTTAAGGGCGGTATTCTATACATGATTCTGAATACAATGACAAAAGCTGGGCTCCAGTTTTATAGTGATTTTTCAGTTAGGTTTTCTAACAAACTAAATCAATTAAAATAATGCACTTCATGAAACATGCTGTATCTTTACTAACACGCACGCAAGCACAAACTTTTGTTTAAATGTTAGTCAGCTCAGTGTGCTCCGAGTTTAGTGTGCATGTTCGGCTATCTTTGTGTGCGTGTAGTACAGCTGTACGAGTTTGGAAAGTGTGTATTTTTTGGTGAATTATGATAATGTTTTGTTGATTATCTCGGTAACGAGCCTGTACTTTTGGACCAAATTTGGTGAACATAGTCAGTGTGATGTATAGATGCTCCCTTAAATGTTCGCTTATTGATATTGTTAGACCCCATATACTGAATATGCAACATGTGTTTTCTCGATCTAATGCCTCTGTGGTCTAGCGGCTAAGCTACCTGTTTAAGACCCAGAGGTCCCGGGTTCGATTCCCAGCGGGGAGTACATCTTTGTGTGCTCGGTTTGGTTGGTGGTAGGGCTGTTAAGTCCGCCTGGCTAGCTACCACCATCTTATCTAAGTCTGTCGCCATAACAACGATGTTTATAGCATTGTTGTGTTCCGGCAGTTTGAGATGAGATAGCCAGTTCCTCCGGGTGAAGCGCGCTTGCACCTTCGGCCTTATCGTCACTTACCATCAGGTGAGATGAAGGCCAAGCGCTTACCCGTTGCCAATAAAAAAAAAAAAAAATCTGTTAATACCTTCGATCATATAAACAAATCAAATAATGTCCCCAGGTGAATCTTGAGAGGCTCAATTTACGCTGTCCGAAGGGAAAAAGTACCCGTAGTATTAAAGTTAAAAACCATTTTTTTATTCTGGTACTAAGTATGATCTAACTGAGGCACGACAGTTGCGTGTAATTTAGATAAAATGGTCTAAAAAAAAATTCCAAAGGCCCAAAAATTTATACCCCTGGCGCGTCCGCTCCACATTTCTTAAACAAACTAACATCAAAACACCAACTTTAACAACGGAAATTAAATCAATAATGTAATATAATCGGTAGCAGACTAGTTGTCCATGCATAAAATAAATATGCAGCAAGCGTATTTATTTTAGTTTTTTTTTATTAGAATATGAGTTTGTCGCGTACGTACGCTGTTTTAGTTTAGAGGATTGCGTCAGCGTCGTCGCGGTAACGCTAGTAGCACTGCGAACATCGCGGGGGAAGGCACCGCTGCTCATAGCTCCAGGACGAAATTACGAAGGTAAATATTTGATTCCCCTGGCTTTGTTTCACTAGTTCGTTGATTACCCTGATCACATTTAAAAATGGTATTTAGTTTTCGAGGAATTGTTGTTTAATGTTAACAGGACAGCTTAAATGATCATTATTAGTTTATTTTATTGTTATATATTTAAAAACTTATTGTTTTGGCGCAAATGATAAAAAAGCCAACTTTTTTGATTCCATTGGCGTTGATCCACCTGGTATTTGCGCCAGTCTATTCAACGTTTTTTCCAATTTGCCTTGGAAAGAAGAGAGGTGTTATATTCATCTGTATTTTTCCTTGCAAATATATGTATTTTAAATGTGTTCTATAGATAAAATATCATATTAAATCATTATAAATATTTTTAGGTAAAATCAATTTATATCTCAGGCGAGACTAGAGCTCTTGAGACTTTTTCATAGGTTTGATGTTGGCTTTACGAGTGTGCGACAGAATTTCTTTTTATACTCCATGAGTTTAATGCTACAATTAAAATTCGCACTGAAATTAAAACGCGCCTATGAACTATGAAATGCTGTTATTTTTCTTTATTGCTTTTACTGTTTTTAGTTAAAGCTTAAATTTCTACCTCAGTAACCAACGCAGCCCTCTATGGTAAAAATGATGATTTAAGCTCAGATTAAGATATTTTTAATAGCTAAAATACTAACCTACCTAGTACCTACTACGAATTATGTTACCAAGAATAAGAAAGTAGATTTTTTTAAATAAAAGAAGAATTTATTATTTGATTTTAATGAGGAAAAGTTTAGTTTTTTAGTTATTTTTACCCGACTGTAATGTTTTTTAGTATATATTTTTTTTATTAAAAATTAGTGTTAAAGGACAAAAATGTGAATTTATGCAACCAAAAGGCTGATTACTTTTATATAGAAGTACTTATAAGTTACTAATAAAACATTGATTCTTGATTCCCCTGGGCACAAAACTTTAGATTGCTATGTTTTTTGAACCAGTCGGCCAAAAATTATGTCTGTTCGATTAATATGTTGATAATTAAGTTGAATTTTGTTTTTTGTTATCACTTGTGAAAAACTATTAAAATAAATTTCGCCAAGGGAATCAACTGAATACGCCGAATCTTCACCTTCCCGCGTAAAATATACATATACTACCCAAAGATCAACATCAGAAATGAAACGAGATATATAGATAAACATTTATTAAAAAGGCTTAAACTTTAGGCACTAAAGTACAAATTCTTAAAAATATTATTGGAGTTCACTTTGGAACTAGGCTCGCTAGATTCAAGCAAGTTGGAACAACTAAATTCGAAATATTGATAGAAAAACAAGGCACGTTTTCGATTCGTGCCTTGTTTCGTGGTGCCGTTTTTCAAGCAGCAATCGTGTGTCCATAGTTGTATGATCGAAGGTTAATATGGTCAAACTTATTTACTGTATTACTATCTAATGCTGGGGCCACATTAGCGCGCTAGGCGGCTAATTTGACACGTCTGACCGAACACTTCGTCATAACCCCTTAAGCTCCGTAAAACCAGACACAATTGAAAATCAATTGTTTCGCGACCTATTAGCGCAATGCATCATCGCGTTAACGCGCTACTAATACTATACTAATGTGGCCCCAGCGTTACGCAAGTATGTGTCAAACCGGCACAATTGACGTTTTACACTACAAAAAACCTAACTTTAGCAGAGATTGCAAATCTGTGATGCTAATCATAAATTTATTGTATTTTTATCATAGATCTAAAGTCTAAACAATAGATATTGTTTACCTATAAGAGCATTTTTATAAAAATCATCTGAACATGAATAAATATTAACTGCCACTAATCCATAATCTCAAATAGATTTATTTAACTTGCTCTCATTACAATATAGATTGATCCACGTCGAATTAACCTATTTCAGAGTAAATTCTTAACAGTCGCCGATGTAGTATTTAAAGTCATTCATGATATAAAGACTTGCCTTACTTAACTTGGTCTTACTTGACTTATAAGTTATGTAACATTGATAAAAAAATGAATTGATAGAGAAAACAGAAATATTTTTACACCGACTTTTAGGCCTTTAATATTTTCAGACACACTTTCATAATGTTGTTCATAATAAAGGTTTTACTACCACTACTTTTTTAACTTTTAATTTCTATTGCTAAAAAACGGATTATAGTTATGGTAGGTACTAATTTAATTGCAAGAAAAACTGGTTTTAATAATTATTTTCTGTATTAGGTTAGATTTAGTAGTATTAAAATGAGAATTAGAAACATTATCGTGTTTGGGAATGTTTTATTAAGTTTAATATAATAGTGGTGTTCCGTAATACAGGTGGTGGTATTACAGAATCCCACTAACGAAAAAGGATCGTCTAATTTTACTAGTAAATACGCATTGTATTAAAATTATGTTAATACTGGTAAAAAACTGAAACATTTTTGATAAAGGCTTGAATGCAATGTTTTTTTCATTCATCTTGACTCCCAAAGACCGTCATTGTAGCGTTCCAGAGCGGAGAAAAATTAGCTTTTCTTGCCGTAGGGGAAAAAGTTTTTTTTTTAAATTTTTGTCTGTCAAATGACAATGAGCCTACAAAAACGAAAAAGTTTTTAGTCATAAGTCGAATAATCATGAATAAACACATAAATCAACAACTTTTGTGAGATATTTATTTTAAAGTTTATGGTAAAATTAGTAATCATTTGAAACTATGGACAACATAGACCACGCCCACACAGTCCACGCTTCAGCAAGAAACAACTGCACAGTCTGCACATGTGCTTATGTGGTGAGCCTTTAGCCCGTTAGTCGCTTTTACGATACCCAAGGGAAGAGAGGGGTTGGTAGTATTATTTTGATGAGCCCATCGCCTCTCTATGCTGTTGGAAGTATGTGCAGTCTTTAGTCCGTTAGTCGCCTTTTACGATAGCCAAGAGAAGGGAGGGGTTGGTAGTATTATTTTGATGAGCCCATCGCCGCTCTATGCTGTTGGATGCAGTGTTTGATCCGTTAGTCGCCTTTTACGACACCGAAGAGAGGAGTGGGGTTGGTAGTATTATTTTGATGAACCCATCGCCGCTTTATGCTGTTGGATGTATGGGCAGTCTTTAGTCCGTTAGTCGCCTTTTACGACACCGAAGAAAAGTGAGGGGTTGGTAGTATTCTTTTGAAGAGCCCATCGCCGCTCTATGCTGTTGGATATATGTGCAGTGCAGTCATTAGTCCGTTAGTCGCCTTTTACGACACCAAAGGAAAGGGAGGGCTTGGTAGTATTATTTTGATGAGCCCATCGCCGCTCTATGCTGTTGGATGTATGAGCAGTCTTTAGTTTGTTAGCCGCCTTTTACGACATCCAAGGGAAGAGATGGAAAGACTGCACATACTATCCAACAGCATAGAGCGGCGATGGGCTCATCAAAATAATACTACCAACACCAACCCCTCTCTTCGCTTGGGTGAGTTGGGTTGGGTGTCACAAAAGCAACTAACGGGTTAATTAAAAAAAATGAACCTATTCATATTGTATTGGATTGTTTTATTTTTTCGCATTCGTAATGAAAAGCAGAGTGTAACACACTAAAAAACCCATTAAAACTCGATTTCTATTTATTCCCTCGCAAAAGCTCGGGAGTAAAACTACCTCGTAAATAATGGGTCATTTTAGCCCCTTGTTTAACAATCTACTATTGTATGTATAAATAATTATGCGAAAACCCGCAAGTGTGTTCAAGTAACTATGTAGGTACCTATTTTAGGGTAGGTATACATTTTCCTAGTCAAACAATACTATAATATATCTCGTAACACGCCTGTTAGAATATTGCATAACAGTTGATTATCATTTTAAACAGGCTATTGGCGTTGTGGGATCCATAAAATTTCACTCAGTACCTTTAGACAAGACAAGGCGGCAGACAAGCGGACAAGAAGCACGACGCCGACGCTACGCTGAGATGTAGGCTGCTGTGGAACATCCATCACTGCGACTGAATTAATGAGTCGTTCTATCGCTACTATTGATGAATGAATCTACTATCTCGTTCCGGTCCTTAAAACAACTACATTTGATATTATTTTACAATTTTGTGATAAAATGAAACTTTGCTTATTAGAAATCATCTGTTTAAAAAGTGGTTTATGTTAAGCCTTTATTGGTACCTATAGAATTATTAACATGAAATGTGATTGCTTTAAAAAAATCGTATGTAAGTTGATTTTCTTGTTGGATATTACAGTAGGTATCTAGAATAGAATAGAATAGAATAGAAAATTTTTATTTTAAAAGAATAATAATATGGTTGGTTACAATTAGGTGGTCATATTTTTAGAGGAAAAAAAAATATATAGAAAAACTCAAATTTCTCCAATTGATTGATTGATTTATACTTGAAACATAAAGTTCAAAATCTATTGTAAAAATTTGACATTTATTTATTGTGTTTGACATATTGTAGTAGGTTCATCTCCTGGCCGTTCACAGTGTTTTACTAGAAGTATGATCAGTCTTGTAGTGTTGAGTAGCTACAAACGTTTACCGTCTCAAAATTTTACAGCACACTAACTCACGTTTGCGAAGTGTTTAATTCCACACCCACGGCAGTTCCTTATCAAGGCGTGACGTTACTTCTTCATTTTATTGCAACGCGAATCAGCGTGTTTTCTCAATAATAAAAGTATTTATATTGCAACACGTGACGACAGCCGCTGCAGGCTCGACAACGGCAAATTACGGCAATTCTGACACCTTAGAGGCGCTAACTGGGCCCAACCCTGCAATTTGCCGGACGTGCAATGCTGGACCGCGGCTGGCGGCGAATGCGGGCACTGATTTGCTTTAATTTACACACATACGGCGCGAGATTTTGTTGCTCTCTTGTTTTGCGCGGTACCGCCGAGTTAGAACGTGTATCCTCGCGTAGGTTCCGGGAATCATTTGGTGCGTACAGGTAATAAATTATAGAGTATAGTTAATTGCTGAGGATAAACTCGTAAGCTAAAGGTATTTTCAGTCAATTTTGTCTTGCGTAATTTATTTCATGACGACACAAATGTCGTGTTTATTGTGTATATTGTGTCATTTGTGTTTTATGGATCCCACAACGCCAAGATAAGCTTTTGAGCTTATCTTGTGGTTCAATACCAAACCGCTTAAGAAACTGGTTCTACATTATAATGACGAGTGTTATCCCCGAAGGGTTAGTCAGAGACTAGGCATGAGAACCGTAAAAGCAGTACTCTGCCATAGTCTACTATTCACTAAATAGCGACTGCTCATGTGCTCAGGCTGACAGGTGCGTGAGCTCATCGCCGTTCTATGCTTTTGAACGTATGTGCAGTCCGTTAGTCCGTTAATCGCCTTTTACGACACCCAACGGAAGACAGGAGGTGGTAGTACTCTTTTACCGCTACGCGACGCGGTTATATTATAAATACATTAGAAACTGAGTACTAAGAGCTCTTTAAACAGAAAACAAACCTCAACATTTACCAAAAGTACGTTTTGGTAGATGTCTTGTATTGCAATACTAATACTAAAAGCAAACAATAAATACTAAGACTAAAACTAATGCATTACCAGCAGGAAACTGGTACTGGTAAAGAGCTCTTAGCTCTTTAAACCACAGGTATAAGATCAACTACAATTTTTTCCAAAAAAAAACGATTGAGTTAATCATGTTAGTCTAAAAACTTCAAAAATATAAGATTAACCTATTTTTTTCTTTGCTTTTTAAACGTTTAAGCGTTCGAATATTCAAAAGCTAAGCTCCTAATTTTGGTAGCTACGAAACGGTATCGTAACAAATCACCGAAATCCAACTGTCCGATCGCGCTGCCCATCGCAACCGTGTGTAACACAGTCCCGCACGAACAATAGCGTAACGCACCATTCGCCAATCTCGCAATCTGAGCGCGCGGGGCAATCTCGCAAAAATTTATTATATGTCAAAACAATATGCCGAAATGGAAGGCTTATTGCGGTTTTTACAAATGTGCGGGGCTCGCTCGGAGCGCTCGTTAGTGTGTGAAGTACGACGCATTGTAGGGCACAATGGAGGGCGGGGCGGCCGGCGGCGCCTGCGGGCCTCACATCCTCTGTTCCATATTTAAATCAATGACAGTTCTCACGCGCTCTAGAAACAAACATGGCGGAATATTGCGCCCTATAAAACGTAGGCGGTGACAGACTCCGGTGTTTACGGTTGGGGTTAAGCAGTGCAAGACCACAGACAGCAAGAAATGCAACTGGGGTAGGAAGATATGTCTTTCAGGCTTACATAATATTCACTATTTTTAAACAATAAAACAAGTCAATAAAACGATGAGCTCGATAGATCAGCGACTAGCGCGTTCGGCTTGCGATCTTGCCCCCTAAGCAACTTTCGCAATGCTGGGTCGCCTGATGGCCGACCAATTAAAAAAACATCTCGAGCTTCTCCGTGCTTCGGAAGGCACGTGAAGCCGTTGGTCCCGGTTGGTATAATAAGATGGTAGTCGTTAAAACCCACCAACCCGCATTGGGCCAGCGTGGTGGGTTATGGCCCAATATTCCCACGTGCTATTGTTCACGTGGGAGGCCCAGCAGTGGGACGTTTATAGGCTGACGATGATGATGATGAAAACAAGTCAAAAAATTTAACTTAGTCCCTACAGGAGTAGGCAGAGACAATAAAGCTCCACTTTGCGCGGTCCTGAAAGACCTCGCTTGCTTCCCTTACCTTACCTTTTCATGCGCGTCCTTTTATTATTTTTCCTGCCAAACCATCTCAAAATACCACTCTCCACCTTGTCACTTTGCCACTTTGTCACTACATCATCTTTCAAGTCACATCTTTCTCGAACTCTATCACTCATTTTCACACCACATATTTTCCTCAACGATCGCATTTCAACACCATCATTTATCCTACTTTCATGCTTTTCCTGCCAAACCCAACATTTACCACCAAATGCCAGCGTCGGAACCAAGACTGCATTGTACACAGCCATCCGGGCTTTTCGCGAAACAGTCTGGCTACACAAGACGCTGTTTCTTTCTTAACTCTCATTGCAATATCTTTCTCACATTTACCATCTCTTGTAAACATACTTCCCAGACATACAAACTCCTTTACTTGGTCAACTGTCTTACCTTCAACTTCAATCACACACTCAGTCATAGTGTCGTGTCCTTCGAAAATCATAACTTTTGTCTTTTCTACATTAACTTTCATACCTTGAATGTAAAAAAATAAAATGTATCTATAGATTTCCGCCAAATACTTTTAGGAATAAAAAACAAGAGTGATACCAACAATATAAAATGAAAATACAGAGTTTTATTGTTTTATTATACCTACACTCTTTTGAATTTGATCAATAAAAAATATGAACACCACCCCATAATACATGTTTTCTCTCCAAAATAGTATCTCTTAAAATCTTTATAAAGATAAATAAATTTATATTATATATTACGGTTTTAAGATTATTAACAAGTAAGTGAGGTACTAAAACCTTTTTCCAATAAACTGTTTATTGGAAAAAAGATTTAAACACCCCATTACACTTCGAAAATTATTTTCTGACTCCCATACGAAATAAACAATCGCATTTTATTATTAATTTTAAATAAATAAGTAATAAAGTTATATTTTTAGTCTCATTACGATATGTGTAAGACTATAAAATGCCATTACATAGGTTCATAAAAGTTATAGCGGTTTTTTTCATAAAAACCGAGCTTGAATATTATATTTTCGCAGGCGTAGCTCGTATGGGGCCCCATACTGGTTTAGGGACCACGAATGCATTATAATTTTTTTAAATATTTGAGCAGGTCCTAACGGCTGGATTGTCACATCGTGTGCATTAAACGTTTTAAAAAATATTCTGAACAGGGAGGTTATTCTTATGATATTTTTCTTTGTTTCTTTCTTTCTAAAGTTTGACAGCGGTATAGTTAGAAAAACGTCATAATAACAATTTACTAAACTTAGCAATCTGCAGTTTTATTCGTCAAGTATGACTATGATTATTTATTATAAAAAAATTGCTATTACTATGTAACAAAATAATGTTTAAACATGCTTGGTGGAAAAAGTTGATACTTAGTTAAAAATTTTTGTAGTAGGTAGTAATATTGCATAGTTGATTATTCTACAAACATCCTACAATTATCCCCGAAGGGTTAGTCAGAGATTTTTCAATGAGGACTGCAAAGTTAGTCTCTGCCATAGTCCACTTTTCACTAAATAGCGACTGCACATGGTGCTCAGCGTGACAGGTGGTGAGCCCATCGCCGCTCTATGCAGTTGGATGTATGTGCAGTCTTTAGTCCGTTAGTCGCCTTTTACGACACCCAAGGGAAGAGTGGGGGTGGTAGTATTCCTTTAAAGCCGCTACGCGGAACGGCCGATGATTGCTCCACTAAGTTCTACGATATACCTACTTTAGTTACTATTACTTCTTTATAATTATAAAGCTGCGGAGTTTCTTGTGCACGTTCTTCTCCACAGCTAAAAGACGTCCTGAATGGGTGGGGTGGGTAGGTAGGTTCCTATGCTTATCCATCCATCCATAAAAGTAAAATTAAATTTCATACAAAATGCTTATTTTAAGCTTACTGAATAAAGAAACTTTGATTTTTTTATTTTTGATTACGACGCCACGTTGCTTTCTTCGAGGATTGTCGTGTGAAGCAGGGTTTGTTGCTTTGTATCTTAATCAATATTTACGAGTAGGTATATCTATATCAATCTAGGCTAAGTTTTTCACAGCCATAAATCATCTGATCTTAACTTTTATAACAAATTGAGCTACCACTAGGAAGCACCAACTTCCATTGACCCGTATTATCAATTGGCTATCAAACCTCGAACTCTTAAAACTTGACAATGCTGTTAAGGCGGTAGGTTTAGATGAGACATTAGTAGTTTTGTTATTCTTTTATATTTTTACAAACGTTATATTAACATTTATTTAAAATAAGGTCCTACAAAACTGATCAATTCAGTTTGACTATGGGATCAAGTTTCATAACCATAACATAACAATTTCTATAAATAAATATATGACTACCGTGTCAAGTAGCAGTGAAAGAATAGGTACTACCAGTGCGTCTCTTCTTTTGAGTGTCTTAAAAGGCAACTAACGGACTAAAGACTGCACATACATCCAACAGCATAGAGCGGCGATGGGCTCACCACCTGTCACGCTAAGCACATATTGTGCAGTCGCTATTTTGTGAAAAGTGAAGTATGGTAGAGGACTGCTTTTGCTGTCCTCATTGCCTAGTCTCTGAATAACCCTTCGGGGATAATAGTCGTGATTATAAATAATATATGACTAAATTTAAAAATGTGACATCAGAAGATAGGTCGCGGTTAGCCGCTGGATGCGAGCAGCTCGGGAACGGTCCAAAAAATTTTACGACTTATAAATATTTATATTATATCACATAAATATCGTCTATTATTAACCTCATACGTTACTTTGGCTAGGATGTCCTAAGCAACAGTCAAAAATTATCATTCTAATGGACATCCAGTAGGTACTGTAGATGTTGTATTTCGTAGATTTTTGAAAAGTATTTAACTTCTAGTGACGCTTTATTGTGGGTATAAAGTGTTGTGTATTCAAAATTGTAAACAGAATTATACTTCGAATAAAAAATTACTAGAGTCAGCAAACAGATTTAGTGTCTTTAGTCAAAGATAACAGCTATGTTGATGAGGTATGTGCAAATAATGTAATATTGTTAGGATTTTTTTGTTATAATAGATTAAAATAAATGTGATTCTACGTGGGTACTGTTTTCATTTAGAGACAACCATCCATCAGTCCGTACCTCGCTCCCTCTATCCTAAGGAGTGCCCAAAATAGCCCCTGCGTTTTTTATCTTATTGCTGCATCCTCTTCAGTTGATAAAGAAATAATCGTAACGTCCAAAAGTCCCGTTGACAGCGGCGGCGGCAGCGGCGCGTGGCGGCCGCAAAACGCACTCTTTCAGTTTTACGACAAAATAATATTCTTTAATTATAATGGAGCGTCGCGATGTAAAAAGCGGCGCACGCGACATCTGTATTAAATTTTAATGGAATAAGGACGCGGCTGCCGGTGTAGCGGAGAAAGTAAAGAAGCACGTTTATAAGAAGCAAGTAAGCACTGTTTATATATTTATTTTATGTAACAACAAACAAGGCTGCTGCACTGCAAATGTAAGAAAATTATTTTGGCTATGCTGAAACTGTTAGCGTTAAGAAGGCCTATGTGCGAGTTTTATTTATCATTAGATTACATTAACAAAAATGCGATTTGTTTGGAATTTTTGAAGATGTTTTTTAATTTAGTTGCTGAACTGGCATGATTGCAAATAGAACGGCTGCGCCGCTGCGCTTTCGATTTCCACATTTTCTTTTTTTTATTTCCTGTTACATAAAAATAATTATCAATCATCAGGCGAAGGACGTTCACGTATGGACCAACGCCTCCCTCAGGAATACCCACCACGTCCGTACTCCACAAGCTGCACGCATTCAGCGACTACCCGCGACCTTCACCAGATCATCACACCATCTTGTTGGAAGCCTGCGCTTCCTTCCGACTTGAGAACCGTTTACAATTATTATAAAAATAATACATACAGACACTCACGACAGTTATCCGCCACCAAACAGCTCATGAAAGTAATACTTTCAGGTAATAATTTCCGCCGGATGTGTGGCCGCGTCTTCTCTGAAAAGCACCTGCAGATCGAAGATCGAGTTTGCAAAAGCGGTCGATCACTGAGCAAGTATTCGGCTACCTGGAATCCTCAAAGTGAATCTAATTAAAAATTAATTACTTGATCGACTTCAAACATGAACATACGCCGGGGAACCGAGATATGCGACAAAGTATGAACGCTCTCCCGAGATATGGTAATGTCAACAGTTCATTAAAACGATAGTGCTCCTTCTCATTTTAGAGATTGCAACATTTAATTTGGTAGAAATCTGAATTTGGAATTTTGTAATATGTACATAATATACAGGTAACATTTAGGTCGGTCAGTATGGGAAAGTCTGAAACTATAAGACATACGAAGATCTGTTCTCAAGAACCATGTCATCGATTTTAGTAAGAAGAAAAACTGCATTCATACATTTTGAAAAAACTTGTACTCAGCTCGGGAATCGAACTTGGACGTTTTGAAAAAATAGAAGTTACGGTTACGCTATTTATATTCAGATATCGATTGTGTAGTTCTTAAGCAGCAAATGTTACTATGAAACATGATGTCTAAAATAATTAAAAGTCATTTGGAACACCTACCAAAATAAATAAATTCCGCACCCTTCGTCCATTTCCCCGTTCATATACTCGGTCCCCGTTCGTCCATTTTCTCTTTCGTCTATTTCCCCGTTCGTCCATTTCCTCATTCGTTCATGTCGCGAGTAATATTTTTCTAAGTGGCATTGACTTCAGTAGGTGTTTAAAGTTTAAGATTAAAAACTAATTTCACTACGAAGTGATCCGCGAATACTCATAAAAAATATAAACGGTCAAATTGAGAAACCTCCTCCTTTTTTAAAGACGGTTAAAAATACTAAATGTAATGGTAGCTACAAAGGATAAGGTTATTTTTTATGGGATATATTAGATGTATGATGACAGTAGGATAGGAGCGGAATTATACGAACGGAAAAACAGACGAACGGGGAAACAGACTAACGGGACATTAACTAGTTAGACGAACAGGGAACCAGACGAAACTGACCTTAACCAAATAAATCAAAGGATATGATTTTAATGCATTTAATTACTTACATTTAAACATCATGTGTCACATTAACATTTGCTGTCTAAGAGCTACACAATCAATATCTACTTAAATCAAAATAGTAGTAAGTTTTAGTTTTATTTTTCAAAACGTCCGGGTTTGATTCCCAAGCTGAGTACAAGTTTTTTCAAAATGAATGCAGTTTTTCTTGGCGTTACTAAAATCGATGACATAGTTCCTGAGAACAGATCTTCGTTGTCTTATAGTTTCAGACTTTCCCATACTGACCGATTTCAATGTTACACCCTGTATAAGTACTGTACAGGAAGAAGGGGTAGGCAAAGACAACAACTTTCCATTCGACAATGCACTATTTATTATAGGTAAGAGGTTTGTAAAGCATAAAAGAAAAAAAGTAAGATTGGGAACAGGGTTAGCGAATGATGATGAGTATTGTAATGAGTGATGTGATAGTAAGTGACAAATGAACCCGACAATTTTCACACCTCACTCGTAATACTTAGAGTAAGCTATTCTGATATTTCTGTATATACCGTCGCGTAGCGGTGAAAGAAAACTACCAACCCCCTCTCTTCCTTTGGGTATCGTAAAAGGCGACTAACGGACCAAAACTGCACACACATCCAGCAACATAGAGCGGTAGGCTCGCCACCTGTCACGCTGAGCACATGTGAAGTCGATCTTTAGTGAAAAGTGGACTATGGCAGAGGATTGCTTCTGCGGTCCTCATTGCCTAGTCTCTGTACGTATGTATGTATTACAACAATGCTGACTTTGTCTCACTAACATTACAAGGTATATTTATTATTTTGTGAATTTTCATGTTTTAAGGACACACGTTTATTTTTTTCTATTTCCTCTTTGTTGTAGTTTTTTTTTTTTTTTTTTTTTAATTATCTGTAATTTTTTTTAATAAGGCGAAGGGGTTTGCTGTATACATCTACTAGTTAAGTGTTCATGTTTTAATTTAAAGTCTTGTTTTGTTTTTAATTTTTGTAATAATTGTTTTTATTTTGTACACGTTGCCCATCGCAGCATCACCGAAACGGTTCCGACGGAAGATCAGCGCTGATCGCGAGGCCAGCATTTTGCTGAGTCGGAATCCGTTTTGGGACGTTTTCTGTATGTTTTTTATTTATTATTGTCTGTAAATTACCTGTTGTGTCCCAAATAAATGTTTTTTTTTTCTTTCTTTCTTTTCTCTGCAACGGACATAGATAACATGGCGATAGCTAGTCCAAGACTTATAACAAAGAGGCTTATCAATGTTGCTGCGGGGTGGTACTCGGTGCCGGCTATTTGTGGTCTCGAGCGACCTCCGCAAGCTTTATGATTGTACAATTGGCTACTTGACAGTTTTCGAAAAAGTATTTAAAAAGTTACAAACGCTTATTTTATACCCCGTACAATATTTTCTTTCTCGAAAAACCTTTATTTAACAGAAAAAAACATATTTTTCTTTGTTGATTTCAAACTTCGTGCGAAAACGGTTGGAAACCTGACAGATAGTTTCTGTATACTTTGTGAAATGTGACGTCACAATCCGTCACATGAAGCTCAATCATGGCCGCCCGTGTTTCGGGTCTTGTAATCCACAGATAAAAAAACGCAAATTTATTTTGTAAAAATAAAATATTTACAATTTATCTTAATAAAAAAAAACTATTGGATAATTATCGTTTAATCATAACCTACCATATCCGACATATTTCATATTTTATTGTTACAACTGTCAAATAGCCAATTGTACAATGTACTAGGTAATGAGGACTGCAAAAGCAATCCTCTGCCATAGTCCACTTTTCACCAAAGAGCGACTTCACATGTGCTCAGCGTGACAGGTGGCGAGCCCATCGCCGCTCTATGTTGTTGGATGTGTGTGCAGTCTTTTCACGTTAGTCGCCTTTTACTACCTACTGCGTAGGTATGCCCTAAACGCCTCGGTGGCCGAGCCGAGCTCGGTGGTCCAGCGCTTCGTTTGGTATCCGGAGGTGCCGGGTTTAATTTCACGGTCGGCCAAAATGTGCTTTCAGATTTTTCAATGCCAAACCCGGGTTTGTGATGACAAACTGTGAGTGCTGATTATGCAGGTTTACCATGCAACTAATTAGATAACAAAATAAACCAAAGCAGGCTCATCTGCCACTTTATGAAACATTTTCGTATTACTAATAAAATAATTTGTCCTGTACTTCTGTATGCCATTAAATGTGTGACGTGACACATTTAATGTTACTATAAACAAAATCAAGAATTAAGGGATAAAAAAATAATTCAGGCTTTACATTCATACTTTATTAGTGTGTTAGTAACAGTTTTCTTTCAAACACTAGCAAAATTATAAGAATGAAGTCG
The DNA here is from genome assembly GCA_963921215.1 of Scoparia ambigualis. NCBI lineage: Eukaryota > Metazoa > Arthropoda > Insecta > Lepidoptera > Crambidae > Scoparia > Scoparia ambigualis. The sequence goes on along the minus strand of OY992510.1, from coordinate 25,018,799 downwards.
TAAAGAAATTATTATTTAAAAAATAATACTTTCTACAAAATTATACAAATTTTTGTGGAAAAAATCTGAAAACTTTAAGTATAATGATCGTGTACTCGCCCAATTACTATTAAATACAATAACCAGACCGCCTTACTGGTCATTACAACCGCCTCTGAGTCCATTCTAGTTACCGTCACTTTGTATAAATTATATAAAAATAAGCACATCAAGAGAAGGACGGATGTATATAGTTTGTTAGGGGTAGACGGAGACGGGTGTAGTGGCAAGGGCAGGTGTCAAACACATCTGCTTGGCGGCAAGGCACGTGGCGGGCCCTCCGACCTACGACTACCAACTAAAGGGAAAAAGGTAAAAAATCCAACTCGAATCTTGTAATTAATTCAGCCTGATTGTTTGTTCCGATGACGAGTGAAAAAAATGTCCCCAGTTATATACCTACCTTCTGGCGCGTGTCATAAAACTGAACTTGGTAATGATCTCTACTTAAAACTAGTTTCAAGTCTTTGTTCGTGTTTAAAACGGTGGTTAAGTCTGGTTTCAGGAAACAATATTCATGAAAGATTTCAAGTCTTTAAAATCTATGCCAAAGTAGGCATTCAATGAATTATATTTGCGTTGAAGACAGACAGCAGGATGAAACAAACTTCATAAAAATATAGCTTAGTAAACCAGCAACCATGCAACAAATTAGATTAGTAGAGAGTGCAAAAAAATCTAGGAAAACAAAAAGAAACTGCAGTAAGTCTGCCACTTTTCACACACATTTACAAAATAACCTTTCATGGAGAATCTCTTTTTGCCTCTTTGTTTATCATAAATTTTAATGTGACACTACAAGTTATAACAGAATCAAAATCCTACCTTTTTTACGCTACTAAGCCGGCAAACGATTGTACGGTAGGCCTACCTAAGTAAGGTACGTTGCCAACTTTGAGCATCAGATCTTACTCTTAGGTCCAATAATTTCTAGATCTAGTAAGTCACAACCGAAACACAGTATACATTACTGTGTTACACAATACTGCTAGGCGTTCGAAATAGGTTTTATGAAGTTTGAATCTGACCACCAAGCAAACCTATCGGAGTGATGTCAGAGGACAAAGCAATGTATGAATAACATCGTCTGTTATTTGTTGAACAACAATATAACAAGACAATAATCTTAATAAACAGAGTTGTTTATTGTTCTATTAAATTTAATACGCGACCGCTGGCTTAACATAAGCGCTCAGTAACAAAGTAAAGGAGCACGATTATTATAAGTAACTGCTAACAACCTCCAATACGATTTGCTGGTAATCGCTCCGAGTGCGTACAAATACATCATTACATCGTTATTGAATCAAAAATGTCAGAACCGGCACCGTGAAGCGATTAAAGCTAATAACGCATATTTCGTCTCTCGACAACTCCTGAGCTACATGTTCTCGAAACAGCGCTGCAGCGGCTGCAGTCACACCGGATCGTAACCGCGAATTATTATACCGCAGATGGAAATAACATTATCGTGTCAAGGAATTTATTTGACGAAGCATAATAAGTTTGACTTAAATTCTAGTAAAGTACAGCCTGTATACTTTTCCACTGCAGAACAAAGGCCCCATCAATGAAATCAAACCATCGCCACAATTAATGGGTATTGGCTTAATCAACACGCTTGAGTCGTGACACGTAGCGGCTCGTTAAAAGAATACTACCATCCCCTCTGCTCTTCTCTTGGGTGTCGTAAAAGCGACTAACGGAATAAAGACTGCTCATACATCCAACCGCATAGAGCGGCGATGGGCTCAACTCCTGCACGCTGAGCACATCTGCAGTCGCTATTTGGTGAAAATTGAACAATGGCAGCGGATTATACCTTACCATTGCATTGACAAATTGGAGACAGCATATTCAAACTCACAGTTTTCTAAAATGTATGAGAACACTACACATTTATATGAATTGCGTTATAAGATTTATAAAGAGCTACTCGCGTTTATTTTATATATAATATTATTAAATTCCAGCCCTAAATGTAGTTAACAGCAACAAGTCAAGTCAATTTTGAGAAGAATAACATTCCGATTTCCTGTGACTCTGCAAAGCGTAAAACGTGAGAATAAAATAATAATGAAGACTATACTCGTGAAATAACACATTTAAAAATACTTTGCATCCTTAATTTTTTTCAGCGGTGTGATAGTCGGACTAACTGTATCTGTAATAAGACCTTACAGCCGTATTAATTTTGTCGCAGGACGATATTTATGCCTCCTACAGTATAAATATTATTTTTCACCCATTACATGCTTCTTGAAGAGAGCTCCTTCATAAAAAGTAATTAAAGTCATTTTAATTTATCATCAGCTTATAAAAATCCCGCTGCTGGGCACAGAATTTCCAACATAGACCACATCACATGGGGACATGGGGACAAGGCAATGAAGCTTATTTATGTAAAAATGAGGCAAACAAGCAGGCAGGTCAGTAGGAAAGTAATTTCCGCCGCCCATAACACCCGGAAAACCAAAGGAGTCGCAGATGCGTGACCAACCTTGCGCAAGGCGCAGGATCTTTAAGGAAAGATTAGGAATTGGCTACTTTACAGTTTTCGAAAAAGTATTTAAAAAATTACAAACGCTTATTTTATACCCCGTGCAATATTTTCTTTCTCGAAAAAGCTTTATTTAACAGAAAAAAACACATTTTTCTTTATTGAATTCAAATTTCGTGCGAAAACGGTTGGTCACGTGACATTTTGTTCTGTGACGTCACATTTCAATAAGTATAGAAACATAACTTGAAACCTGACAGATAGTTTTTGTATACTTTGTGAAATGTGACGTCACATGAAGCTCAATCATGGCCGCCCGTGTTTCGAGTCTTGTAATCCATAGATAAAAATCGCAAATTTATTTTGTAAAAAAAAAATATTTAAAAATTATCTTAATAAAAAATAGTAGATTATTAACCAAGGGGATGAGGCAATGTCTTCTGTCGCGGGTGACGATTTAAATCGCGAGCGTAACGAAGGACTCGAAGTTTACTCTCGAGCGCAGCGAGGGTGTTAAAAACTTAAATCACGAGCGGAGCGAGGGATTTAAGACGAGTCCTGAGTGTAGCGAGGGATTTAAGTTCACCCAAGACTAAGACAGCTTTATCACCGAGGAAAATACTCTACTTTTCGTACCATTTGCGAAAAAATTAACACAATAATAATATGAGATAAGCATTTATTAAAAATAATGACAATTAAAAGTAAAAGTTAACATTCGAAACATTGGTCGAATTATTGATAGAGAGAGTTACATTTTTGTTTGGTACATTTATTGTTGATGAGTTGATTTGTAATTTATTTCCTTTATCAAAAAGATGTATAATGCTTTATATACAAACACAATGGTGTAAACACAGATGTAGTTCAGTATAGAAAAGAATGGGCGTTTTTGTATGAAACCCGTCCCACCCCTTGTAAGTTCCCACATGGTTAGTTTCGAAATAAATAGTGTATTTGGTTGCAAGGACAGCAAATATGAACGAGGGAATGAATCAATGGAAAAAAAAGAAAAAAAATGGGAAAATTAAAAAAAAAATAAAAATAGGCCTCATTTTTAATTATTTTTTTTCAAATTATATAAAATAATCAAAGCAATCTGCGAGGGAGAAGTTTAAATGCAAGAATAAATCTTGACTTCAATTTTATATTATCATTTATTATTTTAATTTTCTTCTTCTCAATAACTTTTTTTTCCCATAGCTGACAGATTTGCTGTCATACAATAAAATGCTTCACTTTTCAAGTACTTTTATTTGATACATAGATGTAAGTGTTACAAGGAGGAGGGACGTTTTGCCCATTCTTCTTTCGGTAAGTATTCCAAATTTAAATCACATTTTCCCCCTAGAGGATCAATGAAATTCAGTACAATTTTCTTTCCCTGTTTTAATACAGATTAAAAATGACTATTGTTATGTTCGCTTTTTATGGCATAGAATGTCACTTTTCTGAGCAAGTGGTACGAAAAAACTATTAGACAATTATCGTTAAATCATAACCTACCATTTCCGACATATTTCATATGTTATTGTTACAACTGTCAAATAGCCAATTGTGAGGGGGGAAGAAAAGAAGAGACAGACATCCTGTACTTTCACTTGCCAGATGAAGTAAAACAGGAACGAGTGCCATTGTTTCACGCCGATTTTCTTGCTGTAACTTAACGTGACTCTACCATTGTCACTCATTTAGCACCACCCAGGGGTCGCGTGTAGGGTCTCAGAGGTAAACTTACGGACGCGAGTGCTTTACCTCCAATGTGCTCTTGAGTCATTTTAATTATTGATTAGTAATCAGCTGGTAAGTTGATTGTCATACGACATTGTCACTACGGTATCTAGCAATGCTTGGATCCGAAAAATATTATTGAGTGTTTAGTTGGGTCATTTGCAGTCATAATTATATCATCTGTAACCATTCGTCAGGGACTGCGTTGGGGACAATACACGTATTGGTACAAAAATCCGTTTTAATAGTTGCCTCATAATGCTATTTTCCTACAACTTTAATCAAATGATTATGTACGATTCCTGCCAGTTTCATTTTACGTTTAACATCAATATGTCCGTGTATTGGTGGCACAGCTAGGCCCTCCATTTTGGGTCAATTTCGATCAAAAGCTTCTCATTATCGAAACTGAAAAAGTTTATTAACATAATTTCTTTTTTATGATTTTTGCGGCGATTTGAAACTTTGTATGCGTTACGCAGTAAGCATATCGTTTGATATGAGGACCAAGTAACCAGACTCGATTTCGGATCGGATCGGTTACGAAGCAAAATGTTTATATATGCTTTTGGTCTTCTCAAGCAAAAGGTCTATATAACCAATATTAACCACATGAAGAGATTGTCCTGGGAGCAAATCGTCCACAATTTATTTATGTCCATAATTAGTCTATAATTGAAAACTGCCTGTAGACAAATCATTCATGATGCATTAATTCCTACAGACTAATACAAAATATTTAATAGATAAATATATGCATACATCCTTCCTGCAATTAGTCCTATCCTAGACACACTGTTTCTGATTGTCATTCAACAATAGTTATATTATGTATTGTGGACGGCTTCGTAGCCAATATGCTGGTTAAACATTTTCGCAAGACGTCATTAAAACAATTTTGGTTACATTTTCAAATGTGGACGATGTGCTCTCAAGTCTTATTCAATTGTGGGTAGTCTTAGTCAATAGACATTTTGCATTGTAGCCGATCCGATCCGAAATCGTAGACTCATGGCCATCCGTTGTGCCGCGTCAGTGTGATTAATGAAAAAACCAACATTTATATTTTCTTACAAATTATAAAATAATATATTTGTTTCTTATAATTTAATTATTATACCTCGCATCGTAGGTATTATGAACTTGAGAGATCATTTTTGTTCATTGTTACGTTTCGAATAAATAAATAATAAAATAACCGTTTACTTGTTGTACCAGCAGGACCATTTATTCTTGTCTAGACTTGGCTGGTAACCATAAGATGTCTCTATTTTGAGTCGCAAATTTGCTCCTGCCATAAGTCTACACATAACCACGACTTCGCATGACACATACAAACTTTATGGTGATTATTTTCTAGGGAACTGTGAATTGGGTTTTATTTTAAAACTGAACTCATGAATTATTATGTAAGCAACTTGCATATTTGCACTTTGTTTACCTAAACGCAAAAGTTATAGTGAGAAATATAGGAATGAGTCTTGTTTTTCACATGAACATGCTTGTTCCTTTATTTAGTTCAAAATTTTTGCACAATTTTAGTTTAGAGAGAACGTGTTATTAGTTTGGACCAAAATCTTATTGAGAGCCTAACCATGCTTCTGAAGATTCCACTCGGATTGCAAATACAAATACAAATACAAATACAAATCTCTTTATTGTGAAATGTAGGTTAGTATACATAGATTGCTGTTGTTGGGTTTTTGGTGTTTCACTACATTTCCACCTTTTACAAGGTATACAATAATTTGATATAGTTAGGTTTGGAAAATCTCATACATTTAAAATTAATAGAAAAATTAATATTAAGTTAATATGACATAATTGATTATATTAAATTACAGTATTAAATTGTGTTAATTAGGTATAAAAATGTCAAATTACATACGATGTCCTCATTAAATTAAAATTAATATTAAATTGTGCTATAATAACAAAAAAAAATAATAATACATTCATGTCAAAATTTTATTCAAGTACCTATCATTTTTTGGAAAAGTCAGTAAGGAAGTCTTCGGTTTTATAATAGACTTTGTCAATTAGAAGATTTAATAGTCTTATCTTGAACTGATTAATTGGTAACATTTTAATGTCATTCGGGATTTTATTAAATATTTTACTAGCCATACCAAAAAAACTATTTGAAAATAATGTTGTTTTATGTTTAAGGGCGCACAATTTATTCCCACGTCCTGGTCTATGGTTTCTATGAGCATTTATTTCTGAAAAAGTGGAAAAAGCATGTTGATTTTTTTTGACAAATACCGAAACTTCAAAAATATATAAGGATGAGAGCGTCAAAATATTAAGTTGTTTAAAAACTGGTTTGCAACTATTAGTAGGCTTTAGACCCTTTATAGCCCTTATACATCTTTTTTGTGCTTTAAAGACCAGATTTTTGTTACAGGAATTACCCCAAAAAATTATGCCATATCGTAATATGGATTCTATGTATCCATGATAGGCCATAACAACAGTTTCTGTGTTTGCATTTTTGGAAAGCTTGTATAAGATATAAGTAGACGTACTTAGTCTTTTACAAAGCATTTCAGTATGTGACTTCCAGTTAATTTGGTAGTCAATTTGGACACCCAGAAATTTAATGTTAGAGACTGATTCTATTACACCGTCATTAACCTTTAGAGTTAGCCGATGCACTTTAGAGATTTCTGCCTTTACAGTGTGAGGTAGTAAAAGTACTAAACTCTTCTTAGTCCGGTTCCCTAACTCGAAATACGATCCCATCCGGAAGAAAGGATGAAACTTGGCAGGAATGTAGCTTTTATATAATAATATGTGCTTCAATATCGATATGGAAACACGCTGAGAAATGATTGCTTTCCCAATTATCTCCCTTATTCTGGTTTACTTCATTTTCTACAAAAATTGTTTTTGAACATCTTAGTCGGGTAGCAGATGATGCGGTGGAGCGGTTTCCATCGGCGGAACTGGTGTTTTTGGGGGACTTCAACGCCCACCATGAGTTGTGGCTAGGTTCCTCCAAAACAGACCATGCTGGTAGAACTGCCCACGCATTCGCTCTCACGCATGACCTGACGCAACTGGTGAACCAGCCCACCAGGATCCCAGACATAGCTAGCCATGCGCCCTCCTACTCGACCTTCTGCTGACGAGTCGCCCAGCTGGATACCGGGTGGAGATTCGAGCTCCTTTAGGTTCCTCGGATCACTGCTTGATATCCAGCACAGTGCCCTTGGCATCGCGCCCGCCAACAGCGGTTTCGAAACGCCAGATTTGGCACTACGCGTCGGCAGACTGGGACGGGATGCGGGAGTATTTTGCATCCGTCCCTTAGAGGCAGCGCTGCTTTAGTGGGAAGGACCCGACCGCTAGCGCCACTGCCGTTGCTGATGAGATAGTATTAGGAATGGAATACTATATTCCACACTCCTATCTTATCAGCAAAGGCAGACGCAACCGCTGGTTCAATCGCGAGTGTGCCAGCGCTGTTGAGAGCAAACAGACGGCATACCGCGCTTGGATCAGAGGTAAAGCTCATGGGGCTCCCGAAACTCGCTCGCTAAAAGCAGCCTATAATAATGCCACCAAGTCGTGTAAGAGGGCCTACATTAGAGCGGATGCCCAGCGCGTTGCACGAGTAGGCCAAGAACTCCTGACGCATCCTACGGGCAGCCGTAGCTACTGGCGTCTGGCCAAAGCCGTGCAATCCAACTTCTGCCAACCCTCGCTGCCACCACTGAGATGTCTTGACGGAACTTTAGCTCACAAGCCGCAGGAAAAGGTCGATCTCCTGTCCAAACTCTTTGCGGCTAACTCCCGGATCGATGACTGTGATGCACAGCCACCCTCAATTCCTCACTGTGGCCACACAATGTCTGATATTAAAATCAGGCAGTGTGATGTCCGTGCGGAAATGCAGTCAATCGATGTCCGGAAAGCTAACGGTCCTGATGGCATCCCAGCAACAGTCCTGAAAATGTGCGCAGCGGAGTTGTCCCTTGTGTTAACGCGTCTGTACCGTCTCTCACTCTCTTCGGGTTGTGTGCCGGAATCTTGGAGAGAAGCTAATGTGCAACCGATCCCTAAAAAAGGAGATCGGTCAGATCCGACTAATTACCGCCCTATAGCCGTAACTTCAGTGTTGTGTAAGATTCTAGAACGAATATTGAACAAACAGCTTATTCGATACCTAGAAGATCACTCCCTAATTCACGATCGTCAGTATGGGTTTCGGCCAAAACGGTCAACGGGTGATCTTCTAGCGTACGTCACACATCTCTGGGGTGAGGCTATTGACAAGCGTGGCGAGTCACTGGCAGTTAGCCTTGACATAGCCAAGGCTTTTGATCGGGTCTGGCACAAAGCTCTTCTCTCCAAGCTCCCGGCATACAGTTTACCCGCTCAGTTCTGTACCTGGATTGCCAGCTTCCTGCATGAGCGTAGAATCCGTGTCCTTTTGGATGGATGCGCTTCGCGGTTCATGTCAGTGAACGCTGGTGTTCCTCAAGGCTCCGTTCTATCCCCCACGCTGTTCCTTCTGCATATCAATGACATGCTTCCTCTTGGAAACATTTGTTACGGCGAAAGGCGTTCGCAGTAACAGCGGCGAAATAAAAGATGTGGGTTGGGTAGGTTATGGATAGTGAAGTACTTACAGGGATACACAGGAACCTGGAGACGAGCTGTCCACGGTCGGCGGGGTAGGTTGAGTTCCTGGCGCACAGTCACTACACTAAACAGTTCACTAGGGGCACTGGTTAAGGGCGTTTAGGTCGAGCTCTTCACTTTAGGTTCAGGAGTCACTATAATAAGGGGAGATACCAGCGTGCGTATTTTGTGGGCGTCTCGCGTTAGCTGGCAAACAGACTAGTCGCGCGCTCGGCTCACCAAGCTAGCGGCGGCGGGTCGCGCAGCGGTGGCGCCGCGGCAGACAGGCGGACGCGGTCGTCAACAACCGCTGAGTCAACCGCCATACCGATGGCGGTACGGTTTGAAAGGCCGTCCCGGCTTTGGCGGGAACAACATTCATTGCTATGCAGATGATAGCACAGTGCATGGGGGATATAACAAGCACCCAACGGCTGGGCGGGTAGACACCGAAATGAAGCGAGCAAATCTTGTCATTGAGCTCGATCGGGTGTTGGACCTCATTTCTAAATGGGGCTCCGATAATCTGGTGGAGTTCAATGCCAAGAAAACACAGGTGTGCGCGTTCACAGCGAAAAAGTCGCCATTCCTTCCAATTCCCTCTCTTCAGGGTACATCTCTAGGCCTGCAGAGCAGTATTACGTGAGGCATTTTTAAACACAAACCGTGATTAAAAATGCCTCACGTAAACTCGGTGTCCTGAACAAGGTGCGGCGATTCTTCACGCCTGATCAGTTGTGTCTATTATACAAGACACAGGTGCGGTCTTGCGTGGAGTATTGCTCTCACCTTTGGGACGGCTCCGCAAAGTACCTTCTCGATGCCTTGGACAGATTGCAGCGCCGCGCTGTGCGCATTATCGGCAATGCAGAGGTCACTAAAACTCTCGAGCCTTTGCAATTGCGTAGAGATATTGCGTCACTCAGCGTCTTTTACCGTTTATACCATGGCGAGTGCTCTGAAGAACTCTTTGACCTCATCCCTCCTTCTCCCTTCCTCCATAGGAGTACGCGTGCTGCTCTGCGGAGTCACCAATTTACAGTCTCTAACATTCCATCTCGCACAAAGAAATTTGGTGACTCGTTTCTTTGCCGCACTTCCAAAAGATGGAATAGTCTACCAGCACACGTATTCCCTCCTACCTATGACATAGGGTCCTTCAAACGAGGCGTGAAGAAGCACTTTGTGGGAGAAGAAGCATTAACATATTATAAAATTGAATAAAAGGTGTTTCTTTTTCTTTTTTGCTTCATTGATAGGAAAATGACAAGAGTTATAATAAAATACACGGTTAAATACCTCATACATTGAGCAACAATTTGACATCTAATTAATTATGGTACAAATATGGATTCATGAGTTACTGGTCACCGCGTATGACTCCACAAAAAAAGTAACTCCTTTTACCCAACTACACTACAGCGAAGCAAAGGAAGGGTAATGATTATGACATCTATGTTTACATGTATGTATGTACATATATATATTTGTATGTGTGGAAGTATCTATGTAAAGATATTTGAGCGAAACGTAAAAACTACTAAAGCTGTTTTTGCTAATGAGGCATCAAACGTTTTGTTTTTACCAATGGTTTAGCGTGCCTACCGAAACACGAAATCTGGCATTTATTGGTATAAGTACCGAGTTTAAAGTAAGTTATTAACTACATTAAAGTACCAGTCAAGTCCAGTGAAAGTTATTAATTAATAATTTGGTATTTTAATTAAAATTGCATGTATCTCTCCCGCACTTACAGGGAGGCCCTGACTTGCTACATAGGTATCGCCCTTTAATGCAGCTGCGGCAGGAACACTTCGTCAACTCCTTTATGGACGTAACTCGGATACATGGACGGTGGAGGAAAGTGAGAGGAGGAAGATAGACGCCCTCGAAATGTGGTGCTGCAGACGGATGCTTGGAATATCGTGGACTAAATTTCGTACGAACGTCTTTATACTAGAGGAACTCGGCATCAAGCGGCGTCTCTGCTCTATTGTCCAAGCTCACATACTGCCTTTCTTTGGTCATGTCTCTCGGCGCGGTGGTGCCTCAATCGAGCAACTTGTAGTACAGTATAGAGTTGAAGGCAGGGCCGCGCGGTAGATCACCGATGAGATGGACGGACCAGGTTAGAGCAGCTGTGGATAGCAGCTTGTATCTGTGCACTATAGGAAGGCGGCTGCCAGAGATGAATGGCGCCGCGTTGTAAAGCGGGTTATTACTGCTGAAGTGATGACCACGACCACTCTGCCAAGAGTGTAACGACTAAGAAGGAAGAAAGAATTTACACCAATAACAATTATTAAAAGGTCGTATGTTTTCCAAACGATTTCGGTCTAGCAATCGTACCTATCGATAAGGTACGATCCACGACTACGACGATTCGTACTTCAAATAATCGTAGGAGTACAACTTAAATCGTACACTGGGCTCCACTCCCCCGCCCCCATCGCCGCCATAGCTACGCGGAAGGTACAGTGTCGCGCGACCATTCTGGTATAATTACTACAGTAAGTTTTCAATTTTAAAAAATATTGAATGAACATGTTCTTATTTTGTAAACCATGAGTCCTATTAACATAAATTCAATGACAATATTGTATAGAATTAAATGTAGAATATATTGTTCTTTGACAGTTTTCACGTAGCTTTAACCGTTTTCATGATAAATAAAAAAAAACACGATTAGGGACATAAAAGATGGGAGGAGGGGGGGAAGCAATCATTTTCCGACGTGTATCTATCTATATTGAAGTACATCTCGTAAAAGCTCCTGCCAAGTTTGATGCTCTCTTCCAAATGGGACCGTAAAATTGATTTTTGTTAGGACAAGGAGCCGTACTATCTCGATTTTAAGGAAAAATACCTTTAAAAATAATATGATTATTTTCGTAATATTTGATTATTTGCCTTAAAAACGCTCAAATAACTTTTAAAAAATAGACGCGGGTTCGATTCGCGCCATTTTTTCAACGTTTCGTTATAATTATATTCGTTCATTCTTTTAAAGCGATGTCCATTACTGCAATTACTAAAGGCCAAAATAAAGTATTATTAAATGCAAATCCACTTTATAGTAGGTTCTACAAAACCGATTGAAAAAAAATAAAGAAGTCATGTCTCTATTTAAAGTCAATTCATAAAGTATTAATAAATGCAAATCCACTTCACGGGTGGTTCTACAAAACCAATTTTAAAAAAAATCAAGAAGTCATGTCATTATTTAAAGTCAATTCAAAAAAGTGTTAATAAATGCATATCCACTTTATGGGTGGTTCTACAAATCCGATATAAAAAAAATTAAGAATTCATGTCTCTATTTAAAGTCAATTCACATAACCTGATATCAGACTCTTATATTTAATTTTTAAACATGTCAAATACGTCGGCTACTTAATTATTGAAAATTCAATCTGCGTACAGAAATTAAGAGATAAACACCGCTCTTTACTGGCCATCCGCAGTGTTATAGTTTCACGTACGGTCGGCCTCAGAAGTTGCTCATCGCTTTAGAACCAAGTCATACCAACTACTGCGTCCATGCATTCCTTTCAAGATCCATTAATGTTTCTGTAACAATTTCCTCTAAAAAACTTTATAAATACATTACGAAAAGTGAAATTATTATCAAAACCCGCTAAAACGCCAGTCTGTCACTATCATATTTCTCTATAATAAAATTGGCCAATAGCAGAGCTTTATTTACGACACGTGACGTTAAAAAAGTATGTCGCTATTGGCCGTTATCTTGTCGCCGCGAACAAAAGCTTTCGGTTTATTCTAAAAATGTACAAATGAATTATTATCTTCGTTAGTGAAAAATTGTCTAACGGTTTTTTAAACTACAACCCTCAAATAATGGTAGCACGAGTGCGATCGTTCCGAGCAAGTTGGTTTGACATAGTACTAAAGGGTTAAACCACTTCTGAAGCCGACACATACGTTATGACGACTGGATCTGGCATAAGCCGGGACTGGCCCATTAAGATCGGCGGCCGGCCGTAACCCGATACGCGGATTACTTTTTGTAATCGAATGGTAGCTCTGTCCTCGCCTTCGGAAATTAGATGCTATCACAGCGAAATAATTATCTTATTCGCTTCTTAACGGCACGATAACGTACCGACGAGATGCCAGAACCAGAATATGGTTGGTTGTAATACCACAGAATAACTAATAGTACTACGTACAGAAGGTTCACTCTCTAACGATTTTCACGCGAAATTGAAACTTATCGTGTGACCCGAGCGTTTATATTCCGTTAAGCAACGCTGACTTGATATCGATTTGACGTCATGACGTCACAGAGCGTAGGGTGTACGCGCGCGCGCAGGGATTACGAGTTAAGCGACGACGCGCGACGTGTTCGGTGCGTCGCGAGCGGCAACCTTTACTGCCATACGCCTAGGCCGCCTGCCTCGGAGGCGCACAGGCCGAACGTACCTAAACTGCGGAGTGACATCCCCCTGGTAATACTAACTAACTTAGTAAAGTATAATCTGTAAATTGTCCCACTGCTGCGCAAAGGCATTATTGAAATTGATTCATAGCTACAATTTTTAGATATTGAATTATTTACCACGCTTGCCAAATACGGCTTAGCTGATCGCAAACCCAGTAATTTAAACTTTAAAAAAGAAAACTTTAAACTTTCCTACACTCACACCAATTATCTAGCCCAAGAGAAGCTTTGAAGAAACTTGTTAAATGGTTACTAGACAACGGATAAACATACTTATAATACCTAAATACATACATATTATACATAGAAAACACCCAGACCCGAGACAATTTAGAAAAACAATAATTTCTAAATTGACCCGACCGGGGATTGAACCCGGGACCTCAGAGTTGGCGACACCATGAATACCGGTGTACAAACCACTCGACCAAGGAGGTCGTCAATAGTATACCACCAGTATCAGACCTATAGGTACTGTACTGTATTCGTATTTTAATAAAAAAAACGATATTACAGTAAAACAATATTACAGTAAATAATTAAGTGTGTCTTATATCTAAAAATATGAGACACACTTTGCCAAGCCTGGGAATTGAACCCGGGAACTCCGGATATCGGGTCAAGCGCTTTTCCAGTCGATCATCGAGGCATTACTAACTTAAAATCTAGTTACATTGTAATTATGTATATTGTATTGTAAAATGCTTGTTAAAATCCAATTTAAATGCAAACATTGCAAGCTACATAAAGTATGGTCGGCGTATATGGATTGGCTATGAAAAATTCATGGTGATTTATTGGGTATAAGATAACGCAACGGAACGCCGCGGGTAGTCAATAGTCAACGGCTTTGACTTGGCACGTGAATTGTAAATATTGTAGAATCAGTGTCATTGTATACTTTACGTGTTTCAATAGCGGTACTTTTGTTGATTTTGTTTTATAAAAAGACTAAGTATGAAAGTGGTAATAACCTCTCCAGCAGACTAATCCAAGTCGTGCTCCCAGCAGCATTCAGAGACTCACTTCGATACTCAAGTAATTCGCTCGATATTTGATTCTAACTGAAATGGGAATTTGTGAAAAGAAAATTATTTTGTACAAGTTCCTCTCTATAAAGCTGTGCACAGCAACATCGTTTAAAATAACTTTTACTTGTATAAAAATAAAGCGAACATTACCAAAATCATCTTACCAATTTATCTATTGCCAGAGGGCATGTTACACAACATGTATCACATCTAATTGGGTACCTCTTAAAAAGCAATAGGACTGTTTCTTAAATCTTAAATTAGTTGTCAATACAATTAGCCCTCAGCGATGGTAGCTACTTACTAATTTGATTAACGGCCCCAAATTTATTAAAAAGGTTTATTGAACTCTAACGTCTTGCAAACGCCTGCGTATTTATACTAAGCAAAACTACCACATCGAACTTTTTGCTAACTTTTCTATCTGGTCGTTCATTAAAAAACACGATTATAGCTAAGTTATAATAACATCGTAAAAAAAGTTCAACAAAAGTATTTAAGCATTATGCACGATTTGTTATCCATAGAGATTGCAAAGAACATAGACATATGATAAGACAAAGTAGCTGAAGAATTTGTAAGTATATTAATAACCGACTACTTTAATCCAATGCGGTTTATGGATGTAAACGAGTGTCATATTACGAGATAAAAACTGGGACCAACTCAACGACTAAATGTTCCTTCAAAAGCACGGACGACCACGTATATTTTAATTTCTGATGACCTGGCATTGCGTCAAACGTTTGCACAGTCAAAGTCGAATAATGTATTCAACGGGCACTTATTGACGTCAAATGTAAGTAGGCGTATTAAAAATACGCTCATAAATAATATTTCAAATGAATAGGCTGATGGCATGTTGAGGTCGAGATGCATAGATATTATTAATACCTATAAGGCGAGTACTTTTTCCAGACGCACCTGTTGATTTAGGTATTAAAAATCGACAAGCAAGCTCTAAAATGCTGTGTGTGACCACAGTGCCTGTGTCTATTTTAAGACAGGTGTTTATAATGAATTCTTGACACATGGTGACCAATAAAGTGTATAATAATTTCGTTTGTTCTCTTTCTATTTATATTTTTACCACCACTGTGGTTTTCTGGTTATGCCACCAGTCTTAGATACATACAGCCTAATTTATAAACGTAACTTAAATTTAAGTGTTATATTAATATAAATAATACAATATTTATATTAATATAACACTTAAATTTAAGTCTTAATAGGAAGTCAAACCTTAAGTAATCTTTAAATTTAAGTAAGGTTTATAAGACTTGTTAGGGGATAAGTCCCGGGATTCATTCCTAGCTGGAGGTACATAATTATTATACCGGGAGAGAGCACTTGAGTACGATTGCTTTTTACATTACCGTTGAATATAACAAAAAATATTTTGTAAGGAAGGAAAAAGCAACGTAAGTTATTATTGTTACATAATTTTCTTATTAATGTGAAATATATCCGTGCCGCGTAGCAGTGAAAGAATACTACCACCCCCTTTCTTCCCTTGGGTGTCGTAAAACTGACTAAAGATCGCACATACATGTAACAGCATAAAGCGGCGATGGGCTCACCACCTGACACGCTGAACACATGTGCAGTCGCTATTTGGTAAAAAGTGGACTATGGTAGAGACTGCTTTTGCGGTTCGCATTATTGCCAAGTCTCTGACTAACTCTTCAGGGATAATAGTCGTGATAATATGTATGTGTGTATATTAATATGTGTGAACGTCAAAGTGTTAAACAATATTATTTTAGGTACATGTTTAATAGCTTTAATTAAAACAACAACGAACATAGAGAATAATTGCAGCTTTTAGTAGTAAAATTGATTTAGAATGTATAACTTACTGCTTACACCTTCTGTAGGGTACTACAATAAATTATAAGCTTGATTTCATTTTATGCATCCTGTCCTATGTTCCAGAGACGCGTGGCCACCGCATTCCTAGGCACGCGACAGGAGAGTCCCAGAGTCGGTGCGTTGACGGGTTTCCTAAACGGGACCGAAGCTCACGCAGGAATGCAATAAGGACTCAAAATAAAAACCCTAGAAAAACTCGATATTAGCATCTGACGTTGCACTAGAGATTCATAATTGTGACGTTACTTTTAAGGATTAACCTAATTAGTATAAGAGTTAATTCAAAATGTTATAAGAACTTTTGAATGATAATTATTACGAACAATAAAACTTATTTCTTCATGAAGGTTTAGGTACATAAACAAGACCATGGTAATTTTCTACAAATCATGAGTAACTGTAAAGGGAAACCCCACATTTTGACTGCATTGGAACATGCAAAACAAAGAAAAATATGAACGCACCTTTAAAAAAACTTGAAAACAACTTTTGAGCAGCATGCCCTCTGTGGTTGAGGATTTCGGGTGAAACGCGCTTCTACCTTCGGCCTTATCGTCACTTACCATCAGCTGAGATGAAGGCAAAGCGCTTTTTGTAACTATTTTAATTAGCTTCGGTCTAATCAAAGTAAGTTCACTGATAGGTACTTTAGTGGCACTTTAATTTCCATTGAATATAGACAAAGCCATTCTAGTACAGTCATTTATGTGCGCTCGATTGAAAAGGTCTCTCTCTAGCTTAATTTATAGTTATTCCTTTTGTCGACGTCATTCACTTCCATACGAGTACTTGTTTGAAGTTCCACTACCATTCTATTAACATCTTTATGCACCCCAAAGACAATGGGACGGCGAACAAAATGCAAAAAAGCCCTTATATTGTCTCATTTACACTAGCTCTCTGACTCGAGAGACATACGAAAAAATCAATGGTACATACATTTGCAAGTTTATATTGGCTCACTGGACAACTTTACAGGATACTAGATGGGTATATTAGTTTATTTTGTATCGTGTTTGAGTCGTTACGAATTTACAAACCACAAATAAAAGCCGAGGCTTTAGGACATCATTTGAACAATGACAGAAAAACTTTAGTAAAATCAAAATAAATACTTATAGGCGTTCAACTAAAACACAACTTTTTTTTTATTTACTTGAGCTCAATTTACATTTCTTTTAGCCTGCTGTCACGAGCCCTCTGCCGGGTCGTAGCGATACAATTTATATTGAAGAACTTCGGTTCTTCGGACGGTCCAGCTTTTCTCGATAGCTGTTATTGGTGGAAAGTTTTTTAAACCATTAATTTTGACTACAATTACAAGTAGGTAAAAAAAGGTTTATGACATCTCAAATAAAAGCGATCATGATAGCGAGAGCTATACTCGTAGGAAACAGGTTATACAATTATTATGGTAACCTATCATAAATTCGAAACATTCCTGTACGAATTTCAATTGTTCGAAAGGTATGACGAAGTTTTAAATACCAGATCGTTGCTTTTACATAATTTTGTTAATCCATAGACTTATCATACATTCGTTTCATTTTCCAGAAAAACTATTAGCCGATTACTACGACTTACTACGACTTATTACTACGACTTACGACTACTTTTTTCTTTTGGAAGATGGTTTGTTTACAATAAATTTAATATCTAGAAGTATTAAAATTCGAAGTAACTTTTACTCTAAAATATCATACTCATACCCAGTTTTTTTTGTTTTTCATATATTCATATTATTAGGTGAATAATCTTAAATGTCTTAAAAAGTTAATACTTTATGTTTCCGGTAAGATAGTGTTTCAAAAGTCAGTGACAGAAACGAATCGCGGCAAAACCGACTCAACGTAGTCTTGTCTGCTCTACGCTAGAGTGTAATTCAAGCTCGCGTGGGACCGCCGGAGCCTCGCAGCGCCGGAGCCGTGACAGAAACCATGCCTGCTGCATGCTTGGTTGCATGTTGCATGCTTGCTGCCTACTTGCTGCATACTTGGTTGCTTGTTGCTTGCTTGTTTGCATGCTGCATGCTTGCTTGCTTGTTTGCATGCTGCATGCTTGCTTGCATGCTGCATGCTTGTTTGCATGCTTAAACGTTCCTACTATTACAAGTTGTTCGATGATATTATGGATTTCAATTATTTGAAATGTTGTATTTTAATAATATTGAAAAAGTGTTTCTGGAAAATGAATCGTCTAGCATTAATAGCTTCGGCCAAACGATGAGTGGGATTTCAAAATATAGAGATTTTGAAAAAAATAACAATCGATAATCGGCATTTCAAAACTTTGTAAATTGTGTTTTCGGTAAAAAAAAAATTATGAAAAACAAAAAATTACAAAACGTTTTCAGCCAAATAAAATTCGTACAGCCAAATTTCGAATTTATGATAGGTAACCAATTATTACTGTATTTTAAAGGACAAAACCAATCATTCTGGCTCGTATAACCGCAGTTGGTGGTGGTGGTTAATACCGCCATCTTACTGCACCAGCTGAAATTTATAGCTTTACATAATAATATATTGCGTAGAAAGAAAGAAATGCAGTGATTTCTTTGCCTTTCCATGTTTTTTTTATAAAAGAAGGAGGCAAACGAGCAGGCGGGTCACCTGATGGAGAGTAATCACCGCCGCCCATGGACATCCGCAAAACCAGAGGAATCGCAGGCGAGTTGCCGTTCTTTAAGGAAGGAGTAGGGTTAAGGAAGGAAAAGGAATTGTGAGATAGGGTGGGGATGGGCCTCCGGAACTATTATTTCACGCCGGATATTCGTGAGAGGGTGGTATTACACCGGGCGAGCCGGCCCAATGCGTGCTGCAACGCAGCGTGGCTCTACCACTCAGAAAAATGTTAGCTGCAGGCAGCCTTTACAGCGCCAGCGAATACTTTTTAGGTATGATATAAGCTATAATTTATTATAATATAAGCTTAAACTCTTCATTCGATTTTAAAATTTGACAGCATAAATACACAACTGATTTTTGTTTAATAATATATATGTCTTACTTTTTATTTAAAATTAGAAGTTAATGATAATAATATGAGACTTTTTAAAGCTACCTTCTAATGGCATTACACATATTCATTGCGATGTTCTTAGTATCGTTTACTTTTATCTCCGCAATTGCTGTTCCAATTATGTTAGGCGTTATTAGCAATAAAATAAACTTCTATTGTTATTGTTATTAAGAAAATTAAAACTAAATAACGTCGACAAAAAGTTTAAGCATACCAATTAACAATGATTTCATTTGGACTAGTGTTTAATTAACTTTTATTATACTAAAGCAATACAAAGCTTATACAAGGGATTTGCAGTCTCTATGGCTCTGGATCGGGATCTGTGGAAGAGTTTGGGGGAGACCTTTGCCTAGCAGTGGGACACAAAAGCTTGAAAGAAAAAGCAATCATGCAAATATCATTATTACATTGATAATTTTACGATACATCATAAATTTTGAAATTTTAGTAAGTACCTACCCCTCCCCCCTCACTAACTCACATTGCGCTATAACCCACCACGTTGGCCCAATGCAACTAGATACTCATCGTGGTGGAAAAGCCTAAGCAAAGCAGTAAAACTTTTATAATATATGACTCTTAATACTAATCTAAATAAAATTCTTATTCAAGAACAATAAATTATTTATGTTTATAACAGAGTCTTAAATGATTGATTGCATTTTTAATCAAATAGTTGATTTGTTGATCATTGATTAAATCATAATACTAGCTAAGATCGCATCTTAAATTTTAAGATGGGATCTTCGCTAATATTATGATTAGCCATCTTTTTACACGAAGCCACCCTTCGTTATAAATTAAAATGCCAGCTCCACTGCTGCCTTTGATCAAGGCCAGAAATTTTTATTACAACCTTTCGGTTCTTCAAACGGATTTTAATTGATATCCGTTAATTTAGAGGCATCGTCGCTTAACCAAGTTATTTCGGTTATGTGTTTTTGGCCGCTCTTATTCGATAATCGCTTGTTCCATGATTAAGCTTGTATAAAACACACAAAATATCCGCTGATTAGATAGCAGATGGCCTTCTAATGTAATGTTACAAATACTTTGGAGACAGGTGGCAATACAAGTACCTACTTTACACAAATGTTCACTTATTTACCAAGGCAATTAGAAAACGAGTTGAACTAGGAATGACAGTATGAATTGGGCAAGTGTTTACCTTTCATGGAGACAGTGTCATTAACAAATAAGCAAATTAATTATGTTACATATACTTATATGATTGCATAAGGTCGTGGGTTCAGCTTCTAGCTTATAAGCTATTTTTGTTTTGATATGAATATTTGCATTGTGAATGCAGTTTCTTTTAAACCAAACATTTAAATATTTAACCTGTAGAATTATTTTAACACGCGTCGATGTCTTTTATTAGGTAAAAACTTAGGATGCATAGCATGGAGCATACTGATGACAAAATAATTACTTTTTAAGATGTTAAGCACCAAATGGTTTAGGTTACTAAATGTTTAGGCACAAAGCTTTTTGTACTAATTATAACCCTATCGTATAAATAGAAGTTTAGGGTATTAATTCGAAACTCAACCTAAGACTCAAACTAATTAAATAATGCTAAGAGGCTTTAGGATAGTTACAACTAATTATGTGAAAGAAAGGGTCCTCTTTTTCAAATTGTCTTTCAAGAGTTTTCTTTGTATTTTTTATTGCTGTAATCCTGATTTCTAAATTACCAATAATTATCTCTTATCAAACAAAAAATGTATCTGTTGAAAAAAATCTTTTAAAATAAAGTTCACTAAATGAAATGTCCAACTCCGGAAAATATTGGTTACATAAACTACCATTTCTCACCAGACGATTAGTAGGTAGTTATGTAGAGTATTAATTGAAACACTTATTACCTCTCAAATCAACACTTGTTTCGACAGACTTCCGTGTCATTTGACGCAAGGGTTATGCCAATAGAAATTCGAAATATTTTTTTTACTTTTGTACAAGTTATACAACATCATAGAATATAAAAATAATTTTAAAAACAAGCTTTTTTATAAACGCTTATTTTGCAAAAAAATTAGAATTTGCTAGCAACAATACAGGTTACTCAAAGTTATATAAAAGATCCATGAATGTTACAATTTTTGATCACTACATAAAATTTTGATAGTACTTTGTGATTTCAACACTTTTCCTAATAAAGTAGAGATACCTACAAAGATTACTTTTATAAGTTTAAAAAACTGTTCAACTATATATTTAGATCTATGGAAAAGACTATGTAAAACCAAGATTATCTAATTTGTATATGGTAAAACACAACGAACACTAACATAATATTGATACTTTATATAATAGTTTATTGAAATAAAACACTTTTTTACGGATTAACTCGCGTTTAATTTACTATTTACATAGTTTTTATATTATCCTGAAAAAAGTGTTTCATTTCAACGTGTAGTGCTTGCTTAAACCTCAGAAAACAATATAATAGTTTATTTTTGAGCAGCAATTTCGTTTAGCATGGCCCTATCTTCTAGTGAAATGATTATACCAACTGACCGATCCAATTTGGTTCTAAACCACCAAAAACGATTTCCTCATATCATGATCGCAACAGCATACAAATAAAGATTAAATGAATTTACCCTAAGATCATCTAAAGAGTTTACCGGATAATTTGAGAGCAGAAATGTTTTACGTAATTTTGTCATATTGGTTGTACAAATAAATAAAAAAATATTACATTCAAAGAAACATAGGAAGAGTTGACTATTATGCAATGCAAATTTAAAAAACTAGATTGCTTAGTTTAAGGAAATCGTAAACATTCATATACATACACAAAATCACGAACATTATCCCCGAAGGGTTAGTCAGAGACTAGGCAATGAGGACCACAAAAGCAGTCCTCTGCTATAGTTCATTTTTCACCAAAAGCTATCCACATGTGGTCAGCGTGACAGGTGGTGAGCCCATCGCCGCTTAATGCTGTTGGATTTATGTGCAGTCTTTAGTCCGTTAGTCGTCTTCTACGACACCCAAGGGAAGAGAGGGGTTGGTAGTATTCTATCACCGCTAGGCGACACGGTTACATCATATTTCATAATAATAACTCAATCGCATAAGAGTCGCATAGGACATGCTAGAACGAGTCAATTCTGACCCAACATTCATGCAACGCATAGTTACTGGTGACGATACGTGGGTTTACGAGTTTGACATGCAAACCATTCAACAAGCTTCGGAGTAGTGCCTTCCGACTGAACCGAAACCGAAAAAACCACGCCAAAGTCGATCAAAAGTCAAAGTCATATTGAATATTTTCTTTGACTATCGCGGTGTTGTGCACTCGGAATTCTTGCCGGAAGGTCAAACGGTAAATAAAGAATATTATATATTTACATATATGCGGCGTTTAAGAGAGCAAATTCGACGAAAAAGGCCAAATTTGTGAAAAAAATATCTTGTATTTTGCACCACGATAATGCGCCTTCGCACAAAGCCAACATTGTGAACGAATTTTTGACCAAAAATTCAACAAATACCATCGAGCAACCACCTTATTCATAAGATATGGCTTCAGCCGACTTCTTTCTTTTTCCTAAACTCAAATGACCACTTCGTGGCACTCGTTTTCATTCGGCGGAAGACATAAAGGAGAATTCGCGGCGAGAACTAAACTCAATTCCGGAAAAAGCGTTTTAAAAATGTTTTGATGATTGGATTATTCGTTGGCGTAGGTGTATCGTTTCTGAACGAGTATACTTTGAAAGCGATACAATTTTGGATGAATAACAAACATTTTGTGTATTATTGATCTTTTCCCGGTGCTTTCTTGACAGAGTAATAATATCAGAGTAGATCGTTAAAAAATATTGCTTTCAACAGGAGTTATAAGTTTTGTGACCGTTTTCTTAACCTCAACTTAACCGATATGCGTATGTCCAAAGGACATTGTACAGAATTGGCTTAGCGCGGACAGGCCTTTCAGAAAATAATAAGATTACGATTATTCCTAATTATTTTTATAAGATTTTCTGACCATTTATTGGAGTGTAAATATGCATAATTAAAAAGTATAATTTAATGAGTCTTGTTAGATACGTATCCTTATACGGCTAAACAATGTTCCCATTTGACAAAATTGTATTACCCTGTAACTTTATTTTTTATTTTTGGAAGTTTTTTAAAATTTTAGTGCAGAATAAAAATATGTAGCTGCATTATCTTTAACTAACATTTGTACTTTTTTTGAATTTTACACCATATTCATATTTTAATTATAATAAATAGATTACAGGTATGTATGTTTAAAAGTTACAGACGATTATTCTTGGCAATGGCAACATTTTACAACTTCATTTATAGTAAAGTGCAGTGAAGTAAACTTCCATTAAATAATGATTCTACGACTGGCTCAAAAGGACTCACATCCAGAGCCGTAAAAAATAATATTAAAAAAATCATTCCTCCGGCTGTCAGTCAGTGGTGTGATTGACCCTCAGAACAATAACTAAAGCATATTGTTCTGATGATTGACTCTTGCTGCTTGTCTGCTAGTTACCGGTGTTCTTGTGTTCCTTGTTTTTTTTCCCTCGATCACTCCTTATAACCCCTATGGGATGAGATTAGGCATATTAATATTGTTCTATAATACTCTATAACTCTATTTTCACGTTATTTGCATATATTTGAACATTAAATAAAGTGAACCTAACCTCAAAATCAGCTATTTTCAGCGCGTATAACTATTTATTAGAAATAATTGGTACAAAAAAATATATTACAGCGTATTATTCTAATAGTAATCTATCAGGTAAAAATACTTTTGGATGTATTCCAGCCTGTCCGCGCTGAGCCAAGCCTCCATACAATTTGTACAATGTCCTTTAAATATCAAGTTGATTTGTGTATTTTGGATTTTTCAATGAATTGCTCTCGTTTGTGATCACCAATCCGCATTAGGCAAACGTGCTGCCCATTTACAACAATTGTAGCGATGATTTGATTTTAATCATGGAGGCCTTTGCCTAGCAGTGGGTGCAAATAGCCTTCATACTGCATAAAAGCTATTAACTACAATTCCAACTATTAAGCAATAACGTTATCTACAGATACCAAGATCAATGTTCATAAATTAAAAATTGATCACGTACTGGGTACGGGGGGTATGATCGTCTCAGGATGCTTATCACGTTCTCTGTACGGCATTGGCTTTCTTAAATAAATAAATAAATAAGTATACATAATAAAATAAATAAATACTATATACATAATAATACGTTTTTAATTCCTATCCTAAAAATATATAAGACCATTGTATAAATAAAAAAAATATATTACAGATGTACAACAAATAGTTTTTATTTTATAAATCTTACATATCGGCAAAAATTTCCGGCTTACCAGGAAAGGCGCGCTTTAAAATAGTCAGTCGTCTGTTAAAGTGTTAATAGTTATATTAAGTGGTATGTTGTACTGTAAACTGAACAATCTTTGCTCGTTAGTATAATTATTCAAAAGACTTATAGTAGTAATGAGCGGCTTCCTGACGCGCAGTATGTGTGTTATCAGCTCCTGAATTTATTAGTTTTTTTGAAGTGACCAAACAATATTAACCCACTTTATGAAGTCGGATTGATATGCAATTTCAAGTATAACAAGCAATTTTTAGGATGCAACCGCGCCCGTATTAACCCTTTCCCTGCATTGGAATGTGAAAAAGACCCAATGGAGTTTTTTTTGGTACTCAATGATGTACGCTTTCATTGCGTCTGATGGTAAGTGATGAAAAGGCGGATAGTAGATGCGCGTCACTTCCCTACATTCACACCATTCAAGAATTGGAAATCTTAATCTACTTCTAAAAATCTCCCTTTCATAACTCGTCGAAACACAAGAATGTTATCGATTTCATGGGTTTTGAAAGGTTTTTATCTAATTATGGTAAGTAGTAAAAATTTTAATATATTATACTGACTGTACGACGAATAAGACCGCTTACCTACACACAAAATATTAGTTCACACTAATGTCAAAAACACATTTTTTTATATATTTAGCCCGGCAAATGACTTCACTCTACCAGATTATAAGTGGAATTGGAGTCCAGGCGCGTGGACAACTGGTGCAGCGTATGAGACGTAGCATCAGTCACCCTCACTCTGCCGGCCCACAACACTTATTACTTACTTTAAGTTTTATAATAAAATGTCAAAGTTTTCCATAGGTACTCCAAAATAAAACACTGTATAAAAAAACATGATTACAGTTTTCATCTGGTCTACTCGACCACGCGTACATTATGGTAGGAAATTAGAATCACTGCAATGACCAGGTTACATGAACCAGTTTCATGATATACTAGAATTACGCTAGGTGTAGTGATATGAAGAAATAAAGTGATGTGGATCATTGATTAGACGCTATGTTAGTAGTCTTCTATTGTTTTTTCTTTTATTATGATTGATAAGTAAAATTTTTTTGTTCTATTGAGTTTCTTACAATACTGACTGGAAGTGAAAACCAAGCCCTTACAAGGAATGGTTTGTTATCTGAGTCAACATCAGCCTATGAACGTCTAATGACTTGGATCAGCCCTTTCCACATAGACAGTTAGTAAATGGAAATCGATTCATAGTCCACCATGCCGTGCCCTATGTGAATTGGTACTCTGATTCTCTTTTCCTTGCATGTCATAACTAGCTGCGGATCAAACGTGTCGTCATTAAAAATCCGCATACTTTATATTACTTACAACTATACGCTAACGGCAAAAAGGTAACTTTTGATTGGAACGTGTGAGTCGAAGTGAGCGAGAGTTTACAATCAAGCGATAGTTCGATAAAAGGAAAGATGTGACCTAGAGCATCTGACAAAATGTCAATGATACTTTGATGATACATATTACATCAGCACATTTCGTAGGAAACTACGAAAATGTAAAATGCCACGACAGCAATAGTAAAATATCCCTTAAGTCGATATTAGGAGTGTTACAAAAATAAACGTTATTATGACATAATTTATGTTTACTATCCAGTCGGACTTAAAACACGATCTACACTCAACCATAACAATAATAATGTTATCTTCCCGCTGGGAACGGAACCCAGACGGACTGGTCCAAAACCAGTAGTATAACCACTAAACCACGTAGTAAAATACTAAGGATGACGTGCAACCGAAAACTGAGGTGGTTGTAAACAAATTTGATAGATCGAATCAACACTATCATATGTTATTTCATGTAATGATGAGTAACCAGATCAAATTATTGATCAACTAAGTACACACCCAATAGATGTAACATTATAACTTGTTCTTTGCATAATAACAGTTAAGTTTAAGACATCAGCTCATCAGTTATGTTACTATTAAAAAATCTCGACACAACGAAACCACTTCATATTTAAAAAAGTGAATTTCACGAAAAGAAAACGTCAGCTTATATTAACTTGCAACAAAGCAGGTACCAAAACAGGAATGTCTGTGGTAAAAAATATAAGTAAAGGTAACTACTACTATTTAACTTAAATACTTCAATTAAATAGTTTTCGTTTAGTGATTAGCCTGGTTATTCTGTTTACAGTTTTATTCGGTGATAAAGTTACTACACTATATAACATTGATCTGCACAGAATCCAATTGGATAGCGAATACCCAAAGTGTACACCTACTTCTCCCGCTAAATAGTTTTGTTTTACATAGCTTTATTCCGATTTGAATGTTACTGTATCCAATTAACTGCAGGTCAAAGTCAAAGTCAAAGTCAAATTATTTATTCAATGTAAACCTTTACGGGCACTTATTGACGTCAATACTAATATAATAATAAAAAAACAGTTAACTAACTTATAGTTAAGACTTAACAACTAATCTAACGAGCTATGGTCATAGAAGCATAAGAACTGAAGCATCAGGGTCGACAATACGAGCTTTCATCAACAATGTCGCAAGTGTCCATTGGTTGCAGTGACATTTTCGAGTCGGGCGGGCCAAAATTATAAAAATAACAATTATCTTCACCAGAGATATTTATACGAAATCCACCGAACAAGTTGCATTACGGCCAACGCCCTGTTATCACGTAATTGCTGGAACACCAGTACAATGGAAGTGTGCAGTTGCGGTAATTGTGATTACAATAATAAATCAGAAAGTTGTTCGGTACCATCAGCAACGTTTAAATGGGCGATACTGCGTATCGATATTTGGTTACGGTTGGAAGAATACGAGCCTGTGCATATATCATTAGCTACTTACGAATATATCGGTGTATTTATCAGTTAAATACGTGGCAAGTAAACACCAGATAAGGATAAAAGGTTTGCTGTTTACACATTAGAAAACAATAGAAAATCAATTGTTAAAAATCACATATGATTCATGGGATAGTGAAGGAGCTAATACAGATAATTTATGCGTACGTATGAGTGACCCATCTGTGTTATGTCTTGTGCTATTATCAGAGGGGTCTAGGTCCATCTAACACAAGTATTCTCAATACTTTTTCCGATCACTAACCTCTACGATCAATTAGAAGTCTACATGTAACTAATGATGAAGTTTAACTATACCTATTAATATAATTTAGTTTGTAACTGACATAGTTTTTGTCGCTTAAAGCTTATATAAACGTTTGTAAAACCAGAGTGTCTGCGCCTCTCACGTTGCGCTGTAAAAACATTTGCACGCGCTTTTCTAAGAACACTATACCTTCTTCGTTTATAGATTGTAAAAGTCTTTAGACAATCCGAATTTATTGTTAAAATTAATGGTATTTATAATGAGTAAACTACTACCTATAACTTAATTAGAGTGGAAATTATTTATACGCTTAGCAAGGTCAAAAGTAGCAATTTCCATACGATTAACTACCCGAGGCTTTTTCACAAATATGTAAGCTCTAATTAAATTTCTCAAACCAGATTGTCAAGGTTACTAGGAAGGGAACTCCTACACATTCATACATAAACCCTGAATGAACATACCACTTAATTTTTGGGCCATCAAGTAAATAATTTTATATTTTGAAATAAGTTGAATCAATTTCCACGAACTTGATTCGAACCTACACCTTTTATTCCGGCTGCACTACCAACTATGTTATCGTGGCTGTGTTCAGCCCGAGAAAATTTATCAACACAACCAACTCTTACTTTGAAAGCATTTTGCGCATTTAAAAAGTAGTGTATTATTTTTTATTATAAATAGAAGGAAGTAAACGAGCAGGCGGCTCACCAGTTGGGATGCAAGCACCGCCACCCATGGACACCCGCAAAACCAGAAGAATCGCAAATGCATCGTCAGCCTTATAGGTATAGAAAAAACCATCCTTTTCCATTTCTTACTACGATAATACAACCGTATGATCAAACCAAAATATTAAATGCGTAACATGTACACGAACAGCGATTAGCGCGACCATCACTGCGGTTAGCGGCTTTGGATTACGAACTAGCTAACTTAGTAAATTGCCGTACGAATCACTCTACATTTACGCTGAGTCTGGATCAAAGACACGTCATGATTGGTTTCTTAAACACATCTCTAGCTTATATGCAGATTGTCCACGGAAATAGCAGTTTAAGGAATCAGACGTAGATTTCAATTAAACACTCTGGAACGAACTTCAAATGAAAAAGTATAAAGCTACGACTACATCGAATAATAAGAAAGTGTACACTGCGCTCTTAATTTATTTCTTAATTCAGTACACGAATAGGGGGCCAATTGACGAACTTCAACATCTACCGCAACACCTTTCAATTACAAGACTTTTCTTTGCTAGTTTGCTTATTTTAAACATGCTAAAATAACATACTAGCGAAGCAATGTACGTAATAAAGTTAGCCAATAAGTTCTCAGATTACAGTCAGTGCCTGAGTGTCGACCCTAATGCTTCAGTTCTTATGCTTCTATAAAATTTGGCTAATATTTTTGTCAGAAGGTAATCCAGAACCAGTTCACAGCATGGTAATTATATAGTTTGAAACGTTATGTTACGATAATACCGGTTTACCTACGGTTAACGTTATCTTACATTTTTAATCACACATTACTTATAAGAATTAAATAGTGCAAAACATAACATTGTATTGACCTTATCGTCTTATACTATCACTTGAGATGGAGGACTAACTATTACTTACCCTTAGCGAAATTTAAAAAAGAATAAGGTTTTATCTTGAATTTTTATTTAACTTATCAATCAAAGACAATTAGAGTGATCAATAAAACTATTGCTTTCAATCCGGTAACCAATACTTTCAAAGGATGTTAAAATAAAAATAAAACTGTTTAAACTTTTATACAGTGTTAATTAAATAGCTCATAACCTCTAACACCCCAACTTATTTTAAATTATTAAAATAATGTATCGCTTATTAATTCGGAAGATTTTGCTTTTTTTTCTTTTATTGCATTTCGGAATCGATTTTACTCTTGATTCTGAACAAACAAATTTTATGTTTTGAACAAATTCATTAACACGTTGTATAATCAGAGAGTGAATGTGCCAAAATTACAAAAAAAATCGACCTCCCATACAAAATGGTCCGATCCGCTGACGACAATTATGGGAGGTCGAAATTTTTTTGACATTTTTGCACATAGGTTTCTTGGGGAAAGTTGTTCAGTTTCATGGGTGGAACTCACCCTTAATTTCTTTAAAATGAATAAAAAATAAGGGTGTATATTAAGGCCGGAAAATGACTCTTCTCCACCCGATATTAAGTGGAAGTATGGAAGTAGATTTCAGGCGCGAGGACAACTGGTGCAGCGTAAGAGACATAGCATCACTCTGCCGGCCCATAAAGTCCACTAGGCTGTAAGACCGCCTCTGGCAGTCAAGAAAAGTAAAAAAGAAAAACTTATCGGAAAACGTACGTAGGAAACTTACAACTCCCTTATTTAGAACTTACTTTTATTTATTTGACATCCGGAACGCATACTTACATATTATTATGTATTACTAAAATACATTTTGACAACAACAGGATTTTCCCATTCTAACCAACTCACTACCGGACTAATAAATATTTGTTTTGGACGATAACGATCAACAAAATGTTAAGAATAATGACATACGAGTAGTAGTTAGACTAACAAATTGCCAGCTCACCGCCGCTTGGCCTTAACTGTGACAGAAACAATAACGCATTAGTGTACCTACTTTATAAAATGGCCATGGATACTACACTCCTTTGTGATCTAATGAGAACTCTCGAGGCTGTTTCTACGGGGACATAGATACATAGATCCACTACTATTATCCCCAAATTATTGTGGAAAGAAAAATACAGTCCCCCGCCTGGATTTGTTGAGACTGCAGAAGAACTTCCCGCCGGTCACGACCTTCCATGGTCTACATGGAAGTCCTTAAATAGACTACGGACACAAGTGGGCCACTGTGGACTTAACAGATTTAGATGGGGTTACGCCGACATGTCGTAGTAGTCATAGTAGTATCTTTGTTGTACGAGCCAACGACACGAAAGAAGAAGATTATCCCCAAAAGGTTTGTCAGAGACTTGGCGATGAGGATGGCAAAAGTAGTCCTCTGCCATAGTCCACTTTTCACCAAATAGAGACAGCACATGAGCTCAGCGTGATAGGTGGTAAACCCATCGCCGCTGTATGCTGTTGAATGTATGTGCAGTCTCAAGTACATTAGTCGCCATTTATGACACGCAAGGGAACAGAAGGGTTGGTAGTGTAGAATCCGTTTATTATGACTCCGCCTATATTGACCAACCGCTTATTATGAAGTAATTACACAGCGAAGTTTGGTTTTCATATAAAATTCTTTTTAACTAAGTCGGATATAATGACTTTGCTTATATTGTTTTGTAAAGTTTAAGCGAGCACTACACATTGAAATGAAACACTTTTTACGGATTAACTCGCGTTTAATTTTACTACATTACATAGTTTTTAGTCAGGAAACGTCAGGAAACTAAAAACTATGTAATGTAGTAAAATTAAACGCGAGTTAATCCGTAAAAAGTGTTTCATTTCGACTTTGCTTACTGACATAATGAAATGTCGCTTATTGTGACCCATTTTTAATAAATTCCGTCCAGTTACAGTGACCGACATGATTCCTAACACCTTCGGCAGTGTTCGGGAGAGTCACGTGATACCTAATGACGTTCGGCGAGTGCATGACTTTTTTGTTTTGAGTCTCAGTGGGTAATTGATAGTTGAAGTTTACGCATAGTTCGTTAGTGATTTGTGAAAAAATTACATCTCAACATTGTAGTAAGCATTTAATTTTACGATTAAAGAGAAAGGTGTAAAAATGCAGATTTTAAAAATAGAGAAAATGAAAAATGCTCGAGGATGAGGAGCTCGATGGCGCAGCGGCTAGCGTGTTCGGCTTTCGATCTTGCCCGCTAAGCAATTTTCGCAATGCCGGGTCGCCTGATGGGTGACCAATTAAAAAAACATCTCAAGCTCCTCCGCGCTTCGGAAGGCACGTTAAACCGTTGGTCCCGGTTGTTTTCGTAAGATGGCAGTCGTTAAAACCCACCAACCCGCATTGGGCTAGCGTGGTGGTCTATCGCCCAATATTCCCACGTGCTACTGTCCACGTGGGAGGCCTGTGCCCAGCAGTGGGACGTTTATAGGCTGATGATGTTGATGATGAAAAATGCATACTAACAAAAACAGGAGATTGTTTTTTTTTACAAAATGCTTTGTATGACGTCCGTTTAGTATGACGTGTTGGTTATTTCCCTGAGATGTCATTATAAACGGATTCCACTATATACTTTTAATGAGCCGCTATACCATACGGCTCTGTGACATACGTGGACTGTAAAAAAAGTATAACCTGTTAATCAAGTTTTCGCCACAATTTGCTATTTGACAGTTGTAAACACATGAAATATGTCGGTTATGGGAGTTTATGATTTAACGATAATTATCCAATAGTTATTTTTTATTAAAATAATTTCTAATTAAGTATATTTTATTTTTACAAAATAAATTTGCAATTTTTTATCTGTGGATTACAAGACCCGAAACACCGCCATGATTGAGCTTCGTGTGACGTCACATTTCACAAAATTATTAAAAAACTATCTGTCAGGTTTCAACATAAGTTTCTATATTTATTGAAATGTGACGTCACAGAGCAAAATGTCACGTGATCAACCGTTTTCGCACGAAATTTGAAATCAAAAAGAAAAATATGTTTTTTTTTCTGTTAAATAAAGGTTTTTTCGAGAAAGAAAATATTGTACGGGGTATAAAATAAGAGTTTGTAATTTTTTTATACCTTTTCGAAAACTGTCAAGTAGCCAATTGATGGGCAATGGCTTAATCACCACGCTTGCCAAATAAGGACCACTGAATTAAAATAATCAATGTAAGAGTTATAATTCGTTTACCCCAAAACATAGATATGTCGCAGTCATATTATAAAAACAGATTTGGTCAATTCCCTAAGTGATTTGATCAAATCACGGAGGATGTTAAAATAACAACACGATTTTATCATTTCCCTAAACAAATCTAGGGATTTGAACACCACTAGAACATAAATTGCCCTACTCCTGTAGGTCACGTGATAGGTTAGAAATTTAAGACAATCGCGAAGCGCAACGTAGCGATTGTCTTGAATTTCGAGGTTGTTTATTTTTATTAGTCAACAGAACTATTAGCTGCCCTACTCCTGTAGGTCACTCGTTTTTGGTCATTTCACAGAACCAGTTCTGGTATTTGTTCAAATCCCTAGATTTGTTTAGGGAAATGATAAAATCGTGTTGTCATTTTAACATCCTCCATGATTTGATCAAATCACTTAGGGAATCGACCAAATCTCTGTTCTTATCATATTCCTGCGACAGATATAAGAGTAAGATAGAAACTAACAGCACAATAGATAAATAGATAGATAGTATAGGGATATTTCAAAACGGCACACCCACCGTTAAAGAATGAATGGCGATGGATGCGAGTGTGGGATGCGGTATGGAAGTACGAGAAGAAAACTTGCGAGAACTTGAATAAAAGAGAAACAGAAATAGTAATAAGGCTTTGATCTAGTTGGAGGAAGAATTAAAAAAAATGCGGGTTGGTTATAAACCTGTGACAACCTCACAACTTATCGAAAAAACCGAACGCACGCTTTGCACGTCCTGGGAATTAGAACATGGTTTACTATTTTCTAACCTCTTTTTTTTATTTTCAGTAATCTACATTGGTAAAGTAAAGTTGTACTTTGATTTTTTTATTACATTGGTAAAGTAAAGTTGTACTTTGATTTTTTTATACGATTATTTGATGACTATTTATCCAAATCTAAACGAATAAAAATTAAATGCAACAAATGTATGTTCGCGCATCACTGCAGAACGGCTGCAACTATTTGGATAAGTTTTTTTGGTTGTGTTTGTAATTGTTATTGTAACTGCTACAGTACTATAGCTCCAGAACCTGCTTTCGGCATCGGTATTTCCGGACCGTTACGACTTATGGATCTTCAAGAAACGAGCCTATTCCTTCCTTCGCGTCTGCGATTCTCTGGTTTTGCGGGTGTCCATGGGCGGCGGTGATTACTTTCCATCAGGTGACCCGCCCGCTTGTTTGCCTCCTTTTATTATAAAAAAATTGTCAAAACATGAAATTGTATGAAAGACATTTTCCCAAATTTAAAATAAGACGCTCCTAAGTAAACGCGATAAGGTCTTATTGAGCCCATAATATCAATTCAATTGTCATTTTAAGCAGACGATCTTAAAATACAAATCAACTTATATAAACTTAATCGAAAGTGAACGTGATAATTATAATGCCACCGTGAACCACCAAAACCCACTCTTTAAACTAGTTTAAATATAATTTGTGATTACATGTCTATACGCGATAAATTATATTAAGAAATATTAGATAATTGGTTTATTTGGAGCGTTCATTCCGAATCAAAGTAAACAAATGAATGTAAAAGTTAGCCTGTAATAAATATCTCTAAATGACGAACAATAAAAGCAAGTGATGTCATATGTTAATTATTATGTTATAGCTTTAGAAATAGTAAAACTCGTTTTCTAACACATTTCTATGCGTCATTCATGGTTTTACACTAACGATGCATACGAAGAATCGGACACTAGCCTTGTTTTGCAATAAAAATCTGTTTTTAAATATTTGTCGGGGTATCGGTATTATTTGTTTTGGGTATTTTACTTTAGTTTTGACAAATGTCCTTCTTATTAAATACTAGTTGCCCGCCCGCGACTTCGTCCGCTTGAACCCCCGTCCCGGTATACCGTGACGAATTTCCAAACAAATTGTAGCCTATGTGTTATTCTGATGTCTAAGCTATATTATTGCAAAGTTTCATTAAAATCCATTCAGTAGTTTTTACGTGAAAGAGTAACAAACATCCATCCGTACTTACAAACTTTCGCGTTTATAATATTAGTAGGATATAACACGCTTTTAGTCATACATAATACAACACTACACAACTATATATACGTGTGTTTGTGGTAGTGCTTTAATTTTTTTTTTTTTGTTTGTACCGTACCATTTCTTTTAATGTTAAGATAAACTACACAAATAAAAAAGGTTATTGTTTGTTTCTAAATGTTCTTAGAATACTATTTAATTTTGTACTTATTGAAATCCCAAAGCTCACTGGATATTTTTATAGTCGAACAGAAACCTTTCCTGCAGTTCAACGTTAATGGACGTTTAAACAGCATTGAGTGTCTCGTAATCGGTTTGGTTCAATGTATTCAAAAGTGAGACATGTTTAAATTTGGTAACCACCCGGGACCGGCTATTACGAAAGTTGATCAGTTCCTCAACTGCATTAGCCTCTATAAGTCTACATCATCGAGTTCCTCGACATCCGCCTTATAGCAATAAAGAATATAGTAACACTATATTAACCCCTAGTCCGTCACAAAGACTCCTAGAGGTAGCAAACAAGTAAATTTCTCTTGTGTCTGATATTACGACAGCTGAGTTCAATTATTAACGAGATTTTAACCATTTTTTTGTTTTTTTTTGTGTTTTTCATCCCGAATGTACCGAAGTTACTGTGGGTGGATTTATGAGCAGACAAAACGACCCTACGCTTTAATGTTTTTTTGTGTTTAATGTCTCCAAAGTCATTATTCATTCGAACTTGCTCTCGTCAAACTACAACACACTGCACGACCGCTTTGGTTGATGACGTCTAATTCCCTGAATGTCTGAATCCGCGAATGTCAAAATTCGCGAATGTCTAAATCCGCGAATGTCTAAATCCGCGAATGTCTTAATCCACGAATGGCTATTTCCAGGAATTAATGTGTTATTGATGATTGGGGAGGCCGAGCAGTGGACTGATATTGGCCGATGATGATGATGATAATAGTAATAACGCCTATTTCACCATACACTGAAACACACAGATAGGTAGGAATAAAAGATGGACGGCGGTTAAAATCAACATAATAGTGCCGCAGCGCCGCAAAAATACTAATACTCGTATAGGTAGGTAATTCTTTTTGCGGTTTTACATACGCTTATGACTGGATTCTAGACACTCGTTAATAGTCTAATGTTAGTAACCGTGATAGTTTCACTTCCTCCAACATCACAAAATACCCAATTCGTCTGCCACTATGCGGCCGGTGCTGTCAAAGTGAAAGTTAAAGTCAAAATCTTTTTATTTAATAAACTCTTAAAATAAGCACTTAGGATCGTCCAAATTTTTTTAACCTATCACCCATTCAGGACCTCATTCACTCCCATATTGGACTTACTAGCTATGACAAAGTTTACAAATGGAAGAAGCCGTACCGTGAAACTGGTTTACTTTAATTTGAATCAAGTGAAACATATGAAACGTCTAGTTCCTGCTAAAATGGGTGCCTGAATCATTCCATATGTAGGTAAACAGT
Organism: Scoparia ambigualis; assembly: GCA_963921215.1. Taxonomy (NCBI): domain Eukaryota; kingdom Metazoa; phylum Arthropoda; class Insecta; order Lepidoptera; family Crambidae; genus Scoparia; species Scoparia ambigualis. Next base: position 24,982,643 of record OY992510.1, on the reverse strand, counting down.
ATAAGACAACTTCATAGAGCAGGAGCTTTGACCAATGTTACACTTATTTAAAGTAATACTGTAAGTTCACTTTTATTGTCTTTTAATTTAACAGATATAAAAGGCATAATATTAAGATGATCATAGTTAAAAAAGTTAGGAACACTACAATTAAAAATAATATGACAAATTTTATTTTCGACAACACAAACGAAATCTCGCATAAGCGCTAGCTTAGAATTTAAATTACAGATGATACGGTATGGTGATTAGAAGAGGTCATGTTCTTTTATTCATGAACGCACGTGAGCTTTCTAAATCGCCGAACGAAATGTAAATAAACATACTGTTATTCAATAAAAAGTCAGCAATCGCGTTCGGCAAATTCGTTGATTAGGTAACTTTAGATTAGACTTTTGAACCGATTCAAAACTGTCCATTATTTTTTTATAAAGAACTCAGCTGTCGTAATACCAGACACAATATAAATTCATCATCATCTTCATCATCATCATTAGCCTATAAACGTCCCACTACCAGGCACAAGCCTCCCACGTGACCAATTAGCACTGATACTGGGCCGCTGGCCCAATGCGGGTTGGTGGGTTTTAACGACTACAATCTTACGACAACAACCGGGACCAACGGCTTAACGTGCCTTCCGAAGCACGCAATAGAAATTAAATGTTATAATTATCGTTTAAGTATACAACCAGGCATTTTAGTGGTTGTTTTCCCGCGGCAGAACAATTTACCAGCACTATCGAATCATGCAAGTTATTTTTGCCCAAAATGACAAAAAAATTTCGACCTCTCATACAAAACGGTACGATCAGCTGACGACATTAGTATGGGAGGTAAAATTTTTTTGTCATTTTTGTCAAAAATAACTTGCATGATTCGATAGTACTTCTAAAGGTAAATCGAAAACAACCACTAAAATGTCTCGGTGTATAATTTTAACGAAAATTTTGTTTCGAACAAATTACAAATTGTTTTCTGAGGTTTAAGCGAGCACTACACATTGAAATGAAACACTTTTTTACGGATTAACTCGCGTTTAATTTACTATTTACCCGTTTAGTTTAATTAACTATGTAAATAGTAAATTAAACGCGAGTTAATCTGTAAAAAAGTGTTTCATTTAAAATTACAAATTGATGCAGCAGGATTCGAACCCGCACCCTTCTGGCAATCCGGCCCAGGTGCTGTGTTTTTCAGTTGAGCTACGGTACACTAAATTAATTAGGAGTCTTCGTGACATACAAAGGATTGTAGATAGGCAAATGTATGCTTTCTAACCTAATGCAGTGATCACTACTAATATTAAGGCAATTAGTAAATCATTATTGGCGTTAAATAATGGCACTTGGTGCTGTTGTGTTTCGTCCGGCCAGTGAGAGTTCCGGAGGCCCCTTCCACCCTCCCATACAATTCCTATTCGTTCCTTAACCCTATTTCTTTGTTAAAGGTCGGCAATGCATCTGCGACTCCTTTGGTTTTATGGGTGTCCATGGGCGGCGGTGATTGCTCTCCATCAGGTGACCCACCTGCTCGTTTGCCTCCTGCTTATACAAAAAAACAAAAAATGCACTGGAGATCTGATCACCTCTCCCAAGTCTCCCTGTGTTATAGTTATTGAAATAAATGCTTAGCAGATTGTGTTTTTTTTAATTATCATTGTGCTTAGTTGAACCTAATATTGAGGTTGTGTATTGTTTTTTGCATTTTAACAACCTCTTGTTGAGTTATCTCATGTTAATGTGTTTCTTCAATGCTGTGTGTACCTCTAATTAGCACCATTGTGTTTAATTTTGATATTGTTACACCAAATTGTTTATATGTATCGCTGGCGGTGAACCGTAACAATGATAAACAGAGATACGACAGTCTAATTGGTAGTTACCTGACCCTGTAAAAGAGGGCGTGGGTTTGTTTCACGTTTTTGGATAACGTATCAACACTTAGGTATTCCTAAATAAAAATTGACTATTGCCTTGGCAAGATAACTATTATGAATTTTAACCTTCCCCTTTTATAGTACCTAGTAGTTTTAATTCTATGCCACTTTTTTTTTATTGTGGCACGCCATAATGGCCTCACTCTGCCTGATGAAAAGCAGCCAGTGAAGCCCAAGAAGTGAAAGCGTTCATCACAGCGCTACCACGCTATCCCGAACGCTCACACTATGGGCACTTTATTGAAAATCACTTTTGAATCATTCAATATAATTTTCTGCCCACCACACATTCATACTACTACTGATCAAATGCAAAACTTAAATTGTAACTTTAGTTGAGTTCTAAGGAATTCAATTTCACGCTGTTTAAACTAAAGGAAAGCATGTTTTTTAAAACTGTCTCTAATTTCTAAGAGGTCTACCTCAGGTGGGAATCGAACCCATGTCCTCCTCAATCCTGGCTCTGCGTTGCCCACTCCGCCACCGAGGTCTTGGTTAGACCTGACGAAATTTTGCAACGCTTTTGACTTTATGTTTTATATAGCAATAATGTCTTATCAAAGCTCTCAGAATTTACATCCTGAGAGATTTGAATAAAAATATTTTAATAGCATAGTATTGTTATTCTCTTTATTACATCTTAAGAATTTTTTTACAATAATTTATATAAAAAAACCATATTTACAATATAAAATATTTAAAAAAACTAAACTTAGGATGCCACCGGCAGCGGGGATAGACCCAAGCTATCGGTGGTTTGGGCTGCAGAGTGAGTACTGCCATCTGTATCTAACCCTTGACCAAACCTTTTGCGAGAGTTTCTCTAGATGTTGATCGAGGCTCTTAGCTATAAGACCGTTATTATTATTATTATTTGCTAGCCTAATTTTTTCCACTGCGGGGCAAAGGCCTCCGTCTCCTTATATACTACACAATATAGTATAGTGTAGTATTTTAACAAGGTAAGACTGCTATAGATTCGTAAAATTCGGCAACGCTGCCAGCCATTTGGGGACTTTGCTGCGCGGCAGCGGTTCTCTTACAGATATTTTTTATTTGTAGGATATTTATAGGTTTTTAGTTTTTAGTTATTTTGTTTTAGTTTATAGGTTTTTTTCATTCTATTATATGTATACAGTTGATGTTTGTCTATCGATTCGTAATATTTGATTATTTGCGTTAACAACGATCAAATAAACTCGAGATAACGAAGCGTTGAATAAAAATTCTCTATTACTTTTCTCTATTTGTTATAACCTTCGGTTTTGAGCTACATATGCTTATAAAAACTCAGCCTGTACTTATAATCTATTTAATATTTATTAACTTTGTCGCATTCCAAATTTTTGCAATATCCATATCCGTCCCACGCTACGTTTTTCAACTCGCTTATAATTTGAGACTAATAACGTTACGTATATACACTTATGTGTTCAATGTATGCGGCGACAGGCAGACGTTGCGTATTCCATATAATTATAGAAAATGAAGTTGTTATAAGACTAATTCTTATGGCGTGTGCAAAACGTGACGCTAATGTTGGGTATTGAGTACATAAGTTTAGTAGAGCAAGCGCTTTCCGGGCCTCTAAGGTTTCTGGAGTAGCTACCGACCTTCGCGCATTTGTCATGTTGACCGCTCTCAAGTATACTCGTGTAAGTGCGTAAACACAACTTTTTAGAAAATGGTAATTATTGGGTATGTACGAGTAACAATAACACTTCTAAATTATTATATTAGAATTAGAACTGTCGATTCACCTGTGAATATAAAATAAAATAAAAAATAAAAATATTTCGCGAAATTTAAAACACTGACACCATATTTATTATGAGTTATAACAATCAATAGAACACCAATTCGTTTAGTTGTTATTTCCTAATAAGTGAGAGTATGAAGGAACATATTCCTCGATAGATATAAAGACAAAGTGTCAGAAAAAATATTATAATATTGTATACCTACCTACAGACATCAAAAGTGCATTTAGCAAACTTAGTTCCTGTAGAACTAAAATTATATTTCACTATAAATATACTTTACAGTTTCATTATTTTCATCATTTCTAGTTTCATCATCATTACTTATGAAATGTCAATCAATACGCAATTATAAAATTTTAATCGGTAATTTTGAAGTTGTACCAATATACCTGTAGGGCGCGTAGATTTGGCACGACCGGTTAAGGCTGCGTTGGAGTAAACCTTAATGTTCAATTAATTGGGAAATCGAACCATTAAATTAATATAAGTAAATTGATGTCAAATACTAAAATAAAATAAAAATAGCTCTACCTTTATTTTTTTTAAATAGGCTAAAAGAGCAGTAGGTACTCTGAGATAGTAAATGATAACGTTATAATAATACAAGCAAAAAAGGTTCACTTTGATAGAATTTTGTCAAGCAAAAAAGGTTTGAAATCTTTCCTAAACCAAGGTTGTGTATGCTATAAATAAGATTAACGAAATCACATAAATAAGACGTGACTGACATATTTATTTCATTTCTTGTTGGTCCCTATACAATTTACCGGTACTATGAAATAATTTACCTACCTATTAAATTACAAAACAGACTATAAGCGAAACATCGATGTACAAAGAAAAACTCGAGTTACGCTCTTAGAAGCATCGCTTCTTTTACTACCGATTAATCGGAAGGGTGACCAAATTAAAATATTTTGAATTGTTTTGTGTTACGGAACGCACTGTACGACGTTGATCTCGGTTGTTGTTAGATGGTAGTCGTCAACCCTTCAATATGTAGTGGGATACGATATAATAAACTTTGTGGTTGAGATAATATTGAAAACCAGTAAAATATTTAGTACAATATCTTCTGCCTTCTAAAGGATTTAAACTCAACCACAACCAACCCGTATTATATCAGCGTGGTGGGTTTATCCCGATCTGCTATCGTTCATGTGGGAAACCCTGAGCCTTTACGTCTCAATGCTTGAGACGTGAATAGCCTAACTATGATTATTCCGCGACTTCGTACGCGTGGGTTGTGTTAAAATCCCACAGGAAACTATTACCGGGATACAAAGTAACTAACTGACAACATTGTATGCAAAATTTTAGTGGTGAAAGAGTAACAAACAAACAAACTCAATGTAGCATTTATAATGTTAGCCAGGAGGATGATGACATTAAAAGTTAAGGTACCTTTATTAGTGTTAACAGATTTAAGCTGTTATCATTTTTATCTAACGGTATTAAGAAAAAAACGATGCAGGGAGAGTGCTTTAATTTAAATTTTTGCAGTTAGCTGCCAAACAGGATAAAACTCCATGGATAATTTAGAAGAATTTCACGCTACATGTGTTTAATTGCATGCGCTCGGTTTACTCGAGCGTAAATTATTTTGAAGCACGCCTAGCTAGCTAGTTCGTAATCAATATGGACCGTGTAAGTAGCAGTGTCCTTAATCAACAACATTCTTGTTCTTAAAGTGTTAGGCAGCAGAAGATAATTAAAGTCCATGGTAGAAGTTTAAAATTGAAAATAAACTTTTTACAAGGTTTTTTTGAACGTCATAATCACCTCATGGTAGCACGTGGTCCTTCGAGCCGGATGGCTTGTATGTGTCTCCACCGTAACGAGTTCTGCAACAAGAAAACTCCACAAAAAACTGAACAAGGGCTATTTCTTGTATCGGTTCAGTGTGACACGATGTTACACGTTTTTTATTTGGTTTAATTTTTTTTAAAGTACAAAACTTTCATGGAACCATAACAAAATGATTTTAAATAAGAAGTACTTAGGTCTTGTATTATGACTATTGCAGTAATTATAAATGACCCTTTTTTGCATTATCGTAAGACTGGATCCGTTACTTTATGGGCCCATTAACCACACACATGATTGACACATCGCAAGCGAGCCAATGTAGCGTTACGATACGTTTACACTAAATGTAGTACATAACGCACTGTTATGGGATCCACAGGAAATTCAAAACAATAGCATTTTTGTACAGGGAAGTCATTTTTCAAACAATACAGTTTATTTAGTTGCTTCGCATTACATCTACTATAAGAGTAAATGAATCAAAAGTAGTGTGAAAAATCGTTGAAAATGTTTTGGCTTCTGTCCCTGAACCCTCCGTTCATTCCACGGTGGTTGCGATTTCCCCAGGATTTAGCTTACTCTTGGCTTTTGACCTGGAAAATGAAAAGACGGGAGAACCGCAATATAACCTTGCTATCATTCTGATGGCCGGTATTCATCAGGAGGATTCCCTGGGTAAAGAAAGGATCGTTGTAAATGGAAATCTTTGGCCTCCAATCGGTCAATTGATTTCCTATGATAACAATGATTAACATTATGTAGAGCTCGAGATAATTTAACTTGGTCATCGATTCGGTAATCGATAGTCGATTTTAGGAAGTTGAATAATTAATTTTACGAAACCTCAACGAGAATGCGCAAGCCGGTGTGCGCCCACGAGCTACTAAACTACCAAATTGTAATCCATTAGTTATTCATAAAAATAAGAAATGGAATTGATATTATTATGTGTTTACTTAGAAAGTCTAATGGAGATAATGACGCAAACTGTGGTCGAATGGATAGCACTCCGGTTCTGACTTGCCTCTGAGGTACTGGATTCTATTCCCGGTCGGATCAGTTTAGAAATAACTGTTATTTTTTTATTGATTTTTGGTCTGGTTATTTTTTATGTAAGTACGTTTATCCGCTATCTACCAATAATAACAAGTTTCAGAAGAAGTTTAACTTGGGCTAGATAAATAAAGTGAGAGTGGAAATGTGATTTTTTTATTGTGTCTGTTTGTTCTTTTATCCCCTAATTCATGTTAGGTGACCAGCTTTACTACGGAAATTATATCCTAAAATTACCTATGGGTCACCTAAATCGTAGGAGTCGCCTCAAAATTGGAATAAGACTCTGGTTTTTGATGATAAAGTGTGTAACGCTAGTCATGTAAGTGATAACGCTATTCAGCTAGTTTGGTTTCATAAATTTTTCTTTAACCATTCGGAATCTATAAAAAAACACAAGGTCTCCATGCAATAAAGTCACTGATACAATTATAATAATTGTTTATTGTAGTTTATAGACAGAAAATAAATGTATTTATTTATTTAATTGATCGGTCTTGGTGCCTTTACCAAATAGATTGGTGATCTCAAGCTCGGGCTGTGCATCATAAATCCAAAACAATCTTTGACCGACTTGAATTAAAGGTGGCTTAAAATTAATACCAAGAATTTCAGTTCAAAGTGTGTGTTTTGTTACTTTATTAAATATACAAACGTGCTGTGAAGCGTGAAATAATATTTTAATGTTAAAATTATACAGTGCAACATTTAAATATAATACACCTAACCGCTTGGGAATCTCAAACTTGGTTTAGCATATTTTTTGTACAATAAACTAAATAAAATAATAAAACCAAGCAATGTGTGGTGACCTTGACTACAGCGAGTTTTTATTAACTCACCTAATCTCTACGAGAAAACACAATTTGTTACAAAATTGTTACGTTTTTTAATAAAAATAACTTTTATAGTACATAGTAGGTATATGACAGACATTACTTCCACGGTCATCGACATTAAAAATGTGTATAAAATAATTTAGTGTATTAATTTGTTGGACAAAACTGTACTATTTTGTGTATAGCGTGTTAGGTGGTGAAACCATCTCAGCTGTATGCTGTTGGCTGTATGTGCGCAGTCTTCAGTTACATAAAGTTACTATACCTATATAGTAACTTTTTGGTCCGTTAGGTGCCTTTGACGACAGCCAAGAAAATTATGGGTTGGTTTGTTGATCTTTTCGACGACCTACGTGGTCGAGTGGTTAGCACGCCGGGTCTGGCGTCGCGCCATCTCTGAGGTGCCGGCTTCGATTCCCGGCCGGGTCAATTTAGAGGATAACTGTTTTTTCTAAATTTTATTGATTTCAGGTATGAGTGTTTGTTCTATGTCGATGTATATTTATCCTTTAACTTACCATAATAACGAGTTTCAAAAGAATACTCATCTTAGTCTAGTTAAGATATGACAAGATAAGATAAAATATTCTTTATTGTACACCAAATTAACAACAAAATAACATACAATTACATTAGGTACAGTTAATTGCTGTGAGCGTAAACAAAAATTGAAATGATTTTAATTTTATTATTGAGCCGCCACCACAAAGCTATTTTCTTGACCCCTTGAGGATTGTAAAATCAGACACAATTAAAAATCAATTGTTTTGCGACCGCCAGCGGTCTTATGATCCCTGACCTATTAATGCTTAGTCTAATAATATTGGCTATGTGTGTTACATAAACATAAAAAGCTGTCTCGGGTCTGGGTGTTTGTAGTACATACCTACATACATACTTAAAATCATGACTATTATCCCCAAAGGGTTAGTCAGAGACCAGTGGACCACAAAAGCAGTCCTCTGCCATAGTCCACTTTTCACTAAATAGCGACTGCACATGTGCTCAGTGGTGTGACAAGTGGTGAGCCCATCGCCGCTCTACACTGTAGGAGGTATGTGCAGTCTTTAGTCCTTTAGTCGCCTTTTACGACACCCAAGGGAAGAGAGGGGGTATTATTCTTTCACCGTTACGCGACACGACGCGTTTGTAGTACAGTCTATATTAACTATTTGTTACGACCTCCTGTCGTTTTTACTTATTTGCATAACATATGCTTTCGATACTTCGATTAGCATCTGTCATCATCATCATGGTGTAAGATTTATTTATTATTTTATTATATTTTGACGACCTCCTTGGTCGAGTGGTTTGTACACCGGTTTTCATGGTGTCGCAATCTCTGAGGTCCCGGGTTCGATCCCCGGTCGGGTCAATTTGGAAATTATTGTTTTTCTAAATTGTCTCGGGTCTCGGTGTTTTCTATGTATAATACGTATGTATTTAAGTATTTTAAGTATGTTTATCCGTTGTCTAGTAACCATTTAACGAGTTTCTTCGAATCTTCTCTTGGGCTAGATAATTGGTGTGATTGTAGGAAAGATTTATTCATCATCATCATCATCCTATTAACGTCCCACTACTGAGCACAGGCCTCCCACGTGGACAATAGCACGTGGGGATATTGGGTCATGACCCACCACGCTGGCCCAATGTGGGTTGGTGGGTTTTAACGACTGTCATCTTACGACAACAACCGGGACCAACGGCTTAACGTGCCTTCCGAAGCACGGAGGAGCTCGAGATGTTTTTAATTTGGTCACCCATCCAGCGACCCGGCATTGCGAAAGTGGCTTAGCGAGCAAGATCGCAAGCCGAACGCGCTAGCCGCTGCGCCATCGAGCTCCTCAAAGATTTATTATTTATTTATTATTATTATTTATATGTCGCCACAAAATCACACAAACAACCTTTCTAAAGCTAACTAAGTGGTTATATAGGAACCGTGTCGCATAGCGGTGAAAGAATACTACCACCCCCTCTCTTCCCTTGGGTGTCGTAAAAGGCGACTAACGGACTAAAGACTGCTCATACATCTTACAGCACATGTACAGTCGCTATTTGGTGAAAAGTGGATTATGGCAGAGGACTGATTTTGTGATCCTCATTGTCTAGTCTCTGACTAACCCTTCGGGGATAATAGTCGTAATTGTATGTAGGATACTAAGATACTCATCCCACTAATATTATAAACGCGAAAGTTTGTAAGTATGGATGGATGTTTTTTCTCTTTCACGTAAAATCTACTGAATGAATTTGGATGAAATTCGGCATACAGATAGTTTATAACCTGGATTAACACATATAATACTTTTTATCCCGATATTTCCACGGGAACGGGAACCAAGCGGGTGAAACCGTGAGCGGCGTAAGTAGGATAATAAGATACTCATCTATACTAATATTATAAAGCTGAAGAGATTGTTTACTTGAACGCACTAATCTCAGGAACTACAGGTTCGATTTAAAAAATTCTTTCAGTGTTACATAGCCTATTTATCGAGGAAGGCTATAGGCTATAAATAGTTTAGGTACGGGTACGAGTAGTAACCCGTGCGAAGCCGGGGCGGGTCGCTTGCTTGTTGCTTTAAGAGATAGCTTGTTAGCAATGAGGCCGCCTGTTTTGTACTTTGTCTCTGTAAAAATGTTCTTTTCTGTGTACGTTCTTGTGTGCAATTAAAGTATATTTTATTATTAGGGATTTGTAGATGCATAGCGAGGGTTTGTGATTACCACTCAGAAAAAATATGTAAGTAATTACTGTGAGAACCATAAATTAATAAAATTTTAAACACTAAAAACAACCTCAGGCGGGAATCGAACCACGCACCTTCCGCATACCGGGCGGCTGACTTAACCACTTGGCTACCGAGGTTTGGTTTTCATCCGTCGAAATTTGTCAGTGCTTGATGCTTATATTTTTAGTCAACATTCCTTTATCAAATCTTAGAAGTGTTTACCTCTGAGATCCGATAGAAATATTTTTACAAATATTTGAACATTCGGTTAAGATGAAGCTGCGTTTATAGATTAATGTTTATATATATTTTAGCGTTTTATTAACGCTTAAATATACTTAAGTAAAGTAAAGTATATAAACATTAATCATAAATAAAATTTTGGAAAACAAATCACTGTACTAATCTAAAAAAAAAACGAGGAGTGTATTAGCAAAGTAACTAACGTCGGAAGCGAACGATTATAAAATAATGGATTAGAGCTATACGATTTGACAAGATAAACCATTTTGGCGCTGACCAAAAATGTCCTTTGAAGTGATTGCAGATCGATCGAGTATAGTTATGTGGTCGGATTGCCCCCCTCGCTAGGTGGCCAGCAATTGTTTATAAAGGGGGGGGTGCCTCCGTGAAATTTAGTTTGACTGCGGTTGTCGTTGCCATCGCCTTTAACAGCAATGTATGTGTCATTATAAACCTTATTTTGTAGTTGCTAGTGCCTATAGTATAGTGTTTGATTTGTGAAAAGTGTGGCGGGAATTCGAAGTTAGTTTCGGCGGCAAAATATAGTGTTGTCTCCTTTTTTAAAGCTTATTTGAAGACAGATGTAATATGGATTTAAAGTGTGTCGGTGTATAAATTTTGACTGACAAAAAGTATAATTATGTTTATAAATAATTCTTATATTTAATTTATCGGCTTAACGTTAATATTATTATTGCGTTAAAATAAGTTTCAATTGATAAAAATTAAAATTATTTTTAATGCTTATTAAAGAAAGTTATCACGGTTAAACCGAAATAAATCCAATTAAATTTAAATGTATTATAAAATAAATAAAATTCACATTAAAAAAACATTTTCTGCCATCAGACTAATAAACTGCATTTTATTTCGTCAGTATATCAATACTAAAAGTTAGTGGATAAAGATCTCAATACAAAACGTATCGCTTAGACCTTATGGCCCGCCCACTATTTGTCACTATTCCATATGAAAAAAATGCCCTAAGGCATTACTAAACCTCAGTTGGTGATATTGTGACGCAAACTTACATATATATATATATATATATATCGATTAATACGCTAATAAAAGAACATACATAATAGTTAGGCGTCGTTAATACTTCATACTTTGAATTTATTAGGTAGTTCTTTTAATGCCCTTATTAAAATAAATACTCTTTTTTTATTATTTAGACAGCAGATTTGTTTATAATAGATATTTGCGATTTCGCGCTATCTTAATACAAGGCTGTCACAAAAACAAGGATTGTTGATTTACAGAACAATGAAATGTCTAAATTACCTATACCTATAACCAAGCGCTGGCGTTATAATTTAGTTCTCTACTATTGTCTTAAGGCTTTTTATCTCGATATATGCTGGCAACATACAATTTTTAGTCCTGTTTTTGAAATTTACCCATTACGTATATTTGCATAGGGTCAGTTGACGTCATTAATATAAAGGAATCTTTAACCCGATCAGACATTAAGTTAACACGTACCTACTAAAGTAACCATGTCTAGTCAAATTGAGAAATGTTCTCCATTCATAAAGTTAACTCATTCATAGAGTACTACTTAATTTGGACTGACTGTGCGTAAAAAGTAGTCGTACGCACCGCTAAGAACAGTAGTATTAATCCTTGCCTTGAGATGTTTTTACATAACATTCAAAACTTGACTCTTTGAACAGGATGGCATGGCGGTACTTTCTATTGTTCCTGCCCTTCGCTTCGGCAGCGGTGAAGTTCGAGGAGATGTTCGCGTGGAATGCCCTCGAATGGAACTACCCTGACGAGTATACCAGGCAGCAAGCCATCAGCTCCGGTGCCTTGATTCCTGAGAACGCACTACCAGTAGGCATTGAGAGGTGGCGGAACAAACTCTTCGTCAGCGTGCCGAGATGGCGCCCTGGTAAGTCCACATCTGATTATTGTAATACTTGTATGAGAGCTGTGTGGTATAACAGCTCAAAAAAAGAAAACTTACCAACCCCTCTTCCCTTGAGTGTCGTAAAAGGCGATTAATGGACTAAAGATAAGGCTTAGTGCAACGGAAAGACCTTTGCGTGAGCACTATTTAAACTCTATCTTGATGTCACACTATCTAATGTATATTTATATTAACAAAACATTTATTTATTTATTATATTATCTACCTGATTGTAAAAGGGCGGGCACCTTTCAAATTGTTTTGTTGAGAGCCAGCCAAACTGTACACCGGGGCAAGCTGACGAATGGAACAGCGCCGGAGTTTACTGAAATGGGTTACTCTTTTTTAATGACATCTTTCTTTGAGTCAGTTAAACGTATCTGGAGATTTTTGTATATATCAAATCTTTGTTATGTAAATATATTAAGTATTTTTGTAGATCTGTGTACTTTGTATATTCTATTTATGAAGTTGGTTGTAAGTAGTTTTTTATTATTCATTAATGTTACTTTTTTGATTTATTGCCTTAACTAAGTCTCCTACTTCCTTACCGGTTGACTGATAGAGAATGCCTTGTGACGTTAACCCCTCAGTCTTTAAATTTTTTTGACACAATTTTTGGCGCAACTGTCAACGTCAAATTTGACAGAATCGAGCATAGACTATGCGATATATTGCGATAAACAATGCTTAAGATGTACCACAGAACCGAAATAACCAAACTTGTTCATACTAAAGTAGCCTGTAAGTCTATGAAAACACGATACAAAGTCAAGTGTGTTTTTGTAGGTGCGGTCTCATGCGACCGCTTGGGGCCTTTGCAGTTTTAAAGAAAGAAAAAAGAAACATAAAGATTAAATAAATAGACTACATATACAACCAACAGCATAGAGCGGCAATTGGCTCACGCTGAGCACATGTGCAGTTGAAATTAGGTGAGACGTGGACTATTGCAGTGGACTGCTTCTGCGGTCCTCATTGCCTAGTCTCTGACCTAACTCTTTGGGGATAAAAGTCGTAAATCTTAATACATTAAATTAATTAAATTAAACTTTCCTACAATCACACCAACTATCTAGCCCAAGAGAAGCTTCTAAGAAACTCGTTACATGGTTACTAGGCAACGGATAAACATACTTTAAATACTTAAATACATACTTATTATATATAGAAAACACCCAGACCCGAGACAATTCAGAAAAACAATAATTTCTAAATTGACCCGACCGGGGATCGAACCCGGGACCTCAGAGATGGCGACACCATGAAAACCGGTGTACAAACCACTCGACCAAGGAGGTCGTATGACTTTGTATGTTGTTTGTGAAGCTCGTTACCGTAACAAGCAGCAAGCGTCCAGATTGTAATCAAGCAAGATAAGCAGTAAGTCGTTAACACCCACCAACATCAGGGCTTGCGTGGTTATGGCTTAGTCTCCTCCATGTGGGATTTTAATCAGCAGTGAGATACCTCTTCAGCTTATTATAATTATGATGATTACTTTCCCTTGTTTCTCGACAAAATGCTCGACACGGAAATAAGAATTAGAACCTCTGTATATCGGGCCGAGGACTGTTCTGGAGTGTTCTACAAAAATTTTACTTAGCAATGTAATTTACTAATAAAATAATCAAACATATTATCAAAACACATCCTTGCCTTTTTGTTGGGTCAGTAACTTCTTACGTTTGTGTTGATTTGTAGTTCGGTCATAATTTATAATGTGCCAAGCCTAATCAAAATACGTCATTCAGCCTGTCACGACGAATTAAAACAACAAAGTGTTGTCCGAATAAGTGAGTGACATGTTAAGGCCTTGATTTAGTCACTAGTAAGTAGGGTTTACATGCATATTAGATGGTTTTGTGGTTAGAAATCAATTTGCTAATTAAAGCTTGATTCACACATATCAGTGAAGTCACAGTTCCGGCACAGTACCGGCACAGTGAAAAATATTCTTTCATACATTCTCTATGAATTTTGTCAAAACAGTGGCGACACTGACACTAAGAGCATTATCACTGACAGGTGGGGATGCGTTCATAGAGAATGTATGAAAAACACTGTGACGGTACTGTGCCGGAACTGTGGCTTCACTGATATGTGTGAAGCAACCTTTAAACGATTAGTGTCTATTTAACCTGTGATAACTATTAGATCGTTTTATCCATTTCGTTTAGTACTTTTTGTAATTGATAAAATATGTAAAAACAGAACGGTACTAATTACAAATTCAGCTACTATTATAGTTTTAAAGTAAGCCACGTGTTTAACGTGCTTGCATCTTTGTTACACTATTGGCCAAGAATTAGTGCATTCTATTTTGACATTGTTTAACGTAGTTTTGTAGTACGACAGTTAGTTATTCCAATTGAAAGTCTGTGTCAATTGAAAGTTACGTCGAATAAAATAAAGTATTAACTGTTTTTTTTACAAGAACAGTCCGACTTGTATCTGACGTATCCGAAATATTTAGGAACAATAACTTGGCTCACGTTAGGTATATTTTTCGTGAACAAGGTCATTGTATAAAAAGGCGTCGTATAATTATTATTAGCTTTTTTCTTCGACATTGTTTGAGTAAATTACTCCCATTAATATTGGTTTTTTTCTAAAATAAAATATTACTTTTCCTCCTTTGAGGACGGGTGGGATCAAGAGCCGGTTTTATGTATAAAGATAGCTATGACATGTTTCTGGAATTCCCAACTTAATCGTAACTTATAATTGCAAAATTTTATGTTATGATAAGAAAAATAAAGTGCACGATGATTCTTTGGAGTTGCTTGATGCAAATGTGAGTCACTGAAAAAAGAATGTCTAGAACTCTACACTATAGTAGAAAATACAACATCTAAACAGTAACGGTCTTACTACAAAACAATGTTCTTAGTTTTTCTTTATTACAGAGAACAACATTTAAAACACGTTTTTAACTAATTACGGCTATGGCGTGAATAAAACCTGCGAAATCAATAAAAAAATGTTATTAAGCTATCGTTCGAGGTTACAACAATTACCTACAGAGAAACTATTTAAGAAACAGGATGTAACAATTGCTGAAATTCCGGTGCAAATTTTTCTTGTAAATTTTTGTTGTTGTTCATTTTTCTTGTTATTAATTTAAAAAGGTAGATTATAACCCAATCTCCCCATATGCTGTTATATTGTTCATGTGGGAAGGTATGTACCTACCCAGCGCTGGGACGTTTATAGGATGAGGATGAAAAACAACCATTAGACGTATAATTACTGACACTTTGCTGACATCTCATGACGACCAAAGCTTGGCCCAACGAGATGAGCTTGCAATAAGTAAAGGACAATGCTCAGTTTGAGGAAAAACTTAGGCCCAACGAGTAGTACAGTCAGCATCAAAAGTAACTGAACAAAAACCAGGTGGCAAAAGTAATAGTCACGTGTAAGTGTCTTTACATACTCATCATTTAACATTTCAGAATTATATGACATTTTTTGTGTTCATAACTATAACTTCTCTGTAATTACCTATTATTATTATAGTGACTGTCATGTACTTTTGACTCAACAGTTATGTCAGACAATTATGGTCATTTCAACCGTAACAATCATTTGAAAATTTCATATGCTAAGCTACTTTTGATGCTGACTGTACCTATCTCAAATTGATTATATGGGTATATTCAGCGTGGATAGCATTATTATTATTGATGAATAAACGTACGAAATTGCCACCCATTCGTATTTTTTGCGACTGTCATTATCTCTAAAAAACTAGAAACAAAAACTATACCTACTCGATAGTGTTTATTATTTTTTTAGTTATTATAATTTACAAATTAGAAGTTATCAAATACTTAAAAACTAGGTTTTAGTTGTTTTCTTTTCTATGTACATAAAATTTACCAGCATTTCAGCACATTATTATATTATTAAACATAGATATAACACTGCAGCTTAGAACTTAGAACATGCATCTACAATATACGTACAGACGCCAGCTCAGGTCAACCTACCACATAATGTGATAAGTTTTAAACTTTAAAGTTTAGGTTTAACATTTCAACTCCGCCTGCGCACTGATCAGTACGCAATAAATATATTTTCTATTGTGTCTATTGGCGCCGAGTTATAAGTGATAAGGATCAATATCGATTGGAGAAATTGGACAGTTTTGGATAGGTTATTATTATTGTAACTTAATTAAATGGCTTCGCGTTTAGTATTAAGCCAATTTCAAGTATTATATATTTTTAAAGTACACAGTATTGTACGGTAGATTGAATTAAAATGGAGTCTCACAACACGTGTTGTTGCTAAAAGAACACGGGAGAAACTCCTTTGGATAGGTTATCGTCACGGTCTGTGGTTGACGTGCAGGCGCAGTAGGTACATTATTTTCAGATGTTATACGAATACGAAACAACCAATATAAAAAGAAAAGCTATTTATTAGTATTATTTTTTATCACTTTTTGATAACATCATGATCACAATACTTTTCCCCACTTTTAATCAATCAGATGGTCCAAGCTGGATACATATAATTTTTTTGTTAAATAGTTCACCAAGGGACCTGTCAGAAACCGCCAGGAAAAAAATCAGTTCTCACCAGATCACAATATATATGTTTTTTATTGATTTTTTGAGATATCTCTACTTTGATGTACAAAATATTTTTTTCTGAAGTTATTAATGATTTATTTGCAGTTTTTTTTTTCCGCAGGTATTTACATTAAGTCTTCTCTTGCAGAAAAAAACCAGTCTGATTGCGTGATAAAAGTTGACAAAATAATTTTCCGAATTTGACTGTACCTACTCGTACATTTTAAAGTGTTATCAAAAATTAAAAGTAGGTGTACCTACAGCTGATTTTTTTTCTGGCGGTTCCTGACAGGTACCTTGGTGAACTATTAAAAAAAATTATAATCCTCAGGCTTGGAACACCCTGTATATAGTGTAATTACTATACCGATCACTGACAATAAAATAACGACATAATTATGATAACCTCATAAAAAAGTTTACAACAAAGATAGAAAAAATAACCGTGTCCCGTGACGGTGAAAGAATACTACCACCCCCTCTCTTCCCTTGGGGGTTGTAAAACTCGACTAACGGACTAAAGACTGCCAATACATCCAACAGCATAGAGCGGCGATGGGCTCACCACCTGTCACGCTGAGCACATGCGCAGTCGCTATTGGTGAAAAGTGGACTATGGTAGAGGACTGTTTTTACTGTCCTCATTGCTTCATCATCATCATCATCATCAGCCTATAAACGTCCCACTGCTGGGCACAGGCCTCCCACGTGGACAATGCACGAGGGGATATTGGGCCATAACCCACCACGCTGGCCCAATGCGGGTTGATGGGTTTTAACGACTGTCATCTTACGACAACAACCGGGACCAACGGCTTAACGTGCCTTCCGAAGCACGGAGGAGCTCGAGATGTTTTAAATTTGGTCACCCATCCAGCGACCAGGCATTGCGAAAGTTGCTTAACGGGCAAGTTTGCAAGCCGAACGCGCTAGCCGCTGCGCCATTGCTTAATCACTGACAAAACCTTCAGGGATAAATAGTCGTGACTATATTATGTATGTATGTATGTAAAAATGCAAGCAAAGCAGTTAGAAACACCCGTTAGTGTAAAGTACAGCCTATACAAATATTATTATATCTTTATTAACGTTCTCTTTTTGTTTCGTCTCGTTTATTGCGAATAAGATCGCCTATGTCTACGTTACTATAATTTTGCAAGCATGGGCGTCCCACGGATATGCCACATGGAGGGAAAGTACCTTGAATATTGTAGATGAAATATTTTACTGAAAGAAGACATTATTTGAATTTAAAAACAATTTAAACTGCATTCATAGATATTTAAATAATTACATGGTTGAGAAAAATAATCACCCTGTACCTTTATCATACCGATCGAAAGGATCTTTATTGCTAAATAACATAGTTTCACAAATAAAAGGAAGACCATGAATTTTAATATTTTTAATACAAAATTAATTAATTTATCAAATGCTCAAAATGAGCCCCATCCTGTTGAATACAAAGTCGCACTCTTTAGATTAATTTGCTCCATGTCGATTGTTTGATCTTGTTGTGGTGGATATGCCTAGAATAACACGTCTAAGTTCTGCTTGTAGCTAGTGGACACTTTCATTTTGGTTCTTGTAAATTAATTTTTTTACATTACCCCATAAAAAATCTAAGGGGGTTAGATCTGGGCATCTCCGCGGCCATCTTATTTGTCCATTTGTCCCGATCCAGGGATGAAAGTGTTCATTGAGATTGTCCCTTGTTCTGTGACTGTTGTGAGCCGGAGCCCCATCTTGCTGAAAAGTAAGGTTTTGTCGTTCTGCAACCGGAAGATTGTTTATCTCATTTCTCAAAATCTCAAGTATTTTTAAATACCTTTCCGTATGCAAATGCCCTTCGTAAAAATGTACTAAAAGGACCCGGTTTTTTACAATCTCACTCCAACAGTTGAACCGAAAACGCACTTGATTATTAGGTTTGCGGATACGTAAGGGATTCTCCCTGGACCAAATGCAATTATTGTGTAGGTTGTACATACCATTATTGCTGAAGTTTGTCTCGTCTGACCAGATAATATTATTTAGAAAATACTGATCCTCTAGGATGAGCCTCACGATTTCATGGCAGAAAATAAGTCTTCTTTCAACATCACTGGGCAGTAATTTTACTACTTTTATAATCGCCTTTCCGTGCCGTTGTAAGGGTAATGTTATGTTTTTGTGGTTCAAAAAGTATGCTTCTATTAAATCAAAATTATTTTGATACGCCTTTATGGTTATGTAAAAAATCACAATACAATGCAAAAATCCTACAATGAAAGTCACATAAACAAAAGAATAAAAATTTGAAAATAGAATACATCTAAAAATCCGAAAAAACATGTAACGGTACAGAATGTATGGTATCCGTCCGTTAGTAAGGAATGTGTGGGAGTAGCACTAACATAAATATTAATGCGTAGCACCATTAATATAATAAGCATGAAAAAGGGAATAATAAACTAGTTCAGAATAATGGTCCGTGGTCTAACGCTTTATCTCTAGTTTGAACTTCGCGGGGACTGCTCTGTGTGCTCCTTGCGACATAGGCGCCATCTAGCGTGAGTTATTTACTTGAGCTTTGCATAAGGTTGCTAGTTTGACTTCTTTATTTTGAATTTCGCGGGGACTGCTCTGCGCGTCCCTTGCGACGTAGGCGGCGTCTAGCGGGAGTCATAAGGTTGTGAGCTTGACTAGGACCGTATTTTTTATTTTGAATTTCGCGGGGACTGCTCTGGGGTCGGGAAAGTGGTTCACCTACGGGCGGACGCCATCTATGGTCGGAATACGGAACCTTTGATAATTTCCCAAAATATAGGATAATTGGCTTAAGTGGAGGATTATTGAGAGGGAATTGTTAATAGAAGGCTACATTTAGATATTCAAAGATGAAATATTGGCTGTCGGACGAGATTTGGTTAGATTATGGAAAAATTTTAGAATTGCGCGGCGAAAGCGGCAATGAGCGAGCGAGAGGTTGAGAAAAAGACAGAAAGAGAGGTCGGATGATAGCTCCACGTGGCGCGACGCGAAGGCGAGGGGCATCGGGGAAACAGCTAGCGATTGGTTGAAGGGAAGAAAAGCGGACTCGCGCGGGCGAATGTTAAGTGCGCATGGCGCGAAAGTTAAGATGCTTGGGAAAAGGGCGGAAAATTAGCGGACATTCAATTTTGGGACGTCGGCGGTGCTGTCCAACTTAAGAGTGCGGTACTACTCATACGGGGAAAATAGTGTCCGAGCTTTGATAGTGCGCTAAGTGATATTCGAGCTGCGATATTAATTAAGATTTGTGAAATTGAAAGTGATTAATAAAGTAAAACTATTGCGGTCGCAACTCGAATCCGTTAACGGAATGAAGTATTCCGGGGTACATCGGCGGAAACGCGTAACGGTGGCAACGAAAACCTATGTACCTTTCAACAGACTTCGGTCTGGATGATCTTTGATTGTATTTAATAAGATCGGCGTTTTAAATCATTACGCTAAACAATACACTATCTTCGACGGAGTAATAGGGGAGAGACAGTTGTCTCCCTAGTGAAAGTTGAAGATAGGTCAGACACCATTTAGCTGGAGGTAGACCCGTATGACCCAGTCCAATTTCGAGTCTACCTCCGTACATACAGTGTAGTGATAGGAAAATAACACACTGAGTATACTGGCTCGACTGATAGAACATTTAGGAGTTAGTTGCTTTCAGGGGCAATGCGACTCTCACAACACATCACGAATTTAAATTAAATGTGGCTCGGGCCTAGATTGCAAGGTACACAAAAAGGGACTGTTAGTTCGACAAAATATAGGCATTTTCAAGTCAGGGATGTTGAATAAATTAAACATCTTTCAATAAACTTGAGATGTACTTATACTTTATAAGATCTGTATAATGAACACTAAGAATAACCCAAAGTAATTTACTTCAAATGATAGTATTCTATTTAAGTTCACTTCCTAAAAGTCAAGGATATTGAATAAATTAAACATCTTTCAATAAACTTGAAATGTACTTATACTTTATAAGATATGTATAATAAAAATATAATAAAAATAAAAATGTTTATTAATCAGACAACATAAAGTCCATTAAATGTTAGTAACAAAAAGACTTAATACCTATGTTAGTAAATAATTTTTAATTTTGAGCGTGTAATTTGGCACATGTGCTCGATAAATGGACAGTCCCCACTATCGGCAATTGCTTGCAGGACGTTGTTACTGCTGCCGCGAACTCGCTTCAAAAGTGAGCCTGCTTTTTTACGAATGATGGTCGGGAAACTGTCAACCTCTGCGTACGCAAACATGCTGGAAGCGCTGCAATATCGCGGCAGCCCTAACAATGCCCTGAAAGCATTATTGTACTGAACGCGCAAGGTGCTGTACGATTTTTGCGTGTAGTTAACCCACAGACTGCCCGAGTAAAAAGAGGTACAGTAGGCTTTGAAAAGCGTGACCTTTACAGGTGCAGAGCATCGAGCAAATCTGCGAGCCAACATGTTGGCCCTAACCGACAGCGCCCTGCGCTCTCTCTCCATATCAATGTCGTCTTTTAGATCCTCTGTAATTATATGGCCTAGGTACTTAAACTGCCTGACTCGATCAAGAGGGGATCCATATAGTCTGATGGGGGGTACAAAATCAGGAAGTCTATTGCCGGACTTGAAAACCATGTACTCGCTCTTCCTGCAATTGTACACTAACCCATGGGCGATCGCATATGTTTCACAGAGACCTAACATTTTTCTAATGGCATTAACTGATGGGGCCAGCAGGACCATATCGTCCGCGTAGCTAATATTGTTAACGCATACGTTATTGATATGACACCCTATCTTCATACTACTGAGCCCCTCAATAAGCGCGTTTACATAAAGGTTGAAAAGCTTGGGGGAGCTCAATCCCCCCTGCCTGACACCGCATTCTAACCTATAGGGGTCCGAGTACTCGTCCGCCCATCTGACACAGTTCAGCTGATTCTCATACCAAAAACGAAAAAGCGATATGGTTTCAGAAGGCAAGCCAATCTCTTTCAGTTTATCCCATAGGATCTCGTAAACGACCAAGTCGAACGCCTTGGAAAGGTCCAAGAAACAAGCATAAACAGATGTGTTTCTATCCGTATAGTACCTGACAGTGCGCTTCAGGCTCAGGATTGCACTTTCCGTTGACAGCTGTGGCCTAAAGCAAAACTGAAGGTCATGAATTTTTAAGTGACAATCCAGCTGAGAGTTCAGCACACCGTCAAGCACTTTGGCGATAATCGTTGCCAACGAAATGGGTCTGTAGTTGGACCTGCTCGATACGTCACCCGTCTTACATTTAGTAATAGGAACTACAATGGTCTTAATTAAGTCTTGTGGCAAGTATGAATGTACCAAAAATATGTTGAAGAGCATTGCGAGTACCCTAGAAAGGTGGGGCCCCGCGTTCTGAAGGTGCTCGACGCTGAGGCTATCTTGACCGGGTGACTTGCCCCTGGTCATTGACTTAATTATTTTGGCAACATCTTTGGCTGTAAGTAGCTTATTCATTTGGTCACGATTAGTCCCAGCATCGGTCACCCTCGTACACTTTACACAAGGCGGGGTCCCTGGTCCCAAGCGAGACTTAATAGTGAAAAGCTCTTTAAACAATAATGAACACTAAGAATAACCCAAAGTAATTTACTTCAAATGATAGTATTCTATTTAAGTTCACTTCCTAAAAGTCAAGGATATTGAATAAATTAAACATCTTTCAATAAACTTGAGATGTACTTATACTTTATAAGATCTGTATAATGAACACTAAGAGTAACCCAAAGTAATTTACTTCAAAAGATAGTATTCTATTTAAGTTCACTTCCTAAAAGTCAAGGATATTGAATGAATTAAACATCCTTTAATAAACTTAAGATGTGATAATCTGCCAATGCAGCCAATCCAATGTAGTTATATTGGAACTTTATAAGACCGGTATAATAAATACTAAGAGTAAATAAAGGTAATTTTACCTGTATTAATAGCATTCTATTTTAGCCACCGCCTGAAGTGGCGTTTGATTAAATTATCCACCCTATATAGAACTGAATATTAACTTTCTAATAAGACAAGAGGACAGTAAGCTAATATTGTTATATTGTGATCTCCTATAATAGACACAATAATCAGAGGAATAAGTGTCCGGTAGGATGTTGGCGTCCCACATCTGTTCAATAAGTGATTTCATAAGACATAGTTATTGCATTAAACAATTAAGTTCTTAATGTGAAAAGGATATTTGGATCATAGCAAGCCTTGAGATAAACTCTATTGATTTATGTGGAATAATAAGAATTTAAATTGCTAACACATAGTTCATAATGTAAAATGAAATTAAATTTTGAGGAGAGATGTAAATTCTCAGTTTTAAAGAATTAAAGGCACAAGCTAATAATTAAAGTTAAATTCAATCTGGTCAGGGCTGATATAATACAATGAGCTGATCGGCATGCTAATAGTGGGGAGGGGCTATTAAATTACCAGAATCCTCTAATATGTCATATAAATTGCACCAGGCTTCTTATGTATCATACTACTGATAATAAATAATAATACCTGCAAGCTAGGCCATCATCTGATTACCTTTGAGTGGTTACAAATCTTCCCCGCAGCTGCAGTGAAGGATTTAGGTCACAGTTCAGACGGAGTCATTGCTAGGCTACACATATCTATGTTATGATCTATAGACTGGTAGGTAATTAGGTCAGGAGTAAATAATTTAACACAGGGATAAGCCAATTACTAAACTTTCACGAAAGAACTTGAGTTACTTAAATGCGGTTAACAACGGAGGGTTCACTAGACGATCTGGCCAAAATAGTATTTATTAATATTACATTGCTTGACTGAAATTCACTGCAAATAGAATTAAGCTATGCTAAGGTTTCATCATCATACAAACAATACGCACTAAACAAAAACTCCAAACACAACCATTAGATTGTAGATAAATTAGGTTAATTAGGTTAAGAATTAGATAATAAGTTAAGTTAAGGTAGAAGCGGCGAGGATGTGTGTATGTATTATAAGGTAGACTAGGCATATAGGTGTGAAAGGCATTAGATTAAGGTATAGAATTTATAACGGGGTGGGGAGGTTACAATTTGGTAAGCCGTTACCAGGATCAGAAAGTTAAGTTATAAATTATCATTAATATAGTTGTATTGGATTTCAGTCAAGCGGTAATACTTTAATTTAGAAGTGGGATTTTTTTTCCCACAAATTGTTGTCGTGTTGCGATGCGTGAGTTTAGAATTGGCTTAATAGGGAATAATTCAATGAAGATTAATTAATTCAGAGATATTGAAGAATTATAATTTGACACTTTTCACAATAAACTTTGTTGGATCTTTTGGAGTTGATTCATACACTTTGTATTACGGGCTCTTGATAATGGGTGAATTATAATTTGACACTTTTCACAATAAACGTTGTTATCTTCTAAAGTTGATTCATACACTTTGTATTACGGGTTCTTGATAATAGATTAAGACCAATATTGTAGACAGTCGCAATGAGAGCTGGAGCTAAAATTTTATTGTACGAAATCTGTAACAAAAAGATTCTCAGGTTAGGTTAAAGGTCAAAGGAGATAAAACTACAAAACAATAATGTAATGAGTATTATTTGAAATACAATACCTTTCAGTTATTATCTTTTTCTTCTATATTTAATGGCGGATTTCGCGAGCATCAGGTACCGTGCGGCTGTTGGCGTTGTTGTTTTCCCAAAGTATCATAAGTGCGCGAAGTACATAGATATAGTTAATAACCGGGGGTATGGAGTATTAAATTTTAAAATTGTTGAGTTATCTGTGAATACTGAAACCTTTAGTAATTGTTTTCTATGAATACTGAAACCAGGTATCCAATTTTTGATAGGACGATAAGATAATAATTGTTGACGTTAGGAGCTATGGTAACTGTAGTTTTGTTTCTATTCCTGGTGATAGAGTTCATATAGGCATAGGCAACTGGTTCATACAGCCTTGTGTTGAGTTATTTTTAGGATCGTAAAAGGTCGATAGGGTGACATAGTTCAACATTTATTGATTTAGAAAGATTTGTAGAATAGGGGGCGGTTTAATTATTATTGCTGTCAGATGGAAAGGCAAGGGGGAGAGATTGGACAGAATTAACCAACTAAATTATTGCAGGATTCAATTTATATTATAGGACGGCGATATGCTGTACAATATTATAAAGTTATGACGCTAACAGCATAATATAAAACTAATAATAATTATATTTTGACTAATAATCGTTGAGCGATTGCGGTTTTTAGTTGATGTGCTATTCCACGTATTATAATTTATTTTGTTGGTTATGTTAGAGAAAAAAATATAATAATGTACTTGAGTCTCACATCTGAAATCCATAGAGTAGTTTAGGCTAGTCAAGGACTATTACGTTCTTTGTCTATGGTTGGACCATAGAGACAAATGATTTAGCGAGACCATAAACAATCTAGAATTAGGAATGATTATAAAACATGAAGTCATAAAACCAATCGGAGAGGAAACTTCCTTATCGCGTAATCATGTGATTTTGTTATAGCAAGCGGAATCACCTGTTATTTTCCATACCTGTTATTTTTAATACCTGCGATTTTTACATTGAAAGAGATTTTCCTAATACTTATCACGTAGTAGATTAGAATGCAATGACATTGTGGTGGAATTATTATTATGTGACATGTAGGCGGGGACGATTGCTCTGCACAAGGGAAATGCCGCTTCATTTTGTTAGTTCGATAAAATCCTAGGAAAAGTAACATAAAATAATATTTCGGTTCAAAATACACGCGTTGATGAGAAATCGCGATTATAGGGAATAGCAAGTAGCAGGGATGTCATGTGGGGGATAGAATCATATGACTATTCATTGCTAGTAGCAATTTTGGTTTAAAAGCAACGTAGTTTGGGATGCATAATGTAAACGGATAAATACGTCTAGTAGGCGATAAAAGTCGTTACCGTCTGGAAACAACTATCTAATATCTACTCTATTGTGGGGAGGTTACCTATTAGCGAGGCTAGATGGCGTTGGGTTACCAATAAAAGATTTTATTTTGGATGATGGTAAAAGGGTGCTGTCTAGTAATAATATGCATAATTGCAATACTCTTGCAGCGTTGTAAGTAGTCGTTACCGGTAATCGTCGCTTCTTACCGTATAGTTGAAATCGTGATAAATAGTTAATTATGAAGATTTATAAAGGATTATTATTAGCTTAAGATGAGGTTAACGTACGCAGAGGTAAAGCTCGCTGGGCACAGCTTACTATACCTACTTACCTAATATTATCAGTTGTGAGTTACCTAGAGATATCTAAGTCGGGAGAGCGGTGAAAAGAAAAGACCTTACTACATGACTAATTAGTTAGGATAGGTAGAGATAGATAAATCATTAAATTCACTGGGTTGGATTAGCCTATTAACGGGTTCGCTGTCCAAGAAATATTAATTATAACAATTGGTTTTCTATTGTTATGTATCATATGTGATATATGAGAAAGGGAAACTGTTAAGAAGGGTACCTTGCACAATTGTCTATCTCCGTTGAACGATTAAGATGTTGAAAAAAAAAATGATATTACTAGTTAAGTGTTGTGTGAGAAAGTGTAGGAAGTATACTAGTGGGAGCATTGCACAGAATAGGGTGTAGTGAATTTATTCAACGACAAAATATATATATGTTTTATAAATCATATCCAATCAGTACTTGTTACAATACTCAATTACAGTACACAAAGCAAAACACGATCACCCATTTTACAGACAAACACATTGAATCAGATGCTTTTCCGCGTCTACATAAGCCAGCAGCTTTGCTTGTGGGTAAATCGAAAGAGGCACTTGTACAAGAGGCTGGTATTAACTAATCGGGTAGTGCCGAAGGAGAATATTCTGACGTGTATCCCAGACGCTAGCTTTGATTAGTTGGTGGTTCTTCTAGGGCAACCATGCCGACTTACTAGGGATCATTGACTAGTCGAAGTTTGATTCTATACATACATGACACTAATCTATTATATTTATAAGTACATTAGAACCTGCACTTGGTTATATTTAATTATTAGTTTTATATAAATATATTTGGGCGGAGATACTCTTGTGGGTGAGAAAGTGTAGGAAGTATACTAGTGGTAGCATTGCACAGGATAGGGTGTAGTGAGTTTATTCTACGACAAAATATTATATATATTTTATAAATCATATCCAATCAGTACTTGTTACAATACTCAATTACAGTACACAAAGCAAAACATGATCACCCATTTTACAGACAAAACATTGAATCGGATGCTTGACCGCGTCTACATAAGCCAGCAGCTTTGCTTGTGGGTAAATCGAAAGAGGTAGTCGAAGTTTGATTCTATACACACACAACACTAAAATATTATATTTATAATTATCTTAGAGCCGGCATTTAATTATATTTAAGGAACGATAGAAATTATGCATGCTAAAGAGATGTTAGTAGGAATACGATAGGCAAATTAGTAGAGAGAAAAAAAAAATTACTTCTCGAAGATATCTAAGATTGACGGATGATGGATAATTGTGGAAGGTGGATATTAATTGAGCTTGGGAGCAAAATAGGGGTCGAAAGAAAAATATAATAGTAAAGAAAGAATAATAAATCGAAAGAAAAAAAATAATAGTAGAAAAAAGAAATAGTTGATTGGCTTGAAGTCGAGATTTAACGGCAAAATTAACGAGTTATAGCACTGTTATGCTATAGGGATAACAAAAGCGTATGTTATCACATCAATTATAAAGGCGAGTTGCGGGCGGATGTCACGTCATAATCAATAGTTAACTCGTTTTATTATTTTGAAAGTTAACACAAGCTACTTATAAAACAGTGATCGATTTTATATACCACAATTTTAAGTTGTAGGATAATTTTAAACTCATAGTCCGCAGAAACATTCAAGCCGGAAATAAAGCGATGATATTGCGAGCTGAGAATAAATTTATTAGTGTAAAATTTATTAATAAGTAAATCCCTGATATTGCGTTATCGAGATTACAACACAAAATCAACTATCACAATTCGAATCATACAAAGTAATTATTTAGATGTTGTCTCGCGTCGACAGGTACAAATTTTAATTTAGATGGGTAAAGACATTAGAACTGAAATGGGTTTCGGATGTGTGACGTTCTTAGGATACGTACTGTTTAGTAGCATAATTTAAATTTAATAAAATCGGCCGAATTAGACATAATTCGTTTTGCGGATATATATATTTAACCGAGATTATCGTGGAGGTAGGCATAGTTCAAAGTTTATTAAACCCGACCTAGAGTCATTCATAACCTATCTTTGTATGTCAGAAGAAAATAATAAATTTATTAGTAGTAGATTTTAGAGTCAATTAAATTTATTTTCCCGAGGTGAGACCTGAAACCTAGTTCGCACTAGGCCATTCAAATACTTTAACCGGTAATGTTGATTATAATAAATAAAGATGTTCGGGATTTATAATAATATTCTAATACTGCTATATTAAAACTGTTATTATGAAATTAAATAGGGTTGCAAAACAATTGACAAATAATTATTAACTCAATAATTTGTTTTAGTACAAAGTAAATGTCTACAGGTTTAGAAATGATAGGACGAACGAAACGCGTTTTTGACTTGTGGGAAGGTCAGCGCAGACTGTCACAGCGGGATGATCTTGTTGGTTATTTATTAATATGAATTGCTAGAATTCTTAAATAATCTAGATTATTGGCATTTAATATGTACGTGATGTAATTGTAGATGATTAAAATTAGTACTAAGGTAGGTTATTGTCGAAGTTATGACACAACCTTAAAATTGTTAGTTTTAATGTAAACTACATGTTGCATCTAGATTGTTATAAACAAACTAATTAATTGGCAGTTTTCACATAGGTATGTAGGCCGGGACATTAAGTTGATGAAATAGTGTTATCAAAATCATTCATCACGGAAAGATAAAGATATTTTATTTGCAAGTGTGAATACAAAAGTTTAGTTCGGTTAGTATTATCCTGTTCTATTCTAGTTTTGTGGTAGCGTTTTTCCTAGGGTTTTCTAAATTATAGGAAATTAAATATTAATTGTCTGTTGCTGTCTTCTACGTTAGAGAAGGAACGGAGAAAGATAAGGGGGACTCATTTTGTTATAGTCAGCTGTACGATAGATAATCCTCCTAGTAAATATTTCTTGTGATGGCGGTAGTAACATAGAATGTTTATAGGATGTTTTGTTCATTAACCGATTATCCTCACCGCAGCTGTGGATAGGGATGGCTAAAGTATGTGAACAAAGGTGGAGAAGATTGGTCATTATAAATTAAAATAAATACTTGAATTGCAATATGCCTGACTAAATAGTGCGAAGAGGATGGTGGACTATGTTAGAGGAATTCTCTATTGCATAATATTCGAACTTTTGACATTTTCATTTGTAACTTTAGAATTTTGATTAGAGTATTTAACTAAGCGGGTCCAACGAAGAAGGCATGCTGAAAGCGAGGTCTTTGGTCGTCTATGCACACAATAAAATTATAGATGACACAAGGGAGCATTCTTAATTGGCACTGTTAAATTAGTAAAAGTAGCTTGTTTAGGGTGTTCGAATATTTTTAGTCGCACTGGGCACAAATAGAACTTAGTTAAGCGTGTAGGGTTTATTTGATTTACCTGGTGAACTAATTGAATCGAAGTTTCGGAAGTGTGCTGTAGAATTGGGAGTTACTTAGCACACAATAAAATTTAAGTAGTTTCCACTTAAGCTTCACCGCCGAAACTAGCCTTTCTAAAAGTTGTGAGAATTCTGCTGTTGGGTAATTCCATTCGAGGACGCCTTATGGAGTGTGGACCAGGGTAAATATGCTTGACTGACCCACAGAGAGATATTACCGTTAGCTGCGGAAATGAGGTTATTGATAGCATTTCATTTTAGCGTTATCAGTGGAACTCGCGCTACTGGGGAATTTTACAATCTGGACGGGAGGCTGAAGGTAGAGTAGAGTAATTAAGGAGTAACCAATTAGAGTTACAAACATTCGGGAGATTACCATCTTAATAATGTGTCTTGTGCGAGTGTAAAATTAAAATCATCTAATGGAAAAAAAAGGGGGAAACTAGCACTATTGAATCACGCAGTTTGGAATTCGGTAAATACGAGAAGGAACTCACGATATTAATTACCATGAATACTAAGACGAAGTGTCACCTTTAATGACTTATTATTTACCGATTTGACCGTTATTAGTAATATAAAAGGTAGGAAGTTAAGTAGAGTTGTGGGGGCGGATAAGATAGTTACCGGTATGTTTAATTTAATAAGAAAATGATATTTTTCAAAGGTATAGGAAAGTAAGGGGATATTGAAGTATTATATTTTAGCAAATGAGACTAAATGGTGTCTTTCATACATAGTAATAACTAGGGATGAGACATAGTTACTAGATAGGTTTTGGCATAAGTATTTGCTTATACGTATAAGCTCAGTACTTGTCAATTAGTATACAATGTCCAACGCGTACCGGGGTATTAACAAGTACTTATCGATGACGTATACATTGACAGTTAGACAGATATACATAGCACACAAACTTCTAATAGATCTGAACTACGGGGTATCTAGTTCAAAACTCAACGACGTGTTTCGAGATACGTACCACCTTAGAGTGAGGGAGTTTATCCATAAGTATTTACGATCGACAACCTTATTGTAAGGCGTTAAGACCTTTATTTGTATGCACGGTGAGTGGGTGTCACTGCGTACCGGACAGAAGCGAGTCTAGTATTCTATCTCGGTTATTTGCAGGATTAGACATTAGATGTATCTCATCTAAAATAAAGTTATAACTCTTGGGCAATGATGGTATGCCTACTGGTTTTGGTTGATATGGGGGTTTGGTTAAGATTTCTTATCCTCGGAGAGGAAAATAGGTTTCGGTTGAAAGAAGTAGCTAATTAGGGATTGTGGAGGACGCGGGTTCGATCCCTGCCTGAGGTAGACAATTGTTCCGACGTTTCGTTATCTTAGGTAATTATATAAGTTAAGATGAGATTGGTAGCGTTGAAGTATGAAGGAAAGTTTTAATTCAAATTATTAATAATTATTCATTAGCCTAGTTGGAACTAAAACCATGACGGCGAAGTGGTTGATGCTTCACCCACGAAAGATCCCAGGTTCGATCCCTAGGTTGCAACATTTAGATGCGAAACAAGTTGTAAGAAAAGACGTAAGTTAAAAGAAGGCCATGATGACAGATGTACTTGAAATTATTCTAGGAAAATAATTTAAAGAATAGAATAATTGAATGGTTCGGAAGATGTTATAAACTTACGTCGGAATCGTCATAGAGTTGAAGAGTTTTCGCTAGGGGGCGTTACTAGACAGCGCAAGAGACTGTTATATTGATTTAAATTATATAAAGATTTGTTGTTATGATGGTAAACAAAAGGCAAATCATTATTCGGAGGTTGTGTATGATTAGAGACATGGTAGATGCCTAAGTTATTGGGAAGTATTTACCGAAACTAAGTTTACTGGGATTTCGTTTCGAACACGAGAACTGGGTATGCGATTATGATTTTGTGTCAGTTGAATAGAATGAGGGGTGTGGGCTATTTTGCAATGGGAATGCTTATTGAGGAAGGAGTCATTAGGGATTTGGGGAGAAACTATAAATAGTAGGAATATCTTTGAGGAAGAGGGCTAGGATGACAATGGGGTTGGCAAGGAAGGACGTGCTATTTTGTACTTAATTAAGTACAGGGTTTAGATATAATTCGCCGCAGATAAGAGTGGTACTTTATCTGCTTAAATTCTATCGGGGGCGGCTGTAACGGTACAGAATGAATGGTATCCGTCCGTTAGTAAGGAATGTGTGGGAGTAGCACTAACATAAATATTAATGCGTAGCACCATTAATATAATAAGCATGGAAAAGGGAATAATAAACTAGTTCAGAATAATGGTCCGTGGTCTAACGCTTTATCTCTAGTTTGAACTTCGCGGGGACTGCTCTGTGTGCTCCTTGCGACATAGGCGCCATCTAGCGTGAGTTATTTACTTGAGCTTTGCATAAGGTTGCTAGTTTGACTTCTTTATTTTGAATTTCGCGGGGACTGCTCTGCGCGTCCCTTGCGACGTAGGCGGCGTCTAGCGGGAGTCATAAGGTTGTGAGCTTGACTAGGACCGTATTTTTTATTTTGAATTTCGCGGGGACTGCTCTGGGGTCGGGAAAGTGGTTCACCTACGGGCGGACGCCATCTATGGTCGGAATACGGAACCTTTGATAATTTCCCAAAATATAGGATAAATGGCTTAAGTGGAGGATTATTGAGAGGGAATTGTTAATAGAAGGCTACATTTAGATATTCAAAGATGAAATATTGGCTGTCGGACGAGATTTGGTTAGATTATGGAAAAATTTTAGAATTGCGCGGCGAAAGCGGCAATGAGCGAGCGAGAGGTTGAGAAAAAGACAGAAAGAGAGGTCGGATGATAGCTCCACGTGGCGCGACGCGAAGGCGAGGGGCATCGGGGAAACAGCTAGCGATTGGTTGAAGGGAAGAAAAGCGGACTCGCGCGGGCGAATGTTAAGTGCGCATGGCGCGAAAGTTAAGATGCTTGGGAAAAGGGCGGAAAATTAGCGGACATTCAATTTTGGGACGTCGGCGGTGCTGTCCAACTTAAGAGTGCGGTACTACTCATACGGGGAAAATAGTGTCCGAGCTTTGATAGTGCGCTAAGTGATATTCGAGCTGCGATATTAATTAAGATTTGTGAAATTGAAAGTGATTAATAAAGTAAAACTATTGCGGTCGCAACTCGAATCCGTTAACGGAATGAAGTATTCCGGGGTACATCGGCGGAAACGCGTAACGGTGGCAACGAAAACCTATGTACCTTTCAACAGACTTCGGTCTGGATGATCTTTGATTGTATTTAATAAGATCGGCGTTTTAAATCATTACGCTAAACAATACACTATCTTCGACGGAGTAATAGGGGAGAGACAGTTGTCTCCCTAGTGAAAGTTGAAGATAGGTCAGACACCATTTAGCTGGAGGTAGACCCGTATGACCCAGTCCAATTTCGAGTCTACCTCCGTACATACAGTGTAGTGATAGGAAAATAACACACTGAGTATACTGGCTCGACTGATAGAACATTTAGGAGTTAGTTGCTTTCAGGGGCAATGCGACTCTCACAACACATCACGAATTTAAATTAAATGTGGCTCGGGCCTAGATTGCAAGGTACACAAAAAGGGACTGTTAGTTCGACAAAATATAGGCATTTTCAAGTCAGGGATGTTGAATAAATTAAACATCTTTCAATAAACTTGAGATGTACTTATACTTTATAAGATCTGTATAATGAACACTAAGAATAACCCAAAGTAATTTACTTCAAATGATAGTATTCTATTTAAGTTCACTTCTTAAAAGTCAAGGATATTGAATAAATTAAACATCTTTCAATAAACTTGAAATGTACTTATACTTTATAAGATCTGTATAATGAACACTAAGAATAACCCAAAGTAATTTACTTCAAATGATAGTATTCTATTTAAGTTCACTTCCTAAAAGTCAAGGATATTGAATAAATTAAACATCTTTCAATAAACATGAGATGTACTTATACTTTATAAGATCTGTATAATGAACACTAAGAGTAACCCAAAGTAATTTACTTCAAAAGATAGTATTCTATTTAAGTTCACTTCCTAAAAGTCAAGGATATTGAATGAATTAAACATCCTTTAATAAACTTAAGATGTGATAATCTGCCAATGCAGCCAATCCAATGTAGTTATATTGGAACTTTATAAGACCGGTATAATAAATACTAAGAGTAAATAAAGGTAATTTTACCTGTATTAATAGCATTCTATTTTAGCCACCGCCTGAAGTGGCGTTTGATTAAATTATCCACCCTATATAGAACTGAATATTAACTTTCTAATAAGACAAGAGGACAGTAAGCTAATATTGTTATATTGTGATCTCCTATAATAGACACAATAATCAGAGGAATAAGTGTCCGGTGGGATGTTGGCGTCCCACATCTGTTCAATAAGTGATTTCATAAGACATAGTTATTGCATTAAACAATTAAGTTCTTAATGTGAAAAGGATATTTGGATCATAGCAAGCCTTGAGATAAACTCTATTGATTTATGTGGAATAATAAGAATTTAAATTGCTAACACATAGTTCATAATGTAAAATGAAATTAAATTTTGAGGAGAGATGTAAATTCTCAGTTTTAAAGAATTAAAGGCACAAGCTAATAATTAAAGTTAAATTCAATCTGGTCAGGGCTGATATAATACAATGAGCTGATCGGCATGCTAATAGCGAGGAGGGACTATTAAATTACCAGAATCCTCTAATATGTCATATAAATTGCACCAGGCTTCTTATGTATCATACTACTGATAATAAATAATAATACCTGCAAGCTAGGCTATCATCTGATTACCTTTGAGTGGTTACAAATCTTCCCCGCAGCTGCAGTGAAGGATTTAGGTCACAGTTCAGACGGAGTCATTGCTAGGCTACACATATCTATGTTATGATCTATAGACTGGTAGGTAATTAGGTCAGGAGTAAATAATTTAACACAGGGATAAGCCAATTACTAAACTTTCACGAAAGAACTTGAGTTACTTAAATGCGGTTAACAACGGAGGGTTCACTAGACGATCTGGCCAAAATAGTATTTATTAATATTACATTGCTTGACTGAAATTCACTGCAAATAGAATTAAGCTATGCTAAGGTTTCATCATCATACAAACAATACGCACTAAACAAAAACTCCAAACACAACCATTAGATTGTAGATAAATTAGGTTAAGAATTAGATAATAAGTTAAGTTAAGGTAGAAGCGGCGAGGATGTGTGTATGTATTATAAGGTAGACTAGGCATATAGGTGTGAAAGGCATTAGATTAAGGTATAGAATTTATAGGGGGGTGGGGAGGTTACAAACACTTTGCTCGATCTCGACCGAGCTGAGCGCTGGACCACTCGGCTACCGAAGCGTTAGAAACACCCGGACTTGACGTATTTTGAGAACCTGTCCGGTGTTGCAGTAAGAAATGCCCTTGCTGAGTCCACACAAATATTACAGATTTCCACACAAATATTACAGATTTATATCGGACCAGTAATTGAACCAGTAACTAGCGTAAGATGTTAAATTGTCGACCACTCAATCAACGGGCTGTCAAAAATTGCGCCATTTATTCTAATTAATATAAATATTCACGGTATTTAAACTTAATATTCATATCATATTATTTATTTCACTCTCTAATTAAAAGTGGGTTTATGACTTGAACTGAACTGAACTGGTCCATGTAATGATAATATTAAAGATGAGTTTTTATAAAAAAAAACCTATACTTATCATATTTTCACTACAGGAATGAATATATATATATATATATATATATATATATATATATATGTACTTATTCAAATATGGAGATAGGATAAGTTCCTAGATAAAATAAGGCATTTTCCAGAATCCAACGTGTATTAAATACAATTATTAAGCCATAGGAAATAATTTCAGGCTATTATAGCATTGCTTGTATAACCAAACAAACTAAGTTAATTTCTCAAATTAATATTACAAATTATACGAATTCACGATACACTGATTTTGAAATAAATTACTGACAAATTATTGTATATCTTGTAGCCTACATCTCTTAATTCAAGCGGAGAGTAGAGAATAGAAGCGTAATTCGAACTAATTCATATACTTAGGATCACAATAATAAGTAAAACCCAAACCGTCCCAAAATTACATACATATATACATTAATAACCACGACTATTATTCTAGGGATTACGAAGGGTTAGTCAGAGACTAGGCAAAGAGGACAGCAAAAGCAGTCCTCTACCATAGTCCACTTTTCACCAAATAGCGACTGCACATATGATCAGCGTGACATTTGGTGAGCCCGTCGCCGCTCTATGCTGTTGGATGTATGTGCAGTCTTTAGTCTGTTAGTCGTTTTTTACGACACCCAAGAGAAGTGGGGGTGATAATATTATTTCATCCGCTACGAGACATGGTTCCAAAATTGGACTAAAATGAAATCAGGGTTAAAGGTGAAGCTGATATTTTTTTATGAAGGCTAAAAAAATTGTAAGTTCTAAACTAGTTTAACTTTGTTCAAACGGGCGATAACTAACTCAAATTATTCCCAAACAATAAAGAATTAATATTTCGATCGTCTTTGCACGGAAATGAAACAGATTCAGAACGATAAGATTTGTGTGGATAATTAGATGTGTGCTTGTGTTTTCGGTGACATTATGAAAACCCGTAAAAATATGGGTTACGGAATGATGTAGTTTTAAAAAAATGTTTAAAAATAGTTCTATGCTCTATTATTTTTTTAAATACTCTTGACCAATTCAAAACAAGGTCTTTTATTTCACATAAAATGAGTAATGAAATGGAACAAACATTACCCGACGAGGTCAATGCCAAACTACATATTTATATAACTGATATAGTTACTACCACACCCACTAAACTAGTAGCTTTCTTAAATATGTGTAACCTTCCGGTTTTCTGCGGTTAGCTACTTATACACACTTTAGTGTGGAATGAGCGATTTAATTTGACAAGTCGGTGTGGCGTAATAGTTCATTAACTATCGTAGCTTGCATATGGATTATTTTTATTTATGTATACAGGTCAGAGCGAACGCTGACCCTCTAATGCTGTATGACGGAAATGATCCTAGAGAAGATCTCGTTTTGATCATCGTTGCTAGTATAAAAATGTGACATTATATTTATATAACTTTATAAGTCGTAGTTGCGTAATTATAATATAATTAAACTGCTATTTTTATGACAAATACTGACCCACATCCAGTTTCGAAGTCGATTTATCACGACAATTGATGAACTAGCTTAATCACCGCACTTGCCAACTGTCATCACAAACAAACGTGGGCTCTACATCAAATAATATTTTCAGTAAAAAAAATATTTTAATTTATTTTAATAGTCCAAAAGTCAAGCTAACGTGGGTGTAGTTACGAATATATTACGCCAACCATAATTATTCTCGTTAGTGCCTATCGACCATGGTTGAAATAAATATACATGAGTAATGTCTATATTTAATGTATTTAAATAGAGCGTACCTAAGGTGTGTCTAAATTAAAGATATTTTCTATATAATCCAACAGATTTGTCATTTGCTTATGATTTGTATACTTTACAAAATGCAAGACAGTGTCGCAAGCTTTATTTAGATCGGCTTAATTGATACAAGCCTGATGGATCTGTATGGCTACTGGCTGAATTAAGGCACAAACTTTTTGGAACAACAGAAT
Source organism: Scoparia ambigualis (assembly GCA_963921215.1). Classification (NCBI taxonomy): domain Eukaryota; kingdom Metazoa; phylum Arthropoda; class Insecta; order Lepidoptera; family Crambidae; genus Scoparia; species Scoparia ambigualis. The sequence goes on along the minus strand of OY992510.1, from coordinate 24,945,367 downwards.
AATTGCATGTTCATGACCAACGCTAATAATATTTTAATAGTAAAAACAAAATATTTTGCATAAGCTACATTAAATGCTTAACTCTCTTTATCTTAAGACTTAACATATTAGACTTTTCTCTTTCTAAGTAGTCGAGTAGGTATTAAAGTGCAAAAAAAATGAAACCAACAATTAATTACCGTTAATAAACGGTGGGGTTTATAATTTATTGAAAACATCGTAAATTATTTTATTACACTGTATTGGTTTTATTGCAAAATTATTGAATACCTTGTAAAAGGCGGAAATTATAGTAAGACATTGTTTGAAATATAACATCAATTTATTACTAAATCTTGTAATACTATAATACATTCAACAATAAATATACTTCGAGAATAACTATTACAAGGTCATTTTAATTAAGTGCAAGCAAGTGGGTAAAATTCTTATCCTAAACTAGCGGCCCGCCCGCGACTACGTACGCGTGGACCCCGTACCCCGTGGCCAATTTTCCAATATAACAATCACAATCACAACAAAAAAAGAATTAGCCAGATAGGTGCAGCCGTTCTGAAGTGATGCGCGTACAAACATTTCGGCAATTAATTCTTATTTATATAGATTATGGGGGTTAAAGTTACTCGCGTCCGTAGGTTTACCCTTGAGACCCAACACGTGACCCTTAAGTGGTGCTAAATGAGTGACACTGACTGAGTGGTAGAGACACGCTGCGTTGCAGCACGCATTGGGCCGGCTCGCCCGGCGCAATACCACCCTCTCACGAATATCCGGCGTGAAATAATGGCACTTGATGCTGTTGTGTTTCGTCAGGCCAGTGAGAGTTCCGGAGGCCCCTCCCCCCCTTCACAATTCCTATTCGGGATATTTGCGGGTCTCCATGAGCGACGGTGATTGCTATCTATCAGGTGACCCCGCCTGCTCGTTTGCCTTCTTTTTTCTAATACAAAAAATAAAAGATTTAGTACACCCAAACTACTGCCGGTAACCGCCTAAATCATGTGGGCTTTATGTCCAAATGCAATCTTGGTGGTATGGCATGAAGAAACAATAATCCGTAAATAATAGAATACATACATACATATAATTACGACTATATCCCCGAAGGGTTAGTCAGAGACTAGACAATGAGGACCGCAAAGGCAGTTCTCTGCCATAGTCTACTTTTCACCCAATAGCGACTGCACATGTGCTCAGCGTGACAGGTGGTGAGCCCATCGCTGCTCTATGCTGTTGGGTGTATGTGCAGCCTTTATTTCGTTAGTCGCTGTTAGATAATTATATGCAGTCTTTAGTCCGTTAATCGCCTTTTACAATACCCAAGGGAAGAGCGGGTGTGGTAGTTTTCTTTCACCGCTACACGACACGATTAGAATAACAATCCTCCTAATATTATAAACGCGAAAGTTTGTAAGTATGGATGGATGTTTGTTTGTTACTCTTTCACGTAAGAACTACTGAATGGATTTGGATGAAATTCGGTATACGGATAGTTTATAACCTGGATTAACACATAGGATAATTTTTATACCGATATTCCTACGGGAACGGGAACCAAGCGGGTGAAACCGTGAGCGGCCGCTAGCTTATAATAGAATAGGTTTTTATATAAAACTAGCTTTGTCCACGTGAACAACCCATACCCCGTGACGAATTTCTTTCGTACAAACCTTGTCCTGACCATTACAGACACAACAAAAAAAGAACCAGCTAAATCGGTCGAGCCGTTCAAAAGTATGCGCGTACAAACATTTCGGCAATTGATTTTTATCTATATAGATTAATAATATTTTCTTCAAACCTCCATTTTAAAAGCCAGGCAGGCAGGCTGGTATCGTTTGCAGTAGGTAGGTACGAGTATGTATCATCATCAGCCTACGAACGTGCCACCGCTGGCACGCACAGACCGTCCCACATTAGACCACAGCACATAGGGAGAACGGGCCAAATCGCTGGGCCAAAGCTGGTGGGTGGGTTGTAACTGCCATCTTATGACGACAACCGGGACCAACGGTTAAACGTGCCTTCCAAAGCGAGGAGGAAGGAGCTCAATTTGTTTTTTTTAAATTTAATCACCCATCCAGTGACCCGGTATGAAATTGCTTATCTCATAAGATCGCAAACGCCTTACGCTCGAAATAGATTGTTTATTTTTCTAAATTCAAATTTTTGACTTATGAGGCCTGATTTGTTAGCTGTAGGTCCAATACGCAATTCGTCCATTTCGCATTTTGCCGTTCGCCTACTACTCAATTCGTCAATAATTTGATTCGACCATTTCGTGAATCGTCATTACGCAGTTCGTCCATTTCGAGATTCGTCTTTATGCAGTTCATCCATTTTATGAATCGTCATTACGCAGTTCGTCCATTTCGTGAATCGTCATTACGCAGTTCGTCAATGAGAGGCTTAGTCGTGAAACGAATTCGTTAATTAATCCTGCAGTAGGCTTTAAACCAGACGCTGTAATTTTTAACGGGACCCTATTACCATATTTCTCTATGCCTATTATTACTAAGACTCCGCTTCATGAGATCATGAACCGTGATAGCTAGACAGTTTGGACCTACAGCTAACAAATCTAAATTTTTAGATGATGTACATATTTCTATTGCCGATATAACAAAAAATAGTAAAAGCAATAAAATAAATATTGAAGAGGGGCTCCCATACAACAAAAAAAATTTTTTTGCCGTTTATTGCAAATAAGCTGCGGTTTTTTAGCGTTTTAGTCTAAACTAATAAGTAAAATCAATTATTTGTTTTAAATACTGTTTAAAAACTATTGTTTTTGCCAGGCGGAATGTCCGATGCTTATAAACCAAATTATTTGCCATGCGAAACTAGTATCAATAAAGCCATTCGTCAGGAAGCAAATTGTTTTTGCTACACCCTTTCTGTGATTTTTAAAATGCCCATTTTCACATTTTGTAGTAATTTTGCAGTTGTATTTATCATTTTTATCGAAATAGGATAATAAATTTAAGCTTATTACAAATCTGCACTCAGCGAGAATAAGCTGAGTTCGGACGGCCGGCGCATCGCATTTTGTAGTAATTTTTGTAGATTTTTCTTCTATATATATAATCATTGATATCTTAAAATTACGCTTACGAACTAACTAGCAACGAACTATATGACTATATAAGATAACATTCTATTTTTTATTTCATTTGTTTAGAACAGTATAGTTAAATCTAGGAGCTCAAAAAAGTGACATCGCGCATTTTATGAAAATATTTCTCTGCAATTTTGAGTTTAACAAAAAGTTAAACAAAATTTACAAAAAGCGAGGCCACTACGAACTATGCTAATAGCTATTCTACACCATTTAATAGGTCAAAATTGTTAATGTATTTTTGTTTCTCAGATCAAGAACGCCGAAATTGGCTATTATACGCAAAAATCACAGTCGAGATGTAATAGGCCTCAAGCTCCATACAAATTATGTAAATTTTTCACACTCTGGTAGACTACACAATCTGTAGAGAAGTTATTAATTTCGGGCGTTAGCCGCTGTGCTCAACTAGGTATTATAGATGATTCAGATATGTATCTATGTATACACTCTACCGCAACCGCTAATGCCGCATAAGTAGGCAATACAAATTGTGTGATTGCTCTGAACATGTAATCTGGTTACGGCTAATCTCGCCAGATGACTGAAAGCCTTGATTGAATCACCTTCCGCGCTATTACTAAACGTAAAACGGTGTAATTGTAATGATTTGTCGAAATTGGATCGTGCGCGGGGTTGAGGAGTCTTAAGGAATTAATACGTACAGGACGAGCTCGATGGCGCAGCGGCTAGCGCTTTCGGCTTGCGATCTTGCCCGCTAAGCAACTTTCGCAATGCCGGGTCGCCTGATCGGTGACCAATAAAAACATCTCAAACTCCTCCGTGCTTCGGAAGGCACGTTAACACGTTAAGCCGTTGGTCCCAGGTGTTGTCGTAAGATAGCAGTCATTAAAACCCACCAACCCGCGTTGGGCCAGCGTGTTGGGTTTTAGCTCAATATCCCCTTGTTCACGTGGGAGGCCTGTGCCCAGCAGTGGGATGTATATAGGCTGATGATGATGATGATGATAATGATCTAAGTACAACAGCCAGCACTTCATCCTACCACAAAATGTCAAATTTCTTCAAAATATTTTAAAAGCTGTCTGTGGCCTCTGACTACCCTACCGGAAAGCAGGCGTGACGTCTATCTATGTAAGGACATTTTGAACTTTGTCACTAGTTAATTTATTTATTTATTCATGGAAAACAAACGGCAAAGAATTACACATAATACCTTATGAGTATAAAAATAAATATGACTTAAGAGGCATATTACACCTCGAATGTGATTTTTGCGTAAAATGCCCATTTTAGCATTTTGCAGTAATTTTGCAGTTGTATTTGTCATTTTTAAATTCATGCATAATATTACAAATCTCCACTCTGCGAGAATAAGCTGAGTTCGGACGGCCGGCGCATCGCAATTTGTAGTAATTTTGCAGTTATATTTATTGTTTTTATCGAAATAGGATAATAAATTCTTTATAAAATCTTTATTCCTCATGAAGTAACAATTTTCTGGTACAAATTTTGCTTAATAATATTATCGTAGATAGGAGAAATTCACAGTTAACTTAAAGCCATTTTCGAAGTTTTTTGGTTTAGAATAAGATCTTTTGCTTCATTTTCTGTTCTGACCTTCTTTAAAGAACAACAATGTTGAGAACTCAAATAATATTAAAAAAAAATTAATGAAAAAATGCACAGTAGGTAAGTACTGGAAATAAATAGATATAAGCAAATAGATAAAGTTAAGAACAAGGATAGATAGGGCACGAACGTGCTATAAAATGGAAAGAAGTAATTTGAAATAGTTATATAGTTTATAGCATAGGCAAAAAGGAATAGAGTAGAATAGGGCACCTAGACGTGCCGAGAAAATATAGGCATATGCCGTTCATGCCAGAAGCCGCAATAGAGCGGATCAGAGAATTATTTCCTAGAATAGCAACGTCTCCGACATGACTCACGTCGGGGGATACCCTTAAATGTTGATGTGACATTTTTATTAAGAAAGTGATTATAGCTACTTTTATTTCTGACTTACGAGGAACTTTTTTTAATTGTATAAGTGGCCTTGGCCTTCATCTTACTAGATGTTATGTGATGAAGTTCAATGGTGGAAGTAAGTACACCCAGATACTTCAACTAAGTTCTATGTTATATAACAGTCTAAACACAAAAATGCTAGTAAGATCAATCTTACTTTACATCAATGTAATGGCGACATATTTAGATAAGATAGAGGTAACTAGTCAGGCGGACTTATAGCGCTGCGCCATCATGCTTCTCAAATAATCTTCGCTCCAGCAATAATCTGGTACTCCAAACTCCTTCTCATAGCTCTAAGTTCGTTTCTCACTCATTCACTGTTACTGCTATTCGACTCTGGAATGCACTGCCTTTTGACGTCAGAGACGCTCCCAACACGCCTTTAAGAGTTTAGCACGGGAGCACTTTCTCAAATCTGTCCAGTAGTCTTAAACTGACAAATATATCACTTACGTTTATTTATACATGTTATATTATATTATTATGTAGTATATGTATGTGTATTGTTATTTTTTTTGTGTATATGTATGTATGTAAATTTATGGTTTATAAATTATTATATTTTTTTAATTTAATCAAGTAGTCTCTAGATATCACCGCCTATAATATTTTTGTACATCTTATCTGGTTGACTGGTAGAGAATGGCATTAAGTTCGCCATTTGCTGTACTGTATGCAATAAAGTCTAAATAAATATACACCGCCGTACCACAAAACTATGTCGAAGACTAGGACGAGTTCTAAGACTGATGCTCACCCCTTTTAGCCAATAATTTAAGAAAGAGACACAAGACAACCAACATTTAAAACGCACGTTAAACACACACTAACTTTAAAGTTATCTTAAACACCTTACAAATATTTTAATTACCGCCTTGTAGTACCTACAGGCCAATGTTGATAGAAAATATTATTATGACCTCATTATTTAAAATGGTTTTTCAAGAACCTCCATGAGAAAACCTTAGCCAAAGTCACAACATACAACAATATTAAGACTATTATGATATCCATTTTTCCCACAATTTTATGTAACATTAACGTGCTTGTGAAATTTTATTGACATAACTAATTATCTCTTTATCATGCTTGGTATCTATAGTCTTATACGTGTACATAATAGTATTTTTAGAATATTCCTGACATTCGCACAAATTCTTTACATTATTATTATCACATTCCGAACATCATGGTATTTCTATTCTTACATAATACTTTAGTCAGAGACTAGGCAATGAGGACGGCAAAAACAGTCCTCTACCATAGTCCACTTTTCACCAAATAGTGACTGCACATGTGTTCAGCGTGACAGGTGGTGAGCCCATCGCCGCTCAATGCTTATGGATGTATGTGCAGTCTTTAGTCCGTTAGTCGCCTTTTACGACATCCAAGGGAAGAGAGGGGGTAGTATTCTTTCACCGTTACGCGACACGGTTATTCTAACGTCATTTCTAAGAATAAATCTATTTTTTTTAAATCGTTAGCTCGGAATTGCCACCGAATTAAGTTTACGCACGTTACTGGAAATTACGGACGTATGGCAACCCTAGTTATGATCCAATATTTCTAACGACAGTACACTTAACTGCGGATAACAACTATACACCGAATACCAGTTAACTATACAATGAGGAGGTCACAAGGTAAGTTAGATAAAAATGCTGGCTAATCTGGACCTAAATAATTATAGTGCTAGCGACATTGAAGCTTAATAAGTGGCATTGAATTATTTAACGCCTACTCTCGTGTCTTATTATATAGCTATTTAACGGAATGCTAGTTTGAGTATGTACTATAATATAGCACGCATAATCGTTTACATACTGATAATTTAACATAACTGTTGAATTATATAGTCCATGATAACCGATTTGCATGAGACGTCTCGTAAGCTTGTTTGGCAGTTACGTTTACGTGGTAGATAAATAAAAGTATTTTCCGTTTTAAATTAAGTAAGTATTAAGTACTTACCTATTTTTAAACACTTGGTAAGTAAAATTTGGACTCTTTTGATATTTACTATATTATTTTCATCACAGGGAATTTGGGCATTGTGTGTTTACGTAATCTGAACAAAACAATAATATTTATTTTAAGTGATGGAAAATTTTAACGCCTTCTTATTTAAGAAGGCGTTAAAATTTTCGCTTGCGTCACGTTCGCGGTGCCCCCATCACAGATAATAATCTAAATAGGTGTCTAAACAAAAGCAATTAAACAATAAAAATAACTATATTATTTTATTACTTTAAGGCCACTAATGGCATTACGAAAGTGTACTAATTTATGAGTAACCACTGACTCAACGCCCAGCAAATGGTCAAGACAAATGGTGAATGCTTACGAAATAAATAAATATTTATAACTCCGCATGTGTTTCTGATTCCAAGGACATTTTAATTAATAAGACATGCCGGATGATAGTTTCCGTCTTAGAACAAGGTTGACTTACAGCACAGCATCAAAGTCGCAAAAGCTGTACACACGGCGTCAGATCAACCTACCCTAAACTGTCAAATTTCTCCAATGAATATTGATACTTAGAACCAAACAATAAAGTTCAAAATTTGTTGTAGAAATTTGACAGTTTTGGGTAAGTTGATCTGTCGCCGTGTGTACCTACGTGCTTAGATGACCAAGCTATAAATGCTGATTTATTAACTGTAAAGCTTTAATAAGTCAGGACATTTTTTGATATCTTTGCTTTGAGACCTGAATATTATAAAGGGGCTGGACTAAACGCCTGGCTAGCTACCACTATATTAGGTACCTAAGCCTGTTGCTATTAGAACAAAGTTAATAGCACCGGTGTGTTCGGACAAATAGAGATAAGATAGGCCATTCCTCAGTATTATACACATACTTTATTAATTAATATTGACACATACCATTCAATAAGATGAAGGCCAAGCGCTTGACAGTCGTAGAAATAAGAAAAACTATATTTTTAAGACTGTTTTCAATTACGAGCATATTATGTGTACTAGTGTATAAGAACTGACCGTGCATCAGAAGGTACAACCACCAGCCCGCATTGAGCCAGCGTGGTAGATCGTAACCCAACCTGCCCATGTCCTGGTGACTATGTGGAAAGGCCCTAGCAGTGGAACGTTTATGTATGTAAATACATACATATATATATAATATCATACATACATATAATCACGACTATTATATGTAAATTATATACTATACGACGACCTCCTTGGTCGAGTGGTTTGTACACCGGTTTTCATGGTGTCGCCATCTCTGAGGTCCCGGGTTCGATCCCCGGTCGGGTCAATTTAGTAATTATCGTTTTTTAAATTGTCTCGGGTCTGGGTGTTTTCTATGTATAATAAGTATGTATTTTAAGTATGTTTATCCGCTTCTCTTGGGATAGATAATTGATGTTAGGAAAGTTTATTTATTATTTATTTATTATCCCCGAAGGGTTAGTCAGAGACAGGCAATGAGGACAGGAAAAGCAATCCTTTACCATTAGTCCACTTTTCATCAAAAAAGTTACTGCACATGTGCTCAGGTTACAAGTGGTGAGCCCATCGCCGCTCTATGCTGTTGAATGTATGTGCAGTCTTTAGTCCGTTAGTCGCCTTTTATGAGACCCAAGGGAAGAGGGGGTGGTAGTATTCTTTCACCGCTACCCAACACGGTCGTATGAAATAAAATATTGCGATCACTATTTTCGCATGATAACAAACAGTGCTTCACCAGTACTTATCCTTTCAACAACGGCCGCGCACTAATCAGTGCTCAATGTGAATAGAATTTGTATTGTCTCTAGTGGCGCCACATTCTAACTGTTAAAATGACTCATCCATATTGTTGTTTATTTTCCAGGTATCCCTGCCACCCTGAACTACATCCCGCTCGATGCACCGTACGTGCCATCGCCGAAGTTAAATCCCTACCCGAGTTGGCAAGGCAACGAGCTGGGCAACTGCGACAGTGGCCTGAACACTGTCTACAGGATCAAAGCCGACAAATGCGACAGACTTTGGGTGCTGGACGTCGGTACTTATGGCTACGGTACGTTGATCATTACAAATAAAAACAAAATATTTTTTATGCAGATTATGTTACCAAAGAGTTAAATTGCATGTCAGTTTTATAAACGTTTATAGATATTACTTTCATTGAAACGCAACAGACAGTCAACTTAACATCTGCCACACTATGTACTCTTATAATAAGGTATTTTATTAGATGTGTTTGTTAAAAAAACTGATTGTGTTTTTTTTGTTTTAATTTCAGATCCCAACGTGACCAACCTCTGCCCTTATTCTTTAAATGTCTATGACTTGAACACTGATCAGCGTATACGCAGATATGTTTTCCGTCCTGAAGACATTGTACCTTCAACATTCATCGCCAACATTGCCCTCGACATGGGATCCAGCTGCGATGACACCTTCGCTTACTTTTCCGACGAGCTCGGATATGGTCTTATAGCCTACTCTTGGGAACAGAACAAATCCTGGAGATTCAGCCACAGCTACTTCATGCCTGACCCTCTCGTTGGCGATTTCAATATTGCAGGTCTTAACTTCCAATGGAGTGCAGAAGGTATCTTCGGCATAACCCTATCGCCTATTGGTTTGGATGGATACAGAACATTATACTTCAGCCCATTGTCAAGTCACACTGAATTTTCTGTATCCACCCAAATCTTGAGAGATGAAACGAAAGTGAAAGGTTCTTACAAAGACTTTAAAGTCGTTGGTGTACGTGGACCCGATGGTCACACTACATCCAAAGTAATGGATGATTCAGGGGTACAATTATTCAATCTGATAGATCAAAACGCTATCGGATGTTGGAGTAGTGCCCTGTCACACAAGCCGCAAAACATCGGTGTTGTGGACAAAGACGACGTTGGCTTCGTATTTCCAAGTGATGTTAAAATTGACGATGACAAAAATGTTTGGATGATTTCTGATCGCATGCCAGTGTTTCTGGAAGCTGAACTAGATTACAGCGATATTAATTTTAGAATTTATACCGCACCTTTGAATACTTTGCTTCAAGGGACCGTATGCGAACAGCCACAGCAATTCTTGAATGTGCCAAAAACGCAGATCTTGAATCAGAACACACAGTTAATGCCCTATGCTCCTAGACCTACGACTATCACTGCTTCTCCAATCACACAAAACCTGTACACACCCAGCCTTTTGCCTCGTGCTCGTCTAGTTTCACCTTATACACCGGTAACCCAAAATGTTATCCCTAAATCAGGCAACTACATAAACATAAACTTTCCGAAACAACCCACCACTCCTTATTACACGCGTCAACCTCAAACTGATCCACCTAGGGATTTGTGGTGGTACAAAAACTACGAAGTAGCCGAACACGCTTAATTCTTCAAGTACAAGGTATAAAATACAAAAACATATAGCAATCAAATCCTGCAACTATTAGTTTAATTTTCACTCGTTCATTTGTGTGGTATGTATGTTCAGTATTGTAAGCGAGTTTTTGCGTTAGTATGATCATTGGTTTATGAATGTATGTAAAACATGGTGTTATTATTGACTTGAGCAGTACTTATGCTATCTGCCTTGAAAACTTCTTGTAAGTATCTGTTTGAAGTGTATGTTTATTTGAATGAAGTGATTTGTTTGATAATTTTATGTTAGTGTATGAAAACTTGTTGGTTGAGAATGGTTTGACTTTATTTCATTTCACTGTAAACATAAGTATTAGTTATCTAATAAAATATGTTTTACTATAGGAGTAACGTATTCTCTTGTCTTTTCCTTCATATTTAATTTTAATTTTTCTTATGTCAGGTGTTTACAAATTATAAACATTTTACAAGTTTTGTTATGACATGATACTATTTACATGTAGTTTTTATTTAATAAATGTTTACTGTAATATCGTTTTTTTTATTAAAATACCAATTATGAAAGCACATTCAATTAAAATGTACGTTTCGCTAGATATCGAACCTGTACCTGTATAGGTCTGATACTGGTGGTATAACCACTATTGACGACCTCCTTGGTCGAGTGGTTTGTACACCGGCTTTCATGGTGTCGCCATCTCTGAGGTCCCGGGTTCGATCCCCGGTCGGGTTAATTTAGAAATTATTGTTTTTCTAAATTGTCTCGGGTCTGGGTGTTTTCTATGTATAATAAGTACTGTATTTAAGTATTTTAAGTATGTTAATCCGTTGTCTATGTAGTAACCATTTAACGAGTTTCTTCGAAGCTTCTCTTGGGCTAGATAATTAATTGGTGTGAGTGTATGAAAGTTTTTTTTTTTTTTTTTACTATACCATTGAGGTACAATGTGACATCAGATCGCATGTAGTTCTAATGCGTGGGGTACTCATCAGGGTTACTGACCTATAAACTATGGATTGGTAAGTCTTGAGGCCCTACTCTCTTAGCGCATGCAAGATTTTTTTAATCCAGAATTTATACTACATTGCCGCGTACGTGATGTGCAAAACGATTGCGAAAAAAACAACGTACCACGAATTACGCACTATATACTAAGAAAAATTAAGGCATAATTCATTAGCAACACAATATAAACCGGGACTTTACGTTATGTAGAAATTAATTATTTTAGATAAATAATAATAATTTAATGATTTATATTTTAGCGTTTTATTAACGCTTAAATATACTTAAGTAAAATTTTAAACACTGAAAAAAGACGACAACCTCAGGCGGGAATCGAACCACGCACCTTCCACGCACGCGCGCGAATAATTTGCCACGAATGTATGTTTGCACATCACTTCAGAACGGCTGTGCCATTTTAGTTTATATTTTTGACGTGACAACGTCTTAAATTAGGTTGCGGCTGGGAGTCACTTATGAAAAAGTGTAACGCTGGGTAACGTTACGATGAGTCACCGAACGAGAGAGAGGCCCGCCGAATGCCTTGCGTCTCTCTCCCACTCAACTATGATAAATTTGTGCAATTCTTATTTTCATTCAATTCCTTGTTCCTATTGTGCAATTTAATTATATTCATATCAATAAATATTCTACCGAGAAAAAGACGTTGTCACGTAAAATCTTCGCCCGTAAAACCGACTTTACAGGCAAACAATTTTTTTTTTCTTATATTTGTAATTGTACAAACCCTGGCAATTAGAAATACAAATTGTTAATCCTACTAATATTATAAACGCGAAAATTTGTAAGTATGGATGGATGTTTGTTACTCTTTCACGTAAAAACTACTAAATGGATTTGAATGAAATTCAGCATATAGATAGTTTATATCCTGGATTAACATATAGAATACTTTTTATCCCGATATTCCTACGGGAACAGGAACCACGCTGGTGAAACCGAGAGCGGCCGCTAGTTTGTCATAAATGCAATAATTTGTATTTGTCAGAACAAGGTTTGTATGAACGAAAAGTATTGGAAATTCGTTTCGGGATACGGAATGTTTACGTGAGCTTACTTAGATAAGCAGCCGCTACATTTAAATTAAACTAAATAATTTTATTTAAAAATAAACTACTTAAAATATCAAATTGTAATAAACATTCACTATCACTTTACAATGAATTGTCAAAAAACTACTTAATGTTCACCAATGACTATCTCTATGAAAATGTATGAACAAAGCCTTATCAGGCCTCCGTTTATGAACGTCGTTTCCTTCACTTCGTTTTAAAATCAGAATCACTTATCAGTTTATCACAGTTTTATTACCATAATACGTTTTATATTGACACACGCATAATCTCGTTATTATATTGCCTACATACCGCCTCGCTAATGTCTTCCACGATTATACGAACGTTTAGGGCTCGTTGGCATACTTAACATAATTTGTTGTAGTACCTATACTACCTATAGTAGTACCTGACGCGTAGGATATCAAATAATTTTAATTATAACCGTAGTTAAAGCATAAAACAGGCATCACTATTACTTCGCACAATTATTTAAATAGCTTGAAGATTAGCAACGGTTCAAGAGCTGGCATAAATTATGTGAAACCAATCCATTTGCACACTGTAAAACGTGTGAAAAATATACCAAACGTTGTTACAATATTTAAGTAGTAGTTGACTGTCGCCTCAGTACCTACCTGTAGACGTAAAATATATAACTTTCAAAGTGATTTAGTCTGCATGTCCGCCATTGTCCGCGTAACGTTGTGTTGTAGTCAGAAGTTGTGCGTTTCGATTGTAGTGATACCGTGTGCACGTGAAACTGAAGTGTCAAAGTCATCTCGATCTTGAAGCAACATGAACGTAGACAAAAATGTGCAGGAAGAAGAGAAATATAATCCATTCGAACACCGCAAAGTCGATAAACCTAATTCGTAAGTACCTAAGAAGGCTTACTTACCTACTTAACTACGAGAAATTTATCCTTAGGCATCTCATGTATGTAATTTATGAATTTATTTTAAATAAAACTAAGAGTTGTTAATCAATAAAAGTGAAAAATAGAAAAGTTATAGAAACTTAACTTATGTGATTCAAAATCCAATTTCGAAAATAATATCTAAGGCGGAAGCACTTTATGTAACTTTTATACATAATTATCTGATTCCTGTTTCTTGCGTCCGTATGACGCGTAGTATAGAAACTTATAGGGTACTAAACCAATTTACGGTATTACATATTTTATAGTAACTAGTAAATTAAAAAAAATATGTATTAGGTACGTTAAGAAAAACATGTTTTAATAAAAAAAAATAGCATTCTACTACTTTTTATTAATCACATGAATAAAGTTTAAAAAGAGAAAAGAATGATAGTTTCTCTTTATTTATAATCATAATTATTTTCGGGATAAAATAAATTAAAAACATTAGTTTTGCCCCAATCTACCAAACTGTGTTTTGAAAACTTCAAGGTATATGTATCTCTTTCAAGACGAAATAATTACAAATAAAATAAATTATTTTATAAAAAAAATAGAAGCACGAAGAGCCTTGTTCGTACACATAATTTTAAAAAAAGGGATACGGTTCTACATACCGGATAAAATAGAATCTACAAAAAATATACGTATTAATATTTGTAACTTTCGAAATCGTGATAAGAAATCTGTTGCGTCCATAACTAAATTGGTATTTACTAACCCTCTTACTAATAAATGAACGTTACTTAAAATTCGACATCTACATCAACTTTTAATATTCATTACATTTTTAAAACTCTCCTTTTTTCACTAACTATATATTATATATTATCATTATAAAACAGTTAACGGTGTTGCGTAGTGGTGAAAAAATTATACCACCCCGTCTCTTCCCTCGGGTGTCGTCAAAGGCGACTAACGGACTAAAGACTGCACAAACTTCTAACAGCATAGAGTAGCGATGGACTTACCACCTGTCACGCTGAGAACAAGTGCAGTCGCTATTTGGTGAAAAGTGGACTATGGTAGAGGACTGCTTTTGTTGTCCTCCTTGCCTAGTCTCTGACTAACCCTTCGGGGATAATAGTCGTGATTATGATTATAGGTAAGTATGTATATATATAACATTTAAAAAATATTGGGTTTAATAAGTACGTTTTATATTTAACTAAGAAACTTATTATTCGCAATTTATCTATTTATTCTCTGTTTTACTCTTGTAGGATGTTAATTTGTTACATAAACTCTAAATAACGTTTGTGTTTAATATCAACTATTCGTAATTTTATTTGGAGATAACTGCATATTAACCACATCTAATTATTAATACAACACATAATACTCAAGTAAATATGTCTGGAACAGTAATCTACTGTATCTTATTATACATTCGTTACTGAATACTCGTAAGTACGGTGAGACGAATTAATATTGAGGCGTATCGATGTATGTTAATTATGTTTAAACTTGTGTCTTAAAGTTATGTGTTTAACCATACATACATGTCACGACTATTATCCCCGAAGGGTTAGTCAGAGACTAGGCAATGAGGACAGCAAAAGCAGTCCTTTACCATAGTCCACTTTTCACCAAATAGCGACTGCAAATGTACTCAGCGTGACAGGTGGTGAGCCCATCGCCGCTCTATACTGTTGGATGTTTGTGCAGTCTTTAGTCCGTTAGTCGCCTTTTACGACACTCAAGGGAAGAGAGGAAGTGGTAGTATTCGTTCATTGCTACACGACACGGTGTTTAACCGATTTTACTTTTCAGAGATTTAAGGTCAACAGCTAATATAATTAAGGCGTCTCTGGGCTCCGGTCTTCTAGCTGGGCCCCTTGCATTTTCTAATGCGGGATGGGGCATTGGTATTATAGGCACTATATTAATAGGAACAATATGCGGCCACTGCATTCACATACTGGTTTGTAGATGTTATGTAGTAAGTAATTTAGTTTTATAAGTACATGGTCAAGAAATACGGAATAAAAATAAATCAAAAATAAATAACCCCCCCATTAGCTTGAAAAGCCTGAACAGGCCTTCATTAACCCAGATTCCCCTACAGGCTTTTTAAACGCCCAAAAAAAGAGTATTAATTCTACACACTTCTACATTAAATGTAGTTTTTGTGTGTTCTGATATACTTTTTTCTTCAATATAGGTAGATTAAATAAACTTTTCTACACTTACACCAATTATCTAGCTCAAAAGAAGCTTCGTTATGAAACTCGTTAAATGGTTACTAGACAACGGATAAACATACTTAAAATACTTATATACATACTTAAATTATACACAGAAAACATCCAGACACGAGACAATTTAGAAAAACAAGAGTTTCTAAATTGACCCGACCGGGGATCGAACCCGGAACTTCAGAGATGGCGACACCATGAAAACTGGTGTACAGACCACTCGACCAAGGACGACCTCCTTCCGTCCTTCCGTCCGTCGAGATTACAGATGCTACGGGTCTTTGTTTTAGTGAGTAGTAGAAATTAAAAAAAATAGGTTTTTGTTGTTTCTTTGGTTTCAAAGTTTCAAGTGAGAATATTGGCTGGCACCACGGCACTGAAAAGATAAGTTTCTGTCCATATTTTGCTCAAAAATTTTATAATACCTATTTTTTTATTAATCTTTATCCACTACCTAGTACGTAAATAGAAAATAAAACTTTAGAATTGAGTTGCCGCTAGTAGCTCATAAATGGTGACGAGCCTCCGTTACTGTCTAGAATACCCACCATCTTACCCCAGAGTAGTAGCAAAAGGCTTGCTAGTAATGAACAAAAGAATACCAAAGCGTGTGTAAGTCAGACTGTCGTAGAACCTGATTTGATAGGTTCAGTCATTTGGGTGAAAACAGAAAAGTTTATGTATTTTTGGAGAAAACAAATTTATTTTGTAACAAATGTACCTTTTACCATGAAACCATGTTTTGTTCTTTGAATTTTTAATTATTTATTTAATTTAATTTCAATATTTATGCCAAAAAAAGTTTGTTTTATGACACATTAGGCCTTTTAATGCATTAATACATAGGTACCTTTCTTAATTTATCCTAGTAGTGGATTCCCTAACGAGGCGTTTAAACACACATCGCTTTTCCGATTTTCCAGTTGAGCTAGATTTTTTCCTAAGTCTATTTTCCTAAGTCAATGGAACCCTAACTACGCACATATTAAATTTTTTTAACTTTGGAGACCACAAATAATTTCAGGGTAATCTGGGTTAATAATTGTAGCTAAGAACCATCCCGATTACGTCAGCTTTCAAACAAAAAAAACTTTACGAAGAGGCACCTTTCTGACATTCCAGAACAGATGCACTACCAATATCTAGGCTCTATCCAGCGACTTTATATTTCATAGCCACCTGCACCTTTATTCGATGTCAACAACTACGTCAACAATATCAAAATGTCAAAAAAGTGCACGTTCAAAATCTATTCGAGGATTTTTTTATAATAAGCCTACATTGTATTTTCTTTGATAATATTTATTTTCTATTTATTCATTTTATAAATTTACTTGTCGTGCCTTTAAATCCAGAAGCGTGAAAGACAGTTTTACATGATAATATTATTTATTATAACAGCTGTTTTTTTCTGTTCAATCATTTGTATGTATATTAATGTAATCGGTATTTACCAAGAACAGAGAGCTGAGTGTAAGTTTGTAAATGTGCAAACGTTACTATCGCGTTTGTGCTAAGAGTTTTGATTCTCGATCTTATTTACTTAGCATTAAGATCTATGGGTCAAAACTTAACTCAAACGCGATAGTAACGTTTGCACATTTACAAACTGACACTCAGTTCTCTGAATACTTTTCTACAGCACAAGATATTAGTATAAACCACTCTATTATACTATTTAAGTCGTTCGGTATCAATGTTTTTGTAATTTATAAACAATAATGGTAACCTATCATAAATTCGAACATTTCCTGTACTTACAAATTTTATTTGGCCGAAAACGTTTTGTAACTTTTTGTTTTCCAAAATTATGGAAAACAAAAAGTTACAAAACGTTTTCGGTCAAATAAAATTTTACCAAAAACACAATTGACAAAGTTTTGAAATGACGATTCTCGATTATTTATTTTTTTAATCTTTATGTTTTGAATTTCCACTCAACGTTTGGCCGAAACTATTAATGCTAGGTGATTCATTTTCCAGAAACACGTTTCCAATATTATAAAAATACAACATTTCAAATAATTGAAATCCATAATAACATCGAACAACTTGTTATCGTAGTAACGTTTAAAGCATGCAAGCAAGCATGCAGCATGCAAGCAAGCCTGCAGCAAGCATACAGCATGCAACCAAGCACGCAGCATCATCCAAGCACGCAGCATTCAGCAGGCATGGTTTCTGACACGACTCCGGCGGTTCCACGCGAGCTTATCGTCGCAGATGGCTTTCGCTTACCACCGCAGCTTCGGCTTGCTAGCCCTGGCCGGCTCTGCCGGTCAGCCTCAGCTACGGCGGCGAGCGTTAAACCCCTGCTCCTCAGCTCGCGGGCCACGTCGCCCCTCCGCCCCTACGCGGGCTTAAATTACACTGTAGCGTATGGCAGACAAGACTATGTGGAGTCGGTTTTGCCGCGATTCGTTTCTGTCACTGACTTTTGTAGAACAAACTTACCGAAAACACAAAGTATTAACTTTTTAAGACATTTTAGTTAATTTACCTATCTAATAATATGAATGTATGAAAAACAAAAAAAAAATCTCGGTAAGTATGTTATTTTAGAGAAAAGTTACTTCGAATTTTAATACTTCTAGATATGAAGTTTATTGTAAGCAAAACATCTTCCAAAAAAAAAAAAGTAGTTTTGATAATCGGCTAATTCATCGGTTTTTCTGGAAAATGAAACGGATGTATGATAAGTTTATGGATTAACAAAATTATGTAAAAGTAACATTTTGGTATTTAAAACTTCGTCATACTGTTTTCGAACAATTAAAATTCGTATAGGAAAGTGTCGAATTTATGATAGGTAGAATTTCTTAACAGACTCATCTTATGTCTGATCTTAACATACACAGACAACTTACCTTAATCAACAATACAGCTGTTACTATAACTAATAATAACCAATTCAGGGACCTTTATATTTATTTAGGTACTGTCTTTGTAATACGCGTTCCGCCCAAGGTAGTTAAGACAATAAATTGACTTTAACATTGTGCAACACAATGATTTTCAATAGAAGTGAGGTCATTGTTAAATATGTGCACGAGTTTTTATTAAAATATATATTTATAAAGATACATTATTTTAGGTGACAACCTCGCGAGGTTGTTGTGTATTGGAGAAAAAACCATCCCTTAGTTACGCAGAAACATGTAAAGCTGCTTTTAAGAATGGGCCTAAATGCGTGAGGCCATTCGCAAACGCTGCAAGGTAAATATCAGTAAACCTCGTAAATAACAATTTAAATTGTAGTAGAGTATTATACATATCTACTCGTGGATGTGTGTTTAAAGTTAACAAAGGCCACTTTTTATAACATGTCATACAGTGTCTCTATTTCCCTAATGTGTCTCGGATATCATAGCATTTCCATATAATTATCATGAGAAGATGTATGAGTAGTGTGCTGTCGGCTCAATAAATGAATACTACCAACCCATCTCTTCCCTTGGGTGTCGTAAAAGGCGACTAACGGACTAAAGACTGCCCTTCATACCATACTGTCTACTGTCTCAACCATAGATTACTTATATCTATAGTCTCAACACTTAACATTTTTTTACCTAAACTACATTTTTTTCAGCGTCTTTGCAGAATTCTCTCTCTTGTCAACGTATGTTGGCGTATGCTGTATCTACACTGTCCTCATATCTGACTCTGTGAAACAGGTATGTATGTAAACATTTTAGTTTTAAAGTAAAACTTAATTGTTAATTTTTTTAAAACGATTATTATATGGTAAAACAATCTAATCTTTATATTGCTCCACAGCTGGTTGATCGTTATTTTCCATCTACTATACTGTCAGTAGAGATATACTGTTTGATATTTTTGATACCACTTTGCATACTATGCCAAATTAAATATTTGAAGTGGTTGGCTATATTCTCTGTCTTAGCTAATATTCTATTGGTCGCTACATACTTCATATGCCTGTATTATATATTCGGAGATAATATATCTTTCGCTGACAAGGAAGCTATTGGAAATCCAGCAAGATATCCCGCATTCATTTCGTAAGTATTTACGAATACAAAGCGAAGACCATGCGAAATGCAGGTTTTATTTTCAATTAGTATCAGGTGACACGAGAACAAAGTACATATATCTCTCCTCAGTAAAAAAGAACTCATAGTATCTCATGTGCCAACATTTTAAAACATGAGTAGCTAAAAGTCAAAACGTGATTTGTCACTTAAATTTAAAAAAAAAATATTATGCCTTGATCGTATTCTCTATGGTTCTTTGTATCTAAAAAATAACAAGTTTTCGAGCAAAAGAATATTTCTCCCTTTAAAGAAAGTTAAAAATATAGATTGTTTATGCAAAGAAGGTTTTGTCCTATGACAGTTAGCAAACAAAATATGATATGTCAAACTGCAATTGATGTATAAATAGAATATGTTTATCAATAAAGAATACTAAAAAAAAAATATTTAAATTTATTATTTTTACCTACTAATAAACTGAGTAAAGTTACCTTTTTTCCTAGGATAATAAAAGCAAAACGTGTTTTATCCATAACATTCAATCAAAACATGATTTGTCCAAATTGTTTTTTAAAAAAAAAATTTAATGTTGTATGGTACAACATTTAAAACTTATTTGTACTATGAACTTTGTATGTGAACTATGTCTAAGAATAACCAAAATGAGACAGAAAAAGTCTTAATTGGTTTTATATTTCATTAATACAAAGATTTATTTAGCTTTCCCAACAATCTGATCTTAGTGACAAATCACGTTTTGACTTTTAGCTCCTCACATACCTACTTAAGATGATGCTTATTTTTCCAGGAAGGGTAGGTAGAAATCACAGTTTTCTATGTCTAATATCATGATCTCAATCACTTGATAACTTTTTAATAAATAGGTAGGTACCTATTTTACCACATTGAAACACAATAGAAGAACAATTACTAGATTTTTATTATTACGATGAAGCTCTTTGCATGCAAACGTCATCATGACATCATTTAGAATAAAATGATTGAGCATAATAAGGGCAAAATAACATAAACTCTAGACATATACACAATGTAGGTAGTGTTCATTTTCTCATATTTTGTTCAAGTAGTAATTGTTTGAATAGGTACCTACAGTATTGTAATGCTATAAACTATTAAAGTTGAAACTTGTTATTTTAGCGGACAATATTTTTTTTTACCATTCAACCCCATCGTTGTTGTATTTAAATTTTCTAGCTTTCTCATGTCGTCAATTGGCATTACTTCGGCCTCGCTTAGTAAAAAGAACTCATAATATCATGCGCCAACATTTTAATACATACATAAGATGATGCTCATTTTCGGGAAGGGTATGTAAAAATCAAAGCTTTCTATTTGCTAAGATCATGATCTCAATCACTTGATAACAACTTGAGTTAATCAACTTGAAACAGAAACACTTGATGATCCATAAGGTTTGTCTTATAATGGAAAAATAGAGAACCCTCTTACCAGCTCACCCGTGTGTTATGTTTTAATTCATGTGTAGAAAGATTTTTTGCACCCAGTACATCGCGCTTCAGGGTGTGTAATGTTTGATATACCTAAATACTTATGATCTAACGTTCATTTAATATAATTTAATTTCATATAATTTCATTTGATATAACAACTGACTTGATATAATAAACATTGAACATAATTTTAGAATCTATAATTTCATGTGATATAATTTCCATATGATATATATAATTAACATTTGATATAATAATCTAATGCTATAAAACAATATTCATATAATACTCAGACCCAAAGGGCACCATCCAAGAAAGCAAGCAAGCAGCATGCGAGCAAGCATGCAGCATGCTAGCAATCATGCAGCATGCAAGCAAGCATGCAGCGTGCAAGCAAGCATGCAGCGTGCAAGCAAGCGTGCAGCGTGCAAGCAAGCATTCAGCGTGCAAGCAAGCATGCAGAATGCAAGCAAGCACGCAGCATGCAAGCAGCATGCAAGCAAGCATGCAGCAGGCATGGTTTCTTTCACGGCTTCGGCGCTGCGGGGCTCTGGCAGTCCCACGCGAGCTTATCGTCGCAGATGGCTTACGCTAACCACCGTATGAGCGTTAAAGCCACCTGCTCATCAGCTTGCAGGCCGCCTTGCCTTGTGGCACAACCTTACCAAAAACACAACGTATTAACTTTTAAAGATTTTTTTTAATTCAAATTGGGGTTAAAATGCTAATTTTATTTTAAAGTAAAAAATATATCAAATAAAGTTATAGAATATGTTATTATACCAATATAGCTTTATAGAAAAAGTTGTTATAGAATATGAGTATTATATCAAATGACTAGTATACGTAATGTTGTTATGGGAAGTGTATATAGATCAAGAAAAAATTATATCCATGGAATGTTATGCCCTTTGTAATTAGTTCATATGTCATTATATGAAATGATACGCACCCCGCGCGGCTTCAGTTTAGATATTATGGAGTGTGATTCTTGTTCTTCACAATCATTTGGTTTTGGTAATTCTGCAAATTATAATGTACTTAGACTTAGGGGGGCCTTGGTTTGAGGCAGCAACTGATACTAATATTCAAAAACTCCTTCCAGCACGGTGATCTTCGCTATGGAGGGTATAGGTGTTGTCATGCCCGTAGAGAATGCGATGAAAAAACCGAAAAACTTCCTCGGATTCCCTAGCGTGCTGTTTGTGGCGATGTCCGCCATAGTCTTCTTGTACAGCACCTTGGGACTGTTTGGATACTTTAGATATGGTGACGTACTCAGAGGGTCTATCACGCTGAATCTGCCTATTGATGATTGGTAAGCTACTAAAACATTTTGGCAGACTAGGTTTTTTAATGTTACTGAGCAGCCTTTAGTTGAATGTATTAGACTTGACAACCAAGTAATAAAAATGTGGAACTATAATAGGTACTTAGTTATTAGTTAAGAAAATTTCTTTAACATTATTCATTGACATCAAATTATTAGCTAATGCTGTAAACAGCGAATACTTTTTTGTAATTCAAGACTTTGCTAATTGTTTTTCAGGCCTGCAGTGTGCGCCAAAATATGTATAGTCTTGAGCATCTTTTTCACATACCCGCTTCAGTTCTTCGTGGTGATAGATATATTTACGAAATACACAGAGCCTCACATTAGACCCAAATTACGGCTCCCTGTACAGATTGCCGCTCGTATAATCGGCGTGTGTTGTTGCGGTAGGTATAGTTTTAATCCATTTACATAATAACCAAGCAAGGTTTTTTAATATGGCTAACAAAATTGGTAAGAATTTTACGTGTTAAATATATAATATATAAATATAAATAAATAAAATTAAGAAAAATATGTGTCATTGTATGAAGTTCATTGTGCACTGTGATTGCTGCTGACGCAAAATTCTTAATAAAAAATTCTAGACTTAGTTACCAAAGTTACCTTTAAAGTAACCTTTCGAGCGGATCCCAAATATTTTTGAGATACTGCCTAACTCGGTGGAAAATAGGATTCATTAACGATGTCATTGTTCTTAAGATAAACCTTAACCATTTTTATTTATCTTTTTAGGGGGAATCGGAATCGCATTACCGCTTTTGGAGCAAATCATCAACATCGTGGGTGCTTTCTTCTACTCTATTCTTGGGCTCATCATTCCCAGCATTATCGAAACTGTTTTCCGGTGGGAGAATCTTGGCAAATTCAAATGGGTGCTTTGGAAGAACATGTTTATCGCTATTTTTGGTATTGGTAGCTTATTGTCAGGCTGCACGGTTACTATAATGGACATTATTAAGATTGTACACAGAAAAACGGAATAACAGATAGCATCTCGAAAGTCATTCTAAATTTACATATTATATTTATTCAAATACGTTATAAATTCTTCATATTTATAACGTAATTTAATAATTATATAAGTACTGCCTGAAATCACTCTACCTAGTCTCTAATATTCTAGAAAATTTTTGTTATTTATTAAACTCTTTTATTGCGTTTAAAACTTAATTGTTAACTTGAATATTAACTTAAAAATAACACTTTACCTGCTAAGGTAGATCTTGTCACAAAAATATGAAGCTTGACCAATATTCATCTAAGGCACTTGAAATATTCATCGACTCAAATAAAGCATTTCATACAGTTCTACTGCTTGAAAAGTTGGAACACTGTATGAAGCAGCATGGTATATTATTATTTGTCTTGTACTAACAAAAGAACCCGAGGTAAATACATAGTTAAAATTAAAAATTGCCGAAGTTGGTATTTAAATGTATCCTGCGGTTTGGCCTCATTACTTTGGGATTAGTACTTGGCCCTTTATTATTTTTAGTAGGTACATGGGCCATTATTTTATTATGGGACCAATTTGGACTTCGTTCGAAGTTTTTTTTTTGGAAAAGTTTTGTAAGTATTTTGTACCGTTTAATGTCTATTGATGTTCACTATTATGTATAGTAAATATTAAAGACATTTGCAGCGATATTTTCTTGCTAAGTCTTATATTTATTGACGTTTGTTCAAGAAATTATGAGGAAAAATAACAACTGCGTTACTTTCTTACAAAATTAAGTTTTATTGTTTAGAACATTTAGTTCAGTTCGTAAACATATCACATATAAACTAACGACAGTATAGGATAATCTTATAAAGTTAAATCACAAATAATCTCAGTCTAATGATTTCTTTTATAATTAAGTTTGCCACTGTGTTACCAAACATTAAAGTAAAATGAAAGACATTTCGATAATAGGAATAAATAGTAATTATTTTATGCTGAAAACATAAGGAATTGCTACAAACAACATAAATAATGGATTTATCTTTAAATTTAAAGTTCTTCTTCAATATTAATTAGCTTTATGGCACTAAATGCTATGAGAAAAAGAGGGACAAAAAGTAACACAGTGGTAAAACAAGTAACACAGTGGTATCTTATTCACAGCATTTTGTACTTTCTTTAAGTTTAACCTAATAAAAACATGAGAAAACAATCATAGTCTTTAAAATCAAACAAAAATTGAAACAACTCTTCTTAATCATATGTAAAAAAATCTTTGTAACATAATTTTTTTTATAAACAAATGAGACATTTTTAAAAAAAATTCAAAAATGTTGTCTCATTTTTCAAAAATGTTTAATGGCGCATTAAATTCGTAGTGAACTCGTGTTCCCTTCTTAATTATTTTAGGCTTCGGTACTATCTCCAAAATTTGATGCTCTCGACGTTTCTTGTTTGCAATCTTCTATTTTCATTTAGCAGATCTATGTTCCCTCTCTGTCATGTCTTTTACGAATTTTTTTGTAGCATGATAGCGTTCCAGATGTTTTCTTTTGGCTTCGGCATTCTTTATAACATTTTCTTTTAACTTTTGCCTATAACGCCGTTGTTTTTCAGCCGGTGTTAAAGCCATTTCATTCGAAGTTATTATTCTATAACAAAACAATAATTAAATGTAATATTTCTGCCATAAAATATGTGATCAATATGTGAAAAGCATACGGAATACCACTGTGTTACTAAAGTTACAACTGGGTTACTACTAGTAGTAACGCAGTGTAGTGGTAACGCAGTTGTAAAACTTAAACGTTTTCAAACTTGGTACTTAAATGGATACATATTCTAAATCAATAATGATGCAACCAAAATATTGCCTAAATATTACACATTTTGCATTGAATAAAATTATTAATATCTAGAAAACTCACCGTCCGTCGCCGGTAACTCAGTGGTCTCACAATAAACACACGCACCCCGAACGGAGTCACCGTGAGTGACTGGCTTGGTCAGTTGCACCGCCCCGCCACCCTCCCGCGCGCCAATATCAATTCATGACCGACCAAAGGATATTAGGAGTGAAGATGTCTAAAAAGCCCTATTTAAGGTTCACTTTCCTATGGTAACACTGAGTATGCGTCATTTTGCTTTACAACGGGGACAGGGCGAGAAATATTTTATTATTATTAAACTGTTGTGGTAAAATAATACCTATAGGCGTTCTAGTAAAGTTCATACAATTACGTATTACTTAAAACTTTCAAAAACATTGACGTCGTGAACATTTTTAAAGCAATTTAAGTTTATGTCAGGTAACTCGCACAGAAGGACAGCCAATTTTAATAGGAAAAACAACTGCGTTGCTTAAAAAAACAACTTAGTTACCGTAATTTACAAAGAAATATAATATTTTACATTAATTTATATGCTGTTCTGGTACAGGTATTTTAATCGGTAGCTACTAATAGCTGTATTATTTTTGTATTTTCCTATTTTTTTTTGACAAAGTCGCTTTTGGTCGAAGGGACCGATTTTTGTACCCTAAATAAAATAATGGCCCACATATTAATGACATACATGGAGTGGACTTTGGAGGAAACTTAAAGAACATTATTATAGAACATATAGAAAGTACTTAATATGAACTAAACACAAATAAATATACATACAAACATAGAATCACGATTATTATCCCAGATGGGTTTGTCAGAGACTAGGCAATGAGTACAGCAACAACAGTCCTCTACCATAGTCCACTTTTCACCAAATAGCGACTGCACATGTGCTCAGCGTGACAGGTGGTGAGCCCATCGCCGCTCCATGCTGTTATAAGTATGTGCAGTCTTTAGTCCGTTAGTCGCCTTTTACGACGTCTAAGCGAAGAGAGGGAATGGTAGTATTCCTTCAAGGCTACGCGACATGATAACTATGTAGGTGTAATATCTCAGCTAGCATAAGTATTCAATATGTTTTAATAAAATTTTATCATTGAAGTGAAATACGTAATTTCTTAAGACTGTAATATGGAGTACATTATCATCGAGTATTGTAAACCTAAACCTTATATTTTAAAATATTGATATGTACTTATGTACCTTGACTATATTAAAGTTTTAGACTTCTAACTTCAATGTAAAACAAAATACCTACGTAATTTATGACGTTCCTTCGAATTGTAAATATTGCTTAAGAGGCCTATAACATCTCGAATGTGATTTTTGCGTAAAATACCCATTTTCGCATTTTGTAGTAATTTTGCAGTTGTATTTATCGTTTTTATTGAAATAGGATAATAAATTTGTGCGTAATATTACAAATCTCCAATCTGTGAGCATAAGTTGAATTCGGACGGCCGGCGCATCGCATTTTATTGTAATTTTGCAGTTGTATTTATCGTTTTTATCGAAAAAGGATAATAAATTCATTTTAAAATCTTTATTCCTCATGAAGTAACAATTACTCTAGTATAAATTTTGCTTAATAATATTATTGTAGATAGGAGAAATTCACAGTTAAGTTATAGGGATTTTCGAAGTTTTTTGGTTTAGAATAAGATTTTTTTCCTAAGTAAAATCAATAATATCTAAAAATTCCGAGGCCGCTACGCACTGTTCGACTATATAAGAGATAACATTATATTTTTTTTATTTTACTTGTTTAGAATAGTAGTTCAATCGATGACCTCAAAATAGTGCCTTCGCGCACTTTATGAAAATCTTTCTCTGCAATTTTGGGTTTAATTAAAAAGTTAAGCAAATTTTACAAAAAGCGAGGCCGCTACGAACTATTCCAATAGTTATTCTACACTATTTAATAAGTCATAATTGTTAATGTATTTTTATTTCTGAGATCCATAACGCCAAAATTGGCCATTTTACGCAAAAATCACAGTCGAGATGTAATAGGCCTCTTAATATATACCTAAGTGAAATAATAAAAAATTGAATTATTTTTGTATATGTTTTGACTCATTGTGTACCATAAAATATTTTTTATTTTCCAATATCCTGCGTTCCTGTCAATGATCATGTGTAACTGAAATCGGCTTTATCATTTTCATACAAGCTCCTTTTCTTAATTACATACTATATTATTACAAGTAACTATACAATTAACCTTCATTGTTATGTCTCTTTAATAGACAGCAGCCTTGACACATTCTTTCGTAGTCAATTAGTTATGAGATTATAAGAGTGTACAAAGTAAAGAAAATTTGTTCTTCAACACCAGTAATAAAAAACAATAAAGTTAGCATGATATTGTTGTTGTTTCTGAGGATTTTAACTTTTAAAGAGTAAAAATACTAGTTCGCTGATCATGCCTTTTTAACGATTAATAAAGATTGATAACCTAATATTATAGATACATAGCATAGAATAACATTATTATTCTGAAATACATAGGTATTATCCCTATTATACCCGAGAGTTTAGTCAAAGACTAGGCAATGAGTCCTCTTCCATAGTTTTCTTTTCATCAAATAGCGACTGCACATGTGCTCAGCGTGACAAGTGGTGAGCCCATCGCCGCTCTATGCTGTTGGAATGTAGTTAGTCGCCTTTTACGACACCCAATGGAAGAGAGGGGGTGGTAGTATTCTTTCACCGTACGCGACGCGGTTAATATTATAGATATTGAAACTTAATAATAAATTAAATTGATTGTTATTTTTTTTCATTATTTTTATTAACCAAGAAAAGGCTTATCCAATTTGAAGATTGAAAAACCAAGACATAAAAATAATTAAAATATCGTCAAACAATAATTGTCTCGTAGCAGCAATAATCGGTAGTGACATCTAAGAATTTTACTTCATAAATCTATTTAAGATGAACGTCAGCTCATGAACGGTGTACCTACATACGTTTATCTGATTTTATCTAAACTTGAAATTTAATAGCAACATCTTCAGATAAGGGGATTATAATTGTACTACAATTGTAAAATAATGACAACGACTCAAGTGACACAGTAACTGAAGCAGTTTACAGTATTCATTCTTAAAGATAATCTTGAAAAATGAGTTGATATTGCAATATTGAGCCTTCCTTTTCTAGTAATAACTTTAATAAAGAAATTAATAGTAAATGGAACAGTGTCGAAGTATCTATCTGTATTTGCTACACAATTTTTTTTCTTAATTAGTTTTTAATCATGGAAAAAGTTCAATCTGAAAAAACGGATGGCCTTGAATACAATCCGTTTGAACATCGCCAAGTTGAGAAACCAAATTCGTAAGTTGTTGTTTTTTTACCAAATCAGTTTAATCAATATGAAACTTCCCTATAATTATAAGGATAAGTTAATCGTCACAAATATTCTAAAATTAAAAATTCATCACGTATGAAACTTTTAATTTCCTAATATATATATTATGGCAGTCTCAGACCCGCCGAATCTCGTAAAATCTACGACAATTTATTGCCCCATTTTTTACGAAAAATAAGAACGTAAATCAACAGCACATACTTTCTCATGTGTTTTTTATATACCTACTTAATAAGATATTTTTTTTTGTTTAAAGGTGCTTCACACATATCAGTGAAGCCACAGTTTCGACACTACTGTCTCGGAACTGTGGCTTCAGTGTTTTTCATACATTCTCTATGAACGCATCCCCACTTGTCAGTGATAATGCTCTCAGTGTCAGTGCCGCCACCGGCAAATCACGGACGTATTCGTTTTGACAAAATTCATAAAGAATGTATGAAAGTATATTTTTCACTGTGCCGGTACTGAGTCGGAAATGTGACTTCTAACCCTAAAAACCCGACTGACACCACAGAATAACTAATAGTACCTACTACCGACACTACGTTTCTTTACACAATAAAGATAGACTATCCGTTTGTTTTTAAAAACAAAGAGGTATTCTATTAAATCTCTTTATCATAGTCATTAAACCTCACACAATATACTTCAACTCGAATTCCAATAAAAGTAAAGTAAAGTTTATTCAAAAGGTATACTACCTGTCCTACTGCTGGGCAAGATAACACATTCCCTAAAATAGATCAGCTGCCCTTAAACCAGACACAATAAAAATTTAATTCTAGTATTCTTCGTGTCACACAAGGGGATAACTGAAGTATTGTTTCTTGTGTTTCAGTGATATCAGATCATTGGCGAACCTGGTCAAGTCGTCGTTGGGGTCTGGTATCCTGGCAATCCCACTGGCATTCTCCAACGCTGGTTGGGCCTTGGGCATCGTGGGCACACTTGTCATCACCTTCATATGTGGACACTGCGTCCATATATTTGTAAGACCGATTTTTTAAACAAAATTAGGTGCACAAGTAGTTCATTTAATATGACTAACTCCCATACAAATACACCAACAAACCAAGTCAAGATAAATTAAAAATTGTCGAATAGTTTACCTAGAAGTAATTTACGGCATAAGCATTTTAAGCGTGGATAACAATAATTGGCTTTCATATTTTTTATGTCATCTTTATACTACCAGTGTAAAATGCTGATGTAATCCCTAATGAAGAAAATAAAATAAATAAATAAAATCTATTTATGATAAATGACCGCTCAATAGTAACTAACTGTTTTAGATACATGTTAATAGTATTTAATCTCTTTACAATAACCATTTATTGTGATTATAACCAAGTATTTTACCACAACTACTAAGTGCTGTTACTCCAGTGTCAAACTTCGGCAACTAGTGCTGGGGCACAGTGACATAAGGGATGTGTTAATCGATTGATATAATTTTCGTCTATCAATACACTCGTATATTGAACTATTTAATTTAGATAACTAGGTACTGTTTCACCTACAGGTAGAAACTTCGCGTGGATGCTGTCGAATAGAACGGAAGCCGCAGCTCGGCTATGCGGAAACCTGCAAAGCTGCATTCGAGAACGGGCCCAAGTCCACTCGGAAATTTGCAACGGCTGCCAGGTGACACCCAAAAACTAATTCAAATTACATTCAAAACATAACAAATGATGCTTCAGGATCGGAATATTGCTACTCTTGATGTTGCAGGCCTCCACTTTCCACCTCGCTTGCCTCACTAACATTAGAATAAATATAAGGCGACTGCTAGAAACCGCAAGAAACTTCAAAGCTTTCAGGTCGAGTGTTTCATGACAAAAATGACAAAAAGAAATAGTGCTTTTTTCATTTTTAATTAAATAATTCATTTTGTGAATTTACAATAGATAGTCTTTGAGTATCTTATTTATTTTAAAGCAATAATTAATAAGCAATAAGTCAATGTGGGTAAGTCCGTCTAGGAGGTAAGCCCGTCTAGCGGCAATAACTTGCATATTTGAACGGCTAGGTTCTTATGCCTCGGTCGGTAAAACAGTATTACGGAGCTAGTTCGAACTGAGAATCATAGATGTCGCTAACATCATTAGGTCGAAAGAAATCGGTAGGCCATTTTTTTTCGCGTTGTGTACTTGAAGTTGGAGTGTAACGTCTCTTCAAAAAACTAAAAAAAAAGTTGTAAATCAAAGGAATTTTTGGAGTTTCCTTGATTACGTAAGTCATTTAGTGATCCACATACTTATTTCTGGTGATGAATTAATTAATATCCCTTGAGTTTCGTAATTATTGCCTGCAACAAATGTCTAAACTCAAAATGTAAGAGTTGGGAAGTCCGTCTACATGCATAAGGAAAGTCCGTCATATGCTGGTCTTGCCTCGATTGCAGATATTGTCAACCTTTTCAGCTGCACGTATTTTATGTTACTATACGATTCTTTGTATTTGCTAGCTACTACTTAAAAGTAGTCGCCCAATGAAAACTATCATTAGGTACCTATTTATATTCAAGCCGTATTGTCTGTCTGGCTACAAGACAATTAGCAGGTGAGGAATGCTCAGTGGCGGGACTATCATTACTGTTATAGACTAGGATAGAAAATTTTGATTGTCTTAAGCAGATCTTGAAACGAGTTGCTAAGAAAGCTTTTCTCAGGTTTTGCACATTGCTGAATTTTGTCATTTATTATTTTGCCTTATTAATAAATATATTATGTACCTACTTAAGTATCTACCTAATCTATTTATCTATCTAAGGTATCTCTATATCTCTTTAAAACAGGCAATTTCAGACTATTCGGTCCGGGTGTCGCAAAGGGGGTGCATAAAAAATACACTCTAATCTTTTTTTTACAATCTGACGAGAGATATTGCTTTCGGGAAGCGATGGAAAGATTTAAAAAAAAATGTATTTTTTTTAAGGAAAAGAAATTTCAATTTACTTTTTCTATTAAACATTTTATCCTTTATCTATATAGCATTGTGAATGCAAAATTTCAATAATAAAGAAATTATTATAATTTTTGTATGGAGCTAGACTTCTGTTGTCTAATGTGGTAATTTAAAACAATCGCTACGCTGCGCTTCGCGATTGTCTTAAATTACCTACATGAGTAGGGCAGTCATACATACATTTTTCTAAGTCATACAAGTTTTTTAAAGTGACGGCTTCCATTTAAACTCAACAAAAAAAATTAAGAGTTTTTTTTACAATTTGTTTAAACTTTTTCTATCTCTTTTTGATGGCAGTGTTTTTCGGCGGTTTGTGAAATAAAAGTAAATTTTTGCTCGAAAAATTTCTAAGCCCTGCAACCTGCTAATGTCTAATACGTGTTCGAATCTTTTGGTATACCTGTCTAATTTCTTTGTTTTTTAGCTCAAAACTACGGCGTACATGGGACAAATACTTAAACAAAAAAAAATACAAATGTTGATTTTTATTAAAAAACCAAAGAAAGTTGACAGGTGTGCAAAAAATATAGTTAAAAAATTTCTGACCCCTTAAATGATAATGAGGGAAGGTATTTGTTCATTTTACAGCACTACTTATAATATTATATTATATTATAAGAAATAATGATTTATGTTTTTATTTAGTATTTTTTTTACAAAAAAGGAAATTCGTTACTATTTTATTCAAAATGTTTGCAACCACTGTCACCAAAGATATGCCGGACTTGCCTTAAAATCAAATAAAGTAAATTATCATTGAAATTTAAACCTTGTGAACGAATTCATAAAACACACATTTCAACGCCAGTTGTAAATCACTGCTACAAACTGTTTTCAAACATATTGCGTCACAAGTTTTGGTTATATTGCTACTAGACGGACTTACCTTAAACTGCACGGGAAGTCCGTCTACACGCCGAGTTTTAAAAAATATCATATAAATCTAAAGATTATTGCAATTCATATGATTTTTAGACCAATATAAGTAAATAAATATATTACCTATAATTTCCGACGACACAAGTTACTTTATATAGCGTATCTCGATTCAATAAGTTCTGTTAAACTTAAATTTTAGAAAAGTATGCCGGACTTCCCCACATTGACCTTAATAAATATATAATAATTTTAAACAAACTTAAGACGAATAAAATGAAAAACAATAAAGTTAACGACTATTTACAACGCGTGGGCAGCGGCCGGTCG
Source organism: Scoparia ambigualis (assembly GCA_963921215.1). Taxonomy (NCBI): domain Eukaryota; kingdom Metazoa; phylum Arthropoda; class Insecta; order Lepidoptera; family Crambidae; genus Scoparia; species Scoparia ambigualis. Next base: position 24,912,512 of record OY992510.1, on the reverse strand, counting down.
TTGACCCGTCCGCGTCATCTGGACGATAAGTACCTACGTTAGTCTGCTGTCATTTTTGTTGTGTTTAAAACACTTGACCTGACCAGCCCTTGAAGTTTCTTGCGCTTTCTAGCAGTCGCCTTATATAGAACCTTAATTTTTCTTAATACAAAAACAATTAAGGGTGAGTTCCACCCATGAAACTGAACAACTTTCCCCAAGAAACCTATGTGCAAAAATGACAAAAAACTGTCCGATCAGCTGAAGACAATAGTATGGGAGATATTTTTTGTCATTTTTGCACATAGGTTTCTTGGGGAAAGTTGTTTAGTTTCATGAGTAGAACTAGCCCTTAATTGTTTTTATATTAAGAAAAATTAAGGTTGTTATAAACATATAAAGCTACATGAAAAGTATAGCCTTCTTATGTAAGAACTATCCCACTACTGGAAAAAAGCCTTAATTGGCTTACCTTATTTTTATACTTGGGTAAGCACTTGGCCTTCATGTCACCTGATGGCTGATGGTAATTCCCGATAAGGCCAATGGGAAGCAGCGTGCTTTATCTTTACTCCGTGGTTGACCACTTAGGAACTGGCTATCTTATCTCTAATTGACACAACAATGCTAAGAACATTGTTGTTACGGCGGCAGACTTCAGATAAGATGGTGGTAGCCAGCCAGGCGGACTTAACAAGCCCCCAACAAACCACCAACCACATCAAATACCTACACAATGATGTACCACCCACTGGAATTCTATTTCAATTCGATTTCCAGACTGGAAATTCCAGTCTGGAAATCGAACCCAAGACCTCTGAGTTTAAGACCGGTGGCTAAGCCATAGTCCACAGAAGCGGTTAATTCTATAAGCATCTAATATTTCCCTTATATATTTCAGTGTTTTTGCAGAGTTCTCCCTTTTCTTCACATATATCGGAGTATGCTGTATATTCACTGTACTCATTGCAGACTCGGTTAAACAGGTTAGTGTGGCACTTGACTTGTATCTATTATTATAATCATAAGCCAATATTATTATATAATCATCAATCGCAAATCACTTGAGTCGACCGTCAGCAAGCGATATTGTCTATTTGTCATAATAATATGGATTAACGCTTTTCAATGGAAAATACGAAATCCCTGCCCTAGATAGGTACACATAAACAGAACCCTTGATGTTACATTCAACTTAGAACCAATAATTAAACGACTATTAAATTAAAATAGTAGATTACTTTTCATTAACCAGTCATCAAACAGTGATTTGCAGCAGTAGCCCAAACCAGAGAGGTCGGCAACATAGCTAATGTAAATGCGAAACTGAGTTTTGATTGTTTGTTCTTTTAACAAACACATCCAAACGGAGCATATAGGTACGAACAATTTTACTGTCGAAAAATTCACGAAACAAAAAAGTTTAACATATGGTACTCGTAGGTCGTATTTTGTCAATTGACCTCCAAACTTCTTGAAGATGGCACCCGATGTTAATGATGATGACTTGTAGGTACAGATTTTTGCATTTTGCAGACTTTTAGTCCATTTTTATTAATTTCCCAGGTGGCATATCTTATCATGGCGCTTATTAATTCTTACACTGTAAAAGTAATGAAAGAGATATATTCGTCATTATAATCGATGCAGTTCTAAAAATTGTAACAGTATACAAAATAGCGATATAAATCGAACCTATTATTACATTTAAATCGAGAACAAATCAATCTTCTAAAGCTCGCTGTAAATGTTGATATAAATATCTATTATTATAAAAATGGCTGATTATTACTGATTCCCCAACATGCTAACAAACGTCATTCGACTTTTATTTACTCAGATTTCCAAATCTTGAATAACCACGGTTTAGCCTGTAATCAGTTCTTAGCAATTCTGATGAGAAATGAGCAATTTAAAGATTACGCATTTAAACGTTCTTACAGTATGACAACACCATTTTCTACTGTTGAGTAGAAGTCTTACGATAAGATAACTAGCCATAAAACACATAGGTACCTGCTTAATAATAGGTAAATATAATAAATACCAAATAAAAAAGTAGGCATTTTATAGTTATGGTATGAGTTATAAATAAGAAACCTATTTTTTACAATGAAATGTATCTTGCACTGACTGTCATACTCATATCAACACTTTCTAATTCTATGGTAACAAAGGTAGGTTTGTAACAAAACAATTGTTTTGTATTCGTGATATTTGATTTTTGCGTTAGTAACACTCAAATAAACTCGCAGCTAACGAAACGTGCGGAGGACGTGGGTTCGATTACCTTAGGTAGTCATATATTTGGTTTATGCTTCGTTCGTCCCACATAAAAAAATCCTGGTTCGTCCCAAACAATATGCTTCCTTTGTCCCAAAATATTATTTTAATTATTTTATTCTCGCTTTGTCTTATTTTATATTGCTTTTACGGCCCACATTTTTTAAATACCAAACTTACTTTTATCTTGTATGTATAATCAGCAATTATTTTTTTACTTTACTTTTAACTATCTACTTGTAATTTGGTACGAAGCACAACTTCAAGTGATATAAGACAGACTAAGATTTTTTTGGAATGTGGGACATAACTTCGGGACGAATGAAAAATAAATCATATTTTTTAATGTTTCGTCATCTCGAATTGTTTTCTACTTTGTTATTAATCGGATAAGGGATAGGTATAGTCATAAATACATAAAAAATAATAATAACATGAACTTCTGTTTCAGCTTTTCGACACATACTACCCAGTCGCCATACTACCTGTACAATACTACTGCTTGATCTTCTTACTGCCAATTTGCCTGATGTGTCAGATCAGGCACTTGAAATATTTAGCACCGTTCTCATTAATTGCCAATATATTGTTAATAACAACATTTGGCATATGTCTTTACTACATTTTTGGTGGTGAAATTTCGTATTCCGACAAACGAATAATAGGAGAGCCGGCGAGATTTCCTGCGTTTCTCTCGTAAGTAATAATATAAGTAAGTAAGTTAGTAATAGCGCTACAAATCTCGAACCCTAATAAACTCTCACCTTCGCCTTATCGTCACTGATCATCAAACGAGATGAAGGCCAAGTGCATTCGAAATGATATGTTTTTATCCCAATTGATATTGACAATTACTACATCAATCACCATCAATCAAGACTACGTTGTTGTGGACACTGTAGAAGACTTACTCTGGCTGAAAAAGTAAACAGTTAATAATGCCTGAAATTGCACGGACCGAATGCAGTCACTATAGTTTATCACACCCTTAAAGTAGGACACCAGATTGCCAGAAGTGGCTGGTTCAAGTCCTTAGTCCTCAGTCCTTTGGTCCACGTTCAGGTTCAAGGCCAATCTTCCCATGTGTTGTTGCCCAAGTGGATATTCCTGTCACTGCAGTAAGACGTTTATAGGCTGATTAAGAGATAGACATATAATAATTAATTATGCCAACCCAACACTGTCAGTACCTAGTTAAGTAAATTTCTAACAATGAAATCGATATTAATCAACATTGCAAAAGTTATAACAACAAAAAGCGAAGTACATTATACATTTTCATTAAATACAATTCAATTAGCATTTTTACCATTTCAACACACTGATAATAATAAAAATATAAAGTTCAATATTTCCAGAACAATAATCTTCGCTATAGAAGGCATAGGGGTCGTGATGCCCGTGGAAAACACGATGAAGAAACCAGAACATTTTCTCGGGTGCCCTAGTGTCCTGGTAATAGCGATGACCCTCATCATGTGTCTGTACAGCACACTCGGCCTATTCGGCTACTTCAAATACGGAGACGTGTTGAGAGGTTCCATTACCCTGAATTTGCCTCTTGACGATTGGTAAGCAAACAACAAAACGTTTCTTTTCTTGTAATTTTCTGCAAAGCTCTCGGTCTGATATCCGGAGGTCTCAGGGTCCAATTCTCGGGTAGGGCAAAGGCAAAGTCTGTTTCGTTTTTTGATACATAAATTCAATTAATTGTGGCTTTAACTTGATTTCAACGGTGGAGGCTTTTGCCTAACAGTGGAATTCGTTGTATTTAAAACCCGGCTTTGGCAGTAATTATGTAAGTTAAACAAAATAAAAATCTTTGGGTAGTAGACATAGACATAGACGTAGACATTTATTTTACATACATACATTTATTTTACATGTAGTACATACATAGATACATATAATTACGACTATTATCCCCGAAGGGTTAGACAGAGACTAGGCAATGAGGACAGCAAAAAGCAGTCCCTACCCTATGGTAGAAAACTGCTTTTGCTGTCCTCATTTAGGTTCAGTCCACTTTTCACCAAATAGCGACTTCACTTGTGTTCAGCGTGACAGGTGGTGAGCCCATCGCCGCTCTATGCTGTTGAACGTATGTGCAGCCTTTAGTTAGTCCGTTAGTCGCCTTTTACGACACCCAAGGGAAGAGAGGTGGTGGTAGCATTCTTTCACCGCAACGCGACATGGATAACACCCAAAGGCAGAGAGGGGCTTTGGGTAGTGAGTGTATAATTTTGACAACGCAGTTAAATTTCCACATTTTATTCGTTCAATGTTTTGACTGCAGCCAAGGAACTCTTTTAACATTTCTATGGCTGAAGTTACAGCCCCTGAACTATGTAATGTGTATAATTGGTAATAAGATTGCTGTGTTTATTTCCACAGGCCAGCAATTTGTGCCAAGTGGTTTATAGCACTGTCCATTTTGTTCACGTACCCGCTCCACTTCTTCGTTGTGATCGACATGTTCACGAGATATAGCACGCCGCACATCAAGGAGAAGTACAGGAACATCACGCAGATCGTTACTCGGACCGCCATCGTTTGTTTTTGCGGTTTGTTCTTATGTTTTTATTTTTTAGACTGATGAGTACGTACAACGAGAGTATTTTGTTTTTATTTCACAGCGGGGAAACACTTTGCTTTATCTCACCCAATACTAATGTGAATGAGGCAGTTTACTTCTCCCTGAAATCAAAGGAATTGTTGTGTGTGTGCCACAGTGCAACAGTGCCACTTAAATTGTTTTTATGGTGATAGACTGAAAAAAGATAGTACCAGCTATAGTTAGCTATAACTACTTTTTTATTTTTTATTTTTTTATTGTGGCACGCCATAGTGGCTTCACTCTGCCTGATGAAAAGCAGCCAGTGAAGCCCAAGAAGTAAAAGCGTTCGTCACAGCGCTACCACGCTATGCCGAACGCTCTCACTATGGCGGCCTGCATAAATGCATTTTCACGCCCCGCTTAAATAACCCGGGAGAGAAAGAGGAAGGAAACACGTGTGCGGGAAGCGCATTCCACATACGGGCAGTTCGGCAAAAGAACGATTGGCCAAACTTTTTGGTACGTGTCTTGATGGTCAGCACGGTATGAGAGTGGCTTCTAAGACCTGCACGCGTCGATCTGGAAAGGAAAGGAGAGGGAGGGATGAGGTCAAAGAGCTCCTCAGAGCATTCACCGTGGTAAAGGCGGTAAAAAGCACTAAGGGAAGCAATGTCCCTACGTAGCTGTAACGGCTCCAGACTGGTCGTAACGTCATCGTTACCGATAATACGGACAGCACGTCTTTGCAACCTGTCAAGAGCTTCGAGCAAGTACTTGGCGGATCCGTCCCAAAGATGAGAGCAATACTCCACGCAGGAGCGCACCTGAGTCTTATACAAAAGACAACGTTGCTCCGGCGTGAAGAACCGCTTCACCTTGTTCAGGATTCCGAGTTTACGTGAGGCTGTGGTTATAATGCTCTCAATATAGCTCTTCGGGTTGAGGTCGCTGTGTATGTCCATACCTAAGAGACTGAGACCAGTCTGGATGGGTAATAGGTTGCTCTGGAAGGAGGGTTGGGGGAGAAATGCGGACTTTTTAGCCGTGATAGCGCAGACCTGTGTTTTTTTGGCATTGAACTGGACCAGGTTATCAGAGCCCCATTTATAAATGCGGTCTAACTCCTCATCTAGCTCAATGACAATCTTCCGTCTCGACTCCACTACATCGGCCTGCTTTGCCGCAGGGTGACCCAAATAACGCCGATGTACTGTACTGTCGTCTGCATAGCAATGAATGTTACCCAAGGATAACATATCATTGATATGCAGAAGGAACAGCGTGGGCGATATTATAGAACCCTGCGGCACTCCGGCGTTCACCTGCAGAGACTGTGAGGCACTGCTTTTGCAGAGTACGCGAATGCTGCGCTCATGCAGGAACCGGGCGACCCAATCGCATAGGCGAGGTGGTAAGCCGTATGACGAAAGCTTGGAGAGAAGCGAACGATGCCAAACTCGATCGAAAGCCTTGGAGATGTCCAGGCTAACAGCCAGTGCTTCTCCATGCTTATCCATTGCTTCACCCCACAGGTGTGTTATGAACGCCAGGAGATCACCCGTTGATCGTTTCGGTCTGAACCCGTATTGTCGATCATGAATCAGAGAGTGATCTTCTAGGTAGCGAATGAGTTGTCTGTTTATGATTCGCTCAAAAACCTTGCAAAGGACAGAGGTGACAGCAATAGGTCGATAGTTGGCTGGGTCAGACCTATCCCCTTTTTTGGGGACCGGCTAGACGTTCGCCTTTCTCCAAGCCTCCGGCACAATTCCAGTAGAGTACGAGAGGTGGTATAGGCGTGTCAGTACTGGAGACAACTCGGGAGCACATTTTTTAAGGACGAATGCCGGTATACCGTCAGGACCGCTAGCCTTACGCACATCAAGTGACTGCAGCACGGCACGGACGTCACGTTGTCTGATTTGGACGTCAGGCATTGTGGAACCACAGTGAGGGATGGTAGGTGGTTCCGCGCCTCAGTCATCGATACGCGAATTCGCCGCAAAGAGCTTCGCTAAGAGGTTAGCCTTGTCTAGCGGCCGATGGGCCAACGAGCCATCAGGGTACCGCAGTAGGGGCAGAGAAGGCGCGCAAAAGTTGGCTTGCACCGCTTTGGCCAGTCGCCAATAACTTCGGCTACCCGTTGGGTGCGACAACAGCTCTTGGCCAACGCGAGCAACGCGCTGGGCATTCGCTCTCGAGAGAGCTCTCTTGCAGACTTTGGTAGCCTTGTTGAAGACTACCTTGAGGGAAGAGATGTTACGATCGTTGAGCGTGCGAGCCTTGGTCCAAGCGCGATACGCCGCCTGTTTAAGTTCAACAGCTTTGGCGCATTCGCGATTGAACCAAGGGCGCGCCTTACTTGCGCTGACGGCATCAGTGTAGGGAATGTAATATTCCATCCCCAACATGATCTCGTCAGCGACAGCAGAGGCACTCTCCGATGGGTCCCTACCCACAAAGCAGCGCTGGCCCCACGGGACGGACGCAAAATAGTCGCGCATACCATCCCAATCTGCCGACGAGTAGTGCCATAAACGCCGTTTAGACTCCACTGAGGGAGAGCTTTTACGGCGCAGTACGGTGGCACCAACCAGGCAATGGTCAGAAGTGCCCAACGGAGCACTTATCGACACTCTGTACCCGGCTGGTCGACTCGTCACCAGTAAGTCTAGCAGGGAAGGCGCTTGACCCGATATATCTGGAATCCTGGTGGGCTGGAGAACCAGTTGAGTCAGATCATGCGTAAGAGCGAATGCGTGGGCAGTTTGGCCTGCGTGATCTGTTTTGGAAGAGCCCAACCAGGTCTCATGGTGGGCATTAAAATCTCCCAAAAGTACCACATCGGCAGACGGAAACCGCTCCTGTACGTCGTCAACTGCTTGGCTCAGGTAGTCGAATAACCGAATTGTCTCGTGGTCTCCGGAGTGGGAACGGTACAGGCAAGCGTAGACATGGCTCTCGGAACCAAGATCCACGTGTACCCATAGGATGGAGAAGGAGGGGTCCTCCAAGCAGCGCAAACGTCGACAGCAAACGTCCGCCCTGACGAAAAGGCATACTCCGGCTTTCGCGAGGAAGCGTTCCTCAAGCACGTAGCCGGGGTAGTGCAGATATGCAATGTCGGCAGGACGGCGGATCTGTGTCTCCGTCAGAAAGAGCAATGCAGGCCGGGCCGTCTCAAGGTGTTGGTGGACGGCGTTGAGGTTTGAATGGAGTCCACGGATGTTAGTGAACTCCACCTCAAAAAGCGACTTGGTGGTGGGGAAGTGGGGTGCCGCTGTCTGACCTGCATTGTTTTTAGACACTGACATGGTGGTTGGATGGGGGCGTGAGTAAAAGGAGATGCTGTGGCGGCAAGGGGGAAAAGACAAAGTGTGGGATACTAACATGAACTGGTGCATGTAGTTGTTCGGTAAGACGTTAATCGACCCGCCGGACGGAAGGTCCCCCGTACCCCCCCGAGAGTAGTCGCCGGGTCCCACCAATCCGGTCACCAACCGGCACGACGAGCCACTTCGGGATTATGCGCGACCTGGTGGAGCAGCCTCCTAGGGTGGTTAGCCCTAGTTGGGCTCCTGTACTATGCCGCGGGCGGCCAGCGGCACCACCGTTTCTATGGGTCTCCCTGGCCGGCGAATCGACCCAAGTCAACCGAACAATGCGTCCACAAAGACTTCCACCGGACCTTGACCCTGCCGCCACCGCACCTCCCCAAGCTCCGGTATTACGGCTCTGAACCCGGAACGCGTCCTGTGTCGAGCACCGAACACTTGGCGGGTTTTACGAGTCCGCATGGTGGTAGCGCCGGACGAGCAAAGCTCTCCCACCAGCAAAATCCCTTTAGTCGCCTCTTACGACACCCGCTAAGGTACAGGGGAGGGGGTGGTGCAATTCTGACCCGGCACCACACTACTTGTTTTTATGGTGATAGACTGAAAAATAGTACCAGCTATAGTTAGCTATAACTACCATAACTATACTAAGAGTATCCGTACTACGAGTAGGTACTAATAAAAGCCCGGAGTTTCACGCGTGTTCTTTTCGCAACAACACGTGCGAAACACAACATTTTTATTTAATTAAACCGTACAATTATAGTGTCCTAAAAGAAATTATACCACTTGAAATTGGCTTAATGAGTAACCTGCGAAGCCGTTAACTTTTTTATTTTAATCAGCCTTTTCTGTCCCACGTGTCTGAGCAAAAACCTCCCCCAAATTTAGCCACTAGTTTAAATTTAACAATAACAAAAAGCAAGGCGGAGATAGCGCGACGACCTTGAACATTTTTGCTTGGGTGGTCTGAATGCGGTCCGTGATAGGGATGAGTGAAGACGTAGAAGGAAGCCTTTGCCCAGCAGTGGCAGCAGTGGGACACAATAAAGAATAAAAAACCCCCACTAGGAACCAAACCCCGCTAGGACCTTCGGATCTAAGACTAGCGGGTCTAAGTTGTCAAGTTAGTACAAAAATCGTTACGATTTACCGATAATGGATAATCTCTTTTTTCCATACATCAGATACCACACATTTCTATTTGCTGCAATCCTGATACACATCCTTTGCTTCGCTTACTCTCATAACATTCTTCATAGTACATGCTCTTGGGTTTAGGGTACTCTTGACCTGACCTTTAAAGAGAAGGTCACCGATCTGATCTAAGAGGTCTTCCCATTCCAACTATCACATTCAATCTCGCCTCGTGCACCTTCTTTCTAATAATACAACGTCAGTTGGAAAGGGGGTACTAAGCCGAATGGAGGGTAAAGTATACATGATAGGAAATAACTTATGTCTAAGAACTTTTCCTAAAAAATTGATAATTTTTGATTAACAGCTGGTTTAAGATTTCATAAGAAATGATGCTGTGGTTGCCCTGGCGGTCAGCTGCATTGAGAGAAAGACAGATTTGAGTTCATTGAGTTCATTGCCGGGGTTAACAATTGGCGTTAGCCCCACCCCTAGTCAGGGTTGTACATTTTTTAAATATCAATATGCATAAATAATGAATGGTTTTCGCAAAGTTTATATTTGCAATATAACAGTTGAATATAGCACTTTCAGTTGTCCACGGCTTAGTACCCCCTTTCCGACTAACGTTGTATATATATACCATACATACAGGTAAATAAAAAGGCAGAGACAAGAGCTTTTCATTTTGCTACCATCCTGCGAGCCTAGCAACAACACGAGACAACGCGCAACACGAGATATGTCGCGGACGATATTCTCTCTTCCTTCGATGGCGGGAACGACAAACTATCTCGGTTACAGTTGTCGAAACTCGATTAAACTATGTTGCATGTTAGGGTTTGTAGACAAAAATACCACAGACAAGCAAAAATTACTATTATGTCTATTTTTGACATATCTTGTATAGACATAACACGAGAAAACGGGTCGAGAAAATTTTCTCGTGTGGCGCATGCCAGGCCCCGCAGGACTTCTTCCAGGCATGCCTCCATCCAATAAAAACTGTACAAAATAATAATGTTAGGAACATTTCAAATCTAACGGTGAAACAATGCGTGTCTTAAAATGAAACCGTGACCCCATTGTCGTTCTACATCCAGGCTACTCAGTCAAGGACGCCGGCTGACGAACTGAACGAAACAAATTAACAAACTAATAATAAATAAATGATATTTGGCAGCAGTCATTGGACCGGCACACCGGACAACATGCCATCAATCATTAAAAGAGACAGTTTCGTATGAGCAGGTTGAATAGTACTACGACCGATCATTGATAATTTCGAGTTTTAACCTTTTCAAGAAATATAATAAAGATTGAAAATGAATTAATTTATGTACTTATTTTAATTTATATATTTGCTTGTTAGAAGCTTTACAGTCATGTATCAACTATTGAATAGCACTTTGAGTTAACCAATGCTATTTACACATCTTCACAGATAACTACTACAATATACACAATGTGATAGGGATGGTACTTCTAACCTGTTAAGGCTAAGTACTACATCTAAATTCATCGACAAAAAAAAGTAATATGGACTTAAAAAAAAGTGATTTTAAATCACAAAATAATTAAGTACTTAATGATTTTTTTTCTCACCAATATTATCTCAAACATACGAAACAAAGTAATTTATTAGTTAGCCAGTGTTATTAGCTACCGTTTGCCATTTTTTTCATGTTTCTCCGACGTATGAAACCTTTGATATCGATAAAGTAAAAATGGTCATAAATTATAGGGGGAGGGGGTAGGACCCCCCATATAATATTTTTTTTCGATGAATTTAGATGTAGTACTTAGCCTTAACGGGTTAGAATTACCACTCCTATCACATTGTATATCGACTACCTACTCGTTAAATATGGACTACCTATACTTTGGTTAGTCAATCGGTTCTGGGAGCGATTACGTTAAATAATCTCAACTAAACCACAACTGAACCTCAGCCGTTCTGCCGACTTCGTATAGCGGCATCGCTTGTGTCAAACACGATAGTACTATAAAAGTAGGTCTAACGGCCGCAGTACTGATCGGTCGTAGTACTATTCAACCTGCTCATACGAAACTGTCTCTTTTAATGATTGATGGCATGTTGTCCGGATGTGCAGGTCCAATGACTGTTGCCAAATATCATTTATTTATTATTATTGTTTCGTTCAGTTCGTCAGTCGGCGTCCTTGACTGAGTAACCTGGATGTAGAACGACAACGGGGTCACAGTTTCAATTTTAGACACGCGTTGTTTCACCGTTGGATTCAAAATGTTCCTAACATTATTTTTTTTACAATTTTATTGGATGGATTCATGTCTGAAAGAAGTCCAGGATGGTAGCAAATGAAAAGCTCTTGTCTCTGTCTTTTTATTTCCCTGTATGTATAGTATATATACAATTGATAGGGGTGGTACTTCTAACCCGTTAAGAGGAAACACAACGTCGACGTGGCATGCAAATTTCTCATACAAAACACAGAAAAACGACGTTTCGTAGTCCCCTGTTTCCTCTTTCAGAACTGGACCCATTTTTATTACTTTTTCAGCATCGCTGAAAGAAAGAGATTTTCTATGTCTGTATGTTTGATTTTTTTGCATTAAGTCATTCATTTACTAACCAGGAGCCTTCAAAATTTAGCGAAATCACTCCGTTTTAATCACTTAGTTTCGTATGTTTGGGATTATTTTGGTGAACAAAAATCATTACTTAATTATCTTGTGATTTAAAATCACTTTTTTATGTTTTTACCGATTATTCAAAACTAAGTTAGACCTCCCATATTATTTTTTTTGTCGATGAATTTAGATGTAGTTAGCCTTAACAGGTTAGAAGTACCACCTCTATCACATTGTATATTATTACAAAGAAGCTGCACGAGGCGAGAGTAAATGAGATAGTTGGAAGGGGAAGGCCTCGATGAACGTATTTAGATCAGATCGCGGTGACCTTCTCGTTAAAGGTCAGGTTAACAGTACCCTAAACCGACGAGTAAGAGTAAGTGAAGCAAAGAATGTGGGTCAGGATCGTAGCAAGTGAAAATCAGTGGTCTCTGCCGACCTCTCAGAGAAACGTGAGTGATGTACTAGCGGCCGCTGGCGGTTCCACCCTCGTGGTTCCCGTTCCCGTGGGAATATCGGGATAAAAAAGTATACTATGTATTAATTCAGGTTATAAACTATTTGTATGCCAAATTTCATCCAAATCCATTCAGTAGTTTTTACGTGAAAGAGTAACAAATATCCATCCGCACTTACAAACTTGCGCTTTTATAATATTAGTAGGATGGAAAAAAGATTCTCCATTATCGGTATATCGTAACGATTTTTGTACTAACTTGACAACTTAGACCCGATAGTCTTAGACCCAAGGTCCTAGCGGGGTTTGTTTCCTAGTGAGAGGTTTTTTTAGCCTATATTGACTGGACCTAGACCTACTTTTACAGCGCTATCGCGTTTAACACACGCGATAGCGCTATACGAAGTCGGCAGAACGGCTGCGGTTCAGTTTTGGTTTGGTTGAGATTATTTAGCATGATCATGGTCAGTCGGTTCTGTCAGGCATCTATAAGGTCCCGGGTTCGATTCCCGGTCGGGTCAATTAAGAAATAATTGTTTTTTTTTAATAGAATCGTCCTTGGTGTTTTCTATATATAAGTATGTATTTAGTTATATTTATCCGATAACTAGTTAACCATTAAAACAAGTATTAAAAGAAGCTCAACTTTGGTTAGATACCTAATCGGTGTGAGCGTAGAAAAATATTTACCATATCATATTAAAGAAAGCAAGCAAGCTTAAGAGGCAGTTGGCCGGCCATATCAGTCGCAGAACCAATGACTAGTTGGTAGTGGAAACCGCGTATTAGCAAGGGTAGCGTAGGACGCACTCAGATCAGACTAGTTGGTGTGACGATCTTCACTAAGTGTCTGACAAAAGCTTGAAAAGAGTAGCTACGGATCGTGCTCAGTAGAAAGGCCCATGTTCAGCAGTAAACAAGTATAGGCCGATGATGCTGATCATTAAAAGATTCACAGATCTCGTGCTCTACACGACTTGAAAGGGCATTGAAAATGAACCTAGCTATTATAGATTATAACTGAAAAAATTATTATTTTTTATTTTCAAAAAAAATTATCGACTTTTCCAAAATTGGTTTATACTATCCTAAAGCCCTTAATTTTCCACGTCTATTAAGTCCTAATAGATCTTCGTATAAAACATTGATTTTTTTGATTTTTATTAGCTTCAAAAGAAATAATCAACTTTTCCAAAATTAGTTTATACTACTTATCCTAAAGCCCTTATTTTTCCGCGTCTATTAGGTCCTAATAGATCTTCGTATCTCAAAGCTGCGAAGTTCAACAGGGCTATGACGCCCGAGTAATACCGCACGGCGACGCTCCAAGCGCCGCTAAGGGGGAGCATACCGCCACCCTTATCACTCCCACAAAAAAAGTATAAGACATAAAATATTTTCCGTCTCAATATCTCTAGGCGTCTCTCTGTTTTTCGATTTCCGACCTCGTTCACGAGATATCGAAGATATTTCGAGGGAAGGTGTTAAAAAACCAAGGTTTTTTTGTTTTTTTTTTTAAATTTTCGAAAAAAAAATTCGACTTTTACAGAAAATTTTTTCACCATCTGAAAGCCATTCAAATACTGCGTCTTTTGAGCCCTCATAACGTCCTCATGGCCCTAAACCACTATATACCACGGGGCAAACACACTTTCAGCGAAAATGGGGCCCTACCGGAGCGATCGAAAAAACGATTTCAATGTTAAAAGTATAATTGTAACGATATAGCCGCGGCTCTATCTGGTTAAATCAATATTATCTTCCGACCTGAGACAATGATTTCTTCTGGCCTCCCAACCTCAACCCAACATTAGTTGATTCCGTTCACACAATGTTCAATTTTCCGTTTTAGTAAAATGCTATTTGTTTTTCGCAATAAAAATTTATGTGTATTGTTTTGGTTTCAGGTGGCATAGGTATCGCTTTACCAATGTTAGAGCAAATCATCAACATAGTCGGTGCTCTCTTTTACTCTATACTGGGTCTCATCATTCCGGGCATTGTCGAGACAATATTCCGGTGGCAGAACCTCGGAAGATTCAACTGGATCCTCTGGAAAAACGTTATCATTGTTGTTTTTGGTTTATGTTGCTTAGTATCTGGCTGCACTGTGACCATATCAGACATTCATAGAATATTGAATCAGAAAACTGAATGATGTATATACCTATTTCTAAATGATTAACTCTTATTATAACACATAATATTAAATACTTATGGAAAGCAAATAATGAGTTACATATTATGTGCATTAGGCGTCGATGACTTCCGACTACAAATAATTATGGAAAAGAATATTCACCTTAAATATACATATTTTATATGACCGAATAAATAGATTTCTATTACAAGAAACTTTCATTTGTCTTGGTTTTTAAGATTTAATTGTTTGTACATACTCTAACTTGACACAATACTCATAAATAGTTAGTTACCTACTAGAAAACATTTCGTTTGTTCGCATTTCAACGATTCGTAAAATAAATATTACTTACCAGATTACCTTACCTACTACAATGTTTCATTGGCTAACGTTTCTCACTCATTTTATTCAATGTAGCTTCCGGCACCGTAGATAATTGAGCCAAATGCGCACTCTCGATGTAAATTCATGAATCACATGGAAAGTATATTAAATTAAATCAGTGATAAGTACGAGTAGGTAATATTTGTCGAAAACG
Source organism: Scoparia ambigualis (assembly GCA_963921215.1). Classification (NCBI taxonomy): domain Eukaryota; kingdom Metazoa; phylum Arthropoda; class Insecta; order Lepidoptera; family Crambidae; genus Scoparia; species Scoparia ambigualis. Next base: position 24,897,467 of record OY992510.1, on the reverse strand, counting down.
TTTTATTCGGACGGTGAAAACCGATACCATTTTAAATACATAGGAATACAGATACATTTGTATTACAAATAAATTAAACAAATTATATAGGTAGGTAAATTAGAAGAAACTTACTTATTAGTGAAAATCGATACCTTTTTAAATACATAGAAATACGGATACATTTGTAATACTTACAAATAAATTAAACGAATTGAAAAGGTAAGTTAGAAAAAACTTACAAAGAGGTGAATAATTACTTTAAAATCTATACTGATACGAAAAGGTAAAAAAAATCTTTACTTGGTCCGGGGGTTTTCTCTGGAACTTAATTGATAAAAAAATTCACGGCATTTTTCCTGAGGCCTCCCATACAAAACTGTCCGATCAGCTGACGACAAATAGTATGGGAGATCGAAATTTTTTTGTCATTTTTGCACATAGGTTTCTTGGGGAAACTTGTTTAGTTTCATGGGTCGAACTCACCCTTAATTGGTTTTGTATAAAAAAATATAGTTGTATAGTTAAGTATATATTAGATTATTAAATAATTTAAAGTATCTATTCACTCACATGTCTATCACTAGTCTGACATTTATTTATAAATACAGCAATAACAAAACAACATCATAACTTAATAATAATTAAAAAAAACTTAACTACTTAAATAGATTATTTGTATGCTCGACTGAATAATGTCAATGTTGGATCAGAGCCACCTTCACTTCGTGTAAGAATGTCCAGCAGAAATGTTTACAAAAGTTAGGAACCTATTTTAATTAAGCTCATGGCAAAGCAGTTAATGCGTTCGGTTTGCGATGGTGCATCACGGGCACGGGTGAACGAAACGCGGAGTTGACATAATTTGTACGCAGCTTAATACAAAATTTTTACTCTAGTAGGCAAAACAACAGAAAAACCACTACAGAAATATTTAAAAAGGCGCTAAGAGGGGTTTTTTTGCTCATCGGTGAGAAATAATATGCCGCTATTATAAAGTTCATTCAGCCAAATTTATTTTAAACAAGCCCTCTTTATTTTAGCTAACCTATACGCTCTTTTAAAAAAAGATGGGGGTATTAGACCGATAGCTGTGGGAAACACCATTCGACGAGTTGTTTCTAAGATTTGCTGCAAGCACATCCTTCCCTACCTTTCATCTAAATTCCAACCTCACCAATTAGGTTTCGGCTCCAAAGGAGGGTGTGAGGCTGCAGTACACGCCACCCGCACGTTTGTAACACATGGAGGTGGAGAGGTGTTGCTGAAGGTGGACATTAAGAACGCGTTCAACTCAGTCGACCGCGGTGCTCTCCTGTCGCAAATCAAAAAAGAAATTCCAGGTATTTACCACTATCTTTGGCAATGCTATAGCACACCTTCAAATCTTTTGTACAAAAATCACCTTTTAAGCTCCGCCGTGGGCTGCCGACAGCCCTCTCAGCCCTGCAATTTTCAGTTTAGCCATCCATCCGACCATTGCATCTTTAAATTCAAAATTCAATGTCTGGTATCTCGACGACGGAACAATCGGGGGCGATATGAAGTCTGTGCTTGGTGACCTGCGCACACTTATAAATGATTTCGCGTCTATAGGCCTCGTTCTAAATTACTCAAAATGTGAAATTTTTATTCCAAATTCTCTTTCTTTCAAACGCAGACGTGAAATAACATCAAATATCGCTGCACTGGCGCCTGGCATTAAAGTTTTGAACGAAGGGTCCTTACGCCTTTTGGGAGCTCCGATCCTAGACGATTCTATCCCAAATTTTGTCGATGAACAGTTATCAAAATTTAATCAGTGTTCCGATCGTCTTTTCGAAATGAATGCTCACATGGCCCTTTTCGTTATTCGGTTTTGCCTTTTTGTGCCTAAATTCACTTACGTGCTCCGGTGTTCACAACTTTGGAAATACGATTCATTACTAAAAACTTTGGACAAAGTGATTCAAAACGTTTTAATCAAAATTCTAAATTGCCCCTTAACCGACCGGTCCTGGGATCAGGCTTCGCTCCCGATTCGTTTCGGCGGCCTAGGTATCCGCATAATTTCGGATGTGTCTTTACCAGCGTTCCTGTCTTCTGCTCACAGTACGCACTACCTCTACAGTAGTATTGTTAGCCCTTCGTTGGGTTTCGTAGAGGTGTCGTACTTGGCTGAGGCCAGGAGCGCCTGGTCTTTGACATGTCCGAACAGTCTACCCGAGGCACCTCACTCTCAGCGACAGTGGGACGAGTTGCTATGCCAAAAACATCAAGACCACCGCTGCTTGCTTCGAGCAAAAACGAAGCCGATCGCGCTCGCCTTCTTGCTGTAGCTGAGAAGGAGTCAGGATGTTGGCTGCAAGCATTACCATCTTCAAACATCGATACTCTCTTGAGTAACCAGTTGTTGACCTTTATTGTTGGCCTGCGTTTAGGCACCCGAGTCAACCAACCGCACCGCTGCTGCTGCGGCCAGCCTGTTGATGAGCTGGGTCATCATGGGCTGGCCTGCTCCCGAAGTGCCGGTCGTCTGTCGCGCCACGCCTCGCTAAACGACATCATCCGTCGGGCCCTGGCCTCTGCAAACGTACCGGCAATTTTAGAGCCAAACGGCGTATTACGGAGCAATGGCAAAAGACCGGACGGAATGTCCCTTATCCCTTGGACGCTGGGGAGGTCGATAGTGTGGGACGCGACCTGTGTAGACACACTGGCTCCCTCCCACATCCGTGCAACCTCCTGCGAGGCGGGCGCGGCAGCAGCCGCAGCCGAAAGCCTCAAGCGGCGCAAATACGAAGCACTTGGTGAGAGCTATGTATTTGTGCCGTTTGGGGTTGAGACGCTGGGGCCGTGGGGGCCAGAAGCTCGGCGTTTCGTCAAAGATCTGTCGAAGCGTCTTTTCGAGGTCTCCGGCGACCGAAAGGCTGGCAGTTACTTTGCCCAACGTATCAGTTTAGCTATACAAAAGGGCAACGCTGCCAGCCTCTTGGGGACTTTGCCGCGCGGCAGCGGGACCCTTAAAGATATTTTTTATTTATAAGATATTTTTAGGTTTTTAGTTTTTAAGTTATTCAGTTTTAGTTTTTAATACTTTATTAATATTGTTTCTCGTTTGTGTAAATAATTAACTAACCCTTGGATAAGACTGTTGGTTGCCGTTTTTACAAACATTTTTATGAGAATTGTCTGAAACATCAATGTTATAAAGTTATTGAAGCATTACTGAGTTATAGTAGCCAGTTCGTTTTGTAAGTACGGGTGATGTGCGCTTCCATCATCTGCTTTACCATCACCTAGAATCAGGTGATGACTTAACTGACATTAAAACTTAATTGACGTCTCTGAGTACGGCAGTAAGTGCTTACCCGTTTAAGATTTAAACAAATAAATAACAGTAAGTAATTTAAAAAAAACATCGAACCATTAGCCTTTAATTCCGCCTATAATTTGATGTTATCCTTGACACGGACAACATTACATGGGGAGGTTGGCCATATCCCACCACGCTGGCCCAATGCGGGTAGGTGGGTTTCAACGACTGACATCTTTCGACGACAACCGGGACCAAAGGCTTTACTTGCATTCTGAAGCATGGAAACACAAACGGAAAAACAATTATGAATAATAATTATTATTATTTATTAAGTTTGTTGCAAAACGCCAAGCTTTTCGTTACCGCTCTTGCAGCGGTCAAAGTTAATAAATAATCACGTGGGGATGTCCGGCGCCTATTTATAAGACGCCGCAGTCGCGTGCGTGCCAAATACTTGTATTCTTCCACTGTTGTCGTGTCGGCGAATGCGAATCGCACGCAGACGCAGTAACAGTTGTTTACGCCGTTGTGCTCGCCTTGTAACAGAAAATGCGTTGGTTTCGGCTAGGCCATTCTTCATGTGACCGCTTCCTCATTTATAAAACTTACCCTTTTTTGCGAGCCGTGTGTTATAGCGTATAGAACAGTTCATTCCATGGTACAGCGGCTTACTAAAAATTTGCTATTGGCCACTGTTGGGTACATGCCTCCCACGTGGAAAATAGCACGACCGTGAGGGTTATGGGTACCCACCCACGCTGGCCCATTACGGGTTGGTGGGTTTTAACGACTGTCATCTTACGCAACCACCAGGACCAACGGCATAACGTGCCTTTCGAAGCACGGAGGAGCTGAAGATGTTTTTAATTTAGTCACCCATCCAGCAACCCCGCATTGCGAAAGTTACTTAGTGGACATCATTATGTTTTAGTGGACAAGATCGCAAGCCGAACGCGCTAGCCGCTGCGCCATCGAGCTCCTCAGTTTATATATAAAAGTGAAATGTAAGCAGCGCTAATTTAATTGCTAAAGTAGGTACCTACGTGACATTTACAATTTTCATTTAATTGTGTGGACCGGACCTCATTATCGGCTCAGTGTCGCTAAAAAGAGCCATTGAGTATATAATAGTTACAGTCTAATTTTATCACTGTTTCTATTTAATCTTTAAGCACAGTAAATGTAAATAGACGACATTGTTGTGGAATGCGGAATCCTAATTCCTAATGGCAATGACTGCTACATCTCACCAGGGTTTTGAAGAAAGGCTTCTGAACAGAAGAGAGACCACAAGTTTTATTTGCATTATTTTATTATTATTACCAATAGTTATTGAAAATGAAAATAAAAAAGGTTATAATCAGTATATTTTAAATACCTAATTTTAATAAAAAGAAGGTAAGTATTGAATCATAAAATGGCTGGGATCTTATGATATCCGTGTTAGAAGACCCCGCTTTATCCTAAAATTACTAAACACTCATTATTACAGTAAGTATGCAGTAAATATTGTATAAAAATATTGTTACTTTCAACCATAAAAAATATTAAGTAATGTGAACAGCCTATGACCACCCTGTAGGTTTCTAAATATTGGATAAAGAGTTATTGGAATCTGACGAGTAGTTTTGAAGATTATCTATAACATCCAATCTTACAAACTTTACTTATTCATTATACTACTAGAGGCCCGCGACTCGTCCGCGTGAACAACCCTTACTCCCGTAAAACATTTCCAAAAAATATATTTTAAACCTTGTCCTGACAAATCCAAACACAACAGAAAATAATTGACCAAATTGGTGCAGCCGCTCTGAAGTGATGCGCGAACGATTCGTTTGCAATTGAATTTCATTTATATATAGATTGTAGTAAGTAGGTAGTAGTGTGAATGACAAAAATGATTAATGAGAAACAAATACGTGTGAATCTTTCGAAAAGGTGTTCATTTGTTTATACCTACTCCAAGCGATGTAGAGACGTCAAGCATAATTTAGTTCACCACACCAAAGTGCTGACGACAATTGGATGACGAAATTGTGAACTAAAATTATTTCACATCATTATGTTTTGGTGGATTTTGGCGCTCTTATACTGTCCAAGTTGGCGTAGGAAGGTAGGAAGCCATAAAATAATAACACAACATAGTGAAAATGTACCAGTAAACTATAGAATAATAAAGTACTGTAAATTTATAACTGTAAAGGGTAGCCGCTGGATGCAAAAAGCTTTGTCGAGCAGTAGACGTAATTCGGCTGATGATTATGTTAATGTAAAAAAGGTTTATTCACCATCTTACAACTGCAGATTAGCTATTTTGATAATTGCCTAAAGTCGCCATTAGATGCAATACTTAATCAAAAAAGCTGTAGCAGCTTTTATAATTATTGCTAAATGGCCAAGTAGTTGTTACACAGACAAAAATTACAATTTACGTCTCAAAAATATTCAGAGGTGATTCTTTATTGCACTAAATAGCGTTTTTTTATTTATAAAATAAGGAAAAACTCAATGGGGCAGCACTGTCGCGTCTGCATGCCCTATAACGACATCGAGAATTTGTTTTGCTTAATTGAAACTCACCTCGTTTGTCACCAGGGGCCTTATCATCTACTAACTTACTTTACTTATTCTTAGAGCAGCATTACTTTATACTTACTATGCAAATTCTCATACGAATTTTGCACAATAGGATTAAACGGTGTGACTTGAGGCACTGTTTCAATGCCATACAAAATTCTTGTTTTTGAACGCCTTGGCGAATCTAGTAAGACACGCTTGTGTGATACCGTCCCATGTTTTTACTAAAGAAATCTTTTGCACGTCGAAGTCACCGATCCGACAACCAACCATTTTTAAGATAGTCCAAATTATCAACTGCCGTAAAGCCATACATAATAGTAATTCAATTGGTTAGTAGGTTTTCCCACATACGAGAGGTTAACATTTGCGATCGTTGAAAAACGCATGCAAATGACGCCAAATCCACCAAAAAGATTAAACGATACGAAACTATGCTCAATAAGTAACAAATCTGGCATGTCCCCTACATTTGCACATCATTGCGGTAGTAGCGATCTTATAAAGTACTTAGTAATTACATAGCTTTCATCAATATTCAAAAGCTGTAACCTATTAATTCCGCAACAGGTTTCTATTGGCATTTAACCTACTGGTGATTCGCGCTACAGTCATTTAGGTATTTCATACATTAGATGATCATTGACTGTTAAGACGCGCGCCGAGAAACATGTCGTCCGTGACCAAAATAAAGTTTAATAAAAAGTAAACAAACATTCTGTTAAGCTGGTTTGAATGTGTGTTGCTTTTTCAACTATTGTTTATTCGTTTATAACACCAAAACTGTGATAATGACGGACAGCTTCACCATGAAGGAATTTAGTTCCACGTGAGTACTTTAACCTTAACAGCATTTGTAAAAGCTTTTGTGATGTGATGCATTTTAGCAGTTTTTTTTTAAATCAGAACTTTAATAGTTAGGTAGAATAATTGATCCAACATACTAATAATATGTTTCCAATAGTATGGTAGTATTCAAGAAACAGATAGTTTAATGTCCAATAATGTGTAAAGCCGTAAAAATAATGTTATTAAAATAGAAAAATATATTGTCAAAAGTAGTAATTAGTTTAACCTATCTAATGGAAAACACGTTTAACGATAACATTGATTGTATTGTATTATAGACCTGTCTGCTAAACTGGAGTTCACGTTAGTAATTTGGAAAATAAAACATGTTGTTAGTTATATTCTTAATGTCACTAATACCACAGTATAAAGAGTTATATACATTTTTTATTTTAGGCGATACAACCGCCAAATTGTGTATTTTTTTTGTTTTTAACTATTTCTTTTACTTTATTTAAGTATTGTAATAATCTGTATGTATATTGTCTATACCACCTATTAAAACATTTCGCGTCATTCCGCGTCTATTGTATAAAATTGAACTTCTATAAATTGACTGAGGCCGTTTGTCAGAGATTAAGTGTTTATTGCTACATACTTGATGTATGTAGTAATATAATGCCAAAATAAACGCAAATGAATTGAGTCGCTAGAAACCATCTGAAAATACAGTTTTATTAGATGTAAGTAATTCTGAAACTGCCAAATACAAAACATGTAATTTTATTCACAAAACAGATGTAGTGAATAACTCTTTTAAGTCACAATTTCGCTTTATTTAAGAAATAAAATAAATCTGTTTCTTAGACCCTTCTTAGATACACCTGTTAAATTATTTAATGAACTATTAGGGTGTTATCAAAATCAAATCAAATCATCAGACTTTAAACGTCCACTGCTGGGCACAGGCCGTCCCACATGAGGAGGTTGGGCCATAATCCACCACGGTGGCCCAATGCGGGTTGGTGGGTTTTAACAACTGTCATCTTTCGACGACAACCGGAACCAACGTCTTTACGTGCTTTTCGAAGCATGGAGGAAGTTATGGTGTTAAGTTTTGCACAATTCAATGTAAAATGTAATTAAAACAGTATAAATTCAGTCCTAAGTTATCATCAAATCACTTATCCATAAATACTGATAAACAAATAATAGATACTTAACACATAAAATAATAGAAAAGAAATGAATACAAATAAAGCAAATTCACAAAAACGCACTTCTGTAAGTACTTTAAACCTATACTTGTCCGGATTGCGAAAAGTTGTAGGATGGTGTTCATGGTCCTGAGGCATTCTAGTATAGACTAGTATCATAAAAAGATCATATTGTATAAAATAAAGTTTTCAAAATAATAGATTCAACGTTTTTCAAGAGAAATGTGGCCGTCGCGATTTTGCAACACTCGCCGAGATCATCGGCACGATGACTGAAACGAAGTCACGGGCGACTGCTAGTCAAAATAAAGAAACTATTAATAGAGCCCTACATATCAAATGCAGCGAAACTATTCGCAGGTCGCGTAGGCGCATTAACACGTCATATAGTAGCGCTAAAGTTTACGCAATACGACATACTTCTTGCACTTTCCTGTAAATTGTTGAACGTTGCGAATGCTATGAGACCTGTCCAGACTTCGGCTACCTACACTGACCGTCTTTATTTTCGTAAAGTCATAAAAATAACCCTAAACTATTCGCTGTGTACCAAGACGACTCTTAAAAAGTTTTCGCTAGCGTAAATTCCTGCGCGATTACTGTTTGCTGGTCGTATGAAGCAATGATGGATTGACCGTTAAAATCTGCCAAGTTGTAGTTTCTGAATCGACATAAATTAAATAAAAACCAGAGATAACAATAAAAAGACCAATGTCTTGCTTTTACATTAGTGTGGTGGCTTTTTATTCGTAGTTAGGACTGAAGTAGTTACTAATAGAAACTTCATATAAAAATACTTGAATTGAGTTTATTTTTGTCTTTTGAAGATCAATAACAAAAATTAAAGAGATAAAAAAGATAGTAGAGGAATGTGTTCACTAGTATCTTTACTCGACGTAACTTTTAGGTAAGTACCTCAATTATATTGAAATAAAAACTTTGTTAAATCGTTTGGTCTATAACTCACGACTGGCCGACAACATAACGTAGAGGACATAATTTTTACGAGAGAACCGGTTCATTGAACTGAGCACGTTACTACATTCTAATGGGGATAGATGCTTATTTTACATTGGCGTATTTTTTTGCAAAATTTTTTTGCTACCATTTTTGGACATAATACTATGGCCAAAGTAAATGTAGAATGTATGTTATTAAATTGTTCATATTATTCTTTGTGCCAATACTTAATATGTGAGAAACACACCTTATTTGGTGGTACCACCGTAGTAAGTAAAAATAAGAGTGAAACTAAATATTTGCACAAATATTTGTTTGTGAATAATTTAGTTACAAACATTCTTTAACGTAGGTATTTCGCTCTCGTATAGTTTTTGCATATATTAATTTGATTTTTGTAAAATATTCTTTTAAGTAATTAGGTACCACAAGTTTTTTTAAAGTGTTAGTTATTGACTGGTACTTTAACATATGATTGTGCGCATGACAAGAAAGAACCTATCCTGTAGAAACCTTTTAAAAATATTAAACATCCCTTCGTCGTACCTTTGAATTTTTAGGGAGCTCTCCTTGATACCAACCCGACTATTGGAATTGTTGGCGTCGATATTTCGAGCGACGTTCAGTTTCGGGGTCATTTGGAATGTAAAGATAAATTAGTTTCGAAAAAGCTGGGTGTGCTTAATAGAGCGAATCAGCATTTCGCGCCGGCCGGTGGGTCTGACTGTGCTTTTTACATTAGGAAGCGGTGGCTTCCTACTGTAAAAAGCAAAGTCAGGCCGTATATGGAATACTGCTCCCATCTTTAGGCTGGAGCACCCCAGTACTAATTCCTTCCATTTGACCGCATTCAACGTAGAGCTGCTCGAATTGTCGACGACGTGGCTATTTCAGGTCGGCTCGATCCACTAGCTCTCCGGAGAGATTTTGCGTCTCTCTGTACCGCAATACTTATCATGGGGAGTGTTCTAAGGAATTGTTCGACTTGATCCCTGCCGCTGATTTTCTTCACCGCAGTACACGCAATTGACTGTCATTCGGTCCACATCAACTTGGTGGATGGCGGTCTACTACTGTGCGTTTTTTACGAAATTTGTTGCCTCGAACTACGGTGTTGTGGAACTAGCTCTCGGCGGCTGTATTTCCGGACCGTTAAGATTTTGGAATCCGTCTGCGATTCCTCTGGGTATGGGTGTCCATGGGCGGCGGTGATTACTGTCCATCAGGATCAGCTTTGTCCAGTGTTTCTCATTGGACATTGGTGTTGACATCTCCGGTACTAGTCTGAAGAACTAGTAGAGGCGGCCCCCTAGATGCCGTAGCCTCCGGTCCAGCCAGCCGCGTAGGACGTGGGAACTGGCTAGGCGCCCGGACGGGTTCCGAGAAGTGAGTGTGCTTATTACTCCGCGACCAAGGTGGACAGTTGGGAGTCCTAACGCAGATGGTCTCCTGCGCGAGTGTTTTACTGGCGCAGAGACGTCTGGCACTTCTTGCATAACCTAACGGTTGGTTTCGAGGTGCCAGTACAAATAAAACTTAGTGAATAAGGAGAGGGGATGTCCATCAGGTGACCCGCCTGCTCGTTTGCCTCCGTCTTGTATAAAAAAAATATTACGAAGCGGTTGCATTAATGTGCGTATACCCGGCAGAACTCTTCGTCTGATTCGATTAACAACTTACTTTCTAAATTTTCAGTTAAATCGTATTTTGTACCTTATCTTAGTAGGTACCTAAAACGTATAAATAAAATAATAGCACCTAAGGGTTATACAAAAATATTAAATTATTAGCGGCCGCTCGTGGTTTCACCCGGATGGTTCCCGTTCCCGAGGAAATATCGGGATAAAAAGTATCCTATGTGTTAATCCAGGATATAAACTATATGTATGCTGAATTTCATCCAAATCCATTTGGTAGTTATTCGTGAAAGAGTAACAAACATCCATCCATACTTACAAACTTTTGCGTTTATAATAGTAGGAAGTAGGATTTTCCAGCAGGACACTCCGCTGTTTGAAGGTTTTCACTCCTTCAAACGTTGGAGAAACTTGATATCGTAGATCGAGAGCGGCTTCTTCCAAACTTTGGAATCGTGTAGGACAGGAAACGACCGCGGGGTTTTTTACGGAAAATCTAAAAACATTTCGTTGGGAAAACTGCTCCTTTTGAGTTATAATGAGTTTAAGTATGGATCGAAGTTTTGTCCGAGTTCATTTCGTAAGTTCAGCACGTGTTGTGTCTGTGAGATGCGTAAACCGCGAATCCATTTATTAAGATATAAGTATTACAGTTTTTTTTTCTAGTAACCATTTTATCCTGCATTGTGAATGCAAAAATTTAAATAATAAAGATATTTCTTTTATGAATGTTCTCTTGTAGTTGCTAACCACAAACGGAAATTTTTTTTAATTTACCGTATCTACCGTTCAGGTACATATTAAAAAAGTACCATCATTAAATTTTTCGAGAGATTAGGTACCTACTTTTAGTATAAACAAAATATTCAACATTAGGAAATTAATTAATAAAGCTTTAACTCAAATCTTAAGTACCTACTCCAGACATTTCTTTACATTAAACTTAGTATAATCTTTCTCAAATATACGACATTTAAAAACGCGATAAATAGTTAGTAGTTTGTGTTTGTGCTAGGATCTAGATAGACAAAGGCTCGCATTTACTAAACCATGAAGGCATCATAAAGCAATAAATGTTACAGATGTGCTTATCACGCTACTTCAAACATATCTATTAACAGGAATGTAATATTTACCTGCAAACACCAAACTTAAATGTAAAATGATTTATCTGCGTATACTATAATAAAAAAGGTAACGAGACTCCGACAGAGGGTCGCCAAATTCTAGCAAATCACCAGGATGAAGGATCCACAAAGACCTAGTCTAATCTTTTTGATGCGGCCTTTGCATCGTAATCATCTGGTTACGATGCAAAGGCCGTATGCAGCCAACAGAATGCTATTATAATATTGAACTGTTAGTCTTAGGAAGCACATCATCGTAATAAAGCAAAACTTTAAAATATAAAAATAAACATTATGTTTTCAATTTGAAGGATTTTTACGTAGACAAAGTAGATTTTATTCAATATAAATACTCATAAACGCAATACACCGATTAAGGAAAACATCAACAACACAAACAACAGTCATTGTATGAGTATATCATACGTGGAAATCTAACCAAGTAAAGCGTTAGTTACCCATGAATGTTAGAATATTTCCATAAGTTCAATGTCGACTGCATAATGTAGAATATACATTGTTTGGATTAGGATGTTTATTTTTCCAGAGCCATCATAACGGAAAATGGAGTTTATCCATCTACCATATCGATAAACACAATCAACACCAAATGTAAAGAGGACGAAGTGGAGAAAGCGTACGATCCATTCGAGAACAGAAAATTGGAACACCCCAATTCGTAAGTACCTAATTACCTTAATTTACCATGTTTAGGTGTCGTATTTCGCTTGTCGAAGCACGAAAGCGTTCGAGATAAGTATTTTAAATTTGTTCAGTTATGAAACTTGCAAGAGATCTGAAAAGCCACTACCACCTTTAAAATAGATTAAGTACATCAATGACACTTTTTGACTTGCCTTACAGGGATGTTCGTTCGTTTGCAAACCTTCTCAAATCGTCACTGGGATCTGGGATACTCGCCATGCCAGCTGCCTTCAAGAACGCAGGGACGTTAGTCGGCATTTTCGGTACAATCATCTTGGGCTACATTTGTACGCATTGCGTATATTTACTGGTACTAAAACAATTTCGTTTAAGACTAAAAACTACCACAATATACTGTTAGACAAAAGGCTTTCGAATTAAGAAAAACATACTAACTATCTTGTTATTTCAACGCTAACCTTATTATTACAGTTTGCATGTCACAACCTCATTATTAACTCAAAAAAGATACTTTTAATAACTGCTTCGCCAAATCTAGTTTGGCTTATGTGGTCGATATTACGAGATCATCGTATTTATGTAATGATATCAACAATGAGCATTTATCGTAACATCAGAGCTGTTCTTGTAGCTTTATTACAAGTTCCAAGAAAACAAGTAGGTATACTAAGACCTACGGATGCATCAGCTATGACTGAAATAGTTAAATCTGCTGCTGAAAATTGTCTACATGATAGTAATTATTACTATATTATAACCTACATGATATTTTAAAAAAAAATATGCTAAATGTATAGATAGGCAGATAAAGGTATTCTAAAATTCTAAAGATATTCTATTTTTTCACCTTAATATGAGGAAATCGGTATTAGCGCCCACTTTTAACAGCTAATTGAAATTACAAAATATCATAATTATAGTAAATCATATAATTCCAGGTCAAAACATCACAGGAGGTTTCCAGAGTGTCACGAGTGCCTTCATTGGGCTATGCCGAGACTGTGGAGGCGGTGTTCTTGACAGGGCCGATATCCCTTAGAAAACTATCGAAAGCATCCAGGTAATACTATTGCAATTTATAATGTACGTAGTTGTAAATACAAGTCAGTAATCATTTATTAAAATATTTAAAATAAAAAGTTTCATATGGTTTTACGTTCTATCAGTCCAATTTATCAGCAAATTCTTTCAATAGTTTCAAATATGTGTATTTATGTATCTTTTTTTTTGGTATACAGGGCGTCCCACGGATATGCCACATGGAGGGAATGTACCTGGAATATTGTAGATGGAACATTTTACTGAAAGAGGACATTATTTGAATTTAAAAAACAATTTAAACTGCATTCATAGATATTTAAATAATTACATGGTTGAAACGGGAATCGAACCCGTTACATGAGAAAAATAATCATTCTGTAGCTTTATCACACCGATCGAAAGGCTTCATCATAAGGATTATTTTTTGCTAAATAACATAGTGTCACAAAGAAAAGGAAGTCCATGAATTTTAACATTTTTAATACAAAATTAATAAATTTATGCATGTATTTATTCCAATGTCAGTTGTATGTCCTTACGGCAATGTCAGCTTTTCATTTTTCTGAACAAAATTTCACATCAAATGTTAAAATTCATCGTCTTCCTTTTATTTGTGACACTATGTTATTCAGCAAAAAATAATCCTTATGATGAAGCCTTTTGATCGGTGTGATAAAGCTACAGAATGATTATTTTTCTCATATAACGGGTTCGATTCCCGGTTCAACCATGTAATTATTTAAATATCTATGAATGCTGTTTAAATTGTTTTTTAAATTCAAATAATGTCTTCTTTCAGTAAAATGTTCCATCTACAATATGCAAGGTACTTTCCCTCCACGTGGCATACCCGTGGGACGCCCTGTATAGTCCCGCATACCGGTTTTTTAAACCATAGGTTGGCTAGAAGAGATCTCCCTTACAGACAACATCACCTTTGTCTTATGTATTGTGTAACGTGTGTATAAATGTTGTTTATTTGTGAATTTATTAATAAAGTCAATAAGAATCAATAAATGATTAACAAAAAGTATACCTACTTAAAATGTAGATCACTTGCACCAGACTACATAAAAATATGGAATATGTTTCGTTTCATAGATAGATCTTACCGCCTATTTTTGCTTTTCTTTACTTTATGCAGTACGGAATCAATTGTGAACTAAAGAATAACATAAGGTTTCTATATATAGGCACTTATTTAAAATAACTTCTTATGAGATGCGTCATTGCATCATGAACCGGATATTAATAAAGTTTTATTTCTGATTATTGGCATCACGAACTTGGTTACCGTTTTGAATTATTAACATACGTCCGAATTATTCCTCGTAGGTACACTACATAGGATTTTTTATGACAATGAAGTTAAAATACCTGCCTTATTGTTTTTCTTAAACAACTATCCTCTGTATTACACAAACAGTCATTTCATATTTTTTTATAAGTAGGTACTTCATAAATTGTAAAAAAAATATTTAATGGCCAAAAGGTTTTATGTACTATTACATAACAAATAAAGTTAAATCACGCGAACGTTACAGTCTCCTTGAGATTGATATAGTTAATCACAGTCGATCAAGGAACGAAATGAATCAAAAACGTCTTTGAAATTATCACGTGTCGACAGCGTGATATGTCTTTCGCAGACTACGTTCCATGCAAGAGGCAGTCTGCAATTACAACAACGTGGAACATTACATATAATAAATTTTTACATATTAGTAATTACGACTATTATCCCCGAAGGGTTATTCAGAGACTAGGAATGAGGACAGCAAAAGCAGTCCTCTACCATAGTTCACTTTTCACCGAATAGCGACTGCACATGTGCTCAGCGTGACAGGTGGTGAGCGCATCGCCGCTTATGCTTTTGGATGTATGTGCAGTCTTTAGTCCGTTAGTCACCGGTAGTATTCTTTCACCGCAACGCGACACGTGGAACATGAGATGAGATAATGTTCCGTAGAAATAAACTGTCCATGGACACCTCTAGGACCAACTGTGTCATAGTAAAATAGTCCAAAATTAATCCCTAAAACTGAACAGTGTGCCTCAAGATGTTATACGAGTACCTGAAACTAATGTTAATAAATTTTGTGGCCTGCTCAATAAGCATTTTTTAGAATTTTATTATACTTACATGGAGTTTGTTTTACAGTTTGTTAATACAAGCGCTTGGAAATCTTACAAACTAACTAATCTAACTTTTGCAGATTTAGAAATTTTATAAACAGATTGACGCAACTTTACATTTTAAAATTCCAAACAGACGTTCAAAGAATGATAAGGATTTATTTAATAAGACTTTAAACTATCGCGTTGCATTGCATTAAAACTATTTTAACGGGACCTAATACGATTAATTTTTGTAAGTAGATAATATGTACTTACTTACAAAAATTAATCGTGTTAGGCTTTATATAACTTCACTTTACGTAGGTATAAGGTACCTACACGCATAAAAAGTTAATGGCCATAAAGAATACACTGTTTTCTTATTATGTTCTGCTGCACTACTTTTAGAGATAACGTATGGATGTTGATTTGCGGATAATATGGGACGTAAAAAATCTTTTGATATTCATTGCCACAAGCACATAGTGCTGTCTGTTTTAAAGTAATTAGTATACAACTCTGTATATAGTGACGGCGATACCAGAAGAACATAAATAAGCCAACGAAATCAATTTCTTGTTACAAAAAATATGATATTCAATTATAGTGAAGCGTTGTTAAAACGACTATTTTGGAAACAAAGTTTATAGTAATTTATTACAGTTATTAATTTTTAGTAACTTTGTCTGCCTGATCTATCGATTTACGTGCGAAAAAGATGTTTAGCCAACGGGAACCTTAATCGTATTTTATTAAATCTACCTAAAATCAAAAATATGGCGACAAATAAGTAAAATATAACTTATCCCAACATCTTTGTTTCTGGAACCTGCTGTGTCAGCGCTATTATAAATTAGTTAAATAATCAACCATTCTCAGGAAGCTCGAGTGGGATTCGAACCCACGACCTTTGGATTGCGCACAGCAGAGCAGAGCAGTGGACCGGCAATCCAAAGGTCGTGGGTTCGAATCCCACTCGAGCTTCCTGAGACTGGTTGATTTTTTTTCTAGTAAACATTTTATCCAATATCATTATAGCATTGTGAATGCAAAATTTCAACAATAAAGATAGTTAAATTATACCTAGACTAACAATTATCTGACTTTACCGTTTTATTTTGCAGAATATTTATAGACTGGACGATGGCTTTTACCATTCTTGGCGCGTGCGCAGTGTATGTCATCTTACTTGTCGACTCCGTGGTGCAGGTAATTTGGACCATTGACAACTCTACCCGCGTATTTATATTAGTTAATGACTCATTTCACGTGCTCAGTATAAAGTCAAGGCTTGGAAAGCACGACAGAGCGACTAACAAATCGTATTTTTGTACGACTCGTCTAGCGTCAGACTTCATATCAGGCCTTTCCCACATGAACAGAAGCACATAGGGAGATCATCATCAGCCCATAAACGTCCCACTGCTGGGCACAGGCCTTCCACATGTATTACAACACATGTGGAAATAGGCCTAATCAACCACGCTGGCCCTATGAGGGCTGATGGGTTTTTTAACATCCTGGACCAACGTGGCTCTACACTATACTCTATACACTACAAACAGCTACTTATACACTATATTTTCCAAAGGTTTTTGATATTATTCGTCTCGCTCTTCTACCTTTTAGATGCTAACTATAGACGAGAAAACCTAAGTATCGGTATAACTATACAAAAGCGTAAGCTCATCTTCAGATCTTTACTTTTAAACATATCTTTCTTTTCAGATAATTGATCACTTCTATCCAGAGAACGGAATCTCCAAAACCATGTATTGTCTTATGTTCCTGGTGCCAATTCTGGGGTTTACCCAAATCAAGAACTTGAAGTACCTCGCCCCTTTCTCTGGGTTTGCCAACTTGCTTCTAGTGCTGACTTTCGTCATCTGCCTTTACTACATCTGTATTGACTTTCCTGACCTCACTAGCAGGCCGGCATCTGTGGACGTTGGAAACTTACCGCTATTCATAGGGTAAGTATATTTAAAAAAATACTTACTTATAAATATATTTTACAGACCTATGAAAAGATAGTCCAATGTTTTACTTCAGGACTGACGTTTTGAGAAGCTTTTCATACGAGCCAAAAAAGATTTAGTCTTTTTTCCTTATTCGATGCATTTCGTTTAGGCCAGATTCTTGTTCTTGTTCAGCCAGAATCAGAAATTTCCTTAAAACTTGCTGATATTAGGCTCAGTAGTCGTAACTTTGTACTTATAAAAACTATGAACACTTACAAACTCAATAATTACTTTTCACTACCTAGTGCGTAATAAATCGGAACACCCATAATGAGTGGGCAGATTTATGCCGCCACCGCTAATTATACAATGGTTGATCGAACCTTGCTTCGACTCCTCTCCTAAGTGGTACGGATTTATATTTTTCGCCAGTGGTGTCTTTGATCAGTTCTTCTTCCTTTCAGAACAGTGATATTCGCCATGGAAGGCATCGGAGTTGTCCTGCCAGTAGAAAACACCATGGCAAAACCACAACACTTCCTTGGATGTCCAGGAGTGCTGAACATAACTATGACTGTGGTAGTCCTCTTGTACATGCTCATGGGCTTTTTGGGTTATGTCAAATATGGGAATGAAGCTGAAGGGAGCATAACCCTGAATTTGCCTACTGGTAAAGATGAAATGTAAGTTTAAAACACGTTATATTTTTTTTAACCCAACAACGGGGAGGCCTTTGTCTTTCATCTTGTCTGATGGTTTAAGAGTCTATATATAAAACAAGTATAATATGAAATTGCACATAACCTGACATTTGTACGTTCAGAATCGAGAGCAGAATCGACTGCTGTAAAAAAAGTAACATTTTATTAAAACACCATTTTCCACTACGACGCCTTTTAAAACTAAGTTTATCTGATTCTGTTTGAAATGTACTATTGTAACTATGTTTGTTACCTTACAACACAAGTCATATGTACTGTACGGTACTTTACTGTACATAATATAATTAATTTTCTTAAATAAATGCTATTTAAGAATATTAATTGTATTATGTACAGTCTTATGTTCTATATCTTATGTTTATTTTTCGCTACATCAACTATTAATTTAATTCTAAACCCTGACGTCAACATCTGCCAAATGTCTCGTATGTAAATATTAAAACAAAGTTTCCTTTTGTTTTCCAGTCCAGCGTTGATGGCTAAATGTTTTATTGTTCTGGCCATTTTCTTCACGTACACTTTGCAGTTTTATGTGCCAATGGAAATTGTATGGCGCAACACCCAGGAGTATGTTAGTAAGAAGCATCACAATCTAGCCCAGTCGATAATGAGAGCCGTGTTTGCATGTCTCACAGGTAAATTATTAACTTCAATATGCTTTAATTTTGGCATGAACGGCAGTCAGAACGTTCTTATTATTATTATTATTTTAAGCAGTAAATATAAGGCAACTGCTAAAAACCGCAAGAAACTTCAAGGGCTGGTTAGGTCAAGTGGTTTATATATGACCAAAAAGAAATTCGTTCTTTTTTTTACTTTTCATTAAATAATTCATTTTATGAAATTTATTTTGATAGTCTTTGAGTATCTTTATTTTAAAGTAATAACATAAGAAAAATAAAATGAAAGTATTAACTATTAAATAATGATTATTTACAACGCGCGGGCACCGTTGACCCACCCGTATGTTGACCCGTCCGCGTCAGTTGGGCGACAAGTACCTACGTTAGTCTGCAATCTTTTTTGTAATTTTTGTCATGTTTAAAACACTTGACCTGACCAGCCCTTTAAGTTTCTTGCGGTTTCTGGGAGTCGCCTTATATATATGCCTTTGATTGTTTAAAATGTTAATATTTTAAAAATAATAACCACGGAGCAAATGCAGTGATCAACGCCATTACGCATGCATACCACATCATAGTTATTTCCAAAGATATTATTGTTAATTTTAAGGAATCTTTGTTGTATGTATCTTTTTGTAAAAAGCAATACCCACAAAATACTTTTTAACTTTCTTACTTAACTTTAATTACAGTACCTATATAACATGCTTTAACACACACTGCTTAGTTTTTATCCTGAAAATGTTTGCCATTGGTCACCTATGGACTTTAGAACGTAACTGGATTTTATGGGCAGGGAAAAACTTAAGTTTCTGAAAGCCGAATACCTCCGAGGAGTTTTTCTAGAGGGGCTGGTATCAAACGTGTCCCCTTAGATTCTCCGAGACGTTCGAGTTAGTTAACACGAGAGAGAAACCCGGGGCGCCTCTAAACTTTAGAGTCTAAATGCCCTAGACATTTAAAATATGGTCAACCAAAGTTAAGACCATGTATTAAGGAAATAAAAAAGCGCTCAGGTACTTCGTTTGAACCTGGTAAACCGCGCGTAAGTGCCGGGAACTCATACTTTTTAAAAAACTACTGTTTCTTGGACCTACGCTAGTGTGCATATACTGAAGTTGTGGCCATAGAATTAAGAACGGCTCGTGCCGAAAACTATGTATGAAATCTATTTATATATACTACTCTGTCAAGAAAGTACCGGAAAAAGATCAATAATACACAAAATGTTAGTTATTCATCCAAATTTATTTTATCGCCTTCAAAGTACCTATGCTCCTTCAGAAACGATACACTTACGCCAACGAATAATCCAATCATTAAAATATGTTTTAAACGCTTTTTGGAATTGAGTTCAGCTCTCTCCGTGAATTCTCCTTTATGTTTTCTACCGAATGAAAACGGGTGCCACGAAGTGGTAATTCGAGTTTAGGAGAAAGAAAGAAGTCGGCTGGAGCCATATCTGGTGAATAAGGTGGTTATTCGATGGCATTTGTTGAGTTTTTGGTCAAAAATTCGTTGACAATGATGGCCTTGTGCGAAGGCGCATTATCGTGGTGCAAAATCCAAGAATTTTCTTTCTACAAATTGGCCTTTTTCGTGGAATTTGCTCTCTTAAACGCCGCATAACGCTCAAATAATATTCTTTAATGTTTTATATTGTAGCGTTTCATTAATGCTTAAATATACTTAAGTAAAATTTTAAACACTGAAGAAAGACGACAACCTCAGGCGGGAATCGAACAACGCACCTTCCGCATTCCGGGCGTCTGCCTTAACCACTTGGCTACCGAGGTCTGGCTTTCAACCGTCAAAATTTGTCAGTGCTTGATGCTTATGTTTTTAGTCAACATTGCTTCATCAAATCTTAGAAATGTTCACCTCTGAGATCCGAAAGAAATATTTTTACAAATATTTGAACATTCGGTTAAGATGAAGCTGCGTTTATAGATTAATGTATTATATTTTAGCGTTTTATTAACGCTTAAATATACTTAAGTAAAATTTTAAACACTGAAAAAAGACGACAACATCAGGCGGGAATCGAACTACGCACCTTCCGCATTCCGGGCGGCTGCCTTAACCACTTGGCTACCGAGGTCTGGCTTTCAACCGTCGAAATTTGTCAGTGCTTGATGCTTATATTTTTAGTCAACATTGCTTCATCAAATCTTAGAAGTTTTCACCTCTGAGGTCTGAGATGATAATATTCTTTATTTACCGTTTGACTTTCCGGCAAGAATTCCGAGTGCACAACACCGCGATAGTCAAAGAAAACAGTCAACATGACTTTAACTTTTGATCAACTTTGGCGTGGTTTTTTCGGTTTCGGTTAAGTCGAAAGGCGCCACTCCGAAGCTTGTTGACTAGTTTGCATGTCAAACTCGTAAACTCACGTCTCGTCACCAGTAACAATGCGTTGCATGAATGTTGGGTCGGAATTGACTCGTTCTAGCATGTCCTCAGCGACTCTTATGCGATAGAGATTTTGGAAAAAATTCAGGTCTTTTGGGGCTAGCCGAGCGGCAACATGTTACCATATACCGTATACCATATACCCAAGTGATTATTTAAATGGTATCGGATTGACTCGTGGGACACAGAAAGTTCAGCGCCTATCTCTCTCAAACTTGAATGAGGATTTTCAGTCACCATTTTCTTCACTTTTGCGATGTTAACTTCAGTTGAATACGAAGAAGAAGAGTAGTTGATGGTCTACCAGAGCGAAGCAAATCTTCCATCACATCTTGACCGCTTTTGAACGCTTTGTACCACTTTTAAGCACGTATTTTTGATAAAGTCGATTCACCGTAAGCCTTCTGTAACATTTTCAGTGACCCGAATACGAAATTCCATTGGCGACGCAAAATTTAAGACAAACTCTTTGTTCGATGTTTTTATCCATTATGAAATTCGCAATACACACTAGATATAAACTAACTAAAAACAGCACTGTATTTAATATAAATAACAGATGCAACTCAAACTCTGCGCACTAATGGATAACAGCCAATATAACAACAAAAAAAATACAAAAAATTGAATTTGGAATCTTAAACCAATCATCCGTTCCCGAAACTTTGTTGACAGAATGTAAATAATTTAATAATGTAATTTTTTATTATTTATTAATGCCTTGAAGTACTCACGTTACTAGCATACTCACATACCCGAGTTACTAAACCGACATTTTAAATTATTTTTATGTAATAAATAGTTACCCAGCAGTGGGCGTAACCGGCTGATTAGATAGATAGATAGATAGAATAAAAAGTTCAATACGTTTAATCACTGGACCAATAATTAGTAACACAAACTGAAACAAATATTATTGAATTAAATAACAATAAAGTTTAAGACTTTTTTTTTTTTTTTATAAAAGAGGGAGGCAAACGAGCAGGCGGGTCACCTGATGGAAAGTAATCACCGCCGCCCATGGACACCCGCAAAACCAGAGGAATCGCAGATGCGTTGCCGGCCTTTAAGGGAGGAATAGGTTTAAGGAAGGAATAGGAATTGGGAGGGGGGGGGGGGAAGTGGCACTTTAAGCGCCATGACGTAATAGGAGGTATCACTGTGGTTAAAAAAATAAAAATTAATATTTGTTGTTTGCAATTACCGCACTGCATCGACGAGGCATCATCGAGGCAAACGCATCGTAAAGCTCGTGTTATTTTAGCGGATACGCATCGTAAAGCTCGTGTTATTTTAGCGGATACGCTCCTCTTCACTTCACGCCACTAATTTTCAATGGGATTGAGATCTTGCAGGCCAGTTTAGCATCGAAACTGATTGCTCCCTAAGAAATTTATTGACAGAATGGACAGTGTATTTGGGGTCATAACATGTTGAAATATCCAGGTAATAGGTTACGTCTTCTCGTAAGGAAGCATTGTTTCTTCCAAAATGTTTTTGCATTCAAATTGATCTAGATTACCTTCAATTTTTTTCATGGGGGCCCACACCATATCCAGATCGAGAAACATCCCCAAACTTTAATGTTTCCTCCTCCATGCTTTTCTTGTTTTGTGGTGTATTTATTATTCAACGCTCGCTTTGCAGGACGTCGCACATACAGTTTACCATTAGAACTCAGTCTATTTATCTTTGTGTTTATTTAGCTAAATTAATTATATTTGCCCAGCAGTAGGACGTTTATAGTATGATCATTTGATTTGATATTATATTATTGAATGAAACAACTACGTAAGTACTCCAACCAATCATTGTATGTTTTAAGTTTGTCTTATTTTTGCACAGCATTTAGGATTTAGAATTTGTGGTTAGACAGAAGTGTTACAACTCGACATACTTTCGAGCGAAATCCAGGCTCGCTCGTCGGTGCTGCCTGTTAGTGAGCGGTACTTTCCGTGCGATTCTTTCAAATAATTTTGCATCATTTAATCGTCTACGAATATACTCCTTCAAAACCAAAACCAAAACTTCCCTTCTTATAGTTTGAGCCCCAAAAGGGATCAGCCTTCGCCGCCCGAACAATTATAGAATCCTCTCGAGATGTCGTTTTCCAAAATTTAGGTTTTCGAGATAACGTATTAGTAGTGTGAAATTTCTTAAAGTGATTGACAGCGTTAAAATCTTTAGTTTTTGAACATTTTAGATGATCAGCTATCTTTTTGTAAGACCAATCACGTTCATAAAGTGCAATTATAATTTTTCTTGACGAAGAATAGCAACTATTTTGCTTTCCCATGTTTCGTAATAAACAATATTAAATATTTAACAACTTGTAAATTAATATTGCATTTTTTTTATTTTGTATTTAGATCCATTTTAAAACGAAATGATATTGCATTACTAATTATTTGTCCAGCGCCAGCGGCCAGTACACACGGCGTCAGATCAACCTACCCTAAACAGTCAAATATCTCCAATGAATATTGATCCTTAGAACCAAACAATAAAGTTCAAAATTGATTTTAGAAATTTGACAGTTTTGAGTAGGTTTATCTGACGCCGTTTTGACGACCATTTTGTCAAATTTGACGTTGACAGTCACTGTCAAAAAATTGTCAAAAAAATCCAAGAGTGAGTGGTTAAAGGCCGGCAACGCGTCTGCGATTCCTCTGGTTTTGCGGGTGTCCATGGGCGGCGGTGATTACTCTCCATCAGGTGGCCCGCCTGCTCGTTTGCAAAAAAAAAAAAAAAAAAACACTGAAAAAAGACGACAACCTCAGGCGGGAATCGAACCACCGCACCTTCCGCATTCCGGGCGGCTGCCTTAAACACTTGTTAATAATAATAATAATTAGTAATGCAATATCATTTCGTTTTAAAATGGATCTAAATACAAAATAAAAAAAATGCAATATTAATTTACAAGTTGTTAAATATTTAATATTATTTATTACGAAACATGGGAAAGCAAAATAGTTGCTATTCTTCGTCAAGAAAAATTATAATTGCACTTTATGAACGTGATTGGTCTTACAAAAAGATAGCTGATCATCTAAAATGTTCAAAAACTAAAGATTTTAACGCTGTCAATCACTTTAAGAAATTTCACACTACTAATACGTTATCTCGAAAACCTAAATTTTGGAAAACGACATCTCGAGAGGATTCTATAATTGTTCGGGCGGCGAAGGCTGATCCCTTTTGGGGCTCAAACTATAAGAAGGGAAGTTTTGGTTTTGGTTTTGAAGGAGTATATTCGTAGACGATTAAATGATGCAAAATTATTTGAAAGAATCGCACGGAAAGTACCGCTCACTAACAGGCAGCACCGACGAGCGAGCCTGGATTTCGCTCGAAAGTATGTCGAGTTGTAACACTTCTGTCTAACCACAAATTCTAAATCCTAAATGCTGTGCAAAAATAAGACAAACTTAAAACATACAATGATTGGTTGGAGTACTTACGTAGTTGTTTCATTCAATAATATAATATCAAATCAAATGATCATACTATAAACGTCCTACTGCTGGGCAAATATAATTAATTTAGCTAAATAAACACAAAGATAAATAGACTGAGTTCTAATGGTAAACTGTATGTGCGACGTCCTGCAAAGCGAGCGTTGAATAATAAATACACCACAAAACAAGAAAAGCATGGAGGAGGAAACATTAAAGTTTGGGGATGTTTCTCGATCTGGATATGGTGTGGGCCCCCATGAAAAAAATTGAAGGTAATCTAGATCAATTTGAATGCAAAAACATTTTGGAAGAAACAATGCTTCCTTACGAGAAGACGTAACCTATTACCTGGATATTTCAACATGTTATGACCCCAAATACACTGTCCATTCTGTCAATAAATTTCTTAGGGAGCAATCAGTTTCGATGCTAAACTGGCCTGCAAGATCTCAATCCCATTGAAAATTAGTGGCGTGAAGTGAAGAGGAGCGTATCCGCTAAAATAACACGAGCTTTACGATGCGTATCCGCTAAAATAACACGAGCTTTACGATGCGTTTGCCTCGATGATGCCTCGTCGATGCAGTGCGGTAATTGCAAACAACAAATATTAATTTTTATTTTTTTAACCACAGTGATACCTCCTATTACGTCATGGCGCTTAAAGTGCCACTTCCCCCCCCCCCCCCTCCCAATTCCTATTCCTTCCTTAAACCTATTCCTCCCTTAAAGGCCGGCAACGCATCTGCGATTCCTCTGGTTTTGCGGGTGTCCATGGGCGGCGGTGATTACTTTCCATCAGGTGACCCGCCTGCTCGTTTGCCTCCCTCTTTTATAAAAAAAAAAAAAAAAAAAGTCTTAAACTTTATTGTTATTTAATTCAATAATATTTGTTTCAGTTTGTGTTACTAATTATTGGTCCAGTGATTAAACGTATTGAACTTTTTATTCTATCTATCTATCTATCTAATCAGCCGGTTACGCCCACTGCTGGGTAACTATTTATTACATAAAAATAATTTAAAATGTCGGTTTAGTAACTCGGGTATGTGAGTATGCTAGTAACGTGAGTACTTCAAGGCATTAATAAATAATAAAAAATTACATTATTAAATTATTTACATTCTGTCAAAAAAGTTTCGGGAACGGATGATTGGTTTAAGATTCCAAATTAAATTTTTTGTATTTTTTTTGTTGTTATATTGGCACAACTGTTATCCATTAGTGCGCAGAGTTTGAGTTGCATCTGTTATTTATATTAAATACAGTGCTGTTTTTAGTTAGTTTATATCTAGTGTGTATTGCGAATTTCATAATGGATAAAAACATCGAACAAAGAGTTTGTCTTAAATTTTGCGTCACCAATGGAATTTCGTATTCGGGTCACTGAAAATGTTACAGAAGGCTTACGGTGAATCGACTTTATCAAAAATACGTGCTTAAAAGTGGTACAAAGCGTTCAAAAGCGGTCAAGATGTGATGGAAGATTTGCTTCGCTCTGGTAGACCATCAACTCGTTAGACATCGTATTGTTTTATTAAAGCCAATAATAATACACAAATTGAAGATAAAGCGAAGAGAAATTGCGTTACGACACAAAACTTCGTGAATTTTTTGAAAGTCACTCAGAAAACCTACTACTTATTTTCGTGTTCGTACGGGTTTCTACATTATTGATATGGCTAAACGTGGTAGGGTAGGTATATCATCAAACGTTGGCGCTTAAACGATAATATGATCATGAGATACAACCATTTCATGAAATGGTCGATCACATCATGAAGTGGTCATTTTTAAGATCAGGCCACTACATAATTATTCATCCATTAGTACAGTGTATCTGGCTGTCTAGTAACATTGGAAGAACCGGAAGGGGTGTTCTAGGCAAACGTTTTAAGTAGCTTTACCCGATCTTTCGATCAAGTTGCACCGGTGGCCATAGGCTGCATATTTATGCCTAGTAAACAGTCTGCATTGTAAAACATTTTACCCAATAAGTATAATAAGTTTTATGAAGTTCTTTTTTATTACAGTGGCTGCTGCCGCACTACTGCCTCGTCTGGAACAAGTGATTGGTTTAGAAGGTGCCTTCTTCTATTCGTTCCTCGGACTTATAGCACCTTCATTCTTAGACCTCATGTTCTCATGGGACAGAGGTCTTGGGAAATACAAATGGATCCTTATCAAGGATGTCGCTCTCATTGTGTTTGGAGTATTCGTACTAGTGACAGGAGTGACACAGAGTATAAGAGAAATTGTTAGGACTAATTTTGGCGGCACGTGAACTGTGATATTGTGGAGGACATTATGTAAATACAGTATTATATTTTTATACTTAAAACGTAAAAATAAAATTTAAAGTAATACTTATGGTGTACTTTTTTTTATTTGACTTTCGGGGTCACCGTCGCTTTACCACTTTGCAGCGATTTTCGTATGAAGAGCATCGACCTACCGGGTACGTGGTGCCCGTGCCAAATAGACGACGCGATCTCTTTATAAAGGGCTACCACACTGTTGTAAACCGACGTTTACAACAGCCGTTTACAACAGTGTGGTAGGTTGTTTTTAACGACATTTCGGTCAACCTTTCCACGACTTTGTTTGTTTGCGGGCGCGCGTTGAAAACCGCTGTGTTGCCACTGCCGTAAACACCATTACACACAAACCGCTATCTTCAACCTACAACCTACATACAACGTGGTTACTGGAAAAAGCCAAGTTCGTATTTATTAATGTACGTACAGCGCGGTATTTTTTACATCTTTTAAAGCTCATATTTAGCTAATAATTATATAAATTTAATCGCGTATTTTCCAGTAAATTAATCTTTTTTTTTAAATTGCCTCACTACTTAGGTATATCAAGGAAGGGATGCCAATAGCGCTATTTAAATTCGCAAATAAAACAAAATATGTCAAATATGCTAAATTTTACGATAATGCTTAACATCCTGCTGTAGCCTAAATTTTACTCTTAAAAATACTAATAAAGCAGGATCCTGCTAATAATGGCAACACTGTGGACTGTGGCAAACCAAGTGGAAGCTCGTTCACAACAAGTTGTAAACGAGCCTCCCGCCAAGGTGACCTGGTGGGAAAGGCTTGTTTACAACAGTGTGGTAGCCCCCTTAAATCTGTGACGCGGTGTGCAAGGGATTTTGACCTTTAGACTGGTAAAGCGACGGAGTCCGCCATACCTCTGTCAACGCGCGTCATTAGGCGAAAGCTAAATTGGTAATTTTAAAACTCTAGTAGAGTTAATTTATGTTTTTTTTAATTTATTTATTAACCGTAGCTGTGAAAGAATACTACCACCCCTTCTCTTCCCTTGGGTGTCGTAAAAGGCGACTAACGGACTAAAGACTGCACATACATCCAACAGCATAGAATGGCGATGGGCTCACCACCTGTCACGCTGAGCATATGTGCAGTCGCTACTTGTTGAAAAGTGAGCTATGTTAGAGGACTGCTTTTGCGGTCCTCATTGCCTAGTCTCTGACTCGTCATTATATGTATACAGGATATCCCAGAAACTAAAGTCAAGCCGAAAATGGGCAATAGGTTAAGTCGTGTTAGTTATTAGAAAAATAAAAAATCTTGGTCATGTACTTCTCAATTTATAAGGATTTCAAAAAAAATCCTAAAAATTGACACCCGATCTTTCAAGTCCTGTGACTACAAATATTATTTTTTCTTTAGTTTTTTTCTGTGATGTAACCAAGAATAATCCTTTTATAAATTACAGTTAAAAGTATAAACACAACTGCCTTAGTTTTAAATAAAATATTAGATTTTTACCCAACATTGATTCAAAATAATTACATCAACCAACTTTAACAGACTGTTCTGTAAAAAAATGTACACACTGTTTTGACAAGTAACATTAAAAGATGGCACGTTTAGTCTGGATTCTAAAATGGTATGACAGTTACTAATTGCTGCTTCTTAATTGAGAAAAAAAATAAACTTCAGTTGTTAGATTCCTTTAGTTATGATTTGTATTACAACAGATTTACAAGGTTTTTTTATCAAATGTTCGAACTGTTTGCCTTCAGCTGCATTGCAAGCTCTACATTTATTTTCGCGTAATAAGAAGGGCGTATCTTCTCGAGTTGGTGTATTCCACGGCTTCGGCAATTCTTGGCGCAGCTCGTCTAAATCTTGAATAGGTTAAGAGTGCACTTTTTCCCTTATCGTACCCCAGTAAAAGAAATCTAAGGGGTTTAACCACTTGAGCACTGTAAAACCAGACACAATTGAAAATCAATTGTTTTGCGACCGCCGGCGGTTTTATGATCTTTGACCAAATTAAGTAAGGTGAACGGGCAGGCCACGGAATTGTACCATTCCGCCCTATTAATCTATCGGGGTATTATCGATTGAGAAACTCGTACTGTGAGAGCATAATGCGCTGGGCAGCCATCTTGTTGATACACATGCTGCCGTAAATGTTCAGCGGCAATTCTTCCAATAAATCTGGTAATTGATTCTAAAAGAAGTCCAAATAAGCCTGGGCATTTAAGTTTACCGGCAGCTCGATTAGACCAATAAACATTACCTACCCTTAAAAATTTCCGTCCACATGTTTACTTTAAATCGGTAGGTACTGCGATCTGTCGCTATTCTTTGAAAAAAATCTATGATCCGATGAATCAACATTTAAAAAGGACGGTTACATGAACTTCCACAATTTGCAAGAATAGCACGTGGAAAATTCAACTTTGATACGGGTAGACAGATCGCAGTACCGGCTTAAAATAAAAATGTGGAGAAGATACGCCCGTCTTATTACGCGATCATTTTTAAAGAGATGTAGAGCTTGCATTGCAGCTGAAGGCGAACATTTGATTTGTTATACTATGTAAAACCTGGTAAATCTGTTTTAAACGAATCCAACAATTGAATTTTATTTTTTTTCTCAATTAAGAAGTAGCAATTAGTAAGTGTCATACCATTTCAGAATCCAGAGTAAAAGCGCCATCTTTTAATGTTACTTGCCAAAACAGTGTAGTCGTTTAAAGTTGGTTGATGTAATTATTTTGAATCAATGTTGGGCACAAATCTAATATTTTATTTTAAACTGAGACAGATATGTTTTAACTTTTAACTGTAATTTACAGAAGGGTTATACATGGTTACATCACACAAAAAAACTGACGAAAAGTTAATATTTGTAGTCATTAGGACTTGAAAGATCATCACAGGTGTAAATTTTTAGGATTTATTTTTAAATCCTTATAATTTGAGAAGTAAGTACATGACCAAGATTTTTTCATAGTTTTCTAATAACTAACACGACTTGGCTTATTGCCCATTTTCGGCTTGACTTTGATTTCTGAGACATCCATATTATGTACTAGCTGTTGCCCGCGACTTCGTCCGCGTTTCCGTCGTTTTTCGTAAAAAAAAAAGTAGCCTATGTCCTTCCTCACGGTTCAGTGGTTTTTATGTAACAGACAAATTAACTATCGTATTTTAGTAGGGAAATAATGTAATATGTGAAATAATATGTCAATCTACAATACTGTTGAAAAATATCGCAATACGGAACCGCACAATATTATTGTTAATAGCTGTGCCCGCGACTCCGTCAGCGTGTAACTCCTTGTGTGTTATTAAGTTAATGTATTGGTAATATTGTTTAGATCACGTTCACATGAGGCTTAAGTACCTATAGAACGAAAACACTTAAGCGCAAAGCTTCCGGGTAAACTATGTTGACCCGTCCGGCACATGAACATAAATATTTCTAGAACTGCTAACCCGGGAAAGAGCGACGTACAACTGACCATGCGAGAAACAACTGACACCGAGATCTACTCCAGCAACACGAAAAGTCTGCCCTTGAGCCTTATTAATTGTCATTGTATAACAGACCGATACTGGGAATTGCGTTCTTTTTAATTGGAATGGAAAATTATTTGATATTATGGAAATTCTGGGAATAAAGACGGTTTCTCCTGCACCGCAACCTGTTAAAGTTTGAGCCTCGATTATATTTTGTTGCAACTGGGTTACTTTTAGCCGAGTTCCATTGCAAAGTTGTGGTGGACTTAAATTTCGGAGCAGAATAATCGGAATGCCAATTTTTAAACAAATTTCATGAGAAGGAAGTCCGAACATATTTAAAGAATTTAAAAATTCTATCAGGTAATTAGTGGCTTCTTGTTCATCGACCATTCTATTTATTGAACTATAAACTTTGCTTTCCCCCTGTATATTCGACAGTATTTTGTTATTAATCTCGAATGCCTGGTCATTGCGAGGAGTTAAAATTGATCTTTCGCATAGCCAAGAATTGTCCCTATTTAATATATTTGTTACGTCACCATAAACCGACGATATAAGGATGTGGTTGGGATTGCACTATACAACATAACTCAGGCGTCAGAATAAGTTTTCCTTGGTGTAGTTGTGGATAGGTACTTTCACCAATCTTTAATAATGTATCAGAAAATTGACGATCATCCGGGTTATCTCCAGTTCTCACTCGCATGTTTTTAATCAAATGCACCGATTGTTTATCACGCCACAAATATGAGCTTTTCAGGCAAGCCCTAACCTCATCAGCTCGGGTTCCCCGTTGTATTACCGGTAAGGTTTGTCGGAAATCACTACAAAATAAAACCGTGATACCGCCCATTGGTCGATTGATAAGCACGGTTTGTTAAAATCAATTAAGTATTGTCTGTCAATAAGGTCGAACGCTCTGAACGTCTATTCGCATCAACAGGCAAAAATTGTATGAGGCTAAAGCGCTATTTTCGCCTGTGAAGCAGACACCCTCCCGGACACCGAGAGGAGGGAGGAGGTGAACTCTACATGAGTACTCCTACTGACTAAACACCCCCATGAACTTGCCATGAACCTGGAGAGATTCATATAGGCTTCATATGATGCGATCGCCCCGTGGGGGACGACGACGCAAGCGCTACTCAATAAACATGAGCGTAACGCGCTTTAGAATAAAAACTGCGCGCCCTCTATTAGGACGTCGGACGCCCCGCCTTTTTATACCTTCGGCCGCGAGACGCGTCGAGCGAAGCTTCGAACTGCTAAGCTATCGGGAGTTACCTGTGTTATTGTGAGTCAACCATAACAGATAGACATATACTGTCGTGGAATATTTTTTATATTATTTTAAGGAGAACATTTCCGTCATACTTGATTTCTGTGGAGCTTTAAC
This sequence comes from Scoparia ambigualis, assembly GCA_963921215.1. Classification (NCBI taxonomy): domain Eukaryota; kingdom Metazoa; phylum Arthropoda; class Insecta; order Lepidoptera; family Crambidae; genus Scoparia; species Scoparia ambigualis. The sequence continues at coordinate 24,865,685 of OY992510.1, read as the reverse complement.
CATAAAGGTTGCACACGCGACGGAAGCTTAAAAAATGGAGTAACTTCTCCCGTTTTCCCAACATTTCCCTTCACTGCTCTGCTCCTATTAATTGTAGCGTGATGAAAGTATACTATAACCAGCTCAGGAGTATGAAAAATAACTGTACCAAGTTTCGTTAAAATCCGTCGAGTAGTTTTTGTTTATAACGGTTATACAGATAGACAGACAGACAGACAGACAAAAATTTTACTGATTGCATTTTTGGCATCAATATCGATCCCTTATCACCCCCTGATAGTTATTTTGGAAATATATTTCATGTACAGAATCGACCTCTCTACAGATTTATTATAAGTAAGTATAGATAGATTTTACAACTTTAGCTTGTAACGTGTACGCAACGCAAGACGACACGTCGGCGTCATTCGGAACGGACTACTATCAGAAGGACTGGCAAGTTACAGCCCTAAACCTTGAAGAATGGAAGGAGGGTAATAGGGAGGCCCATTGCCCAGCATAGGGACAAGCTGGGCCGAATAATAATAGGTAATCATAACTTTTCCCACTCCCATGCCAATTAAGTATCTAGCTTAAGTTAATATTTTTGAAACACGTTTTTAACGGCATCTAGTTAACGAATATACATAAACAAGTATACATAATACAATTTTGTATTATACATAAAAACACCCAGACCCAAAATCATGTTAGTTAATTCTAAATTGACCCGACCGGAAATTGGACCCGGAACCTCGGAGATGGCAAACGCCAGAACCAGCGTGCTGACCACACAGACGTCGTCAAAGTTAAATTTTACTTATTTCATTCTTGATTTATTTTTCTTAAGTTAGAGTTGGCATTCGCCAAGTACTTATGGTAAACTTGTCTACCAATTGACAAACGCTGGACGTTTGCTTCTTGTCTAGGGGAGCAAATAATTCAGCCAATGAAATAGAAATGCCGAAAAAGAAAGGGATACTTCTCTCAGTTATGTTTCCACCATATCATCCTTGGTTTCCACAGACCATTTTGTCTGTGTCCAAAATTTGTTTCGCTCACTGTGCAAACGCAACCAGCGGGAAGGGCGCGGGGAGTAGGTTGATCGGTAGCCTGGTAGCCCGGTCCTTGGAAAATTAACTATCCGCAATATATTAATTTCCTTTTTGGAATTAACTAAGTTAAGTAGGTACTTAGTTATGGAGCATTTTACGGGAGCGCAGCGTGCGTGTTGTGTGCGCAAGTTTTACAAAAACAATAATTCTGCCATTATTGCGCGGCGACAAAATTTCTGATAACTGCTCGATACATTATTGATCGCTGAGATTTCTTCACGGATATTTTCTGTTACAGGTGTACAGTAACAGGCCTCGCTCTCTGGGCCAATTAACAAAAAATATTCGCGAAAATTCATACAAAATGTATGCAACGTCTCAAATCAGTGCCCCATCCGGGCCACTCACACGCACGCCCCGTGCACGACCCGTTGTAATATAATTCATCCTTAATTCAAACATTAAACGCTAAACAAAAATCTCCTTGGCTACTCATGAAAAAATATTTTGCTCCGTTCAGGAACACTTAATTAACGGTTATTAAAATCAATGATAATTTAAGGTCATTGTTATTAATCCACCATTATTTCAAAATAATATTTAGACTATGAAAGAAAACAAAACAAAAGTGACGCGACGATTCACTTTCCCGCCAAGAACAAAATGAATCAGTCTTTTCTTTTTCATGGCTTGGTGTGGCTTGCGCATTTTAGCCCGTAAGGATTTAATAAAGGAAGTGTATAGAGTGCCACAAGCTGCCGCTTGATAACTGCTCGTATCTGTATCTCCATCGGTTAGGGAACCGTAAGTTTTGCGGTATAATAGTGACGCCGCCTAAGCTGCCGTAAAGTTTTTGTTAGACAACAGAAATACTTGCTGCCCTACTCCTGTAGGTCACGTGATAGGTTAGAAATTTAAGACAATCGCGAAGCGCAGCGTAGCGATTGTCTTGAATTTCGAGGTTATTTTTTTTATTAGACAACATAAATCTAACTCCATACAAAAATATCTTTTGAATATTATGTCGTCTGAACATTACGACAAATAAAAAATATGTTACGGTTCCCGAACCGATTGAAATAGAATGCCGCTTATGGCACTCCATACGCTTCGTACTAGGATGCCGATCGTACTATGTTGCCGCTTGTGGCACTCTATTCACTGCCTACACTTTGTACTAGGATGCCGTAATGACGGCATCGTAACCGATCGTACTAGAATGCCGCTTGCGGCACTCTATCCACAGCCTTTAATATAATATTTATTTTTTTTATAAAATGGTACAGAGTACAGAGTAGATGGCGCTAACTATCACGTTAACATCAAGTGCGCGTATAAGTACATTTTAAAAATAGTAACTTTGTAGTAATAAACCCAAATCGCAATTCAATACACATAAAAAGACTCAATAGTACAGTGATATCGTTATCTACGAAAATTAACAACGTTAAGTGGACATAAACCGCTAGTAAGTGACTAAAGTTAAAAAGTTATTTATAAGTGCTAAATTGTGACTGTTGAAATCAAAAGTCATTCATCTCCATGCTACTGACTCAAATAGTGATTATTGTAAACGAATCATACAGCAAAATTTGTTAAATTTTAAATTATCAAAAAACATTTTCGGTTGCATTCATCGTGACTCATACTTATCGTGACATTCATAATATTGTAAGGAAACTAGTGACATCTGATGAGCTACGAGATATAATAATAAGCACATCAACGCCATCTATTGAAATATCTGAGCACTGAGCAGACGACGGAATCAGACTCTTATATTTGTCAGCAAAATTATTGAGCCCTTGGTGCATTGGCTTAACGCCTACATACATACCAGAGAACCGGAGATCGATCCCGTGAGGAATCTTATCTTTTTGTGTATCTACAAAGTTTTCTATAAGTATTAAAATTAAAATGAAGCAAATTAAGAACAAATGTCTCTCCATAACTTGTTCATCATGCAAAAAAAACTTTAAACTTCAAGATACAGAAGTGTCTGAGAAAAGATATTTCTTAATGACAAGCGACAACAAAAAATCATGGAAGTGTATGAACTGTTCGAATTTACTACCGATACCTTCTTCGAGTAAGGAGAACATCACGAAACGAAAACCGCGGTCCAAATCTATTAGTCCTCTTCGAGATACATCAGTTCTCGAAAAAAGCAGTTACAGCTCCCTAACTTTAGATGGTTCTATGAAAAGCGCGCCAAATAAATCTATGGATGATAGTCAAATATTAGAAATGAAAGAACAAATTCGTTTATTGCAAGAGGAGCTCGCTGCAGCGCATAATGAAATTGAAACTTTGCTACTGGAAAATTCGAAATTAAAAAAACAAACTGTAATTAACAATACCACTATGAAAGCCTTTAAAGAAATTAATAGTCCAATAAGAAAACTAACTAGGAAAGCAAAATCAAAAAACAAAAACAATCTATCGCCGATTCCCCCTTCAATTACGGCTATAGATACAAATGAAAGACCACAAAGCACACCAAAACGTAGTAAAGCCATTGTGAAAAATCAAATTTCAACGAAGATAGCTGAGCCTGAAGACCTAGGTTTAAGTACTAGAATAAGTAAAGTTTATGATTCCGATTTACGTAGCGAGTCATTAAGTGAAAACTGTATTAAAAAGATAGGATATCAAAAAGTTATAATTTTTGGAGATGATGAAGGAAAGGGCACTTGTAAGCTTTTACAATCTCTTTTAGGAAGTCAGTTTAAGGTGTTTTCGTTATTGATGCCAGGTGCTAAAATCAATCAAATACTGTGTTCGTCCTTATCTTACTGTAAAAACTTAACCAAATCGGACTATGTGGTTATAATTGGAGGTTGTAACGATGTGAACCCTATGGAATTGCAGAGCCATTTGTATTATTACATGAATAAACTTGATAATACTAATGTTATTCTATCTCAAATATTTAGAAATGTGAACATGAATATACTATGTACTTCATACCGGTATTTATGTAATCAATTTGAGTGGGCTACTTTTGTTGGATATACGTATGGCCGACATTATAATGCTTACTCTAGACTCATGGACTTGTGTAGAAACATATTGAAAGCTATTTTAAATAGAGAATATGCCCGCAAATACAATGCATATCGTGAAGCAATAAGAGGAAATAATATCATTAAAAAAGCAAAGAAAACTCGCGATGATAAACTATCAGTAGGTACTCAGACTGAAAATAATGAGTTTTTTCTTGACTACTAATAACAACTTTAAAATTTTCCATCAAAATATAATGAGTTTAAAAAATAAATATAATGACTTAGAAATATATATTAGCACTATGGTTCCACAAATTGACATCTTATGTTTTACAGAAACTTTTATAAGGACATCCGACATAGATTGTATCAAAATAAATAATTATCGTTTAGCATCTCACTATTCTAGAGGGCAAACTAGCAGAGGCGGTGCCTGTATTTTTGTTAAAAGCACTCTGGAGTTTAAGAATTTAGACTGGTTAAGTGATATAGCAGTTGACAAAGTGTTTGAATGCTGTGGTATAATATTGATTGACATTAGTCTCACGATAATTTGTATTTATAGGCCCCCAAACAGTGACATCAACATTTTCTTACAAAAGTTAGATCAAGTTCTATTCAAAACCCTACGCCAATCACGGAAAATTAACAAAAAAGTTGTACTAGTGGGAGACTTTAATATTAACATTCAAGAGCTCAGTAAGAACACTAGGTTATTTATCTCACTATTAACTAATTATAATATGAAATGTACAATAAATGAACCGACACGCATCACCTCAAAATCTAGTACTTGTATTGATAACATTATAACAAATATTAAAAAATATTATGTGAAAGTATTAAACAACGGTATATCGGACCACACTGGTCAAACTATATCATTTCCCTTTAAACCAAACTTTACATGCAAGTACTGGTACGAATACAAAAGACATATTGATAACAATTTGGACATATTTAATAAATATATTTCACAAATTACTTTTACGAATGTTTATGAACAAAAAGATGCTAATGCAGCCTATGACGCATTTTTGGAAATTTTTAAATTAGTTTATGATCTCTGTTTCCCTTTGGAACGAGTTAAAATGACATCAAAACTAAAACCAAACTGGGTTACTAAAGGCATAAAGATTTCCAGTCGAAATAAACGTCTGCTACACAAAAAACTGCAATTAAGCAGAAACGATCAAAATATTGTTGAATATAAAAGATACAAAACAAAGTTAAAACGCATCATTACTTGTTCCAAGAGACAAACTAATTTAAAATATATTAAAAAAAGCACAAACAAGGCTAAAGCCACTTGGGGTCTCATAAGATTACACACATCACAGAAAAGAATGTTAAAGGAATCAATTCAATGTCTAAAAAATAATAACAACGAAATTACAACACCACAAGAAATTGTAAATTTTTTAAATAGTCATTTTATATCACAAAACGTCAATAACTACAATCCGAATTCGAACCAACGTGAATATCTGCTGAGTTGTGACCCTATTATAAGTAGTTTGTTTTTTGAGCCTACCGATAGGTGTGAAATTGTTAGTTGTGTCAAAGCGCTCAAAAATAAGAAGAGCAGTGGATATGATGATGTAACAATGCAAGTAGTCAAGTCCTGCATAGAAATTATTGCTACGCATTTAGTATTTATTATCAACATGATGTTAGAGACAGGCTGCTTTCCTGACAGTTTAAAAATTACAGTGATAAAACCACTTCATAAAAAAGGTCCTCGAAATTTAGCGGATAATTATAGGCCTATTGCTCTCCTTCCTGCCTTTTCAAAAATATTTGAAAAGATATTATACTCAAGAATACTGGATTTTCTTAATAAACATGAAGTACTACAAAATAACCAGTATGGGTTTAGGAAAAATTTGTCAACTACCATGGCAATATATCGTTTTCTTCAGGAAGTGTGGCAAGCAGTTGACAAGAAGAGACATTGTGCGGCTCTTTTTATAGACATGACGCGTGCTTTTGACTGTGTTGTACACCCTATTCTAATTACTCAACTTGAAAAAATTGGCATTCGTGGAATCGCATTAAAATTGATTGAATCATATCTTGATAATAGGCAGCAAAAGATAAACTTAACTTTTCTAAATAAGCACACAAAAACCCTTCAAAATGTTGAATCTGGACTTCAAACAATACTAATGGGAGTACCGCAGGGTAGTATTTTGGGTCCTCTATTGTTTTTGGTTTACATTAATCAGCTCCCTAAAGTAACGAAACATCTTTGTGTAATGTTCGCAGATGATGCATCATTTCTGTTCATTAAAGATAAGGACATATGCTTTGAAGAATATAAATCTGACATAAAAATGACATTAAATAAATTAATATTATATCTCAAGTCTCTAAATTTAACAGTTAACTTACAAAAAACAAATATACTGCAAATAAGAAACTACAAAAAGGAACAACTTAAACTTAACATAGAACACAATAATATTGTTATAAATGAAATCGAACGCACAGAATTTCTAGGTATAATCCTCGATACTCACCTAAATTGGAAATTTCATGTAGAAAAAGTAAATAATAAAATAAACAGTTACTGCTATGCGCTGTCTGTGCTGGTCGATGTTTCCTCTATAGAAGTGGCTTTAAATGCTTACTACGCAAATGTCTATTCATTGTTGTCTTATGGAATGATATTTTGGGGTAATTCAGTTAATGTGAATAATACATTTTTACTTCAAAAACGTTGCATTAGATTAATTTTTAGCAAACAAAACGATGAAAGTGTTCGAAGTACATATAGAGAAAAGGGACTCTTAACATTGCCTAGCATATACATTTTGGAAATGTGCAAATTCGTGAGAAATCAAATGTCGTTGTTTCCAAAAATATCAAATTCAAGAATAAGACAAGCTCCTTTGAGACGCTTCGATGCTTTGCAATTACCGCGAATAAGTTCTATGATTTTTGAAAAGAGTACTTATGTGTCCGCTATACGTATTTACAATAAATTGCCTATTGAATTAAAGTGCCATGCCGATTATAAATTTACAAGAAGGTTGAAAGAGTGGCTAATTACTAAAGCATTTTATAATGTTAATGAATATTATGATATAAAAACTTAATTAATTAATTAGGCATGCATATTATTAATAATAATTAACAATGTACAATAATAAATAAATGAATTAAGTAATTAATAAATAATAATAATAATATGTATAAATATTAATGAAATGTGATTGGAATTGTTTAATTTAAAATTATTGAATCGTTGAATGTGTTATTCTATTGTATGCCCGTTAAGGGTAACTGTTCTTACTTTAATGCAATGTAACCTAGCAAACAAAAATGTAACAGTAATGCAATAAAGTTTTATTCTATTCTATTCTATTCTATTCTATTCTACAGTTTAGGAAAAAAAGATTAGAAATTTAATAGTGCCTATGCTGTATGGGGGTTTGTCAAAAATGATGTAAACTCAAGAATTTATTACAGTGCCACAAACTCATCTGACCCGGTAGCCAAAACTGGAAATAAAATATAATTTCTTAAAAATGTGTAATATTCATAGGTACAGTCGGCGGCAGATCAACTTACCCAAATCTGTCATATTTCTCTAATGAATATTGATACTTATAACCAAACAGTAAAGTTCAAAATTGTTTGTAGAAATTTGACAGTTTTGGGTAGGTTGATCTGCCGCCGTGTGTACATAATTAGGTATATCGTTTGTCAATGTCTAAAACAGCAAATAAATATTTTGATTGAGGAGGAGCATCATACCCTGCAAACTTTGATTATATACATGTCTAGATAGACCCTGGCCGTAAAAAAAGTAGAAAAATGTATAGGCCAAAATTGGCCTATCGCGCAATCCTGGCGGTCAGTGTCATTGTGCCGTCAAGCAGTGTTTACCTCTCGCGTTTCGGTGAAATTGTTCGCAAAGTGACCGTTTGCTCAGTGAAATTCTGTCGAAACTACAAAGGAAAAATCTTTTCGAAAAGGAAAGTCACGTTTCATCTGTAAGTATCGATAAATTTAATGAAAATTTAAAGTTTAACAATAATAACGGCCATGTATATGCGTAATGTTGTTGGTATCAAAATGTAGAATTCCTATTATTGGTGGCAGAAGGAGGTTTAAATATAATCTTAAATCATACTTATTAAAGTATGATAAAAAATACTCAGTCTTGTAAGTTAGTATTTATACATGGCCTTGTTGTAAATAAAGTAAATAAGTACATTAAATATAATTATTATTGGAACACTTTCAAAGTTTTCCTTTTTTTAAACTGATGTCTGATTTTTTAGAGCGTGAATAAATGTCACGGTTCCTTTCGATGCCGAATGTTTGTAAACATATTACTGTCATTTGTGCAAATGTCTAGTTTCACTAGGATTTTTACTGTTTTTTGAAAGAAAGACACCATAAGTAACTGTTTTCTTGTGAATGTCTCTCAAGAAAAAGTAAAATCCTACTGCAACTAGGTAAAACAGTAGTAATCTGTTTACAAACATTCGTCATCGAATTTGGCTGGAATATAGGTTCCGTTCTAAAACAAGAAAAAAATATAATACCTACTGTAATATTTTATAATACTATTATTATAAATTGTTATTGTGGTATGGTATCGATATTCGAAATAAATTAAAAAAAATATGTTTGAAATGAAATGTAGGTACGTAAGTATTTATGTAAGAAGTGTGTGTTTAAGTATATGTATGTAGGGGATGGTAGTATGTATGCTCCAGAGCTCGATGGCGCATCGGCTAGCACGTTCGGCTTGCGATCTTGTCCGCTAAGCAACTTTCGCAATGATGGGTCACTGGATGGGTGACCAAATTTAAAACATCTCGAGCTACTCCGTGCTTCGAAAGGCACGTTAAGCCGTTAGTCCCGTTTGTTGTCGTAAGATGACAGTTGTTAAAACCCACCAACAAGCATTGAGCCAGTGTGGTGGGTTATGGCCCAATATCCCCACGTGCTATCTCCACGTGGGAAGCCTAGGCCCAGCAGTGGGACGTTTATAGGCTGATAATGATGATGACGATGTTTGAGAAAGTGCTGGTGTATGTTTGTGCCCCTAAAAGGTCAATATTTCTCGTCTCATGTAAACTATTGGACACGGATATTGATGAGCAGTCATCACAATATATATGTAACCTTTACAACTGTTCGACCACATAGCAAACATTTTAATTTTCAGATTTCCAACTGATCCGGTAGAAAGAAGTCGTTGTCGATATATTTAACTATAAGGTTTCAACATAATAAGAAATTAGAGAACATGAAAAATGATGTAACATCCAAACGAAAGTTATTTAAGAAACAAATACAAAGAGAACGCCATTAATTGTTTTGATTTTAATTTAAAATATTTAAATTTCTAATTAAAAAATCAATTTTGATTAACTATTAAATGTAAATTATCCTGCCTGTTGCTTCTATTTCGTCCCTATTACAAACATATCACACGCACGCAGGCTTTTGAGTAGCGCATTATTTTATTGTACTCGCCCTCGCCTTCAAGCATCCATTTCTACTAAACACACCAGCCCCTGAGCCCCCTGAGCACGGATCTTTTATCGACCGATAAGTGACATTAGACGATAAAATTTGACAGTTAAAGTACTGCCGATGTCAATGGGCGATTTTCCGAGATAAAAAAAAAAAGAAATGACTTCATAGATGGCGCTTAGCATAGATTAGTATGGCGCTTAGTAAAAGGCGGGTTCATGAAGAGCACGTGTATGGCTGCTTAATATTTATTCTATTCCAAAATAGAAATAGGTTCTGGATGTCCTGAATATAAATAGGTAAGTAAATACTATTTTTTTATTCTTTTGGTAGACAAGTAAAAGTGTAGAATTTATTACAGCCCATAAGTAGGTACGGCTTTCATAAAACGACATCTATCGAGTGTTTTTGATTTAATTTTTACTTTTTAATTTGGGCTGTCAGAAAATCGCCCATTTGTCGACGTCTAATGTCACTGTCGATAAAAGATCCGTGCTCGCACTGCTGCTTCTTTTATGCGATATACAATAGACATACCAAATTTAAAAAGTTATGTTATACTATTTATCATTTTTAAATTGTATTGTGCATAAATATTTTTTCCCTACTTCATAGGAAATTAGGCATTCGCTGGCAACCATTCGCGCTAGTGTCAGTCACGCGGCTGTCACGCACTCTTCAAATTCAATACAAAAACCGGACGGATTTTGAGAACCGCGATGCTCCGTCTAGACATGTATATAGTCAAAGCCTGCAAACTACTTAGCGGCAACACTACATTCAACAGCAGCGACGCCGTCACCGGGTCAGATAAGTTTGTGGCACTTTACTAAATTATTAAAGTTGTTCAATATAGCTTGATAGGTACATGTGACAGTTGTCATCAAAAACCACGACGTGACTTTGTAAAAGCGTACCTATGAATTTATTTGACTACCTACATTTAAATAATATTATTATTATTAAATAATATTATTTACATATACAATTACTTTTTGTAATTATTTATTATACGTCAGATTAGGTTTTATCAAAATAAACTCACTTATCACACATTTATCACACACAAATAAGAAACATTACAATAAAAAAAACGTTTCCCTTCACAAGGTAATGGGCCATTTTCTGACAGCCCAAATTAAAAAGTAAAAATTAGTTCAAAAACACTCGATAGATGTCGTTTTATGAAAGCCGTACCTACCTAAGGGCTGTAATAAATTCTACACTTTTACTTGTCTACCAAAAGAATAAAAAAATAGTATTTACTTACCTATTTATATTCAGGACATCCAGAACCTATTACGCAGCCATACACGTGCTCTTCATGAACCCGCCTTTTACTAAGCGCCATACTAATCTATGCTAAGCGCCATCTATGAAGTCATTTACGAACCAATTTCTTTTTTTTTTGATTTTGGAAAATCGCCCATTCCAATACATAAAAATACTTGTGATGGGATAGTAAATTAATTTAAGTTCAATGGGCGATTTTCCGAGTTCCAAAAAAAAAAGAAATTGGTTCGTAAATGACTTCATAGATGGCGCTTAGCATAGATTAGTATGGCGCTTAGTAAAAGGCGAGTCCATGAAGAACACCTGTATGGTTACGTAATATTTATTCCCTTCCAAAATAGAAATAGGTCCTGGAGATCCTGAATAAAAATTTGTAAGTACTATTTTTTTATGTTTTTGATAGACAAGCAAAAGTGTAGAATTTATTACAGCCCTTAGGTAGGAACGGGTCGGCTTTCATAAAACGCCATCTATCGAGTATTATTGAACTAATTTTTATTTTTTAATTTGGGCTGTCAGAAAATCGCTCATTAATATTCAATGACCAATCCATTAACTTCAATTTTGTATTTATAATTATTACATAATTGATTTGTTAGTCTTTACTTATTTTTACGTAATACAATTTTTAGTAGTATTTTTAAGTAATTACAGTGATGATTTAGGTTGTACACCAATACATTATTAATAATTTGTTAATTATTAAAACATTCAAAATATATTCATGTATTTTTATTTACATTTCTAAAAATTAAGTGATCTAAATAGCATCCGAAGTATATAGTCAAAGCATCCGAAATGATAATTTGAAGCAAAAAACGATTAACGACGTAATAATAAATGATAGTCAATTGATAACTTCAAATAATAATTTTATTCAATTACGTCTGTAATGTATTATCCCTAGGCATGACAATTTGACTATTTGGCTGTTGTAACAATAAAATATGAAAATGTCGATTATGAATTGAATGAATTGAACATGAATTGACTATTTGGCTGTTGTAACAATAAAATATGAAATATGTCGATTATGGCAGTTTATAATTTAACGATAATTATCCAATAGTTTTTTTTATTAAGATAATTTGTAAATATTTTATTTTTACAAAATAAATTTGCGGGCCATGATTGAACTTCGTGTGACGCCACATTTCACAAAATAAACAAAAACTATATTTTAGGTTTCAAGATAAACGTTTATTGTGTCGTGAGGTCACAGACATTTAGCCAAATGTCACATGACCAACCGTTTCCGCAGAAACTTTAAATGAATAAAGAAAAATTAGTCTTTACTATTAATAAAGCTTTTTAAAAAAAATCTTGTAAGTGGTGTCAATTTTTCCGAGATCAAAAAAAAAAAGAAATTGGTTCGTAAATGACTTCATAGATGGCGCTTAGCATAGATTAGTATGGCGCTTAGTAAAAGGCGGGTTCATGAAGAGCACGTGTATGGCTGCGTAATATTTATTCTATTCCAAAATAGAAATAGGTTCTGGATGTCCTGAATATAAATAGGTAAGTAAATACTATTTTTTTATTCTTTTGGTAGACAAGTAAAAGTGTAGAATTTATTACAGCTTATAAGTAGCCCAGCTTTCATAAAACGACATCTATCGAGTGTTTTTGAACTAATTTTTACTTTTTAACTTGGGCTGTCAGAAAATCGCCCATTAAGGATTATTAATGTTTTTTCATTTAATGAATTAGGTTTCTGAGCGATTAGGTCAATTCGTAAACAAATAAGCGAATTTGTCATAAAATATCATTTAAATGAAAAAGGGTTACATTTTGCTAGCAATGAAGACGTAGAGAAATTAAAGCAGTGGCGGTACCTTCATACAAGCCGAAAAGCCCGGCTTGCCCTAACAAAAACTCAATATCACTACTGGTAAAACGCAATTATTAAAATCACTTAATATTTTTTACCATTGTTAATTTTCTTTCATCAGCATTCAAATTATCAATTTTATAAGTTTCTCATATTAAGAATCACCAAACAAATCGCATAAAGCTGCTTATAAATCGTGCGATGCTTTATAAACTTTAACTTTAACAAAATTGCTACTCTATAAACATAATACTGCGTAAGTATGTATAGATTCTATGAGAAATTCATACTCTTCGTCAAAGCCAGCTTGCGTTATGAAGTTCGCAAGTAAGGCCTTTTCCAAATCAGTCTTTATTTCTACCGAATCACGTGCAACTTCAACGCGGGCGAACCAATCAGACGCGACCGACGACAGCTCGAGCTCGGGCGAACCAATCAGAGGCGAGCGTTAATACGCGATTGTGCTGTGCAGCAGACACAGGCTGCAGACAGCCATTTTTTATTCTTTGTTATTGTCACACTTCACTTTGTTTGAGCGATTGTTTCTAAGTAACAAGTGTTTTCGTAATTTGTGATAAAAAAAATGTGTTCTGAGTTCATTTCGTCGCTTTATTGGTCTCTGTGACGAACTTAGATGTGTTGGGCATGTGATGTGTTGCAAACAAATGTGTACTTAAACGTGTTGATGATTAACATACGAAAGGCAGAGGTAAGTAAATAAATTCTTTAAACATCACACATGATTTATGTATTTCGCAGACTATTAAAAGTCATCTAGGGCATTAATTATAATAGGTCTATGTAAAAAACTCTTTGGATTGTTGGATGTTTCCATTCAAAATAATTAAGTAATAATTAATAAATTATGTGTAGAGGCCTGCCTACATATCGACTGTGATTCCCGCGCAAAATGCCTATTTTCGCATTTTGTAGTAATTTTCCAGTTGTATTTATCGTTTTTTTTGAAATAGGATAATAAATGCATGCTTAATATTACGAATCTCCACTCTGCGAGAATAAGCTGAGTTCGGACGGACGGCCCGGCCGGCGCATCGCATTTTGTACTTAGTAATTTTGTACTTAGTTATATTTATAGTTTTCATCGAAATAGGATAATAAATTCATTATAACATTTTTATTCCTCATGAAGTAACAAATATTCTGGTATAAATTTTACTCAATAATACTCGTATCATCGTAGATACGAGTAAGAGAAATTCACAGTTAACTTAACGCGATTTTCGAAGTTTTTTTGGTTGTGTATAACTATTTTTTTCTATATAAAATCAATAATAATTAAAAATTCCGTGGCCGCTACGCATAATATAAATGTTTTGCATTACAACAAAACATGTATTATGTGTTGAATAAAACACACAGCGTTTAGGTGAAGAAGCAGTCTGTGAATGTAGCCTTAATCTAATAAATAGCATAAAAAACCTTACCAGATTGTCCATGGATTTGTCTCTCGACCAATCGCTTACCAGCAAGAGCGCTCCTATACCGCGCTGTCACTGTCAAGTGTCATAGGGTCTTCACCACCAGCAAGCTTTACACTGCAACGCTGTGTGTTTTATTCAACATAATACATGTTTTGTTGTAATGCAAAACATTTATATTGTGTGTTTTTCTAAAACACACAGCGTTTAGGTGAAGACGTGTTTGATATCTGCTGGTGAAATGTAAATGCAAACGCTATGTGATGATAATGTTGAAACATTTAATTTATTTTTAAATGTAAGACATTAATTAACATGTCAATAGTTATTAAGAATACTAGAAAATTAAATCTACTTATAAACATAGATTTAAGCAAACTTAAAAAGAACAAAACAGTCTATGAAACTTAGAATAATTATAAAATTATGATGTGATGTTATAACAAAGCAACAAAAGTATAAAGAAAACAATAAAATTTATAATCAGAAACACTATTTCCGTAATAAAATATTTTTTTAATTAGATAATACAATCACATTGGTAATATTTTGAGATCAATCAATAGTAGATTTATCTACTAAATCTCTTATCTTAATTAAATAGGGTGAAAATTTGATGATAATAAATCAGTTTTATCTTTGTTCGCTAACATAACTGGACGACAGTAAAATTTGTTAAAAGTCGTTTCACTGCGCCAGTTTCCTCTTTCTATTATTTCTTCTACTGATCTGTTTTCTAGCCAACCTTTAGACGCCACTGCTGATCGTATACTGCCCGGAGGTGCTTCTATATTTGCAACTTTAAAAATGGATCTTATCCATCCAGATAACATAGTCCTGGTGGCAGCCTTAACTATTCCTGTTACTGAAATAAACAGTTGATCTATGTTTACTTCTGATCTTCTATTTTGAGAAGCCTGTATTAATAATTGAATATGACGCACCGGACAAATACTAGGGTCCGGATGACTTAACAAATGCCAACCAGACTGTTGATATGTAGCTGAGTCTGTTTTAGACCCATGTTCTGGCCATAATATTATTTCCTTATCTTTTTGTAATAATCTGTCCTTTGAAATAAGCAATAATGTTAGATCATGTAATCTACGACCAGATGCTAAGAGCAAAATTAAAGCAGTTCTTCTAGAGATGTCAAATAATGAATCTGTCATAGGAGTGTCTTTCAACCAAGTGAATAGAAGGCTTATATCCCATATTGGTGCCTTAGGTGGTTTAGGCTTAGCTAGAGCGATTGCTTTTAATATTTGATGGACAAAGAAGTTTGAAGAAATTTTATTATCAACATTAGCACAGTAAGTCGATATTGCTGACTTATGTAAAAGAATTGTACTGTATGCGAAATTTTGATCTAGGTATAATCTAGCTAAGAATTGAGCAACGTCATTACCACTAGGAGACTTAGGGTTAATTTTATTTGTTGTGCACCATGAAATCCATCTTACTATTGGTGACTTATATGTTGCTAATGTTGATTTTCTCCAGCTGTTTGAAAGCAATTCTCGCTCTTCTTTCTTCCAATGAGCTACTTCTTTGCCCCACCCACAACTTTCCACACTAAAAATGTCAGCTCCTTTATCTGAGGAGGTGGAAGCTGTGTTGTCAGGTCTATCAGATTCAGTGCCAGATTGTGTATTGGCAAAGGGTCTTCTTGCGCTCTCACCTCCAGATCCGGAAGCCAATAGCATTGTTTCCAATGAGGGGCTACAACCATGTAAGTTCCCCTCGCATTGTTAAGGTGTGATAGAACTCGTGGCATGAGGTTTGTGGGAGGAAACACCCACGCTAGTTGCCAATCCCATTGGCGACTGAAGGCGTCGCAATATTCTGCACAGCCATCTTTTGACTCCAACGTTACGTATCTTGGCACTACGGCGCTTCTTTTTGACGCAAATAGGTCTACCTGAGGTGTACCCCATTGATGAAATATGGCCTCCGTAGCCTGGGGTAGTAGGTGCCACTCGGGTAGTGGTCGCCCTCTGGACAACCGATCTGCTATGCCATTCAGCTTTCCTGGGAGATAGCACGCTGATAACTTTACATTCAGCTGATCGGTCAGTTGGAGCAACTTTGTAGTCAGATCCAGAAGCGCAATGGACCTGGTTCCCCCTTCGTTCCTTATATATGCTACCAGAGTTCGATTGTCGGTCTGAACTAGAATATGAGCATTTTTTAAGATGCTCTGATGGTGCACAATTGCACCGTAAACTGCAAACATCTCTTTTACATTTGAGTGCCATTTCATTTGTGTTCGAGTCCACTGACCTGACAGGTAAGACCCGTTCAGGTGTGCTCCCCAGCCCGCATCCGCTGCGTCTGTGGTCAGGAAATGAGATATTGAAGTATTTTTTAGAGAGGTTGTGTTGTTTTTTATAGACCTGAGCCACCAATCCAACTCCTTCAAAGCTGGTTGTGGCAACACTCTCTTTTCTCTCAATCTGCCTCAGACAAATTTTTTGAGAAATTATTTCTGAAGTCTTCGACAATGCAGACGACCTCTTTGGACTGTAATGTTTGCAAAATTTAGGAGCCCTAGCAGACTTTGGATCTCCTTTGAGAGCAATATCCCCTGTCTTTTAATTGAGTAATTACTTGTTTTATATTTACCACCTTTTTTGTGGGCAATGCTACTGTCATATTTTGTGTGTTCCAGGTTAGACCTAGATATTCCAGTCTCTGAGATGGTTCCAATTCCGACTTTTTGTAGTTTATGTGCCAACCCAACGTTTCCAAGGTACTCACAGTTTCCGCAACCTGAGTAATTAACTTGGACTGGTCCTGATTGACCAGGAGGTAATCGTCTAAGTACACAAGAACACGGATACCTCTGGCTCGAAGGATCTCCGCGGTCTAATTCGATACAGCCGCGAAAGTACGGGGGGCAGAAGAAAGGCCCAAGGGTAAAGCGGTTAGTTGCAACACTTCCCCTTTGTAAATGATGCGAAGGTAGCGACGGTGGTTCTCCGAGATAGGCAGGTGGAAATAAGCCTGGTGGAGGTCCACCTTCACCAACCAATCCTGGTCTTGTAGAAATTCCATCACTGTTACTTGTGAGACCAGCTGAAAATGTCGAGCTGCGACAAAGTTGTTGAGATTTCTTAAGTCGAATATCGGCCTGTGTGAACCATCTGGTTTCTTTACTAGAAACATTTTGGAATGGAAACCGGCATCCTCTCTTAGAGGTCTCTCTAATATTCTCTGATTTTTTAAAGTTTGAATCATCTTTGTCATAATTGGAGTGACCTTTGTAGAACAAGATCTTTGAATCTGCAGATTCGGTAAGCAAAGCGGTGGTTGCTTTGAAAAGGGGATGCGGCAATTGGTAATTGTGCAAAGAATAAATTGATTGGCATTGAGTTGAGACCATGCTGCCACATGATTCTTGAGGCAACCCCCCCGAAACGCAGCCCTGCAGTCATTTTTGTGAATTCTTTTCTGAGTGGGAACCTCCACGAAAGGGCTGGTGTTTCTTTATATTAACACTGTACTTCGTTTTTTTATTCTGCGATTTGTTTATTTTAGAATGATGATATTTCTTATTAGAATTAGATTTATTCTGATAAAATGATGATGAGGGTGTTGAAGTGCTTGGTTTCCTTATGTAACTTGGAGTATTAAGCCACACCTGAGTACCACCTAAAGATTGTATAATAGGTTGCAATGCATCTTTGCTGAACAAGTGTTCTGCACTTGGAGGTACATTTCTTATGGTTGTTTTTAAATTTGAATTATTTATATGTTTTATAAGGTTATCACGACGTATTTCTACACATTCAGACCTTTTTCCACATACAACTTGCATTGTTTGTTTTGAGTTTCTGTATAAGGATGTACCTGGTCCAAATGTCTTTGATATTTTATCAAAAAGTGTATTAGGGTTAAGGTCTTGAGGGTTATTCGCAGCCCAATTAATTAATGATTGTAAATTAGATTGTAACATCTGCCGTTGTTTAAGTATGGCATTAGATAAACCTGCTAGAACTTGTTCTGTAGATGCTAGGTAGTCTTTTGAAGTCTGAAGATGACAAAGTTCTTCATTTACTTTTAAAGCTACAAATCCTGGAGTAGCCCCAAATTACTGTAATGCTTTCTTGTACCTTATCCCTCTCCAGGCTGGAGATTCAAATTGCTGAAGTTTTACAAGATTCGCTAGCCGTTCTTTGTCAGCTTCGGGTACAACTTTATTTTCATCAAAGTCAATATTCAATTGACCTATACTGAGACTAGGCACTGTAGGAGACACTGGGTTTTGCAGATAGTTTATTTCGTGTGTAGGTGTTTGGATCTGGTTACAATTATACTGAGTTATCGCGCTCATATATTGAGTTAAGTAACTCACCTGAGATATCAGAGTGTCAATGCGAGGATCGTTACAACTTGTCCTCTCATTTGATGTCGCACGCCGTGGTCGCTTATTAGGCGGTGGAGACGAGATGCCCTCCTCTTCAGATGAATCCGAATCGGAAGAGGTACTCTTATGTTCATTCGACTGTTGAAGCTCCTTTTCAACATAAATATTTTCTTTCGTACCAGTTGCGACAGGTTCCTCTTTACACATAATGCGTTGACCACTCATTTTACAAAACAAACACCAACTTTTATGAAATAACTTAGCAATTTATCACTGTGTATCTATCCAACACAAAACAATTGAAAATTTATAGGCTTTTAAAACTTTTTGCACTGAGAAAAAACTTTAGCAGTTACTCGCAAAGTTTTCACAAACGCTATGACACTTGACAGTGACAGCGCGGTATAGGAGCGCGCGATTGGTCGAGAGACAAATCCATGGACAATCTGATAAGGTTTTTTATGCTATTTATTAGATTAAGGCTACATTCACAGACTGCTTCTTCACCTAAACGCTGTGTGTTTTAGAAAAACACATAATACGACGAGATAACATTCTCATTTTTTTATTTCATTTGTTTAGAACAGTAGTTCAATCCAGGAGCTCAAAAAAGTGCCCTCGCGCAATTTATGAAAATCTTTCTCTGCAATTTTGGGTTTAAATAAAAAGTTAAGCAAAATTTACAAAAAGCGAGGCCGCTACGTACTATGCCAATAGCTATTCTACACTATTCAATAAGTAAATACTGTTAATGTATTTTTGTTTCTGAGATAAAGAACGCCAAAATTGGCCGCAGTAATTTTTTTTTTCAAAAATTTCTCACAAAAATCACATTCAAGATGTAATAGAAGGTAATAGGCTGTTTTATTACAAACGACAAGAACGTTTGGAATGCCACGGCTTATGACACAAATGGGTACCAACATTGTACCTAGGTAGCAAGATTGGGAACTTATGGTTTCGTGGCTTGCCCCAATCTGAAGCCCTAGGCACGCCACTGAATTAAAGTGCCGTATTTTAAAAAACTTTGTATTCTAATGATTTGACTCATTTTTAAAATATGTATTTTATTTAATTTCTTTTATTATTAATTATTTTATTGTTCAAATTTCCAATAAATATGATTTACTTTTGTAAGAAGTTTATTTCTTACCTATGTACTGACTTTTCAATCAAGGCCTGTATTCACTTTCATTAGTGCGAGTGCAGGTGATTAGTTGCGGGTGAATATTGCGAGTGATTAGTGCAGGTGTGTAGTGCGAGTAGTGTCCAATTTTGACAAGTGGCTGTGTTTAGTAAATTCAGTTGTTAGAGCCGTCGACCAGCAAGTATGGACGCACGTCAAGAAGCGCGCTTGCAATTGCAAGAAATAATGAAAGAAATTTTAAACGCAGTGGTGTCTGAAACCGAAGAAAAAAAAAATAAAAAGTGGGAAAAAAAATCGGGAGAAATTAAAGGAATAATTAATTAATGATTTATATTTTAGCGTTTTATTAACGCTTAAATATACTTAAGTAAAATTTTAAACACTGAAAAAAGACGACAACCTCAGGCGGGAATCAAACCACGCACCTTCCGCATTCCGGGCGGCTGCCTTAACCACTTGGCTACCGAGGTCTGGCTTTCAACCGTCGAAATTTGTCAGTGCTTGATGCTTATGTTGTTTTAGTCAACATTGCTACATCAAATCTTAGAAGTTTTCACCTCTGAGATCCGAAAGAAATATACCTATTTACAAATATTTAAACATTCGGTTAAGATGAAGCTGCGTTTATAGATTAATGATTTATACTTTAGCGTTTTCTTAACGCTTAAATATACTTAAGTAAAATTTTTAATTAAATAATTAATTATAATTTTTAATATATATATATTTTTATTGTTTATTAATTATTCTAATTTATAGGTTACGTCTTCGGTCCACTTCGCCATTTTGCAAAACAAGCGAGCGTTCGACGCCAAACGCTAAATCCCGTATTATTATATTATTTCTCTATGCGCTAAACACTAATCACTAAACACTGCTGTCCAGACGTGCGTAGTGCAGGCAGGCTGCGACTGAGGGGAAAGGGAGGGCGCGCGGGACGTGGCTACTCGCAGTCCACTCGCAAAAAAATAGAACCCGCGTCTAATCACTTTACTACGCAGGTTACTAATCACTCGCGCTAATCAATCGCTGTCCACACGCGTTTACTCCTAATCATTAAGCACTTGCACTCGTCACCGGTCTTGCCGCGTTGCGTATCTACTTGTCAGTGTGTGAAGTTTTGGATTGCTCAGAACAGATTTTAAACGCAAATTACTATGAACGTAACCTATCTATAGTTTATAATATCATTGCGGTTAATACAAATAGCCCGGAACCCATCGCTATAGATCTTCTTCGAGCAGCTGTTGCTGCTCTTATTAGTTACAATAACCCGATGCAATCAGAGGTGCTGTTAAACGAAAAACGTTTAAAAGTTTCAAGCTTGCTTCTGAACGAATGCTAAAGTTAAATGGCGGGAAAATTTAACACTTTGGAGACACAAATTTTATTATCATCAATAAATTTAATTTAATTTAATATGAAAGGTATGCGTGATAATAAACTTTTATTATACGGTAATTAGATTTATAAGTACTTGTAGTTTGTTTTTACATCACAAACATTTTTCTGATTTTCTGATAGGTAATGAAAAAGTAGGTAATTTGCTAGCCAACGGATACAAACTGTAGGTATTCAAAGTTGTCTCGATCTATTTTAAGAACAATGTCATAATATCCCGAAACAGAAAACAACAGTGAACTAAAAGTTTTTGTCAGTAACATTTTTAGCATCTTCTAATCTGCATGAGAAAAAAAGTTCTTGTCCCGTTCCCGTCGTACCTACCCAGCCAGTTCATCGACTTGCCCAGTCCAGCAACGTTGAAGGAGTTCAAATTGTTTAGTATTTGGAGAAGCTATTCTGTATTGTAGTGCTCATTAAAACATTAGCTACCTGCAATAACTCGTAAAATAGAAAATGCCGCTTACAGTGAGCTCCAAAATAGTGAGTATCAAGATTAAATAACATAACCTAACTTTTGTATTTTACAAGGTCGGAAACCTGGTTCTGATCAAGATATTTGATTTATTATCGTCTGATACACCATTAACTGATAATAGGTGAGTACCTATTTTTGATTGTAATAGTTATTCAGGTTTAAACAATTGACCCAGCAACATGAGTGAATTGAGCGGTGCGGTTAGTAGTATTTTTTATTAGTGGTCCAACGGGTTATCGGGTAATACATACGTTCCGTTCCGCGTCGTTTTGTCTCATCAATATTTCGTGTATTGTCTTTGAAATGGTGATTCTATCGTGTGTTCGTGATTCACCAGTCAACTCCGTTTTATGTTGAGTAATGATTGTACTGTGTGCTTGAATTAATTTGTGTTGTCACTATGACATTGTGATATCCTCAAGATAACAAGTTCAAAGTATTATTTGACTAATCATATAATAGCTGTGTGAAAATTATATTTTTTAAAGTATTAAATAGATCTAATAGGTACAGTTGCATATCTGTAACTTAAGTTTGTGTAGTTTTGTAGTTAAACAATATGAGTAACTTAAAATTTGCAGTGACTGAGTTCTTGGAGAATCAACAAGTATGTACCTACTGTACTGTCATATCACTCAAGTTTCACTTTGCATAACCTATCTCATTCAATTCAATTAAATGAAAGGTCAATAGGCTGTTTGGAAAGCAAAAAACGTGACCCCTTCATTGGTTTATTGTGTGTGTTCTAAGCTCTATCTGGATTCTAACTTCTATTGTTTTAAGTTGAAATTTAATTTGAACAGAGAACAGATTACTTGTTTCAGCATTCGTCACTTATTAAGGTCTTAACTCTGACTTGTAAACTACCAAAACTTTTGAGACTCATTAATCAGGCAGTTTGACGGTTGAATAATTCTTAGATAAAATTGTCTCAATAGCTAACCTACATTTTCTGTCAGTATGTAAGTAATAAAACCTAACCTTTTTTTATTAGGTTTTACCTGTTGTGGTTGCGTTTGGATCAGTTATTGTCCTAGTCACTGTTGTGGCCAACTGCTTATGGGGCAGAAAATCAAAACCACAAGTGAAGAAAGCCTTAGTCGACCCCAACACTAAGTACCCATTGCCACTCATTGAACGGGAGGAGATCAGCCATGACACAAGGAGGTACCGATTTGGTTTACCATCAGAAGAACATGTGTTAGGTAAGTTTTAATCAAAAGTTAATTAACCTCTGACAGATTTAAGTTCTAATTTTATGTTTTTAAAATGCATTTTATTCTAAGTAGATAGTATAATCATACCTAACTATCTCAATAAGTTATGTTAAATTACACAAAGTAAATGTTGTAGGTACTTTGAAATTGAGAGACAATTGCCTTTAATCTAAATCTTGTACATACGAAATTGGAAAGACATTGCTTTAAGTTTTCCTATTATCCTTTAACAAATAATGATTTTCTCAATTGTTTTATCATTTGACTGATAGCATGTGATTGTATGTTGAAGGATTGTGTACAGCAGGACAAAATTATTTTCCCCAGGCTTGCCTATTGGTCAACATATTCATTTATCTGCAAAAATTGATGATGATTTAATTATTCGAGCGTACACTCCAGTCTCAAGTGATGAAGAAAAGGGTTATGTTGATTTGGTGGTTAAGGTAAGAATAGTCTTGTTTTTATTATAATTAGTGATCTATTTTATGTATAATAAGTACCTCTGTATTTAAGTATGTTTATCCGTTGTCTAGTAACCATTTAACAAGTTTCTTAACGAAGCTTCTCTTGGGCTAGATGATTGGTGTGAGTGTAGGATTTTTTTTAAATTTATTTATTTTATACTTTAGTAATTATTTATTCACACTTAAATATAGGTATTTTATGTTCAAGTGCACAAACTGAATAATAACTCACTTACTTATTATATAACATGCTGCTGCTAATTTTCTAATTTTTTTATCAGGTGTACTTCAAAAATGTTCACCCTAAATTCCCTGAGGGTGGCAAATTATCTCAATATATGGATAACTTGAAACTGGGTGACACCATTGATGTCCGAGGACCATCTGGCAGACTGCAGTATACTGAAAAAGGAATATTCCTAATAAAAAAGTTAAGGAAAGACCCCCCCGTGAAAGTTGTCGTTAAAAAGCTGAATATGATTGCAGGTAAATTATTTTTTGTATTATTTTATGAATTTAAAATTTAAAAGAAATTCATATACTTAAGTAAGTAATAGAAATAACAATTGTTCAAAAACATGTGTTATAAAAAATGTAGGTAAGTAATTAAAAATATTAATGTCAAAAACGACATAAATTAAATAGGTTCTTAAATTAAGTTTATACTAGACTCCACTACATCTAGCACTAGTTAAAAATCAAACTGGTGCTAGATGGAAAGAGAAACTCGGATGTCAGGAGGAGTACATAATTGAATCTTTTTAACCATCATTATGACACTTCATATTATAGTAAATAGTAGAGTTGTTACTAATGAACAAGGCATTAGTTATTTTAGGGTTTGTTAAAGTTATTTGATGATGTGCAATGTTAAACTCAAGTAGGTAGGTAATTCAATTTAAAGCAATACGCTTTATAAATAGAAGGGTATAATAAATTCATTTCCACCTCGCAAGACCATCAATGCTTAGTGTTGGCTTTATCACCTACTTAGATACTTTTTGAAATAATCAATGTGCACACAACAGTACTTTAGGCAAAGCTGTCAAAATTCCCCAATGGATTTTTAACTTTACCTGGTTGTTGAGTTCAAAATCGATTGCTGAATGTTGAAGTTTTGGAGTAGTCTGACGTGCCGTGGATGCTGTTGACTGTACAATGAGCTTGTCTTGTCTAGGATTGCCAGATGGTATCCAAAAGGAGGACATGTCCTACTTTTCCATGTTTTATCCTCCCGTCCTCCCTTACCTACTGTAAGTCCTCCTTTTTGCTAAACGTCTAAGTGCTAAAAACATTTAATGTTTCTCAGAACTGCTCAAGATCTGCGAGTTTTATTTTTGTATAAGCGCACATAACGCAAATGTGGAAAGAGTTTTTTTCACTGATTAATACTCAGTGGAGCAAAGAGAGGAACGGACAGTGTGCAGTCAGTTAAATCTTTAATTCTTGTTCATTCCAACTCTTCAAAAACATGACATATGAAGATTTTCATAATTATTTGTTGAAAAACTAAGAACTTCTTGCAAAAATTGGCATGAGCTAAATATTATTAAAATGAAGTAACATTATATAAAATATTCGTTTAACTGTGGATGTCCTCCATTTTTTACAGAAAATCCTCGTTTTTAGACCCATCTGCCCTTCTTTAAAATTATCATCTAGCAACCCTAGTCTTGTCTCGCCTGAGTGTCAGCATCAAAAGTCGCCATACACTTTAGCACTTTGTCACATTAACAAAATAATCGAACAGGCTACCTAGATGCTTGTTAACTTCCAGTACCTACCTATAGCTATTAAGACTTGGTACTAAAGTGGTCAGCGACTTCCGATGCTGACGCCTTTCTGTGCTGACTACTGTCGTCTTTCTCGAAAACACGAAACTCGATATACCTAGGGCTTTTTATTTATTATGTTGAGCGCGAACACATTTCTCGTCTAAACCTTGACGTTTGACGGAGATCAAAATGGATTCTTCTGTAATGTTTAGGAGAAATACTTTTAAAAAGATTTTCTTAAATTGTGTTTGTGATTGTGGTGTGTGCTCATTGGACAACAATTATTTTTGATCCATGCCTTAGTGCACCCGAGCTATATATGTCCTTTATTGTGTTATCTACAGACATACTATAGAAAACGACTTTAAAACGAAATGCTTAATCGTATCCTTTGCTCGTAGACGCAGACAAATTTGGGTAAAACATGATAATTACGTTTTGATTTTGATAAGATAGAATCAATTAACTTAATTCAGCAGATAAAAAAACTCATTAAAGTGTTTTAACAATGTACAATTAGGTATTTTATCACGTGTAAATATAAAAATATAGAAAGTAATAATAGTCAAGTGGAATATTTCTAACTTAATTTTCCTGACCTAAACTACCTAGGTACTTGTATAGGATTGCGCAGATGTAGGACAGTCCTTGGTGTACTATTTAGTTCATCAAACATCCTACTAATATTATAAACGCGAAAGTTTGTAAATATGGATGGACGTTTGTTACTCTTTCACGTAAAAACTACTGAATGGATTTGGATGAAATTCGGCATACAGATAGTTTATAACCTGGATAAACACATAGTTTATCCCGATATTCCCACGGGAACGGGAACCACGCAGGTGGAACCGCGAGCGTCCGCTAGTAAGTATATAATCACGACTATTATCCCCGACGCGTTAGTTAGAGACTTGGCAATGAGGACCGCAAAAGCATTCCTCTGCCATAGACCACTTTTCGCCGTGTAAGTAAGCGCTCCTTTAAGGAGCGCTTACACGGGCAATTTTTTGATCAATTATTATTGCTTGGCAACACGTACCTACTGATCAATCTGAAGCAGCGCGTCCTCCATGGCGAGCGATAGTTTTGTACGTGTATGAAAGTATTGCGTGATATTGCCTAGTTTCTTGGAATTGATCCATATTGCTCAATATTATTGTTGCAAAACATTTTGCCAAATTGATGCTTGTTGCTGTTGCCGTAAATTGCTCGATATGTTGTCACGTCACAATCACCCAGTAATATTGCTCAAAATAATTGATCAATTTCATCAAAATATTGCCCGTGTAAGCGTACCTTAAACGTAGTACTATTATTTATTCTGTGCTTAAGGCGTCCGGTTTGCGATATTGCCAGCTAAGCAACTTCACTTGATAGGTGACAAAATCAAAAATATCTCGAGCTCGTCCGCGCTTCGGAAGGCACGAAAAGCTGTTTTGATCGCGTGGTTATTGTCGTAAGATGACAGTCTCGTTAAAATTCACCAACCGGCGGCGTTTTGCCAGCGCAGTGTCTAATATGGATAATCTAGCGGAATTTAATTCTATTGGAATCTTGTTGCTAGCTTAAATCATATTATTTACAAAGTTAGTTTTTCGAATTAAATTCCGCTAGATTGTCGATATTAGACACTGTGCAGCGTGGTGGGCTATGGCATAATGTCCCCATGTGCTTAGTTCATGTGGGGAACCCCGTGCTTAGCAGTGGGAAGTTTATAGCCTGACGATGATGATGATTTCTAATTTAACGGTCAAAACTATGCCGATAATTTTTTTTCGTCCTATAGTAAACACCATTAATTTTTATTCGTTTTAATGAAATTAAGGGTGAGTTCAACCCATGAAACTGAACAACTTTCCCCAAGAAACCTATTTAGGTGCAAAAATGACAAAAAAAAATCGACCTCCCTTACAAAACTGTCCGATCAGCTGACAATAGTACTATTATTATGAGCCTATATTTTCCCACTGCTGGGCAAAGGCCTCCCTCCCCTCTTTCCAATAGTATGGGAGGTCGAAATTTTTTTGTCATTTTTGCACATAGGTTTCTTGGGGAAAGTTGTTCAGTTTTATGGGTGGAACTCACCCTTAATTTCATTAAAACGAATAAAAATTAAGGGTGTAAGTATAGGTACAAATTGACATATTTTATATTTTCTTTTATATTTACGCTAGATTTATCATTCAAAGTCTAATAATAAAACTGTACAAGTTGTTAAAAATAATGACTTACCATACAAGTGTCAAAGGTCCCATTACACGGCTTGATTAACTTGTTTGCGGTTCAAACTCCCATGTTATGTTATGTATGTATGACTTAAGATACCGCACAAACATGAATATAATACGCTAGGTATTTTTAATTGTTACTCTTTGTTTTGTTATTTGAGCCCCCCTGTTTTTAGTGGGTAGGCTAGGCTCCCTCTTTCTTCTCGATTTCCCTTTACAGAACGCCGTTTGCCACTCGGGTATTCGTTGCCAAGGGAAGGAAGGGAGACGAAGAGAGCCCAAATTGATTTCGTTCCCCTTCAGGGGGTGGTCTATGTATCAGACAATATGTGATTCTAGAGAAGGATACATTCATTTAATTTATTTATTTTTATTAATCGCCTCTGTGGCCTAAAACCGGTGGCTTAGCCACTGCTAAGCCACCGGTTTCAGGCCCAGAGATCCCGGGTTCGATTCCCAGCGGGGGGTACATCTTTGTGTGCTCGGTTTAGTTGGTGGTAAGGCTGTTAAGTCCGCCTGGCTAGCTACCACCATCTTATCTAAGTCTGTCGCCATAACAACGATGTTTATAGCATTGTTGTGTTCCAACAGTTTGAGATAAGATAGCCAGTTCCTCAGTGATTGAGGATTCCGGGTGAAGCGCGCTTCCACCTTCGGTCTTATCGTCACTTACCATCAGGTGAGATGAAGGCCAAGCGCTTTCCCGTTGTAGAATAATAAAAAAATATATTTTATAATAGCGTAGATAGACGAAAGTTATTAATACAGGATTTTTAGTAATAGCTAGGTGTATATCTAATATACCAATAACAACTATTTTTATGAGACAATCTGATGGTCCATATTCGACCCACTGTATGAAACAGCTGATTTTATTGGCCAATTTATTTGCACTCAATAGGATGGCCATTTGGATGAACCAATAAGATGAACATTCTGTATAAACCGCTGTAGCATTACCTACATATAACAAGCAAACATTCCACCATCGAAATCTATAAATAAAATGTATACCGAGAATTGAAACCAATATCTCCGCACACCTAACAGGTGACTATGACCTATTACGCCGCCCCAGTAATAAGTAATAATATTTATTGTTTTGTTACAGGTGGCACTGGCATCACGCCAATGCTCCAGTTGGTCCGCCACATCTGCCGCGACGCTAACGACCGCACGGGACTGAGGCTAATCTTCGCGAACCAGACGGAGGAAGATATTTTACTAAGGGACGAACTGGAGAAGTACCAGAGGGAACACCCGGACCAATTCAAGTTGTGGTACACAATTGATAGGCCCAACGAAGGTACGTTGTGTGAATGCGGTTTTTTTGGTACTGTAGCTTAAACAGCTCGAGATTTATTTTTCCCGAAAGCTAGTAGCACTTTTGCTTTATGTGTGCGATCACGTCCGTAGATAACGGAGCTATAATAGGGATCAATAAAACGATTTCACATGCAATACGACCATCTATCTGTTTGGCTATATACCACACCTGGGCCCTTATTCTGTAACGATTCCTTGTTTGAAAACCACGTTAATTCCTTAAAAAGCTACGATATCTTCCCAAAAACGTATGCGTTTGACGCTTATGCGCGGTAAGGTTTAGGTGTGGAATCTATAGATTGCGATACAGAATCAGGGCCCTGTTGTGGTATAGGTAATTAAGGCTCACTGCTACTCTATTTTAGAAAGTCTTTGAACTATGTCGGTTTGTGCTCTATGTCTTTTAACTTTATGTGTTTTTGAGCTATGTGCGTGCTTGTGCGTGCTTAATACCAAAATCGAATGAACTGTGTCACGTGCCGGTCATGTGACGGTCACGTGACCGCCGACACGGATCCGTGTCTAAGCATATAACGGGGTATGTACCGGTTCTAGTACTAAGTAGACGACGGGAAGAATTGTGTGCTATTTTCGGGGTCCCTCCATTTCACCAAAAATCACATCACAAATTTTCGTTTTACAACCAACCATTCTCAAAAAATTTACAGATTTCGCAGTCCCCGCAGGAATCGAAGCATTGAAAATGAATACAAAAAATTACGAAAAATATATATATTTTATTTTGAGTACTTACTTAAAACATTGTCATTACAAGTTGAATAATAAGAAATTTTTATTGAGATATACTTCACAAAAATTACACAACTACATTAGGTACTTAGAGGTCGAATTATAATACAAATGTGTATCACAGACTGCACAACACCGAGAATCGCATTTTCTTTTCTTTTACAACTTATGTGAAGTTCATTGATCGGAATATATTTTAAACACGGAAATACTCGTTTTTCTACAATTCCAAATTTACAGGTCACAATTATTTACTGTATTTAAAATTTTTTTTTCGCCATTTTGTAGCTAACCTAATATCCTAAGACATTTTTTTCATTTATTCTAAGTCTGTTTTTTTCCAAAATATTTACAATTTAGTAAACAAACAAACCCCAAAATACTGTTATTTTACATTTTTCAAAATTCCATATAAAGTTACCAGCTGATTTTCAAAATTCAAACGTGTCTAGATAAATTCCTCAACTCTTGGTACTATTCCCATCTCAAACCTTCCAAAATTCTCGGAGCTATGGCTAAAAATACGTCTCAGGCGATTTGCATATCTGATTACTTTTTTCAATGGTAAAACATGATTTGTCATTTCATCATTTGACAACGAAACGTTAATCAAACGATTTACCTAATTAAAAAAATAATTACTTCACTAATTTTTATTTCACAACGTAAGTAAGTATTACTTACTTATTTGAAAAAAAATTGACTTTAAAAAAAATTACCTTCCTCCTGACTAACTTTTATTTTACACTTATTTGACAAGAATATTTATTTTTATTTTGGGTGTCAAAGTATTTTTAATGTCATATTGTATATTTCATGAAAATATTATTTTCATTAAATTTCATGTGCTTGCATGCAAGTTGAATTAATGCTGCACGATTTTTTTAAATCCTTAAGTAATGCATTCTTGTATGCATGCATGCATGCTGCATGCATGGGGCCTAAGAAAAAGTTAAGTAGGTATGCAAAACCATAGTTCTGTCGGTTAGGTTAGACTTTACAAATAAACGGAGGGGGGCCCGCAGGCCCCCGACCCTCTCCTGGGCACGCTAAAGTAATAAAGAAAGGAAAACTTGTAAAACTAAATAAATCAAATAAAAAAATACTTTTTGTATACTTACCTAACTGTAAATTTGCCATAAGAATCGAAATGTTAAATGAAAAATGTATAAATAATGAAATTAATCTAAAACATTTGAGGAAACATTAAAATTTGCGGAACAATTTGTCATTAAAATGAATAAGTAAGTATAGGTATGAAACGTTGGTTGTAAAGTAAAAATATGTGAACAGTGTTTTGGTTTGTAGGCACACATTGTAAATTCCCAGAACCGCTGCACCACATCGATATAACTATGTAGTAGGTATATACTAAAGCTAATCTTGCATCTGATCCATATTCGATATGTACCTACGTTTACCTAAAAGGAATAAAAAGGAATAAATGGCAGTTACAGCACCTAGTTACGCACCAGTCCTGGCCGCTCGTCACCCAATCTCTTGGTTTTATTTCACTCCTTCTGAACTCTAAAAATATTGTTTGGTGGACAGTACGTACTTAACCCAATTAGCAACCTTCAGATTCATTAACTACCAACAGGTTAAACATAAGTGATGCGCAATTTTCATTATGACGTTAAGAACTGACATAGATGGTAACTTATTATATTAGTTTCTTAGTGACCTTAACCTCAAGGTAAGGCCTGCGACGCCACAAACAATATTATAATATTGGGAGTTTTCTCGAACGTAAGAACTGGTTAACCCTTTCGAAGAATGAAAAGCAATGGAATTTTTTTAACTGTACTGCCAGTGAAAGGGTTAGGAATTTAGGACCCTTGTGCCGACTTTCCCTGTTTGTCGACTTTACTGAAATATCATACAACGATTACCCTTATGCCGAATTTTCAAGTTTCTTTGAGTTTGGTTCCTTTATGCCGACTTTCACTTGATGCCGACTTTTATAATTAATTCATGTTTAGGTTTAGAATGCCGAAACAATAAATATCTACGGTTTAAGAACCGCAATGCCGACTTTTTGAACAGTCGTGTGCTTGTAAATAGTATAAACAAAAAAATGCTAATGTGCTTTTATGTAAAA
This sequence comes from Scoparia ambigualis, assembly GCA_963921215.1. Taxonomy (NCBI): domain Eukaryota; kingdom Metazoa; phylum Arthropoda; class Insecta; order Lepidoptera; family Crambidae; genus Scoparia; species Scoparia ambigualis. The sequence continues at coordinate 24,834,319 of OY992510.1, read as the reverse complement.
TAACTAATAATTAATTTAAAAAAAAATTGATCCTTTCTTACGGAACAAAAATAAAAATACCATTACTTACATATAAAATAATAATAATAAAAATATCTTTAGTGGCGTGTGATAACGGGCAGAAAACTAATTTGACTTACCTTTTTATTGTGGAACAAGGTTATATCACTTAGTTTGGAATTGACCAAGCTGGCATAAGGTCTTAAACCAAGATTAAACGCCGAATTTGTGTAGACTAATCTCGGAATAAGTCTTATTATTGAGATTAGTCTATACAAATTCGGCGTTTAATCTAGGTATAAGACCTTATTCCAGTTTGGTCGAATCCACCCTTAATGTTGTACTCAATATATAAAAGTTATACTTTAATAAGCATGTACCACAATCTCTGTGAAACCCATTTCTACTCGTTGCTGAAACCATGGAATAATAACTTTTTTTTTAATACTAAGCCCGGCAAATGACCCCATTCCACCTGATGTTAAGTGGAAATGAAGTCCAGGCGCGAGGACAACTGGTGCTGCGTAAGAGACGTAGCATCAGTCACCCTCACTCTGCCGGCCCACAAAGTGCCTCTTTACGCCTCGTTTGAAGGACCCTATGTCATAGGTAGGAGGGAATGCGTGTGCTGGTAGACTATTCCATCTTTTGGAAGTGCGGCAAAGAAACGAGTCGCCAAATTTCTTTGTGCGTGATGGGATAAATATTAGAGACTGTAAATTGGTGATTCCGGAGAGCAGCACGCGTACCTACCTACTCCTATGGAGGAAGGGAGAAGGAGGGATGAGGTCAAAGAGTTCTTCAGAGCACTCGCCATGGTATAAACGGTAAAAGACGCTGAGTGACGCAATATCTCTACGCAATTGCAAAGGCTCGAGAGTTTTAGTGCACACCCCCACCACAACCTTACCGTTTGAGGTGGAGTTGACCTGAACAAAGTGCGTCAATTCTTCACGCCTGATCAGTTGTGTCTATTATACAAGACACAGGTGCGGTCTTGCGTGGAGTATTGCTCTCACCTTTGGGACGGCTCCGCAAAGTACCTTCTCGATACCTTGGACAGATTGCAGCGCCGCGCTGTGCGCATTATCGGCAATGCAGAGGTCACTAAAACTCTCGAGCCTTTGCAATTGCGTAGAGATATTGCGTCACTCAGCGTCTTTTACCGTTTATACCATGGCGAGTGCTCTGAAGAACTCTTTGACCTCATCCCTCCTTCTCCCTTTCTCCATAGGAGTACGCGTGCTGCTCTGCGGAGTCACCAATTTACAGTCTCTAACATTCCATCTCGCACAAAGAAATTTGGTGACTCGTTTCTTTGCCGCACTTCCAAAAGATGGAATAGTCTACCAGCACACGTATTGCCTCCTACCTATGACATAGGGTCCTTCAAACGAGGCGTGAAGAAGCACTTTGTGGGCCGGCAGAGTGAGGATGACTGATGCTACGTCTCTTACGCTGCACCAGTTGTCCTCGCGCCTGGACCTCATTTCCACTTAACATCAGGTGGAGTGGGGTCATTTGCCGGGCTTAGTATAAAAAAAAAAAAAAGTGACCGCATTGCCGATAATGCGCACAGCGCGGCGCTGCAATCTGTCCAAAGCATCGAGAAGGTACTTTGCGGAGCCGTCCCAAAGGTGAGAGCAATACACCACGCAAGACCGCACCCGTGTCTTGTATAATAGACACAACTGATCAGGCGTGAAGAATCGCTGCACCTTGTTCAGGACACCGAGTTTACGTGAGGCATTTTTAATCACGGTTTCGATGTAGTCCTTTTGGTTCAGATCGCAGCGGATATCCATACCGAGCATGTTAATACTTCTCTGCAGGCCTAGAGATGGCCTAGAGAGTTGGCAGAGGTTGGATTGCACGGCTTTGGCCAGACGCCAGTAGCTACGGCTGCCCGTAGGATGCGTCAGGAGTTTTTGGCCTACTCATGCAACGCGCTGGGCATCCGCTCTAATGTATGCTCTCTTACACGACTTGGTGGCATTATTATAGACTGCTTTTAGCGAGCGAGTTTCAGGATCCCCATGAGCTTTACCTCTGATCCAAGCGTTATATGCCGTCTGTTTGCTCTCAACAGCGCTGGCACACTCGCGATTGAACCAGCGGTTGCGTCTGCCTTTGCTGATGACATAGGAGTGTGGAATATAGTATTCCATTCCTAATACTATCTCATCAGCAACGGCAGTGGCGCTAGCGGTCGGGTCCTTCCCACTAAAGCAGCGCTGCCTCCAAGGGACCGATGCAAAATACTCCCGCATCCCGTCCCAGTCTGCCGACGCGTAGTGCCAAATCTGGCGTTTCGAAACCGCTGTTGGCGGGCGCGATGCCAAGGGCACTGTGCTGGATATCAAGCAGTGATCCGAGGAACCTAAAGGAGCTCGAATCTCCACCCGGTATCCAGCTGGGCGACTCGTCAGCAGAAGGTCGAGTAAGGAGGGCGCATGGCCAACTATGTCTGGGATCCTGGTGGGCTGGTTCACCAGTTGCGTCAGGTCATGCCTGAGAGCGAATGCGTGGGCAGTTCTACCAGCATGGTCTGTTTTGGAGGAACCTAACCACAACTCATGGTGGGCGTTGAAGTCCCCCAAAAACACCAATTCCGCCGATGGAAATCGCTCCTGCGCATCATCTGCTACCCGACTAAGATGTTCAATTAGTCGAGTTGTCTCCATGTCGCCGTTATGGGATCGGTAGACGCAGACGTAGACACGGCAATGAGAGCCTAAGTCCACGTGTACGACTAGGAGGGAGAAGGAAGGGTCCTCCAGACAGCGCAGACGGCGACAGCAAACATCCGCCCGAACGAATAAGCAAACTCCGGCTTTGGCTTTGAAGGATTCTTCAAGCACAAAGCCGGGATAGTTCAGGTAGGTGGTGTCAGCTGGGCGGATTATTTGCGTCTCCGTCAGGAACAACATTGCTGGCCGTGCCGTTTAAGATGGTTGTGGACAGCATTGAGGTTTGCATGGAGTCCGTGGATGTTAGCGAACTCCACCTCAAACGGTAAGGTTGTGGTGGGGGTGTGCACCGCTGTAGTACCAGTTATGTTGTTAGGCGCTGTCATTTTAGGAGTGGAAAGAGAGGCGTGAATCGAGAAAATGATGCCGCGATGCGAATGGTCAAAGTGTGGTGGCCTGTTTCCCCAGGAATTTGCCCACAGACGAGTATTATTAATCTGCCGAACGGAAGGGCCCCCGAACCCCCCCGGGAATGGCCGCCGGGACCCCACCTTCCGGTCACCAACCGGCACGACGGACCACCCCGAGATTATGCGTGGCATGGTGAGGCAGCTTCACGAGCTGGTTAGGCTCGCTTGGGCCCCTGTACTGTGCCACGGGCGGCCAGCGGGACAACCGTTTCTACGGGTCTCCCTGGTCGGCAGGTTAACGAAGTCCTCCTGGCACTGGTTTGACGGAAGCCTCCACAGACCAAATACATCGCAGCATCATCCTCTCGAGCTCTGGTTATACGCTGGCTGATCCCGAAACGCGGCCGACAAGCAGTCACTTGACGGGTTTTACACCATGCGTACGGTGGCCACCAACCAGACGGGTCAAGCCCTACCACCAGTGGAGCAGATCATCGCTCGAAAGAGTCCGTTAGTCGCTTCTTACGACACCCACCGGACGAAGAGAGGGGCGGCGATTGGTATTCTTTCTCCGTCACCGCACGGAATTTATTATTCTAAGGGACCCTCAGACACGGACCTGCAGGTCCGTGCCCTCAGAATAATAATATTCTGAGGTGAAATCATTCATAACAGTCATGTCAGTATTTATTAATCATCTATAAAAAGACATTTATCTAAATGAGATCGCATCATAATTATGTAAGTAAGGATAATGTATATGTTTGACCTCTATTGCAATAGTCGTGGCATTTAATTATAATAATATTATGTATAAGTTTAAAAAAACTTTAAAAATTACGTTAGTGACTATAAAAATCGGCAAACTAAAACAATAATACCTAAATATTTAAAACTTGTCAAAACGGTAAGAAAATGAAATAATTATGAAGTCGGCATAAAAGAACCAAACTCAAGAAACCTGAAAATTCGGCATAAGGGTAATCGTTGTATGATATTTCAGTAAAGTCGACAAACAGGGAAAGTCGGCACAAGTGTCCTAACTCGTTTTAAGATAGCTGCAAAATGAAGAAAAGACTCTTTGGTGTTTGCTCAATTATTTGTAGTTACCTACTTACTGCGATACGACCTTTTGCAATACAGGCGCAGTGCAATTATCTGCATGCGAACATTTGAATAAAAAGTCAATTAAGTTACGGTTTACCCTATTTATAAATAGTTATCATAGAATTAAAAACAGATCAGATTGTATTAATCTTTTAGGGCAAGATCCAATCAAGTACCTACTTAATTATCTATAGTTTTATTGCCTGACTTTTGAATTATGTAAGTTAAGTGCTTACATTAAAGAGATAAAAAAACAATTAAAATTAACCATTATTTCCCATTTCTGTTTTTTTTGCATTCTTAATAATAATACTCAAGTGTAAGATCGCCGACGGTAAAAGTAATGATACACATACTCACTCATGTGTGTAATTATTTATACTCATTACTTTTACTGTCGTTCTTGGTAATTATTAATAATGACTTCATTATTAACAATTTTAAATTAATTACATTTACCGTAGGTACCTAGTGTATACGCTAATATTTTTCGATGCAAGTATTGTTATGACTTTCTGTCGCTTCTATCCATTGCAGACAAAAGATTTTAAATAAGCAAGTCATATCGACCTAATATGAATAGGCATTACATTGAATACGCGTCATATTGTAAAAGATAAGATAGGTACTGCAGAATTTCTTATCCAATATCAAGTAATTTAACGAGCCGCAAAGATAACCTTAATATACAAGAATGTTAATTGCCGTTAAAAGATTTTATACAGACTTTCTCAAAAAAGTAATAACTTTCGCAAAGCATTATAAAGGTAAAAATGTAAAAGATCATCAAAAAGGCTTCAAAGATGTTGGAGCTATATGCACTCGGGAACACAGACGCCGGCAAGGAATTCCATAGCTTGGCTGTCCGCATTAAGAATGAAGACGAATAACGCTTGGTGCGTATGAGTGGAATATCAACCAAGTAAGGGTGGTAACCCGCCGTACGTCCAGACGTACTATCGGGAGTCCAAAAGGGGACGGTGGAATAAGCTCGTGTAGCTACACGAGCTCATTCCACCGCCAATTCAACAGGTTGTACTTCGGAGAGTGTGCTGTTGAGCTCAACAGTACAACCTGTAAAATACCGACAAGCAACTGAGCGACGGTGAGCAAGACTGTGAAGCTTGGTTTTCACAAGTTTATCGTCACCTATAAGTTTCCTGGCTCTGCGTTCCATCGAATCGAGCGCGGCTAGTTGATATTTTGCTGAGCCGTACCAAAGGTGGCAGCAATACTTCATGCACGACCGGACTTGTGCTTTATATAGAGTTAGAAGATGTCCCGGCATGAAATATCGCCTAACCTTATTTAGAATACCCAGCTTTTTCGCCGCAGTTTGAGCCTTGATTTTGATGTAGTCGCCGAAGTTGAAATTGGAGGTCAACTTCATGCCGAGGAGATCGAGGTTGTCGGTAATTGGTACATCTACACCCCGGAAAGTAAGAGCCAGGTTAAAAGGACTTCTTTTGGCCGAGAACAAACACGCCTGCGTTTTAGTGTCGTTAAAACTGACCAAATTGTTGTCACCCCATTGGGGCACAAGACTTAAAGTCAAGTTTGTCCGCTAAACCATGGCCTCCTCTTAAGGAACGAACTTCCTCTCCGGCGACCCTTGCGCTAGACAGATACCTCTGTTGCCGTGCTGTCGTCTGCATACCCAACAATTCCGGGCTTGAGCAGATTGTTAATATGCAACAAGAAAAGGGTAGCAGAGAGAACGGAACCCTGAGGAACCCCGGCATCGATAGCCATGAGGTCAGAGGAACAGCCATCAATGACTACTCTGATTGGCCGTTCACTCAGAAAGTCCAAAACAGAATCTAAGTATTTAATAACAAGCAGACTTCGTTCGCGTGGACCCCGTACGCGTACCTCGTGACGAATTTTCAAAATGACTCCCCACCCAAGAACACTTATTGTGACGTAACTATAATAGTTAGACATATTATGCTATCGCGACACTTTTTGTAGATAATGATGTGTTCTGCAAAGCCATAGTACATCCATTTTATGTCTATAATCAATAGTTTTCTTAGCGCACGCGATGTAATGAATTTATTTGCATTTTAGTAAGGATCCCTAATTTTTTTAAAATTATTATATAGCCTGTCACCCGGAGATAGTGTAGCTTCCCAACGATGAAAGAATTTTTAAATCGGTCGCGATGTAAGGAATTTATTTGAGTTTTAGTGAGGATCCCTATATTTTTGAAATTATAATAACCTATGTCACCCGGAGATACTGCAGTTTCCCAACGGTGAAAGAATTTATTAAATCTGTCGCGATGTAAGGAATTTATTTGAGTTTTAGTAAGAATCCCTAATTTGTTTGAAATTATAATATTGCCTATGTCACCCGGACCGGAGATTTGGAGCCTATTCAATACAAACAAACAATTAAATTTTTCTCTTTATAATAATAGTATAGATAATAAATTTCACAACTGTCACACCAATCATTCAGCCCCAAACTAAGCGTAGCCCGAACTATGGTGACTGAATAACGGATAGAAATACATGAGTCGCCCTGTGACCACGGACCCTGAAAGGTTTCGAAACGTCAGGAAACTAAAAATCTATGTAATGTAGTCAAATTAAATTAAAAATTGTTTCATTTCAATGCATAAATAATAATAAACATCCATGACTCGGTCACAAATGCTCGTGCTCACCACACAAACATTTGCCCCTACCGGGATTCGAACCCGGGTTGCGTAGTCAGGGTCGCTGACCGCTCGACCATACGGCCGTCAATTTAATTTCAGTGATCAGTAATCAGTAATCATCACCTACGTTTTTGTAATCTGCACAGTCGTCGCGTCATGCTTAAATTAACTTAAATCCAATAGACTTAATGCCCTTTTTTATTGTGGATTTCTCAAAACCATTGTGTTACCTTTACAGGTTGGGCGTACAGCGCTGGCTTCATAAACGAGGATATGGTTCGCGAGCATTTGTTCCCGCCAGGAGAAGACGTCATCACCCTTATGTGTGGACCTCCCCCTATGATCAACTTCGCGTGCAACCCCGCGTTAGATAAACTGGGATACCAAGAATTTTTACGCTTCGCTTACTAAGCGAATAGAAACCTCAGGCGAGTGAGTTTTGTTTACATTAGAATAGAGAAATGTATGGAATTTTTAGTAAGTACATGAGTGTGAAAAATCAGTGACTGGTCAGTAAGCAATAAACATCTACGAGTATAGTGAGCTGTCGTCTTTAGAAACTGGGGATCTAGACAGTTCTTATTTATTTGTATAGAAACAATTTTGTATAACATATCTTCCATATCGCACGAAACCTAAAAACTCGACTACTAATGTTTAATTTATTTATTTACTGCCTGAATGTGGGTGTGTTGGATATAGAGCAGTGAAATAATAGGTCATTAGATAAATGGTTTTCTAAATTTCATAACAAATTACTTTACGATAGTGAAACTGATTCGTCTAGGTCCCGTTTGACCTACGTAGTGTGTGGGCGATCGAAGCGTGTGAAGAGTATAGATAGTTATATATTTTTACAAAGTTAACCATTTTCCTATTGAAATTATAATTTTACGCCCTAGACAATGTTATGCGACATATTGAACTTATATTAAATCAAGAAATGCAAATACTAGCGGAAGAAACAAGTCCATTTAGCAATTTTTTACATTTGACTATTTTTGTAAAGATGCAGATAAAATTGTGACAGTTGTGAATTTGTGCATTTACAATACTTACTTTGTTTTATTTAAATTTTAATAAATAAGCTTAGAATAATAACGCTATAGAAACCAAGTTCGCGCGCCTATTTTAAAGCACATTAATTGGAGCCAGAAATGGCACCAAACGCCGGACCGCTCCGTAGTGTTCAATGTCACAGCGCGCCGAACGTGTCTCGCGAAAACAAAAAAAATATGACGGTTTGTGCAGTTAAATTGTGTCACAACACATCTGAAAAACAAAAGAAGTGTAATAACATCACTTTTCACAGGTAAGCTTTCAGTATTTCATAGTATCTTGTAGTTAATTAGGTCAAAATATAAACGTACTGCAGTGTGATTCTCTAAGTTAAAGCCTCGGTAGCAGCGGCCTGCGCAGTGCTGTCTCTTTCATATTCATAGAATTGGAAAGAGACAGCAGATCACGGCCATGCGCGCACGTCACGCGTGTGTGAATCGGTTTAGTGCTTCATTTTTGACAGAGCGCTTGTATGAAGACTATCTTTCTATAGCGTTATTATTCTAAGTAAATAAGGTTAAAACAACAATAATTAATTAATTTTAAGTAGAAGCAATAATATAGATATTAATATTGATAATGATGAATAATATTTAGTTTTGTCATTGTTATTCGTTAATTTTGAAAGATATTGTTGATATGGTGATTTATTTTTTAAAGTTTGAAGGTTATTTGTAGATTAAATTTGTTAAAACAAATTGTATCTGGTTGTTTTATTAAAATCATTCTAGAAACGCCTCTCTGCTCGAGTATGTCTTTCCCATGGAAACATGGAAAGGTCACACCATAGTAGTAGGTAGTTCCCATCACGCTGGCTCAATGTGGGTTAGTGGTTTTTTAAAGACTTCCATCGTCAGTGGTGTCTACCACTGAGACCAACATTACAGTTAACCTCAAAGTGACCTCGTTTGTATGTAAATGTTCATTGAATGTCGATTTTTTACACGCAAGGGTAGTATGTAGAGCCGGCGATAATTTGATTAATGGTAAATTAGTACCTGGCCAAAACATGTTGTTATTTACGATAATAAATCTTACCTTTATGCCATTATGATAATATATTATTAATGAAAACTTTCAACATGTTTGATTTAAAAGTTAACTACGCATTAATAGTACATTGTTTTACCCTAAGGGTGAAAGTAGCTTATTCACCCCCCGAGATATACGGGGTTTGGTTTGGACGCCAATAGTCCGAGGGAGGAAATAAGTCTTTCACCCGAGGTAAAACAATGTGCTTTTCATTAAGAATAAGTATAAGGAAAGTAAAAACAAAAACATAAATTTCTTTAGTCCGTTAGTCGCCTTTTACGACACCCAAGGGAAGAGAGGGGTTTGTAGTATTATTTTGATGAGCACATCGCCGCTCTATGCTGTTGAATGTATGTGCAGTCTTTAGTTTGTTAGTCGCCTTTTACGACACCAAAGAGAAGAGAGGGGTTATTAGTATTATTTTGATGAGCCCATCGCCGCTCTATGCTGTTGGATGTATGTGCAATCTTTAGTTTGTTAGTCGCCTTTTACGAGACCGAAGAGAAGAGAGGGGTTGGTAGTATTATTTTGATGAGCCCATCGCCGCTCTAGGCTGTTGGTTGTATGTACAGTCTTAGTCCGATAGTCGCCTTTTACGACACTTAAGGGAATAGATGTGTTGTTATAAATTTATTTTAATGATTTGTCATAATTACACATGTCAGAAAAACGATTCTCCTTAGGGCGGAAAAGTACTACTTTCCACCTGCTCCTCAGGCAACTTCAGACCTACTTCCCGAGTATAAGGAAAAAGGAATGACAAACCATTTTTTTTAGTGGGTAGGTACCTCTAAATAGGTAGCAAAGCGTAGGCTTTGATCAATTAAATGATGCCATGACTGCGCACATTTTTCTATGGTTATTAAAAATTAATTTCTAATGTATCGCTGGCGTTAGGCGTCATCATCAATGTCTCACCAAATTATACTCGTACGAGGGGCGTTCAAAATATTCTCGGTATTGATACGTTACAACCTCTTTTATATATATATTTGTTACTGGCCGCTAAGATTCATCCATTGACATTAAAAAAAAGTAAAATTGGAACCGAGATGTTCTTTTGTTTTTCTGCAATTGCCGAACAAACATGAACACCATGAGCGAATTAACAATTTTAACGAAATTAGAGCACCGATCCGTCATAAAATTCTTGACAAAACAGGGTAAAAATCAAAAAACCATAAAAGAGGAAATGGATTGTGTTTACCGTGAGTCTGCTCCTTCTTTATCTACTATTCAAAAATGGTCAAGCGAATTTAAGCGTGGAAGGGAGAGTATTGAAGATGACCCTAGACCTGGCCGGCCTGTAGTGGCTACCTCACAAGAAAATATTGATAAAGTGGAAAAACTTATATTGGAAGACGGCCGAGTGAAGGTAAAATCTATAGCTCAAGTAACCAATCTCTCTATTGGTACCGTACATGACATTATACATGACCATCTTAATATGTCAAAAGTAAGTGCAAGATGGGTTCCGCGAATGCTGACGCTTCTTCAAAAGGATATGCGTGTGGCTTGCTGTTCAGATTTTATCGACCTGTGTGGTGAAAATCCCGATGAGGTGCTGCAAAAAATAGTTACTGGAGATGAAACCTGGGTTCATCATTATGACCCAGAGAGCAAACAGGAGTCCATGCAGTGGCACATTAAGGGTTCAGCTCATCCCAAGAAGTTCAAGGTAATCCCGTCAGCTGGCAAGGTCATGGCCACAATATTTTGGGATTGTGAAGGAGTTTTGCTTATCGATTATAAAGAAAAAGGTGTAAATATCACAGGGCAGTACTACGCTAACGTTATACGTCAATTAAGAGATGCGATCAAAGAAAAGAGGCGAGGAAAGTTAACCAAAGGTGTTCTGCTTCTGCATGACAACGCCCCTGTCCATACTGCTCATATTGCCAAGGCAGCTATTGTTGAATGTGGGTTTGAAACTGTTACTCATCCACCCTATAGTCCGGACTTAGCCCCAAGCGACTTCTTTTTGTTCCCCAATCTTAAAAAGGATCTGCGTGGAAATAAATTTTCTGACGATGAAGCGTTGAAGACGGCCGTGGAGGAGCATTTTTACACCAAAGATAAAAAATATTTTTATGAGGGATTAAAAAAAATAATTGATCGATCTTATAAGTGTATGAACATAGGGGGGGAGTATATTGAAAAATAAAAATATCAAACTTTTCGTACTTGTTTGTTTTTATCCCCATACCGAGAATATTTTGAACGCCCCTCGTACATTATTGTGTTGACAATAGACCATGACAATTTGTTAATGTATTTTGGAAAGTAAAGTTATTAGTTTGTTCTTTCTTATTCCAACAAATTAACACAGTGCATTTTTGAGTAAAATAGTGAAACATGCAGGACGTTAGTAAAATAATCCCTCCTAATGGTAATAAATGAAAATGGTAAAAAGACTTAACATAATTTTCTAAAATATAAGTAGGTACAATATTCAATTATTTAGGTACTCTCTTTCTCTCTTTTTTTCTTTATAGATTATTGAACCTATTAAGAATCTTAATCAGTAAATTTTAATCAGCTTTGTATGTTAGCCTAAGCTTCAGTAGGTAGTTCCTACTATTTAATAGAGGTGCTATCATTACCTTCCACATCTAATGGATGTAACAGCTCAAATTATATTTTCACTCCTCTTGCTCAAAAATACCGTAATTGTTAGCGTTCCAGAGCGAGGATAAAATAGCTTATTCTTGCCTTGGGTAAAAAGTTTTTTTTTTTAAATTTTGTCTGTCGCATTCACATGACAATGAGCCTTAGAGCATTAGAGCATTCAACCAACAGGAAACGCCACTGGCAGGCGTTCCCCTCTGCCAAAAGGGTATGCCCAATGGTCATACCCGTTTTATAAAACTAGTTTCCGCATGTCACTGCACCATTTGCAAATCACATTTGACGCGTCACGACGGGAGCAAATAATGCCAAATTGCAGCGTATTTTCGTGCAAAAAGCGTTCAGAAAATTCAAATTTACAAAAGGATAGAGTTAATTTTCATCGGTTAGTATTATTTTGTCTTTATAATAATGAATAATGCACTAAATTTGCAAAAAACTGAATAAAATTGTCAATCAAAAAATGTTGCCACTAAAACAACAAGCTGCAACTTTGCGTAACTTTCAAAGAAGAATGCCAACAAAAAAAACTAACCTAGGTATATAGCACATTCGTTATTGTTAAAACTATTTTTCACTATAGATGCTTATTAACTAATTGATAAATCACTATTTATAAATTGTTACTTATTTTTATTTTCTTAAATATTTTTTAGCAAATTGCTTTAAAAATTATCATTACTTTATGACAGTATGTTTATGATCGGTCTACTTCATTAATTTATTTATATTTACAGCCCGTTACTTTTCTCGAAATTAGGAAAATTTTATTTCATTACATTGGCACACTGCAACTTAATTAGAGATACGACAGTATAAAATATCGATATCGACTAATCATAGTAATCTTATTCTTGCTATAAATTTTTCAGATTTCCAAAAGATGCAAATATTAGGGATATTTGGATCCGAGCCTGTGGAAAACATGTTTCGTGGGCTCCTATAAGCGCACGAGCACAATTTGTTCACAGCATTTTCCTAATGCTTCTTTTATATTACAACTCAATAACAAGAGGATTTCGAAACGGGGTGTCGTGCCAACTTTGAAATTATCAAAGGTGAATTTTATTGTGTATACCTACTAGATTTTACCTTTGACATTGTTGACGATGAACCAGCCGGCGGCCTTCCAATTAATACATAATATATACTTTACTGAACGGTGATCAATTGGAAAAATAACTGTAACTTTAGAAGTATTTTACTTTAAAAGTTTTACCGTCATATCCTCCATCTTTGCGTTTCCGTCCTAACTTTGACCACTGCCCAAAAATAACTTTAAATCGAAGTTTTAAAGAAAGTACTATGTCAATAGACTTGTTTACTCTTTGCTAGTAATTTACGGTATTTATACAGGCAACGCTCTGGTACCTATGTCAAATGATTCTAACCTATTTCATTAAGTCAACCGGCGACGTCAAAGTAGGGTGTGTAAAAGTAGTGCAAATTTTACTGGCTAAAAACTTCTCTGAAGGAGCCGAAACTACTTAAGGTACGTGATTATAACTGGCAGCATAGGAAAAACTATTTGAAATAAGGAATATTTGTTGATTTCAGTCTAAAAAATGTCTTTTATTTTTCAAGTTATGTTCTTTGGAAATTTTAGGTAGTGTCGCGCGAAACCAGCAGTGCCAACATTACTCAACGGGATTTGAGTGCTAGGGCTACATTGTTGAAAATTTATTAAGTATTTGACATTATTATTCAAGTCATTAGCGTTACTTTTCGTTGTAGTCAGACAGACGCCAGTAACTCAACCTACCTCTGGCGTTGTGAATCAATCAATATCGATTAGAGAAATTTGACAGTTTCGGCTAGGTTGACCTGCTGGCGTGTGTACTTATCTACCTATTGTGGTTCCGTAGATAAGCTAAGGTAGGTAGGAAGGCTTAAACAATTTGGTACTGGATATCCAGCAAACATAGTGTATTGTAGAACTCGTAAAAGGTTGGGGGGCGTTTGTTATTGAATAACAACAACCTTTATTTAGTATACGAGTTCATTTATTGTATACTTTTATATACATTTACAATTACATATTTATAATATAAAAATAACATGGTCAAGTCTACCCATGTTGGCACTTCAGATCGTTCTCCTCTAATCCCCGGTTTGACATCTTGTCAATTCAAATTACGTTTTTTACAAATTACTATAAAGTAAAACCAGCCAGCGCCCTAACATGGTATAAACTCTACATTCCTCCCGACCTGGGGAAAAAAAAAAATTTTAAACAAAAAAATTTTTTTTCCAACTTTTTTTTTTAACATTTCTACCCATTTCTAAACATTTCTAAACATCCTAGCAGAAACGGGAAAAAAAATACATACAAGAATGATTCAACCTAAACCCGACTTGTATTTAGTTATTCGAAGAATTAAACTTCGAAGAACTTGGCACATATAAACCCGTCAAAACTATATACCTATTTCGAATCATCCTCTAAATTACAAACTAACACGACTCATATACATCACCCTTAACAAAAATTACATAACTAACTTTATCAATCTGCATGTTAAAATATTTAATGTTAATGCAGAGAAAAATTCCAACTTTCAAAGGGTGTGATAGTCGTTCTTAAACTTAAGCTTTATAGCAAGACTCAAAGCAGATACTATCAACTTATCAATAGGAAAAAATATTCTACACCATTATATTTAAAACTCTCAAGAATTCAAGAGGCTCAAGTACAAGGTAAGAAATAGAATCCCCAAAAACATGTCAACTATCCCACGTTATGACTTGATACTCAACAATACAATATTCCCTCATAATCTATAGAATTAGGGAATTATTGATTAAACTTTAAGGCAAAAGATAATCCCTCTATTTCCAATCCATTACTTAGGTAGAACTTCTACTAAGTAATTCCGAATGCTTATGAGAATAGTCACTCTATTCTACACCAGAAATTGCTTATCGTGAGAGAAATTTATTAACTCACTACAAACTACTAAAATAACAAACTATTAATTAACCCTATACTACTATTACACTACTTCTATAAATCAAATAACCTACAACATCATACTCCCCCATACTACTAACTCCTTAACCCTTCATAAACTAATGTTATAATTACTCAACCCTTTATCTGCATACTACATACTGCTAACTCCTAAACCTTCACCAACTATGCTATAAATACTCAATCCTTTAACCCTCAGTAATAATAACACACCATTTACAAACCAGATACTAACCCTATATCCCATCATTTATGTGTGTGAAACCCAAATCAGGAATCCATGACAAATAGCTTATTGCCTAATCATGTTACACCAAATAATAGAATTAGTCGACTAGATCTACCAATCCAATTCTACTTAACCCTTACAACTCATTACCTTTCTCAAATACTTACTTTACCAGCATTCAACATTACAAATACGTTAACAAACCTATCTCACGCTTTTTAACAATATTTTCCTTAACATATCAAACTACATTTGTATTTGGGCCTCTTTTTCAAACATCAATTGCTCCCTGCCATCATTAGATTACCTAAAATACGTTATTCTTATTTCTCTCGTACATGAAAACATTAAGACACATATTAGCAAATAACTATGACAACATATAACTTAAAATTAACCTACTAAGCCTTCCCTTTTTACACAAACTTATGATAATTTACAAACATACACATACACAATAATGTCTACAAACACACATCATCGTGACATGAAATGCTTTAGGCGATTTGTATGAAAAACGAACTTTACAAGCCACCAACATTAGACCTCCCACCGCTCAATGATTTTATATGCCATTAATAAAGACGTGCCAGTTTCGTACATCTGCCAATAACTCGCTTTGGAACATAATAAAATTAAATCATTGACGTTAAAGAATACCGGCCTAACTCTTACGTAGTGCCTTCGTAAATAATTTATTCATACGACCTACCTATTCTATCGAATTTTCGTTTTAGGATAACCCGTTCCTAAATCTACATTAGTTACGAAACGTTTTTCCTCCACCGGCAAGGAAAATTCACCACTATTTGGTGCCTTCAAGAAATATACGTAATCATTGTTACTCAATTTCTGAAAATCAATAAAGTCAACAATTGATTGATGCCTGTCACTTGTTGACACATCAATGTTTTTCTTTTCCGCGTCCGGCTCGGAACTTTCTAAAACAATTGCCTGATATAGAACATTCGATGACCTATCTGACTTTTGTTCTAACTTCAAACTTTCTAAACCAATTGTTTGACATGGAACATTCGATGACTTACCTAACTTTTGTCTAACAAGCGAACTCGATTTTTCCGAATCCTGTCTTGCAACAATAGCGGCTTTACCTATTTCGCTCGACACATTTGGCTGAACTAAATGAATATCTCCTAACTTTTGTCTAGCAATCGAACTCGATCTTTGCGAATCCTGTCTTGCAACAAAAGCAGGTTCATCTTTTTGGCTCAACACATTTTGCTGAACAGAATGAATATTTCCTAACTTTTGTCTAACAATCGAACATCTTTCAGAGTCCTGTCTTGCAACAAAAGCGGATTCATCTTTTTGGCCCAACACATTTGGTTGAACAAAATAAATTTTTCCTTGGGAAAAAGACACACAATTGTTATAAAAATCAATACACATTTTATTCTTTATTAAAAAATCCTGACCTAAAACTACACTACACTTTAAGTCAGCTATAATAATAAATTGTTGTTTAAATAAAAAATCGCACAAAGAAAACATTATATCGTATTTTCCAACTACTTTTAACCTACTACCATTACTCGCACTAATACATCTATTTTCTATACCTCTACATTTTACTCCTATCTCATCCGCGGCAACTTGACTGATGCAGGAAACCGTGGCACCTGTGTCTACAAGAGCTACAGAATTTACCTCATTTGTAGAAAATACTAATAATGGCAATAACGCAGAAGAAGGTCTAACCTGTTGACTAGCTTCATCCATCGCTTGCAATTTCACGTCAGATGTGTGCGCTTGCAAAAGACCAGACGACATCTCAAAAACATCACCGTCGCGACAATTGGCCTTCTTTATTGTCGGCGCGGTTGAAAACCCGGCTGCGACTGCGTTTTCCTAAAATTAGAACGTAAATTATAGCTATTTGAAGGTGCAGGTCCTGGTACAACGCGGCATACATCTTGCACTTTCGTTGTCATTGGCGGACCAAATGGAGTGGGCGTACTATGATCACCTCCCCCACCAACAAACTTATGAACGAATGCAGCAGGATTCTGCGCTAAGTTCATCTGCTCTTCACGTGCTTGTGGATACACCTTCTCCAATTGCAAAATAACCTCCCTGAGTTCTCTTTTACACGCATAGTGAGAATATGTTAGTTTATTCTTGAAGTAAGGCTTTAATCCCTTCAAAAATTGCGTAATGGACGTGGAATCCTTGGTTATATTTGCTTTGCTAGCCAACTCCGATAAATTATAGAAATACTCGCTCAGGCCTTTCTGGTCCTGTTTCGCACTATAAAACAATTCGGAGTAATCACACACTTCAAACTCTTCCCTCAATTTATCCACCACTTCTTCAAAGCTTTTACATGTAGCTTTTATTGATCGAAAGTAGAAAAGTGCTGATCCTCTTAAAAATGCTGGCAACAACAACAATAGTTCCTCAGAGCTAGTGCACTTCTTATATACTGCTACTGCTTGGAACTGCTCCAGAAACTCTTCCACCGACTCATCAAAATGACCCGTAAAACAAGTGACTACGCGATCCATTTTGCTTAAAAAAATAATTTTCCTCTTTCAGGTAAGATTATCTTAATTTTTTTTCTATTCTTCATTCTTCAACACTTAGCTTTTTCACCATTCTTTTCAGTGCTTTCGTGCCACCTGAAAAACGGAAACTTTTCGCGCACGGCCGGCTCTTGACGCCTCCACCATTGTAGAACTCGTAAAAGGTTGGGGGGCGTTTGTTATTGAATAACAACAACCTTTATTTAGTATACGAGTTCATTTATTGTATACTTTTATATACATTTACAATTACATATTTATAATATAAAAATAACATGGTCAAGTCTACCCATGTTGGCACTTCAGATCGTTCTCCTCTAATCCCCGGTTTGACATCTTGTCAATTCAAATTACGTTTTTTACAAATTACTATAAAGTAAAACCAGCCAGCGCCCTAACATGGTATAAACTCTACAGTATTTTCCTAGTATTCTAAAGTGATTGTGAGTGAGTGAGTGAGCTGAAATGTTAGAAATATAAGTTGAGTCGGTAAGAACAAAACAATTAGGTACCTACTTAAATATTAAATTTCATAAGAATGTTCGAAATTTACATAATGTATTAAAATTAATTAATTAATTATCTAAAATTTAATTACATTTGTGTCAGGCCTGTTTCCCAAATATTTTTGTATGAAATTTCTAAAAATAGGCTACCTAACTTTGCCCACCTAACTCACGACGCGACGGTACTAAATGTTTGATCATTTTTAGTATCACGTTCGCATCTTTGCCCAGTTATAAATGTTGGCTCCAAAAATCGTAACATAAATCTTAAAATGGCTTAGCAATTTAAAGGTGGCAAAGCTGGGTACTTTTTCACTTTACTTTGCCCGCGTCTTCCTTCTTCATTTTTAGAGAAACTTTAAAAACAAAGAGATATCTTTGTTTTTTTTAAGTTAAATATATATATATCACTGACAAAGACGTACGGTAAACAAACAGCACCTAGGTCAATATTAGTTTCAAAAACAAATGTATGGGCCAAAATATATGCTATATAAATATATATACTAATATTGACCTACGGTCATACGGTAAACAAACAGCACCTAGGTCAATATTAGTATATATATTTATATAGCATATATTTTGGCCCATACATTTGTTTTTGAAACTAATATTGACCTAGGTGCTGTTTGTTTACCGTACGTCTTTGTCAGTGATCGAAAAAGTGATAAAAGCAGGCAATGTTGTTGGGTATGACGATACACGTGCGATCATTCAGAAACATGGTAATTTGTGATGAGAGAATATGCAAATAATCATCTTCCTAACGCTGATATACTAACACATTTTTTTAGGCTGACCCTTGTGAAGAGTCTGAAACAGAATTAACAAAAACGCCAATATATAAAAGGAGAAAGTTTGTCAGAAAATTTTGTCAGGACTTTTTCTGCTGTAATTTTTAGAGCATTCAGAGCTTCTTTTGTAAAACCTGGTTTACCGTCGATACTGCCGTACCACTTTGACAGAGCCTGTGGGAGGGGTAAGCACGCTCCAAAGGTTGTACTTAGATTATTTATACGCTTTTGGAGAGTAATAACCTAAGTTAAGTGCGAAACACCTAAATGTAGGCGTATACTTTGTTCGAAGAAGTTTATTGCTATCTTTCATTTACATTTATCTCTTTAATTGTTCATGCTCTCCCACTCCAATGTTTTCTAAAATTCTTCGTTCTTCCTATTTTATTAAAGATTTTTTACTCAAATCGTTTCACAGTTCAGTTAAATCATTTACCTTTGTTTGCGCGCTTTTATTTGTTTCCTTGTGTGGGAGGGTAGTAGCACCATAAATGGTTATCGGTGTACCGTCCGCACAAGCGATTCTCGGCGCGCCCCAGCATTCTTCTGACTGTCATCTGACAGTTGCGAAATCACCGCTGAGCTGAACGCCCGCTCCCGCTAGTTCGCTTTTCGCCGCCGCCGCGAACACCGCCACCGCCACCGCCGCTAACCGCTCTCCGCCCGCGCGAGTCCGTGCCACACACCGCCGCCGTAGCTAGCTGCCAGAATCCAGGGTGCTGAAGACGCCGATTACCAGGTTAGTGTTGCTGCTTATTTCACGCAGGGGAACACTTGAAGGCCGTAACCGCCGCCCTTGGCTTCCTTCGTTTAAACTGCCCCTTTCTATTTATTTATATATGTGATAACCGCCCCCGCTCATACAGTCCACTGCGCCTAGCATTTATTTACCCGCCCTCCAGTAAAACGGAGACACCATAAATTTTGGTCCATACGACCCGGATTAAAACTAGTTTATTTATTTATTTACCCGCTCCGCTTATAATTATATTTATTTGTCACATATATTTTAAATATATATTTTAAGTACCTCACGTATTTATAACTGTATTTTCGATAGTCGTTATTTTCTAGCACATACCTACCCACATTCCGTGGTAGGGGGCACTTACCCACCGCTAAATTATTTAACGGATTTTAATCAACCGCGCTTATAGCACATTAATTGTTTCTTCGACTACAAAATGGCAGCCGAAGAAGCAAAATTAAAATTAGTCATTGCAAAAAAGCAATCGATTTATAAACGCGTTACCAAGTTGTATGATGTTTCTAAGCAATTGGTGCCAGGCGCCGTCGACACTAGAACTAAAACTGAGTTTATGGCGATGTCGTCTAACTTGAAAGGTTCATATGAACAATTCAGCTCATTGTGTGATGAACACAATCTGTTGTTGTTGCAGCAAAAACCAGACGTTGAAATTAACTATAATGACTGGGATTCGTTTGAGACCTTATATACGCGTATAAGCCATACACGCACTCTAATGTCTGGGAGTAATGAGTCGCCATCATCGCCTGCAGATAGTACCCCTCCTAAATGCAAATTACCGCCTATCGAATTGCCATCGTTTGATGGGAACCCGGAACATTGGCCTCTTTTCTATGAGTCATTCAAGGCAAACATCCATACTAATAATAGTTTGTCTAACGCGCAACGGGTCCAGTACTTAGTGGGTAAACTGAGTGGGAAAGCTCTTTCGGTATTTGCAGGTATTATACCTAACGAGTCTAATTATCCCATAATTTGGGATTCGCTCATAACTAAGTACCAAGATAAAAGAATGTTGGGTACCTTATATTTAAATAATATTTTTGAATCGCAACCGCCCGCTAATTCACCCGCTCATTTAAATAATTTTATAGAAAAAATACACTCGTCACTATCCGCTTTAAGACAATTAGATATTTCTGATTTGGCCGATTTTATCGTCACGCATATAGCATTAAAAAAGTTAGACTTGCAGCTTGTGCAATCGTTTGAACTATCGCTAAAGGACAAAGATATTCCTAACAGTTCCGATTTAATTAACTTTGTTCGTCATCATATTAAAATACTCGAGAGAACGTCGACCGTTAACAATTTAGAACCTACCGCCGTTAATTTAAAGTCGAAAGTTCGAAGTCTACCTCGCCAATCAGTAACTAAGATGTCGCATACCTTCGCTTTAACCAGTAATCATAACCGTCAAATGTCGGCACCCGCTTCCACTTGTGGATATTGCAATATGTCCAATCATTCTCAATTATTTAATTGTCTCGCATTTAAAAAATTACTGGCTAAGGATCGTTTTAATTTCGTGAAGCAAAGTAAGTTATGTATAAACTGTTTAAGCGCAAAACACTCGACGTCTTATTGTAAATCGCTTAATACTTGCAACGTATGTCATAAGGGTCATCATTCGCTTTTACATTTTAATACGGAAACCGGTTCGATATTGCACTCGCGCGATATCCAACTGGCTGCGCGCCCGCCCGCCACCGCCAGCGCAGACGTCTCGCCGCCGCCAGCTCCGACGGCGCGCGAGTCTTTGTGTTTACACAGCGGCGACACAGCCGGCGCGTTCGCAGTTCATGATAGCTGCGCGCGCACTCAGATTAAGAATAATACGACTGTTTTGCCAACGGCTCAAGTTTATGTGCCTACTTCTGATAATAATAACGCTATTATACGGTGTTTAATAGATAGTGCTTCACAAAACAATCTCATAACGCTCGCATCTTGTAAGAAATTAAACTTAAAAATTACACCGCTTAATAACACTAACATAAAAACTGTAGGACTGATTAGTACACCTATTTTAGGATACGTTCCGCTCAGGATTAAATCGCGCTATACGGATGCTCAATACAGTTTGTTATGTTTAGTAGTTAACCAAATTACAGATTATCTGCCTACCCAAATTATTAATTCAGACTTTATTAATAATTTCGCAAACTTACCGTTAGCTGACGATTCGTGGAATATTCCTGGGGGAATTGATGTTATACTTGGCGCTCAAATGTTTCCACACATAATACTTGTAAATAAAATTATTTCCACGCCGCCGCCGTCGCGATCAGCTGATCGTACGAACGCTGTTCAGATAGTACCATATGCGCTTGATACTACGCTTGGTTATATTGTTATTGGAGAAATATCTACAATGGAACGGACTAATACGACGTTGTCCTTTGGTCCTTTACTAAATGAAAATTTAAATAATAGTTTAATAAAATTTTGGGAACTTGAGCAAGTACCTACGCTTAAAAATAATGTTAGTTCGGACGATCGCGAATGTGAAAGGTTATATCAATCATCGGTTGCGCGCGACCCTTCTGGCCGATTTGTTGTGTCATTACCAGTGGTCGGAGTAGGTATATTGAATTAAGGTCACTGACATCAAACGTATATGTTAATATGGATACTCCTCCGAGTTTCCGGATTATTATGATAAAAATACCGAAACATCGAAATTATTACATGAAACTAGTTAAAAATGTATCAATACTCTCAACGCTATGCTGCTAGTGGCGTAGATGACCAGAATTTAATAGTAAAAAATGACTGGTGTGTAAAAACCTTGTTGTAGTAAAAGTGTTGGAGTAAAAGCCTAAGCATGTATAAAATGATATAATAATAATTTTCATTTCAACACACGACATCCGGCAAACAGGGTCTTTTGTCCTCTTATCTCTATGCTCAACGCATCTGACCAATTAGAATCAAGTATCCAGGATGACTCATTGACTGTTTGTTCGAAAACAATGCGCTCGCACCGACATCCAGACCAAGTGGCTCACTCACTTATTTCGGTTCGTGGAGTGCGCTTATTTTATGTGTTGTGAATATCTTGACTTGACCCTGGCTTGTTTACTGTCTTCTGAAATCTACTTAAAACGACGAATTTGGCTTATAACTACGGACATCGATTTATTACTCTTGGATTGGGCCCATTTGAAGTTGTTTTTGTACGGGTAAGTTTTAATTATTTTCACTATTTAAGAAGGTTTTAGAACTTGGAAACAGTTAAAAAAATCACTTTATAGCAATCATCACAGCGCATGAGAGTCCGGTACGCACACCGCAGGGCTATCACCGCTTCAGTTAAAAAAAACACTTTATATGAAACAGAATTTCATTATCGACTTTACAGTTGTGTATGTATATATTGTAAATTTAAATCATTGTTTTAGGTGAGATATAAATAAATATGGCAAAGGTCAAGGCTGAAACAGTGCAAAAGTGGTTATTGCACTATCCTGAGCTACTTTACGATAACGCTAGTGGCACTATATACTGTACAAAGTGTGAAAGTCATTTGAAAGCTGTGAATAGAGGCAACATTACCAAACACATTGAAGGCGCTGTACATCAAGGAAAATTTAAGAGACCGCAAGAGGAATTTTACTTCGACCTCATTAAGTTCCTGATTCTATGCAATATTCCTTGGTCGCAAATGAAAAATCCAGCGTTCAAAGAGTTTTTTCAGAAATATATGTGCAGTACTTGTTGTTGCGTTTGTACCAATCGTAAAGTGGTTGACGAATCACAGTTACGAAAAGTTTATTTGGAGAAGTTTTATAGGAATAAAATCAATTCGATTTATGAAACTAATAAAAATGAGAAACTATGGATATCGCTGGATGAGACAACAGACATTTTTGGTCGATACATAGTCAATTTCCTAATAAAACCATTGCATCCTAGTAATAGTGCAGGCCGGCCTTATTTGATTGCTTGTAAAATGCTAACAGCAGTAAATGGACAAACAATAACACAATTTGTACTGCAATGTCTAGAAAATTTATGGCAAAACACTTTTGAAGCGAAAGTTGACAATATTTTAATGCTTTGCACTGACAGTGTAGCGTACATGCTATCTGCAGGGCGAAATTTAAAACATTACTTACCTGAAATGAAGCATGTGACATGTTTGGCGCACGCTCTTCATCGTGTAAGTGAGCAGATAAGGTCAGAATACAACGATGTTGATATTCTTATATCAAATGTTAAAAAAGTATTTTTAAAGGCTCCTAGTAGGGTAAACATTTTAAAAGAAAAATATCCTGACTTACCGTTGCCTCCGCAACCAGTCATTACCAGATGGGGTACTTGGTTACAGGCAGCATCTTACTACGCTCAACATTTAGATAAAATAAAAGAAGTTTTATCCTGCTTGAGCAGTTCTGATGCTATAGCCATACGAAACGCAAAAAACATTTTGGAAAAACAAAATTTAGAAAATGATTTAAAATATATTGAAGAAAATTACTCTATTATACTACTAGCCCTAAAAGAGTTACAAAAACAAAATTTATCTCTAGCTGATTCACTTTTAGTATTTGATCAAGTAAGGGCTACGCTTAACGAGTGCAATAATGAGAATATAAAAAATAAAATAGAATCAGTTATGGAACGAAATCCAGATTTAGATACAATTAGAGAATACAGCGAGAGTATTGAAAAAAGCGTAGCAAATAATCAGAAACTTTATTTCAAATTCGCTCCATTGACATCTACAGATGTTGAACGATCATTTTCCACTTACAAATGGATCTTAGATGTTAAAAGAAATAGCTTAAAATTAGAAAATATTGAAAAAATTATAGTTATTTATTTTAATTGTATAGAGACAGAAAATCAAAATGTAGAACTTGTAACCGATGAGGATTAAAAATAATTATTTTTAATAAAACTGTAATAATGATTATTTGTATTAACAATAAACAATTTTGTTTGCTTACATATGGTTTTTTATTTTATTACTCTATTTACCAAATTTTTGGAAACTCC
The DNA here is from genome assembly GCA_963921215.1 of Scoparia ambigualis. Classification (NCBI taxonomy): domain Eukaryota; kingdom Metazoa; phylum Arthropoda; class Insecta; order Lepidoptera; family Crambidae; genus Scoparia; species Scoparia ambigualis. The sequence continues at coordinate 24,809,909 of OY992510.1, read as the reverse complement.
GGTACATTCCGGAAGAAATGCATGTCCATGTTATGATATCATGACGCAAGTATCTAAAATCAATATACCTACTCCGACCACTGGTCATTACCATTTAAGGGTGATCACACAACATTAGGGCACTCGCACACTACGGCTCGACGTCGGTTAACGTCACTCGAACGCAAATTCATCTCGCTTCCTGCTTTGCGTCAGGAATATAACAATATACCTACTTTCGGATTATATTCAGAAGGGTTATTTATCGGAGCTACCCTCGTCCCCTTCCGTGTTAGCTGACGGATATTTCATTCCGCACCACGCTGTGGTTCGTCCCGAGAAGACGTCCACTAAAGTTCGTATAGTTTTAGACGCGAGCGCTAGAACTGACACAGGTACTCGTATATCTCTTAACGATTTGCTTTACACCGGGCCTAATTTACAAGCAGATTTATTTACACTTTTAATAAGATTCCGTCAATTTAAAATAGCTATTACTGCTGACATTCAACAAATGTATTTACGACTAATGTTGACGGAAACCGACCGCAAATATCAAAAAATATTATATCGCTTTAATGAAACCGAATCTATTCGTGTTTTTCAATTTAATTCGGTTGCTTTTGGTCTCCGCTCCAGTCCATTCTTGGCCATGCGCACGGTGCGACAACTTGCCGAAGTGGAACGTGATCGCTTCCCTCGCGCTGCTGAAGTAGCAGTGCGGGACCTATACATGGACGATTTGACCACCTCTGTCAATACGCAAGAAGGGGGGGTTCAGTTGGCGCACGAATTAATCGCACTGTTTAAATCTGGGGGATTCGACTTAGTGAAATGGGCTAGTAACTGCTCTTCGCTCCTTACCCAGTTGCCTGAGTCACACCGCGCAGCTATAGAATTTTCAGATGGCTGTGATACTATAAAGGTCTTAGGTTTGAAATGGTTGCCGGTGACGGATACTTTCACATTCACTACTGGCGAGACGCCGCAGACTAATACTAAACGTTCAATTCTTTCTACAATAGCCCGCTTATTTGACGTTTTAGGTTTGGTCGCGCCTGTTATACTTTATGCTAAATTGTTATTGCAAGAATTGTGGCTCGCTAAAGTCGATTGGGATCAGGAACCGCCTGAACCAATTATCGACCGTTATGTTGAATTTAAAAATGAATTACCACTTTTATCGCATTTACAAATACCGCGGCATTTAGGAATTTCGACCGATTGTACTGCATATCTACTGGGTTTTGGTGACGCAAGCCTGAAAGCTTACGGCGGTGTCATTTATTTACACATTACGCATCCTAATGGCGACGTATCAGTACAGTTGGTATGTTCGAAGTCTAAAGTCGCTCCGCTAAAAACAATATCACTCGCTAGGCTCGAATTATGTGCCGCTCTGCTTCTGTCTGAGCTAATGAATCAAGTTTACCACATATTACACAATCGCTATCCTATAAAAGATATGTTCGCTTTTTCTGATTCTACTATCGCGTTATCGTGGATACACTCTTCGCCGCACCGTTGGCAAACGTTTGTTGCCAACCGTGTTAGTAAAATACAGGATAATTTATCTCCCGATCGCTTCTTCCATATACCTGGGACTGAGAACCCCAATGATTGTGTTTCGCGTGGCCTCTTGCCCTCTCAAATACTTAATCATGTTTTGTGGTGGCATGGTCCAACGTGGACTCATAGCCCTATATCCGCTTGGCCTATTGTGCCTTTCGAGCCTTCTCAGACCGAAGATGTACCTGAAATTAAATCTTCCGTTACGCTTGCCACAACGTTAAGTTCTCAGAATCCGCTTATTGAACTTGCTCTCCAGGTCTCATCCTGGAAACAATTACTACGCATAATAGTTTCATGTTTTACGCTTTATAAAAAAATTACCCAAGTCCGCGCGGTTTAAAGTTTCTCATTTGGAAATAGCAGAACGTACTCTGCTCCGCTTCTTGCAACATGAATACTTTTGTGAGGATATAAAAAATGTAAATAAAGGTAATTTACCTTCTCCCTCTTTAAGAAAACTTGATCTGTTCGTTGATGGCGACGGGTTGCTCCGCGTGGGAGGCCGATTAAACAACGCTGCTATACCTTTCGGTAATAGACATCCAATTCTACTGCCGCGACGTCATCACATCGTCGATCTTCTTATCGATGACTGCCACCGCTCCAACTGTCACACTGGCTCTCATCTTGTTATGTCTTTGTTAAGACAACGCTATTGGATAATTTCTGCTCGCAATATAATTCGACAACGCATACGAGGATGTAAATTTTGTTTTCACGCTGCGCCTAAGCATCCTTCGCCTATAATGGCAAGTCTCCCGCCAGCTCGTGTGCAAGAAGCTAAAGCCTTTACACATACGGGGGTAGATTTCTGTGGACCAATCAACATTACACTAACCCGTCGACGTGGCGTCAAGAGCCAAAAGGCCTACATTTGCCTTTTCATCTGCTTAACCACAAAGGCAGTGCATATTGAAATCGCTTCAGATCTCAGCACTGAGACGTTCTTAGACGCATTTAAACGCTTTCTTGCTAGACGAGGTCCAGTATCCATAATGTATTCCGATAACGGAACAAATTTCATTGGAGCAAAACGACAGTTGGACGAATTGTATGGTTTGTTATCCTCTAATGAAACCTCAGCCGCCTTTCAAAACGAATTTAGTAACCGCAGAATTGAATGGAGAACTATTCCCGCTCGCGCTCCTCACATCGGAGGTTTGTGGGAGTCTAATATAAAATCAATTAAAACTCACTTATATCGCACCATTGGTAACCAATTGCTTTGTTATGAAGAGCTTCTAACTGTGTTAACGCAAATTGAATGTATCTTAAACTCGCGTCCGCTATGCTTGTTGTCCGATCAGCCGCATTTTGTTCTCACTCCCGCTCATTTTTTGCAAACTACTCCTTTACAGTCACTGCCCACGTGTGAGTTGGATACAACGCTTAGTCTCTCCGCTCGTAAAAGATTGCTAGATAATTTGGTGCGTGGTTATTGGAAGCAGTGGCGTGTAGATTATTTACACACCCTGCAACTAAGACAAAAATGGAATACACCTGACGTCTCTGTTAGCCCCGGTACTCTCGTACTAATTCACCAAGACGATGTTCCGCCTCTACGCTGGCCTACTGGCATTGTAGAACAAGTCTTCCCAGGGAAAGACGGAGTAGTTCGTGTCGCTTCTGTACGGACAACAACTGGCACGTACAAACGTCCTGTTGTGAAATTGTGCCCACTGCCTACGCAATAGTTAATACAGTTATATCTGCACTTATTTAGTTTATTTTAATCCCAATGTAGTCCTATGTATATTTTTGTTTAACTTAGCTTCATATCAACATATTTATGTACATATATTTCCGCTTATTACCCGCTATAATTGTATTTCCGCTCATCCTCTCTGATGGAGAGACTTCTATACCGCTTTATGGTTTCGAAAATCCCTAGTATTTTCAAGCCGGGGAGGATGTTTGCGCGCTTTTATTTGTTTCCTTGTGTGGGAGGGTAGTAGCACCATAAATGGTTATCGGTGTACCGTCCGCACAAGCGATTCTCGGCGCGCCCCAGCATTCCTCTGACTGTCATCTGACAGTTGCGAAATCACCGCTGAGCTGAACGCCCGCTCCCGCTAGTTCGCTTTTCGCCGCCGCCGCGAACACCGCCACCGCCACCGCCACCGCCGCTAACCGCTCTCCGCCCGCGCGAGTCCGTGCCACACACCGCCGCCGTAGCTAGCTGCCAGAATCCAGGGTGCTGAAGACGCCGATTACCAGGTTAGTGTTGCTGCTTATTTCACGCAGGGGAACACTTGAAGGCCGTAACCGCCGCCCTTGGCTTCCTTCGTTTAAACTGCCCCTTTCTATTTATTTATATATGTGATAACCGCCCCCGCTCATACAGTCCACTGCGCCTAGCATTTATTTACCCGCCCTCCAGTAAAACGGAGACACCAACCTTGTTCTTTAAATATCAATTTCTTGCTTGCAATATCATGATCTTTTTACTTTTGTATTCCAGTTGTTTTTAAGTTTTCTCTTCCTATGAGTTTATTTAGATATGTTAAGTCTTAAAATAAAACACGAAAAAAACCCTTTATTGTAATATTATTAATAATCATTTTAATTAATACGTATTTTGGAAGGATGAATAGTTTATGTTTTATATAGGTACTACATATACATATTATTAATAATCATTTTAATTAATACGTATTTTGGAAGGATGAATAGTTTATGTTTTATATAGGTACTACATAATACTTTAATCGTCTATTAAGAGTGCTTTAATATGATGCTCTAAAGTAGGTAGATAAATATTCATTTGGCATTTGCGTAATAAATCATAGGAAGTGTATAGAGTGCCGCTAGCGGCACTGTATCTCCATCGGTTAGGGAACCGTAAGTTTTGCGGTATAATAGTGACGCCGCCTAAGCTGCCGTAAAGTTTTTGTTAGACAACAGAAATACTAGCTGCCCTACTCCTGTAGGACACGTGATAGGTTAGAAATTTAAGACAATCGCGAAGCGCAGCGTAGCGATTGTCTTGAATTTCGAGGTTATTTTATTTAATTAGACAACAGAAATCTAACTCCATGCAAAAATATCTTTTGAATATTATGTCGTCTGAACATTACGACAAATAAAAAATATGTTACGGTTCCCTAACCGATTGAGATAGAATGCCGCTTGTGGCACTCTATACGCTTCGTACTAGGATGCCGTCAATTTACGGCATCGTAACCGATCGTACTATGTTGCCGCTTGTGGCACTCTATTCACTGCCTACACTTTGTACTAGGATGCCGTAATGACGGCATCGTAACCGACCGTACTAGAATGCCGCTAGCGGCACTCTATCCACAGCTTAAATAATATTCTAAAAAAACTTTTTTGTTTTTATTGACATCTTTGTCTTTGTCTTTATCTTTGTCTTTAACTTATCGAAAAAAAATAATCGATAGTGTCAACCTCTATAGACGTTTACTTAGATATGACGTTAGACTTGTGCACGGACAGGTAATCTCTGTGTGTGAATTTAATAGTGTGCGTCTATTTTATGGTAGTGTTAAACAATGTTGTCGTTTGCGTGCGTAGCGACGTCATTCAAAAATGCATTAGTGTGTTGTCTATGTGTGTTTCCTTCCCCCCGCAGGAAATGACAGACTTTTTTGCATAGAAATTAGTGCGCGTGTCGTCTCCTGTTAATTGAATGCTCTAAGCAATGAGCCTACAAAAACGAAAAAGTCTTTAGTCATAAGTAGAATAATCATGAATAGAGACTCAACTTATTACTGTTTACTTAAATCAATAACTTTTTGAGTTAGTAATCATTTGAATCTATGGACAACACAGACCACGCCCACACAGTCCACGCTTCAGGAAGAAACAACTGCACAGTTTGCACATGTGCTTAGATGGTGAGCATTTAGCCTGTTAGTCGGTTTTACGACACTTAGCGAAGAGAGGGGTTGGTAGTATTATTTTGATGAGCCCATCGCCGCTCTATGCTGTTGGATGTATGTGCAGTCTTTAGTTCGTTAGTCGCCTTTTACAACACCGAAGAAAAGTGAGGCTTTAGTAGTATTATTTTGATGATCCCATCGCCGTTCTAAGCTGTTAGATGTATGTGTAGTCTTTAGTCCGTTAGTCGCCTTTTACGACACCGAAGGGAAGAGTGTGGTTATGGTAGTATTATTTTGATGAGCACATCGCCGCTCTATGCTGTTGAATGTATGTGCAGTCTTGAGTTCGTTAGTCGCCTTTTACGACACCATAGAAAAGGGAGGGGTTATTAGTATTATTTTAATGAGCCCATCGCCGCTCTATGCTGTTGGATGTATGTGCAGTCTTTAGTCCGTTAGTCGCTTTTTACGACACCGAAAGGAAGAGAGGGGTTGTTAGTATTATTTTGATGAGCCCATCGCCGTTCTAAGCTGTTAGATGTATGTGCAGTCTTTAGTCCGTTAGTCGCCTTTTACGGCACCGAAGGGAAGAGAGAGGTTGGTAGTATTATTTTGATGAGCCCATCGCCGCTCTATGCTGTTGGATGTATGTGCAGTCTTTATTTATTTATTTATTTATTTATTTATTCAACATGCCTTAAAAGCTAACAGAATTATAAGTCCAAAACGCTTATAAGGTTAGATAATTTACAAAACAATGTCTTATTTAAATTCTTAACTGAACACTTACGGATAACCAACAATAACATTTAATAGTAATAAGTAATTAGTAATTCAAGTCAATAGTATGAATTTATAAAATTATAAAGATTACATTATGTCAAACATGAATTCATAAATGTCAAAAAAAAATAATTCAAAAACTACGCATGAGTACAAAAAATAAAATAATATCAATAAAGTCCAATCACATAAAAAATAATTCAAGCAAATGTCTAGCTAGGTCAAATAAACAATAAACTTACTAATAGATAAAATTAATTTTAATATAAGTAAATTAAAATAATTATAATTAAGCAAAAATTGCTATTGGAATTAAGTAATGTCAGATTTAGTTTAGTCCGTTAGTCGCCTTTTACAACACCCATTGGAAGAAAGAGGTTAGTAGTGAGCCCATCGCCGCTCTATGCTGATGGATGTATGTGCAGTCTTTTGTCCGTTAGTCGCTTTTAAGACAACTAAGAAAAGTGAGGGTTTAGTAGTATTATTTTGATAAGCACATCGCCGTTCTAAGCTGTTAGATGTATGTGCAGTCTTTAGTCCGTTAGTCGCCTTTTACAACACCGAAGGGAAGAGAGAGATTGGTAGTATTATTTTGATGAGCCCATCGCCGCTCTATGCTGTTAGATGTATGTGCAGTCTTTAGTCCGTTAGTCGCCTTTTACAACACCCATTGGAAGAAAGGGGTTGGTAGTGAGCCAATCGCCGCTCTATGCTGATGGATGTATGTGCAGTCTTTAGTCCGTTAGCCGCTTTTTACGACACCGTAAGGAAGAGAGGGGTTGGTAGTATTATTTTGATGAGCCTATCGCCGCTCTATGCTGTTGGATGTAAGTATGTGCAGTATTTAGTCCGTTAGTCGTCTTTTACGACACTCAAGGGAAGAAAGGGGTTGGTAGTATTATTTTGATGAGCACATCGCCGCTCTATGCTGTTGAATGTATGTGCAATCTTGAGTTCGTTAGTCGCCTTTTACGACACCAAAGAGAAGAGAGGGGTTATTAGTATTATTTTGATGAGCCCATCTCCGCTCTATGCTGTTGGATGTATGTGCAGTCTTTAGTCCGTTAGTCGCCTTTTACAACACCCATTGGAAGAAAGGGGTTGGTAGTGAGCCCATCGCCGCTCTATGCTGATGTATGTATGTGCAGTATTTAGTCCGTTAGTCGCTTTTTACGACACCGAAAGGAAGAGAGGGGTTGTTAGTATTATTTTGATGACCCCATCGCCGCTCTATGCTGTTGGATATATGTGCAGTCTTTAGTCCGTTAGTCGCCTTTTACGACACCCAAGGGAAGAGATGGAAAGGCTGCACATACTATCCAACATCATAGAACGGCGATGGGCTCATCAATATAACACTACTAACCCCTCTCTTCCCTTGGGTGTCGTTAAAGCAACTAACGGGTTAATTTTTAATAAAATAAACCAATTCATATTGTATTGGATTGTTTTATTTTCTCGCATTACTCCCTCGCTAAAGCTCGGTAGTAAAACTACCTCGTATATAATGGGTCATTTTAGCCCCTTGTATAACAATCTACTATTGTATATACTTATACTTATCTTATCTACTACATAACAACATATACCTTACCTATATCTTAAAGTATAAGTTGTACTTGTACTTGATCTTTAAGGTACCTACTTACCTGTATACGCCTAGGTCAGTCCTACTTCATCGAAAAGTCGGTGTTAGATAATTATTAGCAGGTAAAAACAAACTAATTTAAGCTTCAACACTCTTTACCTGTATGTTTATGATATATTTTTTTTGCAGGAAAGTACGCCAAGTACCAAACTTTAATCACAAAGATAAAATGGACACTCGTAGCAATAACATCTTAGAAGGAGAAATAATAAGATCTTTTTCTTGGTATCTTAATTTACAAACATTATTAGGTACATGTAGGTTAAATATCCGACGGGGGCATCGTGACGCTACCAACAATATTACAAAAAATGTATACCGTCTTTATTGCAACTATTATTTTAATATTTAACATTGAAATAATGAAGGTGTACCTAATAAAATACGAAAATGGGAATCCCAGCATGTACCGTTGTGTCGTAGGAGCCGCATTATTACATTTTACAGTGTACTTGTGCAATTTGGTTCATGTAAGATTTTTTAACAATAAAGCGAACGTGATGTTCTGTATAAAATTGCAACAGATAGATCACTGTATGAACTTAGAGCAACACAAAGGGTTACATACAATACTAGACTTTCTAAACCGCATGACAGTAGCGATTCTATGTGTGTTTTCTTCTATATTTTGTATTACTGCATTATTTTACGGAAGCGCAGATATAAACTTAACCGCAGTACTAACAATAATATTCAGCGACGCTGTGTTCATATTGGAACTGTCTCATTGCTTAAATCTGATGACCAGCTTCACTATACGAATGCGTTTCCTCAATTCTTTATTAATCCATCACCTACAATTGGACAATAAATAAAATAAATAAAAGTTCGTTTATTTGTCCCAAAACATACAAGAAAAAATACTTAATTATTATTAACCAATAATGATCTCAGTAAAACAAAAAGGTCTATGACTCAGTGACTGCAGGAAACCCGCAGCCTCTGCTATTCTGCCATGACCCACAACAAATTGATTACATATTTTGTAGGTACTCATTTGTGAAACACGCGAACACAAATTTAATGATTTGTATAAAGTAGTAACTAAGTAGCTGTATAATCAAAATAAACAAAAACACGCGCTTGTATATAACAAAGTAGAAACGCCTATATTTTCTTATATGTAGGTTACACTCGATGCCAGGGATTGCTTATAAAGTAGCCATTTCCGGCATTTTTGCCTAAAGGTAGGTAGTGACAGAGTAAGTGCTGAACGAATAGGCGGCGGTAAGTCATTCCAGATTTTGGCGGCGGCATACTTGAAGCATCCCCTGGTGTTGGCGAGTCTTGACATAGGCAATGGAATTTTGTTAATTCTATCTCTAAGCGAATACGAAGAACACTTTCTTCTACTACTAATTTTACGATACAAATAAAAGGGCATTTTAGTGTGGTGCAATGAGTGCAGGAAGCAGGCATATTTGCAGGCAATGCTGACTTAAGTAAAAGTAGTTTTTTCATATTTAATAAATTATATTCAAGACACTTGGCTTGTAAGAGTCGTCATGATAAGAAAGAAATTAATATACTTAGACGAATATTTGAACAAATTGTTAAGTGGGATTTCTGAATTCCACGAACTGTAGGTATACATTTCAGGTTTGTAAAACTTAAATTAGGTACTGAGGTACTACTATGTATGTTTTGTTTAAAAGTTTATATATTCACCTATTACTATTCATTCTTATGTAGTTTTTTTACAGATCTTCCTGTTCTGTAGTAAGACAGTAATAGGTATCGGGATATATTTTCAAATATTAATTATCGGGATACGATCAAACGTGAGTTTGTCCTTCACAATTTTAAATTCATCGGTTTTAAAGCTAAATTGAACTTTTGATAATCGTTAGCTATCATCGACATAGGTACTATCATATCGCGGACTCCGTCGCTTTAAGGGCGTGCATTCGCGAAAGTAGTACTGCCTTAGCTGACAAAAATAAAGTAAAAAAGTGAACCTTATGTAAAAATAAGATCAACAATCTGTAACTTATGTGCATAAACAATAAATACAATTTACGTCTGAAAACTATCGAAAGATGTTTCTTTAGTGCACTACAGAGCGTTTTTTGTTTTTTGTAAAATTTTATAAAACTCTATGAGGGAAGCACTATCGCGACTGCGCACTTTCATTTCATGCGTGAAACATAGTCAAGTAGGTACTTAGTTCACAACAATAATATTATTGAACTAGTTTCCTCACTTCACGAAAAACTTGCGTTAAAAATCAGCTGTTCCATACATAACAAAAACTACATGTGCAATAAATAAATCGCAAATACTCGACCTAAATATATGAAGCAGCTGTTTTTTTTAATGTAACACGTTATAGTGACTGCCTGATGGTAAGCAGCCGATGCAGTCCAAAATAACGAGAGCGCTCCTCACCGTGGAATAAGCACGGTAACAATAAGCGCACCCATTCATGACAGCCTGCATAAATGCCGTTTCACGCCCCGCTTTAAAGACCCGGGACTATAGGAGCTGGGAAACACATGCGCCGGTAGAGAATTCCAAAGGCGAATGGTCTTACAGAGGTACGAGTGCTGATAGTCTGCACAGTATGATGGTGGTTCCTAAGACCAGCACGTGTAGTCCAGGAGAGGAAAGGAGAGGGCAGGATTAGGTCAAAAAGCTCTTCAGAGCACTCTCCGTAATAATTTCGATAGAAGGCACTGAGAGAAGCAATGTTTACGCAGCTGGAGAGCTCCTCAAGAGAGACTGTTACCTCAGCGTCTCCAATAACGCTATCGTTCGCCTTTGCAGTCCATCAAGTGCATCGAGGAGGTATTTAGCGTCTCATAGATGGGAACAATACTTTATATTCGATCGCACCTACATGAGTCTTGTACGGCAAACAGCGCTGCTCGGGAGTGAAAACCCGCCTCACGTTATTGAGAATACCCAACTACGGGAGGCAGTTAAAATAACACTCTCGATGTAGCATTTTGGATTCAGTTCCTGGCCAAGAATGCTGAGGTCTACTGAAATGGGTAAAGGAGAGTTCTGAAGAGGGTAAGGAAGGGAGTTGCCTTGGACGAGAATTCACATACCTGGGGTTTTCTGGCATTAAACTCGACCAGGTTTTCAGATCCCTAATTAGAGACACGATCGAGAGTCAGGTTCAGTTTGGCAACCAGTTCTTGTCTTTTGACTACGATATCGGCTTGCTTTGCCGCAGGATGTTGCTCAAGGCCAACATGTCATTGATATGCAGAAGAAATAGAGTAGGTGAGAGCACTGAACCCTGCGACACTCCGGCATTAACTTTGTAAAACTCGAAGGAACTACCCTCACAAAGGACACGAATCCTCCACTCTTCTAAAAAGTCTGCAACCCAGGCGCACAAACAGGGCGGCACAGCCGAAGGCCGGCAACTTGGATAGAAGGGAGCGATGCCATAGTCTATCGAAAGTTTTACCAACGTCAAGGCTGAATGCCAGAGATTCGCCACGCTTCACCCCATGCGTGAGTAACGTACGCCAGAAGATCACCCTTTGATCGCTTGGGTCTGACTGAACCCATACTGGCAATCATGGAGCAGCGAGTGATCCTCTAGGTAGTAAATGAGTTGAGAGTTAATTATACGCTCAAACACCTTGCACAGCACATAAGTTACAGCGATGGGTCGATAGTTGGCTGGATCCGAGCGATCTCCTTTTTTGGAGATGTAACGGTACAGAATGGATGGTATCTGTCCGTTAATAAAGAATGTATACGTATTGCACTAAAATCAATATTAATGCGTTGCACCACTATTGTGATAAGCTTATAAGGAGAAAATAAACTAGTTTAAAATAATTGTCGTGTGGACGAGTAGCTTTATGTTTAATAGTTATAATAAGAATTAGTCAATAATAGACCACTAGCTTTATTTGTTTGAATTTCGCGGGGATTGTTCCGCGCGTCCATAACAAAATAAGCGCCATCTACATTGCGTTTATTTATTTGAGTTTCGCGGGGACTGTTCCATGCGGTCAAATCGCTTCACATACAACCAGGCGCCATCTATGTTTCTGAATACTAAACTTTTAGAATTTTAATAAATACGGCTTTATTAGCATTAGTAAATGTCTATTAAAAGTAAATTGTTGATGGAAGGCTGCATCTAGATATCCAAACATGTAATATTATTGGCTATCTAAAGAGATTTGATTAATTCATGTGGGCACTAAAATTCACGCGGGGAAATCTGTCATGCGCGGGCGGAAGTTGAGATTGAAAGATAGAAAGAGAGAGGAGATTTTGTGTCCACGTGGAAGGTCTTGAAGTTAGGCATGTAAGCATTGTAAGCGAATCTGAAACAGAGGCGAGTGGGCTGTAGAGCGAGCGATTGGATGAAGGAAGGCGCGGCCGGAAGTCGGGCGAGCGGGGGGCGAGCGAGGGGGTAGGGGGCTAGGGGAAAAGGCGCGAATTGGGGACGCTTTGGCATTGTAACTTCTCGCCCTAACCTAAGTCTCTACCTTATTCTACCTTATAATACATACACACATCATCGCCGCTTTTACCTTAACTTAACTTATTATCTAATTCTTAAAACTATTTAACCTAATTTATCTACAATCTAATGGTTGTGTTTGGAGTTTTTGTGGAGTGCGTAGTGTTTGTATGATGATGAAACCTTAGCATAGCTTAATTCTATTTGCAGTGAATTTCAGTCAAGCAATGTAATATTATAATAAATACTATTTTGGCCAGATCGTCTAGTGAACCCTCCGTTGTTAACCGCATTTAAGTAACTCAAGTTCTTTCGTGAAAGTTTAGTAATTGGCTTATCCCTGTGTTAAATTATTTTCTCCTGACCTAATTACCTACCCGTCTATAAATCATATCATAGATATGTGTAGCCTAGCAATGACTCCGTCTGAACTGTGACCTAAATCCTTCACTGCAGCTGCGGGGAAGATTTGTAACCACTCAAAGATAATCAGATGATAGCTTAGCTTGCAGGTATTATTATTTATTAACAATAGCATGATACATAAGAAGTCTTGTGCAATTTACGGGCCCCAACCTCCGCCCTATAGCGTGCCTTACATCTCATTGTTTAATTATGGCTCCGTCACATTGGCTTTAACATTAATTATTAGCTCGTGCCTTTAATTCTTTAAAACTGAGAATTTACATCTCTCCTCAAAATTTAATTTTATTTTACATTATGAACTATGTGTTAGCAATTTCATTTCTTATTATTCCACATAAATCAATAGAGTTTATCTCAAGGCTTGCTATCATCCAAATATCCTTTTCACATTAAGAACTTAATTATTCAATGCAATAACTTATGTCTTATGATATCACTTATTGAACAGAGGTGGGATGCCAGCATTCAACAGGACCCACTTACTTCTCTGATTATTGTGTCTATTATAAAGAGATCACAATGTAACAATATTAACTGACTGTCCTTTTGTCTTATTAGAAAATTAATATTCAGTTCCATAAAGGGTGGATAATTTATTCAAACCCCACTTCAGGCGGTGGCTTAAATAGAATGCTATTAATACAGGTAAAATTACTTTTATTTACTCTTAGCATTTATTATACAGGTCTTATAAAGTTCCAATATATTATTGTGTGTCCAATGTAGTATTAATATATTATTAATACTACATTGGAATGGCTGCATTTGCAGATTATCACATCTTAAGTTTATTAAAGGATGTTTGATTTATTCTATATCCTACTCATTTAGGAAGTGAACTTAAATAGAATACTATCATTTGAAGTAAAATTAGTTTGGGTTACTCTTAGTGTTTATTATACAGTACTTACCAATATAACTACATTGGCAGATTATCACATCTTAAATTTATTAAAAGATGTTTGATTTATTCAATATCCTTAACTTTTAGGAAGTGAACTTCAGTTAATTATTTTCCCATTAACTTCCACCCCTGTCTCTCAGACTGAGGGGTCAATTTGATAGCCTACTTAATCATAGTTAGTATATTTTTAGTAGGTAGTAAATCAGGTAGTTAATTATCCCTGTTAATCAATGAATCAATTATATTTAGAAGTTATCTTTTACTCACTTTAATAGGTATAAAGCAGACTGTACTATATATTAGTCTGATTGATTTAGATTGTTCCCATCAAATATTTCAATGTTTCATATTATTAGAAGTAAGTACTTACATATCTTAAGAGGTCTTTGACCATTAAGGTGAATTCAAATGGTATTAGTAGACTATTATCAGGCTAATTAGTAGGTTGTTATCAATCAACTATTTCTATGTTTCATAATAGTAGGAGCTCATAGCTTTTAAAGTCTTAAGGTGGATTCGCAGCTTCAACGAGCCAACCAAGTTCTAAACTGGTTTTAGTTGTTTAGTAAGTATCAGCTTATATTTTACTAATAGGTATCGGATGTATATTTTTTTTAATACTTTGAAGAGTGTAGCAATATAAGGCCGTATTGTACCCCAGGGAAAGCTAAAAATGCCTGTTTGGTCATTTCAGTATTAGAAATCACACATCACAGTACAGCTATAATGCTTATTTGCTATAACTTTTAGTATTTTTCTTGTAATAGGAAACCAGTCTAGACTTTTAGGTATTCCAAAGTAATGATGGTACGATATTACCATACTTCTGTTAATTATATATTTAAAATGAATAATTAATTGGTAACAACTTTAGGAAAACAATTAGAATTTTATCGGCCTTCGGTAACAGATTACATGCCTAGATAGGACCCACATCACTTCATCGTAATTTTTATTTAGCACCGTAACTTAATTATCCCTACCTTATTAGTCTGAATTAATCCAGCCTGGCCCCGCGGCCCACGTACCTAGTTTATGTACGCACGACGTGCTCACACCGTACTGTCCCCTCACTTCCTCATAACAATTATATAGAAACGCCTACCTATAGATTCCTACAGCTTTCCTCACTTGAAATACCTATATTTTGTCGAACTAACAGTCCCTACTTGTGTACTTTGCAATCTAGGCCCAAGCCACATTTAACTTAACTTCGTGGTGAGTTGTGTGAGTCGCATTGCCCCTGAAAGCAACTGACCCCTAAGCTGACTATCCGTCGGGCCAGGAATACCCAGTGTGTCAACCTAACACTACCCTGTGTGTAAGGAGGCGGGACGGTTTTGGACGGGGTTGTACGTGCCCACCTCCAGCTAATTGGTGTCTGACCTATCTTCAATTTTCACTAGGGAGACAACTGTCTCTCCCCCGTTATTCTCTCGAAGATAGTGTATTATTTAGCGTTTTAACAGATAACGCCGGCATTATTAAATACAGTCAAATGCCTCCAGACCGAAGTCCGTTGAAACCATATTAGTTTTTGTTGGCACCGTTATCCGTGTCCGCTAATATGATCCAGAATACTTCATTCTGTTAACAATTATTCGAGTCGCGATAACAAGAATTTTACTTTAATATTCACTTCTATTTCAAAACCAATGTTAGTTAAAATCGCAACTCGAATCTCACTTAGCGCGCTAAAAATGGTTCGGACGCTCGTTTTCCCGTATGAGTTTTTACCGCACTCGTAAATCGGACCGCGCCTCCGACGTCTAATAATTGAATGCCCCGCTAATTTCCCTCTCTTCCCCAAGCATCCTAACTTTCGCGCCACGCGCCCCCAACATTTCGTCCGCGCGAGTCCGCTTTTCTTCCCTTCAACCAATTGCTAGCAGTTTCACCAACGCGCCTCGCCTTCACACGTCTTATCATATGTTATACGCGAACTTCGCGTTGCGCCACGTGGAGATAACATCCTACTTCTCTTTCTATCTTTTTCTCAACCTCTCGCTCGCTCATTGCCGCCATCCGCCACGCAATTCTAAAGTTTTTCCATAATCCAACCAAATCTCGTCAGATAGCCAATATTACATGTTTGAATATCTAAATGTAGCCTTCTATTAACAATTCCCTCTCAATAATCATCCACTTAAGCCAATAATCCTGTATTTTGTGAAATTATAAAAAGTTCCGTATTCCGACCATAGGTGGCGCCCGCCTGTATGTCAACCGGCTTGCCAACCTACGTCTATGTCGCGTAACCCAAGTAAATAATGCACGCTAGACGGCGCCTATGTCGCAAGACCACACGGAGCAGTCCCCGCGAAATTCAAACTAAAGATAAAGCCC
Organism: Scoparia ambigualis; assembly: GCA_963921215.1. Lineage (NCBI taxonomy): Eukaryota > Metazoa > Arthropoda > Insecta > Lepidoptera > Crambidae > Scoparia > Scoparia ambigualis. Next base: position 24,793,968 of record OY992510.1, on the reverse strand, counting down.
TTGACCATAGTCAAACTAACAATCTTACGCGAAGCTCAAGTAAATAACTCACGCTAGACGGCGCCTATGTCGCAAGGGGCACACAGAGCAGTCTCCGCAAAATTCAAAATAATGATAAAGCCCTAGTCCACTGACCAATTTTCTGAACTAGTTTATTATTCCCTTTTCATGCTTAGTATATTAATGGTGCTACGCATTAATATTTATTTTAGTGCTACTCCCATACATTCCTTACTAACGGACGGATACCATTCATTCTGTACCGTTACAGTATAGCGGTGATAATTAGAGATTGGAGGGACGAGCGGTCCAAACACGAGAGTTGCGGTAAAAATCTCATGCGCGGGAATAGCGTCCCAGCTTTAAAAGCGCGCTGAGTTTAAATTAGAGCTGCGATATTAACTGGAATTGTTTTGTGAAATTAAAAGTGATTAAAGTAAACTTATTGCTGTCGCAACTCGAATCTGTTAACGAAATGAAGTATTTCGGGTTATATGGTGGACACGCATCACGGTGGCAACGAAGCCATATAACTTTCAACTGGTTTCGACCAGGGGCATTTGATTGTATTCTATAATGCTAGCGTTATATATTACAATGCTAAAGAATACCCTATATTCGACAGAGTAACGGAGGAGCGGCAAGTTTTCCTCCTTAGTGAAAATCGAAGATAGGTCAGACACCGGTTAGTTGGAGGTAGACACGTTTGACCCAGTCCAATTTCGAGTCTACCTTCGAACACACAGTGTAGTGTTAGGTTTTATACATCGGGTATACTGGCCCAACTTATAGTCCGTTTAGAGGTCAGTTGCTTGCAGGGGCGACTCAACCTACACAACTCACCCACACAATTAAGTTTAAATGTGGGCCTGGCCATAGGTTGCAAAGGTATTACAAGTAGGGATTGATAGTTAGACAAAATGTAGGAGATTTCGAGTTGTGTTTGGAACCTCGTCAGAGGAGGGCAGTCTCCTTTTTGGGTCAATTTCCATACCTTGTTGAAGGTAAAGCCGGAACTAATTGGATGTGCCATGGTAAAGATAGTGCGAAAACCGATCTAACGCAAGGTGGAGATTGTCTTTTGAGAGTGGAATTTGTCTAGACTGGCAAGGGGACAGATACTGGTCGAAAACTTACTGTAGGTTAGGTAGGCGGCTGTTTTGGTTATTTACCTTCTAGATAAGTAGGTGCTTATAGGTCATCATATTTCAAGTGAGGCAGGCTGTGGGAATCTATAGGTAGGCGTCTCTATATGTTATTAGGTAAATGGGGATAAAACAGTATGTATATACTTAGGTTAACATAGGCTAGGTACGTAGGCACGCGAAGCTAGGGCTGGATTAACTTCAACTAATAATATTGTTTTCTGAGGTTTAAGCGAGCACTACACATTGTAAAGAAACACTTTTTTACGGATTAACTCGCGTTTAATTCACTATTTACATAGTTTTTATATTATCCTGACGTTTCGAACCCGACATCGTTCCGAGCTAAGTACAATTAATAATAAGATTGAGAATTTGTCCAGTGGGTTAGGATTAGAAATTGTCGGCGTCAGATTTTACTAATTGCATTAATCTTCTCAATAAACGCGAAACATCTAAATATAATGAATGCAAACATAGACAAATAAATAAATTCCAAACGTTAGAATCTAAATCAAATAAAAGTTTGTGAAATGGAACACCACTAACAATACAACATCAATCATAGATAGCCACAAACGTCAAAACCAAATCGATGAGCGGAAAATTGTGAACTTATCAAAACGAACACTGGACAAACCCACTGTTGAGGTACTAAAAAAGGGACTTAATTACGCCGTAGCCCCTCGCAGGATACCGTATGAAAGCATCATTAGTAACGTAGAGGATTGCTTAGTTAAAAATAATATTAGGAAGGCTGATGCTGAACTACGTCAAGACATATCGTCTGTCTTGCGCCGGAGCAAAGTGCCGAAATCCAACTTTCCTTGCGATCAATACTTCGCCCTAAAGAACCTGCGAGCTAAGCCAGAATTAACCATCCTTCGTGCTGATAAGGGTAATGCTACGGTAGTTATGGATACGTCAGATTATAACGAAAAAATAATTCAACTTTTATCAGATGACAAGACCTACAAACGCGTTAAATGCGATCAAACTAATAAAATATTAAAGAAAACCGGTGATCTTGTCAAACAACACTCCGAAACGTTAAATCTAGACACTAATTATTTAATACCTTCCTGCCCTAAACCACCTAAACTGTATGGGTTACCAAAAATCCACAAACCTGAGGCTCCGCTACGTCCGATTGTAAGCCAGATCGACTTACCAACTTACCGTTTGGCCCGGCATGTAGCAAAAATACTTTCCCCACTAAGAGGTAATACAACAGCTTATGTGAAGGATTCTTACCAGTTTGTCAGTGATATTAAAGAGCTACATCTTGCTGACAATGAAACCATGGTTAGTTTTGATGTCCAGTCCCTATTTACATTATTTTCGTTAAGTTAACAATAGTGTATATATAAGTGGTTAAGTAAATTTAAGTTTTTCTCTGTTTAAATTTTGCATGTTGTGTCAGCCTATAATTCATGGATGCACAGACTTATTAAGACTAGGGGCCACTCGGGCAAATTATGAACTGATGGTGGGCCACCAGAAGTATAGGTAATTAAAGACAATGAAAAATTGATAATAATGTATTCAAATTGAAAAAGAATTTATTAATTTGAAGCGTGGCACTGCATAGTGCTTACAATCTTTTTTATATTTGGCTCAAATTTACTTGTAGCAACACGTAAAACTGCTTCCAAACTTTCATTTGCAAGGCGGTTTCGATTTTTTGTTTTATTATTATTTAGGATTGAAAAGGTTTGTTCACATATATAGGTAGAACCAAATAAGCTTGCACATTTCAGAGCGTTTATGCGCAACTCTTTGTACGTATTTTTATCAATGCAGCGGTAAAAGTTCAGCAAGTCTCCTTCGTTGAATTTGTTGCGTAAATTTTGGTCGTTCTGAATGTCGATAATTTCTAACTGCATTAACTCTGGCGCATTTTCAACTGAAATCGTGAAAGGATTGCTAAATATGTCCAACAGAGGTTTCACTGTTTTAAACTCCGAAAATCTGTCTTGAAAAGATTGAATCAAAATATCTAGCTTTTTTACATAACTGAAATTAATAGCAGTTTTTTTGAATTTTTCAGCCATTTTCTTATAATTCGGAAAATGATTGTAATTTCCAGAATTCAATTGCGATCTGAAAAGTGTCAGCTTCCATTGAAAGGATGATACATGTGCGTAGAGCTGGGATATCAGTTGATTTTTGCCTTGAAGCCGTGTGTTCAAGACATTCAAATGATTTGTAATGTCAACTAAAAAAGCCAAATCACACAACCAATCAGGACTTTTAAGTTCCGGGACGTCCCTTTGCTTTTCCGCCAGAAAAATATCAATTTCTTCTATTAAATTTAAAAATCGTTCCAGTGTCAATCCACGACTTAGCCACCTTACTTCTGTATAATACAGTAAATCTCCATGTTCGCATTCAATGTCATCAAGGAATTGTTTGAATTGCCTGTGATTGAGTCCTCGTGATTTTATGAAATTCACAGTCGAAACTACCACTTTCATGACATTTTCAAATTCAATTTTTTTAGAACAGAGGGCTTCTTGGTGCATAATGCAGTGAAACTGCATGAGATCTTCAGCGTTTAAGTTTTTTTCTTGCAAATGCTTTTTCAACAAAGTAACTAGCCCAGAATTGACACCAATCATCGAAGGAGCACCGTCAGTCGAAACTCCCGATAATTTCGATAAGTCCAAATCAGTTTTTGAACACTCGTCCAAAAGTACATTGAGTATATCAACTCCTCTGGTTTGACCTTTCAATGAACACATTCCTAATAACTCTTCGAAGACTTCAAAATCTTGAGTAACACCTCGTATGAATATAAGAAGTTGAGCTGTGGAACTAATATCAGTGGATTCGTCGAGTGCTAATGAAAAAAAATCAATTATCTTAGTTTTTTCATTTAATTGTTCCGCAATATTATCTGACAAAGACATAATTCGTCTTTGGATGGTCATACGATTCAGTTGAATTTTCTCAAACTTTTTTGCTGCTTCTGGACACATTTTCTTAGCGGCAATTTCTATGCATTCTTTTACAAAATCCCCATCATTGAAGGTACCAATTATAGTATAATTGGTTCGCACATTTAGATTTAAGGAAAAATTTGTAATTTTGTACTTTTTTTAATGTAGCAACCGTTGGCTGACCTAAATAAATAAATAAATCAATAAATAAAACCAGTACAGGACTGCATTGAAATTACCAAGAAAAGACTAGTTGAACAAAATATGCCCAACGAATATGCAGTACTATTAGAGCATTGTCTAACATCTGGCTACCTTTTGTAGAATTAAGTTTACTACTTGCAAATAGAGGGTGTTGCAATGGGGTCCCCTGTATCAACCGTTGTCGCCGATATTTTCATGGAAGACTTCGAGGAGCGGGCCCTAAGCACAGCACCCGAAACCCCAAGGTTCTATAAGCGGTACGTAGATGACACTTTCACTATCTTACCAACTGATAAAGTATCTGCTTTTCTAAGTCATCTTAACTCCATACACCCTAAAATACAGTTCACAATGGAGTTAGAGGCAGACAACAAGTTAGCTTTCTTGGACACTTTAATCATCAGGAATCCTGACCATAGTTTGAGCCACACTGTGTTTCGTAAAGTAACCCATACAGATAGGTACCTCAATGGTGATTCTCACCACCATCCTAGACAGTTGGCTACTGTAGGGAAATCTTTGTTTCAGAGAGCACGCGGCATCTGTGACACCCAACACCTGGCTGCTGAACTTCAGCATGTCAAGCATGTACTACAGGAGAACAAACTGCAAGTACCGCGGCTTCGTCACAAAAAACGCAAAAAACCAACCACAGTCGAGCGCCAACCTGCAGTACTTCCATATATGAAAGGCGTCACTGACGAGATTGGTCACATCTTAAAGCGAGCTTCAATCAATACTTACTTTAAGCCGCCAAAGAAGATCAACCAGTTCTTACGACCTGTCAAGTGCAATATACCCCTTCAAGATGCAGGCGTGTACAAACTGGACTGCGACTGTGGGCTCTCGTACATCGGGCAAACAAAGAGAAGTTTAGGAACCCGCGTAAAAGAATAGCCGACGTCAAGCATAGGCGCGAAAATAAGTCTGCAGTGTGTGAACATGCTCTCGAGGGACCCAACCATTACATCAGATTTGACAAACCTCAAATACTCGCCAAGGAACAACGATTCATCCCTAGTATGATACGCGAGGCTATTGAAATTAAAAAACATCGTAATTTCAATAGAGAGGATGGTTGGAATTTACCACCTGCCTGGGACCCCATCATATCATCATCATCTGGTCATCAAATCCCAGCCCCAACAGCAACACATTGCCAGACCTAAAAATATTGTTAGCTCGTATTGTGTAAACTTGAACGCACCCGGTTAAATATAAAAATTATTGACGGTAGGCAAATAACTTCTAACAATGAGACGATCAACACCTCAGTCTCCCTGTGACCACGGACCCTGTAAAGGGTTCGAAACGTCAGGATAATATAAAAACTATGTAAATAGTAAATTAAAAGCGAGTTAATCCGTAAAAAAGTGTTTCTTTTCAACTTATACAATTAAGGATAATTAAGATATAGTAAATTGACATAACTATGAAGTGATGTTGATTATGAGCACTGAAATGACCAATCTAGGCATTTAAACTGTTATAAGAGGACAATAAGACTCTAATAGCAATTAGAGTCTTATTGTCCTCTTGTTGTCCTTCTTCAAGGTGTTACTAATTAACTATATAACTGAAATAATTAGCAGAATTAAAGTAATATTGAACCATCATTAGTAACCAACACCTAAGAGTCTAGGCTGATTTCCTATTACAACAAAAATATTATTAAGTTATAGCAAATAAGCATAACTGTACTGTGATTTTTGATTTGTGATACTGAAATGACCAAACAGGCATTTTTAGCTTTCCCTGAGGTACGATACGGCCTTAAATTGCACTCTTCAATGTGTTATAAATTATCCATCCAGATATTAGTAAAAATTAAGCTAATATTAAACAACCAGGAAACAGTTGGGAACATAGGTTATCCTGCCTGGAGATGTGAATGCACCTTAATGGTCAAAGACCTTGCAAGTTATGTACTTTCTAATATTATGAAAACATAGAAATATTTGATTTGGTCTGCTTTATACCTATTAAAGTGAGTAAAGAATAACTTCTAAATATAATTGACTTAATTATCAACAAGGTTGACTGTGGACTATTACTTGATACCTACCTACTTGAAGTTTACTAACTATGATTTAATAGGCTACTAAATAATCACCCAGTCTGAGAGACAGGGGTAGAAGTTAAAGAAGATAATTAACCTAAGTTCACTTCCTAAAAGAAATAGGATGTAGAATAAATTAGGCATCTTTGGAAACTTAAGATGGAATATCCTGCGAAGGCAACCAATACAATGTAGTTATATTGGTACTTTATGAGATCTGTATAATAAATACTAAGAGTAAATAAAAGTAATTTTACCTTAAATAATAGCATTCTATTTTAGTTCATTACCTAAAAGTAGGTTGTTGGATAAATTATTCACCATTTATGGAACTAAAGGTTTAATATTCTGATAAGGCAGTAAACACAGTCTGTTAATAATGTTGTTTTGACGTGACAACGTCTTAAATTAGGTTGCGGCTGGGAGTCACTTATGAAAAAGTGTAACGCTCGGTAACGTTACGATGAGTCACCGAACGAGAGAGAGGCCATGAGAGCGAGTGAGAGGCACGCGTCCCTTCCACTCGGGCATGGTTAGCCCGCCTAAGATTTTGTTAATATGAAATTCAGTGCGAGATTCTTTGTATAAATTAATGTTTTAAATATAATTCTTTGTATAAATAAATGTTTTAAATTGTTACTATTATTTCATCCTTCTTCCTACTATACGAATGAATATTCACATTAAAATTATTTTACCACTCAAAGTCGTTGTCACGTAAAACTTTCGCCCGTATACCGACTTTACAGGCAACCAATTTTTTTTTTAATTTGTTATATATCTGTTTCCCCCTCATAGTTCAGGAAGGGGACCTTATTAATACTAGCTTATACATAATTTCTTATATACTATTAGGTGGACAGAAGGTCCACCTCTAAAAAAAAATTATAATTGCGGGGCGCAAAGGGGGAAGATAAGGAGAAGTAGAAGAGGAAGAGATAGGATTCAGAAGAGAAGGAAGGAATTTCGGGAGCTGATTTGCATTTACATTTTAAGGGTTTTGGGGAATGGGGAATTTAGCGGATTTGGATTTAAATTTGAAAACTATTGGACTTGGGATAAAATTAAGGATAAAGGACTTATCAATATATTTTTATTAGGACTCGCTTACATTTGTAACATAGTGTTTTATTTTTATTTACTTATCATTTTTTGTTTGTTTTAATTTTTTATTTATAATCTTAGGTTTAATATTTATTTAAGGCTTTTTGCAATTTTTTAGTATTCTTTTTGGATTTTTGATTGTTATTTAAGTTTTTACTTGTATTTGTTGATTTTGTTTAAATTTTTGTTTCTAGTTATGCTAATTTTGTTTGTTTTGATTTCTGTTGTTTCATTTTTATTTTAATGTTGATTTTAACTTATAATTTAGTTAGAGTTTTTAATTTGGATTAACTTAGGTTAGGTTGGGTTATTCATATTTAATGTTCATTTTAATTTGGTAATTTAGTAAATTTTTGTTTGGATTGAGTTAGGTTAGATTAGAGTTGTTTGTTATTTTAAAGGTGATTTATTTTATGTATTAAGGTTAAATTTAAATTGTTTAATGTTTATGTTTTGGTAATTCTCATTTAGTTTAGTTTAGGAGCGTGATTTTGATTTTAATAGTTAATATTTATAATTTAGTTAAATTTTGATTTTTTATTTAGTTTAGTAATATGGTATGTAATTTTATTGTGTGTTGTGGTATTTAATGTTTATTTAATTTAGTTAAGTTAGAGTTTTAAGTTATATTTTAAACAATTTGGAATATTTAAACAATGTCTAATTGCCGTAGTCGGTCTGGCTCTGCAGGCGCAGGACCATCGACCAAATATGGGGGCATTCACGGGCGTTCGTAGCGTTGTGACCGGCATCCACCCTAGTGCCCATGCGCAGGTTATGGGCCGAGCAATTATAGCACTTTGCTCCCTGGTTCTTATTGGGGCATTGTACTATCTGGTGGCTCGGGCTGGCGCAATGGGCACAGGGCTTTCTGTCGGCCTTATATTTCGCCTTTGTATGGCCGTACTGAAGGCACTCCCGACACTGTACAAAGCGGCCGAAGTCCTCAACGTGGACCCTACTATGGTCCACGTTGAGCCGCCCGAGAGCTAAGATGGTATTTCGCATCTCGGGCGTGACCTCGACGACCGCATTGTAAAGTGCCGGGTTGCGGTTCGAGGTCAGGAAGCAGATGCGGGTCACCTCCACGTCATTTTGAGCAACTAGGACCTCCGCTAACTCCTCGCGGGCAACATCCTTGGAAATGCCCTTTAGGATGATTAGCGGTGGTCGTAGCTTCGCCTGTTCGGCGGCGAATTTAGTGCTATTGGAATGACGGGATATAGTTTCCGCGCACTGCTTCACGTCCTCAAACTCTACCCTCAGTTTGGCCTTGGGTAGCGACTGAATTTTGATGGGGGCATATTTATGCCTCCGGAAAGACATCTCTTGTTTCCAGAGAGACACCACCTCCGGAGGCTTCAAAGTGCAGTCATAGGACGATACTATGACTGCGGGGTGAGTCTTAGGCTTAGGTGGTAAAGCCTTTGCGGCGACGCTAGCGTAGGTGGGAGGAACTGGGACAGATTGAAGGGGAGGTTCGGTCAACGAGCTGTGGGCCAAGGGATGTTGGTCCTTGAGAGCGGCCGTCAGCATGTTGACTGAAAGGCGAACAAGATCCTCAAGCCGCTCGTTCTGCTTGATCAGCTCGTCGACCTTTTCCGCGATGTCCTTGCGGACCTCCATAGCCCTCTCATTCTGGATGCTTATGAGAGCTTCGGTGCTATTGTCCAGTTTATGGCCCAGTTCCTTGACACTGTCATCGCTTATCTGCGCGGCCAAAAGGCCCAATTCAGGTAATTCGGTCAAGGTCATCAGGCACAGTTCAATATGGTCTGCTCCATCATAAATGGTTTCCTTGCTTTGCCTCGTAACCGATTTTCCAGCCAATACTGCCTTTTTTATACGTTGACATTGGATCTTGGCCACCTCAATGAACGAGTGAATATCGGTGATGCCTTTCCACGACATTTTACCCTGAGGCGTCAAATCAGGCTCCGGGCTGCTTATGTCATCTGGCTGGACCGGACTTGTCATTTTTAAGCAACATTTTATTTGAGTTAGGTTAGGGTTAGGTTAGGTTTGCATGGGGTGCAAATTTGGGAACCTCCTCGTGGTGCACCCTGGGGTAAGGCCTCTCGGCCCACGTTCAAAGTGGGACAAGGGGCTTTATGCTAATCCCTGGCGCCCCTTCTGGGCGTCGAATAAAGTAGGCGGTGCCCCTTCTGGGCATCGCACCCCCTTCAACGCGCGTCCCTTCTGGACCGCACAGCGGGTCACTCTGACCTGCGGGGGGGATCTCCACGTGCGGCCCACTCTGGGTCGCACGCTCGCCGCTCACTCTGAGCGGCTTTGAGTGGAGCTTTTCCGGCACCCCTTCTGGGTGCCGTGTCATGCAAAGGCTTCGTCGTTGGGGCACGCGGCGACGGGCGCCCGTCTTCAGGACGGGTTGGTGGGCGGCTATACAGCCCACCCGCTAGCGACCATGGGGGGGAAAGGGGAGCACCCCGAAAGGGGTGTACCAGGGGCCTCACGCCAGCCCCTGAGCATCGTAATCCCCGAACCGACAGCGATGAGCCCACTCGAGGCGTCTGTGGGGGAGCTGTTGGGGAGGGGACCGAGGGCCTGCCTTCACCGGCCGGCCGCGTCAGGCAAGACTATAAAACCCGGGAGAAAACCTGTTACAAACCTCCAGATACCACCCGACCTCTGGAGTATCTAGGGTAGCCCGCGTACAGGGGCCTCTGCGCGGGTGGTCCGTTTTTGCCCCATACTCGTGGGATCAGCTATGGATGACATTAACCCTTATTCTTCTGACGCCACGGCAGGGCCTTGTACTAGGCCTGCCGTGGGTGGTGGGGCTGGCGACAGCCGGAAGAGGTCGCGGGCTGCTGAGGACGTCGATTCCGACAACCTTTCGGGGTATGAATCGACGACCTCGAATCCGCCAAAGATAGGGACGGGGCGGAGAGGCCGAGGTAGCAAGTCTGGGACTAACACCGTTCCCAGACCTGCTTACGATGAGGACGAGCTTGACGACGATCTCGACGCGGATCTCGCTGAGGAGTTGTACTCCTTAGAGAAGCTTCGCCGGGAGGTTCGGGCGTCTTTGAGGAGCGCTCTATCGCTGGGAAATGCGGCCACAATTGAGAGGTTTAGGGACGCTGAAAAGCAGCTCCTGGAAAAGTCGAGGCAGGTGCGCCGAGCTCAAGCTGAGCGAAACGCCACCCACACCGCTAAGGCGGGCACTTCCATGGCACGAACATCGCCAATGCCGACGGGGGCACGAACAACGCCTACACCACGACGATTGGACGAGGTAGAGGCGCTATCCCTCGCCAACGCGAGGCTGCAGGCTGAGGTGGAGGCGCTGCGGGCGGAGCTGGCGGCCCTCAAGAGGGATATGAGCGGACGGGCGGAGGTTGCCCCTGCTCCCCAGCCCCCGGCTGCATTTACCGGAGGAATAGAGGAGCTGAAGACCTTGCTCCTCCACTCCATCGGAGCGATAAACTCCAGATTGGACGGCCTGGAGGCGAGAATCACCAACGCCACGCAGTCCGAGAGGGCACGTCCGCCCCTAGCTGTGCGGGGATTGAGGGTGGAGGAGTACCCACCTCTCCCAACGCCGACTAGGCAGCCCCCGACGGTGACGAATCCTTCCGTCCCCCCACCCCAGCAGAACACCAGCTGGGCCCCAGCGCCTCCCGCCGCACCAGCGACGGGCTCTCGCCGCAGGCGCCGGAGAGGAAGAGCGCCAGAAACGGCACTGCCGTCCACGGCAGCGGAGACGACCACAAGTCGCCCGCTACCCGCTACCCGAGGAGCGCCCCCGCCCCAGACTGCCCCGGCAGCTCCGAGGCCGAGAGGGAGGCGGCTGAGAGGACCCCGCTCGTCAGCGGTCGTGGTCCAGCTGACGGCGGATGCTATCGAGCGCGGCGTCACCTATGCCGCCGTGATAAGGAGGGCCATAGACGCCATCCCGCTGGCGGAATGCGGAATTTCCTCCGGGCTCACCACCCGCGTGACGATGACGGGCGCCCGGTTGCTGCAGATCCCGGGCGCGAACAGCGGGGAGTCTGCCGACCGCCTGGCTGCGCGGTTGAGAGAGGCTGTGGCGGACGTGGTGACGGTGGCCAGACCAGAAAAGTGCGCGGACCTGCGCATTTCTGGCCTCGACGACACCGTCACCGCAGAGGATTTGGCGCAGGTGGTGGCCGTAAAGGGAGGTTGCGCGCAGTCGTGCGTAAAGGTGGGAGCACCACGGGCTGGCCCCGGCGGCTCCACATCTGTTCTGGTGCGCTGCCCAGTTAAGGCGGCCCGAACAATTGTGGCGGCGAAGAGGTTGCTGGTGGGCTGGCTGTCAGCCCCAGTAACGCTCCTCGACCCGCGCCCGCTGCGCTGTTTTAGGTGCATGGGCGTGGGTCACACCAGGGCGAGGTGTCCCTCGGAGGTCGATCGCAGCATCGTCTGCTTCCGTTGTGGCCTTCCGGGCCACAAAGCAGCGGAGTGCTCGCAGGCCGTGCCGAGTTGCGCAGTCTGCGCGGAGAGAGGGAGGCCTGCGGGCCATATAATGGGGAGCCGGGCGTGCGTCCCCCCTCTAAGGAGGGTGCGGGTCAGCCCAACCGCGCGCACAGCAGCAGTCGTTGACGCGCTGAGACGGACCGAACCAGTGGAGGTCGAGATGCAGGAGGCAGAGGCCCCGCTCTCGACGCAGCCTTCCCCATCCTCTAACCCCAATGCCTCTCCGGCGAGAGGTACAGGGAGAGACCCGGGGTCCCTGATAAGGGACACCACCGACTGCGGAGGGGAAAGGGGTTTCTATGCGAAAGCACAGATTCCCCTTTCGAGGGAGTTACCTCCTTTAGGGGTGCAAATTTGGGAACCTCCTCGTGGTGCACCCTGGGGTAAGGCCTCTCGGCCCACGTTCAGCGTGGGACAAGGGGCTTTATGCTAATCCCTGGCGTCCCTTCTGGGCGTCGAATAAAGTAGGTGGTGCCCCTTCTGGGCATCGCACCCCCTTCAACGCGCGTCCCTTCTGGACCGCATAGCGGGTCACTCTGACCTGCGGGGGGGATCTCCATGTGCGTGCCCACTCTGGGCCGCACGCTCGCCGCTCACTCTGAGCGGCTTTGAGTGGAGCTTTTCCGGCACCCCTTCTGGGTGCCGTGCCATGCAAAGGCTTCGTCGTTGGGGCACGCGGCGACGGGCGCCCGTCTTCAGGACGGGTTGGTGGGCGGCTATACAGCCCACCCGCTAGCGACCATGGGGGGGAAAGGGGAGCACCCCGAAAGGGGTGTACCAGGGGCCTCACGCCAGCCCCTGAGCATCGTAATCCCCGAACCGACAGCGATGAGCCCACTCGAGGCGTCTGTGGGGGAGCTGTTGGGGAGGGGACCGAGGGCCTGCCTTCACCGGCCGGCTGCGTCAGGCAAGACTATAAAACCCGGGAGAAAACCTGTCACAAACCTCCAGATACCACCCGACCTCTGGAGTACTTAGGGTAGCCCGCGTACAGGGGCCTCTGCGCGGGTGGTCCGTTTTTGCCCCATACTCGTGGGATCAGTTATGAATGAACCAAAACCAAATCTTTCTGACGCCACTCCCGAGCCTTGTACAAGGTACGGAGTGGATGGTGGGGCTAGCGACAGCCGGAAGAGGTCGCGGACCGTCGAGGACGTCGACTCCGACTTTTCGGGGTACGAGTCGACCACCTCAAATCCGCCAAAGATTGGCACCGGGCGGAGAGGTCGAGGAAGCGGGTCTGGACATAACACCCGTCCCAGATCGGCCGTTGATAGGGAGGAGCGTCGTCGGAGTGAGGTCGATGACGAGCTGGACGCGGACCTCGAGGAGGAGTTGCGTGCGTACGAGGAGCTCCGGGACGGGATCGACCCCGAAGCGAGCGAGAGCCGGTACCGGGCAGCCGTCGTACTGCTCTCTGAGAAGAGGGCAGAAGCGCGCCGAAAGCAGGCGAAGCGGAACGCCGCCCGCAACTTCGAGGTGGTACCGCCGGGGGCGCCGAGCGAGGTGGAGTCGCTATCCCTCGCGAATGCAAGACTCCAAAAAGAGGTGGAGGCGCTGCGGGCAGAGCTAGCGGCCCTCAAGAAGGAGATGAGCAGACGTGCGGAGGTTGCACCTGCTCCCCCACCTCAGGCAGCGGCTAACAGCGGGATTGAGGAGCTTAAGACCTTGCTCCTCCAGTCCATCGGAACAATAAACTCCCGGTTGGACGGGCTCGAGGCGAGGTCATCCACCGCCCCGCAGCCCGAGAGGACGCGTCCGCCCTTAGCGGCAAGGAGAGGGGAGGAGTTCCCACCTCTCCCAGCGCCAGCGGTGGCGACGAACTCCCTCGTCGCCCCACCCCAGCCGTCTGTCAGCTGGGCCCCGACGCCCCCCGTCACGCAAACGACGGCCCCTCGCCGTAGGAGGAGAGGCAGAGCGGCAGACGCTCCTACTGCACCCCGAGGAGTGCCCCCCACCCAGCCTGCCCCACCAGCGCAGAGCAGGCCTAGAAGGAGGCGGCTTAAGCGGCCCCGCTCAACGGCGGTCGTCGTCTCACTGACGGCAGATGCGATTGAGAGTGGGGTGACCTACTCCGACGTCATCCGGAGGGCCAAAGGGGCTATCTCGCTGGCCGACTGTGGAATCTCGTCCGGACTAACTATCCGAACGGCAGTGACGGGCGCCCGCCTTTTTCAGATCGCGGGCGCAAACACGGGGGAAGCCGCAGACCGCTTGGCCGCTCGGCTACAGGGGGTCGTGCAGGACGTGGCAACAGTGGCCAGGCCCGAAAAGTGCGCGAGTCTGCGCGTGTCGGGCCTAGACGACTCCGTCACCACCGACGAAATTGCCGAAGTTGTGTCGGCGAGTGGAGGCTGCCCGGTGGGGCAGGTGAAGGTGGGAGCGCCGCGGCCTGGTCCCGGAGGCACCCACTCTTTCGTGGTGCGCTGCCCCGTCAAGGCTGCGCAAAAGCTAGTGGCAGCACGAAAAATGCTGGTGGGCTGGCTCTCGGTCCCGGTGACCCTGCTTGACTCGCGCCCCCTGCGCTGTTATAAGTGCATGGGCGTGGGTCACACCAGGGCGCGATGTGTTTCGGAGGTGGACCGCAGTGGATTGTGTTTCCGCTGCGGACTCCCGGGGCATAAAGCAGCGGAGTGCCCGCAGGCGGCGCTGCACTGCGCAGTCTGCGCGGACAGGGAGAGGCCGGCGGGCCACATTATGGGGAGCCGGGCGTGCGCCCCCCCTCCAAGGAGGGTGCGGGGCAGCCCTACGGCGCGCACGGCAGCGCTGGTTGACGCGTTGAGACGGACAGATACCGTGGAGGTCGAGATGCAGGAGGCAGAGGCCCCGCTCTCGACCCAGCCCCCCCCATCCTCTAACCCCAATGCCTCTCCAGAGAGAGGTACAGGGAGAGACCAGGGGTCGGACCGAGAGGGTGAACAAGAGGGGGAGGCGGACGATGCGTCGTCGGATTCCACGATCCGGCCGTCTCAAGCGCGTAGGCAGTCCTCGGAGTCGGTGGTGTACGACTCGGACTAGCCCGGCCACATAAAAGCCCGAGAGGAAAGCCTGAGGGGTTGTGGCGCCACGTAAAAGCCCGAGAGGTGTCAGCCTGAGGGGTAGTGGCAGCACTCGGTGGGGTCCCCGGTTGGGGGCGCCACCGACTGCGGAGGGAAAAGGGGTTTCTATGTGTAGTGCATAGATTCCCCTTTTAGGGAGTTACCTCCTTTAGGTGTGCAAATTTGGGAACCTCCTCGTGGTGCACCCTGGGGTAAGGCCTCTCGGCCCACGTTCAGCGTGGGACAAGGGGCATTATGCAAATCCCTGGCGCCCCTTCTGGGCGTCGAATAAAGTAGGTGGTGCCCCTTCTGGGCATCGCACCCCCTTCAACGCGCGTCCCTTCTGGACCGCACAGCGGGTCACTTGGACCTGCGGGGGGGATCTCCACGTGCGTGCCCACTCTGGGCCGCACGCTCGCCGCTCACTCTGAGCGGCTTTGAGTGGAGCTTTTCCGGCACCCCTTCTGGGTGCCGTGCCATGCAAAGGCTTCGTCGTTGGGGCACGCGGCGACGGGCGCCCGTCCTAGGACGGGTTGGTGGGCGGCTATACAGCCCACCCGCTAGCGACCATGGGGGGGATAGGGGAGCACCCCGAAAGGGGTGTACCAGGGGCCTCACGCCAGCCCCTGAGCATCGTAATCCCCGAACCGCAGCGATGAGCCCACTCGAGGCGTCTGTGGGGGAGCTGTTGGGGAGGGGACCGAGGGCCTGCCTTAACCGGCCGGCCACGTCAGGCAAGACTCTAAAACCCGGGAGAAAACCTGTCACAAACCTCCAGATACCACCCGACCTCTGGAGTACCTAGGGTAGCCCGCGTACAGGGGCCTCTGCGCGGGTGGTCCGTTTTTGCCCCATACTCGTGGGATTAGTCATGAACGAACCTAAAACCAAATCTTCTGACGCCACGGCAGAGCCTTGTACTAGGTCTGCCGTGGGTGGTGGGCCTGGCGACGGGCGGAAGGGTTCGCGGAGTAAGGAGGGAACACGGTCGAGCAGGAGGTTGGCTGGGAAGCCGGTGCTGCTTGACTCCGAATCGGAGGGGGGGTCCGAAGGGGACTGCGAGTTGGTGCAAAAGGTGCACGCCATAGTGGAGGAGTGCAGGAAGCGCCCTCTTGTCGACTCCAGGGTCGATTCGAGCGACAGTCCGGAGGGATCCATCAGGTTGGGGAAGAAGGTCCCGGGCGGTGAGGCTAAAAGGGTAGCCATAGACCAGCTTGCAGGTAGCCAAAGAGTGGAGAAACTGGGCACCTCGGTCGGGATTGCCGCGGCCAAAAGGGCTATTAGGGACCCTTCGATGGAGTATGAGTCCGAGCAGGAAGAGGAGCCAAGGAAGGCCCCTGCACCCAAGAAGAAGAGTGCTCGTGAACCGAGGAGATCCACTGCCCTAAAGCCGAGGTCCGAGAAGAGGTTGGAAGAGTTGGCGAAAACCGCTGCCAGACTGTTGATGCCGACAGAGCCTGAATTGAGGGACATAAAGGGCTACCTGGAGGATAAGTCCAAGGAGGAGCTGCTGGAGATAGCCCAGGAGTGTGTGGCTGAGGTCCATCACGCGGCGCATATCTCCGGCAACATAAAAGGGACGCTGCTCCGCGACATTAATGTCGGCCTAGGGACCCTGTATAGTGTTATGGGGATCCTCGAGAAGCTGTTTTCCATGGGCGTGCCCGAGGAGATGAGCCGCCTGAGGAAATACAATGAGGACCTCAAGGACGCGCTGTGCGATGTGCGTCACGAGAAAGAGGAGCTGGAGATGCGGATGACGCAATGGGAGAGGTCACAGCCCCGTCAGAAAACCGCAGAGGCAAAGAAGGAGGCCGTTGCCCCCCTTAAGGCCGCTGTGGAGGGCCTGAAAAGGGATATGCTGGGTTGCCTGAGAGGTGAGGTGATGGAGGGCCTCAGAAAGGAGGTGATGGAGAGCCTCAGAAAAGAGGTGATGGAGGGCCTCAGGCAGGACATTTTGGAGTCCTTGGGAGGCGTGATTGGCGCCAAGATTGACGCGCTGGAGAAACGCCTCCCACGCGAGCCCCCAACGAGGCCGCCACTGGCGCACGATGGGGCTAGGGCGAGCTACGCCAAGGCGGCTGCTGGACCCTTCAGCGCCCCCCATGCCTACCCCGTGGAAGTGGCCCCGGGGACCATCCCAGTAGAGGAGTATCCGGCGCTGGCCCAATGGGCACCCGGCAGGAAGACTCCGCAAGTGCCAGTGGCCCCCCCATCTCGGGAGGCAGCTATCGACGTGACAGCGGTTGGGTGGCAGACCAGCCTCTCGAACTCCGCGAGGAGAAAGGCCAGGAAGGCCGCGAATGCGGCTGCCCGGGCCCTTGCCATGGGTACTGAGGCGCCAAATAGGAAGGTGGCCGGAAGGGTGACTGCCACGGCGAAACTCGTGCCGCCGCGCTCCTCGGTAGTTACAGTTACCCTGAAGCCCGAAGCCGTGGCCGCGGGGACGACCTATACGGCAGTGTTGGAGAAGGCCATTGGGGCGATTGATCTCCGGGACCTGGGCATAGAGGCCGTCCGTATGAGAAATACGGCGGCGGGGGGCCGGAAATTGGAAGTGCCGGGAATGACTAGCGCGTCTAAAGCCGACGCGCTAGCGAACAGGCTCCGAGAGGTGCTCGCGGAGGAGGCGGAGATACGCAGGCCTGTCCGCAAGGCCGAGCTCCGGCTGTTCGGCCTAAGTGAGGGGGTGAACCCTGAAAGGGTGGTAGAGGCCATTGTCCTTAAAACGGGCGGCAGGAAGGAGGAGGTCTCCATGGGAGCGGTTCGGTCCGGCCCCTGGGGGACTAATTCCGTGGTGATCGGGCTCCCGGTGGGGCAGGCCAAAATGTTGGCGGAGGCGGGGCATCTGACGGTTGGATGGATACAGGTACGGGTGGTAGCGCTAAAGAGGCTCCCCGTACGCTGTTATAGGTGTTACGGCGCAGGCCACACCAGTTACACCTGCGAGTCGAAGGTGGACCGGAGCGCCCTGTGCTACAGGTGCAGTGCACCAGGGCACCGGGCCGCGGAGTGCGAGGTGGACAGGCCAAGTTGCGCCGTATGTAGGGAGGCGGGCCTCCCCAGTGAACACCAGCTGGGGGGAAGGACCTGCAGGCCCCCCATCACCAGGGCGAAGGCGCCCCCGTGGAGAGGAGCCCCTACGGGGCCCCCACTAAGACTGGATGAGCAAAATGCGCCCATGGACGTGGCGGAGGTGCCGACAGGCCCGGACGCCGGCGTCAGCTAGGGGTGCCGTGTAGGTGTGAGGTTGTGAATGTGTGGGGTGAGTGCGTAGGTTAATGTTTGTGTATGTCCATGTTGTTTTAGGTTTGTGATCCAGACGCCGGGCACAGGCATGGGTATATTTAATTATACCACCCCGGGTGCCTGGTGGGTCTGATGGGTGAAATTCTTGTGCTCGTGTCGTGTCAGTGATTATGGATGATTCATTGTGTTTGTGTGTGTGGCTAGTGCGGTGACTTCCTCAGGGGATGCAATGACGAGAGGCAGGATGACCGGATGACCAGTTCGCGGTCGCCATGTCATCAGGCAGTCTCGGGGCGACCCATGAGGAACCCTGCACTAGCAAATTGGAAGGGTGTCTGATTTGTGTCCAGCGAATGTTTGTTGTCGTTTGGTCCGCATGCCTGGGAAACTGGGCATGTCGGTCCACTTTGTGTGTGTGCCCTCCTCTATGGGCGGTTGTTGTGTTGTGCCTCGCGCGCGTAGTCGCCGTGTGCTGGCGCGTAACTGCTGCTGGGCGGTTATAGGTTAGCACACGGCGACGGGGTGGCTTCGCGTGGTCATTGCCCTAGTGGATCAGGTCCCGTGTCCGCCACTCAAAGCCTTACGCTCTCGGAGTTTGGCCCCCCGGTGATTAGTGGGTAGGCCCCTCCCTCTCGCCCGGCGTTTACGCCGTGGAAAGGGGGACGGGAGAGTCCCACATATCCAGTCTCCCTTCTGGAGGCTGGAATCCATAAGCAGGGATTACACCGGGTAAAAAAAAAAAAAAAAAAAGGTTTGCATGCATGCTCGGTATGGATATCCGCTGCGATCTGAACCAAAAGGACTACATCGAAACCGTGATTAAAAATGCCTCACGTAAACTCGGTGTCCTGAACAAGGTGCGGCGATTCTTCACGCCTGATCAGTTGTGTCTATTATACAAGACACAGGTGCGGTCTTACGTGGAGTATTGCTCTCACCTTTGGGACGGCTCCGCAAAGTACCTTCTCGATGCCTTGGACAGATTGCAGCGCCGCGCTGTGCGCATTATCGGCAATGCAGAGGTCACTAAAACTCTCGAGCCTTTGCAATTGCGTAGAGATATTGCGTCACTCAGCGTCTTTTACCGTTTATACCATGGCGAGTGCTCTGAAGAACCCTTTGACCTCATCCCTCCTTCTCCCTTCCTCCATAGGAGTACGCGTGCTGCTCTGCGGAGTCACCAATTTACAGTCCCTAACATTCCATCTCGCACAAAGAAATTTGGTGACTCGTTTCTTTGCCGCACTTCCAAAAGATGGAATAGTCTACCAGCACACGTATTCCCTCCTACCTATGACATAGGGTCCTTCAAACGAGGCGTGAAGAAGCACTTTGTGGGCCGGCAGAGTGAGGATGACTGATGCTACGTCTCTTACGCTGCACCAGTTGTCCTCGCGCCTGGACCTCATTTCCACTAAACATCAGGTGGAGTGGGGTCATTTGCCGGGCTTAGTATAAAAAAAAAAAAAAGTTTTGAAGAATTTTTAAAATTGATTTTTAGAGAATTTTTGTATAAAAATTTTTGCAAAAAGTAAATTTTTAGGTCTAATAATTGTTAATAGTAAGTTTCTGAAAGTTTTAATTTTTTGAAATTTTTCTATGTGTTTTGGTACTTTTTTGTTTTTTGACGAATTTCAAATTTTCTTCCAAAAGTAGTTCCTATTATTTTAGAAAACCTTAAAATAAGAGTTTGGTATATTTGGGGTATTTCTTTCTAAGAAAGTTATGAGTTTTGTTAATAATGTTACATTGTAATATCTTTATAATAAACACAATAATCAAGGAAGTAAGTAAGTTCTGTTGAATGCTAGCTTTCCACCTCTGTTCACTAAGTGCCTAAAGACATAGGTTGTTGCATTGAATAATTTAGTTTTGAATGTGATTTAGAATTAGGGGTGACAGCAAGCCCAAGGTAAATTCTATTGATTTTATAAGAAATAATAGAGTATAGAACCTAATAAATTGTAATTTTCATAATATAAGATGAAATTAAATTTGAACAGTGATGTAAATTCTCAGTTTAATAGAATTTGAAGCCACTGGCTAGTATATATATATTTACGAATAAACATTAGATTCCTATCTGGTCGGGGCCAATATAAACAATGAGCTGTTTACTAGAAACAAAAATCAACCAGTCTTAGGAAGCTCGAGTGGGATTCGAACCCACGACCTTTGGATTGCCGGTCCACTGCGTGCACCGGTAATCCAAAGGTGGTGGGTGGTCGTGGGTTCGAATCCCACTCGAGCTTCCTAAGACTGGTTGATTTTTTTCTAGTAAACATTTTACCCGTTATCTATATAGCATTGTGAATGCAAAATTTCAATAATAAAGATAATGAGTTGTTTGGCACGCTAATAGCGGGGTGGGGCTAATAAATTACCAGAACCCTCTAAATGTGTAATAAATTCCCTTATAAGCTCTAATAATACCTGCGAGTTATGCTGTCTTCCCTATGGTCTTTGAGTGGTTAGGCATTTTTTTTCCCGCAGCTGCTGTGAGGGATTTAGGTTGTAATTTTTATGAAGACACGGATAGGCTTATGTACATCTGGGATATTAGGTATTGATGGTTAGGTTAATAGGTTGGTAGGAAATAATTTAACACAGGGATAAGCTAATTACTAAACTTTCACGGAAAAGATTTGGGTTACTTAGACACGGTTATCAACGTAGATTCCATTAGACGATCTGGCCAACAATACTATCTTATTATTTTATTACATCGCTTGACTGAAGTTTATCATTAATAGGTTTAAGTTATGTTAATTCTAGATTAAGGTGCCATTATCATACAACAACAACACACTATACAAAACTACACAAGCATTAGATATAGGTCGCATAGCCTTTAGTTAAGTTAAGAGTTAGTATAATATAATTTAAGTTGAGAGTTAGGGAGAACTTAGTTGATGATAATCTCGCATGGCGGTACGTTGCAGGTTAATTAGTTTAAAAAAGTAAAATAGTAATATAAGTTAAGCCAACGGCGGTGATGTATGACACTGCCTGATACGAATATTAGGCTTGGTGGCCCCACAATGTGCTATGATATGTAGGTGGAGTGGCGCCACAATCGCCGACGCGCAAATTAGCCGCGAAAAAGTCAGCCAACAAGTTCGCCTTCTCAAGCAGCTGGTAGGCACACTGGATGTTTCAACGGCACCGAGGGAGAGCAGAAGTTGGCCTGCACGGCGTTAGCGAGCCGCCAATAGCTACGGCTACCCGTAGGGTGCGAGACCAACTCCTGCCCTACCCTCGCTACTTTTTGTGCATCTGCTCCTGAGAGAGCCCTCTCATTAGACTTAGAGGCCTTGATGTAAGCCGCCTTCAAGGAGCCGGTACTAGGGTCATTTAGTGCGCAAGCCCTCGTCCAAGCACGATACGCCGCCTGCTTGTATTCGTAGCGTTGGCGCATTCGCGATTTAACCATGGCCGTTTTCTACCAACGCTGGCAAGATCTGTGTACGGAATATAATATTCCATACCCTACAAGATCTCATCAGCGATGGCGGAAGCGCACTCCGACGAGTCCTTTCCAAGAAATCAGCTCTGGTCCCATGAGACGGATACAAAGTAATCAAGCAATCCGTATAAAGACGCGTTTGCCACCCGCGCGGGCGGGCGGTCAGCCTGACTCTGAAACCAGCCTTAGTACCTAGTGATTGTTGTCGAATTCCTTCTACAAACTTATCGATAACTCTAGCCAAAACTAAATGTACCTTGTAATCAAGGCTTCACTGAAGAATACTGGTATGTCTACAGAAGAAATGTAGATTATTATATAAATGTTTTTTTGTACTATATGTCTTAGTTAAGTTTCTCTGATGTTTATTTGTGTCAAGATGTTGAGTCAGCTTGTAATGCTTCTATGTCTTTATTTAAGTTATTTTACGATTTATGTACACCAGTAGAAAAATGCAGAGTTTCTTACAATAAAAAGTTTCCAAGTTGGCAGACAGAAGGAATATATCGAGCAAGCACATTTAAAAGAACTTTACATCAAAATATAATACGTAAACGTACAACGCAACTTATACCTTACTACAAAAAATATTGCAAAATCTTAAAATCTGTTACAAGAATAGCAAAACAGAAATTTAACATTTCATTTATAAATCAAAGCAGCAACAAAAATAACGCAACGTGGAATCTAATAAAAAAGCAAACTACGCACCAAAATACATTTAAAAGCACTTTAAGTAGTATTCTACTTAATAATAATGTCGTCACAGATGTAAATTGTATTGCTGAAATTTTCAATAGCCATTTTGCTAACTCTAATATGTGTACCCAAAGTGACAGAAATAATCAGCTTCCAGCTTCACATCTACTTAGCATATTTCTGACACCAGTATATACGAACTTAAAAAAATAGTTTTGAGTATAAAAAACAAAAAGAGCTGTGGTTATGATAACATCCCGATTCAAGTAATCAAAAAATCTTTAGAATTTATTAGTAAACCCTTAGTTTATATTCTGAACTTAATGATTGAGACTGGTGTCTTTCCTCAGGAACTAAAACTGACAAAAATAAAACCACTGTTTAAAAAAGGAAGCAAAACAAATATTAATGATTAAGTACAGACCAATAGCATTACTCTCCAACTTTTCTAAAATCTTTGAAAAAGTCATTTAGACTTTTAGAGTTCCTAAATAAACATAATTTGCTTAACAAAAATCAATTTGGCTTTCAGAAAAAAAAATCTACCACGCTCGCCATCTATAAAGTTCTTAAAGAGATTTGGGAATCGTTAAATGTTAAAGCTCCATGTGTTGGACTATTTTTAGATATGTCCAAGGCATTCGATTGTGTCATATATAATACTCTTTTAAATAAACATGATAACCTAGGTATACGTGGTATAGCTTTAAAACTTTTGGAAAGTTATTTGAAAGATAGACAACAAATAACAGTAATTGATACATACAACAAAAATAAAAAAACCTTTGAAGAATCTCAATCAAAACCCAAGGATTACCACAAGGAAGCTTTCTTGGTCCACTACTTTTTTTAGTTTATGTAAATGAACTACCTAATATTATAAAAAACTTATGTGTCATGTTTGCTGATGATGCAACAATTTTCGTACCTGACATTGAAAGAAATAGTAACCTTTTCGAAATAAATATTAACCAAACTTTACAACTAGCTGTCACGTGGCTTAATACTATTAATTTAAATGTAAATCTTAATAAAACCAAATCCATTCAATTTAGAAATTATAAATCAAATTCCTACAAACTTAAAATTTCAGACTGCGACACAAAGATAGACGAGGTGGACGAAATTAATTTTCTTGGAGTCACTATAGATGCTCATTTAAACTGGAAAGCACACGTATCTAAAATTAATAAAAAAATATCTAGTTATTGTTATGCTCTTTCTATACTGGCTGAGACAACTTCAGTAGATGTAACTAAATCTACTTATTTTGGACAAGTTTATCCACTATTAACTTATGGCATTATATTTTGGGGAAACTCTGTTAATGTCCAGTCAACTTTCATTCTGCAAAAGAGATGCTTGCGTATTATATACAGCATGTATTCAGATGAATCCCTTAGAAGTGTTTTTAAGGAAAAAGGTTTTCTGACTCTGGCTAACATTTACATCTTAGAAATATCAATTTTTGTTAAAAAAAAGTCCAGAATATTTCGAAAGCAACACTATGCGTCAAAATGTCCGCGATATATATAAGCACAATCTAAGTATTCCTAGGATAAAAAATCATATGTTTTATAAGAGTGCTTTCAGTACCAGCATAAGAGTTTTTAACCATCTGCCATCTAATATCAAAAACTGCGAGTTGTGCCCTTCGTGCAACGAGAAGTGAGCGAGCTCGACAGCTCCGGCTACCTATCTGGACAATAGGCAGTGAACAACACGTGTTCACGGGGATACTCTCCCGAGACACTAGTCTTATGAGTACCGAATGAAAAGCGCGCTGCGGCGGGCACTAATTTGGCGTCAAGACCTAACGTTGGTGGTCTCCTGCGCGAGTGTTCTACTGGCGCAGGGACGTCTGGCACTTCTTGCATAACCTAACGGTTGGTCTCGAGGTGCCAGTACAAATAAAACTAAGTGAATTAAGAAGAGGGGATGTTTTAAATTCTTACTGATTTCGATACATTACTATTTTGTTATTGTGAGTATATTATAAAACTCAATAAAACAGATTCATTTTAAATATCTCTTCAATAATTTTTGAACTTTGCCCTTTGGGTATAAGAATCAATATCAATTAGATTTTGACAGTTTTGGCTAGGTTGACCTGCTGGCGTTTGTTCATTGCCGTAACATAGATCGAGCATTTTACCTCTTTGTACTGCCAGCTTAGTAAGTATTCTGACTGCCAGCCTTCCCGTCACCGGAGGCCTCAATAAAGCGATCACTTAACTCTATAACAAGCTGCTTCGCCTCCCTCCGCCATGAACCCATTCCCCCTTATTTTAAAACGTGGACAAAAGTTAAAACTGGCATAAACCTGATGCTGTCTCACTTATGTTAATAAAGGCTAAACCAGGGTTAAATTTTGTCCACGTTTCGTAACAACAGGGATATTATTGTCATTAACTTAAGTTTAAGTACGTATCTTTTTACGTTTTTAGGTCCATTGAGAGAAAAGGCCAGGAGAACCCAAAAAATCTTGGAGAACAACTCGCCGCGGCTCTCCGTCTACGGAATGTGGGACATAGATGCCACCATTATATTAAAACTGTTCAATGTGGCCACTTTTATTATTGTCACGCAGCTGCAATTCGCTTATCTTGGGTTAGTGATGCCTCTTCTAATGGTACAAATATACGCATAGAGTATTTATTATAACTAGATTTTTTGCGCACTGATTTGCGCCGCACGATCCATAATCGCTTGGATCACTCTCTCAAATAAAATTCCTCAATGATTAGGTATAAGTGGAAAAGCTACTCCATACAAAAATTGTGTTCAACTAGATGACAGCGGGGGACGCGTGGACGATATGGACGGAGCTGTGTCAATACACAGCTCCGCCCATTCGTCCACGAATTCGTTTCTGAAAATTCAGATGTTTACAGCCCCTGGTCAGCAATTACATAGGTACATACTTCGATCAACAATACAACTAGATGTCAGGTTGGCGCTAAAACTGTGTCTCGGTAAATAAGAGCGCACTTGAGAAGTGAGCTCTTATTTTCTCGTAAGGCAATAACAAACAGGAAAAAGTATTTTATTTCTTGCCCTTTATGGTTGATTTCACCACTAAATGTTATTTACGTCTTTAAAAGCAGTCTTCTACCGTAGTCCACTTTTTACCAAACAGCGACTGCACATGTGTTCAGCGTGAAAGGTGGTGGTGAGCCCATCGCCGCTCTATGCTGTTGGTAGTATGTGCAGTCTTTAGTCCGTTAGTGTAATTATTCATTGTTTGTTGTAAATGTTCATTAAATATCGATTTTTTTAACGTAAGTGTAGTAGTTACCTACAGTTATTATGTACGAAAATAAATCTTACTTTTATGTGTTTAAGGTATACTATTATTACTTAATTAAAACTTTCAATATGTTTGTTATAAAGTTACGCTTTAAAACCATTTTTAGAGTACCTACATAGGTAGCAAAGCGTAGGCTTTAATCAATTTAATGATGACATGACTGCGTACATATTTCTATGGTTATACTTATTAATTTCTAATGTATTGCTGGCGTTAGGCGTCATCAATCATCAATAGGTATTCCAACAAATTCAATTATACTCGTAAGTACATTATTGTGTTGACAACAGACCTTGACATTTTGTTAATGTCTTAGTGGAGAGTGAAGTTATTAGTTTGTTCTGTTTTATTTCATAACAAATTAACACAGTACATTTTCGAGTCAAATAGTGAAACATGAAGATCACAGGCCGTTAGTAAAATAATCCTAATGGTAAATGAAAATGGTAAGAAGACGTAACATTATTTTCTAAAATAATGCAATATTTAATTATTAACTTACTTTCTTTCTCTCTACCTCTATTTTTTTTCTTTACTTACTTTATAGATTATTGATCATATCATGAATCTTGATCAGTTAGTCAGCTTATTCCAAAGATATTAAATAGTCTAATGTCTTTGGCTTATTGTAAGTATAAGCTTATGTACGTAGGTACATAAGGTTAGACTTGAGCTGTTACATCCAATAGATATACAGGGTATGAAAAGAAGCTTAACGAAGCCGAGAGCCACGTAATCTGTCCATTATTACGAAGTTTTTTCTGTACTGGGCCATACCTGGGAACCTTCTAATTACGGAGATATTAAGTGTTAAAGTCACAATATTGTGACTTTTGTTTTGACAAAAATAAATGTAAAACGTGATTACTAAACTTTCTTCTAAAGAAGCATTACCAAAATTATTTAAATTTCTTAGTCAAATAGGCTTATGAAATTTCAAAACGCAATGAATATCGAGCGCAGGCAGCGCAGCGACTGCCGCACACGCACACAAATGCACGCGTATATCAGCTCAAATCAGCTGTACCGGCAGCACGCGAAGATACACGAGTCAGCACGACTCGTCGCCGCGGGCAATGACCTCACCATAATTTAGATAAATAAGTACCTACATCTCAGTAACTGTTAACTTATTTATCACTTAATTTGTAACGATCGGTTTTTTATTTTTGACCGAACCTACTACTCCATCTTCATCATCAGCCTATAAACGTCCCACTGCTGGGCACAGGACTCCCACGTGAACAATAGCACGTGGGGATATTGGGCCATAACCCACCACTCTGGCCCAATGCGGGTTGGTGGGTTTTAACGACTGCCATCTTACGACAACAACCGGGACCATCAGCTTAACGTGCCTTCCGAAGCACGGAGGAAGCTCGAGATATTTTTAATTGGTCACCCATCAGGCGTCCCGGCATTGCGAAAGTTGCTTAGCGGGCAAGATCGCAAGCTAAACGCGCTAGCCACTGCGCCATCGAGCTCCTAACCTACTACTTACGCAAACTTAACAATTACGAGTTGCTAGCAGGTCTTCTGCATGTTAAAAAGTAAGATTACCGTCCTAAATTAAGTTTCATTAACTGAACTAGGAAGAACTAGGAGCTCGATGGCTCGGTAGGTATGTGGGTTGCATGCAAGTTCAGCAAACACGGAATACAAATAATAAGACGCGAACGGACAAGCTACTAACAGTTAAAAATTTAGTCTAGGAATACAAATTACTTTTACTAAAATTAATGAAATAGATCGACAATATTGTTAACTAGTAGGGTAATAATAGGTAATCTAAAAATAGCACCTCTATTGAACGGTAGTGTTTAATAGAGGTGCTACCATTGCTTTATGTATATCTAATGGATGCAACAGCTCAAATTATATTTGTATCTTATCTAAGTACAACATAATATACCTTACCTATAACTTAACGTACCTACTTGTACTTTAAGGTACTGCTACCTACGCCTAGGTCAGTCTTAATTCATCGAAAAGTCGATGTTAGATATTTTTAATAGGTAAATACGAACTAATTTAAGCTTCAACACTCTTGCCCTGTATGCTTAAGATACATTTTTTTTACAGGAAAGTAGTTACGCCAAGTACCAAACTTTAAACAAATAGATAAAATGGACACTCGTAGCAATAACATCTTAGAAGGAGAAATAATAAGATCTTTTTCTTGGTATCTTAATTTACAAACATTATTAGGTACATGTAGGATAAATATCCGACGGGGCATCGTGACGCCACCAACAATATTACAAAAAATGTATACTGTCTTTATTGCAACTATTGTTTTAATATTTAACATTGAAATAATAAACGTATACCTTGTAAAATACGAAAATGGGAATCCCAGCATGTACCGTTGTGTCGTAGGAGCCGCATTATTACATTTTACAGTGTACTTGTGCAATTTGGTTCATGTAAGATTCTTTAACAATGAAGCGAACGTGATGTTCTGTATGATATTGCAACAGATAGATCGCTGTATGAATGTAGAGCAACACAAAGACTTACATACATTACTGGGCCTTCTAAACCGCATGACAGTAGCGAGTCTATGTGTATTTGCTTCTATATTTTGTATGACTGCATTATTTTACGGAAGCGCAGATATAAACTTAAACGCAGCACTTACGATAACATTCTGCGAAGCTGTGTTCATATTGGAACTGTCTCATTGCTCAAGTCTGATGGCCAGCTTCGCTTTGCGAATGCGTTTCCTCAATTCTATAATAACCAATCACCTGCAATTGGACAATGCTGGCTTAAGAAAAAGTAGTTTGTTCATATTTAATAAAGTATATTCAAGACACTTAGCATTTATGAGTAGTCATGATTTGAAAGAAATTAATATAGACGAATATTTGAACAAATTGTTAAGTGGGTTTTCTGAATTCCACCAACTGTATACATTTCAGGTTTGTAAAAACATAAAAGTATTTAAAAAACTTAAATTAGGTAGGTACTTACCTACAGGGTTAACTTTGGACCCCCCACCAAAAGTAAATACTTATTATAGGGTAAAAAAGTAATAATTTAATATTTGACGTAAAATTAATGAATGTTTTCTGTCTTTAAACACAATTTTTTGCCTGCTTTTTAAAACCTATACTTCTATATGCGTACGCGGGCAAAGCGACGGTACGCCGCACGTAGGGGTACCTATTTCACCCAAAAAGCTGGCCTAAACTATTTTTTTTCTTTTTAAAATTATTATCACTTGGATTATTGATTAGAATAAAAAAAAACGTTATTTTGGGGTAATTTGAATATAATACGGGGGCCATTTCAGGACATTTTAATAAAAAAATAATAAAAAATTTAAAAAATATTTATAAATAATATAAAATACTAAAAACATGTGCAATAAGATCACTCTGATGACGATTCCCACCCATCTTCTGAAAAAGAATCATATTCTTTTGTATGGGGAAGTTTCTTCGTTGTCGTTGTCATTGTCACTGTGAATGGCTACTTCAGGAGGACGGAACCACTAGTTCTCTAGCTTTTTGACTAAGTTCATGACTAAGACTAAGTCTTGGCTGATTTGCGTAGCCTGGGTCTGATACTACTAATGTTTGGGTCAGAATTTAGGAGCAATCGATTTAAAATGTCCATATTGCATTGTTCCCTAGAAGTTTTCCTGGAGAAGTTGTGTCTATATGGCTGGAAATGTTGAATTTTTGCATACACTTTTTGAGGACTTTGGAAAAATACACATAGAATCACAATCATGAGAAATATGGCTTCTCGAATTAAAATTTTGATGCCAGAAGTACCTATTGGCAACAAAATACAAAGTTTATTACCATGGCTGTAATACAAAGTTTGTTTAGTACAATACATATTTCATTGAAAAATAAAAAATATATACTATGTTCGGCGGTTTTGGCGCCTAATTTATATATTATTAGAAACATGACAAAACGTTCGATTAGATGTCACAAAAAACTAGCCGGGGAACATCCGAAAGTATTACTTTTTCACCCGTATTGGAATAAAGATAAAAACTTGAGCCCTTTTTTAGGTAGTTGATAAAACTTAACATTTGAGAGTACCTGACATTAGAAATCGAATTAAATGAAAAAAAAATAGTACTTACCTGGTTGACTATCATTCGTTGCCGTCATCACTGAATAAAACTTGCTTTAGTATTTTAATAACCATCACGAAAATTAAGTATTTATAACCACTATTTCGTAATGCACGTAGGTACTTACATTCAGCAAAGCGCACAAATGACGAGTAACTTGTCATTACTAGACAAGACTACCGGATTTAAATTATGTGGGTTGTATGCGACAGGTCATTAGCTAACAAAATTCCACCTGTTTTTTTTTGGGATTCTGAATTTTATCTTTTTTTACTTTTGGGCAGTTTTTAGGTGAAATACCCCTACGTGCGCCGCCGTGCCGCGCCCCGTCATAGGTGCAAGCAAGAGCATGAGCTTTGATAACGAGCCGGCCGCGCGCTAGGTGTCTAATAATTTTAGTTTTCTTATAAGAGTTGAGACAAAAATGTAATAAAAAAGAATGTTTTTTATCATTATTTGGTTGTAGGTAGGTAGGTAGGTACTGCTGCTATAGGACCACATTAAAAAAAATTGGCGGGGTGGTCCAAAATTAACCCTGTATCTATTTATCTATATGTTTTGGTTAAAATTTGTTTATTACTTTTACCTACACTATTCATTTATATGTAGTTTTTTACAGATCTTCCTATTCTGTGGTAAGGCAGTAATAGGTATCGGGATATATTTTCAAATATTAATCATCGGGATACGATCAAACGTGAGTTTGTGCTTCACAATGTTAAATTCATCGGCTTTAAAGCCAAATTGAACTTTTAATCATCGTTAGCTATTATCGACTTATGTACTACTTATCATATCGCGGATTCTGTCGCTTTACTAGTCTTAAGGGCGTGCATTCGCGACAGTACCTACTGTCCTGACCTTAGCAATAATTAAAAAATCTGTAAAATTATGTGCATAGACAATAAACACAATTTACGTCCGAAAAATATCGAAAGATGTTTCTTTATTGCACTACTTACGTTTTTGTTAATTTGTATATCTCAATGAGGGCAGCACTGTCGCGACTGCGCACTTTCATTTCATGCGTGAAACATAGTCAAGTAGTTCATGACAATAATAAATTTGAACTAGTTTCCTCACACCACGAAAAACCTGGGTTAAAAATCAGCTGTTCCATACATAACAAAAACCCAAAAACGTCTTGGTGACGTTTCGGACACATTATATTCGGACACAGTGTCTGTAAGGGTCCTAAGACTTAAATAAAAGGCGGACTGTATAACATAGGGTTGGTTTAATGCCAACAATTACAAAAGAATAGTTCCCGGACAAACAAATTATAATTTTAAGAGGGTCGCGATTGTCGTTGGAGCTGTCCGAAAGCCGAGCCGGTCGGGCGCAGGCAGCGGGGGGCGCCCACGGCAACCGGTTCGATGCTCGCCGCGATGATGTCACGCCCTCCTCCCTCGCGTGTCCTCCTGTGCGTATGTAGGCATTAACAACAGGCATTAACGAATTGACGCTTTTTAATTTTATGGTTTTTTTCACTGACGATTCGGACACCAATAGAAATAGCTGCTTTGTACAGTCAGATATAAAACATCTAATGATTTCTTTACATTAATTTTATGAAAATATACAATAGTAAAAACAACAACTTGATTTTGCGTTCTGCTGTTATGATTATTATTATTCTAGCGGCCGCTTGCGGTTTCACCCGCGTGGTTCCCGTCCCCGTGGAAATATCGGGATAAAAAGTATCCTATGTGTTAATCCAGATTATAAATTATATGTTTGCCGGATTTTTATCCAAATCCATTCAGTAGTTTTACGTGAAAGAGTAACAAACATACACACTCACAAACTTTCGATTTTATAATTTTAGTGTGATGAGAATAATTTTATTATGGTATCTTATTTGCACTACATACGTTATTTATAATAGTAATGTATATTTAGATACGTTGTGTGTATGCGTGTGTATATATATATATATATATATATATGTATATGGATATAATATGGATAAGATGTATAGAAATATGTGTTGTAGTAACAGAGTTCAGTGTCTGGTACTTTTCCTTCGTCATGCAAGGGCTTGTAGAGAAAATCAGCGCTACGTGTCCTGATCCCGTAGCACATGCTGAGTGCAGGCCCTGTTTGGCGACACTGTGCATGCAGCATTATATGCTAGCGAAAGTATCGTTATTTTTAGTTAATTTAAGTTTTGATTTTGATTTTTGTTTATTTTTAAACGTATTTTTTAGGTAATTTTTTTTGTTTTGATTTTAAATTTTTTGTTTATTTTTCTTTGTTGTATGTACAGTGTTGTTCAAATAAAAAACATTATATTCTTTTCTATTCTATTTTTCTTCTGGCCTACGCGGGGTGAAAAAATAAAACTGTCAATTTTTTATTTCAATTTTATTTTTTTCAAATGTTAAATCCGTCCTCCACTCAGCCTATAGTTGTAAAAACAGTTTTTTACCAGATTTTAAAGAAAGCAGCCATTTTAATACTTAATACTACATACCCAACACACCTACATAGATAGTCTGGTAAAAAGGATTTGCTAAAGTAAAACACCGAGCGATAAAGCGTCATTAGATGCATAAAGGTGTAAATAGTTCTTAGTATCTCTTTTGTTCGTATGTTTTGTCTTGCTCGTTTTGCTCCACTGACGATGCACCGCTGCGCGCGCCGCCGACAATTTTCAAATTCTCTTTCTCACTCTATCGTCTGTCGCTGGGCGCCTGAGTGAGGGAGACGCAACCCGGCGCATTGATTTGGCAGCTTTGGTGTATGTGTGTTCGCATAAGTAAACTATTAGTCATAACTCAAGGTCAGTGCAAGGTACACATGCGTAGTTAAAGTGAAAAAAGAAATAGGCAATGTGGCAAAATTGGGGTTGCAAAATAATCGGCTATCGATTAATCGATTGTGTTCATCCTGAATCACTATTCTGATATTCTCGATACTATCGATGTCAATTATACATACTATCGATATAATGGATTATATTAGGCATTTAGACAATTATAATCGATTATAATCGATAGTATTGCTGTAAACTTGATATTGATAGTATCGATTATATTGAAAATAACGATACTATAGATAGTTCAATCAATAGTATAGAAAATTTTAGGGCCCATCTAATTATCGATTATAGTCGATACTCGATTGATTATGGAGCAACACTAACTTGTGACGGATAGACGTACACCAGAGCTCGTGAAAATAGTCATAAGCTATGTTATGTAGGACTTTAAAAAGGAGACCCGGCGTTTTATGCTAAAGTTGTATACTTTTTAATTTTTTATTCTGTAATTTAATGAATTGCCAGATAATGTCTGGCAATATCTATATGTCAATATGTCAACAAAATGACAGTTGTACAACCGTTAACTGTGAAATTAAACATGATGTAACGGCATAGTTGACATTTCAATTTTTTAAAAGCACTACAACTATGGTTTATGCAGCCATGTTAGACATTTTTATAGTTACATGTCTGCCTTTTGAAAACTCAGTGTTTCCATATTAAAAAATAATAATAATTAAATAACTCTTATCCGCAATTCGATAAAAATAAGTCAAACTTGGTTTAGGTAGCAAATAATATTAGCTTTACTTTATGACCAAATTCTGTCGTATACAAGTTTAGCATTTTTTCTATGGAAAGTGTGAGTTCTCTTTTGCATGTCAATCTAAAAAAGTGCTACACCATAGGTAATATAGTATGAAGAACTTTCTATGATTTAAGTTGTGGCAACCCACGTAATAATATAATATAAATTGTATTTACAAACCAATTATATACACCAACCAACCAATATGTAAACCCAAGACGGCAACTAAAATACGAATATAAGTACCTTATTTTATTAAAGCGGTTCCTTGCGACCACACAATCCTGCGCCTCATACTTAATGTAAAAAAAGTCAAATTATAGGACAGATTCAATTGTTTTCTTAATAAAAAAAGATTTATTTTATAAATGCCTGTTTTTTACATTTTGAAAACAAGTTTATTAAATTCTACATCAGTTAAAGCATTAAAATGTAAAAAAATCAGCAATAATAAGAAAGCAGTAACATTCATTGAGTAACAAATAACTAAAACGTTTTTCTCAAAACTCGTTTAATTGTAAATACACATCCACAAACCTCTAAAATATTTTAGTAACGTTTTTTTTCTACCTAATATTATATTTTTAAGCTTTTTTATCTGACTGTACTGAACAGCTCCAATAATTTAATAGTGTCCGAATCGTCAGTGAAAAAAATAATTAAATTAAAAAGTGTCAATTCGGACACTGTGTCCAATATAATATGTCCGAAACGTCACCGAGCCACAAAAAAACTACATGCGCAATAAATAAACCGCAAATACTCGACCTAAATGTATGGAGCAGCTGTATTTTTTTCACATTTTCAGAGTTGCTTCCATACAAATAGTTGTTATTTGCTTTGCCCAGTTGCGGCATTATTCTATTGCCAAACACCCCGTAATAAACATTTATTCACCGAAAATTTGATTTACTGGTATGCCTATTTTTTTGTGATTTATATCTAACGCGTGTATGTTTTCAGGCTCTTAGAATTCTGGATATTACAAGTATCGTCAGCTTTACGGGTATTCTGCTTTTTTTAACAATCTTTATGTGTTTGCGCGTTGAGATTTTCCTAAGGGATTTTAAAGAGATGAAAAATCTTTGCATTACATTATTACGGTGTAATGTTGAAGGTAACTATCATTTTATTATACATACAATTACCAAGTTTGAAGCAACTTGTATGTTTAAGTAACGATCTTTAAATATTAACATACACACATAAATACTTAGTCACTTCACTAAGGTCAACATCAACGCTTACCCGTTGTAGAATAATAAAATGTTAAAGCAGTCAACCTTCGTAAAACTGTCAAAACTTTTTTTTACAATACGAGGTGGGAGTCTCGTCTGTACGTACACATTGACCTAGAAGATATAGACAAGAACTTTCATACAAACCATTTGTTCTTATTCTGGAATGAGAGACCTAAGTGCTTGTTCAGAGTAAAGGCGGGTGCGGGTGCGGGTAGATCAAAATTTGATCTACCCGTCTATCATACATTTAATGTATCTAGACGCCTCTCGCTTACACAGTGCTCTAGCGTCTGTCAGTGGCTAACGCGTCTGATTCTAAAGGCCCCAGTACACAGTGGCGTGTGATGGGCCACTGCCGGCCATCGCCATTGTATAGACGGGGTAAATTGCGCGCCACTATCGACAAGTGCCCGCCACTGTACACCATTTACCCCGTCTACACAATGGCGGTGGCCGGCAGTGGGCCAGCATACGCCACTGTGTACTGGGGCCTTAAAAGTTTTTGATCCACCCGCGGCAACATGAAAATCGATACAGAAAAGAAATACCTACTTCAGTGCGAAAGCCGTATCATCGAATGTTGTTTGTTTTAAAACCTTTCATCAAAATGTCTATACTGCGACGCCCTGTTAAATCGACGTCTTGTTACTGCGATGTTTCGTTTCATCGAAAAACTGTACTGCGAACGATTTTACTGCGAAGCCTTGTTTAATCAACGACTTGTTACAGCGATGTTACTTAGGCAAAACTTATTTTGAACGATCTTACTGCAAAAACCAAGTTCATACATACAATAGCAAATTCACTTTCCAAAACAATTTTTAGCTATTGTATTGAAAAAAAATCTATGTAGGTAGGTACTTGGTTTACGCAGTAAGATCGTTTAAAGTATGTTTTGCCTAAGTAACATAACATTGCTGAAACAAGACGTCGATTGAACAAGGCTTCGCTGTAAAATCGTTCGCAGTACAGTCTTTCGATGTAACGAAACATCGCAGTAACAAGACGTCGATTTAACAAGGCGTCGCAGTATAGACAAGAAGATGAAAGGTTTTCGAACAAACAACATTCGATGATACGGCTTTCGCACTGAAGTAGGTATTCCAAAATTTATATCCGCAGTGCAACGTCGCACTGCTATCTGGCAAAGCAAACATCCACAACACTTGAATAGAGCTGTAATAAGTAAATTATGTAATGAAATAAACAACCTATAAGTAATGTATTTATTGACATTATTCGAAGAACTTTTTTAGGTTAGGTACTCCGTAAATCGGCGTATAGCACATTAAATTCTCCCAATTGTTCTCGTCCTTTGTTCATTTCATGTATAGCGAACTTCACATAATTTACTTCCCATTTTAAAAATGAATTTTCCCATTAATAAAATGAAATCTTCACCATGTCTTGACGTAGGTAGTGCGAAGTTTGAGAACCGTATACACACGCGTGCGTTCAGTCTCCAGCCGCACTGCCACTGTGAACATGAAGACAACAAGATGCAAGACCCGCGTGCCCGCGCCCGTACCCGCCCGTGCACTCTGAACAAGCACTAACGCTGCAGCGCATAAACATTAAAAGACATTCCCGCGCGCCCGCGCCCGCGCACTCTGAACAAGCACTAACGCTGCAGCGCTTGTCGTCTAATCAAAGACATTAAAGTTGCGTCTAATCTCAGAATAATAACTAAATATTCTATGCGTTTAATCAACAGACAGATATCGCAGCGCCGCAGCGCCAGATCGGTCAAAGACGACGTAGTGTGTATCAAGATGGCGTCCCATAGATTGGCAATAACAATAATTAAAAAAATATCTTTTTTTGTTCTAATAATACGATATAAGTATGTAGTTATGTATATCGTATTATTAGAATTATTATGTAATAATGACTTGAATAACAATAAATTTCACTTACTTACTTGAGAAATGAGTAGTAAACGTCTAGGTGTACACCTTGATAAGAAATAAAGAATTATTTTCGTCGCTCCGCACGCGCAAATGTCAAAGCCACACTAAAGCAAGGTCCTGAGTCGACTCTGCAGATGAGTGGAACATAGTGCGTGTTCGGAATGGCCTATCTAGTGTAAAGCCGCGGTCCCACAGCCTGATTTTTGGCAGGCCAGAGCGTGCCCGACGTGGGAATCAACGCATCCGATGAAGCCTGCCGTGGCGTGCCGTCGCCTGTCCGATCCATCAGTCGCGCCACGCCGCGCCGCGTTGTGGCACTCCGCGCCAAGCCGCTCCAAGCCGCAACAGGCATTGCCGGTCCCACGGCCCGTTTGCGGACGGGCCGCGCCGGGCGTTGCAATTAAGTCTTCCCATGGCGCGGCGCGGCTTGTCTTCAGACAGGCCGTGGGACCCCGCCACGTATACATCGCTGTCTGTACATGGATACAGACGCCAGAAGAAATATCTATTCAATAAATTTTAAACTTTGCCCTTTGAGTTTGACAGTTTTGGCTAGGTTGACCTGCTGGCGTGTGTTCATTGCCGTAACGTACATCAAGCATTTTACCTCTTTGTATTGCCAGCATAATATACTGGCTGCTAGCCTTCCCGTCACCGGAGGCCTCAATAAAGCGAGCTCTTAACCATAGTAGAATAAAAGAAGTATGGTATCTTCATACTACGCACCGAGCGCGGCCGAGCCATCCCGGTACGTACGCGTCGTCGCACGCACACATTGACGAGTTTATTGATGCTAAGGCTGGTTTCAGAGTCACGCTTACCATCAGCGCGGGTGGAAAGCGTCAATATAAAACAGTACAAGACAACACCTAGCTCGAGGCCCGCGTCGCTTACACCCGCGTGGGCGATCAGCGTGACTCTGAAACCAGCCTGATGTAATAATCTGTGCTGATGATGCCAGTCGCGGCTGAGCCGTAAGTACGCAATGCCTCGCGCTGCGCGCGCACTTGCGCGCGGCGCACACCTGCGTGTTTCGTCGCTGCGCCCGCCGCTGCCGCTCGCAAAGCGACAGCCCTAATGTTTAGGCAATTATCGCTCGCTCAGGCATAGAATAAATAATAGTACTACGCTCAGGGGCCAAGTCAGCGTACTGTTATATCGGAATTAACTCTGTTTGCCATATTAAATTAAATTGCTGAGTTTCCAATTGCATTTGCGTCAATGCAATAGGAAACCCGAATCGTCATTATAGCTTCAGTTAGTTTTCACATTAGATTGGATTGGACCTCCGTCGGGCATAGACTGTCCATTCTTTTAATAAATAAAATAACGTGTTTCAAATAAAATATCTTTTTTAAAAAGACTTTCCTGACCCGCCCCGTAACAGTGGTGTCAGAAGTGGGATACCAGTGTTGAAATTCGTTAATATTCGTTGATTCCATTCCACTGGTATTCCATCAACGGGTCGCGTGAAAGATTATCCGTTATAATACTCCGTATCGTCCAGTCCGTCTCCGGAACGTGAGTAACCACTAAGTAACTACGTTTCGTCAAGTTCCCGCTCGTCTCCTGTGGTTGAGTCGCGACAGTCAGCCTTACAGCCGTAAGCCTGCCGACCAGCTTCCGTAGATAGCCGCTGTATCCCGCCGGTGCGTAAGTCGCGCCGCCGCTGCCGCCGTCCCCCTGCTGCTGCCGCCTGCTGGCCGCCGCCGTCGCCGCTGAAGCGACGCTCTGCCATCGCCGCCACGTGCCGGTGCCGCTCACGCCGGGTCACCGCCGCTGGTGGTAGTATTCGCCGCCGTTCCTGCCGCTCCAGTCGCTGGTCGCGTTGCCTGACGCGTAGCGTGCCACGCTGCTCCGATCCTGTGAACGAGCTGCTCCAGTTGCAGAGATGTCCAACTCCTTCGTGATCCTGCTAACTCTGTAAGTGGAACATAATATCATCTGTTACTGCTACAATTTTCTTATAAAGTGTTCTATAAATTGTGTTAGACGATATATCATACTTACCTTATAATATCCTATTTTCCTATGCTATAAATCCTTACCTTATTATTTAATGTGTATCCTTTAAACTTATCTAAATAATAATAACGTAATCCTTTATACTTACCAACCGTGTCCAAATAATACAAGTAAGTACTGTGTCTTTTACTTTCTATTTCTTTTCTATATCATAATGTCTACTGATTCGAAGAAAAGCAGTGCTAGCGCGGAAATCTCATTGAGCGAACAGTTTCCAATAAACGTGTTATGTAATTTTATTAGTCCTTACAAAGGAGACCGCGAAACTCTCACCGCTTTTCTTACAAATTGCCAAAACGCTCTAGATCTAGCATCGTTGAGTCAAAAAGTTTTATTAACGAAATATATTTTATCTCGTTTGGAGGGCAAGGCCCAAATCGCGTGTTCTAATAAAATTTTTGAAGATTTTAATCAATTAAAATGTTTTCTCAAACAAAATTTCGGTGAAAGGAAACATTATAACCATTTACTACTAGATCTACAGTCGTGTAAGCAACAATCAAACGATACCGTTGCACAGTTTGCGCTCCGCGTCGAAGGCTGCCTTACTGATCTGCAGTCTGAAATCTATAATTCCGAATCTCTAAAAAAAGATTTATCCGGGCGTATCGCTATGACAGAAGATCTAGCGCTCTTCTCATTTTCTCTAGGGCTACATCCGCGATTAAGCAATAACGTTAGATGCAGAAGCCCTAAATCTCTCAATGATGCAGTAAATATCGCTCTTGAGGAAGAAAAGATTCAAAATCTTTTATTTAAGACCGTGACTAAGCCTAAATGCAGAATCTGTGGAAAGCTCGGGCATCCAGAATCCGAATGTTTCGCTAAACCAAAGCGGGCGTTTCCGCCACGTGTTTCCTCTGAGCCCCAGCCGTCAACGTCATATAATAATAATTCCGGCTCACACGCTTTCTGCAGGTATTGCAAACATAAGGGTCATGATATTTCACAATGTCGCAAAAGGAAATTCTATAATGCACAGAATTCTAATAATTATAATAAGTCGTCGAATATGCATCACGTTACATACGACCCGCCGCCGACGCTATCGCCGCCGTCACCGACACCTTATCAAGTTTCGTGCGAAAACGTCGAAGAGTCTTACGACGATTTAAACTAAATAATCGGTCTACGAAAACGTGCCGTCGTTTTCCGAGTGATTTAGGCACACGCGCATTTCTAGTTAAGTCTCGTTCAAATAATAAATCTCAACATGCTCCGCCGCGAGTCTCTGTTTCGTTGAGTCCTAGAATTAATAAACCTCGATACTGTCCTCCAGGACCCACTGTTTCGTCGAGTCATACGTATAAAAATAAATCTCAACACGCTCCGCCGCGAGTCCCTGTTTCGTTGAGTCCTAGAAATAATAAACTTCGATACTGTCCCTCGGGACCCACTGTTTCGTCGAGTCCTACGTATGCACAAATAGCTCAACATGCTCCGCCGCGAGTCCC
The DNA here is from genome assembly GCA_963921215.1 of Scoparia ambigualis. NCBI lineage: Eukaryota > Metazoa > Arthropoda > Insecta > Lepidoptera > Crambidae > Scoparia > Scoparia ambigualis. The sequence continues at coordinate 24,753,987 of OY992510.1, read as the reverse complement.
TGTTTCGTTGAGCCCAAAAAATAATAAACCTCGATACTGTCCCTCGGGACCCACTGTTTCGTCGAGTCATACGTATGCACAAATAGCTCAACATGCTCCGCCGCGAGTCCCTGTTTCGTTGAGCCCAAAAAATAATAAACCTCGATACTGTCCTGCGGGACCCGCTGTTTCGTCGAGTCGTACGTATGAACATAATATATCTCAACATGCTCCGCCGCGAGTCCCTGTTTCGTTGAGTCCTAGTAATAACAAACTTCGATACTTTCCTTCGGGAACCGCTGTTTCATCGAATCCTAAATATAATAAACCTCAACACGCTCCACCGCGAGTCCCTATTTCGTTGAGTTCTGAATCTGTAAAACCCAAATATAATCTACCTAGAGTCCCGGTTCCACCGAGTAAAACGTCCCATTTGTCCTCGGGACCCTATGTATCGCACAATCCGGAAAACCGAATCGAGAATAATATAAATATTCCTGTATACGAGATTAATTCGTCATTAAAAAAAATATCCTTGCCACATGTACATCTTAAAACTAGTTTTTCTACGAAACCTCTTCGTTTTCTCTTAGATACGGGCGCAAGTATCAGTCTTGTTAAACGATCAAGCCTAAGCAAAGCACCTGACTTGTCTCGCGAAATTGTTAAAATAAGAGGAATCAATAGCATAGAATCTTGTTCAGAAACCCTTGGCACATTTCAAATGGATATTATCCTAGCCAAGAATACTTATACGTATAAATTTCATATAGTCAACGATGACGTCAGTCTAGAATATGACGGCATCATCGGTAGCGATTTTTTGGGCTATTTCAAGGCCACTATAAACTATGATTTGAATTTAATAAATATTTACGGGCAAAATGTGCATATGAATTATATCCAGCCAACTTATATTATTCCCGCTCGAGCCGAAGCTGTTATCGAGTGCGCGGTATCAAATTACTCGCCCGAACGCTATCAAAACAATGAAGGGTTATTACTAGATCATTCTATAAGCGATGGTGTTTATGTCGCTAACTGTCTCGTTTTTATAAAACCTAATAAAAAAATAAACGTAACTATTTTAAATACTACTAATTCTGAAGTTGAGGTCAAGGACTATGCTGTAAAGTTAACGCCTCTAGAGCCTAAAAACGATATCACTGATTCATCTCAATGCGTAAATTCTATATCTTACACAGCATCCGATAGAATACAGAAGGTATTAAACCTTATTCGTTGCTCTCATTTAAACTCTGAAGAAAAAGAGTCACTTCTCGAGTGTTGCTCACAGTACACCGACATCTTTCATATGGAAGGCGAGCCTTTGTCCTTCACAAACGCGATTGAACATACCATAGACTCGGGAGATGCGCCTCCCACTCACGTAAAATCATATCGCTTTCCCGAATGTCATAAAGAGGAGGTAGACACTCAGATCCGTAAGATGCTCGATCAGAACATTATACGTCCTTCTGTTTCGCCATGGAGCGCCCCAGTATGGGTAGTCCCTAAAAAGATGGACGCTTCTGGTAAAAAGAAGTGGCGAATAGTTATAGACTATCGCCGCCTCAATGACGTCACCGTATCTGAGAGCTATCCTCTGCCTCTTATCACAGACATATTGGACCAATTAGGACACTCCAAATATTTTAGCACCCTGGACCTCTCCAGTGGCTTTCATCAGATCAGGATGAGTCCCAAGGACGCTCCTAAAACAGGTTTCACTGTCAATACCAATTCTAGCACTTCCGGACATTACGAATTTACTAGAATGCCCTTCGGGTTAAAAAATGCTCCTACCACCTTCCAAAAGCTGATGAATACAGCTCTGTCTGGCCTCCAGGGTCTTCACGCTTACGTGTATTTGGATGACGCCATAATCTATAGCCATGACCTCAGAAGTCATATCACAAAACTTACTTTAGTCTTTGATCGATTGAGAAAGTTTAATCTGAAACTACAGCCAGATAAGTGCGAGTTTCTACGGCGCGAAGTCGCCTATCTAGGCCATATAATAACACACAAAGGTGTGTCTCCGAATCCTGACAAAATCAAGGCCGTCTCTCAGTTCCCGACACCTAAAAATCCTAAAGATATAAAGTCTTTCCTAGGTCTAGTCGGATACTATCGTCGTTTTATAAATAACTTTTCTCAAATAACAAAACCATTGACTTCCTTATTAAAAAAGGACGCCACCTTCCAATGGTCTCATAATCAGGAGCAAGCCTTCATCCAATTAAAGGATAAACTAACTTCGGCACCTCTTCTCCAGTATCCTGACTTCAAACAACCTTTTCTTTTGACCACCGACGCGTCTAACTACGCAATAGGCGCTATACTGTCGCAAGGCGAAATAGGTAAAGACAAGCCCGTCTCGTATGCGTCACGCACCTTAAACAAAGCCGAGGGCAACTATTCTACCATAGAAAAGGAGCTCTTAGCCATACTATTCGGTGTAAAGACCTTTCGTCCTTACTTATACGGTCGAACTTTTAAAATAATAACAGACCACAAACCACTTGTGTGGCTCTTTAATGTCAAGGATCCAGGCTACAGGCTTATAAGATGGCGCCTAAAATTAGAAGAGTACGACTATGAGATCGTCTATAAAAAGGGAAAATTAAATGCAAATGCCGATGCATTATCCCGTTTTCCAGTAAACGTCTTAAGCGATGACGATAACACAGACTCCATGTTATGTAATCCGACGCTATTACCAGATAACGAAGACGACTCACATAATTTACCTTCCATATCAGAAACTTACGAACAGTTTCTTCAAATAATAAAACAACCCGGTGTCTCGTTTGACACTGAGATTCAAGAGCACAACGATTCCTTACTTAAGGCGAAGTGCAAACTGATCTCTTATCCAGCATCAGTCGATTTAGATGAGTCCGTGCCTTACTGTCAAGACATCATAGATGCTTGTCCAAATCCGCCGGACATTCGTAGTATTGAACATGATCTGCACACCTATTATTCTACGTCAAACGATAAACATACGTTTACTCATTTATTTGTAAAAGCCAATCACTTTGATGAAACGTCATATAGAGATATTTTTAATCTTCTACGAGATTATCGAGATATGGTCAAGTACTGGTACATGGAGGAAAAAGAAATCGCTCTACCAGACTTCACGGATCCATTTACTAAACTATCATTTACTAAGGTCTATAACATTATATCGTTTCTATTTCACAATACTAATATTAAAGTTAACATATACCGCAATTCTATAAAGTATCCTACGCCGGACGAGATCAAACAAATTCTTAAAGATAATCACGACTCTCCTCTCGCCGGTCATCCCGGTATCTCGCGTATGTTAGAGAGAATTAAATCTCAATTTTGGTGGAAAAACATGCGACAAGATATTGAAGATTATGTAAAGAACTGTCGCTCTTGCCAAATCAATAAGCCCTTAAGGCAGACAAATCGGGCTCCTATGATAGTAACTTCCACAGCATCTCGGCCCAACGAAAAAGTTTATCTTGATTTGGTCGGTCCACTTCCGGAAACTCATGAGCACAAATATAAATTCTTACTTACCTTACAAGACGACTTAACCAAATTTTCTCAAGCATATCCTATGCTAACATGCTCTGCTGAAGAAACAGCTAAATTATTTGTAATCTTTATCTCCCATATGGGAATTCCTAAAATGGTCGTCTCAGATCAAGGTACAAATTTTTGCTCAGACGTATTTAAACAACTCGAGAAACTTTTTAGTATAAAACATATATTCGCATCTCCATATCATCCGCAAACGTGCGGTGCCCTAGAAAGGAGTCATTCTACTCTTAAAGAGTATCTTAGATCTTATATCGGTGAAAATCAACACACATGGGATCTTTATATCCCAAGCGCAATGATTGCGTACAACTCTAACGTGCATAGCACTACAGGTTACTCGCCTTTAGAGTTGTTATTCGGTTATAAGCCTTATATACCTACGAGTATCGATACTCTCGACACCAATACATATACAGATTACATCCGAGCTCTTAATCATCGTCTTTATTATAGCCGCCAAAAAGCGCTTCAGAATATTCAAGCCTCTAAAGAAAAATCTAAAAATTATTACGATTCGCACACCAAACCTATAACTTATAGCGTTAATGATTTAGTATATGTACGTTGCCACCATAAGCAAAACAAAGCCTTATCTCCAGTGTGGAAGGGCCCTTTTAAAATAATAAAGCTAAATGGAAAACATACTGTTACCTTACTGATAAACCGTAAGCACGTACGTCATCACTATGATGAGATCAAGCCCGCTAGTGATAGCGCGTCATAATAAACACGTCACATGGCATGACGTCATATTATTACAACTCCTTATCATTTATTTCAGATCGGCGCTGTCTTCGGTCGCGTGCGAATTCGTATCGCCCATAGTCAGTAGTCCCGGGCTTTTCTTCGATAAACTCTTAGATGTTAAGTTTACTAATAGTGACTGGAATGTCGTAGCATATGTAGACATAAGTCATATACAGCCTAATTTAGATAAAATCGAATTTCTATTTGAAAAGTTAAACGTGTTTTGTAACTCATTTACATCTTCTAAGATAGAGACTGATTGTCTCAATTCTTTATCTGCGTTGAGAAATCAACATTTAAATAATGTTAATAAGTTTTCTTCTATTTCATATCTCCTGGTAGATGAAAGGCCAAATAAGCGTTATAAAAGAGCTCTCATCGATTTCGGAGGATCGTTGCTAAAAACTATTTTTGGTACATTAGATTCGGAAGATGCTGTTAAATATTCGAAGGCTATCGAAGATGTACAGACGGATGAGAAGCAGCTGGCTCATCTGATGAAAGATAATATCCACGTAATAAAATCTACTATCACATCTTTCAATAACTCTATATCCAAGGTCGACCAAAATGAGAAACATCTCATTAAAAATATGGAGACCATTCACAGAATCTTAGAGAATGTCTCAAACTCTAATGACAAATTAGAAATCAAATCGCAACTTAGCTCCTTATTGAATTCATTAGAGTCTATAATACTAACTTTATCTTTCGACATTGACGATATTAATAATGCTATTTTATTCGCGAAGCTCAATATTCTGCATCCGACTGTACTTAGCCCGCATCAACTATATAACGAACTAGATAAGCATAGGAATAGACTACCTAGCCATTATGAACTCGCTGTATCCTTAACTCTACAAAATATACATGAACTTATAGATATATCTAAGCTAATATGTTATTATCATTTAAATAGAATTATAATCGTTATTAAGATTCCTTTAGTGCTACCTCAGGTCTATGACCTTTATAACATAGTTCCTTTACCTGTCCCATATGATATATCGAAACCTGACACATTCATTCTCATCGAGCCGTCTAGCTCATACGTAGCAATAACAGCTGATCGCATGTTCTACTCACTGATAAGAGACATAGAGAAGTGCAACCTTATTAGTGACAAGTGTTATGTGTGCGTACTTATAAATGTGTTTTCAGTGATCGCGAATCCTACGTGTGAAACGACTCTATTAAGCGAAGTTGTGAAGAAACTCCCAGATGTGTGTTCTACGAAATTGGTACACGGGTCAATCGATTTATTTCATAAGTTAAGTTTTAACCGATGGCTGTTTGTACAATCAGAGCCAGGGAAATGCCATATCACTTGCAGTAATCGAGATGTAAATTCAGATCTCATCTTGTTCGGAACTGGTATATTGTCATTGCCAAAAAATTGTAAAGCATTTTATAAAACATTACAGTTTACCGCCGTCGGCGAAACTACAATAGGTAATGTTACCAATAAAATCTCAGATTTTAATATTTTATTAGATGACTGCTGCGAACGGTCGAAAGTAAATAGAACTTTAGAGAAATTACCTTATACTAAGTTAGATAATATTAATAATCTTGATTCATTGTTACATGCTAGCATACATTTAAACTCTTTGGAACAAGACTTAAATAAATTAGAGACTCCTTCTCATTTTGAAACCTATGGTATTCACTATATGTCTCTTAGCTATATATCCAGCTTCCTAATATTAATGTATGTACTATTCAAATATCGTAAAGTATTTTGTAATCGCTCGTCATCTTGTTGTATTCAAATTTACAATCAATGTAATAATTCTAAAATAAAGAAAGATCCTGTATCTCAAATGGTCATCTATCGAGATGCACATGTAGAAACATCTGAGGAGGCTGATGTTACGGCAACGCCAACTCCTACTAAAAGAAATATTGTTTTCACTAAAACACATGATCTGTAACAATTTAATCTTTTATTTTAATACTATTTCTATATTTTCTTATGTTATAATCATGGATGCTGCATTCTGTAGCACATACATATCTTTAGATAAATAAGTTTATTATTGTAAGTTTTAATTACTCTTTTGTGATTTTAACCGCTCTGCCAAACGTAAGTCCAATCATAGTTCATTTCGTCTTGGGTTAATCTCTCATCACTTTGAATGGTGATGATCGATCTTAACGGGGGGGTTGTTATATCGGAATTAACTCTGTTTGCCATATTAAATTAAATTGCTGAGTTTCCAATTGCATTTGCGTCAATGCAATAGGAAACCCGAATCGTCATTATAGCTTCAGTTAGTTTTCACATTAGATTGGATTGGACCTCCGTCGGGCATAGACTGTCCATTCTTTTAATAAATAAAATAACGTGTTTCAAATAAAATATCTTTTTTAAAAAGACTTTCCTGACCCGCCCCGTAACAGTACCTACTTGTTTTATTCTACTATGTCTTAACTCTATAACAAGCTGCTTCGCCTCCGTCCGCCATGGACCTATTCCCCCATATTTTAAAAAGTGGACTAAAGTTAAAACTGGCATAAGTAAACCTGATGCTGACTCACTTCTGTTAATAAAGTCTAAACCAAGGGTTAAATTTAGTCCACGTTTCGTAACAACAGAGATATTGTCATTAACTTAAGTTTAAGTATCTTTCTACATTTTTAGGTCCATTGAGAGAAAAGGCCAGGAGAACCCAAAAAATCTTGGAGAACAACTCGCCGCGGCTTTCCGTCTACGGAATGTGGGACATAGATGCCACCATTATATTAAAACTGTTCAATGTGGCCACTTTTATTATTGTCACGCAGCTGCAATTCGCTTATCTTTAAACGCACCTACCGAAAACTGATTGGGTCGGCAACGCGTTAGTGACGCCTCTTCTGGTGGTACAAATATATGCATAGAGTATTAGAATTTAAATCGCCTTTTACGACACCCAAGGGAAGAGAGGAGTTGGTAATATTATTTTGATGAGCCTATCGCCGCTCTATGCTGTTGGATGTATGTGCAGTCTTTAGTCCGTTAGTCGCCTTTTACGACACCCAAGGGAAGAGAGGGGTTGGTAGTATTATTTTGATGAGCCCATCGCCGCTCTATGCTGTTGGATGTATGTGCAGTTTATAGTCCGTTAGTCGTCTTTTACGACACCTAAGGGAAGAGAGCGGCTGGTAGTATTTATGTGCAGTCTATAGTTCGTTAGTCGCCTTTTACGACACCGAAGAGAAGAGAGGGGTTGGTAGTATTACTTTGATGAGCCCATCGCCGCTCCAAGCAGTCTTTAGTCCGTTAGTCGCCTTTTACGACACACAAGGGAAGAGAGGGGCTAGTAGTATTTATGTGCAGTCTAAGTCTGTTAGTCGCCTTTTACGACACCGAAGAGAAGAGAGGGGTTAGTAGTATTATTTTGATGAGCCCATCGCCGCTCTATGCTGTATGATCTATGTGCAGTCTTTAGTCCGTTAGTCCTTTTACGACATCCAAGAATAGAGATTGATAGACTGCACATACATCCAACAGCATAGAGCGGCGATGGGCTCATTAAAATAATACGAACTACCAACGCGTCTCTTCCCTTGGGTGTCGTAAAAGCAACTAACTGGGTCATTTGTAATAAAATAAACTGTTTCATATTGTATCAATTATTTTATTTTCTCGCAATCGTAGTGAAAAGTAGAGTGTAACACACGGCGCTAAAACCCCATTAAATCTCGGTTTCTAATTACTCCCTCGCTGAAGCTCGGGAGTAAAACTACCTCGTTTAAAATGGGTAATTTTAGCTCCTTGTTTTGCAATCTACCTACTATTATAAGGTGTTGTCATTAATAACACTGTAACTTTATAATTTTGATTTTTATTGCGCAGCGGCGAGCGAATAAGAGCGCGACTGTCGAATTAACGGGGGCACGACGTCATCGGCTAGTAAGCGCCCGCCCGCGTTTTTAAAAACCTTCGGCCGGAAATACGCCTTTTGATCTTAAATATCTCAGAAATTTTTTAAGATATGAAAAAAGTATAAACACCGTTTTTCTTGTATTTTTTTCTAGATTTATTTGGCATGTAAAGTAAAAAACGTTTGTGAGACCCATTGTCAGGCGTTTGCAGCCCCTTGTCAGCAATAATTACACACCTACTTACATAACATTATCACGACTATTGCCTCCCAAGGGTTATTTAGGGACTAGGCAAAGAGGACAGCAAACGCAGTCCTCTACCGTGGTCCACTTTTCACCAAACCGTGAATGCACATCTGCTCAGCTTGAAATGTGGTCAGCCCATCGCCGCTCTATGTTGTTGGTAGTATGTGCAGTCTTTAGTCCGTTAGTAGCCTTTTACGACACCCAAGGGAAGAGAGAGGGGGTGGTAGTATTCTTTCACGCGACGCGGTCAGCAATTCAGTAGGTACGCAAAAATTTGCCTCGCAGTGTTGTCTCTAGTTATAATACTACAATGGGTGCAAACGTCTATAAACTATGGTGACCGCTCACCATCAGGCGGGCCGTGCGCCTCATTGGCAACATACCGATATTAAAAAAAATATTGACTGCGGCTTTTTTATGATTAGTCCAACAAATGACTCCACTCTACCTGATGTTGAATGAAAAATACAATCGAAAAGACGTAGGTCGCTCTCATCGGCCGGCCTACAACTTGCCTTTTCATGCCCCGTTTGAAGGATATAGTAGAAAAGAGATGACGTGTGCTGATGGATTATTTCATCTTTTGGCGGTGCGAACTAAAAAAAAGTCACCAAGTTTCTTAAAATTTCCAAAATTCTTAAATAAAATTCGAAAAGCGTAAAGAAAATCCCACAAACGAAATTTGAATTCACAGCCGCTGTCGTGTGGATTTATCCGACCCGTGCTTATTGACACTACATTTGCGTCGATTTTAAGTATTCCTTACATAAGTAGGGAGGCACATATTTTGTTATTTAAGTAGGGAATTAACCATATGGAAGTCGCTTTATAAGGAGGAACGTTGTGGGAGGAACTTTTATTATTGTTATCCAATTCGTCAAAATTAGGGATTAGTTTGTTTTGTTGAACTTTAGTATTTCTTAAATAAATATAAAATTAAAGCTGTTTTTTATTTTCTAAAACATCTGGAGATTTGAAGTCAAATAAATACTGAACTGAAGGGGTTCGTGACTCCTATGGGAACCTCCTTCGATATGTCCTTCCGGGAATCGAACCCGTAAGGCCGTAAACACAAGGTTGTTAGTAAAGCAAGCTAGGCGAATTACTGTAGGACACTATGGAAGCGAATTTAAACTACTTATTTACAGCAAGGCTAAATTTATTACTAGAACAGGCAAAATTACAGTACTAAATACTAAGCAAGTTAAGCCGACAGAAAGCGAAGCAGTAATAATGTCGAACGCCGGAGCGCGGCCTTTTTATCTTGCGGCTCTGCGCGCGCGCCGGGTGGTAACAGCTGTACGACGCCATGCTGAAGTAGGTGTGGCCACGCCCTTCGCCGGCGGGCCGTCTGCGCGCGCCTTCCAATGATAGCGCGCCGCGCGCAGACATCTTGCTAGTGCGCGCGAGAACAATGAACGTGACGTCACATGAGGTGACCATCGTATGATTTAAGGATCTGGCGCGTTTCACGGGCAGCAGCGTTTGCGGTAGCGATTCTGGTCGCTACACCACTTCCCCGCTGAGATCGTTCCTACGATCGATAGTAGTTCGGAAATCGCACTCTCCGCCCACTTTTAGTGATCTTGATGGTGTTCTGCGTTGGAGCTGCAGGAGTCGTTGAGTTTGAGTTGGTTTTCTATGTCGTCCTCTCCTCGTCTGCGACGAAAGCTGGCTTCAGGCCGTCGATAGAAATTATTTGAGTTCGACCGCGTACCTCAACATCAAACGTCTTGGATTCTCGCTTAAGCACCTTGAAGGGACCAGCATACGGGGCTTGTAAAGACCCGCGGGCGGGACCTTTACGAACGAAGACATGTGTGGTTTGATGCAGGTCCTTGGGCACGTAGAACGGGCGAGTACCGTGCCATGTTGTTGGAGTTGGAACCAGGCGTCTTACATGCTGCTTCAGTCGGTCAACGAAATCGGTGACGTCGATTGGTTCATCTGAAGTTTGCTGAAGGAACTGTCCAGGCAAGCGAAGAGGTTCGCCGTAGACTAGCTCCGCTGTTGAAGTCTGCAGGTCCTCCCTCCATGCGCTGCGGAGACCTAGAAGCACAAAAGGCAGTGCCTCTGACCACTGCATTGTGTTGCGCATCGTCACTTTTACTCCGGGGTGACTAAGACTATGCAGGGTGTTGAACACCTGGCGTCGGAACTTACTGGTGATGTATGGTCTAGGTTCTCTCATCGAAACGTCGCAGTAAACCTCGAAGTTTGCATTGAGAGGTTTTAATTTTTCTAGTTTGAGGCTAGTTTCACCATTCAAGATTTGACTCAACTCACTGTCGATAGTTTGATCTTCCATAAGAGACTGGTAATCTATAGGCGCTGCCACTTCGTCGATGCGGGATAAACTATCTGCGACCGTATTGTCTTTCCCTGCCACATAGCGTATGTCAGTGCTAAATTGGCTTATGAGGTCCAAATATCTGAATTGGCGGGGTGAACAGTGGTCTCTACTGGAACCAAAGGCAAAGGTCAGCGGCTTGTGGTCTGTGTAAATGGTGAACTGTCGAGCTTCGACCATATGCCGGAAATACCTAATGGACTCGTAGATTGCCAGTAACTCACGGTCATTATGGGCTTTACTTCCTTTGTGCCGGGCTGAGCTTCCTTGAAAAGAAGCCAAGTGGTTGCCACACGCCTTCTTTTCTTTGCTGTAGCACTGCCCCGATTGCTGTATCTGAAGCATCTGTGTGTATGGACAGTTCAGCGTCCGTGTCGGGATGAGCTAAAAGAGTGGCTTGTATCAGGCTGGTCTTACACTTCTCGAAGGCTTCCAGTAGCAGAGGTGATAGTGTAATAGGCTGGGCTTCTCTGGTCTTCGGACCGGTCAACAGCTCGTTCAGCGGCGCTTGTAGTGCTGCAGCCTTGGGTACAAACCTGTGATAAAAGTTTATCGTACCCAAGAAGCGCCTGAGTTCTTTGACTGTCTTCGGTACTGGATACTCCTGGATTGCCTGGTCCTTGGACTGTAATGGCTTCACTCCCGCTGCGGTAACTGTGTATCCCAAAAATGTTACTTGGTCTTGCCCAAAAACGCACTTAGATGTATTTATAAGGACACCTTGATCTGATAAGCGCTGAAATAACAATCGCAGATGCTGCTGGTGCTGGGGCTCTGACTCTGAAAAGACCAGTACGTCGTCTATATAGCAGTAGCAGAAATCCAACCCTCTTAGCGCTTCATCCATAAATCGCTGAAAAGTTTGTGCAGCGTTTCTAAGTCCAAAGGTCATAAATTGGAACTCAAAAAGTCCGAACGGTGTAGTGATGGTTGTCTTTGGAATATTGGCTTCGTTGACCTTCAGCTGATTATATGCCTTTAACAAATCAACCGTTAAAAATACCTTTTTACCTGCGAGCTGATAGTCGAAATCCTGGATATCTATCTGGTATTGTTCGAGCATTTAGGGCTCGGTAGTCACCGCATGGTCTCCAGCCGTGATCCTTTTTACGTACCAAATGCAACGGGGATGACCATGCACTCTCTGATCTGCGAGCTGTTCCACTCTTCAGCATTTCGTCAAACTCCTTTTTTGCTATAAGTGTCCGTTGTGGGTCAAGGCGGCGAGGTCGGCTGGATACGGGCGGGCCCGGTGTGGTTCTTATATGATGCACTGTATTGTGTTTAGGTTCAATGAGCTTACCAGCGGGTCGCGTTATATCTGGGTACTCCCTGATGATGTCCAAATAAACTGAGTTGCCATGAGTAGTGTGTATAGAAGAAATATTTTCTCGCAGAACTTTCCGAGTGACTTCAGTGGAAAGTGACGTAACCTGGTCTTCTAATCTTTGCTTACGACAGTTAACCAGCAGATTGTAGAAACTCAAAAAGTCGACGCCAATAATGGGTTTCGAAACGTCAGCCACTGTGAATCGCCACTCAAATGTACGACGCAGGCCCAGGTCCAATGTTAAATTAATGTACCCGTAAGTATGTATTAATGTACCATTTGCTGCAAAAAGTTCATATCTAGTTTTTGTACGCGGCCCGCTTATTCGAGAGCGAGGAAACACGCACAAATCTGAACCAGTATCTATGAGATATTGAAGCTTGGTTTTGCGCTCAGTAATAAAAATGCGGCTTGTTGTCGTCGGGCAAGCACTCTCAGCCACTAACGGCTGCCCCTCTCGTTTCCCGCCTTGAACGTTCATGAGCGACGCATTTGTTTGCTCTAGTCCTGAACCGGTAATAATACAAGCAGTGCGGGTGGCCTTCCGGTGGATGTCTGGATCAGGTCTTTGAACGCGATCGACTGCGGTGCCTGTCGTTACTGTACCTGGGTCTGTAGCCTCCTGGACGGGAGCTTCTTTGTTGTTCAATCCGTATGGACTCCACCTGTCGCGTCAATTCGGCTATTCTGTCGCATAAATTATTGTAAGCAGTACCTGGCATGACCGGAGGCGAAGTGACCTGAGCGACATTTAATGGTGCAATATCCTGGATATGGTCTGCCAAGTCCGCCACGGCTTCGAGAGAGCTATCCTTCTGTAATGCAACGATGGTTTGCAAATTAGACGGCAATCTACTGTCCCAAATAGCGCGCATGAGGTCGTTAGACACTGTTGCCCCTGCTAAGCTTTGTAAGTGGCATAAGAACTGCGACGGCTTACGATCGTCTAGCTCTTCATGCATCAAAAGCTGTTTTATCTTTCTTTCTTTAGAAGTAGTTAAGCGTTTAATTAGCTCTGTCTTAAGCTTATCATATTTATTTGTAGCCAGCGGGGATACAATTATATCTTTCACTTTCGCCGCGAATTGATGTTCTAATTGGCCAACAACATAATAAAATTTCGTCGCGTCACTAGTAATATTAGATAGGATAAACTGACCTTCTACTTAGGCAAACCATACTTCGGGCTCCTCAGGCCAAAACGGCGGCACACGAACACCCACACGGTACGATTCCGCCGATCCGCTTGCGCTCATCCCGCCGCTTGTACTTGGACCACCACCGCCTCTGTTATCATCAGCGTCCTTGTAGGCTTCTCGTTGCGCCATCACTTATTATCGCAGGTGCTAATAATCTTCAATGCAGCTGTTCTTTTCGGGGTCACCAGTGGAGGGGTTCGTGACTCCTATGGGAACCTCCTTCGATATGTCCTTCCGGGAATCGAACCCTTGAAGGCCGTAAACACAAGGTTGGTAGTAAAGCAAGCTAGGCGAATTACTGTAGGACACTATGGAAGCGAATTTAAACTACTTATTTACAGCAAGGCTAAATTTATTACTAAAACAGGCAAAATTACAGTACTAAATACTAAGCAAGTTAAGCCGACAGAAAGCGAAGCAGTAAAAATGTCGAACGCCGGAGCGCGGCCTTTCTATCTTGCGGCTCTGCGCGCGCGCCGGGTGGTAACAGCTGTACGACGCCATGCTGAAGTGGGTGTGGTAACGCTCTCCGCCGGCGGGCCGTCTGCGCGCGCCTTCTTGCTAGTGCGCGCGAGAACAATGAACGTGACGTCACATGAGGTGACTATCGCATGATTTAAGGATCTGGCGCGTTTCACGGGCGGCAGCGTTTGCGGTAGCGATTCTGGTCGCAACAAAACTATTACTTATTGCACATTAATAAGTATATAAATACTTACCTACATTGCAATTTGACACAGAGACAGATAAGTATTATCCGTGCATGGCGTGGAGAACTTGATAAGTCCAAAATGGCAATTTTCGACGAATTTATGACGATTCAAAGTACTTTTATTAATTGAGTTTATTGAATAAATATATTTTGTAGTATCAATTAAATAAAGACTATTAGAAATAGCTGTTTGAGTGCTTGGAGCATTTCAGATCCAAGCTGTTTTGTCTTCTGTGTAATCTGACACTATATAATAAGCTTTTTTATAAAGCTTTTCTTTGATTTTGATTTTAAATTTACTAAGATCTAATTTCTGAATATCATTTGGTACTTTGTTGTAAAATCTTACACACAGACCCTTAAAAGAATTATTTATTTTATGGAGCCTAGTATAAGGTACTGTTAATTTGTTCTTACTTCTAGTGTTTACATTGTGAATATCACTGTTTTTTGAAAACATTCCAGTATTTTTATGAACATAAATCAAATTTTCATAAATGTATTGTAATGCAACTGTCATTATATTTATATTCTTAAATCTCTCTCTGAGAGAGTCGCCAGCCTTTAGGTTATAGATTGCTCGAATAGCCCTCTTCTGAAGCACAAAGATAGTTTGAATGTCGGCAGCATTTCCCCACAGTAAAATGCCGTACGACATTACACTATGAAAGTAACTGAAATAAACTAATCTGGATGTATCAACGTCAGTTAACTGACGGATCTTCATTACTGCATAAGCCGCAGAGCTAAGTCTATTCGACAATTTAGCTATATGTGGGCCCCACTGAAGCTTGGCATCTAACGTAATGCCTAGAAACACAGTGGTGTCCACAGGATTCACATTCTTATCTTTAATTTGTACACTAGTTGTTACTTGCTTAACATTAGGCAATACAAATCTTACACATTTGGTTTTTCCCTCGTTTAATAGCAAGTTATTTACACTAAACCAGTGAACAATCTTTGAGATCGCATTATTCACATCGTCATAATTTGGGTCAATATTTATAATATTTACCTTCGGTAATTAAATTAAATTCAAACATGACAGGAACTAAAACATTTTTATTAAAGATAGAATGCGAGAATCGCCTAAAATGGAATTCAGGTGTTGCCAGAATGGATACTGTAAATTGTGCGAAAACCTATTAAACAACGGATTTCACATAGCTAAACATTATTTGTTTTTGTTGGAATGCATGGAGTTTGATTGTTGAAAGATTCTTTTATTTCCAGGACCAGTTGGGAAAACGTCCTATTTGACGTTTTGGTTGTTTTTCTTAACTTTATTTTCATCCCTTGGGGCTCATAATATTACCACTATTGGGAGAAATTTTCGAAAACGGCTTTCTATAACTGACACTTCCGGAATATGTCACCGGCCTAAATGTTGGCATTCTTTGGAGGTTATTGACGCTGAAAGATCATTTTCACGAGGGATTCCGTGCCCACGAAGTTCCTGTCGCCGGCCGCCACGCGCCACGATAAGCCTTATCACAGCGTGTGCTTCGAGAAGCCCGTCTCGCCGCCAGGATTTAGAGCTGGGCCCTAAAGCCTGGACGCGAGACCTGTTTCCTCGGGGGTACCAGCGTCCACCTGCTGTACGGCGAAGGGATAACGCCTAGAGTCCCAGGCGTAGACGGTTTTTTAAAGTAACAGTTTTCTTGTTTTAACCTTACAATAATTGTCATTAAACACTACAATTTTTAAGTAGGGTATCATACCCTCTCTCTCTCGAACTTGCAATCGTTGGTTAACTTATCAACCTTTTGAGGATCTGCGAGTTCGACCTGTGTTGTGAAGTGGTATGGTAACGTCGACTCCAGATTCGGATCGAATGTACGGTCCTGGCGATCATTAATATTAATTTTATATCGGTATAACCCCACGGTTCTCTAGTTTATTAGCTTTAAACGTTTAATGGTTTTTATACGGTTAATCTGATTAAAACATTTAATTTAATATTTTTATAGACGGAGTAATTTATTTTTTTATTTCAACAGCATACTCCGGACGGTACTGGTTTTATCCCAACCACCCACGACCATAGCTCTTACCACTGAAATATTAGCTGGCTGGTTGGGTAGTAGAAGGAACCATAATATAAAATTTATTTTAAATTAAAATTATCATCGACCCGCTGGGTCACTTTTGACTCATAAGCTTTTCTCGTGTTTTAGGGTGTGTTATAGCTTTGTAATAAGGTTTAGATTACTTTAAACAGTAAATTATAGTTGACAAAATTATTAGAAAGTTAAATCTCTGGTGGTTGGGGAGGTACTGTTACGTTGTAAATTCAGGGCCCTGTCTACCTTTCCTAATCTACAATAAAGGTTCGCAATATTTAAATAGTTACCTGTAATCATTGATGTTAAACTGTCGGGTTTCCAAAAACATCAATATTTGTAGTTTGATTGAATTGAAATCCATTGTTTCTTCATAATATAGACATGTAGCCTTGGCTGATACAGTACTAGACACTTTTTTTTGCATTTTCAATTAATACACCTTTCTAAATCAGTTTTGGCAAGACTTAAACTTATATATAAAGAAATCCACGTAATTTGTGTTTACGAGTTGTTTTGACATAACGCCAAAGACGAACTGGCAGCCTCCGTAGCGACACCTAGCGGTAGCGGGGCGAAGTGGCTGCCAGCTTTTCATCTCACATAAAAACATAAATTAAATAGTATCCGAAACAGTTCGGATTATATGCTACTAAATAAATTAATCAAGTCAAGTCACGTCAAAATATATTTATTCAATAAACTCAATTAATAAAAGTACTTTGAATCGTCCAAATCTTTTTTAATCTACCACCCATTCAGGACATAATTTTATAACTGTGGCAAAGAATGGGCGCAAGAAACCACAGCGCACAAAAGCAACGACATTTACAAACAAAAAAAAAGTATGTCGTTACCAGGTCATTACAAAATATGACTACATTGTGGGTAGTTGAAGTAATAACACCTGTTTTTAAGTGCTCTTAAAGAATATTTTATTTTTAATTAATTATTAGTAATACATTACTGAAAGTTATTAAATCCAAATGGTAATATAAAAAACCAACTCGCCTACTGTTATCTCCTGTTACAATCTCCTATTACACAAGTGAAGACAATGGAAAATCTCAAGCAATCACTCACTGAAATGATGGCACTTTTTAACACACGAATGTCTAACTTTGAAGCCGAACTGCAGAAGGCACCATCCACTACAACCACCACTACAGGTTTGGCCACTGACTTTTCCACCTTCAAGGCTTTTATTGCAGAGTCCTTGAGTTGCTTTCAGTCCCAGCTCGAAGTTCTTGCCAATAGTGTTGATCGCCTGGAGATGCGAAGCCGAAGAAAAATGCTGTTGCTGCATGGTGTGACCGAGCAAGAGAACGAGAGTACTCCTCAGATCGTGGCCAAGGTGATTAGAGACAGCTTGAAGGTGGATCAGTTTAAGCTAATTGATATCAAGCGTAGCCATAGAATGGGTCGGTCAGCAGGAGGTCAGAAACCTAGACCAATTGTTGTAAAATTCCAGGACACTGCTGTACGTGATAAGGTGTGGTTTGCTAAAGCTAAGCTCAAGGGCTCCGGGATCACAGTGTCGGAATTCTTGACAAAGTCGCGACATGAAACTTTCATGAGTGCAAGGGAGCGATTTGGCATAAATCGATGCTGGACAAAAGACGGTTATGTCTTCGTCCTTGGTCCGGATAGCACACGCCATCGTGTTTCATCACATGGTGAGCTGAACAGGATCGCCACGGAGACGGAGTCATTAAAACCAGCCGCGGCATCCAAACCAACAACATCGGTGAGAAGCAAACGTGCGGCAGCCGGCAGGAAGTAACCGAACCGAAATCATTAGCGTATGTTCTTGTACTTATTTTATTTTGCGCTTCGTTGCTTCCTTTTCTTACTAACCCCCACTTTATTAACAATTTTTATTTGTACTATTAATATGTAGGTAATAGCTTCTTTTTATCTCACTGGTAATGTAAAAAATTGTACGTTGTTGTTTAAGCAGTGTGATGAATTGTCAATGTCAATCAATTGTGTCATTTTGGGACATTGTTTTTTTTTGTTAGTTGTAGGAACAGGCTAAGGTCCGAGACCATACTGCCTAATCATTAGTTTGTTTATTTATTTCTAGTAAAGTTAATGTCATATTTTTCAGGATACGTTCCAATACTTGTTATTTTGTTTGAGGTCTCTTCGGACCAATTTCCATTATCAGTTATTTTCATCACGTAAATGTTTTATTGAGTGTCTTTTTGCTTTATCGCTTTGTTTGTTTGTTATTATAAGCTTTATTCTTTTCTTTTTTTTCTTTTTTTTTTAATAATTATTTTTGCTGTTATGTTTTAATTTTGTTTTGTCTTTCTTAAAGTTTATTAGGTACTCACAACAGTAACTGGCGGGTGGACAATATTATTTGGTTTAGGTAGTTTATTTATTTTCACGGTAATTTTAGTAAGTATACATACATTTTATTTTAGTTTTATTTTAGGTACTTGTAATATTTTGTTATGTCCATGATCAGTCCTTGTAATAGTGATACAGATAGTTTCTTATCGGCCTGCAGTAGTGATGACAGTTTTTCTAGCATTCCCACTCTCTCTGAGACACTGGCGTCCCAGTTTTGTAACTTTGACAAAAATTTTAATGCTGTTCACATAAATGCACAGAGCATTCCGGCACATTTCTCCGATATGCTGACAAGCTTTGTTAATAAAAATATCCATGCCATTCTAGTCTCCGAGTCATGGCTTAAGCCCTGTCTTCCTTCTACTTCTTTCTCCTTGCCCGGTTTTCAACTAATAAGAAATGATCGCGCTGTCGGTGGTGGGGGCGGTGTTGCCATATATCTTCGTGCACACATTCCCTTCTCTGTTGTTGATATGTCAGCACAGCCACCGCCGCCAAATGCGGGCGAGCATCTCTTCTTAGAAGTAATCCTTAATCGCGTCAAAATCCTTCTTGGAGTCTATTATTGTCCTTCTTTACGAATTAACTTCTTCCCATCTTTTGAAACCTTACTTGAAAAATTAACTCCTTCTTACAGTCACACTATTATCATGGGCGATTTCAACACTTGTCTACTTAAAAATGACTTCCGCTCTTCGGCACTACTCTCTATCTTACACTCCTATAACCTATCTGCTCCTTATTTAAATGCTACTCATTCTTTCCCTAACTGCTCCCCATCTCTTCTAGACCTTATAATTGTCTCTTCCACTGATCATGTTGCAAGACATGGTCAGTGTTCAGCCGACGCATTTTCCTACCACGATCTTATCTTCCTTTCTTACAAGATTCGTCCTCCTAAAGATAATTGTAAAACTTTGTTGCAGCGCAATTTTAGTGATGTGAATACTGACAGGCTTCGTAAAGATGCCATCGATATTGACTGGGCACCGCTGTTTGGGGCAGACTCGGTGGATGAGGCAGTAGCTTATTTCACCTCTAATGTCATAAAACTTTATGATGAGCATGCTCCAGTTCGCGCTGTTAAACTAAAACATCCTCCATCACCTTGGCTCACAGACGACATCAAATCTCTAAGTCACAAAAAAGCGATAGCCAAGAGTAGATATAAACTTAAGCCCACTCAGTACAACCGGGAGAAATATGTTGCTATTCGGAATCACTGCAATAAGGTGTGTAGGAACGCTCAACGCCACTTTATCCATAATTCCGTTGAAAACGGAGATCCAGCCAAAGTCTGGAAATTTCTAAAAACATTGGGCATTGGTAAATCACGTCAGGGATCGACTCCTAAAGATTTAGATATTAATTCTTTAAATAAACACTTCTGTTCCTCTACCAATTTTGATACGGTTACTAAATTCAACACATTAAACTCTCTTTCAAGTATACCAAGTCCTAATTATGCCTCATTTGTTTTTTGTCCTTTCACTGATTGTGATGTTAAGAAGAGCATAATGTCGATTTCTTCAAATGCAGTGGGTGCCGACTGTATCAGTCGAAAGATGATATTACCCATCCTTGATGAAATCCTTCCTGTCATCTCCCATATTCTCAACCTTTCGGTATCGAGTGCTGCGTTTCCCACCGATTGGAAAGATGCCCAGATCGTTCCCCTGCCCAAGAAGTCCAATCCAACATCCTTCCAAGAATACCGCCCTATTTCTATTTTACCTTTCCTCTCCAAGATCCTGGAACGCCTTGTCCACAACCAACTCAGTCTCTTCCTGTGTAAAAATAGTCTACTGAATCCCTATCAGTCTGGTTTTCGTCCTGGACACAGCACCACTACAGCCTTGGTTAACATTACTGACGATATAAGGCTGGGCATGGAGAACGGAAAAGTCACGCTACTTTCTCTACTTGACTTCAGTAATGCATTTAACACCGTAGATTTTGAAGTTCTGCTCGGCATACTGCGCTCTATTAACATATCTCCTACAGTGATTGGCTGGTTTCGTAGTTATCTGTTTGGACGCCGGCAGCGAATTCGCATCGACGACACTTTCTCTAGTTGGTGCGATATGTCTGCTGGGGTACCACAGGGTGGCGTATTATCTCCTTTGCTCTTCGCCATATTTATAAATTCCATCTCAAATAACTTAACTTCTTCCTACCACCTTTATGCAGATGACTTACAAATGTATACGCAAGTTCCAGTAGAACAACTAGATGTAGCCATTACCACCCTAAACACCGACTTGGCTACCATATGCGTATGGAGCAAATCATATGGACTCCAAGTAAATCCCACAAAGACTCAAGTTATATGCATTGGCAGTCCTAGAATGACATGCAGAATCGACTGGTCACTGGTTCCTAAAATATATTTTGATGGCTCTGAACTGTATCTGAGTGACTGTGTCAAGAACTTGGGTGTGCTTTTAGACAAAAATTTTGCCTGGAGCTATCAATTGAAAGAAGTCAGTCGTAAAATGTTTGCATCTGCGGGGTCTTTGAAAAGACTGCGCAATTTTCTACCAACCGCCACTAAAATTGCTCTTGCGCAATCGCTTCTTCTGCCCATATTTGACTATGCGGATGTCAGCTATATCGATCTCACAGAGGAACAACTTAATAAGCTTGAGCGACTTCAAAACTTTAGTATACGATTCATATTTGGACTTCGCAAATATGATCATGTTTCCGAATTCCGTACAAAACTCAAGTGGTTGCCTATTCGACTTCGCCGGAATGCTCATATTCTGTACTTCCTTTTCAACATTTTGTTTAACCCGACTACTCCCTCCTATCTTAAAAGTCGTTTCAAATTTCTGTGTGAGTCTCACTCACGATCATTAAGATCTTCACATAACTTGACACTCGAGATCCCAGTACATTCGACAACATTTTACGACAAGTCCTTTACAGTAATGGCTGCTCGTTTGTGGAATGATTTGCCTTTGAACATTAGAATGGCCAAAACGCTAGCGAGTTTCAAGAGGATGGTGAATGACTATTACTTGTCCTTATAGCCATCTGTTTGGTGTAAAGCCGATATATTATGTTTATTGCTAATTCTGAATACATGCCATTACATTATATTTATTTAAGTAGTTTGATAAGTCAATATCACTAATTATTATCTATATCCATGGTGCACTACAAGCCCACTTTTAAATTTAAAATCTTTTTTGTCCATCCAAAGGTTGTCTGGAAGAAATCACTTTTAGTGATAAGACCGCCCTTTGTACGTCAACTTAATATGTAATTATTTTATTTTTTGTCAATATGTCTTTTTGTGGTGTACAATAAAGTATATTTATCTTATCTTATCTTATCTTATGAATTTAAAAATAAAAAAAAATGATGCAATACAAAATTACAATACAATGTAGTATCAATTAAATAAAGACTATTAGAAATAGCTGTTTGAGTGCTTGGAGCATTTCAGATCCAAGCTGTTTTGTCTTCTGTGTAATCTGACACTTTATAATAAGCTTTTTTATAAAGCTTTTCTTTGATTTTGATTTTAAACTTACTAAGATCTAATTTCTGAATATCATTTGGTACTTTGTTGTAAAATCTTACACACAGACCCTTAAAAGAATTATTTATTTTATGGAGCCTAGTATAAGGTACTGTTAATTTGTTCTTACTTCTAGTGTTTACATTGTGAATATCACTGTTTTTTGAAAACATTCCAGTATTTTTATGAACATAAATCAAATTTTCATAAATGTATTGTAGATTGGGGGATTGGGGGTAGATGGCGCTGCTATCCATGTAAACATTAGCTCCGTACTAAAATTGTCTTTAAAAATAGTAATTCAAAAAATCTAGTGCATTTTTTGTTGTGATTGCTGAAATTATCACTCAACTCACTTCATCTATCGTTTGCTACGCATTTCCTCTGTTCATCGTCAAGAAAAAGTGCAAATTAAGTGCCAGTATAAATTCACAACAAAACTTTATATAAAAGTGTAAAAACAGTAAAAATCCGTGTAAGTGTAATATAAACTATTATTTTACATCAATTAATGCGAACTGCAGTGACAATTTCATTATTATTGTAAATTGTGTTGTGTAAACAATCAGTGAAGACCGTTTGTGCATTCAAATGTAAAGTGACAATCACCTTGCATTTTGATTGGCCAACACGGACTATCCAACACAACACAGTTCACTGAAGCTGCATTTAAAACAGCTTAAATTTGCTGAGGCTTTTTGATCTGTGGGCAGATGATTGAATATTTGAATTCCTGTTACATAGGCACTCTTGTGATACAGGGCATTATTAATATTTGGTAGAGCCAAGTCATATGCATATCTCTTCCGCAAATTACAATTATTTGTGCTTTTATGTTTAAAATACTGAATATTGCTTTTTATAAAAAGAGCCATCTCTAATACATAAATACCTGTCAGTGTCAAATAACCCTTTTCTCTAAAAACATTTCTCAGAGTGTCATCAGAGTACATACTGTAAATAGTTCTCAAGCATTTCTTTTGTAGTATAAAGGTAGATTTTACATTAACAGAGTTTCCCCAGAAAATAACTCCATAAGTAAGAAGAGGATAAACTTGGCCAAAGTAGGCGGCTCTGGCTACTTCTACAGATGATGTTTCCGCAAGTATATATAGGTATGCCCTATCTAAATCTTTCAAAAACAAAAGTAATACAATTTAGAAACTATAAAACGAATCAAATTAAACTAAATATCACGACTGAATGCAAGTCAATCATTGAAATTATTGATGATGTAAATTTCTTAGGTGTAAATATTGACTCACATCTAAATTGGAAGTTGCACATAACTAAAATTAATAATAAAATATCGAGCTACTGCTATGCCCTATCTATACTTGCGGAAACATCATCTGTAGAAGTAGCCAGAGCCGCCTACTTTGGCCAAGTTTATCCTCTTCTTACTTATGGAGTTATTTTCTGGGGAAACTCTGTTAATGTAAAATCTACCTTTATACTACAAAAGAAATGCTTGAGAACTATTTACAGTATGTACTCTGATGACACTCTGAGAAATGTTTTTAGAGAAAAGGGTTATTTGACACTGACAGGTATTTATGTATTAGAGATGGCTCTTTTTATAAAAAGCAATATTCAGTATTTTAAACATAAAAGCACAAATAATTGTAATTTGCGGAAGAGATATGCATATGACTTGGCTCTACCAAATATTAATAATGCCCTGTATCACAAGAGTGCCTATGTAACAGGAATTCAAATATTCAATCATCTGCCCACAGATCAAAAAGCCTCAGCAAATTTAAGCTGTTTTAAAATTAAATTAAAAAGATGGCTTATAGATAAGGCGTTCTACAGTTTGACTGAATATTTTGGTACAAAAACAGCATAGTGGCTGTTTCTATGTAACATGTACCTACATACTAAAAATTGCATGCCCGACTAGGGTAAATTGTTTGCTCCCATTATTTTATGCATGACACCTGCTATGTATTTACACAATTTTATGGCAATAAAAATTTATCTTATCTTATCTTATCTTATCTTTAATTTAATTACCGAAAGTAAATATTATAAATATTGACCCAAATTATGACGATGTGAATAATGCGATCTCAAAGATTGTTCACTGGTTTAGTGTAAATAACTTGCTATTAAACGAGGGAAAAACCAAATGTTTAAGATTTGTATTGCCTAATGTTAAGCAAGTAACAACTAGTGTACAAATTAAAGATAAGAATGTGAATCCTGTGGACACCACTGTGTTTCTAGGCATCACGTTAGATGCCAAGCTTCAGTGGGGCCCACATATAGCTAAATTGTCGAATAGACTTAGCTCTGCGGCTTATGCAGTAATGAAGATCCGTCAGTTAACTGACGTTGATACATCCAGATTAGTTTATTTCAGTTACTTTCATAGTGTAATGTCGTACGGCATTTTACTGTGGGGAAATGCTGCCGACATTCAAACTATCTTTGTGCTTCAGAAGAGGGCTATTCGAGCAATCTATAACCTAAAGGCTGGCGACTCTCTCAGAGAGAGATTTAAGAATATAAATATAATGACAGTTGCATAACAATACATTTATGAAAATTTGATTTATGTTCATAAAAATACTGGAATGTTTTCAAAAAACAGTGATATTCACAATGTAAAGACTAGAAGTAAGAACAAATTAACAGTACCTTATACTAGGCTCCATAAAATAAATAATTCTTTTAAGGGTCTGTGTGTAAGATTTTACAACAAAGTACCAAATGATATTCAGAAATTAGATCTTAGTAAATTTAAAATCAAAATCAAAGAAAAGCTTTATAAAAAAGCTTACTATAAAGTGTCAGATTACACAGAAGACAAAACAGCTTGGATCTGAAATGCTCCAAGCACTTAAACAGCTATTTCTAATAGTCTTTATTTAATTGATACTACATTGTATTCTAATTTTGTATTGCATCATTTTTTTTATTTTTAAATTCATATTTTGTAATGACCTGGTAACGACATACTTTTTTTTTGTTTGTAAATGTCGTTGCTTTTGTGCGCTGTGGTTTCTTGCGCCCATTCTTTGCCACAGTTATAAAATTATGTCCTGAATGGGTGGTAGGTTAAAAAAGATTTGGACGATTCAAAGTACTTTTATTAATTGAGTTTATTGAATAAATATATTTTGACTTGACTTGACTTGATTAATTTATTTAGTAGCATATAATCCGAACTGTTTCGGATACTATTTAATTTATGTTTTTATGTGAGATGAAAAGCTGGCAGCCACTTCGCCCCGCTACCGCTAGGTGTCGCTACGGAGGCTGCCAGTTCGTCTTTGGCGTTATGTCAAAACAACTCGTAAACACAAATTACGTGGATTTCTTTATATATAAGTTTAAGTCTTGCCAAAACTGATTTAGAAAGGTGTATTAATTGAAAATGCAAGAAAAAGTGTCTAGTACTGTATCAGCCAAGGCTACATGTCTATATTATGAAGAAACAATGGATTTCAATTCAATCAAACTACAAATATTGATGTTTTTGGAAACCCGACAGTTTAACATCAATGATTACAGGTAACTATTTAACCCGTGGCGCGCCAGCCACCCTAAATTATTAAATGCTTTACGTGTCAGGCATTTTGCGATACATCACTTTTTTATTGTTTGATTAGGGAAAAATATTTATTGCGTAATAACTATACGAGATTATCGCGTGAATGAGGTGTCATTCTTTTCTGTATGAGTTTTTGTACGTAGTTAACTACTTAGAATGAACAATAAAGACTTACTTGTAGTGGCACTGGAACGATTTTCTTTTGTTTTCAATATTTCATAAAGGTAACCTTTGGTTTTACTGTTTGTTATAATAATTAACAAACGACACACAACACAATTGACATAATAACTTTTTAGTTTACATTACTATGCACCGGTCACATGAATCATAAACACTTTGGCACTGAACTTCACTCACAAAACGATTTTTAACTAAGGAACCAAAATAAACAACCGCCGCCATTAAAAGTGGCCGGCCCGTGTACATGTGACCTAAAAGTACATATGCCTAACTGTAAATAAAAAAAGGTTGCTGATGAAATAATCTACAAACTGATTAATATTTATAATCACTTTTATCAAAAAAATCAAAACATGAAGGAAATTACAGAACTTTATAACACACAATGTTAGCCATAGTTGTTAGCAAAATCAAAATATCAAAATTATACTTCTAGCTCTTCGTTTAATCTTAATTGCCACTATATCACACAACTATTGCATTGTACAAAATCTGTATTAAGTTTCCAGTAAATATAGATAAGAATCATACAAAAACTCATATTTTACGTCGAGATAACATCATAAAAACAAATCACAACAACTCAACTTTTCACCAATATGGCTGACGTCCGCTCATAACTGCAGTAACATTTGGTTTTCTTTTTTTCTCGAAAATATTTCGTTTGGTCCGAATCCCACTAGATATGTTAATTTAATCTATAAGGACCATAGAAAATTCACTGATAGCCAAAACTTGTATACTACAACTCGGACCGGTTAAAATAAAACGACCAATCTGAGCCAAGTCTGTTGTACACCGGTAAGTACAAGAGACACGCATGACTCTCAACTATTTTGTACACCCATACGTACATATGACGCTCGACGGGTTAAATATTGCGAACCTTTATTGTAGATTAGGAAAGGTAGACAGGGCCCTGAATTTACAACGTAACAGTACCTCCCCAACCACCAGAGATTTGACCGACCAGGGCAAATCTCGACGCTGGCCCTCCAGCGTCACACTACGTTACAAACAACCAAGCAAGCACAAACAACCAAAAGAAAACCTACCCGTGTAGCTGCACTACACACTAACTTAAATGTTCCTGTAAATACTATAATACAGCTTGTATCAAGCGGGGCCAGCCATATTTCACGTACCTAATCACTTACTTTTAGTGAGCTGGTACACATAAAAACATTTCCTACATACTTTTGAAAATAATACGAGTTTATCGACATTATGACAACACTATCAATCAGCTGATTGGAGTAATGAACTCTGTCTAGTGTTACTTCCTCCTTTGCCTCTGCTGTGACCCTAGTATTTTTGTGCCTATTGTGCTAACTCCACCCGCTTTCAACCATGTTGTTATTTTTTTCACTAAGAACATAAGTTACGACTACCTACTTTTATTAGTTAGAAAAGAAAATTGAGACGTTCATTTAGTTAATTATTCTCTGTTTCTATCACCAGGTCAGGTCATGAATGTGTTATCTATCAGGTAAGTACTTTTGACGGTTAATTAGTATGGAGGTACGAATCCAAAACATTTATGATTTTGAGAAAATTAAATGTAAATGTAAAGAGTCGTCTGAGTATTGTTCATGAATTAAAAGGCTTGTCATACGAAACGCACTGAGAAATGTCTTACTTCGCATAGCATTTCTACTTTGCTTAGACTGCGATTTTCGAAGCGACACATAGACGCTGTGATTGCTGTCTCTTTCCGATTCTATGAATATGAAAGAGACAGAGTAAATTCTAACCGCTGCGGCAGCCGCTACTACCAAGGCTTTAACTTAGAGAATCGCACTGCTGAACAATAACTAAAGCAGTATTGTTCTGAGGCTTAGACAAGTAAATGTTTGTGAATACGGGTTTCATTCAGCACTGTACTAAACTCACCCGTTTACACGCTGTAAAAATAACAAAACAGAAAAATCTGTCACCATGTGAGTTTTCATTGTAACTTTTATGTCGGCTCTAAAAAAACAAAAAATAATAATGTTAATAATTTGAATAGTGATAAAAAAATTACTTAACTAATTTAAAAATATTGCTAGTCTCCCTAAAAAGTATGGGCGGTATTAATTTATTGGCGGTATTGGTACTAGGAGTCACTCCTGGTATGGGCGGAGTCACAAGAAAACATGCGCGTGCGTCGTTTTTCTTAATGGGTTCTATAGCTCATTTTATTTTTCTAACCGCTTTGGTTGACCCGGTATAAATGTATGTAAGCATTCGTGAAATCCTAACTAGTGTGATGCAACATGGTTAAACTTTACTAACTAACTAAGTTTAACTATGTTGAATCACACAAAGTTTCAATACTTAACGCATTTGTTTTTGTTTACAATAATAATGTTAATAAGAATAACATTTTTAAACATCTGTGACTTAAGTACTAAATAAAACTTACGTGTGATGAAAGATTTTGTCACTAATTGACTAAATTAATAGCAACAACAAACCGAAAAATAATACGCAGCGCTTAAGCCAGTTTACACCTTGGTAGTACTTTGTAATGAATTGATGTATTGATGAATGACTTAACTAATTTAAAAATATTGCTAGTTTTCGTAACTTGTCTAAATTTCGAACCCTAAAAATTACTAGGGTTATGGGCGGTATTAACTAGGCGGTAACCCCAAGCGGTCGCATGAGACCGCAGTTGGCAGTGCGCGCATTTCCGTACCTTTGTGGGAGCGGCCAAACTACACATTTTCGAATTCTAAGTACCAGGAGTAGCCCGCCATAGCAACGCCCAACTTGGTAGGTTTGTTTGCCTACAATTTTTTCGCAGTTGTTTGTGAAAGCTTGCAGAGTGCATACCTACTTTTAGTTATTTTTTTGCTGTTTGGTTTCGATTCGACTACCTATTAAATTAATATGGCATTTCTAAGTAATCAGGAGTATTACAAAATGATTATTTGTGTCAGAGCCGCTAATGGCAGTCTTCGTGGTGCTCGTGAACTGTACCGCGAGAGATTCATCGACGGCAGACCAGAAGCTGAGCAGCGACGCTTGCCATCGGCGGATTGCTTTCGACGAATGGTTTTGCGTCTCCAGCAGACTGGATCCTTTCGTGGGACGAGTCCGGAGGTCCAGCCAAATATGCGGGACCCGGGTTTTGAGGAGGCTGTGTTGGAGCCATTTTTGTAAACTGTTTATTGTGAAGTGCAGTGGACTACACGTGCTTCGCTTTACCTCTCAAGCCACAAGCGGCAAGAAGTGAATCTTTGTGTGCTGTTTTTATCGCATTTATCTAATGTAAGTACTGTTGTTTATTAGAAAATTATTATTCTAACTAATGATCAGTAAGTAATAAGTAGTAAGAAAGACATCGAAATACGAGTAAAATAATAAGTGGTGTGAATTGTAACAATATTTGTTTTGTTTACTGGTACATGATAACTTTGTTATTTTTAAACATTGAAACTTTGTGTGATACAACATAGTTAAACTTAGTTAGTTAGTAAAGTTTAACCATGTTGCATCACACTAGTTAGGATTTCACGAATGCTTACCTACATTTATACCGGGTCAACCAAAGCGGTTAGAAAAATAAAATGAGCTACAGAACCCATTAAGAAAAACGACGCACGCGCATGTTTTCTTGTGACTCCGCCCATACCAGGAGTGACTCCTAGTACCAATACCGCCAATAAATTAATACCGCCCATACTTTTTAGGGAGACTAGCAATATTTTTAAATTAGTTAAGTAATTTTTTTATCACTTTTCAAATTATTAACATTATTATTTTCTGTTTTTTTAGAGCCGACATAAAAGTTACAATGAAAACTCACATGGTGACAGATTTTTCTGTTTTGTTATTTTTACAGCGTGTAAACGGGTGAGTTTAGTACAGTGCTGAAAGAAACCCGTATTCACAAACATTTACTTGTCTAACCCTCAGAACAATACTGCTTTAGTTATTGTTCAGCAGTGCGATTCTCTAAGTTAAAGCCTTGGTAGTAGCGGCTGCCGCAGCAGTTAGAATTTACTCTGTCTCTTTCATATTCATAGAATCGGAAAGAGACAGCAATCACAGCGTCTATGTGTCGCTTCGAAAATCGCAGTCTAAGCAAAGTAGAAATGCTATGCGAACTAAGACATTTCTCAGTGCGTTTCGTATCTTACTAGGGTATTTATAGAAAGAGTCTACACTAAGGATAATTTGAAACCCAGTGTCACCAACCGCACTGATGCCTCGCGTTAAGGCTTTTGGTACCAGTTACTAATCCGCTGGGGTATATGGCTTAATTTTTAACAATACTGGTTACTGAAAAGTCATCACACTAGACTCACAAAGTGAGTCTGATCCATCTATGCAATATGGAAAAGACAAACCTTAAGGAGTTCAATATGAATATTACCAAAATACTAAATTATATAAATGATTAACTACTTTATATATATATTAAATACACTAATTATGGTTATAATAATATTATTACATAAACATAAAAACTGGTGGCTATACAGTTAACCTATTATCACAGTGTCACCAACCGCACTGATGCCTCGCGTTAAGGCTTTTGGTACCAGTCACTAATCCGCCGGGCTGTATGGCTTATTTTTTTAACAATACTGGTTACTGAAAAGTCACAACAATAGACTCACAAAGTGAGTCTGATCCATTAAGCAATATGGAAAAGACAAACCTTAACCCCTCAGTCTTGGAATTTAAATGTCAAAAATAATGACAGCAGGTGCGTCATAATTTTTTTGATTTACGGATGACGTCACAAATGCCCCCTTTTACAAAAACACATATAACTATACAATCAAACCATATTTTGTCGTTCTGTAAACGACAATGTACTAAGTGATATATTTCCTATCCATCAGGTATCAAAATAAAGTGATGATTGCAACATTTATTTAGTCCTTCACGTTTAAAATTTGAAAACAGTTTTGCGGGCTGGACAACAAGAAATAAATGAATACGCAAACATTATCAACAGAACAAGGGTCTTTGCTATCTAATTATATAAACAGTTTGAAGTGAACTAATTGTTATTACACAATAACATCACTTCAAACTCGACGCGACGAAACATAAAAACAACTAGAGATGTTAATTTACTTTTTGTAATTTTATCGATAGTATCGAAAGTTGTTATTTTTGTAAGCTACTTAGTATGAGTAAATAAAAATACGACATTATTCAATATTTTGTTTTATTTTCAATAAAAAAACCATATCGTTCAATATTTTGTTTTATTTTCAATAAAAATAATTAAATTAACAGTTTTATAAAGAAGTTAACGACATTTACAAAACAATATGATTGCTTGACCAGTTAGTCATCCGTGAATCCACGCCTAAGGTACTCGCGCGTCTGCGATACTCGCCTTGTAGTATTGCCTGTAAAATTAAACAGCTTTATAAAGAAGTAACAACATTTACAAAACAATATGATTGTTTGACCAGTCAGTCATCCGTGAATCCTCACCTAAGGTAAGGCCTGTGCCTTGGCATTAAATGCTGACGATTACATTTATTCAATATACGATCATATCGTAAATATAAGGAAAATTACATATTTATACCTATTTATTCATAAAGAATATCAGCAGAAATATAACTTACTTGTCCGACGAAGACGAATCATTGAAATGTATAGGCGACCGGGACCTGTCGAGGTCTGGAGGCGCTTCTTCTTCTTCTTCTAAAGATACATAAAACATACAAATCAAATGTGAATTAAATTATTATCATTACAACCCAATATAACAATACCGTATACTTTACACAATAATGAATGCATTACCATTACTCTTTCTCATTGCTATCCTCATCATCATATAAAAGCTGGATGAAGTCTTCAGGCGGCTCCTCATTGACTCGCTAATTTGACATGCTATGAACAAAAAAGATACAACTATCGTTTTAGTACATATAAAGCTCCTAAATAATTAAAAATTAATTCTAAAATCGTTTATATTTTTAATTAATTTTTAATTATTTTGTACCCTTTTTATTTATAAGTTTTTTTTCTATAATGTACTGTACTACTAGTCAAGC
The DNA here is from genome assembly GCA_963921215.1 of Scoparia ambigualis. NCBI lineage: Eukaryota > Metazoa > Arthropoda > Insecta > Lepidoptera > Crambidae > Scoparia > Scoparia ambigualis. The sequence goes on along the minus strand of OY992510.1, from coordinate 24,722,248 downwards.
TCTTTCATTTAATACCCATATTGAGGTAGTTAAACAAAAAAATGTAATCTACAATTTAGTGGGGGCGGCCATTTTAATTTTTTTTCTTTCATAATGTACTGTATACTACTAGTCAAGCCTTTTCATTTGATACCCATATTGAGGTGGTTAAACAAAAAAATATATAACCCACAATTTTGTGAAGGCGGCCATTTTAAGTTTTTTTTCTGTAATGTACTGTATACTACTAGTCAAGCCCTTTCATTTGATACTAATATTGAAGTGGTTAAACAAAAACAATGTAATCCACAATTTTGTGAAGGCGGCCATTTTGTTTTTTTTTCTATAATGTACTGTACACTACTAGTGAAGCCCTTTCATTTGATACTCATATTGAGGTGGTTAAACAAAAAAATGTAATCTACAATTTTGTGTGTGATACTGAATATACATAATTGTATTGTCATCAGAACTAAAGGTGTGTACCAAATTTCAGATCAATCGTTTAGGTCAGGTCCAGGAGGCAAAATTTTAAGTACTGAACTTGTATCTACGACACACTTGTCAAAACTGCATATTGGTCAAGCGATGCCAAACTCTTATTTGTGTTATTTTGTTTTAATACACACATTATGCTAATATTATTGTTTTATTTATTGAATTATTTCATCTCTAATCGACGATTCTAAAAGTTACACCAACATCCAGTTTTGACGAGTACGCAGAAATAAGGTCTCTACGAGTAGACATTAAAAATAAGAGTTTGGCATCTTTGGCATTTTAATACACACATTATGCTAATATTATTGTTTTATTTATTGAAATATTTCAACTCTAATCGACGATTCTAAAAGTTAGACCAACATCCAGTTTTGACGAGTACGCAGAAATAAGGACTCTACGAGTAGACATTAAAAATAAGAGTTTGGCATCTTTGGCATATTAATACACACATTATGCTAATATTATTGTTTTATTTATTGAATTATTTCATCTCTAATCGACGATTCTAAAAGTTACACCAACATCCAGTTTTGACGAATACGCAGAAATAAGGTCTCTACGAGTAGACATTAAAAATAAGAGTTTGGCTTTTTAATACACACATTATGCTAATATTATTGTTTTATTTATTGAAATATTTCAACTCTAATCGACGATTATAAAAGTTAGACCAACATCCAGTTTTGACGAGTACGCAGAAATAAGGACTCTACGAGTAGACATTAAAAATAAGAGTTTGGCATCTTTGGTATTTTAATACACACATTATGCTAATATTATTGTTTTATTTATTAAAATATTTCATCTCTAATCGACGATTCTAAAAGTTACACCAACATCCAGTTTTGACGAGAACGCAGAAATAAGGACTCTACGAGTAGACAGTAAAAATAATTGTTTGGCATCGCTTGACCAATAATTTTATCGTAAAATTGCCGACACCTACCGATACATATAGTCTCCCTAGTAAATACGACAGACAAACGAGTTTTCGTCATCGCCTACCGGCAAACTATCTACTTAGCTCCATACAAATAAAGACCAATATGGCTCACGCTGATGGAATGCAATTGTGCCTGCACTTGTACATGTCAAGTACATCAAATTTCATTGTAGTAAAACTGTATAAATACGTTGTTATTTATTGTAAATACGTGTTTCAAATTATTTTTTATAATGTTCTTGTAGTATATGCCGACAAACATTGTAACAAATCACTCGGAAATTGGAAAAAAGCTATCGGGTTTCACCGGTTTTGAACATGTTTTATTTGGTAGTTATAACGATGTATTTCTTACAACTTATTATCTCAAAAAGGTCATTATAGTCTCAATAATTATTTTCTAATAAGAAACAGTACTTACATTAGATAAATGACCGCTTGGGGCCTGAGGGGTTAAGGAGTTCAATATGAATATTACCAAAATACTAAATTATAAATGATTGACTACTTTATACATATATTAAATACACTAATTATGGTTATAATAACATTATTACATAAACATAAAAACTGGTGGCTATACAATTATCCTATTATCACAGTGTCACCAACCGCACTAATGCCTCGCGTTAAGGCTTTTGGTACCCGTCACTAATCCGCTGGGGTGAATGGCTTATTTAACTATACAGGTTACTGAAATAGACCTACAGTTATCTCACTGGGTAAGTCTGATCCATTATGCAATATGGAAAAGACGAAACCCAGAGAGGCACAAAATAATAATAACATACACAAAACGTCTATATATGTCCCACAGGTTAAGTCTGATCCATTTACAAACATGGAAAAGACGAAACTCAAGGAGCTATAAAATAATAAACACATGTAAGAATCGTCTACACGTCCAAGTCTTCCCTTCCTAACAAACGATACCTCTTCAATACACAAACTTCTAAATGCTCCTACCAATAAGCACATATTTAAAGTAATGCCCAGTACACTACTTACACGGCTGGGCAGCCGTAAACAAAAAAAACCACAAACAAAACCAACAAATATCAACCACCACCTAAATGTTTGGCTCACCGCCCAAAAATAAAATCCAACAAAAACTTATTCCGTCAAAGCAGCCTACACGCCCGCCAATAAATGGCTCCATCCTCAGGACTATCATCACGTTACCTTACCAACGGTCCGGAGATTGAGGTTTGGCTAACCGCCCAAAAAAAAATCCAACAAAAACTTATTACGTCAAAGCAGCCTACAAGCCCGCCAATAAATGGCCACCTTCCTCAGGACTATTGTCACGTTACCTTACCAACGGTCCGGAGATTGGACCCATTCAATATGGTGTCTAAACTATAATTTTAAAAAAAGAAGCTAAAAAAAACTCCAGCTTAACAAAAGAACTGTGATACCACGCTAAAAGTCGAGACTTTCCTATTTGTAGGTACACGTGAATAACCACAACAAATTTTTAAACAACAAGCTCCCTTGAAAGGGCTTCCAGCACTGTGGCATATACAGCCACTAGCGCTAAAACAGCGGTAACTTCAAGGCATATACAGCCCTACATCGTCACCTTTAAACCTCTTTCACAAGAAACCAAACACCACAAGGGATTCCAGCACTGTGGCATATAAAATAATGATTCAATTCAGCTGAGTACAATAATTATATAATTAACACTTGTATATATAAAAAATTAAATTAATATCACTGGTATTTAAATAAAATTAGTGTTAAGATCTTTCAAATAATAATAATTTCACATTGACACAATATTTAAAAAAAAAGAACGAATAAAAATTCGTTATTAAAAAAATGGGAGGAATCCGTGCCACAGCACGCGTGACGGTTTTTCTTAAAAGTAATAATACCCACGGTTCTGGAATGCTATTGGTACTCTGGCTTATAGGTTATAGCATAAGACATAACCACTATCCCTAACCAAAACACACGTTGGGAGCCACTGTTACATGAGATTTTGTCCCTTTTGGGGAAAAGGAAGAAAATCCCAAACGCAAGCTTCAGTGGGTGTTGTAAAATAAAACCATAAAATGTTCAACAGCTAGGCAGTATATTGTCAACGAACACACACACACCCTAAATTTTGTTTAATAACAATAAAATAAAATTATTAATTTCATTTCACTACTATTATCTAAAGAGGGGGTTAGTAACAATTTTTCCTTATATTATGTTAGGTGCTAATCATTTACCTGACTCAATTTTAATTTACTAGGCCGAAAATAACAAAAAAAACTATCAGTCGAAATTTACCCTACGGGTCAATCTCAAATGAAATTCCAATAAACTTTCTAATAATGTTGTCAACTATAATTTACTGTTGAACCTTTAACTGGTGACCTGGAAATAGTAGTGCGTATTTGGTGACACGACGTTTAAGAGACGTCAATGAAAAAAAGGGTAAACAAAAAAGTCGTAAACGGAAAATAACTTTTAAGCCTACCATATAATGATATGCATATTAATATACCTAATAATTAAATATGGTTCAAAACAAACAACAACTTTTTTCATAAAATCAGTATTTAATATGTATGACCCTTTTCTTTAAAAAAATAGGAACAAACTCAAAATGTGCCTTCTTGCCCAAATAATAAACTTTGAAACCTTATTCACATTATTTTTTTATTATTTAGATACTAATCAACAAAGTAGGTAAAGTTAACCTTAGATACAAAAATAAAAAAACTACAAACATCAAACTTCGCTTTCTATGAATAGCAATACGCAGACATGACAATTTGCTTACAGCACTTTAGGCACATAGGTTTATCACAGTAAGTACATGAGAACCTAGTTCGTCTTTTTAGACGGCTAGGGCAAATGGCACAAGTTCTTTTAGTCCCAAGATGGCTTTGGGACGTGGCAGAAGCCGGTTTAGGTGGTAAGTCGTCAAAACCAATTGCTCTCTCTATAGTCGAACGCAGCTCGCGGGGTAGTCTCTCATTAAAAACCCGGAGTTTCAATTGAGGTAGAACTAAAGATCGAGCCAATGATAATAAGAAGTTACCCCTAGTTACCTTTTTAGTGTAGTCACAATCATTGCATAAAACATAAGACTTTATTTCTGAAATATCAACTAGGCGATAGAATATGGCCATAGGCCAACGGCGTGTTAGTCGGGATGTTCACTTTTTGTCTACCTCATTCACCCTACCTTTTGTTTTATTGTAGTCAATAATCATAGCTGGTTTACCGGTTTCGCTGTCCGTCTCTTTCTTGTGATGCAATAAGGATATAAGGATAACCGCTTTGTTACTTTTAGGTACTTATGAAACAATCGAGTAATTTTTAGTAAACCCGTACAAGCAACTACCGACTTCTCTCTGTCTGTTAGACTGAAACTCAGGAGGAATATCCCTTTTGTTTTTCTTCATAGTTTCTAAATAAGTAAGGCCTCTTTGGCGCAAAATTTCAATAAGATAGATAGATAAGATTAAAAAACAACACATTACCACCGCTGCGACGTTTCTAAGACACTATGAAGTTGTGTACACTAACTGTGAGGTGACGAACTACAGACACATAGATAAAATATACATTAGCACTGACCTGACGTCTGTGAGACGGCGAGAGCTCCACACAGGTTACACGAGCGTCGCTATGCGGGTGCGCCTACTACTAAGCGGAGGGTACTGAGGCGGGTGGGTAGAAACGACAAAACGGCGTGGAGAAATATCAAAAAAACGAAACGCGGTGTCTGAGAGACGGGCAAGTCACCAGTTAAAGGTTAAATTAATCTAAACCTTATTACAAAGCTATAACACACCCTAAAACACGAGAAAATCTTATGAGTCAAAAGTGACCCAGCGTGTCGATGATTTGAAATAAATTTTATATTATGGTTCCTTCTACTACCTAACCAGCCAGCTAATATTTCAGTGGTAAGAGCTATGGTCGTGGGTGGTTGGGATAAAACCAGTATCGACCGGAGTATGATGTTGAAATAAAAAATTAAATTACTCCGTCTATAAAAATATTAAATTAAATGTTTTAATTAGATTAATCGTATAAAAACCATCAAACGTTTAAAGCTAATAAACTAGAGAACCGTGGGGTTATACCGATATAAAATTAATATTAATGGGCGCCAGGACCGTACATTCTAACCGAATCTGGAGTCGACGTTACCATACCACTTCACAACACAGGTCGAACTCGCAGATCCTCAAAAGGTTGATAAGTTAACCAACGATTGCAAGTTGGAGAGAGAGGGTATGATACCCTACTTAAAAATTGTAGTGTTTAATGACAAGTATACTTCATATCTCTCCCGAAGATGATTACCATTTACATGCAGCAGCACACGAGATGATGCCATCCTCACCATATTTTAAAAGTTGTTTAAAAATATATTTTTTAATAAAAGATGTTTTTGATTATTCCCTACCACAGTGTGCGGCCCGCCATTTTGACCGGCGGCCGCTGTCCGTCATTACTCGTTTTGGTGTCATCCGAACCACACGTAATAACATAATTGATTTTTTTATTAATAAATCACGTTCTAAAAAGTGTTTAACATGGGTGGGTAAAAGAAAGCGATCTAATAAAGAAGATAGTGATGTAGTAGAAAGTTTGTTACGAAAAGTAAAGAAGTTAGTAAAAAAACGTAGGAGATTAGAATCGTCTTCTTCCGATGATGAACCGATGACGACACAATCGTCACCATTGATTGAGGAGCATCAATCTGATGTAGTCAGTGATCTAGAAAACACAAGTAAGTTTAAATATTATCTTAAAATGCTACTACCTCCAAAAACTATTTTTTTGCTTAGGTAACTTGTCACGATCAGATTTTTTTCTAATGAATACCTACCTAACGTTATAAAACTATCCTAACGTTAATTAATATGTATGGATAGCGCTTATGGCCTACCTAGCTTGCTGGTTACATAATCCCGGTGAAATTCATGTGTGGATTAAAATAAAAAATAATAAAAAATGCCATACAGCCTACTGATCCCGACGTAAATCGTGTGTGGATAATATTTACTGATCCCGACGTAAATCGTGTGTGGACAATATTTTCGATCAAGTTCAATACTGGTCACTAACTAATGTTCCGACGAATGTAGTACAGTATCTCGGCGTACCTATATCGCGTGTGGATATGGAATCCTTCTCTAAACAACACATTTTTATGGTTGTTGTTTTGCGTCGTTACAGATGAGATCCCAGTTAATGAGGCCCCCTTAGAAATAGAAGAAGTGGTTAATGACAAGAACAGTCAGGATTTAGAACCAGATCTTTTAGAGTTATTAGGCACAGATCCTACACAAGAGAAACGTTTTGGCGATAATCTACAAAAAGATATAGCAATCAGATGGACACATATCTTGCTCAACGGGTTGACTAAAGATGAAAAATCTGATCTTTTAAAACGATACCTACCTGCTGAAAACTGTACCTATATGAAAGCACCGAAATTAAACGCCGAAATAAAATCGGCGCTTTCAGAGATTTATCTAAAAAAGGACTCTTATAGCGAGCAAAAGCAAAATCAAATGGCGAGCTGCATCGCTGCTATTGGTACTGAGGGCCTAGTCAATTGGCAAACAAATGAAACGCTACGAAATCTTCGCTACGATAAACCGAATGTATGGGATTGACATAAGCAAAAGTTACCTACGACGTAAAATTTACGCTAAAATAGACCTAATTGACAGTTTGACAAGCCAAGAATCGCTAATCTAGCGATCACTCAAACATTGAAGATAAAAATTCACACAAAATGGCGATTGTTTGATCAGCTGATGAAGGAATAGTTGTGTTGTGTTGAAAGTTTTGTTTAAAATGCTCTTTTTAGGGCTATTGTGGACTGCGATAATCAAGTGCTCAGGCGCTAAGGAAGAAATGTTTCCCTACATTACTTGGAGCAAAGTAACGAAATCGAGTTTGTTGTACTTGTGAATAGTTCTCAGAGTTCTCGTTTACGAACTTTAAAATATTTAGCTAAGGTCTGCCGGGAATTGCGTGCTGTTATAGTTGTTGCGATGTGAGTGACCAAATAAATGTGTGTCATGCAACATTTTCCGCAACGAAGAGCAAGTCGCTGCATAACAATTTGTAGGGGCTCTCAAACCATACAAACATTTGGGCCAAATAAATCCACCTAAGTACCTTTAATCATGACAAGAAAGGTCAAGATTAAGACAACAGTAAGGGACTTTTTGTATAAATATTAAATGTAACCTATCCATAATGTCCATTTATCAATTTATAACTTAGATTGCCTATTTGTTTTACAGGTTCCAATGAAGATTTAATTTGCCAGGTAGCTTAGAGTATTAAACCAAGGCTCTAAGTGTAGTAAGGTGTACCTATTGACTATACCCTATAAATCTTATACAGACAAGCATCTTTCTTAATAGGAAAAGATATCAGTCCTTACGTTCAAACGGTAAGTTTTAATAAATAAATTATTACTTACATAATAAAGGTAAGTATTATGCCTATTATTATATTGGGATTTACCAGGAAATGTCAGTTTTGTTAAAATTGCTAGAATAAAGAGTATTGACATAAAGATAAAACTATTTTATGTGGTTTTGCAGATTTGAGACGACGATTCAAAAATCTTAAATGTTACCTCATAATTTGGAGGATGGACTTCCTCAGAATGGTGAACAAACATGGTTATTTGGTAAAAAACAATATCAAGCAATTTTGTATAATACATAGGTACTTACCTACTAACTTTTTATCTATGACAATTTTCTATAAGTAAGTATATTGTTCTAATTTCTTAGGAGATTCTGGATACCTTCAAAAAGCATGGTTAATGATAATAACAACAATATTTAATGCTGCATCAGACTCACAAGAAAGGAGGGGTGTGTACCACATGTCATATCCAACAATGAAACTGCATTGAACATGGCTTTGGCATCGTTGAATTTAGTTATTTATATGATTTTTTTTGTGGAGCTCTAATGTTGTCAACGTTTTTATTCTACAAAAAGGAGCAGTCTGTGCCATAAATATAGTTAATTTAGTTCTAAGTTTATTGTGCTTTATTTAAAAAGATTTACTTATGTACAAAAAAACAATACCTTTGTTGACAACATTTTTATTTTAAGAAAAGGAACAGTGTGCCATAAATATATTTAACCCATAAAACAGTGATTTGGTTTATATGATGGGGAAAAATTAAGTATAAAGTTAATTTAGTTCTAAGTTTATTGTACTTTACTAAAAAGATTTACTTAGGTAGGTACTACTAAAAAACAGTACCTTCATAAACACACAATTGGCATTTATTTTTATACACATATAGTTTTAATGTCAATAAGAGAAAGTGAAGCCTCATATTTAATAAACTTTGACTTTGAGAGAGTTAGGTAAGGAAATAAGAATATATTAAGAAATACAACATTAATGTTATTTTTTACTTGATATTTAATTTTACTTGCAGTAGGTACCTATAGAAAATGTTTAAGTACCTACTTATATCAATTTCTACTAGTCATAACATTAAGCTATTGAAGTTGTACTTGATTCATTATCAACATACAAAGGTATATGTATAAACTTGCATTATTATTATCCGATTATTAAATCTGGTGGGTTCTATTGTGTTTGTTATAATATTGTTTTTTCTTTAAATAGGTGGCTTAACATAAGGTGGCTTGTTATACATATAATACAAATTAAGTTCCATATCTAGCATACTCTGTAATAGTTTAGTTATTATCAATTTGGCGATTGTGAAGTAATCGATTGTAATTGTTGCTTGAGTTTGTAATGTTACTATCACATTTTTATTTGTGTGAATCTGTAAATGGTTTGCTGTTTCACATTTTCAGTGTTATACTTTTTATAGAACTGTCGATTCACTTGTGAATATAAAATAAATAAATAAAATTAATTGTTTTTAAATTATTTTTGGTAAATATATACTACCTACCTACTAACTTTTTATGTAAGTATGACAATTTTCTATAAGTAAGTATATTGTTCCAATTTCTTAGGAGATTCTGGATACCTTCAAAAAGCATGGTTAATCATAATAACACCAATATTTAATGCTGCATCAGGCTCACAATAAAGAAGGGATGTGTACCACATGTCGTATCCAACAATGAAACTGCATTAAACATGGCTTAAAGTTGTACTTGATTCATTATCAACATACTAGGGTAATTATATAAAATTAATTGTTTTAAAATTATTTTTGGTAAACATATAAATAATCCTATGTTTTATTTCGAAACATTATCAACCAACTCATAATGAATGGCAGTGAAGTAAATAATGTAAAATAAATAAATATTTTAACTTGTCGCGTAGAGACCACGATCATGTCATTGTGTCTGTGAAGGCGTATATTTAATAAATGATTTGACTTTTAATTTCAATTATTTTCGGTACCTACCGCTATAAATAAGTAACAATGAAGCAATCCTATATTAAGGCGATGTTGTCTTCATCGTCATCCTATGAACGTCCTGAACGTTCCCACATGAACGACAGCACTAAGGCAGACTGGGCTATAACAGGCTTAAGCCCTGAGCCAATAGAACCGCAGTGTGCTTTACGTGCCTTCCGAAGCACGGAGGAGCTCGAGACGCTTTTTAGTTGGTTACCCATCCTTTAGCTCGGTAATGTGAAAGTTGCGTAACTAACTGGCAAGATCACAAACCGGTGCGGCGCGGGCGGGGACTTTTTGCATTAGTTAAACCTCTAGAATTACCTTTCAAGTAACAGTAAGTACATTGCTTCGCTAGTTTGCATATTTTAAAATTAGTTTTAATTTAACTAGCAAAACCATGTACTTGGAATGTTTTTTATTTTATTTTATTTAGGACAATAATCAATTAGAAAAGTAATGTGATAGGTGTTGTAGTTAGACAACTAAACCCGAAAGCCTTAGCCGCTACGCCATAGAGTTACTTTAGGCGATGTACTCATACAAGATGCAAACGTTTTAATCACTACCTAGTGGGTACTCGCATCTAAGATCAAACTGTTTAAATGTTCGCGCGGTTTGTAACATTTAGTGTTATCACTTATTTCATTACAGACGGACGTCAAGTTGTTAATATTTGAGAAATTCTTGGCAGCAAGCGTTTGCTTGTGGTCTTCAGTCTTAATTTATTTATATTATAAGCTGAAAAATGGGTTTGGTCTCATATCAATATCATATTATGGTGGGTAAGTCACTCGTCATCATTATAAGTACTTATTTACAAACGTGCTTGCCTGGCGAACTTCCGGCGAAAAAAGCGATTGATTCATTTTTCAAATTGTCTCAAGGAGTCTACCCGAATTTCTTAGTAAAGTGACATTCAATTCACTAAAACTCAAAAGGATCGGTGTGGTTACTACCTATTTATTAATCTTACATAAGGGTTACATTATCATCAAACAAAAAAATACTAAGACAAGCCTGTATGTTCTATATCCCTTAGCTTATCGATATCGATGTAGCCTAGCGAATTTGATGAGCGATTTTGAAGCTGTCACCGGTCGAGCGTTTGCCAGTTGACTAGGCCCTCTGAAAACGTACCACAAGAAATAATAAAAACGTTAAGTGACGCATGCCGGTTGTTGTGCGATACTCACTAGGTACAGAGAATCTGTAACAAGGAAGTATACTATTATTACAAACTCCATCAGCAAACAGAAAAAAGAGATCATCAAAAACACAAAATTTTATGAATACTTATTCTGATCTGATTTATATGAACATTTGAAGTCTTCTAAGGCTATATCAAAGCCTGCCTTAGAATTAAAGGCTACTTTTGGTCGTGCGAGGTACCAACAGCAACCACTCGCCCACCCAAGCACGTCCGGACTACGTCCACCGGAAGCTTTAAACGCCAGGGGGGCACCGCGAGCAGCGGCCGCCGAGCAGCGAGTGAACCCCCTGACACACGCTCGGCGCCAGGTTCCGCCGCTGCCACTCGCGCCGCCACGCGATCGCTACCGCGGCCCGAACAGGGCGAGAACCAACCACGGTCAACAGAATTGGAAACGTTAACCGAGCTACATAACATTGTACTGAGAAACATAACATTGATTATCCAGTCGCTGGTAGACTTCAATATTTCTATAATGAATGGACTAAAATTACAAATGATAAAAACATTTTGTCTTGGATAGGGGGATACAAAATACCTTTTCTTACTGACCCTTATCAAACAGAGGTGCACAAAAATAGGTCTTACACGGTTAATGAAACGACAATAATTGATAACTGCATTACCGAATTACTTGAAAAGGATTTTATCTCGCCTTGTACTCCTTGTAAAAATCAATTCATTTCCCCTATTTTTACTGTTCCCAAACCTAGCGGGAAACACAGGTTTATACTTAATTTAAAATAATTAAATAAATTCATTTACACTAGGCATTTTAAATTGGAAGATTACCGTACAGCGTTAAAATTATTAGATAAAAATTATTATATGGCAACCTTAGATTTGCAGGACGCATACTTTTTATTGCCAGTCAATAAAAATGATAGGGTTTGGTTGCGTTTCTATTGGAATTCTAATTTATTCAACAATCAATTATTTGAATTTAACGTACTTCCCTTTGGACTTTGCACGGCACCTTATGTGTTCACAAAATTATTAAAACCTGTTTTATACTACTTGCGCTCCCTAGGTTACCTTTCTGTAACATATCTTGATGATTTTCTGACAATCGCACGTTCTTACGACACGTGTCTAGATAATATTCGTACAACTAAAGAAATATTGGTCAAACTAGGATTTATTATAAACAAAGAAAAAAGTAAACAATGTCCGACACCTAGATGCACTTTTTTGGGTTTCATATTTGATTCAATTAATATGTCCTTATTAATACCTGAAGAAAAGAAAAATCGAATTAAGCAGATAGCTACAAATTTACTACACATACAAAAAATTACTATTAGAAAATTTGGTAGATTTATAGGCGTATTAACATCAGCGTGTCCCGCCGTAAAATATGGTTGGGTATACACCAAGTTATTTGAAAGGGAAAAGTTTCTAGCACTTAATTACTCCGACAATTATAACAAATATATGTTGTTACCAGAATATATTAGAGAAGATTTAAGATGGTGGATTAAAAGTATCGACGTTTCATGTTGTCCATTTCAAATGAATGATTATTCTCTAGTAATATTCACCGACGCTTCCACTACTGGTTGGGGCGCGGCGTGTGACAATCATACCGCTAACGGTCACTGGAATTATTCATAGCAAACTGTTCATATAAATACACTTGAACTTTTGGCTGCTTTTTACGGTCTAAAAGTATTCGCGTCACAGTTACGAAATCGTAATGTCCTTTTCAGAATTGACAACACAACTGCTATAGCCTATATAAATAAAATGGGTGGCATACAATTTAAACATTTAAATGACATTGCGCGCAAAATATGGCAGTGGTGCGAACCACGCAATATTTATGTTTTCACCTCATACATTCAATCAAGTAAAAATGTAGTAGCAGTTTTTGAATCCCGTCAAACTAACGTAGATACAGAATGGGAGTTGGCCCATTATGCTTTTAATCGAATTTTAGCATTACATTTGCGAGTGTTCAAAATCATAAATGTCACAGATATGCATCTTGGAAGATAGACCCCAACTCTGAAAAAGTTGACGCATTTACTTTTAATTGGAAAAACTTGATTTTAATAACTAAAGTTCTACAAAAAATTAAAAGTGACAAGGCCGAAGGGATCTTAGTTATTCCATATTGGCCTACACAACCGTGGTACCCACTATGGTCAATGTTGCTTGTCTCAAAAGTCCTATACTTTCCAGCTGACGCGAATTTATTATTTTCTCCTTTCAGGGACAAACATCCCCTCCATGCGGATCTCAGCCTGATGGCAGGGAAATTATCAGGCAAGCAATGTTAAGGCGTGGTATCCCAGCAACTTCATTAGACATAGTAATGTCCTCTTTTTCGGTAAATACATTAAATCAATACAATTCATCGCTAAAATCATGGTGGAAATATTGTAATGAAAATAATGTCGATTTCTATGATCCAAATATAAGTCAATTAATAAATTACTTAACAATGAAATTTAATTCAGGAGCTAGCTACAGTACACTTAACACTCATACTTCATCATTGTCCATACTAATACGCTATGACGTAAACGAAAACGATTATATTAAACGTTTCTTTAAAGGTGTATATCGTCTTAACCCGCCTGCTCCAAAATATAATACCACTTGGGATCCAAATGTAGTTTTGCGCTACCTAGAAAGTTATTTTCCCAATGACTCAATTTCCTTAAAAGAACTTACCGTTAAGACTATCACTCTTTTCGCTCTAGCATCAGCTCACAGAATGCAAACTATGAGTCTAATTAAATAAAAAATATTAACATTGATTTAAACAAAATAACTAAACAAAATAACTATAAAAATCGTCGAATTAATTAAAACTTCTAGACCAGGTACTTATCAACCTTTGATTGTTCTGCCATTTATTAAAGAAAATTTGAAGATCTGTCCAGCTTTAGCTCTTAAATCCTACATAGACAAAACTAGTAGTCTACGTAATCATTATTACCTTTTTATCAGTTATCAAAAACCACACAAAAAGGTAGTATCCCAGACATTATCTCACTGTGTTAAGTTTGTTTTGGAAAAAAGTGGTTTAGACACTAGTGTATACAGCGCTCACAGCACTCGACACGCGTCAACATCTGCAGCTCACAGGGCTGGAGTCAATCTAGAAGTTATTAGGAAAGCTGCAGGCTGGACAGAGTCCTCAAAAATGTTCCTGAAATACTACTATAAAAGCATATTCACTTCAGCGGATAGTGATTTTGTTAATGCTATATTTCAATAGATAGATAGGATAATTTGTTCTTCATATAACTGTATCAGAGATGATAATATATTGATTATAAATAAACATGTTTGTAGCAATTATTGATCGCTTCTTTTTGTAAATTTTTTTTGATGCTCTGAACATCTGCATGTAAATGGTAATCATCTTCGGGAGAGATATGAAGTATAATTAAGAATCAAACGAACTTACCTTGTGAAGTTTGATATCTAATTATACGAATGTCTTGACCGTGTGTGGAGTTATGTGTGGAGTTTTAGGTTCAGGACAAATCATGCCATCAAAAACATACTTGTAATAAAACCAAGTCTCGCAACTCAGTTCTTCTACCGTAAAAAGTTGTGAGATCCATGTAAGTAGTTTATTATTGGGCATTCTACTTCATTTCACTCCATTGATCTCACTGTCGTTCCATCAATGTCGTTAGAAGTGAACTAGAATGCCCAAAAACACTTTCGAAAAATCAACGCCAGCAAAAAGAGTTCTAGAACGTCAAATCGACATTTCGTGTTTTAGAATGCCCAATCGACTTCTTGTAATTTAGAATGCCCAATCGTATTCTCGTGTTTTAGGATGTCCAATCGACTTCTTAAAAGATGTAAATACATATTTTTAGAAAAAGTATTAAATATGGTTGCAGTTAGGTACATCGTATCATAAATATAATGACAACACTGAAGTTTTGAGTCCACGTGAAGCTTTGTCTGACTCAATTATTATAATTGATAATATTGCTTGTGAAAACCAAAACCATATCCGAGAATATTTTGCTACGGGATAACTTAAAAAGATCGATTGTTTTTCTATCAATCAAACTTTATACAAAAGTACCAAAACAACTTATAAGGGAAATAATTCTAAACTAATTATATTATAAATAATATGCTTAAAAGCAGAACGACGTAAATTTGAAACACGTATATGATGAACACGTAGGGTCTGACATGATTTGGTCGCAATTTCGAGAAATGTGCTCAACTGTTTGGAAGAAACCATTCAAATATCTTGTAATAAATAAGGATTGTGAACAAAACAAAGGATGTTATAGAAAGACAGTTGATTCGTTTATAAAAATAGATTAATGTACGAAAGCAGTTGTAGTTATAACATAAAATCACTTTCATTTATGACTTACAGCTGAAAATTTATTAAAATGGAAAGAGATCGAAAAGAACAAATTGTAAAATCAGCATCAGCTGTTAAAAGGAAGGTAGACTTGAAACTAAACTATTTTTTATGCAAAAAATTCTAGCAATGTGTAGGTGACTCACTTAAATTTTATTTTCGTCCATACAAACACACACACACGCATATAACATTTACAAACATACAATTAATGTTAACTCTTAAATAACAATAATAATATTTCCATAATAAAACACTACTACAATATCTAATTATATTTAAACAATATTATTTTGAATTCATATCAGTTTAGCAAAACCACAAAATCGTGCGTTGGAAACTTACAAAAAGTAAAGCATTATGATCCCGAATCAAAAATCGAAATAACGAAAGCGAGAAGTCGTATTCTTCTTGTGAAAAATATAATGATTCTAGTAGTGTAGATAAAGAGTAATATCAAGACACACCTCAAAAATCAAACAAAACCCTAACTGTCTCACCTTTTAAGGAGCATGATGTAAGTGAAGGTTCTTTGAAGTCCCTCCAATCATCACCAAACGTTTTAAATCAAACTCAATCTTCCTCATGGTCTACGTCATCTTAAGTAATTGATGCCATACCTTTTGGAATTAGAAATGAGCGAGGGAAGCCTAAGCTTGGAAAAACGCGTGTTCATGATGACGGCACAATTTTGAAAGTTGGAAACATTTATTTTGAAAAAACTCCTGGCTTAAAAGAACTATTGTTTAAAAAGGTACCAAATGTAGATGTTATTACAGATGACGACCTTGAAAACTATAAGCTACTACTTAGTTTATTGGGATGATCCAAATGACGATTGAAATTACTGCTTGCGTCAAAAGCTGCTAGTAACACGGGTTTGGATGGTGAAATCGGTGCAATAAGAACTGCGTGAAGCGGGCATCATAAATATAGAATATAAACAAATAGCGAGTGGAAAATCAAGCAGTATACTTACAGTAAGCAAAGCATTGAGACTATAATAAATATTGATAAATTTGGTCATGACATTCATAAACGCTTGAGGTTATCTGAATACATCAATACCATAAACGATACGTTACAAAAGTGCGAAACGGGCGAAAACGACTTAAAATCATCAAAACTAGAAGGTTTATCAACTCCAGACAAAGACGACGAAGCTGTAAATAAGGCATATTTGGATAGAACTGTACAAGATCTAAGGAACGAAATAAACAAAGTTAATAGTCGTGTAAAAATTTACATATAGAACTTGGAATCGGCTACTTCCAATCGCTTGTCTACTATGTTTAAGTGTTTTCTAATATAAAAGGTATACGCTTCCCACGCTGCATTCCTGTTCCAAAATCTGGTGGGTTGTTGTACCCCTCATACCAATCTTTGCTGGTTTATCAGCTCTTGGTTCACTCGCTGGAGGTGCTGCAGGTATAACAAAGGCTGTTAACGATTACAAGGTTGCTCAAAAAAATCTTTACGCACTTACTAATTTAGATGAATTAAAGCACTCAGTGGATATTGCATATTTTCGTGAAATTTTTATGCGAGATACGTTACCATCATGTCCGTGACCCCAGCGAGATAACCCCTTCAGATCGGCTTCAAATTACGCACCGATTTTGATGACTCTGAGAGAAAATTTGTTAGACAAAAACGAGAACTCTAGCTACAGTACATCCTGAGATATAACGCTAATTATGGTTATCCCGCTGGGGTCACGGTGGTGATACCTAAACATAGTTTTTTCACAGGAATGGAGCAAGTAGCTTGTTTATGCCTATAGCCAAAATTTTGTTGATTTAAAAATCTAACCAGTTCCTACTTTTCAGTTTCCTAGGTACAGTATTTTAGGAGAAATAATAGTTTATAACTTTTTCATACTAAAAGTATAAGCGTATAAGCCGACCAAATTAAGTTGATTCCAAAGACCAAGATGGCGGCCAATTTTTTTGTTTAAGGGCCGATTCCGATAAGATGTGGTTGGACATTATATTCAAATATTGGTACACCATGATGTAATACACCTAATATCACCACATACCCAATGTAATGTATGAATTACTATTCATATCAATACCTATACTAATGTAGATAGATATATAGATTTACCCTTTTATGATTTACTATCTAATCTAAGGCATGTTGAAATAAAATAATCAAAATTTAGCAAAGTAGGTATTTATTTATACTGTAATTATAGAAAAAAACACAGTTTGCAATCATAGGTTCTTAAAGTACTTTTTTACATTGATCGGTTCACGCCGTATTAACGTCACACCACACGTGTACAAAATAAAAAAATAGTCTCGTTCTGTCGACAGTCTCTTAACATAATATTATCTATAATCACAGAAACAGTTCGTCATAGATTTGTATTATTAAGGTAAGTAAAGACTAAAGCTTTTGCTCGAGCATTACGGTGTAATGTAACGTTCTTGCGATTGCTTGACACTGTGTTCGAAGTAAGACTCACGGCGAGTGAACCTGTCACACTTATTTTTACCTTACGTACACTCTTGGTTGAAATGTCGAAAAATAAAGAAAAATAGAAATAGAAAATGGTGGCAAATGAACATATTGAAAGACAAACTTTTAGAGGTTTCCAATTAACGTTGGATAATAAATTTTAATGCCCCCCTGTTACCCGCACCTGTGTCTTTGCGCGATGATACGTTACACCAAAATGCTCGTTGATTTTTTTAAATTATATTTTGTACACGTGTGACGTTAATACGACGTGAACCGATCAATGTAAAAAGTACTATAAATACCTATGATTGAAAACTGTGTTTTTTTTCTATAATTACAATAAAAATAAATACTTAGCTAAATTTTGATCATTTTATTTCAACATGCCTTAGATTAGATAGTAAATCATAAAAGGGTAAATGTATCTATCTACATTAGTATAGGTATTGATATGAATAGTTATTCATACATTACATTAGGTATATGGTGATATTAGGTGTATTACATGTGTACCAATATTTGAATATAATGTCCAACCACATCTTATCGGTATCGGCCCTTAGACAAAAAATTGGCCGCCATCTTGGTCTTTATACGGAATCAACTTAATTTGGTCGGCTTATACGCCTACTTAGGTATCAACACTGTGACCACAGCGGGATAACCTTAATTAGCGTTATATCTCAGGATGTACTGTAGCTAGAGTTCCCGTCTTTGTCTATCAAATTTTCTCTTAAAGTGAACAAAATCTTCCCTAAATTTCATGAATGTAGCCTTTTTAGGGTTCCGTAGCCATATGGCAAAAAACGGAACCCTTATGGATTCGTCATGTCTGTCTGTCCGTCCGTATGTCACAGCCACTTTTTTCCGAAACTATAAGAACTATACTGTTGAAAATTGGTATATGTATTCTGTGAACCGCATTAAGATTTTCACACAAAAACAGAAAAAAAAATATTTGGGGTTTCCCCATACATAGAACTGAAACTCAAAAATTTGGTGAAATGCAACAGTAATAATTGTTGTGTGGAGGGCTGTCGAAATAAACAGAAAGATTCGAAGTTATCTTTTTTTACATTACCTACAGAAAGATTCTGGAAATTAGGTACCTATATTTTATTTATTTTATAGGTAATAGGTAATACGAAAGTAGAGGTAGGTAGGTATTTACTTAATTATGTGAATTATTTCGCTGTGCGATCGTGAGCGTGTGACTGTTGTGATGTAGAAGGTAGGCACCTAACCTACCTACTAACTTACTATTTTTAGTCAGTTCCTAAGAATTAAAATCGCCAGTACTTATCATGATGTAGGTACCTATATTACCTAGGGCTACGTAATAAAATGTAGTTTACCTTTTGTTTTCGTTATATCTTTAACTCGTCATGTCGTGCAGTGTTTGTTTGTTTCTAAAACTGAGTGCTTGTATGTTAGATAGGTAAATAGGTAAGTCAGTAACTTACAGAACTACATTTTACATAGGTGTGCAATCACAAAATAGATTACTTAATAATGTAAGTATTGCGTAGGTATTTATATTTAGTCTATTTGCTGTCATCCCTAACACACGAGTCGACGGCGTAGGTACGTTCGGTACAAAATGCATCACAAAGTAATAACTACTCTTCGCATAGCGATAAGGTGCTATTTTGAATGCACACGGTGCCTATCTAATATTGCAGGTTATTAAATAGGCGGCTTTCTTCAATATCAAAAGAGTGCAACTTCTGTACGTAGTACTATTATTTATTCTGTGACTATACAGTGATAGATATGGTCCATATCGATATCACCGATATTAAAATATATAGTTTCAGAATCCGATATGAAATATCGATATATAGTTTCGAATCAATCACAAAAAAGGTATATTACCCTCTACTACCAGGCAGCAATGAGCATTGGGCCAACACACGCCAATGTGTGAACGCCTAGTGATCGTGGCCTACATTTGTCTACAATTGGTAATGGCCGGCAGTGGGCTAACGTACGCCAATGTGTACCTTTACACTGCATTATTCATTACTCAAGCAAAGAAAAAACCGTTTAGGCGCAGAATCTAGCCTACACAGCCTACACATTCACCGAATACCACAAAATTATAAGTGCTATATTATGGTGTAAGACACAGAAAAAATCTCCCGCAGCGGTCCGCTGGCTTCTCATTGGCCGCCGAAGGGGCGGCAGCGATTCGCCGTTGCGCTGTGGCGCAAACAGCTTCTATTGAGCATAACTCTGATTTACCTTATAATAATGATATTGACATTTCTAATTCAATTATTATAAATAATAACATTAATTCTGAAATGTATAATCATTTAAATTAACTCATAAGACAACAGAGGTAGCTACCTCTAGCTCTAATTTATTACATTCACAATTAATTGATTTAGCAATACAATCAAACAGTAACTATAACATGTCACTACGCCTACAAAAATGTAATAATTGCTATACAAATAATAATATTAACTTGGTGCATCAAAATATATATTGTATGAGGGCAAGCAACTAGA
This sequence comes from Scoparia ambigualis, assembly GCA_963921215.1. Taxonomy (NCBI): domain Eukaryota; kingdom Metazoa; phylum Arthropoda; class Insecta; order Lepidoptera; family Crambidae; genus Scoparia; species Scoparia ambigualis. The sequence continues at coordinate 24,701,872 of OY992510.1, read as the reverse complement.
GCTGAATTCATGAACTCTGATAATATTAGTATTATGTGTGTCACTGAGCACTGGTTGAAGGGGCATCAGCTTATGTTTAATTTCAGCAACCACCAGGTTGGTAGTTCATTCTGCAGGGTCAACACAGTACATGGGGGGTCGCTAATTTTGCTTAATAATAAACTGAAATTTAAAGAACGTAAAGATATTGTGTCCCTCTCTGTAGAATGTTCCATAGAACTATCCTGTGTACAATTAGAGCAGTTCATTATTATATGCGTATATAAACCTCCTTCCGCGGATCTTAATTTATTTTTAGAAATCATGGATGAAGCCCTATGCAAAGTTAGTAACTCAGGTAAAACTATTTTAGTCTGTGGAGATTTTAATATTAATATTCTTACTAATACAACTGCATCATGTAAAATTTTAAGTCTTTTCAAGTCTCATAATTTGGTTAACATATTTATGGAACCTACTAGAATAAGTGCCACCACGGCTACCTGCTTAGATAATATATATACAGATTTTAGTCCAACTCAAAAAAGTATTATTAATAAACTAGATTCTGACCATTCTGGGCAAATGATAATTATTAAAATAAATAATAAAAATGTAGTCAAGAAAAAAATTACTTTTGTGCCAGTAACAGTTAGTCGCTTGGAACATATGAGAGTAAACCTAACTAGTAACTTACCTTTTTTAGATAATGACTTAGAACCTAATTTGATGTATAACTCATTTTTTAATGCATTTCTTCGCGAATTTAATTCATTATTTACATCCAAGGAAATTACTGTTACTAATAGGCCTGTCTTTGGCGACTGGGCAACCGTAGGTATTCATAAGAGTAGGCAAACTTTGTAGATGTTATACTATGAAAGACAATTTAATAGCAGTGAAGAGTTTAAAGAACATGTCACATTATACTCGAAAATTTTCAAACGCGTTTGTCAAGTAGCAAAATCTATATTTATTAAATCTAAAATTAGAAATAGTAGTAATAAAATCAAAGCCACCTGGACGGTTATCAATGAAGAGACTGGGAAGGGTAGAACAAAGGATTCAGAGTTTAAATTAAGTATCAATGGTCATGTTACCAAGTCAGATTTTGAGGTGGCTGATGCTTTTGAAAATTTTTTTTCTGCTTTCCCTGTCACTTTAACTAGTGCTCTAGGCTCTTCCACCTCCGTTGCAGAATCATTACTTAAAGATAATGTGCCTGAATTTTATGACGGTTTTCATTTCCGTCATGTTGATGGGTCTGATCTAAAAGTCGCGTTTAAATCAATTGATATTAAGAAAACGGCTGATCTATGGGGCATTTCTGTGCACATTATAAAATGTTTATTTGACATTGTTGCTCCCGCTTTAATTTTGATATTTAATAGATGTATTAATTGTGGTGTGTTTCCTGACTTGATGAAATTGAGCAAAATTATTCCTTTGTATAAATCAGGTAGTACATTAGACCCCACAAACTTCAGACCAATATCGATACTACCTACATTAAGTAAAATTTTTGAAAAAATAATTCTCACTCAGTTACTTAAATACTTTAACGAAAATAATCTACTGCACACTAAACAAATCGGATTCACTCGCGGACGGTCAACATGTGATGCTGGGGTAAAATTACTAGAATGTTTATTTGAGGCTTGGAAGGAGTCACGGGACGCCTATGGGGTGTTCTGTGACTTATCTAAAGCTTTTGATTGTGTGCAGCATGAAACTCTAGTCAGAAAATTACACCACTATGGTATAAGAGGCACCGCTTTGGAACTTCTTACATCTTATCTGGGTGATAGGGTTCAGAGAGTAGATGTTAATGGAAAGCGATCTCATGGATCAGCTGTGGCGATGGGGGTGCCTCAAGGCTCTATTTTGGGCCCTTTCCTGTTTCTCTTGTACATTAATGATCTACCTCATCTTGTAAAAAATAATCATGAAATGGTATTGTTTGCAGATGACACTTCTTTAGTTTTTAAAGTAAATAGACAACAATCAGTAATTGACGATGTAAACAATGCTCTTTCAAAAATAGTAAACTGGTTTAGTGCTAATAACCTGCTTTTAAATAGTAGTAAAACCAAATATGTTAGATTTTTTACAAAAAATGTCAAACAATTAAAAACCAGTGTGGTGATGGACAATGAGAGATTGGAATTGGTCAATAGGGTTGTCTTCCTTGGTTTAACATTAGACTCTAATTTACAATGGGGCCCACATATAGAAACGTTATCAGGTAGACTTAGCTTACGCTGTGAGGAAAATACGTCAACTGAACTAAATTTAAGAAATATATTAGAACTAGACTATGTCAAAGGGCTTATTATCTTATCTCAGATTACATAAATGATAAAAGTATTTGGAATTGAATTGCTCTTCTTATGTTATGTTGATGATTGTATTTAGATTAATGATAACAATATTAACTAATTGGCAATTAAAAAGAGTCGGCCTTGAGTTTCTTGCCAGTTCTTCTCAAGAAGCCCTGTCGCCGGAACTGGCACTTAAATTCACTTTCACGTTCAAGATATTGTGATGAAAGTGAATCTACGCTCCGCAGATTTAGCATTTAATAATTTTCATTTAAGTATCTACTTATATTTTATTTATATGACTATTCTAAGTGCTTTATGAAGTCTAAGGAATAAAGATATTTTGATTTGATTTGATTTGATTAAAATAATGCTAAAACCCGATGCAACATGATGAAAAAAAATTTAATCCTTAGAAATTTTTTGCAATTCCCAAAAAAAAATTCGCTGTAGACCTGAAAAGGTGTGCAATTGCACACAATTCGCCGGAACCAAAACAGTATTCGCCTGAAGACCTGAAGTGAGTGCAATTCGCCGGAAAACAAAATATTATTTTCCTTAATATTTCCTTTTTTTTCTTTATTTAGTATTTAATTTTGTTAGAATAATGTATTTAAAAAACTAAAAAAAGCATTCAAGGTTGTTATAAGATAACCATTGGTTGATGAGTACTTTAGATTTTTAGTCTTTGTACTAGTTATTGAGTGTTTATGATTTTTTGTATATTTGATATAAGTAAAATTTTTATTTAGTACGTGGGGCGCACTAAAAGTTTCCGGAATAAATAAAAAAAAAACACTACTAAAGGTCAAAAATTAATTTATTGTTTCTCAAAATATTCTCCCTTTGCGTAAATGCACTTTTTCATTCGATTAAACCAATTTTGAAAACTTTTGTGCCACTCCTCCGTGGTGATGTCAGAAACGTGTTTTTCACACTTTTCGACAGCCTCATCTGGTGATGAAAATCGTTGACCGCGTAATTGGTTCTTAATTTTTGGAAACAGAAAAATAGTCACAAGGTGCCAGGTCGGGACTGTATGCAGGATAGCTCATAAGTTCTACGTTTTTCACCTTCAAAAATTCGTTTGTCTGTCAGGCCGTGTGGGAACTAGCATTGTCGTGGTGCAAGATGACACGGCGTTTACGGAGTTCGTCAATAATTTCCGGCAAACAAATAGACGTGTACCAGTCACTATTCACGGTACGACTATTCTCTAAAGCAACAGTAGTCACGTGTCCAGTTTTATTTAAAAAAGAAGCAATCATTCGCTTAGATGCACTTTTCACGCGCGCCGCTTTAGTTGGTTTCGGCTCATCTTGAAAGACTCATACGCTCGATTGCTGCTTTGATTTGGGATCGTAGCAATAAATCCATGTTTCGTCACCTGTTACTATGTCCCACACCAAATTTGACGCACCGTTGTTGAATCTGGTAAGCATGGCACTGCACCAAGTGACGCGGTCCGTTTTTCCGCGAGCACAGCTTTCTCACACCCAAATGTTTGGGGAGCCCTTTCGGTCGCATAATCTCTTTCGACATAATGTAGTTTAGCATAACAGTTTCAGCATAAAGTTTTTTCGCATAAATTATTATAAGTAGAGTGTTATAAACACGTAATGGTTTCATCCCCATAATTTTAACTAACTATGAATTGTCTTTATGTCTAACCCAAGTCGTTTTGAACGCCTAGCCGACGTAGTCCCACGGAATAGGCGCGACAATAGTCTACTATGTCGACCTCTAGCTGAGACAGCACTTATGCGCAAAAGTGTCTATTGCATGGCTCCAGATATTTATAATAAAATACCCAAGTGCTGGAAAGAATTACCTCTATTGAAAATTAGCAGATAGAGCATATTATAGTGTAAGTGAATTCTTGAATGAGAAACAATTAATAATTGATTAGTTATCTTATTAATATAATAAATTAGAATTTATAATAATTAAATTAAATTATTACATTTTACATTATATTATTACATTATACAACTTCACACTTTGAACATACAACTCTCCCAATTGTTTTACAATTAGCTCTAGCACATCGCCGTTTTTTTCTACTGGTTTCGGAAAGTGATTTACTCCATCATACCTTACTCCTTCCAAGACCCTGGATGTAGACGGTCGACCACCATTCTTAGGGGCAGTTCCATAGTTCTTCAAATATGTTTGGACCAACTCTCGATGGAGATAGCTGTGAAATATCTTTTCCTGATTGGCGCATCAATATCCAGGCATTATTTACGAAAACATCTATAAGCCACGTAAATATAGGCCAACACCATTTTTTCCCTCGAACCCCAATCCTGTAATTATTCACGTAAACATCCATAAGGTCTGTACCACCCACGTACTGATTATATATTGCTATTAGATTGGGTCTCGGTACTTTCACTTGTTTGTTCAATCTATAAAATCCAAAAATGTATTTTTAATTGGTGACATCAATATCGATATTAAATCTGGAAACTGTGACCGAAACAGCAACTCTTATTTAAATCTGACGAGCGAATTAGACTTTCTGCCGGGCCACACATATCCGACACGTTTTAACAACTGCCTCGATCACGTGATGGTTAAAACTGTTTTACAAACTAACGTTATTGTTATTAATTCCACTGTAACTGATCACACCTCCATTTTAGTAACTTTAGCTCTTGATGGCGGACGAAGTAATGCTCATGACTCTTCTATCGTTGAAAAAGTTAATTTTAGTGACGCTGTAAAATGTATTGAATCGGCGGATTTTACTTTTATTACTCATACGTGTGATGCCGAATTTGCTGCAAACCGATTTGTGGAAATATTGTCATCTGCTATTAAAACATACTCTAAAAAGATCTAGGTGCCCAGGCGCAAAAAAAATTCTTAAGCCCTGGATGACTCCTGCTTTGCTTCGTTGTATCCGTCATCGGGATAAGTTACATCTTAATTTTAAAAAAGATCCCCAGAATGAAGTTCTCAAAATATCGTATAAACGTTATAGAAACTTCTGTTGCTCGCTTCTCAGAAGACTAAAACGCGAACACGATAAAAATTTATTAAAAAGTGCAAAATCGAATAAAGAAACCTGGACTGCAATTAAATGTATCACTGATAATACAATAAAAATTTTTTCGGCTAATGAGTTAATAAGGAAAGCTAATTCGTCGGATTCAGTTAAAGAAATAAATAGTTATTTTTCTAATATTGGTTGTCGTGTTGTAGATAGATTTTATTAGGTATTGCTACATCGTCGTATTAGGCTGGCACCGACTCCAAAAATATTTTTTAAGATTATAAGATTATACCACGTACGTTTCATTCTTCAGATATATAAACACATGTAGTCCTTTTATCATACAGGCAACACCGCACGAGAAAAAAATACTTTTTTAAGGTAGATTTTGAAAACCATTTCCATCCTACCGACAGTCCCGCGTTCCTTCCTCATTCTTTTTTTGTGCGCGGCAACAAGCACATCTTTACAGAAAACAGTGTTAATAAATTTAAACGAACTACATGCCTAAGCGTAAAACTAAGGACAAAATCAGTTATTACGAAGCTTAAATTAAAGTTACTTAAAGAAAAGTCAAACGCCAAGCGGAGACGAGTCATCACATTTTCGTCGTCGTCTGATTCCGAGAACAAAGAGGGTAAGCTATTATCTCGTAAAACCATAATTCTATTTATAGCCTAAGGCAAGCCTAAGGCGTGATTTTACAATGTTAAAATCTTGTCTATCGATTCGTTAATGATTAAAGGAAAATGATGCAGCTAATTAGTTAACCCTTATGCTCATTGGGAACAATTTACAATTTTCAATGTTTAACTAAACTTGGAATTTTTGCCTATGTAAAGATTACGTAAGTACATCTATAAGCCGCCCGGAGAATATCACAGTGAGGATATTACGAAGGTTGAGCATGATGCTTGTAAATTAATTAGCCGTTGACCGCGGTCAACCCGCCAATCTTGTTCAAAGGTATCTCTAAGCTGCCCTAGAGAATATCACTAAGGTTAAGCATGATGCGAAAAGAGAAACCAGTAAATAAACCAATGCTCTTACGATTTTTATTAAAAAAAAAACCCAAGAATACCAAAAAAAAAAAAAAAAGTCTAATCTACAAAATAATTCTGTCTCATTACAGACGGAACCACACAAGACGATGTCACTGCGATTAATTTTGAAAATCCGGTTCAGATGCAAGATATAAATGACGAGGAGGCACTACTCCCGTTATCGGAACCGGAACCAGAACCGAAGTTGGATGAGGTTCCCGGGTTGAACCCAGATCTTTTGTTGGCGCTTGGAGATGCAACAGACGAGCAACCTATGTATGGCGAGAATATACATCAATCACTTGTACAGCGGTTTGTGCCAATTTTAAAAAAAGGCTTAACCAATGAGGTTAAGTAGAAACTGTTGAAAGATTACAGTGTACCCGACAATTGTAAATACCTCAAAGCACCTACATTAAACCCTGAGATAGCCGCTGCACTGTCTGAAGTGACACGAAACTGGGATAAAAATATCCAAGTTAAACAGGACCAATTAGGTCTAGGTATCTCAGCGGTTAGCAGGGCAATCACATTACTCTTGCTTAGCGATGATAAGCTTCAAGCAATTAAAATCCTTACAGATGGATGTAGGATCTTAGGTAATGTACACTTTACCAAAACCGATATACGAAGAAAACTTATTTCACCTTGCCTGAAGAAATCGATCATGTCAATGACCAAAGACCAAGAGCGAGATGAAACCCTTTTCAGCAGTGCTCTCCCAGAAAAAATAAAGGCCTCCAAAGCGATTGAAAAACAAGGTCAACAAATAACAAAGCCTGTTTTCCTTCAAAGGGCCTCGTCGCTGCCCGTCGCTTTTAATTCACCGACTCCATCGACATCCAGGACACGCTTCTAGGGAAACGCGACAGGCTCTCCTCGTTACCCCTCGGCAAGCAGGGGGGGGCGGGGAGGGCCAGCACGAGCAGCGAGACCGTACCGGCGCCCGGCACAGGCGTACGCGCAGCCACGTCCAGCGAGCAGCTACACGCGACAGCAGCGTGCTGCACATTGCCAGTAGACGTACAGGTACATGCCGGGAGACTTCATTATTTTTACAATTGCTGGTTAAAAATAACTAATAATAAATTAGTTCTCGAGTGGATCAGATGTGGTTATAAAATACCATTTTCAAAATGTATTAATCAAAATGTTAAGCCCCTAAATAACTTTACTGCTATGGAGAAGGAAGACATGACTATTGCAATCAATAATTTATTGGAGCTAAGCGCGATATCTGAGTGTGAACCATTCAACAATCAATTCATTTTAAAAATATTTCTGGCCCCCAAAAGCAATGGTGGAAAAATAAATAAATAAATAAATTTAAAGTCGCTTAATAAATTCATAGCCAATAATCACTTTAAAATGGAAGATTACCGAACAGCTTGTAAGATGGTACCTAATAAGGCATGGCGACTATAGATTTAAAGGAATCTTATCTTCTCGTTCCTATTTCAAACTCTCATAGAAAGTATTTAAGATTTCAGTTTCAACATACGGACGGTAAGTTAGTAACTTACGAATTTACCGCTATGCCGTACGGTTTGTCCTCAGCACCGAGAACCTTTACTAAAATTATGAAAGAAGTCATGGGCCATCTCAGATATCGTGGCTTTACTTCCGTTATTTTTATTGATGACATTTTTTGTATCGGCCGAACATTTAACGAATGTTTACACAACGTAAATGAAACTGTAAAGCTTCTACAATGTCTAGGTTTTGTGATAAATTTTGATAAAAGTAACTTGTCACCTTCGCAAAGTTGCAAATATTTAGGTTTTATATACAACACTATCAGTATGACCCTGGCTTTACCTGACGATAAACGTAACAAAATATCAATGTTTGTTAAAAAGTTTAGCTCCCTACCGCTCTGTACCATTAAAGAGTTCGCACAGCTGATTGGACTAATTGACGTCAGCCTGCCCAGCTGTACGCTACGGTTGGGTGCACACTAAACTTCTCGAAAGGCAGAAGTACTTAGCCTTGAAACAACATAGCTCATACGACACAAAATTTCGCCCTAACGCTGAAATATTACCCGATCTATATTGGTGGTTAAAGAATATTCAAAAAACGGTATTCCCTTTTAAACCTAAATCTTTTGAAATGGAAATCTTTACAGACGCTTCCAGATCTGGCTGGGGCGCGTTTTGTAATGATCAGCGAGTTAATGGGCAGTGGAAAATAGAGGAGCTAGAATTTCACATAAATTATTTAGAATTATTAGCTGTATTTTTTGGTCTCAAATGTTTTGCACGGAACAGTAGCAACTGTTCTATTCTATATTACGTATTGACAACACAACAGCGATAAGTTACGTAAATCGTCAGGGAGGCATTCAGTTTCCTCATTTAAACAACTTATCGCGACAGATTTGGCAATGGTGTGAGAAACGGGGAATATGGTTAGTAGCGGCTTATATTAATAGTAAGGATAATAAGGAAGCTGATGAGGAATTACGTAAAATAAATTCGGATATAGAATTGTCTTTGACATTTAAGATATTTAAAAAAATTACTGATAAGTTCGGTCAGCCGACTATAGACCTCTTCGCTTCGCGCACCAACGCCAAATGTACATCTTATATATCGTGGAAGCAAGATCCAGACGCAGTAACGGTGGATGCATTTACTATTCCATGGAATCGATCTTTATTTTATGCCTTCCCACCATTTCCGTTAATATTAAAATGTTTAGAAAAGATAGTTAATGAGCATGCTGAAGGTATATTAGTTTTTCCTTTTTGGCCATCTCAGCCTTGGTACCCATTGCTACAAAAATTACTAACTTCAGATATTATGTTTCTGCAATCGGAATGTAATTTAGAATCCTCTTGACATAGAAATCCTCACTTCAAGGGGCTTACCTTGGGTGCAGCGAGACTCTCCGGGTTGCGTTTGAGAAACGAGACACCCCCACCGCTGCACTAAGTATAATGATAGCATCTCTATCCAACAGTACCTTGAAACAGTATGGAGTTTGTTACAAAATATGGTGGCAATATTGTGCAACAAACAATAATAGAGATCTTTATATTTACTCATTACCAGTAGCACTGTCCTTCTTGACAGAACCATTTCATAATGGTGCTGCTTATGGTACAATCAACAGCTATCGCTCAGCGTTGAGCTTATTGTTGGGTAACAACCTTGGCTCAGAGGAACAGGTTAAAAGGCTGCTTAAAGGCATTTATAGATTAAGGCCTGCCCTACCTAAATATACCTTTACTTGGGACCCTCAGTTGGTGTTACAACACATAGCAACTTGGGGTTCTAATAAACATATGGGATTAGAAAATATATCAAAACAGTTAGTTATGTTACTCGCTTTATGTACCGCTCATAGAGTTCAAACTTTGGCTGCCATTACGGTTAAAAATATATTGATATTTCCCAATGAAGTTAAAATTACGATATGTGACATTATAAAAACATCTGCAGCCGGACGCGACCAATCAATACTATCTCTGCCATATTTTCATGAGAACATTAATATATGCCCTGCGACAGCACTGAAAGATTATATGACAATCACAAATAATTTAAGAGCCAGTTCTACAGAGAGCCTCTTGGTGACGTTTAGACGGCCGCACAGAGCCACTACCAGCCAGACCATCAGCCGCTGGATCAGGGCTGTGCTGGCGGCCAGCGGCGTGGACGTGGCGGCGTTCAGTGCGCACAGCACGCGGCACGCCGCCACGTCCGTGGCGCGCGCCAACGGCGTCTCGCTCGACGTCATCAGGAAAACGGCCGGTTGGACGCAATCCTCTGATACCTTCGTTAGATTTTATAAACGTCCAGTTAACGATGATTCTAGTTTTGCTCGATCTGTTTGTCTACCTAACCAATAAATGATAATGTGTTGACTTTGATTGTAACATTAATTTAATTATGAGGAGAAATGTAATATAATTTATATAACAAATCATTAAAATTTATAAATAAACGAGTACCTAAACAAAATTTTTGATCTCTAAACATCTACATGTGTTTATATATCTGAAGAATTAAGCGTACGTGGTATAATTGATGATTAAACGAACTTACCTGTAAGTGAAGTTCTATCACAATTATGGTAGTACGCTTCATTCGAAGATATAGTTTCCCACTCATCCCAATACCCAAATACAAAGAATTTTGGAAGGCTCTAAAAAGAATGAGGAAGGAACGCGGGACTGTCGATAGGATGGAAATGGTTTTCAAATCTACCTTAAAAAAGTATTTTTTTCTCGTGCGGTGTTGCCTGTATGATAAAAAGACTACATGTGTTTATATATCTTCGAATGAAGCGTGCTACCATAATTGTGATAGAACTTCACTTACAGGTAAGTTCGTTTAATCATCAATTGAGTAGAATAAAGGTTAATATTGCAAGTAAATTGAACAAACTAAACTATGCAATTATTTTTTACGTTTTAGTGCATTTATTTCAGTCAAAATTTTTAAAGTCGGTTTCTTTTTGTTAAAATTTTTGTTTATATCTCGCTTTTTAGTGAATTGTTCCGATCTATTTATTGAAGGCGAATATTGGTAAACCTACAAAAAGCGCTGCTCTGAAGAAAACGTGAAACGCCTATTACGTAGGAAATCTACATCCAAAACAGACGGCAAGTTACCCAGATTTACTCGCCCCCTATGATGATGACTTGCGAGTTACTAAGGTTCACCGTTAGGCAAACTACAGGGACGTTTTTGACTTGCTCCAGTCGTAGATCGCAGCCAAGTCACCAATGATCTGCTTAATTGCGTCTGAGAGTTTCTCAGCCGAGGCCTGAGAGTAAATTTGTAAGTCATCGGCATAATGATGTTAACAAGAATTTAGATAAGAAGTGATAGAATTTAATAGTGTGAATAGTGTATTTTTAAATCCTCATAGAAATGTTTCAGAAGGAGTGATAAAAAGTGGCACATTTTACTATTTGTCCTTCAGCTATCTATGTGCAAAATCAGGTCGATACGAGAGATGGACAAACAAACACACACGCTTTCGCATTCACAATATTAGTTATAAAAGTTTATTGTCGAAGTGGACCTCATTTGACTTATTGCTTATAAATACTAAAATCGCTTTAGGTATGCCTACAATATTTGAGGAGTTCCCTCAATTCTTCAAGGATCCCTCCATTAGAACTAAGTTCCGGTACCTGTCTTCTTTTGCTTCGTCATATAGTCGCTTAACTATCTTAATCGAGATATCTAATCGCCACCTGTGAAATACTTATCATTGAGGAGTTCCAATGGCATTCTGTGGTCTTCTTCATCAGTTCTACTTCATCAAATGATACTTTTTGAATGCAAATGCTTAAGTTATTGCTGAAAATACCAAAATCGCTATAGCTATGCCTACAATATTTGAGGAGTTCCATCAATTCCTTGAGGATTCCGTCATCAGAACTGGATTTTGATAAAAATGGGACCAATCTGAAAGTAAATCCTTTCAAATTAAAAAAGATTTTTCTAAATCGATGTATAAATGAGTTCTGAGGTAACAAACATAAAAAAACAACCGAATTGTGAAGCTCCTCCTTTTTTTGAAGTCGGTTAATAACCTACTTCGCAGGATGACCGAACCTAGGATCGAACCGATAATAATGTTTCTTTTTTTATTGATATTATATATTTACCTGTTTAAATATAAAAATAAAATTATGTTGTAAAAACTAAAACTCATAGTGAAAGTTTTACAAAATGATGGCTGTAAAGTGAATAAGTCACTTTGTATTGGCGATTATCTTTCGTATTTTCGTGGGATCTATAACTTCAAAACACTTTAATTTCCAAACGGGACTTACGATTACGATTGGATTGAATTTATTTTGAATTTACTCGACTTATCAAGCGCTATAAGTTTTTTGTGAAAGTAGTTCAAATAAGCAAGAATTGAAATTTGGCATGAAGGTGACAATGACAATTATAGAAATGAGAAATACCCACCTAATACAGTATAAGTAACTGTTTCTATCAGTAAATTGATCGACGTAATAATAGATAACGACGTAATCGATATACACTTCACTCACATTTTAATGGATATAATTGTCTATGATAGGGATGAAAGCAATTTGACAATAATTTTTAGCTTTTGTATTGTACAATACCATTTACGCGGTAACTCGTATGGTAATATTTAAATAACCTCTTTTCAATATAACATTATCCTGTCAGCTGCCGTAAAACCAGACGATAAAGAAATTCAATTGTTAGTAACTGATTTAAAGTTTTCTCACAGACGAGAGGACAAGTAAGTGCTTATTATCAATAAAATAAAAACCAGCTAATTCATAAGGTAACTTAAATTATCGATGTCTTAGAGCACACATGTACTAACTACAAAAATTGCGATTTTTACTTTTGTGATTTTGACTGCCAACTGTATTAATTGACGTGCTCTACCGTTTGCACTTACCCACGTGTCGATATTCCATCTCTTTCTATCCAAAACCCAGTGTCACGGTTGTATCAAGTAAGCTTTGGTTATGTCCAAAAGTATTAAAATCCTTTATTTTTACTAATCTGCTACTAAAACTCCTTAAGTGATTTTAAGATTCCCTCCCGCGGTACTAGTTAACGCACAAAAATATTAAGTACATTTACGATATGTAATTTTACATATTACAGACAATCCAAATGTTGTAAGTGCAGTTAATTTTTTGCCTAGAAAAACAAAGAACTCCCGTATTATGTATTTACCACAGGATTTTTCACTTCTGTGTGCCAAAACTAGCATTTTATAAGCCCTGCAATGTGTATAAGCGATCAAATAAAAAGGCTAGTTTACAAGAAGAATATGATGCACACAAAAAACGCGAAAAAGACTCTTTGGATATGAAAAAAGAAGACAAAGAAAGATGTTTAAACACAGATGGTGCTTTTAGAGCAAATACATTCGACCTACAAGCTGTTCTTTCTATACCCTTTACTGGTGATTGCAAAATATATTATTTACGTAAACATTGCACAATATAATTATTTTATATTTAATAATGAGTTCTGGATCAAACCAAAACTTTATGATGTTAATATTATGAAACATGACGATTTCTATGACATAAAGTCATTTGATAAAACTTTAAATACTAACACAACTAAAAACATAAAAAATGAGACTGTGCAATGGCTTAAAATTAAGTGGTTTTGGGTAAACAAAGAATCGCCTACTTCGATATTTTATAAATACGACTTGAACGATTCAGATTCGGAAGAAATCAATATTTACAAGCAAAACTTTTTTTTTTAATGTTTTTTTTTTTTATTTTGTTTACGCTTACACCAATTATCTAGACCAAGATGAGTATTCTTGTAAAACTCGTTAATATGGTAAGATAACGGATAAATATACATAAACATAGAAAAAACACCCAGACCCGAAATCAATTTAGAAAAAAAGTTTTACTCTAAATTGACCCGACCGGGGATCGAACCCGGGACCTCAGAGATGGCGACACCATGAAAACTGGTGTACAAACCACTCGACCAAGGAGGTCGTCAAAAAATGGAGGAAAAAAGAGAGAATTCATTAACAAATTTTAAAAAAAACCTGAAAAGAGCATACAAATTGGTGCTCTCTATTTCACAATTTAAGAAAAAAGATCTTCTTAACTCTTTAAAGGATGGTGTGATCCCATCGGACTATGGGCAATACTATAGAGACTTACCATTCAGTTCTGCAAATATTCCTAATATCAATATCACTGACACTGAAACATCTGATGATGAAGTTAAGAATCACGATGAGAGTATTCTTATTCTAAGTCTAATTACTGATTTAAAGAAATTTAAGTAAATAAGTACTATCTCTAATTTGGTTAGTGTTTAAGAAAGACTGATTTAATGAGTACCAATACTATTCTTGATAATTAAATAAATGTTGTAGAACAAAGCTTTAATAAATTATTACTTACCCAATATGCAATGTTTTATGGATTTCCTATTTAATAATGTTATTTTTATTATAAGTTCTAACTTGCACAAAATATCTTGAGTCGGTATTCTGTGGTATTTAATAAATATTCTAATATTTTTATTTTGATAAGTACCTGTTTATCTACTAGAATATTGACCCCGCCCTACTTAGTACATTCGTGAATTCAAATTACTAAATTTGAGGGTTCAAATGTACTAAGTGAGGGGGGTTAGCTAGAAATTCAGCTGATTTTGTTATCAATATGACGTAATTTAGTTATAAAGTCTACTTATTTGTAGAACCAAAGAATAAGTCTTATGAATAAACTTAATTTGAATTCCATATCACAAACAGTTTTTGTATTATTCATGCTTAAACTTTAAAATGCTCTCCTGAAAAATCAATTTTTTGTAGTTAGTACATGTGTGCTCTAAGCCATCGTTATATTAATTGCACTTATTGCACCTGTACCTATTATTATGATAAGTGTACGGTCGGGGTCACCGTCGCTTTACCAGTTTGCAGAAATTTTCGTATGAAGCGCACCGCCCGCCCGGGTACGTGCCCGTACCAAATAGACGACGCGGTGTGCAAGGGATTTTGGATTTTTTGGACTTTAAATTGGTAAAGCGACGGAGACCGCGATAGTACCTAACCCACACCTAACCTGATATTTTATTGCAAATGCTAATTTTTATTTTATTTCAGGCATATTAAGAAGATACGCTAATAAATTACTACCTACTGATTCTAATAGACAAAAAGTTTGTGTTTTCCGTTCAAATTTTAATAGTAAAAGCCGACATGTCTCTGTAATTATTCACTGTACTCGCAATTTTAAACAATAGTGTTAACTACTGACAAAATCTGACAATCACAAGACAGAAATGACTATTCGACAATGTTGTTCGAATACATCACAAAACACATTAAGTTCATTTTCGTTTATCACCAAAATGCAAACCGTCTTAGGCTCGAGTAGAGTCAACATAGTAGATGGTAACTTGTTACCTGTATCAACATATCAGAAAGTTTATTCAACATTTCTTGCCTTAATATCTTTTGTTATGTACTATAATACTGTCAGGTTATATTTGGTCAGGTATCTTGAACGTAATCTCGATATGTACCGAACTAGCGTTTGTGTACTACTAATACATTATGCTGCTTATTTTTGCAATATTATTCATGTAAGATTTTTTAGCAACCAATCAAACATTATTTTCTATAATAAATTGATATATATCGACCGCAGCATAAATGTAGATAATATCAAACTGCTAGATAAAATTCTGCATTTATCAAAAAATTTATTGGTAGCTATAATTATTTTAGTATGTATAATTGTGCTATTGCTTTTGGTCCTGGATAGTACACCGGGGATGCTAATAGGCGCAGTAGCATTAACATTTAGCGAAGTTTCTTTTCTTGTGGAAATTGCTCATTGCTCTAATTGTGTCGCCTATTTCTCATCACGGATGCGTTTCGTCAATGCAATAATCACAAATCATTTAAAATGTATAACTCATAATAAGTTCGTAGATAAGTCATACTACAACAAGAATTTATTTCAAGACTTAGCTACAAAGCGCCACGATTTCAATACGAGTGACACTGATATTTATTTGAGAGAAATAATCGGCGGATTCTGGACATTTCAAAACTTCTGCCGGTTCCAGGTGATTTAATTATTTACATTATCAATTAATAGGTCAAGAATCATAAGACCGCCAGCGGTCGCGAAACAATTGATTTTTAATTGTGCCTGGTTTTACGATCCTTAAGGTGTTAATAGTTTTTAAATTACATCTTTATTAAATCGCTTGGCGTGAGTAGCCATGGTGACTGCCTACTCATGAGGTCACGAGTTCGTTACTCGGTAAGTGTTTAGAATAGGGTTGATGAGGATTCAATATTCTCTTCTTTATACTGCGGAGGTCCCTATTTTTTTTAAATGCATATCTCATTATCTACAAGAACTGAGGTAAATATTCCAAATAAAAGAGTGAAAGAGAAATAATTATGGTCTTTAAGCCATACTCGCGTAATTTTGTTGGTAGGTACTTTAGTAAATCACTAATTAATACCTATGTTTCAGCGTCCTCTTCCTCAAAACCTAAAGAATCCATTTCTAACACTTCCCGTTCTATAAAATGGAAAATTTAAAAAAAAAATCCAGGAGCAGAACTTGAGCCTGCACCCTTCTGACATTCCGGGTCAGGTGCTCTTCCAATTAAGCTATCCAGCCCGCTGAAGTTAATCTTGCTGTTCTGCATTCTATTTCAGATTATTGCCTCCTCAGCAACACTAGTAGGGTCATTGCGCTGGTTTGCCGACCGGTATTAGTATCCGACCAATTTACTACCTTTTCATCTTCAAAACGAAATAATAGTTGAAGTTCAATCTGTCCCGTCAAACTTAAGCATGAACAATTATTGTTAACATTCCTCCGATATGCGTACATAAAATTCATATACACATAAATACGTAAAATTCGAAACTTAATTTCATACGTTATGCAAACACTTATTGTCGAATATTACAAAAATAGTGTGGAGGTCAACGTTGCGATTGATTGCGACGATCAATGTATTTTATGAGTATTTCTCAAAATAAGTCAGTCTCAAAGTAAGTAAGTGGAAGTCTTCGAAATGTTCCTCAGCGTACGCTCAGTTTTCAGTGGTTCGTGCTAGTCTTAAAATTCAAATTGGATTAGCCTATAAGTCTTACATTGGGCAGCTGGAAAATGATTTACACCTATATCCTAGTGGCTTTTGGCGACACATCAATAATTTGCGCTCATACGGTGGTTTTGAGCCATGTATTGCATATGATGGGATTCAGCGAACGGGGGTTGATACGGCTGAGGCTTTTGCTGACTACTTCTCCAGTGTATACGCCGGATCATTTTCTCCTCCTGATCCGCTCTCCTTTATTACAAACAAACTATCAACAAATGGTCACATACATTTATCAAACGTGTGTAACAGGGAAGTTAAGTGTGCACTTGGTCGGTTAAAGCCTGGCCGAGCTGCTGGTCCTGATGGGTTACCAGCCGATCTCATGAAGGCTTGCGGATCCTCTTTTTCTGTCCCACTTTGCCACATATTTAATTTAATAATTAAGTCAGGTATTTATCCTTTCATTTGGAAATTATCTCGAGTGACAGCAATACCCAAGGGCACTAATAAATTGAATGTAGAGGAACACCGACCCATAGCTATTCTTCCGGCGCCGGCTAAAGTATTTGAGATAGCAGTACATGGCGCTCTTCTAAAATGAATTGAGCCGTATATCTGTAACGAGCAGCATGGATTTAGGCCCGGGAGGTCCGTTAATACAAATTTATTGACTTTGGTTAAGTGTATCTCTAGCGGCTTGGACCGTGGCAAGCAAATCGATGTCATTTATTTTGATTTTCGCAAAGCATTCGATAGAGTTTATTGTGACATCCTTCTGTTGAAACTTGATGCGATGGGTTTCTCTCCTCAGCTTACCAAAATGTTCGCAAACTATCTCAGTGATCGGCGCCAATTTGCGCGGTACGGTTGCTATGTCTCGGATCCATATCCGACTCCCTGTGGTGTGACTCAGGGTTCGATTCTTGGCCCACTGCTATTTTTGAAAATGATCAATGATATAGTCAAGGTTCTCAGGTATGCAAAATGTTTGCTTTATGCAGACGATCTGAAGATCTTCGCGGAAGTAACTTGTGAACAGGATTGTGCACTCATACAGCAAGATATCGATGCTTTGCACGGGTGGAGTGTTGTCAATGAACTGCAGTTTAACTTTGAAAAATGCTTTGTTATGACATTCGGTCGTCACCGTTCTCCAGTCATTCACGACTACATGTTAGGGAGTAAAGTTATCAGCCGTACAGACTCCGTGAAGGACCTGGGGGTGACTTTTGACGGTACTCTGACCTTCAATCTGCATATATCGGTACTTTCGAAGTGCTGATTTAGTCGATTGGATTTCGTGTTGCGTAATCTGCGTGATTTTCATGACTCCAAGGTAATAAAACTCCTATTTACTAGCCTTGTTAGGAGCAGATTGGAGTCTAGCGCATGTGTGTGGAACCCACATGAGGCTAAGTACAAGCTAATGTTAGAAAAAGTTCAGAAGGCATTTCTTAGGTATTTTCATAAACGTCTTTACGGCTACTATCCCTTCCTGTATCCTACAAAATTTCTGCTCGGTAGCCTAGGAATGAACTCGTTGGAGGTCAGGAGAACATGTCGTCGGTGCGCTTGCCAAACCTGATATGTGCATTTTTATGATTTTTCATTTTTTCGCTAGATGGCGTTATTTTTTTACGCCACACAGATAGCAAAAACTGTCATGTGTAAATTATAACTAGAGCAGAATTTGCAATATCTTGTATGTGTCCTTATTAAGTTTGAAAAACTGTCATGTGCTCGATTTGCACATAACAAGTTTGTCGATGAATTTTTTTGCACATGTCAGGTTGGTTGTGCACATATCAGAATGTGACAACCACGTGGACAATGGCGTGCAACGTAATTTAAATTATAGTAAACTGTTTAAAATTCATAAAATTATTTACAGGTGAGTGGATTTTATCTTGTAACACGAAATTGTCATATTATATTTCGCGGTATGTATTATTTTCTTAATAACGGAAAGTGACTGAACGTATTCGTGACTTTGTTTTTAACTATGAGTTATCTTGCATTTTAAATACAATTATATTCAACGATATTTACAAACGCTGGTTAAAAAGATCAGATCAGACAGATCGGAAAGTATCTTTAGACGGCAGATCCGATGTTATTTATAACTAGTGTTTGTAATATATTGTGACTTTGTTGTTGAACGTGTTTGAGGCCTAACCTTAAACAATAATGATTTAAACATTGAGTGCTGACACACTGCTTAAGCTTGCTATTTTTCCCTTCTTTTACAGACTGGCTGCTCTAAATTAATATCGTTTAAAAATGACCTCTCATAGAGGAAAATTGTTGGTGGACTTATGCACTGGACATGTTATTATTAAAACTCCTGGAGGCCAATTCTCATTTTTCGAGATGTAGTCTCGAATCGAGTTTTGATTTCGATCTCTATCTCGACCATAAAATCTCGTTATTAACATTTTGTTAATGAATCTCCTATTCTCAGCGCTAATCGGCTTCGAGTTTGATTCGAATTCGAACTTTATCGAGTGGTAATTCCAATTTAGTTATTCTGAACATCTCGAACTCGACAGTTCTCAAAGGAGAGCCGCTCGAATTGCTTCGAGTGGTCGGCAGTGGTCGAGACGTAATTTCGACTACGAGAAGCTAATTAAACGTCAAATAGCGGCGAAATTACGGTGGATATGGAGGAGTTAATTTCCAATTTTGTCGTAGAAGTGATTTAAAATATTGAGAGAGCTCGCTCACTTTTTTTAAAAAGGTGGAAGAAAACTTTCCACTCCTTAACTGTATATCGGATTTCAACATTTGTAGAAGAAGCTGCTTCTGCTGTGGCGTTGGGTATTTTTTGTTGACATTGTGACATTGTGTGTGTCTTGTGAATACTAAAATGATCGTTTCGTCACCAAACAAGCACACAAACACAAACAAAAAACATAAAATTTATCGACGATACGTCACGTTTTAAACAATAAAGTTGTTTAAGGAAATTAAATTTGATCACAACACATTAAATATAATAATTTTTCGATACTTATTAAAAATTTACTTCTTTAATTAAAAAGCAAGTTCAATACATTTAAATACCTTTACAGTAAAAATATTTGAGGTACATAGTTGCAACCGGTTTAAAACCGGATGAAACGTGTCAATCGGAACGCATCCCGAGTTGATTGCATTAAAAAGAATGGCAATATTTATCAAAAAAAAACTCGAAGTCTATTTCGATTAGCGCTGAGAATAGGAGATTCGTGAACAAAATGTCGATTATCGAGATAGAGATCAAAATCAAAACTCGATTCGAGACTACATCTCGAAAAATGAGAATTGGGGCCCTGAGGAGGGTAGTTCAGATATATTTATTTCTGACGCATATGATCCAACAATAAATGAACATCCGAGACAGGGCTATTCTTTACATTCTCCAAAGTCATCTTCAACAGAAGTCATTAATTTATCCAAAACACTGTTGCCACCAATTCAGTCGAATCCTACGGTTGCTACTGTTCGATGCAGTTCCACAGACAATGATATTTTGTCCACCGATTTACCACTATACGATTTCGAAACGCATTTTTTTAATGAATTAAATGATGAGGACTCTTATATACCACCACCAATGCAGCCTGGTCCTTCTGGCATTCAATGCCACAAACAAATTGATATTTTGTCTACTAATTTGTCACAATCTAACATAGCCGCAACAGAACAAACTTACACAACTGTTAGCCAGATGAAACATAATAAAAATACTCACATTTTAGACGAAACTACTGGATTACTTGTGACTAAAGTTAATTTTGTCGACACACAAACTCACAGTTCTTGTTCTGACTTTATATTGGATGATCAAACAGGTGAAATGATTGAGTTGGATAATAACGTAAATGAAACTGATGAGAATTTTGGTATGGATATTTTCGATAAAAAAAAGGACAGAGCCTTTAATTAAAATCAAAGAGTAAAGGGGAAACTTTATGTCGGCAGAAAAACAGAGAAAAGTCCAGGCGATAAACAGCAAATCAATTTTGTTGCAAAATTAGAAAAGACTAAGAAAGCTAAATTGTGTAGTCACAATGCCCGTGAAGTAAAAACACCTAGGACTTTTCTTTGTGCTACCATAAACGAAGAACAGAGAAATAACATTTTTAAATACTTTTGGAGTTTAGATTCGTGGGTCGCTAAAAAGGCTTATTTAAAAAATCTTGTTCGTATTCGGCCCATTATGAGAAGGCGTAAAAGTTCTACGTCTCAACAGGTTACTAAACATATGGGATTTGACTGCTTTCTACCTAATGATGATAATGAACATGTTAGAGTATGTAAACATTTTTTATTAAGGACGATAGACATGAATAATGAAACACTGACTGAATGGGTAAAATCGATTAATGAGAAGTCCGCATCAAATGAAAATACTGCCACAAAATCTGTCACAAAATCAAGAGTACCAGTAACAATTAAATTAGATAGTGTAAAGGAATGGTTGGGTTTATTGCCAAAGGTACCCAGCCACTACTGCAGATCTAGTTCGAGCAGAGTGCATGTAGAAGATACTTTCAGAAACAAAACTCACATGTTTACGGAATATAAAAAATGGTGCTCAAATAAGAATATTCGAGCAGCACAACGCAAACTCTTCTGTTCAGTATTAAAAAATGAGATAATATCTATATTTAAGCCCAGAAAAGATCAATGTGACACTTGAACTGCTTTCAAAGAAGGCAATTGTACCCCAGAAGAATATGAACACCACACCCAGATGAAACAAGAAGCTTACCTAGCTAAAGAAAACGCTAAATCAATGTGTTCCTCTGATGTACTAGTAGTGACTAAGGACGTGCAAAGCGTTTTATTGTCACCTAAATTGCAGGTTTCTGTTCAATACTACAAACAGAAACTTCAAATTCATAATTATACCCTGTATGTAAACAATGATAAGGAAGTACATTTGTATGTGTGGCATGAAGGTGATGGCGGAGTAACTGCCAACGAATTTACAACTTGTTTGACGGATTTCTTAAATACAAAAATTAATTAAAACTATAAAAAAATAATACTCATATCAGATGGATGTGGGTATCAAAATAGAAATAAAATTTTATCCTCAGGTTCACTAAGTATTACTAAACATAACCATTCGAATCAAATAGAACAAATTATTCTGGAAAAGGGGCACACAATGATGGAGGTGGATAGTGTCCATTCCACATTAGAACGGCTTTTCAGACCGCCTATTTATTCCCCGAATGATTATATAAACAAAATGGCACTAGCTCGCCCAAGCCAACCTTACATAATTCACCATTTAGACTGCACATTTTTTTAAAATTTTGAAGCTATATGTCAGCTAGATTCATTGAGACCAGGTAAAAAAGCTGGAGATCCATTAGTCACTGACATCAGAAGATTATTATACAAACATGGACAAATTTACTATAAATTGCGTCAACCCCACGAATGGCAATTATTGCCACATAGACTTCATGTTCCTGGTGGTAACCTTGTGAGCCTTTGCGAGGAACCCCGAAAAATTTAAAAGACTAAATTTGATAGTTTGCAGTCTTTAAAAAAATATATGCACAGGGACTACCATTACTTTTATGACGGGCTTCAACATAATTAAGTGAACAAAGTCATTTAAAAGTGTTTTTTTTGCTAATATTGCATTAAGAATAATTGTTGCTAATTCGGAAGTTTTTTGTTTCGTTCTCAATTTTTATACAAGTACATTTAGAAGTAATATTGTATACTATTTTTTAGAGAGTATTGATTGTTTTCATGTTGGTTCCTAGTATTAAGTAAAATGAATGATCTCAATTAACAATAATGAGACTGATCTTGTGCCTTACATATTTATTAAAACTATTGGATAGTAATTCCTTAAGATAGACTATATTTCTATATGAGTTACCTACTTCTTATTAAACAATTGAGGAAACATAGTAATAGATAGGTAATAAGTTTAAAATGTTATTGTTTGTTAGTACGGTTTTAATGCAGATTTAAATTACCTCAATAATTATGATAACGTCACATAGAAATAATTTTTTGATTTTTCTTTTTGTTGTGATTTTTATAAAAGTATAACTGTTTTTAATATGCGTAGCATAGCTAAATAAAGATCTTTTAATTAGCACAGAGTTTTATTCTGTAATATATTTATTATTACCAAGTCATTATGAATCTACATAATTATAAACTTAACAAGAAGAAACAAAATTCTTAAGTTTAAGCACATAGCATGCACATAGTTAAAATACAATCCTCAAATATTATCTTACATGTGCTTTTTGTACACATATCATTATTTGAGCCAGCAAACAAAACTTGACATGTGCATGAAAAGCAACAAAAAATATATTTTAGCTTTCATATACAAATATAATATCTTTTTTATTATCTTAGACTAAAATAGGTATATTTTGCTATATTTTGTCGTTTTTTCGTTTTTCAGAAGATAATACATTACGAAAAAAACAGTTTTTATGTTGTCGTGAAAAGTTCATAAAATGCACATATCAGGTTTGGCAAGCGCACCGACGAGTGATGAGTTATCTATTGCCGTTAAAATATTGCATAGACTTGTCGATTCTCCTGAATCTGTTGAAGTGCTGTCGAGGCTGTATGTGCCCAATATTTATTTGCGTGTACGAGCAAGTCGTCGGCACCGTCTATTCTCACGGCTTCCGTGTCGCACGGAGACGCGCGCTCAGTCCCCACTCTGCCGTATGCATACCGCCCATAACGCTCTCTTGGTTGCTTTCCCTGATTTGGATGTGTTTGCTGATAATATAAAATCATTTAGGTCTACATGTTTGGAGTTCAGTGAAAATATGTAATTTATATAAGTACTATTTTTATAAAATCTTGTTATTTTGTTTATATTTGTTGTATTTTAAGTAATGTCTCATTATAATAATTATTTAATGATTTTATTATTGTAACTATTTTGTGAATTTTAATTTATTAATTTAGATGTTTTGTCATAATTATGTAATTAGGAATAATTCTGTATAATTATTAAAATAAAAAAAATAAAAAATAAATAATAATAAGTGTACATCCATGGAAAAAAATGTGCTTCAAAATAATAAATAAGTTTGTATCCGCAGTGACGCGGAGCCCTAACCAAATAAATATATATATATATTAGAAACTAACCTCTTTCCTCATGGTACTCCTTGTACTGGCGATTATCTTTCGACGAGTGGTCCCTCTCTTCTTTTTCGCACCATTCGTTCTTGATGTCCACCCCACCAATAATTATTAGGATAAATATGATACGCTAACAACGTAATACCGGTGATCCAAACAGACCCTGGATCACCAGGTCACCGATCAAGGCCTGCTTAAAATCACCTGCGATTCGCAGCGTTAAAGAACTTAAGACTACAATTTATGACTAAATTAAATCCTAAACTTAAATACTATGCTATGCTATGGACTCACCGAATGAGGCCCCGGCGTTCACCTCGTCTGGCACCATGAGGATGGGAGGTAATAGGAGTAGGAGGGAATTGGGAACTGAGTGTCGCCGATGCTGTGTGGGGCGGAGGCCGAAGCGTCTTCCGAGTCGCTCACACACACGTCCGTCGCCGATCAGTGAGCACTTTGCCCTTGGCTTACCGATAAGCCACCGTCGTTACAAATACCGTACGCCTATATGACGCGTGCGAACCCCCCGGGGTTGGCACAATCTACCCGCGCCCGTCGCGTTTGTTCCGATAAAATATATCACTCGTCGCTTCCAAAGCGGCTTGCACTAGATTATTTGGGGTTGCATCGTGGCTGCCTTGAGCCGATAACAAGGCAAGCACCGAAACACGACGACACTCCGATCCGTACGACGTCCTGATAATATCCAGAATTCCCTCTGAAGCGAGACTAGCAAGGCGTTGCAGCCAGCATGGGAATTTCTAATGTGCCGATCCATCACCAACAAGTCCACGAGATGTCCCTTCTTGGGTAGCAACAGGGGGTGTCGGGCCGAGTAGATCAAACTTGAGTTCTGTAATTTTTCTACTACTCTAAGCAACCCTCGGTCGTCTATGAACGGGCACAGGCGGACAATCGCTCCACGCAACTTGAGGCGACCGGTTCGCAATATCTTTAGTTCGGCGCCGAAACTGTTTGCTTGCAGTAAAAGCACAGAAGCACATCTTGTAGAATCGTTAAGGAACGCCGACAAATGAACGAAATTGTAGTATATTCCCGCCATAGCAAGATTGACGCGATAGCAAGATTTCTTTATTTCTTGTATTTTGTAGTAAAAATACAAGAAATAAAAAAAATTTGGTATCCAGCATCTTCTACAACTGAGATCACCAATATTTCTGCTAAAGTAATTAATATCCAAGATTTATTGGCCTTACTGTTTGCTTAAAACCCGCAATGAACAGGGTAGGATAATAAAAGTGTCATGGCGGTAAAATTGACATTCGTATGACAGTTCACTTCGGTATCGGTTCGGTTTTCGGAATAACACGTAATGGCGGAGGTCAAATTTCAAATGTCGTAAGGGACATTTTGTCGTAAGTACACTTGATGCACCATTATACTCAAAATTTAATTCTCTATCGATCTGTCTATTTCAAATGTTGTTATCTCTTACAGTTTAGAATTTACGGCGATTATCACTTATCACGTAGTATGTGACAAAAATATTAAAATCTCAAGTTGTATAAGGCATATTTTGTCATCGTAATCATTTTTGAGGTTTCCAGAACGTTGTAAGAATCTTTAAGTGACAATAATGTACGTCGTAAAGTTTATATAAAAAATAGAATGCCTTTACAACAACATTTTGAAAGTAATAACGTAAAACTAACAATACAATTTGGCGTAAGTATCGACGAGATTTTACACGAAGTCCCTTACGACACTGGGTATAAAAAAATATTTTGATATACTTTTTCGTAACAAGAACGAATATTACATGTTTGTCCGTTACATCTATAAGTCTAACTAAGTAGGTAATGCAGGGTTTCTGTAGTTGTAAGTAATTTAGAACTGTAAAAATACAGAAAAAAATGATACTTACTACAAATAAACGAAAGGCAGAAAATGAAATGATATTTACTAAGTGCGTTTTACGACATTTTAAATTAGTCTTTTAAATTAGTGTGTTCTACCTCCGAGTACGACGGAATTAAATAGTCTCTGAAGAGCTGCGAGTACTGGTCTTCCGCCTGCTTTCTGAAGGTCAGGCGTAATTCCGTCAGCACCCGATGCCTCGCTGTTCCTCAGCTGATTGAGAGCCATACCAATCTCCTACAGGCGGGAAATCTTCGGTATAGTTTCGGGTTAGCTTAGCTCTAGGGGGTCTCTAGCTAAGCTTTGTACAGGTGAGCGCGTTGATGTGTATAGCTGTCCATAAAACTTCTCGACCTCTCCCAGAACTTTGGACCTGGACGTGACAGTTCTGCTGTCATCGGTTTTCAGCGTCGTCAGTTGGCTCTGCTCAATACCTACAAATCTCATGCGAACACTTTTGAACCTTTGTTTCGTTCGATAGCCTATTTCAAACGGTCGGTATTAAATCGGCGAGCGTCGCGTGTCAAAGACTTCGAGATTTATTTATTGAGCCGCCGAAGTTGAGACGAATCATCCGAAAAACGCAGAACCAACACGCGCCGCTCTTCCATCAGTTTGAGAGTATGGTCCGAGAGCTTTTTGAGTCCTCTTGTACGGTGGGTTTTGAAAAACTTAGACACAACCGCATGGACAGTTTTCACAAACATGTTGTTGTAATCGTCCACATCTACGCAATCCTTCAGGCATTCGAAGCAGTTTTGAAGTTCCAGCTGGAAGCTTTCGGGGTTTTGGATTTGGATGGGTGCAGGACGGAGCGTAAACTTCATCAATCGACGTCATTCCAGCTTGATATTGATGTTCAATGTGCATCTTACCATCCGGTGATCACTGCCAGTTTTGAACGCGTTGATCATAGAGATATTGAATATTTGCTTCCTCGTCGACATGATGAAGTAAATCTATTTTTTTGTTGACCATCGGGACTTAGCCAGGTCCACTTGTTGTGTTCAGCTTTCCCTAAAAAACGAGTTCATCATGAAGAGTCCCTTCCTTTCCAGATAGTCCGCTTGCAGTTGGTTCCAGTGGTTCCGAATTCCAACTCCAAATCGTCCCACTTTCAGCTCATCGCCGCTTCGTTTGCCCTATTTTGCGTTAATGTCTAATGACAACGGTGTAATAAGTTTTGGAGACTAGTTTGGCTCTAGAGATATCCTCATACGTAGCCTCCACCTAATCGTCGGGGTGTGCCGTAGTCGGAGCGTATACCTGTATAACCTTTAACGAACCCCGTTTGGTTATTCTGAGTATGAGATACGCTATCCTCGACGACACACTTCGGGTCTTGACAACGTTGTTCACGAGAGAGCTGTGAACGATAAACGCGACACCATCCTAGGACAGATGTTCGCCCTCCCGGAAATAGAGCCAGTTACCGGACTTCAAGATTATCGAGCCCCCCCCCCCCCCCTCTCTTCGGACCTCAGATAATCCCACAATGTCCCACCGTATTTTGCTCAATTTCTCCTCCAGTTCGGAAACCTTCTCGTCGGTCCGCAGTGTACGCGTGTTGTAGGTTGCCAGGGCCAAAGTTCGTTGTTGGCGGTAGCCAGGTCTCTGCCAGAGATTCTTAGCACCTCCTGCGCCGTCGCTGCGTAGGCCGCTTCCGTAGCTAGGGCGAACGGGGCCGCCGGGGATTAGGGGCCGGAGTTTGGTGCTGTCGTTCATTGGGGGGAAAATTGCCATAATCGCCACGCTTGGCAGGCGCGTTGGCGATCGCAGTATGATGGTGGTAATCTCAGAGGATGCTGCTGCATATTGATATTATATATTGATATAAATATTTAAAAAAAAATAACATTGTACTGGTTTAGTATGTGTGTGTGTTTGTAATGAGATTATCTTTATTTATACATTTTTATTTATTAACCAAATGCAATTTGAAAATTACTAATATTGACTTACGCCTACCCAATAGTTATGACGGAAAAAAATAGTCAACCTGTTTGCATATTCTATAGGCTTCATACTTTCGATTGGTACCTAATACCTATGTAATTTATCTATTATCCAAACCAGTGCATGATTAAAGAAAATAATTTTTCAATATTTAATTAATTATTTGATTAATTAAATATTAACGGACAGTTCTTCTAAATTTGCAGTGTGTAATGGACATCAACTTTTTAATTGCTTGAGATATTTAGATTTAACATTGACTATAGGAAAGATAAAACAATATTGAAAAAAACTATCCAACAAACACCACAATAGCATGAAAAATTAATAAGTTATGACATTTTTAAAAGTTAAAATTTGTTTTTTTGTCCTACTGAAAAGTAGGGGTTTGTCCCTTACGACATTTGTAATTTCCACCGTCGATATAGGTAATATTTTGTCCTAAATATAATTTAACTTATCAAAATTACAGTCACTCTTTCGATCAACAGTCGAAACAAACGAAGATAAAACTTAACGCAAGGCAACAAGGCTTTTTAAAATGCATTCCTCCACAAAATCAGTCGATCAACAAAATAAACTAATAATAATGAGTTCTATTCCTATCACTTTAAAGTACTTTTGCATGACATCGACGTAAACGAATGCACACAGTAACAAAATACACACGTGCCAATAAACCAACAATATGTCTTGTGTCACTTTCTTCTCCAAGTTCAAAAACGATATGAATAAGCGAGACGTAATTACATCCCGCTGCACCCCGACGACTGACGAGCTACCCCGCCCGAGACAGGCCGGAACCGGAACAAACATTAGTCATGCGCCGGCGTTTTTTGGCGATGGTTCTTGCGTACGTTTACGCAAAATAAGTGACTTCTTTAGGTCTGCTGTTGTGTGTGTTTTCTAAGCCCGGTGTAGTACAGGAGCCCATGATCTTATTTTTAATATCAAGTACAAGCAAATGTGTAACGTAGGTATTTTAGGTTTTACGTTCCTAATTGCAAGATATATTCTTTTAGTTTTCTTTTGTAAATGTTGATATTTTGAGACTCTTATGTCATAGAATAAAAAAAAGATAATACTATAGTTTTATTTATTGAAATATTTCAACTCTAATCAACGATACTAAAAATAAGACCAAATAAGCAGTTATGACGAGTATGCAGAAATAAGAACTTGACGAGTAGACAAGAAGTATTATTTTGTTATACACACATTATGCTAATAATAAGGTTTTATTTATTGAAATATTTCATCTCTAATCGATGATTCTAAAAGTTAGACCAACATCCAGTTTTGACTAGTACGCAAAAATAAGAACTCGACGAGTAGACAGTAAAAATAAGAGTTTGGAATCGCTTGACCAATATACAGTTTTGACGAGTGTGTCTGATCTCAATTTGACCCAACATCAACAACATTCAACAAAGAGTAAATATGAAATCATTACAATTTACCATTATCACTATCGATAAAAACAAATTTTATCGTAAAACTGCCGACATGCTACCGATACATACCGTCTCCCTAGTCAATACGATAGAGAAACGAGGTTTCAGCATCGGCTACCGGCAAACTATCTGCTTAGCTCCATACAAATAAAGACCAATATGGCTTGCGCTGATGGAACGTAATTATGCCTGTACTGTACATGTCAAGTACATTAACTTTCATTGTACAAAAACTGAATAAAGACGTTGTTATTTATTGAGTAAACGTGTTTTAAATTACTTTTTTATTATGATGTTCTTGTAGTATTTGCCGACAAACATTGTAACAAATCACTCGGAAATTGGAAAAAAGCTATCGGGTTTCAACGTTTTTTATCAAGTAGCTATAGCAATGTATTTGTTACAACTTATTATCTCAATAGGATCATTATAGTCTCAATAATCATTTTATAATACGAAACAGTACTTAGATTAGATAAATCCAATAGAAATAACACTTCAAACACAGCGACTGATTTACTTCATCACAGAAATTGGCGCAACTGTCAACGTCGATAATGACAGAATCAAGCATAGACTATGCGATATTTTGCGATCTCAATTCATAAAATTTACCACAGAACCGAAATAACCGACCTTGGTCATACTAAAGTAGTCTGTAAGACTATGAAAACACGGTACAAAGTCAAGTGGGAGAGCGCGGTCTCATGCGACTGCTTGGGGTCTGACGGAATGGCGCGCTCTGTAGGTGCGGTCTCATGCGACCGCTTGGGGGCTGAGACGTTAAGAATCATTTGGTAGGAAGTTCGTTCAGTCGAGGAAATGCAATACAAGGTGGCTCCTTAATTGTTCTAAATAAAAAGTTTTAATTAAATGAACTTCGATCAACAGTACCAACTAGATATAGATAACGCGTCACGTACAAAATCAAAGCTAAATTCTGTCCACGTGAATAAACTTTTTCAAAGCAATAAATTACTCTTGTCACTTAAAAAAGAAAAGACATCAATAACATTTAGTGGTGAAATCAACCTTAAAGAATAAAGTACTTTTTCCTGTTATTGCGAGAAAATAAGAGCTCACTTCTCAATTGCGCTCTTATTTACCGAGACACATTTTTAGCGCTGACCTGAAATCTAGTTGTATTGTTGATGGAAGTAAATGAATGCAAAGACATAGTAAGACTCGGTTGAGTGAACAATAGAAATAGCTTGTGTGAAGTTGGAGCAGTTTGTTGTGTTAAGTGTATACAGACCTCCTTTAGCGTTATATGTTTTTTTTTTAAAGTTATGGATGAAGCATTAAGTAAGGTCCGCAATGTAGGTAAAAGAAAATGGTTTGCGGTAATTTTTTAAAATAAATTTGATAGAAAATTCCACGTTATCAACTAAAATAAAAAAATATATATTTTTATCATACAATTTGAATCATTTATTTTTGGAGCCGACAAGAATAACTGCACTTCAGCTACCTGTAGTGATAACATATAAACTAATGTAATACCACTGGCTAAGCAAATTATTAATAACCTGGACTCGGATCATTGTTGCCAAATGGTTAGCTTTTCACACCAGCCTGCTTACACCGACTTACAGGTGATGAAAAAGAATATCACTGTTGTGCAGGTCGGATGGAATGCTTTAAAAGCAGTCTAGATACAAAATTAAATAATTTAGAATACAATGACAACTCTAATGTATTTTATAATGATTTCTTTGACACATATTGTTCAGAATTAAATAAATCTTTTGTTCCAAAAAAGATCTCGGTTAGTGGTTCTGTAACTTTTAATGAGTGGCTACAATTGGTATTCACAAAAGTAGGAAACGCCTTTATGAACTTTATGGTGAACGCAACTTTAACACCAGTGACGATATATGTTAAAAATTATTCAAAGTTATTCAAAAGAGTATTTCGATTAGCCAAGGCAAAATATTTAAGTTCTAAGATTAAAAAAAACATTAACAAAATAAAAATGACACGGAATATTATAAAAAGTGAAAATAAAATGCATCTGACGCTGATGTTGCTGCAGCATTTGAGAGGTTCTTTACTGACATTCCAGTTTCAACTACAAAATCTTTGATTTCCTCCCCCACTGTAGCCGAATCTGTTTTGAAGGAGAATGTTAAAGTTTGTGAAAGTAATTTTAGTTTAAAAAGAATTTGCACTTCAGATATATTAAATACATTTAACACTCTCAATAAAAAGAAGACCGCTGATTTGTAAGGTAATTTTGACAGTAATTATGACAATAACTCCAGTTTTAGCTTGCATATTTAATGAATGCATTGAAAAGGACATGCCTTCAAAAAGAAAAAAAAATCCTACATAGGCCAAATAAAACGGACGATCCATGAGAGGGTCAAGGAACATATTGCGGCTGTAAAAAACCGCCAGTCTAACAAATCAGCCATTGCAAAACATTTACTTGAATAAGGCGCAAATCACTGGATTGAATTTCATCGTACGCAAGTCCTCTCCACAGATCGCCACTTTTATTCAAGAGTAGTGCGTGAAGCGATTGAAATTAAGAAACATCCCAACAATTTCAATCGGGAAGAAGGTCACAAACTATCATCAGCGTGAAATCCAGTGTTTGCAAAAACGCAACTTCGTTTTAGCTCGTAATCGGCTAACTATCAGAATAAGTCATGTATACGGAATAGGGACACCGTTAGTGTTGTGTGTGACGGTATTTGGTTAAATAATGTGACGCTGGATGAAGACTCTTCGGCGCCAACGGAGGCGATACACCGCGACAGCAGTCAGCCCATGACCACGGCCGGTGCAATTCGGTCGAAACAACGGGTATAAAAGGTATGCGTAGGATGCCTTTACTAAATAGTTTTGCGAAAACGATAAATTACCTATTTCTAGCCGTTTGTGTCGCTGGGGGAGAGACACTTGCTCGCCATTTTTGTCTCGTACCAGAATACATTTGTTTACACAGAATTCTAGCACCACGGCTTATATTTCGGTTCGACGCGATTCTGTTTCAGCGTGCAGTGGTACTGGGGGTACGATGCGCGTTTGTCTGGCACAAACTAAAGCTCGTTAGATTAGTTGTTAAGTCTTAACTACAAGTTAATTAACTGTTTTTTTATTATTATTAGTATTGACGTCAATAAGTGCCTGTAAAGGTTTACATTAAATAAATAATTTGAATTTGAATTTGACTTTACCTAAATGTCACTAGTACAAAGAGCAAAGACATGATTTGACAGTACATTTTCAAATGGTTTGTATAGTACTACTAACGACGACGACGACGACGACGACGACGTTACTGGCGTCCGTAGGTTTACCCTTGAAACCCTACACGCGACCCCTGGGTGGTGCTAAGCACGCATTGGGTCGGCTCGCCCGGCGTAATACTACCCTCTCACGAATATACGAGTGAAGGTTCAGAAGCCCCCCCCCCCCCCTCATCACAATTGATATTGCAGCGAACTTTAAATTAGATTTACCCCAGGGGGGTACCGGCACATTCAGTGTCGGAGAATCCCCCCCTGAGCGTCCTCGCTCAGGCTGCCCTATGTATTCTGTGGAGGGAAAAAGTCCGCTCGTATCAGGGCATGCTGCAGGAAGGAGAAATGCAGACATTAGGCACACCCCCTTCTGCGCTTCGCGTGGACTTCTGCAATATCAAGGGAATCCACTCTAACTTGAGCGCCGTCCATTACCACCTCGAGACGGAGAAGCCGGCCTTGCTCTTCCTTATCGAGACGCAGATATCCTCCCCTCCTGACATCTCCTACTTGCTCTACCCGGGATAGAATTTGGAACATGCATTTGTTCCTCGAGCCGGTGTTTGTGCCTACGTCAGGGAGGATATGTGCGTCCGCCGCCTTGCCAATCTTGAAGATAGGGACCTCTCCATTTTATGGCTACACGTCGACTGCGGACGCCATCCTCGCGTCTACGCGTGCCTGTATATGTCCCACAGCAGTAACAACGGAACTGATAAACTCATCGAGAGCGTCCAAACGGTGAGACAGACTCCCTTCTCCAACGGATTCTCGCTGCCGAGATTGTGGTATTGGGAGACTTCAATGCCCACCACGTCCAATGGCTTGGTTCACGCACAACTGACCACTCGGGTAGAGCTATTCATGACTTCGCTTTGGCCCACAGTCTGTCCCAATTGGTAACCGAGCCTACGCGTGTTCCAGATGTGAAGGGCCATGCACCTTCCTAATTGGACCTTCTGCTGACTTCGCACCCAGACGGCTATCAAGTTTCTGTTGATGCAGCACTAGGCTCATCAGACCTTTGTCTGATTCGTAGCACCTACTCATGGTGTCAGCTATGGTTCTCGCTGGATGATCCTCATGTCGCCGCCGACTTTTTCGTGGATGTAATACTGCAAGGAATTGAACTTTTCATTCCAAACTCTGTGGTTGGTTCCCATTGGCGGCAGGTCCATGGTTTGGTCGCTGCTGCAAAATGGCGTCTCGCCAAAAGCGACAACATTACCAAGCCTGGGCTAATGCGGTGTAATATAAGGATCCAAATACCAGCGTGCTCAGAAAGAGGTACAACTTTGAAGCCAGGTCCTATACGAGGGACATTGCCAGAGCGAAGTCATCATTCATAGGTAGAATTGGCGAGAGGCTAGTGCGTCTTCCTTCAGGTACGCGCGCGTTCTGGTTTCTTGCCAAAGCTATCTTAGGAAATTTCTGTCCGCCGTCCCTACCACCATTGCACAAGACCGATGACTGCCTAGCCCATACTGCAAAAGAGAAAGCCGATCTCTTGGGCACTCTTTTCGCATCAAGGTCGACCCTGGACGATAGGGAAAATTCTCCACAAACCATACCGCATTGCGCTAATTCAATGCCAAACGTTGGGTTCCTCCAAAATAAGTAAGTCGTAAGGCTCTTTTTCCCTTGGTATCCATAAGTCGAGTGGGCCTGATGCAATTCCTCCCATTGTGCTTCGGACGTGTGCTCCTGAGTTGGCGCCGGTTCTAACGCGCTTTTTTTCGCTTTCTTACACTACTAGCGTTGTCCCGAGTTCTTGTAAGGCAGCCCTTGTCCACCCGATTTCCAAAAAAGGCGATCGCTCTGATCCGTTGAACTACAGGCCAATAGCCATTACTTTTGCTCTCCAAAGTAATGGAGTCTATTATAAACCGCCAGCTCTTGGGGTACCTAGAAGATAATCGGCTACTAAGTGATCGCCAGTATGGTTTTCGTTGCGGTCGTTCGGCTGTGATTTTTTAGTGTACCTTACTTACCGATGGGCGGAGGCAGTCTAGAGTAAATGGGAGGCACTGGCAGTTAGCATGGACGTAGCGAAAGCCTTTGACAGGATATGGCACAGCGCTCTTCTCTCTAAACTTCCATCACACGGGCTTTCTGAGATATTGTGTTCGTGGGTTCGCCAGCTTTCTTTCTGGGCGTAGCATCAGATTCGTAGTTGACGATGTTTCGTGCTCTGACATGAAGCCCGTGAATGCTGGAGTCCCGCAGGGTGCGTGTTATCTCCTACTCTGTTTCTTCTGCATATCAATGACATGTTGCATAACAACAGCATTCATTGCAATGCGGAAGACAGTACTGGGGATATGCTCTACACCGGACCAGCTAATATTTTTCGGGCAAGCGTCATCGAGAGCCGGAAAAAACTTGTGACTTACACCAAGAACAACAACAACGAGTTAAGTCATGTCTCGAATTGGGGCCGACGTAACCTAGTCTACTTTAACCCTTCCAAAACACAAGTTTGCGCATTTACCGCGTAAAAATATCTCTTCGTCGTAGCTCTGAACTTTGAGGGAGCTCTCCTTGGTACCAACCCGACTATTGGGATCCTTGACGTCGATATTTCGAGTGACGTTCAGTTTCGGTGTCATTTGGAAGGTAAAGCTAAATTAGCTTCGAAAAAAGCTGGGTGTGCTTAATAGAGCGGGTCAGTATTTCACGCCGGCCCACCGATTACAACTATATAAAGCACAGGTCAGACCGCATATGGAATACTGCTCCCATCTTTGGGCTAGAGCGCCCCGATACGATCTATTCCTTCCTTAAAGGCCGGCAACGCGTCTGCGATTCCTCTGGTTTTGCGGATGTCCATGGACGGCGGTGACTACTCTCCATCAGGTGAACCGCTTGCTCGTTTGCTTACTTCTTTTAAAAAAAATGATTGTAACCTAAGACTGTGAAATAAGCCTATACAAAATAACCGATTAATTAATTGCATTTATTGTTCTGCGTCGTAGAAAAGGGATGGCTGAAAACTGGCTTAATGCCAGTCAAAAACTGAATTATGTTGTCGGAAACTACTGAAATGACGGAAGACCAGCGTCTTGGCATTATGAGATGCTACAACATAATGCTTAGTAGTAGAGATTTCCTTTTTAGTGTCACATAAATTGTACACGGTAATTTTATGGGATCGTGTCTGAAATCCTCAGGGAGGAAGGTTTGAGATTTTGCGAAGTTCAGCGTAAAGACAGGAAGTCAAAGTTTTCGGAAGAAACGCTCAGGCTTATGAAGAGACGGCGCGAAGACCCACCTGTCACTTCGTCCGAACAACGGGCCCTCAACAAGGAGATTAGAAAAATGGTGCGATATGACCTCCGGTGCTCCAATACACGCTCGATTAAACGAGTAATTGAGCAGAATCGTAGGTCTAAAGTGTTTGACCAGTCTCTTGGTAGAAGCCACCTGACGAAGTTGACTACGGCCAGCGAAGCAGTCGTTGCTTCGAAGCCAGACGTCCTTTCGGAAATAGAAGACTTCTATAGCCAGCTATACGCCTTGCATGCATCTCAACTTGATCCCGAAAATGAGGAAACCAGAGCCACGTTGACCCGCCACTTTACCGAAGACTTGCCAGAAATCAGCCTAGGCGAAATTGAGTTGGCTCTTGGACAGCTTAAAAATGTAAAAGTCCACGGTGAAGACGGTGTTACATCTGAGCTCCTAAAAGCAGGCGGTAAACCTGTGTTATAGGAGCTCCAATACATCTTTAACACCGTTCTCTTTGAAGGGAGAACTCCGGAGGCGTGGAGTAGGCGTGTTAGTGAGTATTATTCTTCAAAAAAGGAGACAAAACCCTTCTGAAGAACTACCGACCCATTTCGCTCCTGAGCCACGTCTGCAAGCTGTTTTCAAGAGTCATTACAAACCGCCATGCGCGAAGACTTGACGAATTTTAGCCCCCGGAGCAGGCCAGGTTTCGAGGAGGATACGGCACCATAGACCACATTTTGACAGTGCGGCAGTTTATACAGAAAGCCAAAAAGTTTAATCGGCCCCTGTGCCTTGCATTTGTGGACTATGAGAAGGCATTTGACTCTATCGAGACCTGGGCTGTTCTTAAATCCCTGCAAGGATGCCAAGTCAATTGGCGATATATCCAAGTGTTGAGGTGTCTCTATAATGCCGCCACCATGGCTGTCCAAGTACAGAACCAGCAGACAAAACATATCCACTTACATCGAGGTGTGAGACAGGGGGATGTCATATCCCCAAAACTATTCACAAATGCCTTACAGCATACTTTTAAAACGCTGAACTGGAAAGGACGTGGCATCAACATCAACGGCGAATACATGTCACACTTGCGATTTGCAGACGACATCGTCATCATGGCCGAAACGTACACATGCCGAACGGCCTAGCTGATTCTTCTCGACGCATCGGTCTTTGGATGAACTTGGACAAAACCAAGGTTATGTTCAACGAACGTGTCGTCCCGGAACCGATTGCAATACAAGGCAGTGTTCTTGAAGTTGTTAAGGAATATGTCTACCTTGGGCAAATTTTACAGATGGGTAGAAACAACTTCGAGAAAGAGGCCAACAGAAGGGTACAGCTGGGCTGGGCTGCGTATGGGAAATTACGTCGAGTCTTTACGTCGTCAATTCCGCAATGTCTAAAGACGATAGTCTTCAATCAGTGCGTCTTACCCGTCATGACATACGGAGCCGAAACGTGGACACTGACGGTAGGGCTGGTTCACAAGTTTAAAGTCGCTCAGTGGGCTATGGAAAGGGCTATGCTTGGAGATTCTCTGAGGCCGATCCCTCAGAGAATCTCCAAGCATAGCCCTTCGATTCGAAACGAGGTGATCCGGCAGAGAAACAAGGTAATCGACATAGCCCACCGGATTAGCAAGCTAAAGTAGCAGTGGGCCACCCATATCAGTTGCAGAACCGATGACCGTTGGGGTAGACGAGTTCTGGAGTGGAGACCGCGTATCGGCAGGACGCCCTCAGACAAGGTGGAGCGACGATCTTCGCAAGGTGGCTGGCAAGAGCTGGATGAGAGTGGCGCCGGTTCGTGCTCAGTGGCGTGTTCTTGGAGAGGCCTATATCCAGCAGTGGACGAGTATAGGCTGATGATGGTGATGATGATGAATTTTATGGTGTCTGTTTTGCGGCTGAATAACTTTATTTCTACTTTCTTTCTACTTCTACCTAAATGACACTAAATACACAGACAATACAAGACACCTTCAAAAAGAAACGATTCAAAATAATTAATTTTATAACGTTATATGTAATAAAGACTATATTTGCTACTATTTTGCAGATTATGCCGAATAGATTATTAGTATATGTAGAGAAATTTTAAATTGCCAACTCCGCTAATTGGTCGATAACCGCCTCAATGACCCTACCCTAGTGAACATGATTCTTTGTGTATTTTTCGTACTTCTTTAGTAAGTAACAGAGCTCGCTCGTCTCACTGCCGTCTCCTAGAGAGAGTCAGGTAATTAGCTTCAGGCATTACCCTCTGGTAATGTCGGTTCCTTGTTGGACGGCTCGTCCCTCATTTCCTCGTTTGCCTCCGCCTTGACGCCGGGGTAGTCTACCCTCATCGCTGTGTGTGTGGGGAGGCCGTTGACGAGCTTGGCTACCACGGCTTCTCATGCGCCCGCAGTGCTGGTTGAACGTTACAGCGCTCAACAGCATCATCTGCAGTGCTTTTGCCACCAATGGCTTACCAGTCTTAGAGCCAGCTGGTATCTCTCGCAGCGCTAGTAAAAAACCAGACGGACGTTGGATCATAGAAACTTGGCAGACTGCTGGCGTGAGATGCGACCTGTGCAGACACCGTGGCTCTTTCGCATGTGCGCGCTACCCCTGCCAGTGTTCTTGGGACCGTGCCTGTGTGCCCACAGTTGGAGTACATTTTTTATTTATAGTTTAGTTTAAGTTAGACATTTTATTTATGTTTAAGCTGTGCTGTATTTTTTTCTTTTTGCTATTTGTAATTATAAAGAAAAATACAGCACAACTTGGACATAAAAGCATGTCTAACGTTATTCTTACGTTGTTCTTAAGGTTATTTATTCATTCATAATTACCTAAAAAAATAATTTTGCTAAGGCTGTTGTCTTTTTTTAGATGTTCCTGTTCTGTAGTAAATGGATTATTGGTGTTATAATCTACTTCCAGTTTATGATAATTGGAACAAAAATTAACGTAAGTAAAATTAATTTCTAACGCAGTTACTTATAAGATTTCACAGATTGAAAATAAATACAAAAATTAAAGGAAAAAAAATATTTTATTTTGAATAACACAACATTACAAGTTGAATAATAAGAAATTTTTATTGAGATACACTTTCCTAAAATTACACAGCTACATTACTTACAAGTCGAATTATTATAACATACGAATGTATAACACTGCATAACACATAGAATAACATTTTCTTTTCTTTTACATCCTATGTGAAGTTCATTCAAACTCATGAGTTTCACTTAGATTTTCGAAATTCCAACTCGAATGCACTTCTCGCCTGCATCTGCATCTTTTAACACCATTACCATGACGATCGGTCAATATTTTTTCTTAAGTCTGTTTTTTCCGAAATATTTACAACGCCCAAGAAAGCAGCTTTTTACATTTTTTTAAATTTTCAAACTTGTCTCGATAAATTCCATAACTCTTGGTACTATTCCCATCTCGATCCTTCCAAAATCCTCGGAGCTGTGGCCAAAAATACGTCTCAGGTGATTTGCATCTAATAACCATTTTCAACTGTAAAATAACGACACACGCATAATACACACATCAACCTATTTAAAACTATCAAATTTCCCCAATCGATATTGATCCTTAATTACTAGAGACTAAGTTTCAGATATATTAAAGAAATTTGACATTTAATTTTGTGGTAGGTTCAAGTGCTGGCGTCTGTACCTTGTCACACTGTTCCCTGGCCCGGTTAAGATGCAGGGATATGTGATCAGATTAAATAAAATAACTAAGTATTTATGACAAAAATATATATTTATAAAAATAAAAACAAGACAATAAATTGAGAAATAGTTACAACGTCAGAAATTTAAGCCCCCCCCCCCCCCTCCCCGCCCTCCTAATTCCTATTTCTTCCTTAAACCTATTCCTCCATTATAGGCCGGCAACTCGTCTGCGATTCCTCTGGTTTTGCGGGTGGGTGTCCATGGGCGGCGGTGATTACTCTCCATTAGGTAAACCCTGCTGATCGTTTGCCTCCCAGTTTCATTAAAAAAATGTAAATTGAAATTATCAACGGTAGAACATACAAAGTGCGTGGGCGCTATTCTTTTGCTCCTTTAAATCATATGACATGTATGCCACAATAAAATTAACAAAAATTTAGTACTGAACGTAAATAGAGTACCAAAAGTTGTCTAAATTATACACCTACAACAATCTTATTTGTAGGTGTTGCAAGAGTAGAGCACGAAACCAGGGCGAAACGTAGTTAAGGCCATTCAAATAATCCCCGCCAAAGGTGCAAGTGAAAAGATAGTAGGATCGTCTAAATGTAGATTGAATCGTCTTTATGTGATGGAATAAATATAAATATTATTAATACATACGTAAAATGTAAATAGGTTATTGTTGATAAGTAAAAAAGTGCAACGTTACATTACCCCCCTTCCTACAAGAGTTTCGGACAGAAAGGAGAAACTAAGCTGCCCCCAGCATCTTTCAAAATAACGCAAAAAATAAATAAATAATAAAACAAACATCAACAAAAACCTAATAAAACCAATCAAAGAAAATAACAAACTACCAAAAATACAAAACAAAAAGTACCAAAAACAAACTAGCTTTTCATTTTTCATCCGACACCACAAGGAACTAAATTCCCATAATTTCGCTTTAAGGGAATCTTACACTTAACAGGAACCACGTTTCTTTCAAGTAGAATTTTACCCTGACATACCTTTTTAAAAGAAATATCTAAGAAATCAGAAATAGTCAAAAAAACTTGGCCAAACTTTTCAAACTAGATTTAGAAAGCTTTTTAAATTTACGAGTAAGCTCTTAAACTGTTTGAAGAGTCGTCACGTCATCATTTCTTGTTGTTATGTCGGTGACATGCTTAGTGTAGGAAACCGAAGGCGGCTTCCTTTCTTTTTTGGTGGACAGGCAGGATAGACAACAGGCGTTAAGTACTGAATAGATCTGTGGACTTGCCGATTAGCATGGCGGTGTTAGATGAACAGTACGCTTTGTTCCTAGAGAAGTGTGTTGATCGTGAACAAGACATTCTCAAGGAGGTGGAAAATGACGTTGACCAATGCTACGAATTGTCAGATCGTATTGCTGAGGTCGCCCGCCCTCTCCACCAGGGCGGTGGAAACTGACCACCCCAAATCTTTGAGCAAGTCTATGCCCGCCTTGTGGTCACGCCTTCCTCCCCTTAACCTCTGTCGTTTTTCTGGGAGGCTCGACGAATGGGAGTGCTTTTCTAATTTATTTAATAGCCTCTTCAATGCAAAGGAGGTTTTGACAGCGGAATAAAAGCACATGCACCCCGTACGGGCGGGGGCCCTAGGAACTCTCCACCGCGAGACAAGTTGAAGCCGGTTGACAGGTACTGTGCCACTATCAAAAATCTCCGTGTTAGGTCCGCGTCACCGGTGATGAAACGTCCGCGTTTAAAGCGTCGTCGACGCTATTCGCCAGAGTGGGACCCCTCGCTAAATAACAGCGAACCCCTCCTTCAGGAGAAGCGGTTCGCTTCCCCACACATTAGCAAAACGGCCACCCAATCGCCTACCACAGACCCTTCAGAGACCGTTTTGCTCTCTACGGCCTCTGTGATGGTTAGGGACTGAACGGTAACTTAATGAAAGTCCGAGCTCTTTTGGATTCCGGTGCTCAGGAATGTGTGCTTTCATCATGGTTGATTGGCAAGTTGGGTCTTCCAATTAGGCCTCACCAGGAAGGTATACTTGTGATGTGACGGGGTATTGGTGATGTGAAAGTACCTAGACTGGTAGGGGAGGTTACGTTTACTTTCACCCCCGTTTTATCGTCCAACCCGAGTATAACAACCTCGGCGATTGTTTTGGACACAGTAGTTGGTAGGCAACCCTTAGAATTAAACCCCTCTGTTTTGGCGTTGACGTCTAAGTTTGTGTTAGCGGACACCAAGTACAACACCTCGGGATCGGTTGACGTTTTCTTGGGAGCAAACGTTCTAAACTTTAGAACGTTTGCTTTGTTTATCGTTCAACAACAATCGCTTTAGAATCTAAAGCGATTGTTGTTGAACGATAAACGTGTCCTTCAGCCGGGCGTCTGGTTGCCGTCGGGACGGTTTTCGGGTATGTGGTTATGGGACCAGTGAACCGAGTCTCACACCCGAATAGTGAGGATACCGTTCTCGTTGTAGGGGCTACACTCTTTGACGTAGTACAGAAGTTTTGAAAAGTGGAGGAACCCCCCTCCACGCTGCGAATTGACCCAGAGCAAAAGGAGTGCGAATTGTTACCAGATTAACACTGGTTGACTCGGCGACTATTTACTCGACTACCTTTTTGTATTGGTCGTCCTCCTCTGGGTGAGTCGGGAATGCTAGCGTATAAGAGGCTAGTGTCATTGGAACGCCGCATGAGTAAAGATTCGGTTTTCCGGAAAAAGTATATAGACTTTATACGGAAGTATAGGGAGTTTAGTCACATGTCGTATCGCGCGTGGAATGGCGCTCGGTGGAGCACCACTTTCTTTCACATCGCGCGCTTTTAAAAGCTCGAATTGGAAGGATTCG
Organism: Scoparia ambigualis; assembly: GCA_963921215.1. NCBI lineage: Eukaryota > Metazoa > Arthropoda > Insecta > Lepidoptera > Crambidae > Scoparia > Scoparia ambigualis. The sequence goes on along the minus strand of OY992510.1, from coordinate 24,659,501 downwards.
AGTAGTATTGGACGTCTCCGCGCCCATATCTATCACGCCGGCAGCACCGCACTGCTAGCCGTTTTGTAGCGTGAATTTTGTATTTTGTCAGCTAGACGGACCATACGCTGTATTATTTTTTCGATGCCTACCGTATTACCGGCTAAAAGCCACTTCCATGCAGCCCCAAATGGGAGATTTGTCTGCAGATCGCGTTACGCAAAATGTATATTATAGTTTGTAGAGTTATAAAGCGTTTTTGTTTTTGTGTGTCCGTCAACCAAGGCTGTCCACTAAGAAGTGGTTTGTGAGTTATCTACTGAGGTAGAGTCTGACCAACGAAACGTAACGCGGTCTATTTTTAAAAGTTTTATTATGGCAATAATTTTAAGCTAAAGGTATGTTTTGTGTACTTGAATTTATCATTTTGATACTTGACTTATCTTTTTTTATTGTTCTCGTCTATTATTTTACATTTTACTCTAAACAACAATAACTAATACAATCGTAAATAATTCTAGGTTAATTCTGTATACTTACTTTTTCCTTTTATTAAAAATTAACTCATTGAGCTATAATGTACTACGTACTAGAGAAGCTATCCCAAGCAAAAGACTTATTCTATTTTTTTAAAAGTATTAATTAACTATTAATATTTTTCATCTTTGCCTTGCTGGTAAACCGCTTAGTCTATGTTAGTTCGAGCTCCCAACTAAATTATTTTTTTAAAGTGTTACTTGTGCAGTTTTCTTTCAAAAATTACAAAATTATATATTACCATAGTAAAATACATAAATTGTGTGATTTTCAGTGCAATCTATAAGCGTTTTTGATTCAATTATTAAAGCAAAGTGATTACGGCTTCATTCGAAATCTACCTTCTCAAATTTTGTGAGAGTGCTCATACAAGCGAATCTCGTCCGCCGTGTCCGCTGCCTGCACACAGTGTTAAGTGCGATACTCGCCTGTGTCTCACCTCTGCGCGTCATCGGGCCACTTCACTGCGTCATCCGGCAAAGAGCAGAGCTCCGCAGACGCGCCTGTACTACTATCGAACTCTGAGAGGCGGGGTTCCAATAAAACAACTTTTTGAATATACAGGATATATATTATTTATTTTACTATATACAATTTATACAAGCGATGGATTGCCTAGCGTGTAATAATAAGATAAGTCGTGAGGAGGTTTTGGTCTGTGTTGGTTGTAAGGGGCGTTACCACTACAAATGTTTGAATGTGTTACCACAGACCACTTCGACCGTTAAGAACAACTGGTTATGTCCCAAATGTAACATGGTAACGAGACGTCCAAAGGGCGACGAAACACCTACCCGAAGGCATTTCGAACAGCCGGCAGTGGATGCGGATATGTCCTGCGACGACATCAGTTTAGAGTGTGTGGGCACTTCAACCAATTCCTCAGTCATCGCGGTGGCAAGCATGGCTGATATTCTTCAGGATTTAAGAGCATTTAGAAGCGATTTTTCTACAATGAATACTAATATCCAGAACGTGACCACTGCAGTTCAGGAACTAAATAACCTATTAACTAATTAACCTGAAAAAAAATATATATGTATATTTTTAAATAACCATATTGCAATGTAAACAAAACGATAGATAAGTCACATAATTTTGTTAACATCTTACCCAAAGTTTCTGGCCTATGGACATGTAGTGGTATGTGTTTTTATCGGCAGCATCCTTTCCGCGTTATAATACAACAGCAAATACGAATATGTATGCACTAGGATGATTCAAGTAGCCAAATCTTTTATTTTTCAACTGGAAAAACAACTTAAATTTAGGAAAACATTTAATTTCAACTTTAGATATGTTAATCTTACATAATATGTACTTACCTCGTAGAAATATGTTATTTAATTAGTTCTTGTTATTTTCTTAGTCTCTCATTGAGGCCTTCGTGTCTTTTGCTTAAAATATTGTAGTGTGGTTTTTGTAATTTAACTGTTTTATATCAATGTTTTGTATTGTCACAGCGAGCACGTCTGTCCCTAGGCGCAGTGAACTGTTACTGGCGTAATGGCGTAACTGGCCGTGGCCGGTCCCGGTCCCGGTGGCCGGGCGGGGCTCGCTGTGCGTCATTTTGGTACTTATTGTTGAATTGTTTGTTGGTTTTTTTTATTTAATAGGTATTACGTATATTGCCTGTTATTCATTGTACAGTTTGTTTGCCTTATATAATTATGTGTTTAATTTAGGGAACTTTAGGTTTAAAAGTAATAATTTGTTCGATTTAATTTAAAAAATATGTAACTGTTTGTTCCTAATAAAAAAATAAAAAATAAAAAAGTTAAAACAAAATTGCGCTGCCGTGCTAAAATAATAATTTATCGTCTTTCTGAACAATCCAAACATACAGCGCTAGACCGCTTCTTTTCTCGCGACCAAAAGGTCTAAAGCACCAAAACATGGCCGCCGCTCATGTCTCGGCGATTTCATAAAATAATTTGTCAAAAGCATGTTATACCGATAATTTAGTGCATATTTACAGGTAAAAAGTGATTCGTTTAGTTTTCTTTGTATTTTCGGGATTCTTTAAACAGTACCTTAGCACACATCAAGGCATATTTAAAATAGAACACAGAATACACAAGTATTGTTGCGTCTAGCGCCTGGCACAGACTAATATAGTTAGAGCGAGCTGGCTGTAACGCGTGAAGCAAACAATCTAGTTGTGGCGTCTTCTCTAGTACGTAGTACATTATTACTCAATGAGTTGACTCTCCAACCAATTTTTGTTTATCTTACCTACAGAAACTTCAAGTAGGTACTAGTGAGACAAAACTAAAATATTGTCAAGAATATTACATCACCTTGAACAAAAGGAAGTTTTATCAAGTGAAACGCAATATTCGAAAACAATATCGTCAATGACAGACCCATTTTCCAACAAATAAAATTCTTCTATTCTACTTTGTAAGGTGGTTATATGTATACTATTAAGTTGTGCAACAGTGCAAGCGTGTCCAACAGTGAAGACTTAAAGCCCTAAAGCGGGCCATTAGTGACGCACCTTGTCTTCGTAAAGAGAGAACGTTCTCTCTTTACCGCCCTCCTGAGGATGCTGTTGGACCACCTTACAGTAAGTGGCAGTCTTAAGATAAATATTTTTTTTATATAGGCCAATTAAACGTGCCATCCTAGACGCCGTGTTTCGCGGTTATAAAGCACCACTTCCGCCGTGGTGGGTTTGCATTAAGACAAGGGATGTACTGCCTTACCCACGGCGCTGTTCGAAGAAGTCTGGTAAGAAGACTCCGGATTTAAACTAAGGCTGGTAGGCTCTTAAAACAATTTCGACTTTTGTTCCGCTGCTTCAAGCCGGCGATGCAGGACAATCTGTAATTCCTGTACCGATTTAATTTCTGTAAGAGCTAATTGATTTGTGGAACTAGGCCGAATATTATGAAGAAGAATATCTTATCTATCTAACTAATCTAAGTCTTCGTCACTAAGTTTCTTAATTCTTAATCATGCAACTCAAACCAAGACGAAACCTAATTTTTGACACCACGATACCAAAATAATGCCAAACCGTTAAAAAATAAAACGGCAGATCTAAACAATTGAGTTGTAGAAACATTATAATGCTTTGCCAACTCTTTCACCCTTTATAAAAAACAATGTAGGTTGCCTTGTCCATCGAAACTAACATTCCACTTGCTTAAGTCGTTAGAACATGAGCATGTAAGTGGCGACTCTTTAACATATTCGGCAGAGACGCTAGGTGTGATCTTCTATTGTCCAGGCCACGCCATAAGGATTGCTCATCAGTGTGAGATCTATGATTGAGGTTCTGGGAGTGCCATGTAAGTGTATTTCTGATGTCACTGACAGTGAGACCATGGGCAATAGTAAGGTAAACCATTTCGTCATCTCTGGGTACCCCCAGACAAGGTGGTGACAAGGTGAAGCAATACCTTGCGCTGGGAACCCCACATACTGTGCCAGCCGTTGAAGTCCCCGCATATTATGCGTTTTTTTGAGCGAGTGGTTTGGCGTAAAAAGTGTTCCAATCTGTATAAGGTGTAATGTTCGTCATTGCGGGGTTCAACATACGCAGCAGTGAGATATAGCTTGTGTCCACTGCTATCCTTTGTTTGGATGACACACAGGTTAGAGTTGGAGAACTGAAATAGTCCAAGCATGGGTGGCATTTTGTTATTGACGAGGATAGCGGCTTTAACGGATCAGTTTGTGTGAAACTAATAGGTGGAAAATACGTAAATTAGTTTAATCTGGCCTGTTTGATGTGTAGGGGTCAATAACGAACGCTACATCGCAGTAGGAGTCGGTTATATATTTAGTAAGATCGTGTGCCGCATTGCGACCACGGCCAAGATTGATCTGCACACAACGGCGTTGTAATTTGCGTGTTTGGTTTGGCGTATTTGAGAGCCTATTCACTATAATTGGTGCAATTGCGAATCTATTTGTGCATGTGGAGATACGAGGACAGCTTTGAGAGGTCGCAATGTGATCAATTTTGATTTTAGTATTATTGGTCTTGTTATGCCCGCATCAATTATGACAGCGGGCTTTGTTGTTATTGTTCTTCTCAGGACAAGAGCGGCACTCATGTCCCGAAGAAGCGCAGTGGGAGCAGATGACACTTTCACGACTGCACCGAGCCTTCGTGTGGCTGAACTGCAGGCATTTGTAGCACTGCAGAACAGGGACGTAGTTTTCCACATGGCCCCTCTGATGATCGACGTTCTGCTTCGTAAGAGAGGTAAAATAGCCTTCCATACGGGCGGCCGGCGCAACTATGAGCACAACGTTATATAGGCTACGGTTCCTATTTAGCCCGTTTAAATTTTAATGTGAGATGCTCAGTATTGGTGATAGTGTTTTGTAGAGGTTCATTCTGTTTGAGAATGTTAACCAGCTCCTCGGCTGAAATCTCTTCCGACATGCCTTTCAAAATAATCACAGCACTGAGTGATTTGGAGTGTTTAGTCTTTACCGTGCACTCTGGGCGCTCTATCTTCTTGAGAGTTTTATTTATCTATGCTTCAGAATCGAATTCAACGCGAAGCTTGTTGTTAGAAACGATTTTTTTTTATACTAAGCCCGGCAAATGACCCCACTCCACCTGATGTTAAGTGGAAATGAAGTCCAGGCGCGAGGACAACTGGTGCAGCGTAAGAGACGTAGTATCAGTCACCCTCACTCTGCCGGTCCACAAAGTGCCTCTTCACGCCTCGTTTGAAGGACCCTATGTCATAGGTAGGAGGGAATACGTATGCTGGTAGACTATTCCATCTTTTGGAAGTGCGACAAAGAAACGAGTCACCAAATTTCTTTGTGCGTGATGGAATATTAGAGACTGTAAATTGGTGACTTCGGAGAGCACCACGCGTACTCCTATGGAGAAAGGGAAAAGGAGGGATGAGGTAAAAGAGTTCTTCATAGCACTCGCTATAGTATAAACGGTAAAAGACGCTGAGTGACGCAATATCTCTACGCAATTGCAAAGTCTCGAGAGTGTTAGTGACCTCTGCATTGCCAATAATGCGCGCAGCGCGGCGCTGCAATCTGCCTAAGGCATCGAGAAGGAGAAGGTACTCGTCCATGGTAACTCCCTTCCTTACTCATCCCTCTCTTTAGAACTCTCCGTTACACATTTCGGTGAACCTCAGCATTCTTGGTATGGACATCGGCCAGGAAATGAATCCAAAATGCAACATCGAGAGTGCTATTTTAACTGCCTACCGGAAGTTGGATATTCTCAATAAGGTGAGGCGGTTATTCACTCCCGACTCCCGAGCAGCGCTGTTTGCTGTACAAAACTCAGGTGCGATCGAGTGTGGAGTATTGTTCCCATCTATGGGACGGCTCCGCTAAATACCTCATCGATGCACTTAAAAGATTTATCTTTTAGAGATGCTGAGGTCTCTTGAGGACATCCAGCTGCGTAGAGACATTGCTTCTCTCAGTGTCTTTTACCGGAATTACTACGGAGAGTTTTACTTCTGAAGAACTTTTTGATCTTATCCCGCCCTCTCCTTTCCTCTCCCGAACTACACGTGCTGGTCTTAGGAACCACCATCATACTGTACAGACTATCAGTACTCGTACCAAAAAATTTGGCAAGTCGTTCCTCTGTAAGATCATTCGGCTTTGGAATTCTTTGCCGGTGCATGTTTCCCAGCTCCTACAGTCCCGGGTCTTTAAGCGGGGCGTGAAACATTTATGCAGGCAGGTGCTTATTCCACGGTGAGAAGCGCTCTCATTATTTTAGACTGCATTCGCTGCTTACCATCAGGAAGGATGCAGTCACTATGACGAGTCATAATAGAAAAAAAAAATCTTTGCGGAGCCGTCCCAAAGATGAGAGAAATACTCTACGCAAGACCGCACCTGTGTCTTGTATAATAGACACAACTGATCAGGCGTGAAGAATCGCCGCACCTTGTTCAGGGCACCGAGTTTACGTGAGGCATTTTTAATCACGGTTTTGATGTAGTCCTTTTGGTTAAGACCGCAGGGGATATCCATACCGAGCATGTTAATTCTGCTCTGCAGGCCTAGAGATGTACCCTGAAGAGAGGGAAGGGGAAGGAATAGCGACTTTTTTGCTGTGAACGCGCACACCTGTGTTTTCTTGGCATTAAACTCCACCAGATTATCGGAGCCCCATTTAGAAATGAGGTCGAACACCCGATCGAGCTCAATGACAAGATTTGCTCGCTTCAATTTGGTGTTTACCCGCCCAGCCGTTGGGTGACCGTTATATCCCTCATGCACTGTGCTCATCTGCATAGCAATGAATGTTTCCAAGAGGAAGCATGTCATTGATATGCAGAAGGAAAAGCGTGGGGAATAGAACGGAGCCTTGAGGAACACCAGCGTTCACTGTCATGAACCGCGAGGCGCATCCATCCGAAAGGACACGGATTCTATGCTCATGCAGCTAGCAATCCAGGTACAGAACTGAGCGGGCAAACCGTATGCCGGGATCTTGGAGAGAAGAGCTTTGTGCCAGACCCGATCAAAAGCCTTGGCTATGTCAAGGCTAACTGCCAGTGACTCTCCACGCTTGTCAAGAGCCTCACCCCAGAGATGTGTGACGTACGCTAAAAGATCACCCGTTGACGTTTTGGCCGAAACCCATATTGACGATCGTGAATTAGGGAGTGATTTTCTATCAAATAAGCTGTTTGTTCAATATTCGTTCTAAGATCTTGCACAACTCTGAAGTTACGGCAATAGGGCGGTAATTAGTTGGATCTGACCGATCTCCTTTTTTAGGGATCGGTTGCACATTAGCTTCTATCCAAAACTCCGGCGCAGAATCCGAAGAGAGCGAGAGACGGTACAGACGCGTTAACACAGGGGACAAGACCGCTGCACACATTTTTAGAACTATTGCTGGGATGCCATCAGGACCGTTAGCTTTCCGGACATCGATTGACTGCAGTCACATCACATCACACTGCCTGATTTTAATGTCAGACATTGTGTGGCCACAGTGAGGAATTGAGGGTGGCTGTGAATTACAGTCATCGATCCGGGAGTTAGCTGCAAAGAGTTTGGCCAGGAGATCGACCTTTTCCTGCGGCTTGTGAGCTAAAGTTCCGTCAGGACATCTCAGTGGTGGCAGTGATTGTTAGCAGAAGTGGTATTGCACGGCTTTAAACACACACCAGTAACTACGGCTGCCCGTAGGATGCGTCAGTTCTTGCCCTACTCGTGCAACGCGCTGGGCATCCGCTCTAATGTAGGCCCTCTTACACGACTTGGTGGCATTATTATAGGCTGCTTTTAGCGAGCGAGTTTCGGGATCCCCATGAGCTTTAGCTCTCATCCAAGCGCGGTATGCCGTCTGTTTACTCTCAACAGCGCTGGCACACTCGCGATTGAACCAGCGGTTGCGTCTGCCTTTGCTGATGATATAGAAGTGTGGAATATAGTATTCCATTCCTAATACTATCTCATCAGCAACGGCAGTCGCGCTAGCGGTCGGGTCCTTATCACTAAAGCAGCGCTGCCTCCAAGGGACGGATGCAAAATACTCCAGCATACCGTCCCAGTCTGCCGACGTGTAGTGTCAAATCTGGCGTTTCGAAACCGCGATGACAAGGGCACTGTGCTAGATATCAAGCAGTGATCCGAGGAACCTAATGGAGCTCGAATCTCCACCCGGAATCCAACTGGGCGACTCGTCAGCAGAAGGTCGAGTGAGGAGGGCGCATGGCCAACTACTGTCTGTCTGGGATCCTGGTGGGTTGGTTCACCAGTTGCGTCAGGTTATGCGTGAGAGCGAATGCGTGGGCAGGAACCTAACTACAACTCATGGTGGGCGTTGAAGTCCCCCCCCCCCCCCAAAACACCAATCCCGCTGATGGAAACCACTGGAACGCAGGAGTGCCTGCGCATCATCTGCTACCAGACTAAGATGTTCAATTACTCGAGTTGTCTCCATGTCGCCGTTATGGGATCGGTAGACGCAGACGTAGACACGGTAATGACAGCCTAAGTCGACGTGTACCACTAGGAAGGAGAAGGAAGAGTCCTCCAGGCAGCGCAGACGGCGACAGCAAACATCCGCCCGAACGAATAAGAAAACCGGAAAAGAAGAAAAACGAATAAGAAGTCGGAACTTTGGCTTTGAATGATTCTCCAAGCACAAAGCCGGGATAGTTCAGGTAGGTGGTGTCAGCTGAGCAGATTATTTGCGTCTCCGTCAGGAACAACATTGCTGGCCGTGCCGTCTCAAGATGGTGGTGGACGGCATTGAGGTTTGCATTGAGTCTGCGGATGTTAGCGAACTCCACCTCAAACGGTAAGGTTGTGGTGGTGGTGTGCACCGCTGTAGTACCAGTTTTGTTGTTAGGCGTTGTCAGTTTAGGAGTGGAAAGAGAGAGGCGTGAATCGAGAAAATAATTCCGCGATGCGAATGGTCAAAGTGTAGTGGCCTGTTTCCCCAGGAATCTGCCCACAGACGAGTATTATTAACCTGCCGAACGGAAGGGCCCTCGAACCCCCCTGAGAATGGCCGCCGGGACCCCACCTTCCGGTCACCAACCAGCACGATGGACCACCTCGAGGTTATGGGTGGCATGGTGAGGACCTCACGAGCTGGTTAGGCTCGCTTGGGCCTCTGTACTGTGCCACGCGCGGCCAGTGGGACAACCGTTTCTACGGGTCTCCCTGGTCGGCAGGTTAACGAATTCCTCCTGGCACTGGTTTGACGGAAGCCTCCACAGACCAAATACATCGCAGCATCATCCTCTCGAGCTCTGGTTATACGCTGGCTGATCCCGAAACGCGACCGACAAGCAGTCACTTGACGGGTTTACACTATGCGTACAGTGGTCACCAACTAGACGGGTCAAGCCCTACCACCAGTGGAGCAGATCTACGCTCGAAAGAGTCCGTTAGTCGCTTCTTCGACACTCACCGGACGGAGGAGAGGGGCGGCGATAAGTATTCTTTCTCCGTCACCGCCCGTCACCGCACGGAATAATTGACGGAACAATTTGACATTGACCGTGGCAAAAGTTGTGTCTGGGAATGACACACTGGATCTGAAATTTGTAAGTGTCTCTGAGGTGTCCAAGACGGGGCGTTTTGAGGTGACAGTGATAGCTTGTTTAGATTTCAGAGAGGCAGGGGGTGGGGGTGGAACTTTAGCGGCCTGTTGGCTGCGTGCTTTAAGTTAGTACATCGGTGCAGTTGAAAGTCTGATTGGGGATGCTTGGCGTACCTGGTTGCCTTTTCCTGATCTGATTGAACACAGGTCAGTTCACCACACCTCAGTTTTTGGCGGGGATCTTGTCATTGCCTTCTCTAATTATTCTTATATTAACTGAGGAAGGTTTTTGTTTATAATTTGTAGATATTTTGTACAAAGTGGATAAAGTATGATGGTGTTTCTAAGTTAGCGTGGACGAAGACGCGGGCGGGCAACTGTTTGTTATAAAAGTTAATATATGTATTATTGTGTGTAATATCGTATTGTAATATGTAATTATAACATTGCTGAGTATAACCATGTTATACAGTATAGCTGCACTATTGCATTAAGTAATAAAAAAATACCGGGAATGATAGTTTGTAATGAATAAGTAAACCTAAATCTAAACCTAACATTAGATAACATTATGCTTTGGCTCGAATCACATAATTTACAACTTAACTTGAATAAAACAAATCTTATTCAATTTAAACATGAATATCCAAAAACAGGATTACAGATATCATATTATGATAAGAACACAAAACTGGTGACCGACAACTCTGCTAAGTTATTAGGAGTACATCTGGACACTCACTTAAACTGGAAACCGCATATACTAAGTGTACTAAGCAAAATGTCATCATTTATTTATGCTCTACAGCGCTTTAAACGGGTAACTGATTTCAAAACAGCTCTCACCGCATACTATGCTTACGCATATTCGGTAATGTCCTACGGCATAATTCTCTGGGGGAAATTCATGTAATGATAACAAAGTTTTTATATTACAAAAAAAAATGTATGCGTATACTAACTAACATAGACCAGTTAAATTCATGTAAGGCTTACTTCATTAAACTAAACTAAATAAATAAACTTTCCTACACTCACACCAATTATCTAGCCCAAGAGAAGCTTCATTATGAAATTCGTTAAATGGTTACTAGACAACGGATAAACGTACTTAAAATACATAAATGTATACTTATTAAACATAGAAAACACCCAGACCCGAGACAATTTAGAAAAACAATAATTTCTAAATTGACCCGACCGGGGATCGAACCCAGGACCTCAGAGATGGCGACACCATGAAAACCGGTGTACAAACCACTCGATCAAGGAGGTCGTCACATTTTTCGTCGTTAATTAAACATAAAATCCTAACAATTACATCTATTCACATTTCAAAAGCAAATTTGTTGAAAAACATCCGAAACTATATTCGCCAATTAAAAATATTAGAAGAAATGATAGATACCTAAACAAACTTAAAATACCATTCTCCAAGTTAAAATTAGTCTCTTCTAGCCCCCCCACAATGTTGATCAAAATATACAACCACCTTCCCAATTACATAAAAAACGCAGATAATTCCAAGTATTTCGTCAAATTGTTAAAAAGCTTTCTTTTGGAAAAATGTTACTAAAACCTGTCAGATTTTTTTAATGATACTACCTATATTTAATAATTAACAATTAATAAAAAATAATTACATAATGTTTTGATTTACCTATTCATTATAATTTTAAAATGTATGTATAATGATAAATAAATATAGATTGTATTGTACTGTACTGATATTGTTATAGTCGCGTAGCCGGAAAAAAAGTTGCGGTGTGCTTTAGGTATGGTTTAGGTATTTCATAATATTTCGTGTAACGTAATGTATATAATATTAAAGTTTGAAATGTTGAGTGTTTCATAATAAGAACTATCTTATCTTTGTGTTGTAAGAAGATTAGAAACATAATATATGTGGAACTATGAAACACAAAATCACTATTTTTGTCTTTGAATAAAATTTTAAAATTTATGAAATAATATGTAAGACTTTCAGTGGTTAGTGGTATACATGTTGAACAAAGTTTAGAAAGTTAAGTGGTGTGCTTCTTTGATAATTTCATTTTTCTTTCATAACAGACGCAATAATAAATTAAAATTGACAGAATCGCTCATACATGGCCTTTGTAATGTTATTTTATACCACACAAAAAATTAGAAACATACATGCAGTGCATTTTGTTTAAATCACGAATAAAATATTTCGCTAACAGACGTTTGTTTATGCGGGACGCGGGCGGCTGCGGGCGTGGCGCGGCGGGCAGGCGCGCGCGGGGCGAACGCGGAGCATACTTACTTACACTTTATATGACAGATATTCCACTCGTCACGCCAGACGAGTGTGTGCGTGATGTGCGAACATAATAAAAGAAGACGTAATGCAGAAAAGTAAAATATGTCCCTTAACCTACTTACTTTACATCTTAGCTGACATCAATACAAACAAAACATTATTAATTGACAAGTTTTGAGTAGTTAAGTACAGATCGCGCAATTCTTCTTTCAGATAAGATTATTCTACAATCATCCGAATTGGATGAATGGGATGAAAACGTAAATACGCAATAATACATTAAAATTGACAGAATCGCTCATACATGGCCTTTGTAATGCTATTTTATACCACACAAATAATAGAAACATACATACAGTGCATTTTGTTTAAATCACGAATAAAATATTTCACTAAACACGCGATTAGGCATGCTGCAGGACGTGGGCGGGTGGATTTGGGCATCAACTCCTCACACCAAAATTTTTTCCTAACTAGTCTCACCGCCAAAAGCGTATTATTTGTTTCAACCCGTCACAAGCTTTATTTCTGCTAGGACACATTGTAATTTGTGTAGCTATTGCTGCTACTTACTACTTACTTTCTTACTGCTCTTTAATGATTTCTTGCAGTAAGCCGACGATATTATCTTATTTGCCCCTGCCCCTTATCTGTGCATAGTACCATAGAATACTTACATAATAGTACAAGTACAGAAGATTCACTCCGCAAAGTCATTTAAATAAATAGCGACTCATGCTAAGATTCAATAAAATGCAAATCAGGTCGCACACCGCTCCCTTGTCTACAGTTAAATTCACCTAGAAGTTGCCTCTCTTTCTATCTCGTACTCTTATCTCTTCTAATGACTTTTGGGTTGTCTTTTTTTAAATAATAATAAATCTGAATACTTACTTAATTTATTACAAGTTATGGTGTTTATAATGTGTACTTAAATGTGAACAAATTACCATTTCATACAATCCTAGGCTAGGTATGTCAGTATAGTCAACGCCACATCAGGCTACCTACACGGTAATATAATATATATTACTGTACTACCTATACATGTTTACTTTGAGCACCACCGGTGACACTCCGTGTACGTGAGAGCTCGAGCGCTGGTGACCTTGAGCAGAACGTATAAACACTAGGGTTACTGAAATGGAATTTAGACTTGTGCCAAAGAAGACGTATGTATATGTTACATAGTATGTTATGTAATTTAAACCTGTGCAAGGACAATTAAGTAGGAAAGTGAAAGGTAGGTCGTACGGATGATAGGTAAGAAGTAGGTACAGACGGATACGGTACCTACTACCTATACTTCTTACGACTTTATATTAAATTCTCGTAGGTAGGTAGTATTAGCAGTTACTCCATTAAGTAAGTAACTACTAGGGCTTGCAGTCCCGGTACTGCGGAGAAAACAAAATTCCCGGTACTGCGCTAACTATGGTACCGGAAAAACCGGGAAATTTCGGTACTTTTCGTTACTGAATTTTTTTTAACCCAGATGTAACTAACTTTTGATATATGGTTCAATGAGCAAAACTAAATATTACACGAAATGTTTATAATAAAAAATTGTTTTGCTAATTGCTATACTAGCATCACTTTGTCGAATTGAATTGGTTAGAAGTCATCCGACTTGAATGTTTTAAATTTAAAAGAGTCTATATACAATTTATTTTTATCATGGGTTTTTTTTTATACTAAGCCCGGCAAATGACCCCACTCCACCTGATGTTAAGTGGAAATGAGGTCCAGGCGCGAGGACAACTGGTGCAGCGTAAGAGACGTAGCATCAGTCATCCTCACTCTGCCGGCCCACAAAGTGGTTCTTCACGCCTTGTTTGAAGGACCCTGTGTTTTAAGGTGAGTAAATAATATAAATTCGTCCAAACCGAGACAGTTCAAACGGCGACAGACCTTTCTCCAACGGATCCCCTTGGCCGAGATTGTGGTATTGGGAGACTTCAATGTCCACCACGTCGAATGGCTTGGTTCACTTACAACTGACCACGCGGGTAGAGCCGTTCATGACTTCGCTTTGGCCTACAGTCTGTCCCAATTGGTAACAGAGCCTACGTGGGTTCCTGATGTGGAAGGCCATGCACCTTTCTTATTGGACCTTCTGCTGACCGCTCACCCAGACGGCTATCAAGTTTCTATTAATGCACCACTAGGCTCATCAGACCACTGTCTGATTTGTAGCACTGTGCCTTTCACAGAAATTTCAAAAACGTCAAGTCTGGCATTATAGGTCAGCGGACTGGGATGCGATGGGAGTTTCTTTGCGTCCTACTACGAGTTTGCTTCTCGCTGGATGATCTTGATGTCGCCGCCGAATTGGTCGTTGATGTGATACTGCAGCGAATGGAACTTTTCAATCAAAACTCTGTGGTTCCCATTGGCGGCAGGTCCCAACCATGGTTTGGTCGCTGCTGCAAAATGGCGTCTCGCCAAAAGCAACAGCATTACCAAGCCTGGGCTAATGCAGTGTCATCTAAGGATCCAAACACCAGCGTGCTCAGAAAGAGGTACAATATTGCCGCCAGGTCCTTTAAGAAGGACATTGAAAAGGCGAAGTCATCATTCATAAGTGGAATTGGCGAGAGTCTAGTGCGTCTCTTTCTTCGGGTACGCGTGCGTTCCGGTCTCTCGCCAAAGCTATCTTAGGGAATTTTTGTCAGCTGTCTCTACCACCATTGCACAAGACCGATGACTGTCTGACCCATACTGCAAAGGAGAAAGCCAATCTCTTGGGCACTCTTTTCACATCAAACTCGACCTTGAACGATGGGAAAAACTTTCCACCGACCATACCGTATTGCGCTTGTTCAATGCCAAACGTCCGGTTGCTACAAAGGTCAGTTCGTACGGCTCTTTTTCCCTTGATAGCCATAAGTCGAGTGGGCCTGGTGCAGTTCCTCCCATGAGTTGGCGCTGGTCCTAACGCACGTTTTCCGGCTCTTTTACACTACTGACGTTGTCCCGAGCTCTTGGAAAACAGCCCTTTTCCACCTGATTCTCAAAAAAAATCGATCGCTCAGATCCGTCCAACTACAGGCCAATAGCCATCACCTCTTTGCTCTTCAAAGTAATGGAGTCCATTACAAACCGCCAGATCTTAAGGTACCTAAAATAAAACTAACTAATAAGCGATCGCTAGTATGGTATTCGTCGCGGTCGTTCGGTTGGTGATCTTTTAGTGTACCTTACTCACCGATGAGCGGAGGCTGTCGAGAGTAAAGGGGAGGCACTGGCAGTTAGCCGTAGCGAAAGCCTTTGACAGGGTATAGCATAGGGCTCTCTAAACTTCCATCATACTGGCTTCCTGAGTAATTGTGTTCGTGGGTGGCCAGCTTTCTTTCTGGGCGTATCATCAGAGTCGTAGTCGATGGTTCGTGCTCTGACATGAACCCCCTTAAATGCTGGAGTCCCACAGAGGTGTGTGTTAGCTCATACTCTGTTTCTTTTGCATATCAATGACATGTTATATAATAACAGCATTCATTGCTACGCGGACGTCAGTACAGGAGTAACGTTCTACACTGGTCGAGCTAATATTTCTCAGGAAAGCGTCATCGAGAGCTGGAATAAACTTGTGACTGACACCAAGAACATGTTAAGTCATGTCTTGAATTGGGGCCGACATAACTTAGTCTACTGTAACCCCTGCAAAATACAGGTTTGCGCATTTACCGCGAAAAAACATCCCTTAGTCGTACCTCTGAACTTTTGAGGGAGCTCTCCTTGATACCAATCCGACTATTGGAATCCTTGTCGTCGATGTTTCGAGTAACGTTCAGTTTCGAGGTCATTTGGAAGGTAAAGCTAAATTAGCAAACAAAAAAGAAATTATTTAAATGGAATTATCAAATCATTGGAGTGCGATGACGATGAAACCGTACGGTGTAGGGTACGGGTACATTAGTTACAATTTTTTCCCCAGTAAATAGTACCGGTGACGTACAAAAAGTACCGAAAGTTCCGAATTTCCCGGGAAACAAATTCTCAGTACCGGTACTGCGTAAAAAGTCAATTTCCCGGGAAACACCAGGAAAAATCGGTACCGGGAATTCCAAGGGGTAAGTCCTAGTAACTACCAACCTAGTTAGGTACTTGTAAATTGTAATAGTATAGGTAGGTACTTAATAATTGTAGGTGACTAGTAGAATTGATATTATAATACATAATTAAGTAAATAGGTACGTACGTACTTACGTAGACATACAGACGCGGGGGGACTTTGTTTTATAATAAGTAGGTACCTAGGTAGTGATGACTGATTTAGTGATAATAAGAGTAAGTACCTACTTACCGTACTATAATTTAGGAAATACTTTTGCATACTTACCTGAAGCAATTGATTGAAAGTAATTGATTAATTGTCAAAAAAACACGTAAGGGTTGTGGAAAAAACTTTAATCGTATGATGTGGCCCTAGCTAGATATGCAATTCTATAGTCTATTGTACATCTTAAAAATTACTTTCCTATTATTGTGATTTGTGAACATGACAGGATGATAGATTGATTAACCAAAATGCAAAATCAACAGTTTAATCATTTGCAGTTTTTATTTTTAATTAAGAATATACGTTACATACTCATCCGTTTACGTTACGTACGTATTCATCCCATTCATCCGATTCCGATGATTGTAGTGTTAGAATAAGAAGCAGATATTATTAAAAAAATTTATTAAAACAATTAGGTCAAACAATTAGAGGAACAAAATACTCGTAACTTCCTATAACGAAAACACATATGTACGCACTATAAACACAACCAATATCCACTTATCTTAATCGATGCTAACGCTGCGAACGCCCGATGGCAAGAGAGCGCGCGCCGGCTCGGCGTTCGTTTTATAAGAATAGCGAGGGTAGTTGTGACGTAGGTGGGGGATGTTGCTTATACGGCCTCTCCTGACATCGGGTCGTCCCCGACACCGTCCCCATGTGTGATGCTGCGGGGATCAGCAACATCAGCCGCTTCGACGTCCAGGTCAGTGTCCAGCAAAGGCATTGATAGTCCGACTTCAACGTCACGGTTCCCTCGTGTGGTGCCGCTGGGTCCAGCAACATCTCCTGCCTCCACATCCACGTCCAGTGAAGACATAGATAGTCCACCTCCAATGGCTGGTGCAATCTCTGGTGGGCTACAATCATTCGAATTTTCATCTGAAAATAACACTCAGTTATTAGCGATCCGGTAAAATCGCTGTAATGCATTCAGTCTCAAAAACCTTTCTCCCAATCATCTTTCAAATAATTCAAAGTTCAACTATCATACAAGTAATCTTACATACATCACTCATTAAGATAAAATAGAGACGTCTCATAAACAAAATCAAACCAGTCCTAGGCATTTTCTTTCCATAGCTCCAAGACTCCTCACCGGGCTCCTTAGTCATTACCTGTTCTAAAATAAAATAAGAACGCCAAGGCGTCACATGCCTGCAGTTCATCTGAAGGAGCGTCAGTGTTTTACACCTGTAGTCCATAAAGAACGCCAAGGCTGTGTGCCTGTAGTTCAAGAACGCCTGAGCAATATGCTCGAAGTTCAACAAACGCCAGAGCAATAAGCTCGAAGTTCAATAATCAAACGCCAAGGCCTTGTGCCTGTAGTTCAAGAACGCCAGGGCAACAGCCCGAAGTTCGACCATCAAACGCCAAGGTTCTATACCTGAACCTAAACTTCGGATAACAAAGGCTTATACATACCCTCAAAGAAAGCGGTACACGTCTCCGGGCACCACTCGCCACGCCAAGGCACCATATACTGTGTTGTTGCTTGCGTAGTCTTTCCATAGCTACCACTCAGCAACTTCAGCTCATAACGTCCATTCGGCAGTACTTTAACGACTCTGTAGGGGCCTCTCATCCCTGGGTCTAGTTTTCCTGTGGACTGAGAGTATTTAATAACGAAAACTAGATCATCCACTTTAAACTGACGGGTGGGCGTCTTGATTTATTAGCGTAGTCGTCTTGTCGTTGTTTGTTCGCTGTCATCAGTTCATTTGCCCGGCTTCGACAAATCTCACGCCACGCTTCTCTATTAGGGTTACGATTTTCAACCGCGACGTCGCGAACTAGCGCTTGAATTAATGGCGTAGTTGCGTCGGTGCCAATCATCAAGTGCAGAGGTGAAGCTTGGGTGGTCTTCTGCTTTGTAATATTAAGGACCAACTGTATTTTCCACAACACTTCGGACCAAGAGGAAGATTTGTGGTTTACGTCAGTCCGCAATATATTGAGGACGGTACGAATGTACCTCTCTGCTTGGCCGTTTGCATGGTGCATTTCCGGGGTGATATAATGCATGTCACTACCCATCTCTGTTATCAGCTTACGAAGTCCCCGGATTTAAACATCCGTCCTCTATCGGTAACTATTAACTTTGGAACCCCAAATAATGCAACTGCTTGCATGAAAGCGCGTTTAAGCTTGCCTACATCTTGTCGGTAGATTGCATACAAGAGGCAAAATTTTGTCGCAGCATCCACAATAACCAAGATGAACTTGAATCCATCAGAGATGGGGAGGGGACCAAATACATCCATATGAATGGTATTAAACGGAGAATCGGGCTTTTCCCAAGAGGTTATATTCTGATGAGTGGATCGTGGTACTTTCTTCTTTGAAATGCAAACCAAACAGTGTGCTACATATTTGTTTACAAATTGACGAAGCCCTGGGAACCAAAAATGTTTGAGAATCAAATCAAGGGTCTTGTCCGCGTTAATATGCTCGTGCTCGTCGTGAAATATTCTTAATAAGCTAAGCCTATGTCCTTTGGGGATGTAACACAACAGTCGGGAGTCCTCACCAACCGGCGAGTATTTGTAATAAAGGAGGTCATTTTGAGCGACATAACGCGATGAGTCTAGCAGGCCATCCCTCAACTGCTGTAGCAATTCTTGTGTCTCATTATCCGCAGATTGCGCTATTTGAGCCCAATTACGCGGCCTTGAAACTTGATTTGCTACAGCAACCGAAGGGTTGCGACTGAGGTAATCGGCGTGTGGCATCATTACCCCCTTACGGTATTCTATCGAGAAATGGAAATCTTGGAGGTAAATAAAACGCGCCACACGCGGTAGCAAATCCTTCTTACGCTCAGTGGCCTTTAAAGCATTGCAATCGGTTACTACTTTGAACTGTAGTCCCACAAGATAGTGGCGAAAGTGCTGCAATGCCTTGACAACCGCCAGCGTTTCCAGCTCATATGAGTGGTATTTACTCTCGGCGCCTTGTGTCGCTTTACTGAAATAAGCTACCACGTGTTTTCCACCGTCGCTATGCATTTGTAAGAGAACTGCGCCGTATCCGACACTGCTGGCGTCCGTGTGGACTTCTGTAGGGAGCTGAGGATCAAAGACGGACAGGATTGGTTGATTAGTAAGAAGTTCAATCAATGTTTGGCGAACCTTTTCCTGTTCTGCGCCCCAGTTAAATTCGACATCCTTTTTGGTTAATCGGGCTATGCAGGCAGTAAGTGTGGCGTAGTTCTCAACATAACGCCGGAAGTAGCCCGCAAGCCCTAAAAACTGGCGCACTTGCCGTACATTCTCAGGGACAGGAGCATTTGCGAGCGCTTCAACCTTATGTGGACTCGGCCTCACCTGACCCTGGCTCACGACTCGCCCAAGGTATTCCACCTCAGCCGCCAGAAACGAACACTTCCGAAGGTTTATAGAGAATCCAGCGGTAGTGAGCGTCTGCAGGACCTCTTTCAAAAGAGAAATACCCTCGGGGACCGTGGAACTCATGATCAGAACATCGTCTACGTATATCAGGACCTGGCCCGCTTCCACAAAGCGCCGTAACGTATTATTTATTATTCGCTGATAAAAAATCGGCGAGTTCGTTAAACCATAAGGCATTTTGACGTATTCATAATGCCCTTCTGGCGTAACGAACCCTGTGAGGTGAATTGACAGTTCATTTATAGATATCTGGTGAAAGCCAGTAGCCATGTCAAGGCTGGTGAAATACCTATAGTTCCCTAGTCGGTCTATGTGGTCATCGATTAAGGGTAACGGATATCGATCTTTAATGGTAAGCCGATTTAATGCTCTAAAATCAACACAAAGGCGGTCTGACCCGTCTTTTTTCTTAACGAGTATGATTGGGCTCGCATACTCCGACTGAGACTCTCTTATAATCCTTTTGTCCAAGAGATCTTCTATTATTTTACGTACCCGGAGTTTTTCATCATACGAAAGTTTATAAGGCCGGTAAACAACTGGCGTCGAGCTGGTTAATTTTATTTCCATCTTGCCAGTATTAACGGTGGTGGTGGCCGTACCAGCGATGAAAAACTCCGAGTATTCTTTAACTACCTCCATCAAGGATTCATAACGATCTCCCTTAAGGGGTGTGTTTATTTCGATCGACCCCTGACTTTGAATTGCGTTAACTTGGACTACAGGATCATCAGATCGAGTCAGGTACTGACTGTTCTTAGAGCGAATATACACAATGCCGTCTCGATTAAGTATGTCGGTACCTACAATGATCGGAGCATTCATACACGACGAAGGGACTATTATTAGGTCTGCTTCTATTGATATTTGACTAAACTCAAGAGTAACTGTCACAAATGATGTAGCTACTATCTCCTTATCACTAATGCCTTTTAAAACGCAGCGTGTGGGCTTTGGTTGACACGGAAGGTATTTCAGTACATCCGAAGAAATTAATGACACGTTAAGCGCACCACTATCGATAATAGCATCCATAGGAATGCCACTAACTACGGCGACAACAACATCGTTTGTACCCATAGTTTTCGAACTGTTTTCCGCGCAAAGATTAACATTCCGTTCATTTTGCGGTTGAGCGCGACCTTTAGCGAAACACTGGGCTTCAACGTGTCATACTTTCTTACAAAAAGTGCAAACGATGTTGCTCCTGCCGCTAGAAGCGGAGGGGGTCAAAGAATTGGGTTTCGTACGACAGTGACGACTAATATGCCCCTTTTGGCCACAGGAGAAACACTTTTGTTCATTGCGACCAGGGGTCGGTTGAAGCGGGCGCTTCTTCAGCGCTAAAACATAAGTATCGTGAGGCTTCGCGCGGGTAGGCTTGGTATAAATAGACAGGAACGAAACTATATTCTCTGGATTCAAATTCGCATTGGCTGCTGCAGCTCTTACTTGTAGGTTATCAATACCGCGTATCACTATTAAGGTCATAAGGTCCTCGCTAAGTCCCTTAACTATCCTTAAGCGTAACAGTACGACGCGCGTATTCTGCGTAAGTTGTATACTAATCGGACGTTGTATTCATGGTCTCAAATAATATATTGGCATAATCTAGTTTTCGCGGGCATAATGGTTTAAATTCACGTTTGAAATTTGTCCAAGTACGCTCAGCCGTAACCCATTCATTTAACCAAATTCTTGCGTCCCCCTTGAGACACAATCCGATCATCGAAAGACACTCATAGTCACTCCAGCCGTTCGCATCCTGGGCACGATCGACTTCATCGCACCATGAATCTATGTTGTGAATTGAGGGATCAAAATTAGAGACAAAGTAATTATGGGACCTGACCGGCTGCAGCGACCTAAGAGCGTCAACAATAGCTTTTGCCGGATCGGGCGTACTCGATTCTAAATTATTTACCTGTGGTGTCAAAATGTGGGTAGTTAATGAGCTATCGGTTGCTCGTGTCTCGCAGGTACTCGCCTGGGGTTCCGGTGTACGGCATCTAGACACATCTAAGTGAGATGAGTTTGATTCGCCTTCAATACTACCGCCCGTGTTTCTAGGATCACAATGAACTAATGTTTTGTTCGTAATGTCCGTAACACGGCTATTTTCGATCGAAGTTAAACGGCTCATAATTGAATTCAACGTGTTATGAATCGACGTATTCCTACTAGTTCATCGCGACACATCACGACGATAACGATGACGCGACCGTTCGCGCTGCGATGGCGTGCTAGGAGACCGCGTTCTGCTTTTATTACGAGAATAACGCCGTGAACGGCGATTGCGAGTTGGCGTCCTAGACTCGCTACGTGAGCGATATCGCGATCTATCACTCGAATCACTGCGAGAACGACGACGCGACTTGCGTCCGTTACGCGATCTAGCACTGGATCTACCAGTCATAATAACGACAATGCAAAAGAAAACTTAACCGAGACTTTGTTCCTCTTTGTAGGCCAACAAGTTACAGATCCCACTTCTGATGTTAGAATAAGAAAATAGCGCAATCTGCGGATAATGAGACACAAGAATTGCTACAGCAGTTGAGGGATGGCCTGCTAGACTCATCGCGTTATGTCGCTCAAAATGACCTCCTTTATTACAAATACTCGCCGGTTGGTGAGGACTCCCGACTGTTGTGTTACATCCCCAAAGGACATAGGCTTAGCTTATTAAGAATATTTCACGACGAGCACGAGCATATTAACGCGGACAAGACCCTTGATTTGATTCTCAAACATTTTTGGTTCCCAGGGCTTCGTCAATTTGTAAACAAATATGTAGCACACTGTTTGGTTTGCATTTCAAAGAAGAAAGTACCACGATCCACTCATCAGAATATAACCTCTTGGGAAAAGCCCGATTCTCCGTTTAATACCATTCATATGGATGTATTTGGTCCCCTCCCCATCTCTGATGGATTCAAGTTCATCTTGGTTATTGTGGATGCTGCGACAAAATTTTGCCTCTTGTATGCAATCTACCGACAAGATGTAGGCAAGCTTAAACGCGCTTTCATGCAAGCAGTTGCATTATTTGGGGTTCCAAAGTTAATAGTTACCGATAGAGGACGGATGTTTAAATCCGGGGACTTCGTAAGCTGATAACAGAGATGGGTAGTGACATGCATTATATCACCCCGGAAATGCACCATGCAAACGGCCAAGCAGAGAGGTACATTCGTACCGTCCTCAATATGTTGCGGACTGACGTAAACCACAAATCTTCCTCTTGGTCCGAAGTGTTGTGGAAAATACAGTTGGTCCTTAATATTACAAAGCAGAAGACCACCCAAGCTTCACCTCTGCACTTGATGATTGGCACCGACGCAACTACGCCATTAATTCAAGCGCTAGTTCGCGACGTCGCGGTTGAAAATCGTAACCCTAATAGAGAAGCGTGGCGTGAGATTTGTCGAAGCCGGGCAAATGAACTGATGACAGCGAACAAACAACGACAAGACGACTACGCTAATAAATCAAGACGCCCACCCCGTCAGTTTAAAGTGGATGATCTAGTTTTCGTTATTAAATACTCTCAGTCCACAGGAAAACTAGACCCAGGGATGAGAGGCCCCTACAGAGTCGTTAAAGTACTGCCGAATGGACGTTATGAGCTGAAGTTGCTGAGTGGTAGCTATGGAAAGACTACGCAAGCAACAACACAGTATATGGTGCCTTGGCGTGGCGAGTGGTGCCCGGAGACGTGTACCGCTTTCTTTGAGGGTATGTATAAGCCTTTGTTATCCGAAGTTTAGGTTCAGGTATAGAACCTTGGCGTTTGATGGTCGAACTTCGGGCTGTTGCCCTGGCGTTCTTGAACTACAGGCACAAGGCCTTGGCGTTTGATTATTGAACTTCGAGCTTATTGCTCTGGCGTTTGTTGAACTTCGAGCATATTGCTCAGGCGTTCTTGAACTACAGGCACACAGCCTTGGCGTTCTTTATGGACTACAGGTGTAAAACACTGACGCTCCTTCAGATGAACTGCAGGCATGTGACGCCTTGGCGTTCTTATTTTATTTTAGAACAGGTAATGACTAAGGAGCCCGGTGAGGAGTCTTGGAGCTATGGAAAGAAAATGCCTAGGACTGGTTTGATTTTGTTTAAGAGACGTCTCTATTTTATCTTAATGAGTGATGTATGTAAGATTACTTGTATGATAGTTGAACTTTGAATTATTTGAAAGATGATTGGGAGAAAGGTTTTTGAGACTGAATGCATTACAGCGATTTTACCGGATCGCTAATAACTGAGTGTTATTTTCAGATGAAAATTCGAATGATTGTAGCCCACCAGAGATTGCACCAGCCATTGGAGGTGGACTATCTATGTCTTCACTGGACGTGGATGTGGAGGCAGGAGATGTTGCTGGACCCAGCGGCACCACACGAGGGAACCGTGACGTTGAAGTCGGACTATCAATGCCTTTGCTGGACACTGACCTGGACGTCGAAGCGGCTGATGTTGCTGATCCCCGCAGCATCACACATGGGGACGGTGTCGGGGACGACCCGATGTCAGGAGAGGCCGTATAAGCAACATCCCCCACCTACGTCACAACTACCCTCGCTATTCTTATAAAACGAACGCCGAGCCGGCGCGCGCTCTCTTGCCATCGGGCGTTCGCAGCGTTAGCATCGATTAAGATAAGTGGATATTGGTTGTGTTTATAGTGCGTACATATGTGTTTTCGTTATAGGAAGTTACGAGTATTTTGTTCCTCTAATTGTTTGACCTAATTGTTTTAATAAATTTTTTTAATAATATCTGCTTCTTATTCTAACACTACAATCATCGGAATCGGATGAATGGGATGAATACGTACGTAACGTAAACGGATGAGTATGTAACGTATATTCTTAATTAAAAATAAAAACTGCAAATGATTAAACTGTTGATTTTGCATTTTGGTTAATCAATCTATCATCCTGTCATGTTCACAAATCACAATAATAGGAAAGTAATTTTTAAGATGTACAATAGACTATAGAATTGCATATCTAGCTAGGGCCACATCATACGATTAAAGTTTTTTCCACAACCCTTACGTGTTTTTTTGACAATTAATCAATTACTTTCAATCAATTGCTTCAGGTAAGTATGCAAAAGTATTTCCTAAATTATAGTACGGTAAGTAGGTACTTACTCTTATTATCACTAAATCAGTCATCACTACCTAGGTACCTACTTATTATAAAACAAAGTCCCCCCGCGTCTGTATGTCTACGTAAGTACGTACGTACCTATTTACTTAATTATGTATTATAATATCAATTCTACTAGTCACCTACAATTATTAAGTACCTACCTATACTATTACAATTTACAAGTACCTAACTAGGTTGGTAGTTACTAGGACTTACCCCTTGGAATTCCCGGTACCGATTTTTCCTGGTGTTTCCCGGGAAATTGACTTTTTACGCAGTACCGGTACTGAGAATTTGTTTCCCGGGAAATTCGGAACTTTCGGTACTTTTTGTACGTCACCGGTACTATTTACTGGGGAAAAAATTGTAACTAATGTACCCGTACCCTACACCGTACGGTTTCATCGTCATCGCACTCCAATGATTTGATAATTCCATTTAAATAATTTCTTTTTTGTTTGCTAATTTAGCTTTACCTTCCAAATGACCTCGAAACTGAACGTTACTCGAAACATCGACGACAAGGATTCCAATAGTCGGATTGGTATCAAGGAGAGCTCCCTCAAAAGTTCAGAGGTACGACTAAGGGATGTTTTTTCGCGGTAAATGCGCAAACCTGTATTTTGCAGGGGTTACAGTAGACTAAGTTATGTCGGCCCCAATTCAAGACATGACTTAACATGTTCTTGGTGTCAGTCACAAGTTTATTCCAGCTCTCGATGACGCTTTCCTGAGAAATATTAGCTCGACCAGTGTAGAACGTTACTCCTGTACTGACGTCCGCGTAGCAATGAATGCTGTTATTATATAACATGTCATTGATATGCAAAAGAAACAGAGTATGAGCTAACACACACCTCTGTGGGACTCCAGCATTTAAGGGGGTTCATGTCAGAGCACGAACCATCGACTACGACTCTGATGATACGCCCAGAAAGAAAGCTGGCCACCCACGAACACAATTACTCAGGAAGCCAGTATGATGGAAGTTTAGAGAGCCCTATGCTATACCCTGTCAAAGGCTTTCGCTACGGCTAACTGCCAGTGCCAGTAGTAGGGTTTTGAGAGTTCTGGCACACTCAAAACTGGTCTGGTTCTGACCCCCGCTGGGCTAGTTCAAGTCGTTTCCAAAACTAAAAAAAAAGAAAAAAAAAAAAAAAAAAAAAAAAAAAAGGAAAACCCCCCCATTTGAATCGATTGCGCTGGGTCTCAGAGCGATATCTTTAACCGTTTCCGAGATACAATTTTCGAGCGGCAGCTCTCAGTTGATTTACTAATGAATCGTTAATGACTCCTCGGTCCTAATCACCATTCCCGATGCACATCATTATCTAATGACGTACCGTTGCCACTGTACTTTTGTTCAGTTGATTTACTAATAAATGACACCTCGGTCTTAATCACCTTAACAACTATGCGATTGTATTTTATTGATTCTTCAGGAAAGCGCTTTGTCTTCATCTCACCTGATGTTAGGAGATGAAAAGTAAGATCAAAGGCATAACTTCACCTGGAATCCTCACTACTAAGGCGATGGATAAACTAAGCTCTTTCTTGATGTTATATCTTAATTACGAATAAATTTATTCAACATTATATTTCTTTGGTTTTTTTCTTTATTACTCCTCTAGGTTTTTCTGAGGTAGGGGAATCAAGTAATATGCAAAACATTTTGTTATGTACAGTTTTATTTCAATTTTTTTTTTTTACTTACAAATTTAGCTTACCTATGTTATGAAAGTCTTAAACATTTGCTTTAGCATTACATCATTTTGAATAGTATCATCAGTAAACATATCAATAAAATCTGTCAA
Organism: Scoparia ambigualis; assembly: GCA_963921215.1. NCBI lineage: Eukaryota > Metazoa > Arthropoda > Insecta > Lepidoptera > Crambidae > Scoparia > Scoparia ambigualis. The sequence continues at coordinate 24,633,002 of OY992510.1, read as the reverse complement.
ACCCATATCTCTAACTTTAAAATACAAATAAAGTAAACAATATTCACCACAAACAGATGAAAATACACTTTGAATAACTTTATGATTATAAATCCATCTATTGGTATTTTTTCTTAAAAATGATAAATGATAACTTTCAGGTTTACGACCAAAAGTATCAAAGTATTCGCCAACTCCTTTATTGTTGATACATAATGCTATCCAATGTGAACCAGGTCTAGTATCAGGATCAAGATTACTAATCATGTAGAAAGGTGGTGTAACATGTATAGGAATGCGATTAGCTGCGTAAACATTGAACTCCAGTGAATGACATACTTTTTTCAAACATTTTGTTATTTCTAGGGTATTCATAATAATATAAAACATGTGTCTTCATACACAATTAAAACTTAACTACTAAAATCTACACTTATGTTCCTATTTTTATCTATTTCTATAATGTTATCAAACTCGGCATAAACAATACAATTAACAGTTTGTGTTAGAGCTGCCTCAAATCTAACTTCTAACCGAACACTTCCATGTCGGATAAGATTCCAATGAGCTGTTGAATTGGCTGATAAATCTGGAGTTAAGTCAAACGCCATCAAGCAGTATCCATTAGCGTAATCAGCTCTAGAAATACCGTTACCCTCATTTAGGAAATGAATTCCTGTTCCAGAGAACAAAGTATGATAAGTTGATGTAAACAAGTTGTTGCTAAAAACAGGTTGTAGAGCTTTGGAAGGAATCTGTGTTCCGTCGATGTATAAGCAAAAAGAACTAATACCATAATGATTGAAATCAAAAGGATTTTTTGTAAGACACCCATTAAACGCTGTATTAGGAAGAGGAAAATATTATCAAGAGTTTTTCCCTGAATACCTGCTGGAATGGTTAGAACTTTTACTTCAGCCCTAGTAATAGGATATTTAGCTGAGGTTGATAATAAAACCTTTTGATGGGCAAGCAAAACAGTAGGGTTTACACGAGCTTTTCGAATCATAAGTGTAGCATCAATAATGGAAACTTTTAATTTTACATCATCAGAGGAACACAATAAATTAAATGTATCTCGAGAACGTACTAATTTTACACACATTTCAACACCATTAATCAAAAACTTTTCTTGGTTGAATATGTCTCCATGTAAATGTCCTATCATTTCGACCTCCTTACTCTCCTTTACCAATTTTTGTCTAATAGTGAATCCTTTATTTGACTCATCAGTTGAATTCATTTTTCCTGTTGTGTCTTCATACCAGAGTCCACATGTTAGGTGTGATTGTTTTGCTGATGGTGCATAATTTAGTAGTGTTTCAATGTAAGCTCGATAACCATAAGTATTATTCGGAGGTGTTATCAGTTTTTGATTCAAATAAACATCTAACTGGCTAAAGAGTGAGTGTAACCAATTATTAACCGGAGCCACAGTAGTTGTTGCTGTCAGAGGTGTTAAATCCTGATTTAGAATTTTTGCTTTTATGTGTATCAAAGTGTGTGATAAATCTATGTAGTCATCACCACTTCCAGGAATCTGAAATTCGATTGGTCCATCATCACTGAGCGATGAAATTGGTTTGTAGTGAACCCACTGACCGCTTTCGATACTAGTTTGAGTTGATGGTAATGCAAATAAATCCAACTCGGACTTAACACATTCACATGAATGATCATGCAAAAAAGACATTATTTTAAATATATTTTTTAACACTCTGAAAATATGTCGTTAATTTTTAAATTATTATTCTTCTTCGTTTTTTTCAATGCTCTTCGTTTTGAATGCTGCGACTGACTGATACTTTGTAACTGTTGTCTTTTACTTTTATATCCCGAACCACTCATGACTTGATCTATTTTTTCATCGGATTTCCTTTTTAAATTTGAAGTTGCTTCCTTAACACGATTTTTTAAGGATTCATTAAGCGGTCTTGTGTGTACCATGTCGGATAAAAGTCCTACACCAGCATTTAATGCTTCTTTACCAATAACTTTAGCCCCACTCGATAATAAAGGTAATACTGAACGGAATAGTCCACCTAAGAAGCTTCCTATACCGTGTCCACGTTGATGTGCTGCGCCCTTATAAATTTACTTCACACACCACCACCACCACACCAAACTTTATGTTTGGTGTCACCAGCAATGATCATTGATCCCACCTCTAGGAGCTGGTGTAAAGCTTTGGCGGCCTCCCTAAATATCGCGGCTTGTGACTTGGTCGGCATTGCGATGAATAAAAGGAGACAACAAAAATAATAAAAAATAAAAAATTAAACAAATTTAAAGGCAGTAAAAAGAACAACACCCTGTATATATTCTATAGTTGGGCTGGAGGTATTTGTTTACTAAGGTAAGAGCAAATGGGCTAAAATTATCGCAACAATAAAGAAAGCAAAACCAAGTTGGGGCGCCTTGTATATGGCCTACGGGTGGGCAAACGCGTGTATGTGTAGGTATGTCTGTGTCTATGTATGTATGCTTATTGAACGCGCGTACGTAACACTAGCCGACCGCAAGCAAAAACAAACAAAAACAACAAAAACAAAAGAATCACGTTATCCGTAGCCCACTGTTGGGCAAGGCGCTCACAATCGGGCAGACCTGTTGCCGACACTGGCGCGAAGAATGAGTCAGTCGCAAGCAAAAAAAAATAAAAATAAACTATTCATAAAAATTTAATTAAACTTAACGTGTGTAGAAGCGAAGGCGACGCACGCAAATAGCCGTAAGCGATATATAAAAAAACTGATGAAACTAAATGAAACACACTACGGTCATGTGGTGAGCACGCACCAAGAATGAGCCGATCGCAAAGGCAAAAATAAAAAATAAAAAAATAGATATAAAATTAACACGGGCGAAAAAATAAAGCACGCTATTTGGCACGCGTGGTGAGCATGCACGAGATCTGAGCCGATTTAACACGACAAGAATATAAAAATTCCTTAAAAAATAAAACGGGAAAAACAACAATATCGTCGTCTAGACGCGGGTGTGTTATTATTACGTAACCAAAGTTATATGTGCAACCGAAAAACGTAAAACGCAAACGTAACGCAATAATTTAACTACTAAACCTAACGCATCATTAGTACAAGTAATACACAATTAGTGCACTAGCTCGCTCAAATCACATTGTATGACACCATAGATCTGTGATCCTGGTTCAGAATACCGGATGCATACACGAAAGCAACATAAAAACAACATGCAGAAATAATTGCGTCAAGATAATTCGGATGTTGTGTGGTCGCAATCCTACCACAAACAAATTATACCTACCTCACCAAATTTTTATTGGGGCAGGGTAAAGTTATGTGAACAAATGAATTCCGAAATGATGGCACAAATTAGATTATGGGCGGAAACGATTATTTTTTAGTGGACTGTAATTAAAGGAGCTGATGGAACGTGAGACCAAGTTATGGTGAAATGGTAAAAGAATACTTGTCACGGGAAGGTCGCCGGCATTAATATTACCGGTTCGAAGATGACCAGAAATGTTGGCGCTTAAGGCACCAACATGCGACGAGGTTATCTAGGCTGAAGGCAGGAAGGCTGAAGGAAGGAATGACTTACCGGGATGATGAGTCAGGAACCGGCGGGCGAGCTGACCACGGGCGGCGAGGCTTGAGGGCGGCGATGTTGGTTGGTTTCCTGGCGCACAGTCACTACACGAAACTATTCACTAGGGGCGGTTCGTTAGGCGTAACCTTACACATATGCTATGTACTATGTACTGCTTATTTCGAAGGCTGAGTTCAAGGGCGCGCGACGCGTGATTTCGTCTTGAGATGTCAAGGGCTACTGACTCCCGCGCGACGCCGGCCGTCAACATGGCGGCGCGACGGCTTAGTGCATTCTAATATGCACTCTATTCCGTTGCGCGATGGCGCAAACACACACCAACTCCGGAACCAGCTTGATGTGTATAGTAATGTTCATAAGGACAGATATTATTGTATTTTGGATACATTGTTATTTCCGTTTAAAGTGTAGTTTAACACAAGTCGTTCCAAATTGGAATGGTACGTTTTCTCCTGTGTTCGTTCTTATATCTACTTCTATCGTATCGAACTCTCTTCGCATAACAGATACATAATGTGGAGGTGAGAAGATATGCATTTTATTTGATCCATACGTATATTTAGCTGGATCCAATGGTATAATTCTTAATAATGAACACATAACATCACCAACCATCTGGGGTTCGATAATATCACAGTACACATATAACTGTGATGGTAAACCGAGATACAAATTAGCAGGAAATTTACTGACTCTTTTAGTAACCACATTAGTATTTGGATCAAATCCAAGTTGAAGACTTAACTTTGGTGAAAATTGTAAAGAAAAAAATTTTTTATCTTCATTAGTGAGAGTGACATATTTCGATATCTTATCATAACGTAATCTAAAAGTTTCTCTCGAGTTACATGCCGTTAAAACGTCTTCAATGTTTTCGTAACTGGATGCTGGTATATGAGTTTTGTATGTTACTACCGACTCATTGTCTTCATCACCTGGAACTTGCATTCTTTTGGTAATGTACATTAAATTTTCATGATCTTGAACAGTAAACATGGTACAGGGATATTGAAACTCTACTATGCCCACATACCATTCTCCTTCTAATTTAATCGACTTCGGTAATTTTGTACAGAAGTTAGTGGTTCTGTTTTCAGGAAAATATGACATTGAACTGTTACTTGGTAACGTTAAATAAAAACTGTCACTAGTCATATTTTCTCGATACTTGAAGCTAATATCCAACTATTAAACTTATTCGGATAACCTTTCCATTTGACCAACAATTCCTTTCTGAGACCAGAGTATCGAGTACGCAGTATTTTATCTATTTTATACTTCGAAGAGGAATCATGACTAACCTTTTGCAATTCTTTTTCATAGAAAGTTCCAGTAATCGTTTCATTTTGTAAATCTTTAAGGGTGTATACCACCCAAGGTGACCTATCTATAATCGATGTAATAACAAAGATTTCATCACTCCAATTAGTTTCATAACCTTTTTGGAATATGTGTTTATGTTTTGTGATTCTAACGTAATCACCAATACTAAATTTTGGTTTGAATGTTTTAGATAATTTTGTACTATCACTATACAAATTACGCCACACAGTCATAATATTACTTGAATTAACATCACAAGGTCTCATTTTTGTACTTCTATGAAAACTGTGATTATAGGAATATAGCAAATTGTCTAAGATATCAATGTAACGATAAGTATTATTATGTGTGAAGTAGCGCCACATTTTCGTCTTCAAAGTTCTTTGGAATCTTTCGACTATACTTGCTTTAATATCAGGGTTATTAGTTGTGTAATAATTTATGTTATAAGTTTTTAAAAACATTTGAACATCTTTCGAAATAAACTCAGTCCCTTTGTCTGATTGCAAATGTGTGGGAGTCACCTTTGCTTCAGATAATATACTTGCAAGACATTTTTTCACTGTAACAGAATTTTTCTTTCTCATTGCTCTTGCATACGCATATTTACTGAATACATCAATGATACACAAAATGTAATTAAAACCATCATTATATTCACTATAAGATCGCATATCACTTAAATCGACTTGCCAAAGTTCATTAAAATTAGATAAAATGTATTTGTTTCTAGGAAATCGTCGTTGGACAGGTTTATGTAGAGTGTAAGTTTCTTGAGATTCTAACCAGTTTTTTACTTCCTTTCTTGTCATTCGATTTTTCATAGCATCTGTTAATTGATTTAAACTTCCATAACCAGCAGGATGAGCGATGTCATAGTAAATATCGTTAATTTCTAATACGGAGTCCATTTCTGCCAATCTATTTTCTTTTTGACTTTTTCTTTACTTGTTATGGCGCTTGAAGGTGGTGTAGAATATTCGAAATCTTTTTCTAAGTTAGATTCAAATCGTCTACCAAAATTCGGAGTACTAGAGATATCATTGATGTAAGTTGCTCTTCTTGGATTACCGATGTAAGTCAAAGGTACTCTTAATTCCTTTAATGCTCTAGAAAATTCTGACCACCCGTTTGGTGAAGTGTTTTTCAACGGTCTGATAACATCACTGAGTAAATCAACTATGTTGCTCTTATAAATTTCCTTGTTGTCGATGTAAACTGTTCCTTTATGATCCCAATAAATTTTTTGTTTATTTTTTAATAATAAATCTATTAAGAGCTCACCTTTTGTTTTGTATGTCTTGGGTAAAAGGTTTATTAAAAGCCTTTTAGAATAATTAATTTCGTTGTCTTCAGCGTTGGGTTCGACTATCTTCGAGGTGTCTTGTGTTGCTTCTGGAGGATGATCCTCACGACTATCTTTTTTTATAATTTCTGTTTCATTAAACGATATTATGGGTATTTCTAAAGGCTTTCGATCTTTACCAATAAAATACAAATATCTTTGTAGTGTTTGTAAATATAAGGACCATTTTTCTCGATCATCTATTTTCTTTTTTAAAACTTGATTCATTTCTTCGTCGAGTCGTGATAAATTGTTCACGTTTCTGTCTGTGTTATCATTTTTTAACTTTTCTATTATTTCAGGTTCAATTAATATCATTTTTTTTGTATTCTCCATAGTGGTTATTTGGTGACTGATCCGAATAATGCACTCAATACGGCTCCCAAGATAATCGGTAAAAATGCGCCACCTTTTTGTATGATAATATTTTTTCTCGTTCTATTTGCTCCTTTTGAAATAAGCTTTCTTAAAATATGTTTATATTTTTCTAGTTTGTGTTTTTCTTTTGTAGGAATTGATATTTTTCCTTGAAGAACGTTGTAAATGCACTCACAAATGCAATGTATTTCTTCTTGGTTACAAGATTTTAATAATGCCTTTCGAAACTTTGGTTTAAGCACATGTAATGCTTTTAAAAAGTTTGTATGCGTAGTAACTCTTGGTTTCATAATTATGGAATGAAGCTTTCATGTTGGCTACTACTGTATTTATACCCCTTCTTAGATACATAACAAATGGTATACTCATTCGGAAATATATTTGTTTTGAACCGATATACGTCATCAGTGTTTTGTTTGAGATCAATCATTAAATAACCATGTGGTTTATTAGTGGCATCTCTATAAGCCTCTTCAACCAGTTTTGAGTTCTCAGGTGCAATTTGACGACCTAAAAAACGAATTTGTGTCCTATCTCGAGGATTTTTGAAATATATTATGTAACTAGAATTCAAGGAAATATCACGCTGTCCTTTACCCTGATGAAACAAATTTTGAGTTATGTAAAATACACTTAAATTTCGGTGGTGACTTCCCTTAGTAAAGATATCAACTACCCGACCATCACACTCTCTCATCAGATCATCAATTATTATAAGTTGAGGATCCTTGCCATCGAACATGCTTAAGTCAGGAATTCCCTGATAATAAGTAACACCACTTAGGTTGTACAAAGGTTGCATTTCATCATAGCACCACAAGACATTTTTAAACTCTGTATTACATAGTTGATTTATATTTTTTAGGAATTCACACACAAAGATCGATTTACCGCAACCACTTGGACCAGCAACAATTGCGGTGAATGGGTGTTCAAAATGATACATGATTATTAATCATAAAAAAACGTCTACTCTGTCCCAAGTGATAAAGAAGTATGACCAAAAATTTTAATAGTTAGTAAATAAAACATAAAACATAAACACCTCATAATCAATCCCACATGTAAAGAAAAAATACATATTTATACGATTTCATTTGATGTCAAACCAAAGGTACCAATTCGTAATATTTGCACTTAAATAATTGTTATATCTTTTGAACAATTAAATGATAACACAGACAGAAACGTGAACAATTTATCACGACTCGACGAAGAAATGAATCAAGTTTTAAAAAAGAAAATAGATGATCGAGAAAAATGGTCCTTATATTTACAAACACTACAAAGATATTTGTATTTTATTGGTAAAGATCGAAAGCCTTTAGAAATACCCATAATATCGTTTAATGAAACAGAAATTATAAAAAAAGATAGTCGTGAGGATCATCCTCCAGAAGCAACACAAGACACCTCGAAGATAGTCGAACCCAACGCTGAAGACAACGAAATTAATTATTCTAAAAGGCTTTTAATAAACCTTTTACCCAAGACATACAAAACAAAAGGTGAGCTCTTAATAGATTTATTATTAAAAAATAAACAAAAAATTTATTGGGATCATAAAGGAACAGTTTACATCGACAACAAGGAAATTTATAAGAGCAACATAGTTGATTTACTCAGTGATGTTATAAGACCGTTGAAAAACACTTCACCAAACGGGTGGTCAGAATTTTCTAGAGCATTAAAGGAATTAAGAGTACCTTTGACTTACATCGGTAATCCAAGAAGAGCAACTTACATCAATGATATCTCTAGTACTCCGAATTTTGGTAGACGATTTGAATCTAACTTAGAAAAAGATTTCGAATATTCTACACCACCTTCAAGCGCCATAACAAGTAAAGAAAAAGTCAAAAAGAAAATAGATTGGCAGAAATGGACTCCGTATTAGAAATTAACGATATTTACTATGACATCTCTCATCCTGCTGGTTATGGAAGTTTAAATCAATTAACAGATGCTATGAAAAATCGAATGACAAGAAAGGAAGTAAAAAACTGGTTAGAATCTCAAGAAACTTACACTCTACATAAACCTGTCCAACGACGATTTCCTAGAAACAAATACATTTTATCTAATTTTAATGAACTTTGGCAAGTCGATTTAAGTGATATGCGATCTTATAGTGAATATAATGATGGTTTTAATTACATTTTGTGTATCATTGATGTATTCAGTAAATATGCGTATGCAAGAGCAATGAGAAAGAAAAATTCTGTTACAGTGAAAAAATGTCTTGCAAGTATATTATCTGAAGCAAAGGTGACTCCCACACATTTGCAATCAGACAAAGGGACTGAGTTTATTTCGAAAGATGTTCAAATGTTTTTAAAAACTTATAACATAAATTATTACACAACTAATAACCCTGATATTAAAGCAAGTATAGTCGAAAGATTCCAAAGAACTTTGAAGACGAAAATGTGGCGCTACTTCACACATAATAATACTTATCGTTACATTGATATCTTAGACAATTTGCTATATTCCTATAATCACAGTTTTCATAGAAGTATAAAAATGAGACCTTGTGATGTTAATTCAAGTAATATTATGACTGTGTGGCGTAATTTGTATAGTGATAGTACAAAATTATCTAAAACATTCAAACCAAAATTTAGTATTGGTGATTACGTTAGAATCACAAAACATAAACACATATTCCAAAAAGGTTATGAAACTAATTGGAGTGATGAAATCTTTGTTATTACATCGATTATAGATAGGTCACCTTGGGTGGTATACACCCTTAAAGATTTACAAAATGAAACGATTACTGGAACTTTCTATGAAAAAGAATTGCAAAAGGTTAGTCATGATTCCTCTTCGAAGTATAAAATAGATAAAATACTGCGTACTCGATACTCTGGTCTCAGAAAGGAATTGTTGGTCAAATGGAAAGGTTATCCGAATAAGTTTAATAGTTGGATATTAGCTTCAAGTATCGAGAAAATATGACTAGTGACAGTTTTTATTTAACGTTACCAAGTAACAGTTCAATGTCATATTTTCCTGAAAATAGAACCACTAACTTCTGTACAAAATTACCGAAGTCGATTAAATTAGAAGGAGAATGGTATGTGGGCATAGTAGAGTTTCAATATCCCTGTACCATGTTTACTGTTCAAGATCATGAAAATTTAATGTACATTACCAAAAGAATGCAAGTTCCAGGTGATGAAGACAATGAGTCGGTAGTAACATACAAAACTCATATACCAGCATCCAGTTACGAAAACATTGAAGACGTTTTAACGGCATGTAACTCGAGAGAAACTTTTAGATTACGTTATGATAAGATATCGAAATATGTCACTCTCACTAATGAAGATAAAAAAATTATTTCTTTACAATTTTCACCAAAGTTAAGTCTTCAACTTGGATTTGATCCAAATACTAATGTGGTTACTAAAAGAGTCAGTAAATTTCCTGCTAATTTGTATCTCGGTTTACCATCACAGTTATATGTGTACTGTGATATTATCGAACCCCAGATGGTTGGTGATGTTATGTGTTCATTATTAAGAATTATACCATTGGATCCAGCTAAATATACGTATGGATCAAATAAAATGCATATCTTCTCACCTCCACATTATGTATCTGTTATGCGAAGAGAGTTCGATACGATAGAAGTAGATATAAGAACGAACACAGGAGAAAACGTACCATTCCAATTTGGAACGACTTGTGTTAAACTACACTTTAAACGGAAATAACAATGTATCCAAAATACAATAATATCTGTCCTTATGAACATTACTATACACATCAAGCTGGTTCCGGAGTTGGTGTGTGTTTGCGCCATCGCGCAACGGAATAGAGTGCATATTAGAATGCACTAAGCCGTCGCGCCGCCATGTTGACGGCCGGCGTCGCGCGGGAGTCAGTAGCCCTTGACATCTCAAGACGAAATCACGCGTCGCGCGCCCTTGAACTCAGCCTTCGAAATAAGCAGTACATAGTACATAGCATATGTGTAAGGTTACGCCTAACGAACCGCCCCTAGTGAATAGTTTCGTGTAGTGACTGTGCGCCAGGAAACCAACCAACATCGCCGCCCTCAAGCCTCGCCGCCCGTGGTCAGCTCGCCCGCCGGTTCCTGACTCATCATCCCGGTAAGTCATTCCTTCCTTCAGCCTTCCTGCCTTCAGCCTAGATAACCTCGTCGCATGTTGGTGCCTTAAGCGCCAACATTTCTGGTCATCTTCGAACCGGTAATATTAATGCCGGCGACCTTCCCGTGACAAGTATTCTTTTACCATTTCACCATAACTTGGTCTCACGTTCCATCAGCTCCTTTAATTACAGTCCACTAAAAAATAATCGTTTCCGCCCATAATCTAATTTGTGCCATCATTTCGGAATTCATTTGTTCACATAACTTTACCCTGCCCCAATAAAAATTTGGTGAGGTAGGTATAATTTGTTTGTGGTAGGATTGCGACCACACAACATCCGAATTATCTTGACGCAATTATTTCTGCATGTTGTTTTTATGTTGCTTTCGTGTATGCATCCGGTATTCTGAACCAGGATCACAGATCTATGGTGTCATACAATGTGATTTGAGCGAGCTAGTGCACTAATTGTGTATTACTTGTACTAATGATGCGTTAGGTTTAGTAGTTAAATTATTGCGTTACGTTTGCGTTTTACGTTTTTCGGTTGCACATATAACTTTGGTTACGTAATAATAACACACCCGCGTCTAGACGACGATATTGTTGTTTTTCCCGTTTTATTTTTTAAGGAATTTTTATATTCTTGTCGTGTTAAATCGGCTCAGATCTCGTGCATGCTCACCACGCGTGCCAAATAGCGTGCTTTATTTTTTCGCCCGTGTTAATTTTATATCTATTTTTTTATTTTTTATTTTTGCCTTTGCGATCGGCTCATTCTTGGTGCGTGCTCACCACATGACCGTAGTGTGTTTCATTTAGTTTCATCAGTTTTTTTATATATCGCTTACGGCTATTTGCGTGCGTCGCCTTCGCTTCTACACACGTTAAGTTTAATTAAATTTTTATGAATAGTTTATTTTTATTTTTTTTTGCTTGCGACTGACTCATTCTTCGCGCCAGTGTCGGCAACAGGTCTGCCCGATTGTGAGCGCCTTGCCCAACAGTGGGCTACGGATAACGTGATTCTTTTGTTTTTGTTGTTTTTGTTTGTTTTTGCTTGCGGTCGGCTAGTGTTACGTACGCGCGTTCAATAAGCATACATACATAGACACAGACATACCTACACATACACGCGTTTGCCCACCCGTAGGCCATATACAAGGCGCCCCAACTTGGTTTTGCTTTCTTTATTGTTGCGATAATTTTAGCCCATTTGCTCTTACCTTAGTAAACAAATACCTCCAGCCCAACTATAGAATATATACAGGGTGTTGTTCTTTTTACTGCCTTTAAATTTGTTTAATTTTTTATTTTTTATTATTTTTGTTGTCTCCTTTTATTCATCGCAATGCCGACCAAGTCACAAGCCGCGATATTTAGGGAGGCCGCCAAAGCTTTACACCAGCTCCTAGAGGTGGGATCAATGATCATTGCTGGTGACACCAAACATAAAGTTTGGTGTGGTGGTGGTGGTGTGTGAAGTAAATTTATAAGGGCGCAGCACATCAACGTGGACACGGTATAGGAAGCTTCTTAGGTGGACTATTCCGTTCAGTATTACCTTTATTATCGAGTGGGGCTAAAGTTATTGGTAAAGAAGCATTAAATGCTGGTGTAGGACTTTTATCCGACATGGTACACACAAGACCGCTTAATGAATCCTTAAAAAATCGTGTTAAGGAAGCAACTTCAAATTTAAAAAGGAAATCCGATGAAAAAATAGATCAAGTCATGAGTGGTTCGGGATATAAAAGTAAAAGACAACAGTTACAAAGTATCAGTCAGTCGCAGCATTCAAAACGAAGAGCATTGAAAAAAACGAAGAAGAATAATAATTTAAAAATTAACGACATATTTTCAGAGTGTTAAAAAATATATTTAAAATAATGTCTTTTTTGCATGATCATTCATGTGAATGTGTTAAGTCCGAGTTGGATTTATTTGCATTACCATCAACTCAAACTAGTATCGAAAGCGGTCAGTGGGTTCACTACAAACCAATTTCATCGCTCAGTGATGATGGACCAATCGAATTTCAGATTCCTGGAAGTGGTGATGACTACATAGATTTATCACACACTTTGATACACATAAAAGCAAAAATTCTAAATCAGGATTTAACACCTCTGACAGCAACAACTACTGTGGCTCCGGTTAATAATTGGTTACACTCACTCTTTAGCCAGTTAGATGTTTATTTGAATCAAAAACTGATAACACCTCCGAATAATACTTATGGTTATCGAGCTTACATTGAAACACTACTAAATTATGCACCATCAGCAAAACAATCACACCTAACATGTGGACTCTGGTATGAAGACACAACAGGAAAAATGAATTCAACTGATGAGTCAAATAAAGGATTCACTATTAGACAAAAATTGGTAAAGGAGAGTAAGGAGGTCGAAATGATAGGACATTTACATGGAGACATATTCAACCAAGAAAAGTTTTTGATTAATGGTGTTGAAATGTGTGTAAAATTAGTACGTTCTCGAGATACATTTAATTTATTGTGTTCCTCTGATGATGTAAAATTAAAAGTTTCCATTATTGATGCTACACTTATGATTCGAAAAGCTCGTGTAAACCCTACTGTTTTGCTTGCCCATCAAAAGGTTTTATTATCAACCTCAGCTAAATATCCTATTACTAGGGCTGAAGTAAAAGTTCTAACCATTCCAGCAGGTATTCAGGGAAAAACTCTTGATAATATTTTCCTCGGTCAAGTACCAAAAAGATGTATAGTAGGATTTGTAGATAATACAGCGTTTAATGGGTGTCTTACAAAAAATCCTTTTGATTTCAATCATTATGGTATTAGTTCTTTTTGCTTATACATCGACGGAACACAGATTCCTTCCAAAGCTCTACAACCTGTTTTTAGCAACAACTTGTTTACATCAACTTATCATACTTTGTTCTCTGGAACAGGAATTCATTTCCTAAATGAGGGTAACGGTATTTCTAGAGCTGATTACGCTAATGGATACTGCTTGATGGCGTTTGACTTAACTCCAGATTTATCAGCCAATTCAACAGCTCATTGGAATCTTATCCGACATGGAAGTGTTCGGTTAGAAGTTAGATTTGAGGCAGCTCTAACACAAACTGTTAATTGTATTGTTTATGCCGAGTTTGATAACATTATAGAAATAGATAAAAATAGGAACATAAGTGTAGATTTTAGTAGTTATGTTTTAATTGTGTATGAAGACACATGTTTTATATTATTATGAATACCCTAGAAATAACAAAATGTTTGAAAAAAGTATGTCATTCACTGGAGTTCAATGTTTACGCAGCTAATCGCATTCCTATACATGTTACACCACCTTTCTACATGATTAGTAATCTTGATCCTGATACTAGACCTGGTTCACATTGGATAGCATTATGTATCAACAATAAAGGAGTTGGCGAATACTTTGATACTTTTGGTCGTAAACCTGAAAGTTATCATTTATCATTTTTAAGAAAAAATACCAATAGATGGATTTATAATCATAAAGTTATTCAAAGTGTATTTTCATCTGTTTGTGGTGAATATTGTTTACTTTATTTGTATTTTAAAGTTAGAGATATGGGTTTGACAGATTTTATTGATATGTTTACTGATGATACTATTTAAAATGATGTAATGCTAAAGCAAATGTTTAAGACTTTCATAACATAGGTAAGCTAAATTTGTACGTAAAAAAAAAAAATTGAAATAAAACTGTACATAACAAAATGTTTTGCATATTACTTGATTCCCCTACCTCAGAAAAACCTAGAGGAGTAATAAAGAAAAAAACCAAAGAAATATAATGTTGAATAAATTTATTCGTAATTAAGATATAACATCAAGAAAGAGCTTAGTTTATCCATCGCCTTAGTAGTGAGGATTCCAGGTGAAGTTATGCCTTTGATCTTACTTTTCATCTCCTAACATCAGGTGAGATGAAGACAAAGCGCTTTCCTGAAGAATCAATAAAATACAATCGCATAGTTGTTAAGGTGATTAAGACCGAGGTGTCATTTATTAGTAAATCAACTGAACAAAAGTACAGTGGCAACGGTACGTCATTAGATAATGATGTGCATCGGGAATGGTGATTAGGACCGAGGAGTCATTAACGATTCATTAGTAAATCAACTGAGAGCTGCCGCTCGAAAATTGTATCTCGGAAACGGTTAAAGATATCGCTCTGAGACCCTTAGTTTTGGAAACGACTTGAACTAGCCCAGCGGGGGTCAGAACCAGACCAGTTTTGAGTGTGCCAGAACTCTCAAAACCCTACTACTAGTGCCTCCCCTTTACTCTCGACAGCCTCCGCTCATCGGTGAGTAAGGTACACTAAAAGATCACCAACCGAACGACCGCGACGAATACCATACTAGCGATCGCTTATTAGTTAGTTTTATTTTAGGTACCTTAAGATCTGGCGGTTTGTAATGGACTCCATTACTTTGAAGAGCAAAGAGGTGATGGCTATTGGCCTGTAGTTGGACGGATCTGAGCGATCGATTTTTTTTGAGAATC
Source organism: Scoparia ambigualis (assembly GCA_963921215.1). Classification (NCBI taxonomy): domain Eukaryota; kingdom Metazoa; phylum Arthropoda; class Insecta; order Lepidoptera; family Crambidae; genus Scoparia; species Scoparia ambigualis. The sequence goes on along the minus strand of OY992510.1, from coordinate 24,617,725 downwards.
AGGTGGAAAAGGGCTGTCTTCCAAGAGCTCGGGACAACGTCAGTAGTGTAAAAGAGCCGGAAAACGTGCGTTAGGACCAGCGCCAACTCATGGGAGGAACTGCACCAGGCCCACTCGACTTATGGCTATCAAGGGAAAAAGAGCCGTACGAACTGACCTTTGTAGCAACCGGACGTTTGGCATTGAACAAGCGCAATACGGTATGGTCGGTGGAAAGTTTTTCCCATCGTTCAAGGTCGAGTTTGATGTGAAAAGAGTGCCCAAGAGATTGGCTTTCTCCTTTGCAGTATGGGTCAGACAGTCATCGGTCTTGTGCAATGGTGGTAGAGACAGCTGACAAAAATTCCCTAAGATAGCTTTGGCGAGAGACCGGAACGCACGCGTACCCGAAGAAAGACGCACTAGACTCTCGCCAATTCCACTTATGAATGATGACTTCGCCTTTTCAATGTCCTTCTTAAAGGACCTGGCGGCAATATTGTACCTCTTTCTGAGCACGCTGGTGTTTGGATCCTTAGATGACACTGCATTAGCCCAGGCTTGGTAATGCTGTTGCTTTTGGCGAGACGCCATTTTGCAGCAGCGACCAAACCATGGTTGGGACCTGCCGCCAATGGGAACCACAGAGTTTTGATTGAAAAGTTCCATTCGCTGCAGTATCACATCAACGACCAATTCGGCGGCGACATCAAGATCATCCAGCGAGAAGCAAACTCGTAGTAGGACGCAAAGAAACTCCCATCGCATCCCAGTCCGCTGACCTATAATGCCAGACTTGACGTTTTTGAAATTTCTGTGAAAGGCACAGTGCTACAAATCAGACAGTGGTCTGATGAGCCTAGTGGTGCATTAATAGAAACTTGATAGCCGTCTGGGTGAGCGGTCAGCAGAAGGTCCAATAAGAAAGGTGCATGGCCTTCCACATCAGGAACCCACGTAGGCTCTGTTACCAATTGGGACAGACTGTAGGCCAAAGCGAAGTCATGAACGGCTCTACCCGCGTGGTCAGTTGTAAGTGAACCAAGCCATTCGACGTGGTGGACATTGAAGTCTCCCAATACCACAATCTCGGCCAAGGGGATCCGTTGGAGAAAGGTCTGTCGCCGTTTGAACTGTCTCGGTTTGGACGAATTTATATTATTTACTCACCTTAAAACACAGGGTCCTTCAAACAAGGCGTGAAGAACCACTTTGTGGGCCGGCAGAGTGAGGATGACTGATGCTACGTCTCTTACGCTGCACCAGTTGTCCTCGCGCCTGGACCTCATTTCCACTTAACATCAGGTGGAGTGGGGTCATTTGCCGGGCTTAGTATAAAAAAAAACCCATGATAAAAATAAATTGTATATAGACTCTTTTAAATTTAAAACATTCAAGTCGGATGACTTCTAACCAATTCAATTCGACAAAGTGATGCTAGTATAGCAATTAGCAAAACAATTTTTTATTATAAACATTTCGTGTAATATTTAGTTTTGCTCATTGAACCATATATCAAAAGTTAGTTACATCTGGGTTAAAAAAAATTCAGTAACGAAAAGTACCGAAATTTCCCGGTTTTTCCGGTACCATAGTTAGCGCAGTACCGGGAATTTTGTTTTCTCCGCAGTACCGGGACTGCAAGCCCTAGTAGTTACTTACTTAATGGAGTAACTGCTAATACTACCTACCTACGAGAATTTAATATAAAGTCGTAAGAAGTATAGGTAGTAGGTACCGTATCCGTCTGTACCTACTTCTTACCTATCATCCGTACGACCTACCTTTCACTTTCCTACTTAATTGTCCTTGCACAGGTTTAAATTACATAACATACTATGTAACATATACATACGTCTTCTTTGGCACAAGTCTAAATTCTATTTCAGTAACCCTAGTGTTTATACGTTCTGCTCAAGGTCACCAGCGCTCGAGCTCTCACGTACACGGAGTGTCACCGGTGGTGCTCAAAGTAAACATGTATAGGTAGTACAGTAATATATATTATATTACCGTGTAGGTAGCCTGATGTGGCGTTGACTATACTGACATACCTAGCCTAGGATTGTATGAAATGGTAATTTGTTCACATTTAAGTACACATTATAAACACCATAACTTGTAATAAATTAAGTAAGTATTCAGATTTATTATTATTTAAAAAAAGACAACCCAAAAGTCATTAGAAGAGATAAGAGTACGAGATAGAAAGAGAGGCAACTTCTAGGTGAATTTAACTGTAGACAAGGGAGCGGTGTGCGACCTGATTTGCATTTTATTGAATCTTAGCATGAGTCGCTATTTATTTAAATGACTTTGCGGAGTGAATCTTCTGTACTTGTACTATTATGTAAGTATTCTATGGTACTATGCACAGATAAGGGGCAGGGGCAAATAAGATAATATCGTCGGCTTACTGCAAGAAATCATTAAAGAGCAGTAAGAAAGTAAGTAGTAAGTAGCAGCAATAGCTACACAAATTACAATGTGTCCTAGCAGAAATAAAGCTTGTGACGGGTTGAAACAAATAATACTGCTTTTGGCGGTGAGACTAGTTAGAAAAAAATTTTGGTGTGAGGAGTTGATGCCCAAATCCACCCGCCCACGTCCTGCAGCATGCCTAATCGCGTGTTTAGTGAAATATTTTATTCGTGATTTAAACAAAATGCACTGTATGTATGTTTCTATTATTTGTGTGGTATAAAATAGCATTACAAACGCCATGTATGAGCGATTCTGTCAATTTTAATGTATTATTGCGTATTTACGTTTTCATCCCATTCATCCAATTCGGATGATTGTAGAATAATCTTATCTGAAAGAAGAATTGCGCGATCTGTACTTAACTACTCAAAACTTGCCAATTAATAATGTTTTGTTTGTATTGATGTCAGCTAAGATGTAAAGTAAGTAGGTTAAGGGACATATTTTACTTTTCTGCATTACGTCTTCTTTTATTATGTTCGCACATCACGCACACACTCGTCTGGCGTGACGAGTGGAATATCTGTCATATAAAGTGTAAGTAAGTATGCTCCGCGTTCGCCCCGCGCGCGCCTGCCCGCCGCGCCGCGCCCGCAGCCGCCCGCGTCCCGCATAAACAAACGTCTGTTAGCGAAATATTTTATTCGTGATTTAAACAAAATGCACTGCATGTATGTTTCTAATTTTTTGTGTGGTATAAAATAACATTACAAAGGCCATGTATGAGCGATTCTGTCAATTTTAATTTATTATTGCGTCTGTTATGAAAGAAAAATGAAATTATCAAAGAAGCACACCACTTAACTTTCTAAACTTTGTTCAACATGTATACCACTAACCACTGAAAGTCTTACATATTATTTCATAAATTTTAAAATTTTATTCAAAGACAAAACGAGTGATTTTGTGATTTTCATAGTTCCACATATATTATGTTTCTAAACTTTTTACAACACAAAGATAAGATAGTTCTTATTAAGAAACACTCAACATTTCAAACTTTAATATTATATACATTACGTTACACGAAATATTATGAAATACCTAAACCATACCTAAAGCAGTCATAAAACTTTAAACTTTTTAAAAGTAGCTCACAATCCACATAATCTATACACTCAGCAAAAACGAAAAGTTTTAGAATTATCAAAACTTCTGTAGGGAATTTAATGTCCCACGACCGGACTATTAATGTAATATATAGTATTGCATGCTAGTCAAACTGGCGTTATCTAAATTATAATTAGTTATCTAGATTTTTAAGATGGTTGGCCCTCTCATTTGCTGTGCCCTAGCAGGACGTCACATGTATACCTTAGCTTAAGTTTTCGCAATGAATGTGATATGCAATAAATGAATAAATGAATAAAGTAATGTAATGATATTTTGTTTGGGCATTCAATGGCAGTTCTCACATCATTAGGATGTTTTATGGTAATTTTAGATTTATACCATTAGTAATTCTTGCTCTGTAGCAATCCTAGTTAGTATTACGATTGTTATAGTCTTACGTGACGTTCTTCCATTAGTTTTACAGTCCACATTGAGGATCAATGGTACGGTAAAAAAATTGTAAACAAATGTTTGTACGGATTCCAAAGTTGTACGTAAAGATAAAATTGGTTTAAACATGATATTGTCTCATTTCTATTAATAAAAGCTGAATGGAAAATGTTTAGGAAATAATGACACAATTTGTTCCCTGACGTTATAACACTCCAATGATGTGTTTCCAGATGTTCGGTCGCACGGAGATTATAGGCATCTTTGTGTTCGTGACTGCTAACGTCATGGTGTCGCTGTTTATGTGTGTGCGCTGTGAGATTCTGTTCGGAGACGCCAAGGAGACCAGACAGCTGTGTATATGGGTTCTGTGCACCTACACCGACGGTGCGTGCTTTACAATCTAATGTAGACGTAGCTGAGTTGTAATACCAATATTGATAATGAACCCCGCGAAACAGCCCCTGTCCCCTTCATGGCATCAGCATTTTGAATTATTCTGGTCCGTGGTTAAATCTATTTACACTTCATACGTTGGCACTGTAAGGTAAAGGCTTCCCCACCACGACCGGTCTTGTGTTGCTTGCATCAAGCGGCTACCCGCTATCTTTACCAGGTCGTCGATCCACCATGTTGGAGAACTGTCTACATTAGGACAGGCTACTCTGATTAATACTTTGGGGATAATTGTCGTGAGTGTATATGTGTAATTGTGCAGGTCCCTTGAGGCAGAAGGCTAGGCGCATGTTGAAGACCCTGCAGAATTGCCCGCTGCGCCTCTCCGTCTACGACATGTGGAACATGGACGCGCGCCTGTTGATGAGAATGTTCTACGTCACTACAATGGTGATGGTCACACAACTGCAATTCTCTATACTTTAATAGACAGATCGTACATTGCTTTTATGAGTTGCACGGTTGTAATTCTGCCCCGGAATCGCCACATTCCTTAAAATTAGAAATATACTTATATCTGCCAAGTCACATTGGCAACATTGGCAACACAAAGCAACATTGGATTGCCAGAAGGGCCGCACCCTTCTCCGAATCTTGCTTGTGTAGAAATTTCTTAAGCCGGCTATGTTTAATTTTGTTCTTTTGTTTTATTCCTAGCAAACCGCCCCGGGTTCGCACGGGAAGTAGAGCACATTATGCCCACATGATTTGTCTTTCGTAGGATTGCATCAGCTTGATGTGTCGAGTATGTGGATTAGATTTAAATGTAAAATGATGTCTACACTACTTAGTAACTAAGTATTTTGATGTATTTTATTATTAAAAACAAAAAACGAACTAAAATATTTATTTACACACAACATTAATAACTGCTGCTCTGCCTGATTACGCGTAAAAACGAACATGTTTTGTTTAGAAGTTACACGTGACGGTGAGATCAATTTGTTTTCCTTCAAGTATTCGTAGATGGTGTTAGGTATCAAATTCATGTGAATCCAGAGTCTACATTCTATGTTTTATATCCGGTGAGCACATATGCAGCTGCTACTTGGCGAAACGCGGACTGCGGCAGTGGACCGCTTTTTCGGTTCTCATTGCCTAGTCTCTGATTAATCCTTCGGGGATAACAGTCGTAAGTTTATGACTTGTATGATGAATGTATGTATTATACCATATTACAATAAATTGTAGCATCGTGTTTCTTAATAAACAAGCATTGAACATCTTCTTCTTATTCGTCTAATTTACTTTATATTGTTTTCCTGTACTTTAGCATTATTTTTTTATTATCTTCATGTTTTCATTTTTTGTTATAACTAAATAAGATTTGATTTACATCTTCTTTGGACCCCATTCATGAGGCCTGCATAAATGACGTTTCACGCCCCGCTTAAAAGACCCGGGACTGTAGGAGCTAGGAGCTAGGCTATCTTAAAATTGGCCTAATTGTTTCTAAAGAAAAAAAGATAATTCTTACTGGCGTAAGATGCTAAGTGACATATTATTGTCAACTTAAAAAAGACGTATTTTGCAGCAGTAACAACAATAATTACCCATGCCATATAGACTTATAGAGCTTACCACTCTCATTATATATTATGGTTTTCAAATTTTATCAGGCCATAGGGACGTAACGTATACTACTATAAATACTACTTCATAGATTCATTGATAAGTATCCAAATCCATTTAATATTTTAGTGTGCAATGAATCTGAAGTATGTTAATGCCTAAAATCAGAGTATTTCTATTTTTTATTAATTTTTTTACGTCCCTTTGGCATGACACAAATTTTACATAAGAAGTGTTGCAGGCGGGAAGTATGGATATTTTATAGGATACATTTTGATTTTAAAAGGCACAGAAAAACACAAAAAATATGATAATAATCTTTACTAAGAAATAGAAAAAAAAATTAAAAAAAACCAACATAAAATTCAATATTTGTTAAGAGGCCTTTCACATCTCGACTGTGATTTTTGCGTAAAATGGCCAAATTTGGCGCTCTGGATCTCGGAATCAAAAATACATTAACATTTTTGACTTATAGAATAGTTTAGAATAGCTATTGGCATAGTGCGTAGCGGCCTCGCTTTTTGTAAATTTTGCTTAACTTATTAATTAAACCCAAAATTGCAGAGAAAGATTTTCATAAAATACGCGGAGGCACTTTTTTGAGCTCATCGATTGAACTACTGTTTTATGCAAATGAAATAAAAAAAAATGGATGTTATCTCTTATATAGTCGTATAGTGCTTAGCGGCCTCAGAATTTTTAGATATCATTGATTTTACATAGAAAAAAAAACTTATTCTAAACCAAAAAACTTCGAAAATTGCTTCAAGTTAACTGTGAATTTCTCCTATCTACGATAATATTATTGAGCAAAATTTCTACCAGAATAATTGTTACTTCATAAGGAATAAAGATTTTATAATTTTAAATCATAAATTTGTCATTCTATTTCGATAAAAACGATAAATACAACTGCAAAATTATGCAATGCGCCGGCCGTCCGCACTTCAGTACTGCGCGAGCGCTCCTCAGCGTTGGACCTGCGTCGAATTTCTTCGCGCCAATATCGATCGATCGAGCGGCAGTGCACGTATAGTGCGACAACCAAGTTTGATCACAAAAGTATAATTTTACACGTTTTTATTTAGTTTCACCTGTCCGTTTGTCATCAAATCTTGCAAATTAAATTTGATTTACTTTCCGGTTACCGATTGAGCTGAAATTTTGCATACATGTGTAAATCGCGTGACAATGCAATATTATGATGACATGGTGCTAATCTGATGATGGAGCTGGAAGGTGACCATAGAAACTTCACAATGAAACGACACAACCTCATCGAGTTTGGCTTCGTTTGAATCGTCTTGACGAGTAGTTTGTCTTTCAATGGTAACCAGGGTCTGATGATGGAGCTGGAAGGTGGTCATGGTAACTGTGTTATGAAACGACGCAACTCCATCGAGTTTCGGCTCATTTCATTGGTCTTGACGAGTACTTTGTTTTTAGATGGTTACTAGGGTATGATCTGATGATGGAGCTGGAAGGGAACTCAGTAAAGAAACGACGCAACCCCATCGAGTCGCGGCTCGTTTGATTCGTCTTGACGAATCCTTTAGTGCTAGATGGTAACCAGGGTCTGATGATGAGCTGGAAGATGGCCATAGAAACTCAGTAATTAAACGACATAACCCCATCGAGTATGGGCTGGTTTGATTCGTCTTGACGAGTACTTTAGTGCTAGATGGTAAGCAGGGTCTGATGATGGAGCTACAGACATAACCGCGTCGAGTTCGATTTGTCTTAATGGGTGAACCGTTTTTAATTGATATGTAAAGTTATTAAAATAATAAATACGAAAAAGTTAAAAATAAAATTAAAAGAAAAAAATTCTTTTTAAAAACAAGCTTTTATTATTGTTCTTGTTAATAATAATCTTCTTTTTTTTTATATAGCAGAAGGAGGCAAACGAGCAAGCGGGTCACCTGATGGAAAGTAATCACCGCCGCCCATGGACACCCGCAAAACCAGAGGTATCGCAGGCGCGTTGCCGGCCTTTAAGGAAGGAATAGGCTCGTTTCTTGAAGATCCCTAAGTCGTAACGGTCTGGAAATACCGCCGCCGAGAGCTGGTTCCACAACACTGGTTCGAGGCAAGAAATTTCTTGAAAATCGCACAGTAGTAGACCGCCATCCATCAAGGGTGATGTGGATGGAATGACAGTCGGTTGCGTGTAGTGCGGTGAAGGAAATTAGCGGCAGGGATCAAGCCGAACAATTCCTCAGGACACTCCCCATGATATATACGGTACAATATACAGAGAGACGCAACGTCTCTCCGAAGAGCCAGTGGATCGAGCCGGCCTGAAATAACCACGTCGCCGACAATTCGAGCAGCTCTGCGTTGAATGCGGTCAAATGGAAGGAGTTGGTATTGGGGTGCTCCAGCCCAGAGATGGGAGCAGTATTCCATATGCGGCCTGACCTGTGCTTTATACAGTTGTAAACGGTGGGCCGGCGTGAAATACTGACCCGCTCTATTATTAACATAATGCAAGCACAATGTAGTCACTTGTTACGCTCGTCTGGAGTTAATATTGACATGTCTTATCCTGTACGTAAGTTTAGATTAAGTAAGTTTAGTTTTAGTTTGCGTCATCATTTTTGATGCGGACAGCTTAGGAGTGGAATTCCCTTCCTGCGGATCTGTTTCCTGACACGTACAACCTGGACATTTTCAAGGCAAGGGTGAACAGGCATTATCTAGGCAAGTATGCTACATCCTTGGTCGCATCGATTACCATCAGGTGAGATCGTGGTCAAATACTTGCATATAAAGATTTTAAATTTTTTTTTTTTCAATATTTCATAAAATGACGAAACAGCTAAATCGAGTTTTGTACGAAAATGTTATCCATTTTGGAAAAATGTCAAAACAATTATTGCTCGGGGTTAAGTATAGAACACGTACGTGTTGGCTTGACATGTGTAGGATTCTTGAAATTTCTTTTGTATAATTTTATGAGGAAAACTTTAGTTTTTTGTTAACAAGACGTATTGAATAATATGTTGGTTTTTTTGTCTATTTTTTAAAATTTCTTATATAAGTTTTTTCGGATTTTAGGAATTATCATACTTCAGAATCATTGCACACTAATATATTAAATGGATTTCGATACTTTTCAATGAATCTATTAAGTTGGAATAGTTTCTCACTGTGTCCACAGACTTAAAATATTTTACGGAAACAATGGCTACATTTTGTCATAATATCGTCGTGCCAAAGAGACTTAAGCACTCAATTACTTGATTAACAATGTTTAAGAATAAAATTACACATAACATATATTTAAAGATGGGCCGGGCCTTCAAAACCACATGCGAACAGGTACCAAGGTATATTGTAAAAGAAGTTATTAAGTTTTTTGTGTCTCCTGAAAAGTGAGGGTATTGTGCATAAGTCCCTTTGGCATGAAGCCCGCGATCTGTATCTAAGTATGTATGTGTACGATCCTAAATCTACAGTTATCAAATCAGAATTCCCTAAGTTCGACTCTACACCAACGCCACAAAGGTAGTGAGTGACGTTGATCGAAATTGAAGAGAACGTGAGGGTAGCAGTGAGGGGCGAGTTTGAAATACAGATTAATTATCTTAGTTTAAAATTAGACAAAGTAACTTGCCAACTAGGAAGCCTAGAGCCCCATCGGGTGAAGCGAGGTCTTGTAGATGGTTTAGGATCCGTAGTTAAATCTTTAACAGGAAACTTAGATTACACTGACGCTATTAAATACAGTAATGCCAATAAAAATCTCAAGAATACTCACTTTTTTATGAAAATATTATATTAACATATAATAAGATGACGCTTAGTCGGTCAGTTAAGGAGCAACTGAATAAGTGACCATCTTAAGGTTTGCCCTTTCAGAACAAACAAACAAAAAATATAGCTATCTCTATCACCATTGTTTAATACTAGAACCGAAGATGAAAGAAAGATAATGCTATTTCACTCTTACTCTACCTGTCCAGAGACCTCCTTAACCCTTTGAGCACCGTAAAACCAGACACAATAGAAAATCAATTGTTTCGCGACCGCCGGCGGTCTTATGATCCTTGACCTATTAAAGTCCATAGCAATTGATTTAACTTTTATTATTATTTTTGGAGAGTGCGCCGCCGTGAGTGGTAACAATAGAACACCGGCAAGTTCTAAGAGCTTAATTTATGAGGGACACAATTTTACTTCATTGTTGATTTTTATAATAATAACTATATGATTTCTCCCACTTTTATAACAATTGATTTAACTATTAATATTATTTTGGAGAGTACACCGCTTATTCAGGTGAGTGGTAACAATAAACACCGGCAAGTTCTAAAAGCTTAATTTAAGAGAAATATTTTAACTTAATTGTTCATATTTATAATAATATATGGCTATGTTCCACTTTTAGAAGTTTTATTTCATAGCGGAATATAGTATCTACATGATCTATTTTATGAACCGTAATTAATGTATTAAAAACAAAATAGTATAAATATACGGAATACGGAACAACCCAAAGTTTCATCTCAAATTAATAACCATATAAGTCTTAGTAAAGACTGGATGACACAACGTACAAGTATCATCTCAAGTATTGTACAAAACCAGAGAAAGATTAACGATACCTTAAATTTGCTTTTAGACACAGATGCTTATATTCAACATAGTTTAATAAAATACGCTAAGCTAGCACAGCTTCTTACCATTATTACAGATAACATAGACGATTTATCTCAAGAGTTACAACGAATAGAGAATATTATAGCGTTTACGCGTACCGCAAGTACACATCATTCAATGATAGGAATAGACACGCTAGAAAAGATGCTAAAGGAACTAGGACATTTTATAATAAAGACCAGTTGTTAGACTTAGAACGTAGGGAATACTATGACGCAATAAAAACAGGATCATTTTATTCAGGTAGACAGATAGTTATAGTTTTAAAGTACCAATAATATCATAAGCGCGTGATGGTTTTGTACATTTCGCAAAATAAAAAAATTGCTCTAATCAAATTACTAGGTCTGAAATTTCAAAGCATAATTGTTCTAATTTTTAAATATTATTATGATTGATTTTGCTTTGAAGTTCATTATGAGACTTATGTCAGTTTTTGCGATTGCACGGCTCCGCGCGGTGCCCTCCTAAGTAAGTGACACGCCCCCAAACCTAGATTCAGTTATAATTTGACAGCGCCGCGGCACGCAAAAATTAAAAAATCTATTAATAATATAAATATGCCGTATTGCGCTGTAAAATTGTGTGGAAAGTGGAGCGAAACGTCTAGCTTACAATAAGATAATATATCATTTCATCGGTCAGTACAATTTTATGACGTAAAAGGATTAATTTTAAATAGGTATAAATTAAGAGAAATGCACGCGTTGATGTCTTTTAAAAAGTCTCTTCCTTTCTGTTGTAAATGCTTATTGCACTATTTCCCTATGTTTTGTTGAGTGTTGTCCAAGTTAGAACCTATCAACTTGTCGATAAAGTTACATATATCGATAAATTTTCATTAAGTTTAGAACTTTGTTATACCATTTTGACATTATTCGGTTATGAGAACGAAATCAAATTCGCTGGTGTATTTAGGTAAATTTAAATATAACTATAAAAAACTTTAATTCACATAAAATGTAATATTTTGACTATTATAGCCATTTCTAGCAAAATATAATTTTTTTACCTCGAGTTTTCGTAACTGAACTAACGGTTTCTGAGAATGGAGAAATCGTTTTCAGGTTGTATGTATATGTACAAAAAATAAAGTTTTTAGGTTGTTATTGGGGTTGTATAATCAGTTTTAGTAGGTTTAAAATTATTATTATCTTTTTATCAAAATATTCAATGCTGAAATTTAGTTTTAACTTCTTTATTTTAATTTATTATCTAAAGATAACTTAGTAAGAAATGACTTTTGTTGTAAAAGGTTTCCGAAATGTCCAAACTTTAAAATAAAATGAATTTTAGGTCAGGTAAAGTAAACGTTTTTCTACATATACAGGGTTAATTTAAAACACCAACAACCTCGCAGGGGGTGTGTAATGTTTGATATAAATACTTATGGTCTAACGTTCAGATAATATCATTTCATTTCATATATTTCATTTGATATAACAACTAACTTAATATAATAAACATTTAATTTAATTTTAGATTCTATAATTTCCTTCGATATAATGTACATTTGATATAATAATCAAATGATATAAAACATTACTCATGTAATAAGCAAGCAGCATGCAAGCAAGCATGCAGCATGCAAGCAGGCATGCAGCATGCAAGCAGGCATGCAGCATGCAGGCAGACATGGAGCATGCAGGCATGCATGCAGCATGCAAGCAGGCATGCAGCATGCAAGCAGGCATGCATCATTCAGCAGGCATGTTTTCTGTCACGGCTCCGGCGCTGCGGGACTCCGGCGGTCCCACACGAGCTTATCGTCGCAGATGGATTTCGCTCACCTGCTCCTCAGCTCATGGGCCGCCTCGCCCCTCCGCTCCTACGCGGGATTAAATTACACTCTCTAGCGTAGGGCAGACAAGTCTACGTGGAGTCGGTTTTGCCGCGATTTGTTTCTGTCGCTGACTTTTTTTACCACAACCATAACGAAAACACAACGTATTAACTTTTTAAGACAATATTTGAAATCAAATTAGGGTTAAAATGTAATTTTTATTTTTAAGCAAAAGTTTTACCAAATGAAGTTATAGAATATGATTATTCTACCAATATAGCTTTATAGAATAAGTTGTAAGAGAATATGAGTATTATATCAAATGAATAATATACCTACTGTTGTTATAGGAAGTGTATTTAGAACAAGTAAAAATTATATCCAATGAACGTTATGTTCTTTGAAATTAGTTCATTTGTCATTATATAAAATGATATTATAATGAGCGGATTACTAACATCATAAACAACAACTTTTTCAAAATCGTCAAAAAAAAATTAAATTTTCATACAAGTGACGAAACAGCTGATCATGTTTTGTATGGGAAATCGAATTTATTTTAGCCGATTTTGGAAAAGTCTTAGAACAAACGTTGTTGTTTATGATGTTAGTAATCTGCTCCTGCAAGGTTGTTGGTGTTTTAAAATTAACCTTGTATATTTTACCATCACAAATCAAATATACTCGTTGCAAATTAAGGCAGCGTGCTGCGGGAGGTGTAAAATAGCTTCGATAAAATAGTCTTGGTTTTAGCATCACAGTTCATACCTTTCATTTTCTTAAAAATGGTTGATATTATTGACAACATATCAACGCCTACGGCCCACATAGGAGTATCTAACCCAAAAAATCGATCAAAAGTGGAATATTACAAAGTATCAAAATGAAGGTAATTTTCGCTACCTGGCAAACCGGAAGGGTCGGGGGGACAATATACCGCTCGACTCTCTTTTGTTCTCTCTAACATTCCGTGCACAATCAGTCTTTCTAACGCAAGCTTGATCGTACGAACTTAATACGCAGTGAAAGTGAGTCAACTAAGTTGTTAAAAATAAGTGTTACAATTAGATTAATCGGGATTAAACTAATTTTAGTTATGGACGGTGTAGAACAAGGTATGATAATTTTTTTTTTTTTGTAATATATACCTATAATTATTATTTACGCCATTATTTGTTAGGTACATTAAAATTATAAGTCAGATTTAGCCTTTTCCAGTACTTCAAAGTTATTTTGTTGTATTTCCGGGTTGTTTTTTATAGCAGAAGGAGGCATACGAGTAGCGATGGGTCGCGAGAAAATTCTCCAAGTGAGAATATTCTCCAATCGGTAATATTCTAGAATTTTCCTTTTAATTGAAAATATTCTCAGATCAAGGAGAATTTAAGAGAATTTAAAACTGGACAAAGATTTTCTTATTTTTAAGAAAAAGTATGTATTCTTTTAGAGGTTTTGAACAACGATGGCAGTATTGTATAAAATAAGTAGGTATCTCAGTTTATTTAGCTAATAATGCTAATAATTATCACAGCTACATCGTTTTTGCCGATAACCTTGCGAGTAAAAATTGATTTTATGTTTCCACCGCAATATTTTTTTATGTACCGCTTCTGTGGTCTAGTGGCTAAGCCACCGGTTTCAGACCCAGAGGTCCCGGGTTTGATTCCCAGCGGGGGGTACATCTTTGTGTGCTCGGTTTGGTTGGTAGTAGGGCTGTTAAGTCCGCCTGGATAGCTACTCTATATCTTATCTAAGTCTGTCGCCATAACAACGATGTTTATAGCATTGTTGTGTTCCGACAGTTTGAGATAAGATAGTCATTACTTCAGTGGTTGAGGATTCCGGGTGAGGCGCGCTTCCACCTTCGGCCTTATCATCACATACTATCAGGTCAGTTGAAGGCCAAGCGCTTACCCGTTGTAGAATAATAAAATAAAAAAACAGACGTTTTGTTTAGTTGCGCTAGTAGCGTAGCATGTCCGCGCCCGCGTTAAATCTTGAGATCTTTATAAAAGTTGAAAATACTGATGTGTCTATTTTATCGATAAAATGATATACTTATTAAACTTTGCAGGAAATTTAAAAAGAACTTACGAGAATTTTCTTTGAAATATTCTCGAGAATATTCTCGCTTAGAAGAATTTCACCTCAGGAAAGCCAATAATTTAAATTTTCTATGTGAAATATTTATAAATAAAGCAGAAACACAATCGCAGTTCCATTAATTTAATTAGATTATTGAGATAGTCATCCAATTTACCAATTCTCTTAAATTCTCTCCCAAAAGAATATTCTCGAGAACTTAACAGCAAAGTTCTCACTGAGAGAACATTCTCGGGAATTTCCCATCACTACATACGAGCAAGCGGGTCACCTGATGGAAAGTAATCACCGCCGCCCGCAAAACCTGGCGCGTTGCCAGCCTTTAAGGAAGGAATAGGCTCGTTTCTTGAAGATCCCTAAGTCGTAACGGTCCGGAAATACCGCCGCCGAGAGCTGGTTCCACAAGACTGTAGTTCGAGGCAAGAAATTTCTTGAAAAACGCACAGTAGTAGACCGCCATCCATCAAGGTGATGTGGATGGAATGACAGTCGATTGCGAGTAGTGCGGTGAAGGAAATCAGCGGCAGGGATCAAGCCGAACAATTCCTCAGAACACTCCCCATGTTAAGGTACAATATACAGAGATTCCAGAGTCAAAATCTTTTATCATCTTATTGTTAGATATATAATCTAACAATTTAAAAAGAAAATAGCTGCCAACACGTGCCAAAATATTAACATTTTGTAAATTAAGTGTATGTGGTGTTTACCAAAACAAACTTTATTTTGCGGTCACTTAAGTTAATTTCAGATTTATCTTGTTGTAGGGTCGTCTGGTATTAAGATCGTGACGCGAGAATATGTCTTTCGAAAGCGAGGAAATTTACTGAACCAGATTTCGGAAAAAGTTGTTTTTTTTTATATAATAGAGGGAGGCAAACGAGCAGGCGGGTCACCTGATGGAGAGTAATCACCGCCACCCATGGACACCCGCAAAACCAGAGGAATCGCAGACGCGTTGCCGGCCTTTCAGGGTGGAATAGGTTTAAGGAAGGAATAGGAATTGGCGGGGGGGGGGGGGGGGGGGGAAGGGGCCTCCGGAACCCTCACTGGTCGGACGAAACACAACAGCACCAAGCGCCAGCATTTCACGCCGAGTATTGTATGCGTGCTGCACCACTCAGTCAGTGTCACTCATTTAGCACCACCCAGGGATCACGTGTAGGGTCTCAAGGGTAAACTTACGGACGCGAGCAACTTTGACCCCCAGCCCCAGTTTAAAATTATTAATGACTCTTCATTCCCTACTGATCAAAAATCAAAGTTTATTCATACATTTTCTCGTCTCAAGTCTGAAATGAAGTCTAAGTGGCACGCAGCAAAGCGAACAGAAAGAGTATTTTTAAAAAAATACTATGATTGGTTACAAGGCACTCTTGAAATACCGAAAAATATAATGAATACCGAAAAATCCCACGTGGGTCGGCCAAGCAAAGAGTTCGAGGAACTAACAGACTGTAGTAAGCGTCGAAAGACATCACATCTACGAGGCAAAAATGAATCAGAAACACTTATTTATGCAGATCAAATGGCGCTTCGTGAAAAAGGAAACGTGGATGGTGCATATGTGATAAAGGATATTATGGCATCCCCAACACGTGGTCGTAAATATCGTGAAGCGTTCAGAAAGAGCGCTACACCTGAAGCAAAAATTAAGTAACTATCGCCATGTCAGGCTTCGTCTATGTTATTTGCTTTCCCGACCACCGTTGTTCGCTCCTGCGTTTTCGTTTGATAACATATTTTATAAAGGGCGGCTTGATAGCACGGACAAGTGCGCCTGCGATGAGTACACACATAAACAAATCGCTTTCGGCATCGGCATCTAATGTCAGCGAGATGGAAAATGAAAGTTCTCCACTAAATTTTGTTTCACTTCGTTCAAAGAGAATGAGAGATGAAGATACACCGGCTGAACTGGACAAGTTTAAAGATGAAATGAGGGAGTTATTTAACTCATTCATGTTGACCCAACAAAATCAATTGAAAGGGGGGTAATCATTGGTGATTTAAAAGAAATACAGCAAACAAACCACAATATTGACTCTTCGATCGCTTTGTTGACAAGTCAAAATGAGGAATACAAAAGAAAAATAGAAGCGCTCGAGTGTCAGAGTAAAAAAGACAGGGAGTATATTGTGATTTTAGAAAGTAAAATGGAAGACTTGCAAAGAGCATCGCGCAAAACAAGTCTGGAAATCAAAAATGTTCCGAAAAAAGACCGTGAAACTACAGATGACCTAATTAAAATGGTACTTTGTTTGTCTAAATCTATTAACCTAAAAATGGAACAGTGTGATATAAAGGATATTTTCAGGTTGCAAACCAAAACAGAGAGTACCCGCCGTAATACTCCAATTATTGTGGAATTTGGCTCGACCATTTTGAGAAATGATCTTTTGAAAAAGTCTAAACTATTCAATGTAAAGAACAAAAATAAACTACAAGCTAAGCATCTGGGATGCACGGCAAATGAGGATACAGCGGTGTTCATATCAGAACAACCAACACCAAAAGGGGCTCGTCTCTTCTTCTTGGCACGAGACCTAGTGAAATCAAGCAGGTATAAATATTGCTGGACCTCCTTCGGCAAGGTACTAGTTCGAAAAGATGACCAATCACGTATTATTCAGATTACTAATGAAGCTCAAGTTCATCTATTGCTACGGGATACATGACTGTCTGACGGTATTTTCTACTTTGTTCATGCATTTTGTTGTTGTTGTTGTATTTCATTTTTATTACTGGTTAACATAGTTGCCTACTTCAAAGGCATGGTACATAATAACTACACATTCTTGTACTACCTGTTCGCTGTTAACTTTGTCATCAAACTTGTAATATGTTCAATAACTTTAAATTGTACTTCGACGTTGCATCCTCGAGATTTATATTCACAAGGTAGTCCACTCTTCAATGTACCAGGCATCCAACACATATTAAGAGCTATCTAAAAGAAATTTTATTAAAAAAACATAAAACGTTACCCATAGTATAGATACAGGCGCCATCTAGTGAATACCAACCGAGTGCACGAGTTTGTCACCCGCGCTGTCATCGTCATTCGCTTTTCGTGTTCGGGCATCCGCACATCGTTACCCTAAAAGTGTTTTGTGTAGCAAAAAACTATGTGCAAAAGGAAGCATGGATAATCATTATATACGCATGTGGAAAAACTGCGTAAACGACGATCGCCAAGTAAATCAGGTCAGTCAGTGTTTTAAATATTACATTTTGTCGATGTTATGATTAAATTACAAAGACAAACGATTTTTTTAAAAACTATGTGATTCGTTAGCAAATATACGACTCAGAACCTCTTAGTGAGACATTCAAAGTAGAAACGTTATTGAAATATATTTCATAGTACGTTTCCTTCTTAATTTCGATTAATACTTTCGCTAGTGCCTATATGGTAACCCACATTTTTTGACCTTTTCACTATTTATCGATTTTCAAGAATACATAAGACATTTAGCTTTTTTAAATAATAATAAAAAGTAAAAAACACATAAGTAGTACCGTAAAGTGATTACGGTCAGTGCTAGTATGAAATCTAGTATCGTGACGAGATTACGATCGATATTACGGGTACCTACACTTATGTAGTACCGTGACGTGATTACGGTCAGTACTAATATGAAATAATAGTATCGTAACAAGATTACGATCGATATTACGGGTACCTACCCTATGCTGTGACGCGATTACGGTAGTTCTATTCTTCGGTCATTCCTTCCAAATGACTCTTTGTTTGCGCGAGGCAGTAGTTACCTACATTCTATTTAATTTTTTTTACTAATCTTTTTATTGGAGTGTTTTTTTGTGTGCAAGTGATTTCTACAAAATCTTACAGTTCCGCCTTACATACTGCACACTTATGTAGTACCGTGACGTGATTACGGTCAGTGCTAATATGAAATCTAGTATCGTGACGCGATTACGATCGATATTACGGGTACCTACCCTTATGTAGTACCGTGACGTGATTACGGTTAGTGCTAATATGAAATATAGTATCGTGACGAGATTACGATCGATATTACGGATACCTACCCTATGCTGTGACGCGATTACGGCAATTATATTCCTCGGTCATTCCTTCCAAATGACGCTTCGTTTGCGCGAGGCAGTACCTACATTCTATTTTATTTTTTACTAATCTTTTTATTGGAGTGTTTTTTTTGTGTGCAAGTGATTTCTACAAAATCATACAGTTCCGCCTTACATACTGCACACTTATGTGACGTGATTACGGTCAGTGCTAATATGAAATCTAGTATCGTGACGCGATTACGATCAATATTACGGGTACCTACCCTTATGTAGTACCGTGACGTGATTACGGTCAGTGCTAATATGAAATCTAGTATCGTGACGCGATTACGATCGATATTACGGGTACCTACCCTATGCTGTGACGCGATTACGGCAATTCTATTCTTTGATCATTCCTTTCAAATGACTTCGTTTGCGCGAGGCCTCTCGCCTACCACAAGGCTTAGTGACTCCGATTTTAATAAAGAACCGTAAATAACGGACGTATATAAATCTAATATTGAAAAAGACTTACGATCTGTCATGACCGTAGCACAAGTACACAGTCCGGGTCTTACCCAGACCATCCAGGACGCTAGCGATACCTAGTCGTAATAATCCAAGCGCAGCAGAGGAGTTGCCAGTTGTAAATCCTATATCGTCGGATTTTCTTGACGTTCTTGGAGTTTCTAAAGTGAAGGAGGTACCATTGGGATCCAAAATACCAGAAGTGGTCTCTAAACGCTAGGGAAATCCTCATAGATGGTATGAACAAAGATAATAAAAAAGAACTTTTAGCAACAACTTTGATACCTGTTTGAAGTTGGCCAAATTATGCTGCATTTACATTATGAAAATACCATGAATAGAAAAATGGTAACACTGCCTGCCTACTCTTGATAAAAAATTCTTGTCAATGACACAAGATGTTAAAAGAGACGCACACTCTTTAGGAGAAAATTTGGGAGAAAAGATAGAAGCTGCTAAGGCCGCTGAAAAATCTGGTTTGCACATACGGAATACTAACAACATCGGACCGCCAACTTCACTAAGAACTACGTCGCACAGCAGGGAAAGTGGCAAGACCCATCCAAGAAACAAGGTCATGGGTTGCCAGGCCGGGTGGGAGCAAGCAAAGATTCCCGTATCCACCTCCGAGGCGATCAGCGCAAGCACCGACGTCCGCCCGCTATCACACCACGACAGCAGTGAGACCGTCATACAGACCGATGTTGTGTAAATAACAACCAAGGTAACCTTACACGCTGGTCGTATAATATTTTTTTTTTGTTGAAACATGGTGTTCAATCGCAAATGACCCGGTAGTCTGACAGTACGTTACGGGTTACAAAATACCATTTAATAATACTGTAAAGCAAGCTACTGAACCTATCACTACTAACTTTTCTTCGCCTGAAATAAGTAAGTTAATCACAGCTATATCTGACTTGTGCCAGTCAGGAGTAATATGCATATGAGAGGATGTCAAAGACCAATTTATTTCTCCCATATTCTTAACACCTAAAAGTGATGGATCGTCCAGATTTATCTTGAACCTAAAATCATAGAATAAAGCTGTCGCCTCATACCACTTTAAAATGGAGGACATACGGACAGCAAGCAAATTATTGTTCCAAGACAGTTATAACTGTAAATATGGCCAATGTTGATATCAAAGACGCGTATTTTTTTCTTTAGTTCCTATTGATGAAAACTACAAAAAGTATTTAAGGTTCAAATTTTTGGCACACAAAAGTAATACGTATGAATTTTAGTGCCTACCGTTTGGACTTAGTTCAGCACCTTATTATGTCTTTACGAAACTCATGAAACCGGTCTATCTACCGGATTTATCTTAGAAACAGAGGTTTTTTAATTCTAATATATTTAGATCTTGTGCCTTGGCCATTCTTATGAAGAAGTTTTGTTCTCGAAACTGTTTGTTTATTACAAAATCTAGGCTTTGATAAAAACTTCAAAAAGAGTAGCTTGGAACCACGAAAGACTAGAAAATTTCTGGGTTTTAAATTAAATTCAGAAAATATGTGCGTGGCAATGGTGCGAGAAACGCAAAATATTTGTCTTTGCATCCTACATAAAATCTAAAGATAACTTCATGGCGGATAAGGAGTCACGGCGTATGAATATCGATACAGAATGGCAAATGTCGGCACCTGTGTTCGAAAAAATTGTTCAATCGTTTGGGACACCTCTTAAAGACCTCTTTGCTACTTACCAAAATTATAAATGCAATAAATACGTCTCATGGCAACGAGACCCCTATGCTTTTGACATAGATGCATTCACCTTAAATTGGAATATATTTTATTTTTATGCTTTTCCCCCTTTCTCGCACATATTAAAAGCTTCAGGAAAATAATTAACGACGAAGCCACTGGTGTACTAGTCGTATCGTATTGGCCGAGTCAACCCTGGTATCCCTGGTACTTAGCTCAGTAGCTCACCACCAATATACTTCGGCCCAAGTGACGATATGTTATTATCACCTTTCAGGACCCAGCACCCCCTTTGCAAGAAACTTATCCTGGTAGCATACAAATTATCAGAAAAGCATTTCAAAGACAATCGTTATGTAATGAAACCATCGAGGTGATGATTTCCTCATTCTCTACATCCTCACTAAAACAATACAATGTCGCTTTTACGAAATGGTGGAGTTATTGTGATATTTATAAAGTTGATTTCTATAACTCCCCACTTCCAATTCTATCAAAATTCCTTACGGTCAACTGTTAACAGCAAAAATTGGTTGTAGTTCATTAAATATGCATCGTTCTGCTCTAGCTATTTAGGGCAAACGTTATAGTGAAGCTGATTTAGTTGTTCGATTTTTTAAAGGTATTTACAGGACTAAACCTAGTCATCCGAAATATTCGGAGACGTGAGATCCAAAGATTGTAATCGATCACCTTAGTAATTTATATCCAAATGAGGAACTTGCTCTGGAGTTTATACTAAAAAATTAGTAACTCTGCTCGCATTGTCAACCGCACAACGAGTACAGACGTTATCTTCGAATTTCTAATTTAAAAATAAATAATAACTATGTCGAAACCATTGGGGATGATTTAATTAAAACATCTGCTCCAGGACGACGACCGCCTTGTTTATTTATACCATTTTTTCTAAATAAGATTGAGATCTGCCCTGCAAAAAGATTACTGTCCTACTTAGATATGACTAAAGTTTACAGAGATAAACCTAGAACGGAAAGGTTATTGCTCACCTGAAGCCTATTCATAATGCAACTAGTTCTACATTAAGTCGTTATTTTAAAAACACCCTATTTAACAGCGGTATTGACACTTCATTATTCTCAGCACACACGTGTAAGACACGCGTCCACGTCCACCTCGGCAGCAAACAGAAAAGACCTTTCAATAACTGCAGGATGGACTGGTAATTCTCTGGTGTTTGCACGGTTTTACAATCGACCCTTTACCATTGAGAATGACGATAATGCCTTTGCAGCGGCTATTTACATTAATTAATTTCTAGCTTATCATTCATTATAATATTATAATATATCATACTGGTTTGTACTAATATGGTACCTAATTATATTTAATCGGTTATACTCGTAAATACTCAATTATAATAGTTGAATTAAATCATATAGGTACTTAAATTATTTCGCAAAATTGGTGTTCTAAACATCTACCTTGTGAATATAAATCTTTTCGGATGCAACGTCTCGTACAATTACGGTCAAACTTCACTTCAGGTAAGTTTGTTTAACCATCAATTATTATTGTAAACATTTATTTTATAATCACACACAAATAAAACTTTCTCACACAAACTCACATTACTTACACTATTTACTATTTAATAGTCAAATACTAAAAACAAAATATTTCTTTAAACAATCTAATTTTATAACAAACCCGGCTTATTTGTCTTTGTTTGTATTGATAAAACGCTGGACCACAAATAAATGTATCAAACATAATTACCTATTACATAACTATATCAACATAAAACAGTCTCACATTTGTGCACATTTTAGTTACCAAGTCCTAATAAAATTCAATTACCAATTACATAACCTTATACACATAGAACAGTCTTACATACATACACATTTTAGTAACCAAGATCTAATAAAATATAATTACCTATTTCATAACCTTATACACATAATACAGTCATACATTTATACATATTTTAATAATCAAGTGCTAACAAAAAGACAAACAATTAAAAACTTACATTCAGTTTTTGCAGTGATTGGGAAGAGTACAATCTCATTGAAATGGTTTGGTTCGTATGTTTTATTTTTATTCAAGTATCTGCTAAAACCAATGCCGCATAGAGATTGTATTTTCAGTTATTTGATAAATGATCTTTATGGATAGTCATCTTAATGCACTAAAAGATTTGGACAAAGCGGTTATATCTAATTCGGTAACCTGTAACATTGAGGACCTACATAATTACTTAATAAACTGTAAATTTAAGCTAAGTGTCATTACTCAAAACATAAGAAGTATTTATAGTAACCTCGATGACTTACAATTGTCTCTGTCACAATTACCATTCTTACCAGATGTATTGATTTTAACCGAATGTAGGCTAAATCCAAGTAAAACAATACCACCTATGGCCAATTACTCGTCTTATTTTACTGTAAATAATCTGAACCAAAATGACGGTGTGGTTGCCTTTATCAAAGATTGTCACCAAGTTCAGGTTACTGAAATGAACCTGGCAGATGATAAACTCTATTGAGAATCATTTGGATGGTATTGATTCACACAAAAGTATTATATTAGTCGGAGACATGAATATCAACCTTATAGTAAAATCCACGGAATCAAGTTATGAGCGAAAAAATCGACTTAAATATCTGGACGTCTTGTCTTTACATGGATTGCTCCCGGGCCACTGTTTACCGACTAGGATAAAAAACTGTCTACATCATGTAATCCTTAAATTCGATAAACATTGCACTTCTGCTTTGGTTGCAGTTTTAAATACATCAATAACTGACCATGCGATGGTAGCGCTGTGTATGTTTGGCGAGTCTGTGGATCAATCGCCAAAACAAAGATTGAAAGCAGTAGTTGACTATGAAAATTTATCTAAAACGCTTGCTACTGTGGACTTTACACGTTTTAACATCTATAACGACCCTAATTCTCTGGCGGATGCCCTGATTGGACTAATCAGAGAAAACTTGTTAAAGAATACAAATGTGAAATCAATTTCTACTAACAAAAGATTATTAAAACCATAGATGACTAGTAGGGCTCTACGCTGTATTAGACTGCGTAACAAAATGCAATTGAAATTAAGATCAGAGCCACACAACATAATTTTAAAAATAACGTTTAAACGCTATCGCAATTATTGCGTAAACATAATTAAAAAGTTAAAGCGTCAATATAATAGAAAAAGAATAGAAAACTCGGCAATGAATTCTAAAAAGCTTTGGAGTACAATTAACGATATAACTCGATTTAAAGCCCCTAAAATTCCTAGTACTAATCTTCTTGTCCATTCAGTTCACCTACTTGATGTAGTAAACAGAGTTAATAATTTTTTTGTAAACGTTGGTAGAACCTTGGCTGAAGAAATTACTCAAAATACTGTTCCGCACCGTCGCAGACCGGTCAGTGTTGATTCCCGGGTCTCTTCTTTTGTACTGCTTGATACTGACCCTCAAGAAGTTAATGATGTTCTTATGGGACTCGATTCAGCCTGTGCATCTGGATGGGATGAAATATCTGTTAAATTGTTAAAATGCTGCAGTGATTTCATAGTTCCTATTATTGCTAAACTTGCCAACCTGTGCTTTCACAATGGAGTTTTTCCTAGATCTCTCAAGTGTTCTATTGTGACTCCTGTTTTCAAAGCAGGAGATAAAACGGATGTGAACAACTATCGGCCTATCTCGGTGTTAACTAGTATTTCAAAAGTAATTGAGAAACTTATAAATAAAAGGCTACTTAGCTATTTAACTGCCCATGATATATTGTCTAGCTCGCAGTACGGGTTTCGTAAGGGTTTGTCAACCCAAGATGCCGATAAAGATTTGATTGCTCTCATTGTAGATAAGGTAGATAAAGGTAACAAATGCCTCGTTGTGTTCCTAGATCTTAAAAAAGCCTTCGATACTGTCTCAGCTCCTATTCTGGTTCGTAGGCTCGAGGAAATTGGTATCAGAGGTACTGCTCTCTCCTTGTTTAAGAACTATCTGTCTGAAAGAAAACAAGTAGTTAAAATTGACACTTTCAAGAGCAACGAAGAAACTGTTACGTATGGTGTCCCTCAAGGCAGTGTTCTTGGCCCGACACTCTTTTTGGTATACATAAACGGACTATGTAATCTACAAAACATTGGAGGACGGGTTTTTTGTTACGCTGATGATACTGCTCTAGTATTTTCTGACCGCTCTTGGGAAAATGTGAAATCTGCAACTGAGTCGGGTCTTGCTGAGGTACATAATTGGCTAACCACAAATCTTCTGACTCTAAATACTGTTAAAACTAACTATATTTGTTTCACTCCAAGTTTAATAACCCAACCGTTTGAGGATTTCCAAATAAAAATTCACGGGTGTAATAATTATACATCTGGAAACTGCAACTGCCCTTGTATTCGAAAGGTAACCAATACTAAATATCTAGGGGTTCTAGTGGACCAACGACTATCATGGCATTCGCAAATTGAGTTGGTTATTGAACGGATACGTAAGCTCAAATGGATTTTCAAATCCCTGCGCTACGTAATGCATAGTGAACTTCTTAATAAGATATACATATCCTTAGTACAATGCGTAATTACATATTGCATTCCTGTGTGGGGTGGAACTACTAAAAGTAAAATGATGGAACTTGAAAGGACACAAAGGTCACTCATAAAAATCATGTATTTTAAACCTTTCCGATTTCCTACTCAGGATCTTTATAGGCTCTCTGGACTATTAACTATAAGGCAGTTATATCTGTTGAACATAATACTTGCTTTACATAACACATTGCATTTTGATCCCACTAAACTAGCCAGAAGAAGAAATGACATTGTGGCTCATTCGCTTCTAGTACGCACCAAGTTTGCTAGCCGTCAATATCCCAGTCAAAGCACTTACATTTATAATACTATAAATCGTAGACTAGAAAATAACATATACCCATTGTTGAAGCATGAGTGCAAAGAAATATTAACATACTTTCTAAAATCCTTAAACTATGATGAAACCGAAGCCATTTTAAACAGGATAGGTTAACATTCCGATCATAAAATTGAACTCACATTATATTTATAATATTCATCATACTAGATCATACAAATATAATTATATCGATGTTAAGACACAAACACACATACACACACTTACACACCACACACACTTACAGTCAAACCACACACTCACATTCACACACATTTAGCTCATAAGTAACTTAACTTAAAATAAGGATACTGTAATCTTAGCCCAATATTGTTACTGGCACTAGGCTAAGAGCGAGGCACACCCCACTACAAGTATTTGTATTACTCTCTGGGGTTGTCTCACTTCTAATATGTTTATTTACTTGGGAAATAAAACAATTTTTATTTTATTATTATTTATTACAAGAAAGCAGTACGAAATAATTAGACAAAGTTCTAAAAAACTATACCCGTGCTACTCGATTTTACAAAAAGCAAAACAAGATTGCTATCCAAATGCCGAGACTTATAGGGTCACTGAAACGTGTGCAGAAATTAAATTACAAGCATTACTAGACCACACTGTTCAGCGTTTTATATTATATCTTGAAGAAGTATTACAAACTTTACCAGAGGAACAATTGGTGAACCTAGAGCTCACATATAAATGGGGATGTGATGGCTCGCAGCAGGCCCAGTATAAACAAAAATTTTTAAAAGAAGTGACTCTGACGCAAATATTTTTCAATCATCACTTGTGCCATTACAGTTGATAGGTAAGAGTACTAAAAAAATAATTTGTAACAATTCATCACCGACTTCTCCGCGTTACTGTCGACCAACGCGGATCAGATTTATACACGAGAGTAAAGATGTAACAAATGATGAAATTAATTACCACAAAGACCAAATTAAACTGTTAACGGGCACGAAGATAACTTTTAGGTCTTATGAAATAACAGTTACTCATAACTTGTTATTCACCATGGTAGATGGCAAAGTGTGCAACTTGGCAACAAACACAACCTCTACAATGAGATGCTACATTTGCAAAGCCACATCAAAGGATTTTAATAAACTCGAAAAGTTTAACGAGACAACATCAACAGAGCTACAAAATTTGGAGTTTGGCTTGTCTATCCTACATGCTCGCATCAGATTTTTTAAAACATTACTTCACCTTTCTTACAAAACTTCCTATAAAGAAATGGCAAGTGAGAACTCAGGCCGAAAAAGATATTTTAAAAGATAGAAAAGCAAAAATCCAAGAAGCATTCAAAAATGAACTAGGATTAATAGTAGATGTACCTAAAGTCAATTTCGGGAACACTAATGACGGCAACACCAGTAGAAGATTTTTTAACAATATAGAAATATCGGCAAATATCACTGGTATTGACAAAACTTTAATAGAAAGATTAGCAGTTATTTCAGAAGTGATATCAAGTGAATATAAAATTAATATTGAAAAATTTGACAGCTATTGCCAAGATACAGCGAAGATGTATGTAGAATTATACTCATGGTATCCTACACTTCACAAAATCTTAATTCATTGGCCTACAGTTATTAGACACGCCATACTACCAATAGGGGCCTTATCAGAAGAAGCTGCAGAGGCTCGTAATAAACACTTACGGAAATTCAGAGAACAATATGCAAGAAAATTCAGTAGAACTGACTGTAATATGAATGTCTTAAATAGATTATTTTTAACTTCGGATCCATATTTGACAAGTGTTAGATCAAAAGTATCTAAAATATCAAAACCTTTTAAACTAGAAACTAGAGAAATGTTAATATCTTACGAAGTTGATAAGGATGAAGGAGATGCAGAAGATAGCGTACATGATTCAGATGAAGAAGAGTAGTTATACGCGACTTCATTACTTTAATAATTTATTACTTTAATAAGTTCTTAATTAATATTTGTAAATTGTTATAAGAAATGTTGCAATAAATAGTGACAAATCATTTTTTACACTTATTTCAAATTCCTGCTTTAAAAAATAGCTTAAAATATTTTTTAAACATTTTTGATTACATTTTAATGACAATAAATAAAATTTTAGCCAACAAATAATTTTGATCGACTTTTTTGGTCAAATACCCCTATGTGCGGCCTAAACTACTTCGATTAGACCTTGAAATTGAGCATCACGCTTCCTTTTATAGTTTAGTAGAGCACTAAAACAAGTTTTTTTTAATTCGTCCTTTATAAAAAGCGGGTAAATGTGTATGACACTCCGTCAGTTTGAAGCCAAATCGATAAAAACTGCTGCATTGCAACGCATGTCGGCTAGTCGTAAATATTTACTGAGTTGATATTTGAGTGATGATGTAAATGTTTAATAGTAAATGATATTTCCCCAAACCCCTCGAGTTTTAGTAAAGGCGAGGGACTTTACTGAGATCTCACACGGACTTCTTTAGATAACTTGAAAAGTGATATTGCACTGTTTTGTTTTATTTACCAACATTCATGCACGTTATAATAAATAAATAAATAAATTTTCACAACTATTACACTAATTATTCAGCTTCAAACAAGGCATAGCCTGAATAATGGTGACTAAATAATGGATAAACATACATAAATACTAATAAACATCCATAACTCGGTCACAAACGGTCGTGCTCATCACATAAACATTTGCCCCTACCGGGATTCGAACCCGGGACTGTGGGTCGTTCGTATTCCTATTCCTTCCTTAACCCTATTCCTTTCTTAAAGGTCGGCAACGCATCTGCGACTCCTCTGGTTCTGCGGGTGTCGATAGGCGGCGGTGATTGCTCTCGATCAGGTGACCCACCTGCTCGTTTGCCTCCTTCTTATATATTTAAAAAAAAAACATAAACCGTTGATTAATGTTTTATATTTTAGCGTTTTATTAACGCTTAAATATACTTAAGTAAAAATTTTTTTTAAACACTGAAAAAAGGTGGTTAAGGCAGCCGCCCGGAATGCGGAAGGTGCGTGGTTCGATTCCCGCCTGAGGTTGTCGTCTTTTTTCAGTGTTTAAAAAAAAATTACTTAAGTATAAACCGTTGAGCCAAAAACCTTTACATAATTTAATTCAGGTTTTTTTTTAAACCGCATTTCAAATGGTGTTCTAAAATATTGTAAAGCTTTACTTGGTGTCAAAATTATTAAATAAACTCCAGTTAAATACAGCATGACCCCAAAACACTTTATCTAATTAAGCACCATTTACTAAAGAACGAGCTTTTACAGTATTATTTCTCACCATCCGCTCTGAAACACCATTCAATTGCGGAGTTCTTGTAACTGTAAAGTGAACTGAAAAGTCTTTGTGATTCCTTTTTCAACACAGTAGCTTTTCAATTCAGTTCTTGGAACTGTCAAGTAATAAGTGATTTCTTTTTAACATTATTTTAACAGCTTTTCAATTCAGCGGATAAATACTCTGCACCATTATTATCGCAATATAAGTAAGCCACTTTAAAATTAAACTTTGCCTTAGTTTTTAACACATAATCTTTGAAAGCAGTGAAAACATTTGATTTATAAATCAACAAATACGACACACAGTTATGGGTATTCTCATCAACAAAAAATAACAAAGTAATTTTTGTTGAATGTACGATAAATAATGGCCGCTTAATTTGACTTTTATCTTTAACTTCAATAAATGAAGATCGACTCTGCTTCCTATTTAGGCACGCTTCACACAAATTATCATTCGGTATCACTTTGATTATATCAATTTGATTAGAGTCTACAACCATATTTTTATTTCTATAAAATAAAAATTTTTACTAATATGTGACCTAAACGTTGACGCCACAAAATATTTTTATCACTATTGCATGTTGTTGTTATGTCTCACAACTATATCTTACCCTTGTGCTATTTTAATTATTTTAGGATTGGTATCCTCTATAAAAATAAACTCACATCTATTCAGGCCATCATTTAATTTAGTTCACATCACAACTTCATTATCTAGTAGAATAAAAAAAAAATATCCGCTTGTTTGGCACTGGGACAAATCTATCCCAGAAAAAAATTTAAGTATAGTGGCACTGGGACAGATATGTCCCTAACTCTGATAACGACTTATTTTTAACTCGAACTGCTTATAGTTGAGAAACTTTGTTTTTACTGTGTTCGAAACGTATCCCCTATCGCTTTTAGCCTTTAGCAACACTGCAAAACATTTTTGAGAAGTCGAAAAAAAAATTGTAATACGTATGAGAGATAGCGACCTCCAGGAGGTCTCTCGACAGACAAGGGTATAGTAATTTATAGAAATGTAGGTAAAGAGTTGTTTGTTTTGTGTTTGTTGAGTTATTTAGTTAGGTAGTAGTGTTTCTCGTGAACGTTTTAATGCACAACTTAGGGATGTAAGTTAATTTAAGTAAATTATTTTCTAATTTAACAAAAAAGTGGTACTTATAAAAAAAACTTTATTTCAACTAATTTCGTCAATGTTTAATTATTTTAGCTATTATTCAAAGTACTATCAATGTTTTATAAGTATTAAAGTTATAAATCTAACACAAATGAATCTGTGCAAAAATTGATGTGGTTTTAAGTCTTAATGTATTAATATATACGCTTTATTAATGTATTTATTTTACATAATGTGATAGAGTATAATGTATTTATTTAAAGGACATAGCATTTTTTTTTATATACTAAGCCCGGCAAATGACCCCACTCCACCTGATGTTAAGTAGAAATGAGATCCAGGCGCGAGGACAACTGGTGCAGCGTAAGAGACGTAGCATCAGTCATCCTCACTCTGCCGGCCCACAAAGTGCTTCTTCACGCCTCGTTTGAAGGACCCTATGTCATAGGTAGGAGGGAATACGTGTGCTGGCAGACTATTCCATATGTTATGATTACTTTTTCAAGTACAGGTCAGTTTTATCTAAACGTTGACTTTTAAAGAAATCCCCAGAAAACCCCAAAGTGCTACTATTTTAAATATTAAGGTAATATGTTGAGTAACTACTTTATTAAGAAGAATGGTAATGAAATTCAGTATTAAATTATTAAGCCCTAAACTCTTTCCGTTACTTTTTTTTTATTATTGACCTGATTTTAATGTTTACTTATATATAATATATAAACATATGTATGTACGTGTTTAAACTGACTAATGGATCTATGGCAGAACGCCGGGGAGCAGATTGAAAGCCACAGCACTGTATGTACAATGTATATTAATTGGTAAAAGATATAACAAGGCACGCAGAGATTAGTAGGGCGTCTTCTCAGATCTTGTCTGCGTCAGAGTGACATCGCTCTATGCCGCGCCGAGAGTAGAGACGGGCGCGTGCAATAGAAATGTGCTCGCCACAGTACCCTCCGCGGAGAATTAACGTTCTGGAATCTGAAAGATATTCGTAAATTTTACGCGACGGCCAGAACGCGTATACTGCGCATCATCAGCTTTCTGAATGCGACTTGGTGTCGCCTCCTGCTTATTTTCTGCCAGTAAATATGCTGGCTTAACTCTGTCCATTGAAACAGTAACAGGTCCTCTGGCTGCATCAATAGTGACTGTTTTCTTTGATCTTTTAATTACCTTGTGTGGACCACTGTACGGAGCTTCCGGAGCACCTCGTAAAGCATCTTTCCGCAAAAATATGTGTGTAGCTGTTTCAAGATCTTTGTGAACGAACACAGATGTAGGTGAGTGTCGTGATGCTTGCTGTGGTCTCAGCAGCGACATATTATGCTTGATTTGGGATACGAAATCAATTGGTTTCAGTGTGTTAGCGGGAGTGGATAGCAGAAACTCACCAGGTATTCGTAAGGGCTCACCGTACACCATCTCTGCCACGGAGCAATGCAAATCCTCTTTCCAGGCTGTCCGTACGCCGAGAAGAACTTCTGGTAGAATATCTGTCCAACTCTGCCCGCCGTGGGCCATGATTGCTGCCTTCAGCGTGCGGTGGAATCTTTCGACCATCCCGTTGGCAGCCGGGTGATATGCAGTGGTGTGACATAGCTGGATTCAGCATAATTCTGTAAGAGCTTTGAAAACGTGAGATGTGAATTGACGATCTCTGTCAGTTGCCACAGTTTGTGGACAGCCAAAACAGTGAAAAAGTAAAAGTGAAAAAAAAATATAAAAAATAACAATTTAACAAATTTATCCTAATCCGCAAGTGTGCCGTGCTTTAAAAAAAAACTATTGTGCTAAAATCTACTTATCCAAAATCGAACTCCATCCGTCAGTAAATAAAAAAGCAAATAGTCTCGTTCCTGTAAAGTAAAATAATTGTCGTTCCTGAAAAGTAGTCTCTATCCTGAAAGAAAAGTGTCGTTCCTGCCAGATAGTCTCGTTCCTGAAAGATAGTTGCGTTCCTGAAAGAAAACAATTTCTCTCTTGACTGAGAAATTCAACGCCTGGTGTGCCCAAGCCCAGCTTCTCGTCATCTTCTGCGAAGTGCCGCGTGACTGGTATACCGCGCTATACCTACCTACCACTATGTTCGTGTCCTTATACTTTGGCATGATCCTGTAAGTGACTTAATTTCATTTATCCAAACTTTTGTGAAAGTGTAAAGCCTTTATTAAATAAACAACTAAGTGTGTTATAAAAAGTAAACTTATCATCGTCTAAGAACTCTAAATACATATCCATTTTGATTTACATTAACTATAATTATTTTGTTTTGACTAAGTCGATTCTTAGAAGTAGTAATTGTCGTCGCGCCGTTCATCCTGTCCGAGCTTATCAGTGCCACACATAGCACAGTATAAGATGCATATAGAAGGTCTGAAGCTACTAGTTTGGCCGCCTGTTACACCGTATCAATTTTAATTCATATTATAATTTTATTTTTTGTGTCATTTTGTGTATTGTTTCTTAGCCATGTCGACCAAAGATGCAGCAGTGAAAGGTGAGCCTATCCAAAATTGGTACTTTGTTTAAATTTATTAAATCTTTTGATGGTTCTCGGGAAACATTAAATTCTTTTATATGAAATTGCGAAAATGCATAAACCTTGCGTCAGATGCTCAAAAGTATATTTTATTGAAATTTATATTATCTTAATTAGAAGGAAAAGCTGAAACAGCTTGTGCAATCAAAGAATTCGAATCATGGGACCAACTTAGCGACTTTTTGAAAACACAATTCGGGGAAAGAAAACATTATGCTCATTTATTAGCTGAAATACAGGAATGTCACCAGTTATCCAGTGAAGCCGTGAATCAATTTGCATTACGGGTTGAAACTTCTCTTTCCAAATTATTAACCGAAATCACTTTGTCAAATAGAAAGAAATCTGAGTTAGTAGGCCGAACCGCAGCTATGGAGGACCTCGCTCTCCATACGTTCTTATTGGGTCTTAAACCAAATATTTCAAATTTAGTCCGTGGAAAAAACCCTTCAAACTTAAATGAGGCTATTAATTTAGCAATATCGGAAGAGAAAATTCAAAAACTGCTGTATAAACGTAACTTGCCAACTTCTAATCTCACCTCAATGGCACCACGTCCTATTCAAAAGCCAAATTATTCATTTAGACCCGTTGTTCATAATGTTAATTCGAGACCACAAGTATTTAATCAAAATATGTCAAATATCCCATTCTGTCGTTACTGCAAGACTCAAGGTCATACTCTGGAAACTTGCAAAAAGCGCGAATATAACAACAACAGATTTAAAGTTACGCAACCCTCTCCGCAAACCTCATATCGTCCTATCACTAGTCAACATAACAATTTTAATCAAAGATTTTAAAACCCCAACCATCTCGTATCCATTGCATTAATGATAACAATTATTATTATCCTGATACTCAACCTGATGACACTACCCAACAATATAACGATATAACCCAGCAACCTGACGATCTGAGTAACAATGATGATCATTTAAACGAATAATGGGTTCACGGCGGTGTCTCGTGAAACCCAAGTCGTTCCTCACAACGCAACCGTTGCATGTTAGTGGCACCAATTCCATACCCATGCAGGCTACACAACAGGGTAACCAGCCCCAAACAGGAAGTCGTGCTATTTCTATATCCATGCAGGCTACACAACAGGGTAACCAGCCCCAAACAGGAAGTCGTGCTATTTCTATATCCACGCAGACTACACAGCAGGGTAACCAGCCCCAAACAGGAAGTCGTGCAGTTTCAATATCCACACAGACCACACAACAGGGTAGCCAGCCCCAAATCGGAGGTCTTGATACTTCTATATCCACGCAGACCACACAACAGAGTAGCCAGCCCCAAATCGGAGGTCTTGATACTTCTATATCCACGCAGACCACACAACAGGGTAGCCAGCCCCAAATCGGAGGTCTTGATACTTCTATACCCAATGATAATACGAATCCTTCTATATTAAAGAAAAATAAACATTATAAAAATAAAAATTACAACAAGGATGTTTGTAATGACTCTACCCATAAAGATAATAACGTATTCGAGATATCATGTGATCCTTCAAAGAAATCCTTACCTCATGTCCTAGTTGCAACATCCGTTTCTGATAGACCACTTACCTTACTCGTCGATACTGGTTCTTCTATCTGCCTTCTAAAGAAATCTTCTATCCAAACGTATCCAAATCTGAAACTTAATAAGAAAACATTAAAATTAAAAGGTATAGATAATAACAAAGATGCTGTACCTACCCTTGGTAACTTTGACTTGAACCTTATATTTGGAAAAGAATCGATTCCTTTCAACTTCCACGTTGTAGATAAAATAAACTTAACCTATGATGGTATAATCGGAAATAATTTACTCACCCATTACCAATGTCACATTGATTATAATCGCAACGTACTTTGTCTCAGTAAAAATTATATAAAGCTTAACTTCATTAAACCAATTTATAAAGTACCTGCTCGTTCTGAGATTACTATTGAATGCTCAGTTAAAAATCCTAAAATAAAAGAAGGTCTCATTGTTGACCAACATATTAACGATACTCTTTTAATAGCCAATTGTTTAGTCAGAGTAAAAGATAATAATAGAATAAATATAACAGTCTTTAATACGTCTGAAAATCATGTTTCTTTAAATTCTAATCTTAACCTTACCTTATATCCGATTGATTATGAACCTTTCCCTGAGTCTCATTCCAATCAGTCATGTTTGAACAGAACTGAAGAAGTTCTTAAGCTCCTTCGCGTATCACACTTAAATCCTGAAGAAACCGAAGCATTATACGATACCTGTTCTAAATACTCTGATATATTGCACTTACCTCATGATCAACTGTCTTTAACCGATGCTATCCAACATGAGATTCGAACTACCTCTGATCAAACCATTAACGTGAAATCCTATCGTTTTCTTGAAGTTCACAAGCAAGAAGTGCAGTCCCAAGTACAAAAGATGTTAGAACAAAACATCATCCAATCTTCTCTGTCTCCCTGGTCTTCTCTTATATGGATTGTTCCTAAGAAAATTGACGCATCAGGCCAAAAGAAATGGCGTATCGTCATAGACTAAAGGAAACTTAACGATATTACCATTGGCGAAACTTATCCGATTCCTAATATCACCGAAATACTTGACCAATTAGGGAACTCTAAGTATTTTTCAACTCTTGACCTTGCTTCTGGATTTCATCAGATAAAAATGTCTCCTCGCGATTCTTGCAAAACCGCCTTCAGCTTCCCTCAAGGGCACTTTGAATTTACAAGGATGCCATTCGGTTAAAAGAATGCACCTTCAACATTCCAACGTTTGATGAATAATGTCCTTACCGGTCTCCAAGAAGAGAGATGTTTCGTATATTTAGACGACGTAGTTATTTACTCTTATGATCTCCAATCACATATTGAAGATTTAACTTCAGTTTTCCAAAAACTCCGATTTTTTAACCTTAAAATGCAACCCGACAAGTGTGAGTTTTTAAGAAAGGAAGTCGGTTACCTAGGTCATGTCATAACTGAAAATGGGGTGAAACCTGACCCTAACAAAATTAAATCTGTAAAAGAATTTCCTATTCCTAAATGTCCTAAAGACATAAAATCCTTTTTAGGTCTTATATCGTATTTCAGACGGTTTATACCTGATTTTTCTAAATTATCAAAACCTCTTACTTCTTTACTAAAAAAAGACATTTCTTTTGTTTAGTCTAACGAACAACAACTCTCGTTTGAATCCTTAAATAATAAACTTATAACTGCTCCTGTACTTATATATCCAGATTTTACAAAACCGTTTATACTTACTTGTGATGCATCTAATTATGCCATATCAGCCATCCTTTCCCAAGGTCCAGTTGGTAAAGATCACCCTATAGCATACGCGTCTAGAACCTTGAATAAAGCAGAGATAAATTACAGTGTTACTGAAAAAGAATTGCTAGCAATTATATATGGCAGTAAAACCTTTAGACCTTACCTCTTTGGCCGTAAATTTATAATAGTAACCGACCATCGTCCTTTAAAATGGCTTTTCAACCACACCGATCCTAGTAGCAAAAT
Source organism: Scoparia ambigualis (assembly GCA_963921215.1). NCBI lineage: Eukaryota > Metazoa > Arthropoda > Insecta > Lepidoptera > Crambidae > Scoparia > Scoparia ambigualis. Next base: position 24,581,521 of record OY992510.1, on the reverse strand, counting down.
GCAACGTTGGCGACTTCAACTCGAAGAGTATGAATATGACATAGTATATCAAAAAGGAAGATTAAATTCAGCAGCTGATGCTCTCTCGCGTTATCCTGTTCATCCTATTGTATCTGAAAATCCAGACAATGATTTAAATGCCGAAAATCAACCAGTTGATCCTATTCAAAATCCTATACAAGAAAACCTTTACCTTCTAATAGTAATGAAAACGACGTCTTATCGCCTCAATTTAGTCCAATAACTTTACACGACTTAGATATTACATTACCTACTACTTCTGATTATGACAGTAATGATCTACCTTGTATAGATCTTCTAGAAAATGATATGCCTGTTTCTTATAGTCCAAAAGGTAGCACATCAAATCCTATTCAACCTACTGTCACTACTAACCAATATCCTTCAGAGCTCATTGAACCTCAACCTTCCACAAGTCAAAATTTTCCATCTTCACCTAATTCAAACGCTGAACTAAGTAATGAACAACCTTTAGCACCAGATCTTAATGATTCTTATCCCAAATTCTTGAAATCTTCTATGACGACATCCTATACCACACCAATTGTTGAACACAATGATAGCCTATTGAAAAGTCCACATAAAATCATTATAATTCCGGCATCTCTTGATTTCGATGAATCTATTCCTTATGTTGAAGAGATCCTTTCAAATTACTCGGAATCTCAATCATTTCTCCAGTCTGATAGGACTGTACATTCATTTAAATCCTTAACCTATAATGACAAAACTTATTATTTTCTATTTACCAAAGTACATCACTTTGATGATTGTAACTATAGCGATATCTTCGAATCTATCAAAAACCTTAGAAACCACTTAATATCTAATACTGAATCTTCTGAAAAAATAAGTATAACTGATTTTAGAAACCCTTTTGACCGCCATTCATACGTAAAGATATACAACATTTTAACTCACTTATTTAATAACACTGGAATAGAAGTTCATATTTATCGTAACAAAATTTATTATCCTAGTCTTAGCGAAATCCAAAAGATTCTAAAGAAGAACCACGACATTCCTATTGCAGGACATCTTGGTTCTAACCGAATGTTCAATAAAGTTAGAGAACAATATTATTGGAAAAACATGCGAAGTGACATTGAAAAATATGTAAAAGAATGTTCATCTTGCCAGACAAACAAAGCCCTTCGTAAAGTTAATAGAGCACCTATGCAAATTACTAGTACTTCTACTATTGCATTTGAAAGACTATCTTTGGACATAGTTGGTCCTTTTCCTGAATCTGGTCCAGCCAAATTGAAGTATATCCTTACTCTACAGGATGATCTAACCAAGTTTTCGGTAGCTTATCCTATAAGAAATACTACAGCTGAAGAAACTAGCGAGTGCCTCATACATTTCATTTCACTATTTGGCATACCTAAAAAGATACTTACTGATCAGGGCACCAATTTTACAGCTGAATTATTCAAGAAGACATGTACCTTCTTAAAAATTAAACAGTTGTGGTCTTCACCATATCATCCTCAGACCCAAGGCGCATTAGAACGCAGCCACTCAACATTAAAAGAATATTTAAAATCATATGTATGCGAAAACCAAGATAACTGGCCTAGATACGTATATACAGCAATGTTAGCCTATAATACGACAACACATACAACTACTAATTATTCACCCTTTGAATTGATATTCGGTCATAAGCCTTTCATTCCTAATTCTGTATTCGAAACCGCACTAGATGTAACTTACCCTGATTATGTTAAAATGCTTCAACACCGCTTAAAGTATACAAGAGCCAAAGCTTTTGAAAATATACAAAATTCAAAAGAGTCTTCTAAAACTTCTTACGACTCTCATAGTCGTCCCGTTAAATACCAAGTTGGTGACTTTGTTTTTCTTAAGAACCATCTTAGACTGCGTAAAGCTTTATCACCAATTTGGAAAGGTCCTTATAAAGTGATTAAAATAAATGGTAGAAATAATCTTACCTTGTTAATTAACAGGCGGCACGTAGTTCATCATTATGATGAAATAAAACTCGCACGACGTTGCGATCAATTGTAATGTAGTTTTAACATTTCTGTTAAAAATTAAGTAATTTTAAGTTAAATCTAAGTTTAATTTTAACTAACAATTTAAGTTTATATTATTTTATTACAGTGGCTTGTCCTTGGCACAGGAAAACTTCATCCAGCCCACAATAAATAGTCCTGGTATTTACTTTGATCCTATTCGATCCCTAAAAATAGTAGACGGACACCTCAGTGTTGTGATTCCACTCGATACATCATTTATTAAACCGCATATTGATAATCTTAATAGTATTATAGGAACAGCCAAGTACTTCTGTAAACAAAGTAACGTTTTCATTGACTCCGAGTGTCATAATATGATACAGCCCCTAGCAACCCGGTATCATGACATACTTAGTAATTTTGAATCTATTTCTCATCTTATAGAAAACCGTTCTAAAAGATCAGCTTGGTTTGACGGAGTTGGCACTGTGTTTAAACATTTATTTGGCACTATGAATGAGGAAGATGCTATAAGATACAGTGCAGCTATTGAAACTGATCAAACTCAGTTATCTAAATTACTTAAAGATAATATATTAGTAACAACTACAACCCTAGATTCCTTTAAAAATGTTATTAACAAAATCAATATTAATGAACAACAATTAAACAGTGCAATAGATAATTTGACCTTAAGCTTAAAAAATTTAACTGTGTTATCAGATAGCTTATTATTAAAATCTAAGTTGAATGAAATGCTAAATATATTAGAAAGTAGTTTATTAACGTTATCTTTTAAATTAGAAAACATTGTTAACGGAGTAATGTTTAGTAAGACAAATATTTTGTATCCATCTGTTATTACACCAAATCAACTGTTTAATGAATTGGTCGAAAACTATCGTTTTTTGGCTGATTTTCATCAATTTCCTGTAAGTCTATCGTTAAGAAATATTTATTTGTTACTAAATATATCTGAGATTGCATGTTATTATAATACCAATAAAATAGTTTTTGTCCTAAATATGCCATTAGTTACTTCTAAGGAATATAGTTTGTATCATTCTGTTCCATTTCCGGTCATTATTAAAGGGAATACTACTTATTCCGCTATTATACCTTCTGCTAAGTATATAGGTATAACTAGAGATAGATCATTTTATTGTAAATTAGAAGATTTTAATAATTGTAAAACTTTATACAATTTTTATTATATTTGTGAAATGTTAGACATATATTCCAGCACTGCAGCTCCTATTTGTGAGTCAGAAATTGTATCAAAAGCATTAACTACTGTTCCAAATCAGTGTGAAATTAAATATTTTCAAGGTCGTCTTGAAATTTGGCATAGATTATATAATAATAAGTGGATATATGTAATTACGGAAAAAGCAAAATTGTCTGTAGACTGTAACAAAATTGGAAGTTCCGAATTAAACATTATTGGCACAGGCATACTCAGTTTACCTATTGATTGTATAGCTTATTATAAAGATTCAAGGTACCTAAGATTATAAAAAATATTGAAGTACAACCAATTAAGTTTGATTTTGATTTAATAAATATAAAAGACAATTTAACAGTATTTAAACAATCTATTCAAAATTTTCTGTTTATTAAATTAAAAAATAATAACCTTGATTCCATTGTAAGTGAACATAACAAAGCTACGACTAAAATTGTCAATAGTATCGATAGTGTCCTTGATAAGCCACACATAGTTTTGTATGGAGAGTATTATTCATACACTACTATTTTTATATCTATTTTAGTTATAATTTTTATATTTTTTATTATTTACAAATATTGTAAATTGGGCACTTGTCACAGTTTATTAACTAAACCTTTTAAAGAAAAATTACAAATTGAGAAAGCAGAAGAACTTTCAAACTCTGATGTAGAATAGCATCCGGTATCTGCACCTAAAACTCGTCTATCTTTTACGTACACTTCACCGTTTATTTTGGTGTAAGTTTGGTCTTAACCCAGGGGGCTGTTATATATATGTACAGTATATAATAGTGCCAACATCATCAACCCTCGGTGCATCGGGCTGCATCAGCATTTTAGAGCAGTAGCAAGATTATTGCAGCGAGCTCCTTAGTTCGATTCCATCATCCGCCGGTGACACTTGCCCTTTCATTTAGCGAGTAATTATAAATAATTTCGTGCACTTTATAAAATAAAATCATTTTCACGCAAAGTATTAAAAGTGTTTTTTTTAAAAAGGGATTTTCATTAATCCCTATAACAGAGCCGTCTGGATATTTCAACGGAGGCAACGAGGGAGAGCAGAAGTTGGCCTGCACGGCCTCAGCGAGCCGCCAATAGCTACGGCTACCCGTAGGGTGCGAGATCAACTCCTGCCCTACCGCGCGACTCTTTGTGCATCCGCTCCTGCGAGAGTCCTCTTATTAAACCTAGAGGCCTTGTTGTAATCCGTCTTCAAGCAGCCGGTACTCGGTCATTTAGTGCGCAAGCCCTCGTCCAAGCACGATACGCCGCCTGCTTGTATTCAGCAGCTTTGGCGCATTCGCGATTGACCAAGGCCGTTTTCTACCAACACTGGCAAGACCTGTGAACGGAATATAATATTCCATACCCAACAAGATCTCATCAGCGATGGCAGAAGCGCACTCCGACGGGTTCTTTCCAAGAAAGCAGCTCTGGCCCCATGAGACGGACGCAAAATAATCACGCAATCCGTCCCAATCTGACGAGGAGTAGTGCCACAGACTACGCTTGGTCTCCACCGTTTTCGGTGGACCAGCACTATGCGGTGCTGTGGCAATGACCAAGCAGTGGTCTGATGAGCCTAGAGGTACAAGCACCGACACTTTATACCTTATATATACTTCATACCCTGCAGGGCGACTCGCCAGCATTAAGTCCAATAAGGAGGGCGCGTTACCTACGTTATCTGGTATCCTGGTGGGCTGGTCAACCAGTTGTGTAAGGTCTTGTGTCAGAGCAAAGGCATGAGCGACTCTACCAGCGTGATCAGTTTTGGAGGAGCCCAACCATGTTTCATTGTGGGCGTTGAAGTTCTCCAAAACCACCACCTCGTCATTTGGGAATCGCTCTTGCGCGACATCAGTCACTCGGCCAAGGTGGTCAAAAAAGTTGCTTTTATTAGCATCTCCCGTGTGTGACCGATATAGGCACGCATAGACACGGCAACGGGAATTCAATGCGCACCCATAGGATGGGAAAGGAGGGGTCTTCCAAGCAGTGCAGACGACGACAACAATTGTCAGCCCTCACGTACATACACACTCCGGCTTTCGCGAGGAATTGCTTCTCAAGCTGATAGCCGGGGTACCTTAAGTAAGACGTGTCAGTAGGGCGACGAATTTGAGTCTCCGTGAGAAAAAGCAATGCAGGCCGCGCCGTCTTGAGGTGTTGGTGGACGGCTGTGAGGTTAGAATGGAGCCCACGGATGTTAGTGAACTCCACTTCAAACAGTGAATTGGTGGTGGGAGAAGAGGAAGCCGCTGTATTACCTGCATTCTTTTTATGCACTGTCATTGGAAAAGGGGAAGGAAGGGACGTGAACAAGGAGCCACTACTGTTGCAAACAGATGAACAAAGCGAGAGTCATCCACTTCAGCATTGGAAGAGCGTTACAACCACAGCCGACACGCCAAACGGAAGGGCCCCCATACCCTCCCGGAAGTGGTCGCCGGGTCCCACCATTTCCGGTCATCAACCGGCACGACGATCCACTCGGGGATTATGCGCGACCTGGTGGCCTCCCGGGGTGCTTAGCCCTGGTTGGGCCCCTGTACTATGCCGCGGGCGGCCAGCGGCACCACCGTTTCTACGGGTCTCCCTGGCCCGCCTGTCGAGTCTCGTCTCCCGCTCAATGGATCCACGGCAGAACTCTCTGGTCCACTGTTTGCAACAATAGCGGCTCCCCTGGCTTCGGTAGTGCGGCGCTGTTTCCGGAACGCGACCTGCGACGAGCACAGATCACTTAATATATAAATAACCGGGCGAGCTGGGCTCTATCACCAAATGCTCAATTAGTACCACCCAGGGGTCACATGTAGGGTCACGAGGGTACACACCAACGGATGCGAGCATTGTTAACCCCCAAAAATACTTAAATGATATAGAAAGAACATGGTAACTTTGACCTGATGCAGCAACATCTGCAAGAATAACTAATTCCTTACCAACTTACAACAGAGGTATCGTGTTTGGGCTCATTGGAATGGTCTCAACAAATAGGTTGTAGCTAGGTGATGATCAAAATCTCATAACGGAGCAGGAAAGAAAAAATGAGAATAAGTTGGTGAGGGATTCTAAGCTTCTTTTACTTTTAATGTTTCTTATATATTTTAGCGTTTTATTAATGCTTAAATAAACCTAAGTTACCGTTTAACCGCCTCACTTTTAAACATCTATCAACAGAGGTATGTTATCTATACTTACGGGAAGAGATATTTAGAAGCATTATTTTACCAGTCGATTGTTTTATTATTATATCTTATATGACAGTTACGGATAGAGAGTAATTTACTTAAATGCTACTAGCTACCTCCAGTGCGAATTGATTTCTCCGGTTATCTGACAAAGAGCCAAGGAATACGCCAGTCTGAGGATAATTAAGAAGCTATAATGAAGTAGTACCGCTACTCAAAATGAAGATATTCAACAATTTCAATTATTTTGATTGTGCATTATGATGTTGCAGTAGAATAAATAAGCACAAAAATGAACCATGTTAGGGTAACTAATGTAATAATAAGATTTTAGTCAAGTTTAATTTTAATGTTTTGGTATTGTATCTGTTTAATAAGTCTAATAGTTCAATTTACTATTAACGTGTCTATTGTAAGATTAAGTGTAATTTAAAGTTGTACTTATGTCATTTAAAATTTAATTGTGTGTAAATATAATCTTGGTATAACGTGATAAAAATATTAGTAAAAATATTAGGATGTTGAGAGAAATTTTATACATTTTAAAGAAAAATCAAGTTCTCATAAAAATTGTTCGTGCAATCGGTCGTTTTCAAAAGGTATATAATAAGTATTTTGTTCATATATCAAAGAATACAAGGAAACAGCTCTCAATAGCAGCATTCAGCAAGCCTGAAAGTTTCTGAAAGTGCTGGAACTGGGAAACATAAAATAAAAATAGATATTGCTAGAACTAATGATCTGAAGCAATTGTCATTGCAGCGCAAAAGCTGTGGGGTCATCATCTGTTCCGTTCATACAAAAAAAGTGAGGAATCAATAAATGTATGAAAATGATGAATCTTCGAACTTGTATAACTTGGCTCGGAGCAATCCTACAACTTTTGTGCCATATTAACTATTTCTCCAAATGGCTAGTTCTAACAATACGTACCATTGTGGTGAAACCACTTACCTTTTCCACTTCCTAGGTATTATTTCATGTAATCATCTCATATTTTAACTTCGTCTTATATATTTGCTTTTATTTTTCCTCGCTTCTGCAACGATACATAATGTTTTAGTAGCTACACACTACACTACACACATCGCAATTCCTTTATCTAAACACATTTACTTACGTGATCTAAATCACGAAACTTCGAACACTATTTTTCGACACTTTTACGTATCCCACAAGTTTCGGATCACTTCGATAATCTTATTATGCGTTTTTCCTTGTAATATTTACATTTATCTCACTTTAATTGTTTTCTATTTACTAAATATTGTATTTTGGTTACGTTTTGAAGTATCTGACAACTTATTTTTGCTTCGTTGCTATGCAACTTATCAACATAATCCAATCAAAACTTTTTGACTTTCTTATTTATACATTTGGCCATCTAGATTTCTCGTTTTAAAAATATTATTTTGAAAATTATGCAGAACTCAGAAACCGAGGTTTCTTTATAAAGTTCAGCCGACGACTAATCATTACATCTCTAGCTTTGGATTCAAAAGGTTTACTCTACTGAGACGATCACCAGCTTCCGAATTGGAAGGTCAAGACTCCTTACTTGCCTCTTCCAAATTGGAAGGACTAGTCTTCAAGTACAAACACCAGCTTCCGAATTGGAAGACTACGGCCTCCAGACATCGCGCGCGCCTACGCCTGCCTGTGCCTGTCTCGCCTGTCAGCCTGCACCTTCGCCTGCCTGCGCCTGGTGGCGCCTGCCTGCCTGCACCTTCGCCAGCCTGTGCCTGCTGGCGCCTGCTGCCTGCGCCTGCCTGCGCCTACCTGCGCCTACCGGCGTCTGCCTGTCGGCGCCTGCCTGTCGGCGCCTGCTTGCCTTCGCTTGCCTTCGCCTACCGGCGCCTGCCTACCGGCGCCTGCCTGTCTTCACTTGCCTGCGCCCTTCAACGTCTGCCAAGTTCAGCGCTTGCCTCCGCACCTTCGCCTGCCTCCACGTCAGCTGCACCTACCCCTTCACTTCCTTTCGGTCCATCTAGTCCACTCTATCAAAATGTCCACCGTATCAAAATGTCCATTGTATCATAAAGTCCACAGTGTCAAAATGCCCAGTCTTACAACATGTCCACAGTGTCAAAATGCCCAGTCTTACAACATGTCCACAGTGTCAAAATGCCCAGTTTTACAAAATAAAATAAATAAATAAAATGTCAACAGTGTTATGTCTACGAGTTCGATATTTTTAAATTCAAACAAATGAACGCTGACAAAACAAATGAAAGACGGCAAAACAAAAGACTATCAGAAAGTGATCGATCATCCAAAGTGCTTGAAAAAAATGGTGCAAGCGATTTTCAGGACGACTTTGTCATTTTTTCAAACTTGTGACTTTTCTAACTCGTCTCTTTCTTAAATCGTCATTTACTAACCCGGCCATTTCCCAAAGCGACCACTTTTCTGATACCAGTGAAAATTGTTGAAAACAAATGAATATCGTTAAAAACAAACGAAAATATTTTCAATATTTAAAATAAACAAACTCATCTTTATGTCTAAAATACCGATTTACGGATAATCTTTTTCTTTCTTCGTCTTTCGGTTACAAAGTTCTTAGAAACCCCCGGAAAGCGTATTTTTAAGCTATGTTTTTCTGAGACAAAAAGGTTTTTACTGGACAATCCAAACTCCTTAAGTCACGTACAAAGAGGATAAATTATTATTTTATCGTAATGACGCATGTCATAGGTATTTCATTGACATTAACTAGATTTCCATATTAAGTAATTACAATAGAATTGCAATAATATTTATTACCTACTTTGGCATGGCGTGTTTTAAAATTATTGAAAACCAAAAAGGGGGCGAAACGCTGCTTCGTTGCGGCTTTAAGTACAACTTACACCGAAAAAATCGCGACGATTCCACATTATGGAGATGTGTGAATAGAGATTCATGTTTGGCTACTATAACAGTAGATGCAAGAAAAGTGAAGGTGCTACGTGAAAAAAGTCACGGATGTAGTGCAAATATAATTAAATGTGAAGTGGCCGAGGTTCTCGCATTGTGTAAAAAAATGGTCTGTCAAAACTTAGCACCGATTCAAAAAATATTCGAGGATATGTTTGAACCGCTGAGAAAGAAGGGGCGCAATTATATACGAGAAATACCGCCATTCGAGTCAGTAAAGAATACTCTGTATAGAATACGCAAACGTTTTTGTCAATCAGATAAGCTACGATTCGAAAATTTAGAAGACGTACAGATATCAAAAACATTTGCTAATGATTTTTTTGTGCTCGAAGATGGTACAACTAACAAAATTTTGATATTTTCTTCTCTTCTTTGCCGTAAAATTATTAAAAATGCCAATAACAAATCTTTCTATGGAGATGGCACATTCAAAGCGTGCCCGAAGCCATTTTTTCAGTTATTTTCAGTTCACTTAGATATAAAATCTTCAGAAAAGTCCATAAATGTCTTCCCTGTAATTTACGGTTTACTACCATCGAAGACTGAAGAAACATACACTCGATTTTTTATTTTGCTAAAAGAAAAATTACATTTAAACATAAATACTTATAAATGTGACTATGAAAGGGCGCAAATAAATGCTGTTCGAAATGTGTTTCCGAATGCAAGCATTTCAGGCTGTTTTCATCACTACAATGAGGCGATAATTAAAAAAAGCAGAGAATTGGGTTTAGATGATACCAGAGAAGGAAGAAATATTACAAATTTGTGTTCCCTATTGCCGCTTCTCCCAACAAATTACATACAAGAAGGTTGGTCATCAATAGTACAAATTGCACCGGAGATATCGGAAATGAACAATTTCAAAGCATATTTTAATAGGCAGTGGTATCCTTTATTAACTGACATAGTATCTTCTGCATATGATGACCACCGTACAACTAACTCGCTTGAGGGTTGGCACAGAAGGCTAAACTCAAGAATATCAAAATCTCCCAATTTATTTTACTTTATTAAATGTTTGTTACACGAATCTGTACACTACGATTATAAAATTAAATACATTTTGTTTAATCCGCCGAAAAAAAATAGGCGAAACAGAGATATATATTTCGACAAAAAATATAAGAGATATTTAACCAAGCTGCAGTCAGAAGTTTTGTTACCCTTACAGTTCTTAAGGAAAATTATCTATTTAAGACTGAAATGTTAAGTTTATGTCATCTTGCGTTAATCAGGGTCGCATCCCAGAATCAAACAGGGTATCGCTATCTCTTGTACTATACCTACTTGTTTTTTGTAAAATCAATCTCCGATAGTCTTTTATTTGTTAAAAAGTTAAGTGTAAAATGAGTAAGGTTCTTGTGTTAATTTTGAATCCTTAAGGTTAAGTGTAAAATGAGTAATGTTCTTGTGTTAATTTTGAGTCGTTTAAGTTAATAAATGTTTCTTAAATGTTGCATGTTTAATGTTTTTTTTTGTATAAACGAATAACAAATTTTGATAGAGTAAACGTTCCCTTCGGTCGGATACAGTGGACAATTTGATACAGTGGTCTTTTTGATACAGTGGTCTTTTTGACTAACAGGACATCTTGAAGTGGTCATTATGATACAATGGACATTTTGATACGGTGGACATTTTGATAGAGTGGACTAGATGGACCGAAAGGCTTCACTTTTTATATTATCATCCTACATTTTAACCATTATCACCTCCATACTCACCATCCTCACTCACCTTTTTTTTAACTTTTGTTTGTAATTTTATTTTGTCTTATAAATATTTGTTAATTTCTTATCATCTTTTCTTTTTTAAATGTCGCTTCACGACACCATTTTTTTTATTGAAAGGCACTTTCAGAAAAGGCCCAAAAAAATGATGTCCTTTGATATGTCTAGTATGCTGTACACATGATAATTTATCTTCAAAATCGCTACCTGTTTAGGCAGCCGCCTCTTAAGTAATAGTACATTATGATATTAGTGCGGTAAGTTGAAAATTACAGCAGAGGCGATATTGGTGGCCCGAGCCGTAGGCGAGGGCTACAAGAAAGCAGAGGCTGTAATTATCAAAGCGCACGTATGTCATACGACGTTTTATAACATATTTGCGAGGAAAACACATTTTCTCAAAATGACTGCGTGTTTTTATTGTTTTTCTAGTGTATAAATCTTTGGTAAGCCAACATGTATTTTTCTTTGGACTTAGATGGTAATAGGCTGTCAATAACATTTTGTGCTTCACTTATTATTTCCGGTGGTGTAGACTGTAAATTTAGTTCTTCATTACTTAAACTAGACATAATTATTTTTAAACTTTCAAGGTAAAAGGCGACTAACAGACTAAAGACTGCACATACCTCTAACAGCATAGAGCGGCGACGGGCTCATCAAAATAATACTACCAACCCCTCCCTTCCCTTCGGTGTCGTAAAAGGCGACTAATGGACTAAAGACTACACATACATTCAACAGCATAGAACGGCGATGGGCTCATCAAAATAATACTACCAACCGCTCCCTTCTCTTCGGTGTCGTAAAAGGCGACTAACGGACTAAAGACTGCACATACATAATACAGCACAGAGCGGCGATGGGCTCTTCAAAATAATACTACCAACCCCTATCTTTTCTTGGGTTTCGTAAAAGGCGACTAACGGACTAAAGATTGCACATACAGCCAACAGCATAGAGCGGCGATGGGCTCATCAAAATAATACTACCAACCCCTCTCTTCGCTTCGGTGTCGTAAAAGGCGACTAACGGACTAAAGACTGCACATTCATTCAACAGCATTGAACGGCGATGGGCTCATCAAAATAATACTACCAACCCCTTTCTTCCCTTCGGTGTCATAAAAGGCGACTAACGGACTAAAGACTGCACATACATCTAACGGCATAGAGCGGTGATGGGCTCTTCATAATAATAATAGGTACCAACACCTCTCTTCTCTTGGGTGTCGTAAAAGCGACTAACGGGCTAAAGGCTCACCATCTAAGCACTTGTGCAGACTGTGCAGTTGTTTCTTGCTGAAGCGTAGACTGTGTGGGCGTGGTCTGTGTTGTCCATAGATTCAAATTATTACTAATTTTACATTACCGCACTAGTGCGTTATTACTAATTTTACATTACCGCACTAGTGTGTAATAAGCTACATTACGATGCTGAAATCGGTGTAATAAGAGCCACTTTACGAGCAAATGTGTTATAAAAAATGTTAAGTAAATAACAATAATTAGATAGGTACTATGTGTGGTTACTAATCAGGGTTTGTATATTTTACTAGTATAATAAAAATAAAATAAAATAAAATAAAAAAATAAAAAATCTTTATTTACCTTTCAAAACTAAACTATAACAATGTTTATCTGGAGTCCCCTTTTAAACATAAAAGTGTCTGTTGTAGAGGACTCCGCTCTTCCTTATATAAAACAGTTTATCTAAAATATGTTTTAGATTTACAGCAGTATATAAACATAAACATAAAATAAGAAAGAAAAAAATATTTTTTTACAATAATTATTGTCAGACAGATTAAGGATAATAATATTAATGTAAGTATTCATGAACAAAGGTATTATTATGACTTTAACAATTATGTAGTGTGTGTGTGTGTGTGTGTATATTGTATTGTGTTTATGAGTGATGAATTGATGTTATTGTTACTCACAAGTGTTAAGATAACAGCGATTCTGTTTCATAATAACTTAAAGTGAAATAATAAAAATATAATGAAAATGAAGCTACGAGTACGTAACATTGCATAAACTAAAGTAGAGCTGATATTTAGGTATTACATCCTACTTAATTTATTCATTTTTATCTTCAGTAAAATGTCACACAAGATTTTTTTCTGATCCCTTAAATTTGCTATTACATTTGGCCTTCTCCGTATATGTTTCACTAAATACACTTATAGTATGGAGAAATAATTTTTGTGATGAGAACCTTAATAGCTTATTATATGTTAAGTTGCAAAAAATCGACCGCGACTTGAAAATTAACAATTCGAAACCACTTAATAATCGGCTTTTTGTGGTATCCCTAATTTGTACATTGCTAATCTTCTGCGTCGATCCCTCATGGGTTTCGTTTAGCTTTTATGCTCTACACTGGAATGGTAACTGTTTTCCAGCACATTATTTTACACTTGCCAGCATTTCATCCATTGTTTACGAGTTACTCATAGCATTTTTGATGTTAATTTTTATTATCTTAAGAGTAGAACACATAAATGGTTTGCTAAAAAATAACCTGCAAGAAGTACGCGAGTTTGATTTTGAAAAAACACGTAAGAATCACAAAAACGCGTTCAATGTTTCTGAAAATGGTTTGAATAACATTTTAAGGAGTTTACACAGCATGCTAAATGCCTTAGATGACATCGTTACTCAGTTTCGATTTACGGTAAGATGTTTTCTTTATAAATATGCAATAAACACGCAATGTAGAAATATAAGTAGTGTTATTATTGTGTATACCTATGGTAGAACAACTGCACCTAACCGCTCTATCACACACAAAATAGAGAGAGGACCTACCAAAGAGACGGTTTATGTAGGTATCTACTTAATTTTTTTGCCTACTCTCGTTTGGAGCGCCAGGGTTGTCAACTCTGACTCCCGTAAAAATATGTGATGCAAACTTAGATCACATATATTTATTATTGTTAATGTAGTTGTCTAATGTACATATTATGTTCTTGTTGTCTTTTTCTCGCTTTATCATTTCTTTATTAAATTATTTATAATTTTAAGCAGGTATACATGAAATGTTGCATAACGCACACTTGATTTTATTTATTTTACAGGTTTTCATTTTTATCGCCCAACAGTTTCTGACTATTCTAATTTTGATTTAACCCATAATATTCTCAGCAAAAGATGAGGTAAGTATAATTTTTCTACCTTGAAACTACAAATAGACATTAATCTTATCTATTTTACAAACTTATAATAATAACTAGGAAACCGTGCGACATTGTTTTTGCCTCAATAGAAGTAGGTTCGTACTAATTCATAATTAACATCATTCATCTAAAGTAAGGGTATAGTGAAATAAAAATTTGAACTGAACAAGTTTGTATGACAAACTTGTTCAGAACTATTTTAATGGACCTAACATGATTAATTTTAGTAAGTAAGTACATATTTACTTACTGCTTGACGTTTCGGCCGCGATGCTGCGGCCGTGGTCACAAGCGAACGTTTCGCTCCCGTTAAAATAGTTTTAATGCAATGCAACGAGATAGTTTTAAGTCTTATTAAACTTGTTCAGTTCAAATTTTTTGGAATTGGAAGTAAATTTGAATTGGAAGTTTAAGAAAATAAAATAAAAAAAAATTAAATAAAAGAAAGAAAATAAAATATATTTTATTATCGAGTTATTAATTTAGTATATTTCAACATAATTTTTGAGTCTGAACTAATTATTTTAACTAATTTAAAATTTAACATGGCACATCATTCTATAAAAAAATACTGTAAACCGTACATTGTGCTTTAAAAATTTCGGGAACATTTTTACTACATAACGTACTAACAATCTGTCGCAGTAACGTACTCGTAGTTAGATTAAAGCCGTGTACTATAATCATAATTTTAATCTTAATTCTTAATAATAGTTAATAGTATACAATAACATACAAAGTATATATGATATTGTACATACGTAAACGTACCGAACAGATGCCAGCAAGTCAACCTACCACAAAATGTCAAATGTTAAATTTTGAACTTTAACTTTTGGGTATAAGGATCAATATTGATTAGAGAACTTTGACAGTTTTGGATTCGTAATATTTAACCAACTTCAAAAAAAAAGAGGAGGTTCTCGATTCGTCGGGAGTCTTTTTTATTTATATTAAGTATTTGCGTTAATAACGTTCAAATAAACGATGATAACGAAACGTTGAAAAGAGTGAGCGTCACTAACGTAAATATTTAAATATTACGAATCTACAAAGCAGTCTTATCTATAAATCTAAATATTGTATAATATTTTCATTCAGATCTTTTAGAATTTCAATTCTAAGAGGTTTGTTATGGCACTGTTGCTAATAAAAATATAAAAGCCAACAGCGTTAAAAAATTTCGTCAGGTCTCAGTGGCGGAGTGGTTAACGCATCCTCCCGGATTGCGGAGGACGTGGGTTCGATCCCACTGAGGTAGACATTTTTTTCTACGCTTCATAATATTCAAGTGTTGGATATGGCGTGTGTACATGCGAAATTATAGGTCCCAAATGTCAAGCGATATCTAAAGAGAAAAGCTCGAGCAGGACCCGATTTAAGATCCGCAATTTTTTGTAGATTTGGAAGTTTGGGAGCTATACGCTGCCGATGCTGACAGTACTAAGCATTCTGATAGTGGTGTTGTCATATACCGCTGGATACTTGACCTCTACATTGGAGACTACAAAGAAAATTTGTGTGAACATAACATCAACAAACAACGATGGTAATTAAGAGATGTAGAATAAAAAAATATAAATAATTAGTTTTTTACAACTCATTGGGTGGCAAATCGCTGCTGGGTTGGAAATCCGAAAGACATAAGTTAAATTATCTGGTTGGACTGTTTGTGAAATAAATTTTGAAATAAAGCAATTTTTATTTCTTTATTTACTTTTAGCGATATGATTAGATTTCAATGATGGAGCTGTTTGCCCAGCGGTCTTACGGCATATAAGTTATTTACTTAGTTAACATAGCTTTTTATGTATTAATCTTATCTTAAAATATCAACTTATTATAAATGTAAGTAATTAAGTTCATAAGATACTAACTATAACTTTTAACTTTCTATATTCAGTATGTCATCATGTCGTCAATCATCATCGTCACTCATCAGCCTATTAACGTCCCACTTCTGGGAACAGGCCTTTCCATATGAACAACAGCACATGGCGCGATTGGCCACGGCTGGCCCAATGTGTGTTAGGTATTAAAACCTTTTGAGGCGTTGTGCCATTGAGCCTTTTATATTATACTAGCGGCCTGCTAGCGACTTTGTCCGCCTGGACCCCGTTCCCCGAGACGATTTTACGAAAGTTACCTATTCGTTTGACTCCCTGCCCCTCCCGTACCCCTGTGACGCCTACATCGCATATTATGGTTCTGCCTAGCTTTAATACTTCTAATACTTACTTTTTTAAACTCAGAACATCTTTTCGAATGAAATGTCCAAATTGAATCATTCAAAAAGTTACATACAGGTATTGAAGCAGTCTTGAATATGAAGTAATTTACTCTAATAAGGATTAATGTCAAGGTACAAATAATGAGCGTTTTCTGGCGGCGGCATATCAATTAAAATTTTAAAATAAAAGAACACTTATTGTGACATAACTATAATAGTTAGATATATGCTGTAGCGACACATTTTGTAGATAATGATGTGTTCTGCAAAGTGGTTTACTTTATTTTGTTCTATCATCGATAGTTTTCGCAGCGCACGCGTTGTAAGAAATTTTTAGGTCATTTAAGGATCCCTAAAGTTTAAAATAATATAATATGGATAATATGATTTTTGTTTATATAGATACTTAGATGTACTTTTCTTTAGTTTCCAAAAATCTTACACTGAAAGAACAAAAAGGTTGATTTTGCACGGGTTGGCGACACATTAGTTGAATTAACAAAGTGATGGGTTAAAGCAACATGAACAAATTGTTGTTTTCACAGAAAAGTTTTTGTTGATATGAAAACAGTTGTTTTTTACCTATTTGTACATGTTGGCGTAACAATTCATGCATAATTCAATAGGTAATTGTTGATTTTACTGTTCAAGTTGTTGAAATAACCATTTTTAAAGTTAAATTTACAAAATAAATACGTTAAAACAACAAAAGATATATGTAATAAGTTCAAATTACCGTAACTGATCAACAAAACAGTTTTTGTTCATTCAACAAAACTCAATAGTAGGTGCTATATTAACCTTAAAATTTTGTTGAAATATGGTAAACCCAACTAATAATTTCTTTCCGTGTATAATCGTCTGTCGTATGGTTTTTCTTTGTAATATAAATTGCACTTAGAACATTAACAGTACCTATGTATTAGTAAGTAACTGCTTTTATCAGTAAATTGATCGACGTAATTTTTAGATAATCTAAATACACTTTAATTATGTTTTAATGGATATATGATTGCCAAGTTAAATGGTTCAAAGCGATTCGATAATTACTTAAGCTTTTCTGTTTTACAAAACCAGTTAATTATTACGCTTTATATTCTGCATCCGTGACAAATTTTACTAACATAGTTTTGAGAAATTTTGTAACTAACACGTTATAGGTGTATACCCGCAATAAATAACATTAATTGAATAAGGTAAATCGAAATAGTTTGAATAACCTCTTAAATTTTTTAATAAAATATTAAGTTCTATCAATATAATAAAAATTATAGTTTTGTAAAACACAGCACTACAACCTACCTATATGAATGTCTAATAGTATGTCGCAAATGCTTGTCTTTGTTTTATTTCAGGCATATTAAGAAGATACGCTAAGAAATTACTACTGATTTTATTAAATGAGAAGTGCGTGTTTTCCGTTTACGACATTTTTGTATTGAGGTCCGAGATGCCTCTGTATTTATTTGCCCTACTAGCAGTATATACAATAGTTTTACTGCAGTTTGCTACATTGTAAAAGAACAGAATCTGACAATCACAAGGCAGAAATGACCACTCAACAACGTTGTTTGAAAACATCACTTAATACATTAAGTTCATTTTCGTTGTTCCACAAAATTCAAACAGTCTTTGGCACGAGTAGAGTTAACATAATGAATGGTTACTTGATACATGTGTCAGCATATCAAAAAGTTTATTCAACATTTATTGCTTTAATAACTTTGTTTATGAACTATAATGTTGACAGGTTTTATTTAGTCCGATACATTGAACCTAATCTCGATATGTACCGATCTGCAGTTTGTGCCATACTAATAAATTACGCAGCTTATATTTGCAATATTATCAATGTCAGGTTTTTTAACAACCAATCAAACATTACTTTCTTTAAGAAATTGAAATATATTGATGACTGCATGGAACTAGATAATGTAATCGAATTGCTAAATAAAATGCTACATAAATCAAATTATTTCATAGTAGCTGGATTGTTTATAATATGGATTGTAACGCTAGTATCGTTTGGTGTCCTGGATAGTAGTATACAGGGAGTGATAATAACCATAGTCACAATCCCATTAAGCGAAATACCATTCCTTCTGGAAATCTTTCTTTGCTCTAATATCGTCGCCTATTTCTCATCACGGATGCGTTTCGTCAATGCAATAATCGCAAATCAATTAAAATGTAAAACTAATGATAAGCTCGTAGATAAGTCTTACTACAACAAGAATTTATTCCGACACTTAGCCGCAAAGCGCCATGATTTCAATACGAGTGACACTGATATTTATTTGTGGGAAATAATGGATGGATTCTCGACATTTCAGAACTTCTGCCGGTTCCAGGTGATTTAATTATTAACATTTATAGTTTTTAAGACCCTAATATTTTCATTTTATCGTTAGGCGTTGCCATGGTGACTGCCTTTTGAAGCAGCCGTGAGTTCGATGTATGTTGCGAGCAGCAAGTGCAGTGCGGTGCTGCTAACTGCCGCGGCGCTCGGAAGCCATTTCATATACTTCATGCAGTCGTCGCTGCACGTGTTGTCGGCAGTTGCAGTTGGTAGCTTGGTTCGGAATAGCACCTTAGTGTACTCATATACATTAAAGTTGATGAGGACTTTTCATTTTCTTTTTTTAATTGATATTTAAAACTGATAAGGTGGGTGTCGTACTAAGTGGGGATTTTTTGAGCCCACACAACCTTACTGTTTGATGAGGAGTTCACTAACATCCACGGACTTTATGCAAACCTCGATGTCGTCCACCACCACCTTGAGACGGCACAGCCAGCCATGTTGCTCTTGACGGTGACGCAAATAATCCGCCAGGCTGACACCACCTACCTATCTCGGCTTTATGCTTGAAGAATCCATCAAAACTAAATTCATAAAAAAAGCCAGAGTTTGCTGCGTTGTCTGAAGAACCCTTTATTTTCCTTCCTAGTGGTACACGTCGACTAATGGAATATCTTAGGGTGGCGGGTGATGCGCAGTAGCGGTTTCCATAGGCGGAATTAATCTTTTGTTTTTGGGGAACTTCAATGCTTACCACGAGTTGTGGTTAGGTACCTCCAAAACTGATTATACGCATTTGGTCTCAAGCATGACCTGACTCAACTGGTGAACCAGCTCACCAGGATCCCTGACATAGTCAGCCATGCGCCCTCCTCACTAGACCTTCTGCTGACGATCGGCTCTGCTGGAAACCGGGTAGAGGTCTAAACTTATTTAGGTTCCTCGGATCACTGTCAGATATCCAGCAAAGTGCACCTGGCACCGCTACTGCCAAAAGCGATAATTGTTATTCTTAGCCCTTTCAATTCCTCACTATGGCCACACAATGCCTAATATTAAAATCAGGTAGTATGATATCCGTGCGGAGCTCAGCCAATCGACGTCTGGAAAACTAACGGTCGTGATGGCTCCCCAGCAATAATCTTGCAAATGTGTGCAACGGAGTTGTCCCCGGTGTTAACGCGTCTGAACCGTCTCTCGCTCTATTCGGGTTGTGTACCTGAATTTCAGAGAAAAAAGGAGATCGGTCAGATCCGACTAAATACCGACCTATAGCCGTAACTTCAGTATTGTGAAAAATCCTAGAACGTTTATTAAATAAGCGGCTTACCTGATATCGAGAAGATCACTCCCTAATCCACGATCGTCAATATGGGTTTCGACCAAAACGGTCAACGGGTGATCTTCTAGCGCACGTCACACATTTCTGGGGTGAGGCTTTTGACAAGCATGGCGAGTCACTGGCTGTTAGCCTTGACATAGTCAAGGCTTTTGATCGGGTCTGTCACAAAGTCTTCTCTCCAAGCTCTCTCCTGGCCTACGGTTTGCCCGCTTAGTTCTGTAACTGGATCGCTGGCTTCCTGCATGAGAATAAATCCGTGTCCTCTCAAATAGATGCGCGTCAAGGTTCATGTCAGTGAAAGCTGCCTCAAGGCTCTGTCCTATCCCTCACGCTGTTCCTTCTGCATATCAATGATTTGCTTTCTCTTGGAAAAATCATTGCTATGTAAATGATAGCACTGTGCATCGAGTATATAAAAGTCACTGAACGGCTGGCCTAAACCGAAATAAAGCGAGCAAATCTTGTCATTGAGCTCGATCAGGTGTTGGACCTCATTTCTAAATGGGGCTCTGATAATTTGATGGAGTTAAATGCCAAGAAAACACAGGTATGAGCGTTCACAGTGAAATAGTCGCTATTCCTTCCCCTTTCCTCTCCTCAGGGTATATCTCTAGGCCTGCAGAGCAGTATTAACATGCTCGGTATGGATATTCGCTGCAATCTGAACCAAAGGGACATCAAAACTGTGATTGAAATAGGCTCGCGTAAACTCGGTGTCCTGAACAAGATGCGGCGATTCTTCACGCCTGATCAGTTGTGTCTCTTAAACAAGACACAGGTTCGGTCTTGCTCTCACCTTTGGGCGGGCTCCACAAAGTACCTTCTTGATGCATTGGACAGATTGCAGTGTCGCACTATGCATATTATCGGCAATGCAGAGGTCACTAATACTCTCGAGCCTTTGCAATTGCGTGGAGATATTGCGTCACTCAGCATCTTCTACCGTTTATATACCATGGTAAGTGCTCTAAAGAATTCTTTGACCTCATCCCTCATTCTCCTTTCCTCCATAGAAGTACGCGTGTTGCTCTGCGGAGTAACCAATTTATAGTCTCTAATATTCCATCACGCACAAAGAAATTTTGAGACTCGTTTCTTTGCCAAATAAATGGAATAATCTACCAGCACACGTATCCCCTCCTACCTGTGACACAGGGTAATTCAAACGAGACGTGAAGTAATTCAAACGAGACGTGAACACGTTGTGGCCCGGCAGAGTGTGGGTGACTGATGCTACGTCTAATACGCTGCACCAGTTGACGCGTCTGAACTCTACTTACACTTAACATCAGTGGTGGAGTGGAGACATTTGCCGGGCTAAATAGAAAAAAATCTCCGCAGTTGAAAGGAAGGAAGTTAATCAAAAGTCCTCATCAACACATACACTTAACTAGTAACGAACTTACGGCTACATGAAAAGGAAGTCATTTTGATGACTAAGAAGAGTTTAAGGATTTTTTAAAATGATTTTTAAACTTTTTCTGGTTACTTATAATTCACATGAATTGCATCGAGATAAATTTCTATATGGTGGTAAAGTGTCACGGAGTTATCGCAAGATAAAAAAGAGTAAAAGTGAAAAATTATGACCAAACCTACAAGCATAATTTCATTTGACTTTAGTAATTCACTAATGCTTTATTTTCGGATTCTCTTTCGCATCCTCATCCTCACAATCTAAAAAGAACCCGATTGTTTTTGTGTTTTTCGTAGTTCTGGGTTACCTATTGAAACGCATAAAGTTTTCCGCAATAAACTGACAATGCATCATGTTAATGTCCATTATCGTCACTTGCCATATGTCTATATAGCATAACTTCATAACGCATATCTTAAATGGCCAAAATTTAAAAGGCATAACCTGTAGAGAGGCATAATTTCGATAAGCATAAAGTAACAAAAGCATATTTTTTATTTGCCATAATGTTCAGAAGACAATATATTCAAAAAGCATACATGCAATAAGAATAACTGACATAATCCCTAAACTCTTACAGGATAACACTTATTTTGTTTACCAAAATTTCTAAAAGCATACACTTGGTACATTTGATTTAATATACATTTGATAATTATAATGTTCTAATGATATCAATGCAGCATGCAGGCAAGCATGCAGCAGGCATGTCTTCATGCCCGCTCCAGCGGTCCCACGCGAGCTTATCGTCGCAGATGGTTTTCGTTGGGTCCATATTGGGTTGCATAAAATAAAGAGGCATATTTTAAGGCTGCATAACGTCTTTTGGCATACTCTTCGTTTCGCATAACGTTCATTCAGAATAAATCATTAGGCATACTTTATTTCCCCATAACTTCTTTTATAATAATGATAAATCAGCATCAAATGTTCATGCATAAATGTTTTTAGAATAACGATTACTAATCATAACATTTATTGGCATCTCACCCTATGGCATACAGATTACAAGTCATGTCAGATTATCGTTTGTTATTTTTTTCAAAATCCTTATTTTTTGAAATGCCACTCAACGTTTGGCCGAAGCTATTAATTCTAGTTGATTCATTTTTCAGAAACACGTTTCCAATATTATAAAAATACAACATTTCAAATAATTGAAATCCATAATATTATTATCATCGAACAACTTGTAATCGTAGTAACGTTTAAAGCATGCAAGGAAGCATGCAGCATGCAAGCAAGCATGCAGCATGCAAGCTAGCATGCAGCATGCAAGCAAGAATGCAGCATGCAAGCAAGCATGTGGAGCATTCAAGCAAGCTGCAGCATGCAAGCAAGCATGCAGCATGCAACGAAGCATGCAGCATGCAACCAAGCATGCAGCATCATCCAAGCACGCAGCATGCAGCAGGCATGGTTTCTGTCACGGCTCCGGCGCTGCGATGCTCCGGCGGTCCCACGCGAGCTTATCGTTGCAGATGGCCGCCTCGCCCCTCCGCGCCTACGCGGGCATAAATTACACTCTAGCGTAGGGCAGACAAGTCTACGTGGAGTAGGTTTTGCCGCGATTCGTTCTATTACTGACTTTATAGCACAACCTTACCGAAAACACAAAGTATTAACTTTTTAAGACATTTTCGAACAATTAAATTCGTACAGGAAAGTTTCGAATTTATGATAGGTTACCCAAATAAAGACTACATGATATGATGTACCTGACTGGTTAGAAATTTAACACAATCGCTACGCTGCGCTTCGCGATTGTCTTAAATTTCTAACCTATCACGTGACCTACAGGAGTAGAGCAGCTAGTATTTCTGTTGTCTAATAAAAATATAAAAATAACCTTAAAATTCAAGACAATCGCTACGCTGTGCTTCATTCATTATGCGTTTCGTATTTTATGTTCAATAACATTTAGACGTATAGCAATTATGTTATTTACATTTATGCTGATTAAAATTATGATAAAGACGATTATGCGACTATAAAATTATGCCAATAAAACCATAATGGGTTTACAACACTCTGCTTATCGTAATTTAAATAGTTTAAACTTAATATATATATACATAATTTAAACATTTAAACAGGCGGCCGGCGGCCGTAAAACCCACCTGCTCCTCAGCTCACGGGCCGCCTCGCCCCTCCGCACCTACGCGGGCTAGATTGAATTACACTCTAGCGTAGGGCAGACAAGACTACGTAGAGTCGTTTTTGCCGCGACTCGTTTCTGTCACTGACTTTTTAAGCACAAACTTACTGCTTAACGCAGGTATGCATAATAGTAATAATAGAAAATAAATTTATGGACATGAATGAATTATGCTTTGTAAGAGTATGTCTAGCAAAATTATGAAATATGTATTATAAAGTATGCTTAATAAAATTATGACAAACAATAATATAGATTTTATATGTCTTTTATATGTCTTTCAACGATTCTGCGTTATTATATTTATGCGTAATGAACAATTTGCTACAAGCTATTATGCTTTATGAATGGTATGCCATATTATGTATAACAATTAAAATGATGGCAATAAACATTCTGCGTTTCAATGTGTCACCGTAGTTCTGGTAATACGGTATACTTCATTTGCAATAATCACTAAAAGAAAATATTGCTGTTATTAAAAATCTTTTATTTTTCTAGATGTTCCTGTTCTGTAGTAAATTCATTATTGGTATTGTAATTTACTTCCAGTTTATGATAATTGGAATAAAAATTAATGTAAGTATCCTCTATTGTAGTAAACACAGAACAGTTAAGTGGTAGTAATGGTATTTTTATTACACTAAATCCCGGGGCCCCGGGCTCCATTCCCAGGTCAGGCAAAGTGTGTTTTTGATTTTCTACGCGTAGCCCGAGTTTGGGATCACCAACCCGGCATTTGGCGCGTCAATAATTCTAGCGATGAAAGGATTTTAATGATGGAAGCTTCGATCATAATAATATAAACAATAGATGCACGGTCTCATACAAAATTAAACTTAAATAATGGCAGATTAATGTTTTTTTTATATATTTTGGTGTTTTATTAAAGCTTAAATATACTTAAGTAAAATTATAAACACTGGAAAAGACGACAACTTCAGGCGGGAATCGAACCACGCACCTTCCGCATTCCGGGCGGCTGCCTTAACCACTTGGCTACCGAGGTCTGGTTTTCACCCGTCGAAATTTGTCAGTGCTTGATGCTTATGTTTTTAGTCAACATTGCTTCATCAATCTTGGAAGTCTTCACATCTGAGATCCGAAAGAAATATTTTACAAATATTTGAACATTCGGTAAGATGAAGCTGCGTTTATAGATTAAAGCCGAACGTCCACCGCCGGCTAAACTAAGTTAGTTTAGCTTAGCTCGCATAGTTAAGTCAGTTTTTCATACATGTGCGTCCACCGTAAACTATGCCAGCTAAGCTACGTAAAATGCCCCAGCTAAGTGGAACTAACTTAGTTGTGCGGCCGATCCGTAGCTAACTGAGCTAAACTAAGCGCCTCTCACCCCCTTGCCTTACCCCTCTGAGGCCTGTCGATAGTGTTGTTGGAACGTGTTTGTACAGTGAGCGTTCGAGCACGGTTGGTAAAACACGTATTTAGCAGCATGGAGGGTGTTTATTGAATATGTCAAGCAGTATCCTGTGTTGTATAATCCAGAGGATAATAACTACCGTGACACAAATAAAAAAGACGGTTTATGGAAGAGGATAGTGGATGAAATGAAAAACCCGAACATATCAGACAGTAAGTTTAATTTATATTGTTATTGTTAAAATAATTACAAAAGGATTCTCTTACATGAAATGCTTCTCTTGTTGCTCGTACATTGTCATGTAGTGGTCCCACTGATCGTAAAACTGATCTGTCTTCAGCACTTGCTTCACCAAAAGCTGTTATTGTTTGATTAGTTGAAAGATAATTGTGTAGCACGCAAGCAGCTTTTGTTATTAAATCAACTGATTCTACTTTACACTCCAATGGCCGACGAAATATCCGAAATCGCATTGACAAAATACCAAAGACATTTTCTACCACATTTCGCGCTCTGCTGAGACGATAATTAAAGTTCCTTTTTTCTCTACTGTTACGACATGCGCTTTGTGGGTATGGTCTCATAAAATGTTTTTGTAAAGGAAATGGTCTGGTCACCTATAAATACGTAAGGTATTGCAGTACCACCTTCTAGTAAAGGCTGATCACTAGGCAAATTTAGTTCGTTATTTTTTAACCTTCGTCCAAATGCACTGTCAGAAAAAATACCACCATCACTAAATCTGCCCATGGAACCAATATCTATTATAATAAACTTCTTGTTTGCATCAACAACTGCGAGTAATACTACAGAATGGAAATGTTTATAATTAAAATACTGAGAACCTGAATGAGGTGGGCATTTTATGGATATATGCTTGCCGTCGACTGCTCCAATACAGTTGGGGAATTGCCATTTCAGCATACAAGTTTCAGCAATTTCTTTCCATTCTCTTTCAGTCGGCAAACACATGTAAATTGGTTGTAAATGATTCCAAACTGCTTAACAGACGTTTTCTACAATCCTAGAAACTGATCTGTCACCCACTCTATAATTGTTCTAATTGTTTTGTAGGAGTCCCCTGTTGCCAAAAACCTGCAAAAGGCAACACTTATTAATGAATGCATATATGTACATACTTTATTGCACTATAAAATTACAGTTAACATGATTATAAGTTAAAATTAAGAAAGTTACATAGCCCTAACCTTTTTTATTACTGTTTCAGTTCAAACGGCAAAAAACGAATGGAAGAAATTACGTGATGGGCATCGAGAATCAATAAAAAGAATTAAAAGCTCAACAAGTGGCCAAGCTGCATCACCAACAAACACTTGGAAATATGCCAGTCTACTTGAATTTTTATTGCCTTATATGAAAAACCGCCCAAGAAGTGGTAACGTAAATGAAAGCCAGAATAATAAAACAATTAGTACAATGGAAGCTGGTAATGCAAGTGAAAGCCAGGATATTACAGTTTCACATACTGAGACACAGGAAAATACTGATCATGTTTCTAACACTGAATCTATACCATCTACATCTCACAACTCATCGTCTGAACAAAGGCAAAGAAAGAGAAAAAACGATGAATCTTTTGCTGTTGTACTGAGAGACATTGATGCAGATTATGAAAAGCGTCGCCGTGAGATAAAAGAGAAAGAGACAGCTGAAAGGGAATTAAGAAGACATCCTTTAAAACTGTTTTTTGACTGTATGAGCGAAACAGCCATAAAGTTTCCAGAGTGGTTGCAAAGGGACATTAAAAGGAAAATCTTTACCATAATGTCTGAAGCGGAAGATAAGTATGATGATTACTTATACGGAAGTCAGTACTCATCAATTCATTTCTCTTCTGCTCAATCTACTCTACGCTCCCAAGACACTCCAGTCTCCCAAGATAATCCATACTTCCAAGATGCTCAAAACAACGAAGGCACTCCGTTCACCGATACTACTTTCAATTGATATCTTTATACAACCTAATTTTCAATAAATATAATACCAAAGTAACAGAATCTGTTTAATTTTAATGTTGATACAATTACCTCAAACAAATCGCCAATCTTTCTTCTGGCGATATAGCTTTTCGAAAATTAGTATCAATCTTAGCAATATCCTTGGCAATAATTGTAAGTAACTCATCAAACTGTTGTCTAGATACACGATAGTACATCTTAAAATTTTCGTCGTCTAGATCATTAAACAAAGTGTTAAATTCGCTGCTTGTTTTCCAGGACTGAATGTGTTGACTTATCCAGTATCTATGTTTCCGTTTTTTCTTCATAAAATAAGCAATAATCAATCTTCTTCTCCTATGACGATAGTCCTCCTCTAAAGTCTCGTCATTGCTCGTGTCGTCTTCCATATCACGTCCGGTTAACTCGACGTTCTAGCACAAACTGACCATCACTAACGTAGTTTTAGCTTATTTATTGGTGGACGGACAACGTAGTTCTAGTTTAGCTTAGCTTAGTTCACTTAGTTTTCATTTAGTTTAGCCGGCGGTGGACGCTCGGCTGAAGACTGCGCCGAGCTTTTGACGCGAGCAAAGATTAGGTGTTTAGCGCGGCACGCACCCGTGTGTGCGTCATCACGCACAGTACTGCAAGCTCGCTCGGTCGTTCGGTACGGTCGTCGGTCGGTGCTAAAAGTTAGTAACTCATTACTTTGTAGTTAATAATGAATCTCAAGCATGTGTAGAGAAGAAACCCAGTGATAGTAATTAATAAACTAAATAATGCAATTTTTTATTGATTTTTTTACTATTTTGTAAGATCAAGAAAACAGTATAAGAAAGTAATAATAATGTAATATTCAGACAGTGTTCAATTTTCTATTTAGCTGGTATAGTATAATCACTAGATACTAAAGTTTTAATACAGTATTAGACAGAATAAATTATTAGGTTACGGGCTTACGTAAAAGGCGACTAACGGTCTAAAGACTGCACATACATCCAACAGCATAGAGCGGCAATGAACTCATCAAAATAATACTACCAACCCTTCCCTTCCCGCGGGTGTCGTTAAAGCAACTAACGGGTTAATTTTTAATAAAATAAACCAATTTATATTGTATTGGATTGTTTTATTTTCTCGCATTCGTAGTGAAAAGCAGAGTGTAACACACGGCGATTTGTTTTGACGAGCACTAGACCCTAAATGGTGTCCAAGATCTGTTTGAATGGGTGAATTTCCTAAGCATTGCTTGAGGCATTTGGTGTTCAGCGTACTAAACCCTCTATAAGCTATATAATAGTAGATTGTTATACAAGGGGCTAAAATTACCCATTATAGGTATACGAGGTAGTTTTACTCCCGAGCTTTAGCGAGGGAGTAAATAGAAACCGAGTTTTTAATTTTATACCCTTGTATAAAAATCTACTATTATATAGCTTAAAGAGGGTTTAGTACGCTGAACACCAAATGCCTCAAGCAATGCTTAGGAAATTTACCCATTCAAACAGATCTTGGACACCATTTAGGGTCTAGTGCTCGTCAAAACAAATCTAACGAGCCCGAATTCGATGGTGTTACATCAATTAACTATCGAGTTCCTGTGGCCACCATCCTGCTCCATCATCAGATCTTGGACGCCATTTAGGGTCTAAGTGCTCGTCAAAACAAATCTAACGAGCCCGAATGAGATGGTGTTACATCTATTAACTATCGAGTTCCTGAGGCCACCTTATGCTCCATCATCAGATCTTGGACACCATTTAGGGTCTAAGTGCTCGTCAAAACAAATCGAACGAGCCCGAATTCGATGGCGTTACATCAATTAACTATAGAGTTCCTGTCGTCAACTTCCTGCTCCATCATCAGACCTTAGACTTCATCTACGCTTCAAATTTATACTATGTCATCCGTCTTTAATTCGTAAGCAAAATAGAGAAAACCGGATTTTAGAAATAAAAAATAACAAAAAAATACTTGCACTCTTTTGCTGTCTGTGTAACACAATACGTACACAATGGACATCGTAGTATTTCAAAGGTCAAGTCGCTCCGCATCGAGACATAGTCTCACTTTGAGCTCTCGTGGGCGACTGAACATTTCGTGTGTTCACTATTGTCTTTGCGTGTGTTGCTCGCTTGTTTAATTCCAACGTCTCGAGCCCATAGTAATTTTGTATGGCGCATTTGGAAGGAGTTTTTAAAAAATCATAATAAAATAACCAAAGCACATTACGAAATAAAACGATTGACTCCTTGTAGTTATTACTTTTGAGAATTGTTTGTGTTTGATTTTAAAACTAAAATATCGATTTTTTATACTATTTTACCTAAACCCCAACACACGTTCTTCTTCGCATTTTTTGTACAACTTTATGTAATTGTATTTATTAACTGTTATTGATTTTAGATTATTAATGGAGGTACATTGTAAACACACTATTTGTGATAATAATTATATATATTATATTTGTTTTTGGTAAGAATTGTGAACCCCATCGATATAACGGTGACTGCCGATTTTGCCGTTTTTGCTCGGCGCAGCCTTAATGTAAATGTATAATTATGCAAAATTTTCTTCGTCTTTTTTCAGCGTTTAAAATTTTACTTAAGTATATTTAAGCGTTAACAAAACGCTAAAATATATAAAAAATATTAATCTAAAAACGCAGCTTCATCTTAACCGAATTTTTAAATATTTGTAAAAATATTTCTTTCGGATCTCAAAGGTGAAAACTTCTAAGATTTAATGAAGCAATGTTGACTAAAAAAACATAAGCATCAAGCACTGACAAATTTCGACGGGTGAAAACCAGACCTCGGTAGCCAAGTGGTTAAGGCAGCCGCCCGGAATGCGAAAGGTGCGTGGTTCGATTCCCGCCTGCGGTTGTCGTCTTTTTACAATGTTTAAAAAAAATTACTTAAATAATGTCTCCACGTAAATACGTACATATCCATAGATCAACATCAGAAATGAAACGAGATTTTTAAATAAACATTTATTGTAAAGTAAACCTTAACCTTTAGGCACTAAAGTACAAATTCTTAAAAATATTATCGGAGTTACATCACTTTGGAACTAGAATTGCTAGATTCAAGCTTGTTGGAACAAGGTTATAAATTCGAAATTTTGAGGGAAAAACAAGGCAATTTCTGATGTTTGCCTTAATTGGTGGTCCCGTTTTCCAAGCAGCTATCAGCAGTGTATGTAGTATTGTTTGCTGATGATGATACTTCACTTTTATTCAAAGTGAAACGACGACACCCAAATTATGACGATGTGAATAATGCGATCTAAAAGATTGTTCACTGGTTTAGTGTAATTAACTTGCTATTAAACGAGGGAAAAACCAAATGTGTAAGATTTGTATTGCCTAATGTTAAGCAAGTAACAACTAGTGTACAAATTAAAGATAAGAATGTGAATCCTGTGGACAACACTGTGTTTCTAGGGCATCACGTTAGATGCCAAGCTTCAGTGGGGCCCACATATAGATAAATTGTCGAATAGACTTAGCTCTGCGGCTTATGCAGTAATGAAGATCCGTCAGTTAACTGACGTTGATACATCTAGATTAGTTTATTTCAGTTACTTTCATAGTGTAATGTCGTACGGCATTTTACTGTGAGGAAATGCTGCCGACATTCAAACTATCTTTGTGCTTCAGGAGAGGGCTATTCGAGCAATCTATAACCTAAAGGCTGGCGACTCTCTCAGACAGAGATTTAAGAATATAAATATAATGACAGTTGCTTCACAATACATTTATGAAAATTTGATTTATGTTCATAAAAATACTGAAATGTTTTCAAAAACAGTGATATTCACAATGTAAACACTAGAAATAAGAACGAATTAGCAGTACCTTATACTAGGCTCCATAAAATAAATAATTCTTTTAAGGGTCTGTGTGTAAGATTTTACAACAAAGTACTAAATGATATTCAGAAATTAGATCTTAATGAATTTAAAATCAAAATCAAAGAAAAGCTTTTTAAAAAAACTTATTATAAAGTGTCAGATTACACAGAAGACAAAACAGCTTGGATCTGAAATGCTCCAAGCACTCCAACAGCTATTTCTAATTGTCTTTATTAAATTGATACTACATTGTAATATTGTAGTTTCGTATTGCATCATTTACTATTTTTTAAATTCATATTTTGTATTGACCTGGTAACGACATATTCTTTTTTTTTGTTTGTAAATGTCGTTGCTTTTGTGCGCTGTGGTTTCTTGCGCCCATTCTTTGCCACAGTTAAAAAAATATGTACTGAATGGGTGGTGGGTTAAAAAGATTTGGACGATTCAAAGTACATATTAATTGAATTTATTGAATAAATATATTTTGACTTGACTTGACTTGACTTGCATTGAATAGGCTGCGAAACTACTAGACCAATTTGAAAAATTATTTAACCGTTGGGAAGCTACACTATCTCCGGGTGACATAGGCTATATAATATTTTGAAAAATTCGTCACGGTGTACGGGGTCCACGCGGACGAAGTCGCGAGCGGGTTTATATGATCGATAAATGGAAGCCCTTGCCATGCAGTTGAACAGTGACAGTACCTATATCGGATATAATATATTGAAGTAAAAATATTGAAACGTTTTCAAAAACAGTAATATTCACAATCTAAATACTTAGTAGAAATAAGAAAAATGTGCAGTTCCTTTACGGCCCGGCCACGACCTTACCCCTGTGAGTGAAGCGGCAAGTTGATTCTTTGACCATTTCGCGTTGTTCTAGGGAAGTGTCAGTCAAAGAAAGGACGCATTGAATAAAGTATCCGCTTGCCACTCCGCTCACAGCGGCAAGGTCGTGACTGAGCCGTTAGGCTCCAACAAGTAGGTACCTACCTAAAATAATTGCTGTTGGATTTATGTGTAGTCTTTAGTCTGTTAGTCGCCTTTTAAGACACCCATTTGAAGAGAAGGTTGACAGTATTGTTTTAAAAATGAGCCGCCACCACACAGCTAAGTAGAAATTTAAATACCACAGTAAAGCCCAAAACACTCTTATTATAAAACGTAGACGTAAAGTTAAAACTAGTTTGAACATTATGCTGTCTCATTTCTATTAATAAAGGCAGAGTTCAGGTTAGAGAGTAGAGAAAGGTTTAAACCAAATCCACGTTTCGTAATAACGTGAAAAATGTTGACTGACGTTATTGTTTTCAATATCTCAACGTTGCTTCCAGATGTTCGATCGCTTGGAGATTATCAGTACCATTGCATTCGTGACTGCCAACGTCGTGGTGTCACTGTTTGTCTGTGTGCGCTGTGAGATGCTGTTCGGAGACGCCAGAGAGACCAGACTGCTGTGTATCTGGGTCCTGAGCACCTACGCCGACGGTTAGCGCTTAACAATCTAATCTAAACATCAGAGATGTTACACAAATAATGCTAATAACCATGATGATGCCACACCGAGTATTTATAACTAGCGGCCTGCCTACGACTTCGTACACGTGAACACCCCATGTCAAATTTTTAATTTTTTTTTTCATATAAACCTTATTTTGACAATTGTCTTGGCCAACATAGCAAAAAAGTCAAATCATCATCAAGGACCAGCGTGTTGGGCGTATGGCCTGATCTACCAATGTGCTAAGAGGCCTGGGGCTAATTGTCTAACTTTAACACTTATCGCAGTGCCTATCTAGTCCAAGTATACAATGCTTTGCTAATTTGCTTATTTATATCAATTTTAAAATTAGCGAAATAATATACTACTACTTGAAAGGTATTGCGATAGATTTTAAAGTAATACAATAAGCCTCCTGAGCCCAGCAGTGGTGGGAAATAGTCTTTATCAATAAGTAGTTAATAATTTATTCGGATAATTTCTTGGAGAAGCCTTCGTGGCATCAGATACCTACATGAAAATTCATAGACTTTTACAGGTTACCTATCATAAATTCGAGTTTTTCTTGTACGAATTTTATTTGGCAGAAAACGTTTTGTAATTTTTTGTTGTCCATAATTTTCTTTTTACCGAAAACACAATTTTGATATCCAATTATTGATTGTTTTTTTTTAATCTTTATGCTTTGAAATCCCACTCAACGTTTGGCCGAAGCTATTAATGCTAGATGATTAATCTTCTAGAAACACGTTTCCAATAATATAAAAATATATTTCAAATAATTGAAATCCATAATATCATCGAACAACTTGTAATCGTAGTAACAAAATTATGTAAAAGCAACAATCTGGCATTTAAAACTTCGTCATACCCTTTTCGAACAATTGAAATTCGTACAGGAAAGTTTCGAATTTATGATATTAGCATTTCAGTGCAATATTGTTGATGCACTCAATAATATTGATGATTTAAACGTTTGTAGCTAATAAGAACCAAAAAAATTAAGCCATGATATTATTAAAGTGAGAAGAGTTCTTGGCATATTTTGTAGACAAGAACAGTCAATCCTTAGAATCACCCATTTGTCGTGGGTCATATATGTTTATCCATGACCCACAACAATTATGTATCTTTTTTTCTCAGTGGTCAAGGACGCACAATTGGGTGTTTTAGTACGATTGTAAACAAGTGTAACTTCGCAGGTCCCTTGAGGCAAAAGGCCAGGCGCATGTTGAAGACCCTGCAGAATTGCCCGCTGCGCCTCTCCGTCTACGACATGTGGGACATGGACGCGCGCCTGCTGATGAGAATGTTCTACGTCACCACAATGCTGATGGTCACGCAACTGCAATTCGCTATACTTTAATAGACAGACCGTACATTGCTTTTATGAGGTGTACGGTGGTAATTCTGCCCAGAATCGCTTTATTTCTAATGTTTTACCTATTTCTGCCACCAAGCAACATTGTTTTACATTGCTGCTTTTCGGTTTGATGGGTAATAGTTTTACTGCATCTAGTAACTAGATGCAGTAAAATTACTGGGCATGGAGGCATAAGAAATGGAGCTTGGATGGCACCATTAGGCGGGGGCCGTATGCTCGTGTACCGGCTCAGTATCATTTAAAAATGTATTAATTTTGTTTTTAAGGTTAGCTTTGGTGGAACAACGGAATTGACTCATTAGTAACGTATAAGATGACATTTTATTTACCATGCCTTTTATATTATTACAAGCGCGCGCGCCTTCGTTTACGCTTACTTAGAATTACAAACACTGTCATCATACTTCAGCCATTTTGTACAAACTATCAACAAATTATAAACAAAAACTATCCTGTTTTTGCTCTTTCCGTTAGTGAAAATCCATAGCGTGGTTTATAAAAATGAAATGGAGCCACAGACACAGGAAAACGAGGAATTTTCTTTATTACTTATAATTAATGATAATGATAATAATGACGATTGTATTTCGAAATGAAATGAAACTCTTACTAAGATTATTTTTTTTAATATTTAAATTTATCTTTTTAAAATATTACTTTTCTATCTAGGTGTAGTGTTTGCAAAGACTTTACAAGAAATGTACGCTTCAATCATTAGATGATCGAAGGTTGTAAGAGTATAACTTAGCACTTTAATGTTCATTTTTGGAACGTATTAAAAATAAAGCACAAAGTGTAAGTAGGTTTATGAAGTAGACTCATCGCGAGTATAATAAAATAAATTAGTTAAATAATAAATTGTTTTATTAAAATCACCAAAAACCACATCAACCATAACTTAAAACGATCTCAATTAAGAAGCTTGACTGTAATTTTTGCTTAAAATGTCCATTTTAGCATTTTGTAGTAACTTTGCAGTGGTTTTTATCCAAATAGAATAATAAATTCATACTTAATATTACAAATCTCTACTCTGAGAGAATAAGCTGAGTTCGGACGGCCGGCGCATCGTATTTTGTAGTAAGGATAATGGCCAAAAAAAACCCAGGCCCGGCGGAAACAAAATATATCTCAGATTTTTACTAAAAATGTGTGATTAAATACTGCATAGTTGGAATCATCGATATATTTTTTTAAAAGTGTGAAATTGCATTTCGAAATTTGAAAATTAAATTAAATTAAAATTAGTACAATGATCGGGTATATCGGACTAGCTTCCGCCTTCGTTTCAGTCAGCGGTGTCAATCCTGGTCCTTAGGTATCTATCTACCTACCTACCTACCTACCTACCTACCTACCTACCTTCCTATCTTCGTTGTACTTCGTTGCGATCTGTGCGTTACTTATATTATTACCAACTTTTGCTTATCTTATTTACTACGACTTTGGCACAATTTTTGACTTGGATAAGCATTGCGATTGATTATATATTTCAAAATGGATGCATGTGTTGTGTGCGATTGGTCATTATACCCAGGTGTTCGAAGACACGTTCTGACTACTTCTGACACAGCGTTTTTTTTTTCTTGATTACTTGAGTTGGGCCAGATTTGAAGAAAACTTCAATCATCCCGGACACACATTAGACGATGTAATCCTAGATTTAGACATTTAATAATGTTCATAATCATATCGTATCGTATTATTGATGACTTTTGCTACTACTTTAATTATATTTTAAAAAAAGTAAGTAGTGGTGGTATTATTTATACTGTAGAAATTTTGGATTATATCCCCTATTACTCCCTGCTAAATACCCATTTTAGCAATTTAATAATCCTTTTACTTAAACATTAATATGACCCCTGCAAAACTTTCAATAGCAATTTTATACATTTAAAAAAATATTTCGGCAGTGTCCCATATAAAGTAATTAATTACTCAATATTACCAGTATTTTGACGTACATTTCATTTGCGCCGGGCCTGGGTTTAAATTTCATACTACGTGACCATTGTCCTTTGCAGTTGTTTTTATAGTTTTTTATTGAAATAGGATAATTATTTCATTGTAAAATCTGTATTCCTCATTTAATCCGGTATAAATTTTGCTTAATAATATCATCGTAAAGATAAGAGAAATTCACAGTTACTTTAAAGCGATTTTCGAACTGTTTTTTATATAAAATCAGTGATATATAAAATTTTGAGCTGGTACGAACTATACGACTACATTAGAGATAACATTCTATTTTTTTACTTCATTTGTTTAAAACAGTTGTTAAAAGTAGGAGCAGCGTATACTACTGGACACCCAGATAGCTCTAAGTCGCTCTACACTGCTGGCAGTGGCAACTATTTTGTTTTTTCTTTCTATTATGTACACAGTTTGACGTCTCGACTCCGTATAGTCAAGAGTCATTGTGTTTGTGTCTCTTTCCATAACTATGCACAAGTTTGGGAAATTGAGGAACCTCCCATGGTCTGTATGGTAGCCCATGCCCATGAGGAGTGTGAAGCCTTTCAATAGGCTAGTACGTCGCGGTTGACGTCTGTTGGATGTGTGACTAGGTAACCTAACTTGTAATTTTGAATATTGTTTGTTCGAAGAGCTATATTTGTGTAATGCTCTTCCGGTGTTTATTTTGTCACAGTGGACGTCTTCACCCGTGCAGCCGCAGACGGGGGGTCTGCCTTCGGACCGAGTCACTTAGTCTCGTCCGTTCTTGGGGGTCGCACGCAACGGGTTTTGCTGGACCTTTCTCGGTAAAACCGATCAACCTTCGCAACGCCCGGGTTGTAGGTAAATATTTTGTGTTTTTTTTGTGCCTGGCTACTAAGGCCGTCCTCTTGGGAGTTTCTTCGTTGTCCACGGAGGCCTTCGTCGTCGCGTTGGATCGTTTCGTGTCGCGTAAGGGTCTACCTTCACTTATTCGCTCCGTCAATGGCACAAAATGGGAAGGGCACGGGTGTATCAAAATGATGTTTGTAAATTTTTAGAAAACAAGCTTTGGTGAATAAGATAATTTAGCATTATTTTAATTTGGCTAATTAGATTTAGTATGTTGTTGAAGGAGAATAACTTGCCCTCCTGCTTGTAGCTAGGGCAGCATTGTAAAGTTGTTAGTTGG
This sequence comes from Scoparia ambigualis, assembly GCA_963921215.1. Lineage (NCBI taxonomy): Eukaryota > Metazoa > Arthropoda > Insecta > Lepidoptera > Crambidae > Scoparia > Scoparia ambigualis. The sequence continues at coordinate 24,544,577 of OY992510.1, read as the reverse complement.
CGAGTATGGGACTGCGGTTCGACTCCGCGATGAGCCACAGCAACTCTCTCTCCTTGCCCGATTGATTGAGCTAACGATTGGAGCCTTCCAAACGGGGCAGGAGTGTGTATTGAATAAAACGGTAACTTACGGCTGGCAACCTTTTTGTAGTTTTTAATTTGTAATTAACAGACAGCTGTCAATGTGACGTGTGACACACTCGCTGGAACAAAATGGTTAGGTTAGAACAGACATCATCATGGCGAGGTCGCGTAAAAGTAATTGTATTTGATATGTAGCCTGGCTACTAAGGCCGTCCTCTTGGGAGTTTCTTCGTTGTCCACGGAGGCCTTCGTCGTCGCGTTGGATCGTTTCGTGTCGCGTAAGGGTCTACCTTCACTTATTCGCTCCGTCAATGGCACAAAATGGCAAGGGCACGGGTGTATCAAAATGATGTTTGTAAATTTTTAGAAAACAAGCTTTGGTGAATAAGATAATTTAGCATTATTTTAATTTGGCTAATTAGATTTAGTATGTTGTTGAAGGAGAATAACTTGCCCTCCTGCTTGTAGCTAGGGCAGCATTGTAAAGTTGTTAGTTGGCGAGTATGGGACTGCGGTTCGACTCCGCGATGAGCCACAGCAACTCTCTCTCCTTGCCCGATTGATTGAGCTAACGATTGGAGCCTTCCAAACGGGGCAGGAGTGTGTATTGAATAAAACGGTAACTTACGGCTGGCAACCTTTTTGTAGTTTTTAATTTGTAATTAACAGACAGCTGTCAATGTGACGTGTGACACACTCGCTGGAACAAAATGGTTAGGTTAGAACAGACATCATCATGGCGAGGTCGCGTAGAAGTAATTGTATTTGATAATTTGATATGTAGGGCACATAATAAGTAAAATCGGCGGACCGTAGTAATTAAGTGCAGTGAAACAGTGTTAACACATTAGTTAGATTAGTATCCAGGGCTGGCTAGCTAAAACCAGTTATTTGGTTGGATTACGATACGTACGCACGTGGCGTAGAGTTAACGGTGCTATGTGGTATTGTGCGTATAATCATGTAGTTGTCTGGGTTCAGTACTGAGGGGTAGCCGGGAGGCTTAGGGCCTTTCCACCCACCACAGCACCAGCTCCAGTAGACGCGCTTGACCGCGGTCTACCAGCACCACAGACGGCAGCCGGCGGGCCGGCGAGTCACCGGGACCACCGCGAACAGCGCGGCGGACGAGAGGAAAACTAGTTTGTAAGTAGGAATTTAAGTTGATTTAATAGTACTAAGATAGCTTTAAGTCGAGATGGTGCGGTCTACAGGTTCACCGGAACAGGACCTCTGAACCATGCCTTCTCTGGTAGCAGGGTCGCTTTTAGGGAGCTCAGTCAATGACCTCTCTGGACCACACATTTAGGTACCAAGAGCACTGATTGAACTCTCTATAACAAACAATGTTATAGGTACACATATTATTTACGACTTATTTACTTGGTAAGGATGGCCGTTCTGAACACCTTCGGTGTTGTCTAATCTACCAGACGAAGTATGTGTATGCCTAATAACTTATAGACGAATAAACAATAGGCCTTAAAACTTTATACAAATCAAAATTTGGGCAAAAAACATTAGCCTAAACTATATTTTTTGCATACTGAAATAGTATGCCAAAAAACAATTATGTCAAAGATGGAAGCTTTTGCCCAATAAGGGGCAATTTATAGGCTGTTACTTTTTATCACTTTAATTTGACGACCTCCATGGTCGAGTGGTTAGCACGCTGGGTCTGGCGTCGCGCCATCTCTGAGGTCCCGGGTTTAATTCCCGGTCGGGTCAATTTATAGAAAAACTGTTTCGGGTCTGGATGTTTTTTCTATGTTTTTGTATATTTATCCGTTATCTTACCATAATTAACGTTAAGAATAACGATAAGTTATAATTATCTTGTTTATTATTGAAATTTGGCATTCACAATGCTATATAGATTTAGGATAAAATGTTTACTAGGAAAAAAATCAACTAGTCTCCGGAAAGCTCGAATGAGATTCGAACCTATGACCTTTGGATTGCTGGTACACTGCTCTAACCGCTAAGCTACCGAGACCCCAGAAGACTCTTTAAATTCTCTCTAATAGTTGATGATTTACGCTGCAAGCCAGCGGTTTACCGTAATACTTACCTTGGTCTAGATAATTGGTATGAGCGTTAAACAATTTGTTACGGCGAAGGGCGCTCGCCGTAACAGCGACGGTGATCAGACAATCGGATGCATACACGAAATCAACATCAAAACAACATGCAGAAATAATTGCGTTAAAATAATTCGGATGTTGTGTGGTCGCAATCCTAACACAAATGATTCATAACTACCTCACCAAGTTTTATTGGGACAGGGTAAAGTTATGTGAACAAATGAATTTAGAAATATAGCGGACTGTAATTGAATGAGCTGATGGAACGTGAGACCAAGTTATGGTGAAATGGTAAAAGTTTACTGGTTACGGGAAGGTCGCAGGTATTTAAATTTACCGGTTCGAATGACCAGAATGTTACGGCGAAGGGCGCTCGCCGTAACAGCGACGGAATAAGGTGTGTGGACCCAGGACAGGTCTGGTTAGGTTTCGGAAATGAGGGCATGCGACTTACTTGGTAGATGATTGGTGGGGGCAAGGCAGGAGACGGGGCAGCGAGCTGGCGGGCGGCGATGTAGGCGATTTGTCACGGCACAGCACAAAGTCCTTTCACCTAATCACAGGCACTATATTCACAGGCACTATCTTCACCGAGTCACTATCAATAAGGGCAGATACCAGCGCGCGTATTTTGTGGGCGTCTCGCGTTAGCTAGCAGACAGACGAGTCGCGCGGTCGGCTCACGAAGCTAGCGGCGGCGGGTCGCGCAGCGGTGGCGCCGCGGCAGACAGGCGGACGCGGCCGTCAACAACCGCTGAGTCAACCACCTTACAGCTGGCGGTATGCTTTGAATGGCCGTTGCGCTGTGGCGCAAACATCTTCCCGGGGCCCAGGGTGGGCTCATCCAATGGGAGCCTGGCGATCCGGAATACAGACCTCCGAAGATGTCCATTCGCGGTGTCCAGGTCTACCACCCGCACGACGCCATCCTTCCCAGGCAGGGTGCGAGCAATGCGCCCCAGTCTCCATTGGAGGGCAGGCAGGTTGTCCTCCTTGATGAGGACGAGCTCGCCAACTCGGGGAGGGGAGGATGGGGACAACCATTTGGAGCGGGTTTGAAGGGTATGAAGGTAGGACTGGGTCCACAGCGTCCAGAAGTGCTGGGAAAGGGCCTGTACCATCTGGAATCGCCTACGTGTGGAGATCGGCCTATCTTCCACGGATAGTTCGGGAAGGGCCGTTAGTGGGCGGCCTATAAGGAAGTGTCCGGCTGTAAGCGGCTCAAAGTCTGAAGGATCAGACGAAAGTGGGCAGAGAGGTCTTGAGTTAAGGACCGCTTCAATTCGAGCTAAAAGTGTGGAGAATTCCTCGAATGTGAGGTGTTGTTCGCCAATTACGCGATGTAAAAGTTGCTTTGTTGATTTTACGTTGATCTCATGTAACGCACCGAACCAGGTCCCTTAGGGACGTTCAACAACCAAGTAATGTGCTGACCAGCGAGCTTGTGCGCAATCGTGTCATTGTTCAAGGCAAGAAAGTTTTGTACTTCGATGAGCTGATTTTTAGCGCCTACATAATTTGTACCGCAGTCCGAGCGGATGAGAACCGGGGCACCACGGCGTGCTATAAAACGCTGTAATGCCGCGAGGAACGCTTCCGTGCTGAGGTCCGAGACCGGTTCCAAATGAACCGCCTTAGTCGAGAGGCACACGAATATACAAAAGTACGCTTTTAAGAGTTTAACATTACGTAGGGTACTAGATTTAACGAGGAATAGTCCGGCAAAATCGGTCGTGACTTGACTAAATACTGGCTGAGGCGTAACTCTATCGGCTGGCAGGTCGGCCATGAAGGGCGCTTGCGGCTGGGCCCGGCATCGAAAGCATCTAATGCATTTAAAAACTCGGTGTCTAATAATACGGCGCGCGGACAATATCCAAAATTGTTGGCGTAGGATAGCGTGTAAAGTGTCAGCGCCAGGGTGGCAGTGTATTTTGTGGTAGTGGTCAATGATAAGGTCTACAAGTGGGCTAGAACTGGGAAGTATGAGCGGATGCTGCGCGTCATATCGGATAGACGCATGGGACAGTCGTCCACCAACTCTAAGGAGCTCATCTTTAATGAGAGGTGACAGCCGCTGGAGTCTGACGGAGCAGATTTTGCCAGTTTGAAGGCGGTGGATGTCCTCTGCAAACTCATTGTGCTGAACACTGCGCACCCAGTAAAGTAGGGCATCTCTTCGTTCACTGACGTACAAGGGGCCTGAGCGTCGCGAATCTGGGTGGTGTCTGCAGTTGTGCAGAAAGCGTTTTAGACAAGCTGTCACTCCGACGAGCTTGTCTAGCGAACTGAATCGAGTGAGCAGGTCAAAGTCAAGACCGGGCACTGTGACCAGTGACGGGACGTGTTTGGGCTTAAGGCCGGGCAGGGCGTGATGGCCCAGAGCTAAAGGCATCGCAGGCCAAGACTCACAAGGCTGTCTAAGCCACGTGGGAGACCACCATAAGTCGTGGGCTGACAGGGATTGCGCAGACATCCCTCTGCTTGCGCAATCTGCCGGGTTGAGCTCGGAAGGTACGTGTCGCCAGTTACATTCTGGTGAGCCTGAGCTGATTTTGATTACCCTGTTGGCTTCAAAGGGTTGAAGACGGTGAGGTGGTGTATTGAGCCAGGCCAGAACTATCGTACTGTCTGACCAACATATGTGTTGTTGTATACTGATATGGGCCGATAACTGAACCGACACACGGATCATGAGCTGGGAGAGTAGAGTGGCGGCCGACAACTCTAACTTGGGGATTGTGAGGCGATTCTTGATTGGTACGACTCGCGACTTGGCGACAATCAAGTGTACCAAAGTATCTCCTGAGGCATCGAGCTCATGGAGGTAAACAACGGCGGCAAACCCGGCTTCAGAGGCATCTGCAAACCCGTGAAGCGAGTATGCAGCTGAGCCTTTGTTTGCACAAATGTGCCGAGGGAAGCGAATGCTAGACAACAGCGGCAGATCCTCTGAGATGTGGTGCCACTCCGTTTGTACTTCAGAGGGAGTGGGCTCATCCCATTCCAGCTTCAGTAGCCACAATTGCTGAAGCAGCAGCTTTGCGCGGAAGATAACGGGAGAAACCCAGCCGTTTGGGTCATAAAGTGAGGCTACGGTGCTTAAAATTGACCGCTTTGTGACATTTGTGATGGGGGGCAGAGAGATGCGGTAGGTGAACTCGTCTGACTGAGGGCTCCACTGTATACCCAAGACCTTAATAGACGTGGATTCTGGGTTCATGTCGAAGTCCTTGGGCATGTCGCATTGGTTGTCGGGAAATCTTTCGAGCAGCTTAGGCGAGTTAGATGTCCACTTACTGAGCTGAAAGCCGCCTAGGTCTAGCAGACTTATCAACTCGTCCTGAAGTGCCTGGGCGGATTCAACTGTGTCATGACCACACAAGATGTCATCAACGAAGATAGACTTGCGAAGAACCTGAGCGGCTCCAGGGTAGCGATGGCCTTCATCATCAGCCAGCTGAAGCAGAGTGCGGATTGCATGGTATGGGCTTGATCTTAAGCCGTAGGTGACTGTATTGAGGGCGTAGGTGAGCAGAGGGTGATCTGGTGAGGACCGCCATAGTATCAGCTGATACCGTCTCTGGTCTGGGGCAACCAGCACATTTCTGAACATCCTCTGGATGTCAGTGCTGAAAACGACTGGATGCGTTCTGAAGGACATGATGATGTCCACAATGTCCTGTTGAAGGGCGGGGCCTGTGTGTAGGCATTCATTTATGCTGACACCATTGGAGCTTTTGCAGCTACCATCAAAAACAATGCGCAGCTTGTCCGACCCTGACTTAAATACGCCATGGTGAGGGATGTAGAAGTGAGGTTTATGGGCGAATGTATTTGGGTGACAGGGAGCCATGTGCCCTAAGTCGATGTATTCGGCCATGAAGTCGACGTATTTAGAACGCAGAGACGGGTTCGCCATTAGCTTCTTCTCAATATTGAGGAATCTGCGTAATGCGATAGGGTGAGTTTTACCTATTTGAGGGGCGTCCTTTAGAACGGGCAGAGCGACCGTATATCTGCCTGAGGGATCGCGTGTAGTGGTAGAGCGGAAGATTTCCTCGCATTGTTCCTCCAGGGGATCATTATGAGTGAGAGATTGAGGGAGGGGCTCCTCAGACTCCCAGAACCTTTCCAGACTCTGACGTATGTCCTGGGCTGATTCAGCTGAGTCTGGTTGTGAGCTGACGACGTGAGCTGAGTTAACCTGCTGCGCCGGCTGCGCATACAAGTCCTCAATGGGTCCTATCAACGCGAAGTCGAAAATCGTGCCGAAGGGCTTGCCCGGGCCCAACGAGACCTTAGTCCCGTCCAACACTTGACCAAGAACGTCCGACCCCAATAAGAGGTCGATCGGGGCTGGTGTGTGGTAAAGCTGGTCAGCCAATGGCACGGGTGGCTGGCCTAGTACGTGGGAAATGTTTGGTACCTTCTCTAAGGGAAGGTAGCCAGTGACGTTTTTTAAAATGTGAGCTGTGGCAGTGATTGTAGGAGTATCATTGTGAGTGGGTCGGCATACTATTGTTATTGCCGCCTTTGACTCATGTTTGTGCTGATTCCCAACTCCTGTAATTTTTAAAGAAGTGGGTTTTGATGGCAGGTTCAAAAGTCGTGCCATGCGTGACGTTATTAATGTCAGCATACTGCCACAGTCCAATAAAGCTCTGGCTGTGTGAAGATGGCCATGTACGTCCGCGACTCTTAGTGAGACGGTTGGCAACAAAATGGGTGTGCCAGTAGGCACAGAAGGTGAGTGAGCTGATTGAGTATCAGCTGAAATTGTATGAGCTGAGTATATATCAGCTGTGTGGGCATGGGTTGACTGGCCGAGTAGACGGGGAAGGGCTGACTGCGAGCCGGGGAGGTGGATGGGCGGTGACGCATTTGCTGCGCTGGGCGTGATGGTTGGTGAGTAGGCTGATCATAGGCGCGGTGAGGCGATGGAGCTGAGGAGCGGCCACGGTAATGGTCGGGCTGTTGCTGAGCCACCTGAGCATAAGTGCGATGGGGCAACTGTGGAGGCGCGCGGCTACGAGAAGGGCCGGGCAGGGCGTGAATGGGCTGCGGCTGGGCTATGTTGGAGAACTCTGTCTCCACACAGCGCGCGTGCTCCTCGAGGTAGGAGATGAGGTCACTCAACGTGGGCAGGGTGCTGCTAGACCCGTGTCTGCGTTCAAATAACGTGCGGAGCTCACCCTTAAGCTTTTGCACCACTATCGACACAAACACGTAGTCGTCTCCTATGGGCAGATCCAAATTACTAAGGGCACACTGGGCGGACACCAGCGGAGTGAGGAAAAGTGTGCGTATGTTAGAGCGCGTGTGGATGCTCGGCTGGGAGATTATGTCGACGAAATTATCGATGAGAACCCGGCGGTTCTCGTACCGCTTGGTAAGGATGTCCATGGCCACGGCAAAATTTTCATTGGTGACCTTTAGGTGGGACACCATACTTAATGCCTCACCGCTGAGACTTGAGAAGAGATAGTGGAGCTTGACTGCTTCCGACAAGGTCGCCATGTCGTCAGTCAAACTCCTGAACAGTGCAATAAAGGAAGGCCAGTCCTCCACCTTTGAGCTGAACCTGGGCAGCGCTATCTTGGGGAGGACGGCTGTAGGCGTATTGACGCCGAGACTGGGCTGAGCGTTATGGGTTGGGGACGACGTGGAAGAGGGTAAGATTTCCTCCCTAGCCACAAGTATCCCCAGGTATGCCCCGGAGGCTTTTGTGTGGTTCTCAGTGTATGTCCTCTCAGCCCCCTCGTCTAAGTTCTCCTCGTCAAGAATGCTGTAATATACTGAATCCAGCTTCTCCTTAATACCCTGTATCTGTGCGAAACGCACGTTAAATTCCGTTATGGAATGTTTGGTGTCGCCAGCAATGATCCGTGACCCCACCTCTAGGAGTTGGTGTATTGCTTTGGCGGCCTCCCTAAAAATCGCGGCTTGTGACTTGGTCGGCATCGCGATGAATAAAAGGAGACAAGAAAAAATAAAAAAAATAAAAAAAAATTAACAAATTTAAAGGCAGTAAAAAGAACAACACCCTGTATATATTCTATAGTTGGGCTAGATGTATTTGTTTACTAAGGTAAGGGCAAATGGGCTAAAATTAACGCAACAATAAAGAGAGCAAAACTAAGTTGGGACGCCTTGTATATGGCCTACGGGTGGGCAAACGCGTGTGTGTGTATTTGTATGTCTGTGTCTCTATTGAACGCGCGTACGTAACATTAGCCGACCGCAAAACAAAAAACAAACAAAACAACAAAAAAATCACGTCATCCGTAGCCCACTATTGGGCAAGGCGCTCACAGTCGGGCAGACCTGTAGCGGAAACTAGCGCAAAGAATGAGTCGGTCGCAAAAAAAATTAAAAATAAACAAATAATAAAAACTTAATTTAACAAAATAAAATTGGGACACTCTGTCTGTGTCCCACAAGTGGGCAAACGTGTGTAGAAGCGAAGGCGACGCACGCAAATAGCCGTAAGCGATATAAAAAAAAACTGATGAAGCTAAATGAAACACACTAAGTTCATGTGGTGAGCACGCACAAAAATGAGCCGATTGCAAAGGCAAAAATTAAAAACAAAAAAAATATATAAAATTAACACGAGCGAAAAAATAAAGCACGCTTCTCGGCACGCGTGGTGAGCATGCACGAGATTTAAGCCGATTTAACACGACAAGAACATAAAAAATTCATTAAAAAATAAAACGGGAAAAATAACAATACCGTCTCTCGTCATAATACCATACAATTATCTAGACGCGGGTGTGTTATACGTAACTAAAATTATATGTGCAGCCGATAAACGTAACGCAAATGTAACGCAATAATTTAACTACTAATTAAACTTAATTACCGTTAGGAGTATGAACAACGTATCATTAGGCAAAAATCATTTAGGTAGGTACACACGTATTACACAAGTAGTACACAAGTTCGCTCAAATCACAAAACATTGTATGACACCATAGATCTGTGATCAGACAATCGGATGCATACACGAAATCAACATCAAAACAACATGCAGAAATAATTGCGTTAAAATAATTCGGATGTTGTGTGGTCGCAATCCTAACACAAATGATTCATAACTACCTCACCAAGTTTTATTGGGACAGGGTAAAGTTATGTGAACAAATGAATTTAGAAATGATAGCGGACTGTAATTGAATGAGCTGATGGAACGTGAGACCAAGTTATGGTGAAATGGTAAAAGTTTACTGGTTACGGGAAGGTCGCAGGTATTTAAATTTACCGGTTCGAATGACCAGAATGTTACGGCGAAGGGCGCTCGCCGTAACAGCGACGGAATAAGGTGTGTGGACCCAGGACAGGTCTGGTTAGGTTTCGGAAATGAGGGCATGCGACTTACTTGGTAGATGATTGGTGGGGGCAAGGCAGGAGACGGGGCAGCGAGCTGGCGGGCGGCGATGTAGGCGATTTGTCACGGCACAGCACAAAGTCCTTTCACCTAATCACAGGCACTATATTCACAGGCACTATCTTCACCGAGTCACTATCAATAAGGGCAGATACCAGCGCGCGTATTTTGTGGGCGTCTCGCGTTAGCTAGCAGACAGACGAGTCGCGCGGTCGGCTCACGAAGCTAGCGGCGGCGGGTCGCGCAGCGGTGGCGCCGCGGCAGACAGGCGGACGCGGCCGTCAACAACCGCTGAGTCAACCACCTTACAGCTGGCGGTATGCTTTGAATGGCCGTTGCGCTGTGGCGCAAACACAATTTTATTTATTTATTTTTTTATATACATTTATGGGAAAGCACTGTGCCTTCATCTCACCTGATGTTAAGTTATGGTAAGACCAAAGATGTAAGCGCACTTCACCCGGAATCCTCAACTACTATCTCTTTTCTCTTTTACTTTGTTTTTCTTATTGCAGGAACATACATTACAACGCTACAAACATTAATGACAAGGCGACATATTTATATAAAATGGCGGTAGCTAGCCAGACGGACTTAACAAGCCCTACCACCAACCAAATCGGAATCGAACCTGGGACCTCTGGTTTTTAAACCGGTGGCCTAAACCACACGACCACAGAGGCGTTTAAAATACTTCCTAAATGCTTACCTACCGATTTGATCAAAATAAAGTGAAAGTAAGTACTAAAATATTCCTTCTCGTCGCCATCGTCTAATAACGCTTTATATGGAATGATGAGTAATGATGACACCTCTACAATTATTATGCAATTACCCATTGCTTACATTAAAATAAACTAGCCAATTCTTTCAAATGAATGAATTAACTCCGAAACTAAAAGTTATACTAGGTACCCAGTAATTACTTTAGTAGGAGCAGGCAATAACGCATTAAGCAAATTAAAACATAAAACTACGAACACCACATCATTTCCATATCTACTCTCACAAAAGTGGTGATATTTTTAACGTAGGTATCTGTAACCTCAAACAAATACTTAGAACAATGAAGATTGATGAATATCTATCAAATGACATTCTAGAAGAAAATTTTATTAAGATATACAAACCTTATCAAACTAATCAAAAAATATTTGGATCATGTCGCGTGGATATCAGGGATCGGTTCATAAGCTCGCCAACCATTTATCAAAAACTATACACTCTTTTATACGCCGCAGTTATCCTCAGTTTGGAGTACAGAATAATCAAGATTTTCTACGACAGAATTTATGCGAAATACCCATTCCTCTTTTACATAATGTTTTTAATGGTTTTAGCACAGATGATAATTTATGGCAATAACATAGTTCATGTGCGGTTTCTCAACGCGGCCGATAACACAAACTTTTATATAAAATTACAACAAATCGACCGTTCGTTAAAACTTAATTTGGAGCCCGAACTTATTACTTTGCAATACAACGCTCATGTGTTAACACTAATAATTCTTTATGCGGTAGCAATTTGCCTTTTGGGGTTGGGATTTTCTAGTGGGGTACCGACAGCCTTTACAAACTTCTCACTGATCGTCTGTGAATGCCCTTTCATATTTGAAATAACCCATTGTAATAGTCTGTTGATGCATTTCGCCTACCGTGTTGGTGTTGTGAATGGCATTATGTGGAATCATCTGCACGGAATACCGGAAAATAAAATAAAGCCCAAAAGATTTTCTTTTGCAACCGATGCTTTCTGTAGAAATATAGCAGCAAAGCAACATAGCTTCAAGTCGAGCGACGTACATATTTATCTAAAAGACTTATTTACGTGCTTTAAAACATATCAGAACCTTTATAGGTATCAGGTAAAATTATTATGTACACTATTACTGTGTTACTATGCTGATTAATTATCCTTAATAATGTGTAGGTACCTAACTTAACCTTCGATCACTTATAAAAACTTAACATTTTTTTACTGTTTCTCTTTCAGATGTTTTTACTTTGTTTAAAATTATTAGTTTATTTCATGTTATCCTTCGAGTTCACACTGTTATCACTTAGGAGCAATGTAAGTATAACGTAACAACTTTACTAGATTTATGCGATTATCAAGAAATTTTTAGAGCACGGTAAGTAGAGTTGAAAATTAAAGAATATTTCGGTAAGTAAAACGTTCCAAAAGCATTCCTGAAAATTTCCATATTATCAAATATTATATTAATAACAAAGTAGCCATGGAAAGAATTTTAGAGAGTGGACTGTTTATATAAAGATAAGTGTTGCAATTAAAGTGACACATATTGAAAAATATAATGCTAATTTTACATAAAAATAAATGGCAATTTCGGACCATGGGCCTATTATATTAATAACAAAGTAGCCATGGAAAGAATTTTAGAGTGGACTGTTTATATAAAGTTAAGTGTTGCAATTAAAGTGACACATATTGAAAAATATAATGCTAATTTTACATAAAAATAAATGGCAATTTCGGACCATGGGCCTGATAAGGAGGCTCGAGGTCACTCATAGAGTAATGGAGAGGGCTATGCTCGGGGTTTCTCTGCGGCATCGAATCAGAAATGTGGAGATAAGTAAAAGGACTAATGCAACCAACATAGCCCCTAGAATTGCTAAACTCTAGTAGCAGTAGGCATGGCACATTGCTCGTAGAACATACGGCCGTTGGGACAGAACTGTTCTTGATTGGCGACCGCGCACCGGAAGACGCAGTGTAGGCCTCCAACAAGATGGACCGACGATCTGGTAATGGTCGAGGGTAGCCGCTGGATGCGAGTAGCACAAGACCGGACGTGGTAGAGATCTTTAGGGGAGGCCTTTGTCCAGCAGTGGATGCCTTTCGACTGATGATGATGATAATGATGCAATGGCAGCTTATTTAAATGGCTTTGTCTTCTAGTTTTTATCCTATCTTCTCCTAGTTTAATTTTAGCTAGCTTGCTTTCACACTAGCTAATCGGCCAATTGTTGTCAGCGAAATGAAATTCGAGTAGGTACCTACCGTTTGGAAACACATCTTACTTGCATAACAACATGCTTTATATTTTTTATTGTTCCAGTTATTTGAGAAGACTGAATATGTGGTTCTACTATTGTTTGTGGTTGTATCTGTTTGTATTGACATCATCACCATTATGCTTTTGTGCCTACGGTGCGATATTTTCTTTAGAACAATCAAGAAGACAAAGCTTCTCACGATCACTATCATGTCATTTGACCTTGAAGGTATTAAAGATAATTTTTAGATTAAATTAAATAGTCTTAATTGCTTTTTTATTCAATAATCTTAGTGCGGTTAGCACATTCAGCCTGTGTCAATTTAAAGAGTTAATAGCAAATATTTTCTTTGCATAAAGAAGATGATAGTGAGTTATACTATGAATGTTTAATGGTAGGTAAATACCTATATGATATATCATATCATGTAGGATTCTCCTTAAACCCCTTGAGTTTCAGTAAAGATGAGGGATTTTACTGAGAAAGTGAATGTGTATTTGAAAAGTTATTTTGCTCTGTCAAATCATCATACGTTTTACTAAACTAAAGCCAATTAGAAAAATGGCCCACACCCAGACTAATACGATGACCTAAAAAGCCTCCGACATTAGTGTCGCAATCTATAAAATTGATTAGTCAATTTTATAGATTATTTTTAAATCAAATTAACTTCATAATACAGTACAGACGCCAGCACTTCAATCAACCTACCACAAACTGTCTTTCTTCAATAGATTTTGAACTTTGTCTTATGAATTAATATTAAATAGAGAAATTTGAGAGTTTTGCATAATCTATGCAAAACTCTCAAACTTCTCTGGCGTGTGTGCCTAACACTTTTCTCCCTCTCTCAATTGATGCGATTTGTGTTCTTCGATGATAGAAAATTATTGGTAGGTACCTTTCTAACATTGTTACTGTCATAGTAAAATCTATTGTGTTACAAACTCAAGCCATTTGAATACGGCAATTTGCCGTATTTAGACAACGAACAAAAACTTTGTCTTTTTTTTAATCAGATTAGGCGACAGGCCTAGGATCAAGTATTGATCCCTTGGACATATACGTAAACATAATCCTAGGCGACAGGCAAGTGCGTAGAGAGCAGAATTTTGGACATGACCGCACTAGTCCATAGAGAATCAAGTGGAAAGCTTGATCCTAGGACCCATGGACATATTATGGTCAGACCATCACAATAGGATACTAATTTAATGATTATAATGCTATTTTTGTTACAGGGCCGTTGAGGGAGAAAGCTAAAAAAATTTACAAATTACTAGACGATGAACCGCTACGTCTGTCTGTTTATGACATGTGGGATATGGATGCGAGGGTGTTGCTAGTTTTCTTCAATGTTGCCACCAGTTTTATGGTTACCCTTCTACAATTCACTTTTTTGTAGAAACGTTGTGCGGAGATGTAATTGTAGTAATCTTTTTTGCACTTTTATATTAATAAGGCACTTTTATACACCTACGCACACACACTTACACACACTGATTTTTGCACTTTTATACACCTACGCACACACACTTACACACACTGACACACCCCCACACGCACACACGCACCCCCACACACACACACACACACACATACGGGTATTTAACTATGTAGGTACTTAATGTTAGTCTTTTTTCATTTATTTTTTTCTCTTTTTTGTAATAAATTAAATGTACATTAGATAATATTCGCAACTTGTTGTTAATGGAAGAGCGGTGCCTCCTAACACAGGCCTTTCAAGCTTGACGGGAGTCACCAGCCCCTACATGTATACCTGCTATAACTGAATAAAACTTATTTTATGAATAAAAACTTATTTTTTTATTTTTAAGGCGGCTAGTTTACCTGGGGCCCTATTGTCACCTCTTAGAGCAGCACCACTTTCAATTTTACTATGCAAAATTCTTATGGGAATTTGCATAGAAAGATTAAAGATGGTAAACGATAACTGTAGCGTATTGTTTGTACCTAACAAAAGTCCCCCTAGAAAAGTCGCAACCGTTCCATGTTGATTAGTTAGCGTTTGTTATCAGTAAATTAGTAGTCAAGTTTACAGATATTTTAGATTTTTTTTATGTTATTGAACTTTTTTGGAGATGCCAGATCCACTACCACCAAACTAGTAACCGGAATGGTTGCCACTAGTCTAGGGACTGTCAACTGTAGCGTTTGTCAACAGTAAAAGTAGATAGGTTTACAGATATTTTTGAATTTTAATTTTGGTTAACTCTATTGATCATTTCTTCTTTTAATTAATTACAAACATAAAACATATGAAATATATTTACTACCTTCGAATTGCTGAACTTTGAATTCTATAGATAGAGCATAGTTACATATAACAAACCGCATTTTTGCAACACTTCGTTTTGGAACATTTCCTAATCAATGGAAGCTTGCTAAAATAGTACCAGTCCAGAAAAAAGAGATCTCTATAAAGAATTACAGGTCAATTTCATTGTTGTAATCTGTGGCTAAAGTCTTTGAGTCACTGCTATGTCCCCAAATACAAAGTTACTGTCTGAATAACAGAATTACTATCTGTCGTCCACACTATACCACGCACTCTTTGAGAATTGAGAGGTTGCAAAAAGATTTTTTTGCAATTTGTCACGTTTACAGGAAACTGCATTTTCGAAGCAAGCATACGCTGAAATGTTAGGGTCCTAACTGGGGACTTTATGAAATGATAGGTGGACTGCATAACATAGGTTTGTACTCGTTCGTTACGTTAAAACAATATGCAGTACAGTATACAGTTACAGTATACAGTGCAGTACAGTATACAGTTTGATCTACACGTGTTTCTAATCACTCCCTGTCTTTATTCATAATTACGACAATATTGTAATATTTTTTGGTTGAGAGTTGTACCAAGTGAAGTTTGAAGTCATATCGCTCTAAATTGTTGTCTATTATTAACTGATTCCAATTAAACAAGGCCTAATTATCGTGAAAATCATTCAGAAAGTGTTGTGAAGTGACCTTCATTTGACCGCAGCAGCAACTTTGAATAGAGGTGAACACAAAGAGCCGGGAATTTACCTACAAATACTTATCGCCTGTGTTACATGTTACCTAATCACATGCAAAATTTCGACATAATACGTTGTCAGTCTCTTGGTGCATTGGATTGCGAAAGGCGTATTTTGCTGCTGAACAAGTTGGAGACTGTGGTTCGAACCCTGCGAGAATACTTTTTGGCAATTTGATTCGTTTTTGCTTTTGTTTTCTTTTTCTTTTATTAAACGAAGAGGCAAAGGGATAGGGGTGCAGGAAGAGGAAAAGAAGAAGAAAAGGAAGAAAAAAAAAATTTTTTTTTTTGTTTATTTGTTTTTTTTTTAATTATTAGAAAAATGAAGTTTCCTTGCTGTAATTCGACAAAGGAGTCATCTACAGGTGCATTAACATGTTCTAAATGTAAGAACATTTACCATATTCAGTGTCTGTATCCCACAGAAAAGAAAAAGATTTTTACGACCGAGCTCAAGCAATCATGGGTGTGCCCTAGTTGCTCCTTGTGTCAACCTAGACAACGTACCAGTGACAACACTCCCGTCAGAGACAGTTCTCGCAGTCAACAGAATACGAGCGAAAATATATCATCAAAAAGGTGGTTCTTGCACACTCTCGCCACCCGTCGATTTTTCGGCATCAACATCCACGGAAATCAAGAACTATATTTCTTCTGAATTTGAGAAACTGCGATGTGATTTGATGAGAGATCTGAGATCTTCATTTGCGGATATAATGTCCAAGGAGCTTAAACCCATAAAGGATGAAATTTCCAACATAAGAGAATCAATGACCTTCATCAACACGGAGTTTGAGAACATTACAAAAAGAGTGGAATGCCTCGAGACTAGTTTGAAGAATCTTTCTTGTAAACCTGCGGAGTTGAAAACCCTACATTCATCAATTAATAGTTTGGAAATAGAGAACAATAATCGGGAGCAATGGGCACGGCGCTCTAATATTGAGATATTTGGTATCCCAGAGAAGAAGGGTGAAAATCTTCTGTCGATTGTCAGGGGTATAGCTGATCGTGCTGAGTTTCCGATTGATTTATCTCGTGATGTGGATTTCGTTACGCGAGTTGCACCCAAAACTAACGATAATAAAAAGATAAAGCCGATTGTGTTTAGATTCCTGGCTCGCTATAAAAAGGACGACTTTTTGGCTAGTGTTAAAAGGCTAAAACTAAAAGCATGCGATATTGGTTTTACTGGTGATGACAAACAAATCTTCTTTAACGATCATCTAACTAGTATGAATAAAGCCCTTTTACAGCAAGCTAAGGCTATGGCTAAGGAGAAAAATTATAAGTACGTCTGGGTTAAGAATTGCGCTATTTTGGTGCGTCGTGACGATACTGGTCATGTTATTAATATATCTAATAGAAACGATTTAAACAAGATCAAATAGGCGTGTACAGTTGTTCGTTGTACCTGGTTGTTTGTTTTTTTGGTTCGGTTTGCTTATTTGGTCTTATGAGCTTGTTCGGTGACAAATACCTATTTAATAATAAAAATCTTGTTCGGGTTAATTTTCATAATAGTTTACTATACGTAGATATTGTGTATGAATTATTGAGCTTATGTCCAGATGGCGACTAATAATAATATTTCAGTGCTTTATCAGAATGTTCGCGGCTTGCGTACGAAGACAGGAGAACTTTTCAGTAACGTTTTGTTATCCGATTCTGAAATAATCTGTTTAAGTGAAACTTGGTTATTGTCCAGTATTTTTGACACTGAGTTGTTTGATGAGCGTTATTATGTGTACGGATGTGATCGAGATTATGATTTGCGTGGTGACCGTTTTGGTGGAGGTGTATTAATAGCAGTAAGACGTGATTTATCTGTTCGCTTCTCAGGTTGTATCACTGTTACGGATGCTGCTGCAGAAGTCCTTAAAGTGTCAATTGACATTCAATCTGCTTTTAGTAAAAGATTGCTTCACATTTACTGCGGTTATTTTCCTCACGGTCGTCTTCAACTGAACTCTTTAAGCACGTTCTTCGAAACATCGTCTGATTTTCTGATGAATCATCCAGACGATGAGTTTCTAATTCTTGGTGACTTCAACATTTCTGCTGCAAGATGGTCTCAATGCAACAACAACAATAATCTTGTAAATATTGACAGTGATGACCTTTCTGTTCAGGCAATAAGTAGCTTTTTGAACTTTTCTAATATGAAACAATTTAACTTTATACCTAATTGTAACAATAGACAGCTTGACTTGGTTATTAGTAGTTTGCATTGTAATGTAGATCGTTGTTTCTCGCCGTTGGTTCCCGAAGATGCGCATCATCCATGCTTGGAAATAAAAATACGATTACTCTATTCTAAGACCCTCCAGCAGTTACCACGATTTGTGAAGTTATTTCATGACGCTGACTACACTATTATAAACGAGGAATTATCCGCTATAAATTGGCGCACTATTCTTAGTACAAGTGATATAGCATTAGCTGTTGAGAGATTCTACGGAACCATAAATGATATTATTGCAAAACATGTTCCGGTTAAAATAAAGAAAAATGATACACAATATCCCAAATGGTTTACTAAAGCTCTTATAAAAATTGTCAAAGAAAAATTAAAGTATCACAAAAAATGGAAAACTTATGGCAGATTACATGATTTGGTGACTTACCGTTTACTGCGGGAAAGACAGAAAAGAGTACAAACGGAATGTTACAATAAATTCATCTGCAATGCTGAGAATAAAATAGGTCATAATAGTAGACACTTCTGGTCTTTTATCAAATCCAAAAAATCAACTGCGAATATTCCTGATACTATGTCCTTTGGTAGTATTATTGTATCGAGTGGCAAGGACATTTGCGATCTATTCAACCAATACTTTCATTCTGTCTTTGATGCGGAATCTGGTCCTTCTCTAGTGAAACGCTGTGCTAACAAGAGCATATCCATCAATAGTGTAGGAATTTCTGAATCTGACATTGAAAAATATTTAGCTGGGATTGACATTAATAAGAGTAGTGGTCCTGACAATATACCACCGATATTTTTAAAAATGTGTCGTCAATTCCTTACTTTACCATTGTTCCTTTTGTTTAATTTATCTCTAAGCTCTGGCGTGATGCCTGAGGTGTGGAAACTTTCATACGTTGTTCCCATATTTAATTCTGGAGATAAACATAATATACTAAACTATAGACCAATCTCTAAACTAAGCACATTACCTAAACTATTTGAGAAAATAATTTATGATAAAATATATCCTTTGTTGAGGCCTCTCATAGTAGAAGAACAACACGGTTTCGTAGATAAAAAATCTACTGAAACTAATATGTGTGAGTTTATTCATAAAATTGCTTCTGCAATGGATCAAGGGTATCAAATTGATGTTATTTACACTGATTATTCCAAGGCCTTTGATAAAATTTCACATTGCTTACTTTTGGAAAGACTTGAACAGATTGGCATCCACGGGGACTTGTTGCGATGGCTGGCTTCGTATTTGAGAGATCGTAGCCAGGCTGTCACAATAAAGGGATATTGCTCTACGTTTATGCCTGTCACTTCGGGAGTGCCCCAGGGCTCGCACCTCGGACCTCTTCTATTTAATATTTTTATAAACAACATTGCTTCAATTTTTGAGCAATCGACAGTATTGCTATTTGCTGATGATATGAAAATATATAGAGTTATCAAATCTCCGCTAGACTGTGCATTGTTACAGAATGACCTTAATAAGTTAAATACTTACTGTAACAATAATTTGTTATATTTAAATATTCTAAAGTGTCATGTAATTTCATTTTCTCGGAAGCGTAGCACTATTGAATATGATTACATATTAAGTGAAAATATATTGGAACGGGTGTGCGAGGTGAGAGACCTGGGACTGTATCTTGATCGTAAATTGTCATTTCGTACTCACATCGGTCATATTACTTCTAGGGCATATCGAATGCTTGGTTTTATAATTAGAACTGGAAGGGACTTCAAAAAGTGTTCTACTTTAATACTTTTGTATAACTCGTATGTAAGATCCATTCTGGAGTACGCATCAACTGTTTGGAACCCTCAGTATAAGATACATATCAATAGCATTGAACGAATACAGAAAAAAATCATTAAACATCTATCTTATAAGTGTGAGCATTCTGTTCATTCCAATCTTGCACCGCTTGTAGAACGCCGTGCTGAACGAGATCTAGTGTTTCTGTTTAAGCTACTCAACAACTACATAGATTCGCCCTTTCTTTTAAGTTGCGTAAATTAAAGATGTCCCCGAACAAGCTCGCGCAATAAAAAGGTATTTAGTGTCCCCCTTACTAGCACCAAACATTTGTCTGACACTTTCTTGTACCGGTCGTGTTTACGTTATAATGAACTTCATATAGACATGGATATATTTGATGATACGATCGCTATCTTCAAACGTAATATTAGGGAATGTAAGGATCCATAATTTTTATTTTTAAATTTAATTTAATCTTGTACCTTTAATTTAGTAGGTACTCAAACTCATGTATTAGTAATAAGTGGAAACTTAACTGATGTATGTAAAATTGTATGTAACATTTATAAACTATATTATATTGTATGTTTCCCAAATAAAGTAAAATAAAAAATAAAAAAAATAAAATGCTATTAAAATAAATTATTGGACGCACTCGGTGCCTACGCTGGTCGAAGCTGATCTGTCTCGTTGCAGTGGTGGTAGGGATTCGTGCGCGCCCCGCTGTCTGCGCCCGCGCGCCGCGGCCGACGACCGACGATAGGAGCCGATGACTCCCAAAGACGCTCGCGCTCCAACATGCTCCCCGGGTTGAAGAGTCTTTCAATTAATTTATTGGAAGAGGGCATTATGCAGTTGAATGCGCGCCGGATGGTACCCTTTTTCGTCTTCAGCTCGGCCACCCTCGTGACTCCATCCACACCTGGATAGGTCTTCGTGACTCGTCCTAACGACCACAACAGGGGTGGTGTTTTCTCTTTGACAAGGGCGAGTGAACCAGGCTGGATCCCTCCTGTGGAACTGAACCATTTTGTTTTCGTCTGTAGCAGAGAAACATATTCGTTATTAAAACGTCGCCAAAAGTGCTGCTGGATGTGCTGTATTCGCCTCCATCGATCCAAGAGGGATATGTTAGCATCAGCCACCTGTGGGTAAGGTACAATTAAAAGTGGTCGTCCAATTAAAAAATGAGAAGGAGTGAGGGCCGAAAAATCGTTAGGGTCAGTAGAAAGGGGGGTGAGAGGGCGTGAGTTTAAGACCGCCTCAATTTGAGCTAAGCAAGTGGCCATTTCTTCAAAGGTGAAGTGAGTAACTTGCAGCAGTCGCCTTAGGTGATGCTTACAGGATTTAATTTGATGATAAAAAACAGGATTTGCTGCCTCGGCTAAAGAGTTGAAATGAGGAGAGTAGGCAGGGGCGAAAACAAATTCAATGCCCTCCTTCGCCATCTCAGATGCAACATTGGAACTAGAGATAAATTTTTGCATTTCGGATTCGCGCGTTGGGTAGTTATCAATAAACATCTGTGTCTGTCTGCTCCATAAAATAAAATAGTAAATAGTAGTTAAAAGTTAGAGTTAAAAGTTAATTTTATAAAAACTTTTTAGCCAGTGAATTAACCTATCTAATGGTGTAATCGAATTTACGATCCGCTGAGAAACACCCGAGATATAAGAAAAAAAAATTTTACAAATTTTAAAGCCGTTGTGATTGTGAACAAAACTCGCTCTCCGCTCGCTGCGGTGAGTCACCGGCTCACCGCCCGGCCAGCCGGCCGTTCGCTACAAGTACTTCGCTTCGGGTGACTTCGGTGGCTTCGGTGAGACTCGGCCGACTACGGGCGACGCTGCGACGACGACCGACGACGGGCGAGCTCCGTCACGCTCCGTGCCGACTAGCCATACGTCACGCGGAGTTAGCTGCGCGGGTTGTTCGGGTTTGATTACCGAAGACAGCTATGCGATGCGCGAAATGTAAGCAGTATTTTGATATTTTGTGTGCAAACTTTAGCTGCAATGTTTATGCTACGCTTTCACCTGAATTTAAAAAGACATGGATATGCGTCGATTGTTGTTGTAAAATGCCGAAAGGCAATAACTCACGCACGCCTGTCCGGCAGTCCCAATAGCTTGTCCATGATATGAGTATCGCTAGCGACTGTCCCCCAGACATATCAATGCTTTTGAACAGTCCTGATAATGTCACGGTGCGTATAGGTATGCGTCACTTGCAAGCGGCCAAAGAAAGTGAATCGCTCAATTCACACGAATCTTTGCGAGATTCAATTGTGCGCGAAATAAAAGAGATGCAAAATGAATTTCAAAAATACGCCTCTCAACGAAAATTTCTAAATTGATATCTGAACAATTTATTGCATTTAAAACTGAGTTATGCCATAAGGTGATAGCTTAGCTGGCAAGTTTAATGAAATGGAAAGAAAAATCGATGCTATAATTGTTACAAATAGCGAGACGAAGCAAAGCAAAACTAGCAATAACGCGCGAGTTCAATCTTCTGTAAAGCCAGTTAGTGAGCCACAAAAGCCGCCAAAAACAAAGCCGGAACAAAAGAAAAAATTAAGCAGCGCTGTTAAAAATGTTAAAGACGTTGCTTCATCTGCAACTGGATCACCTCAATTGGTTAGCCTTGCGACTACGCTTTTGGAACCGTCAGGGTCCAGTGACCTCATTTGTAAAAATGAAAATAATTCAAAAGAATAGGTTGAAGTAAAGCGCAGACGTGAGCGTTTGTCACTTCCCGGTGTACTTCGAGGGACCGCAGCTCCTTGGAATACGATTTTGCGTGCCTCTGAAAGATGGAGATATCTTCATCTGTACTATGTACAAGAAGGCACCCCGGTCGAACAAGTTCTTCAAGACATTTGTACAGCGGAAGAGTTGAAAGCACGAGGGCGCTACGCCTCTTTTAAACTGGGTGTACTATCAAAGAACGCTGAAAATGTCATGTCGCCTTTAAACTGGGCGGAAGACATTTGCATAAAGCCCTAGCGCCATAACTTTCGTGCTAAAGAAGAAAAAACTGCGTCAACGTGACACTTCTAGAGTTAAGTCTATGATTATGTGTTATCAGAATGTCCGCGGATTACGCTCGAAAACTAAGGTTTTTTGTAGTAATGTGACCCAAAGTTATTTTGACTTGATTGGGTTGACCGAAACATTTCTGACGAGTTCCACATCGGATGGGGAGCTCTTTCCCACCGGTTACGTTGTGGTGCGGAAGGACCGTACGGGTGATACCGAATGGGGAGGAGTTTTACTGGCTGTGCGAGATTGTTATTTGGTTCGTGAAATCATAGATATCGACTCTCTGACACCTGACATGGAACAAATTTTTGCCATTATTAGTTGTAAATATTTCAAAATGTTATGTATTGTTGTTTACTTACCCCCCAGTTACAAGGATTATCAATATCTAAGGGTGGATTCGACCAAACTGGAATAAGACTTATTCCGAGATTAGTCTATACAAATTCGGCGTTTAATCTAGGCATTAGACCTTATTCCAGTTTGGTCGAATCCGCCCTAAGTGTGTTAACGTGTATAGAAAATGCAATATTGAGTTACTCTGATCTAAATGTTTTAATAATAGGTGACTTTAATTTAAATTCTATTAGTATTAATGTTAGGACTAATTTTAATTTATTTTGTGATTATTGTGATTTACGACAGCATAATATTATACATAATGAGCGAGGGGGTATGTTGGACCTCGTGCTGAGCATCTTTAACCTTGATCATATTATGGTTCACGCTGGTGCCGAACCCTTAGTACCGATAAATGTATACCATCCCTCACTCGAGGTTACAATCAGTTCCCATGTAGTGGGCTGGGAATGACACCGCCCTCGCCTTCGTCCACCTCGCGCCTTGGATTATGCTCGGACTGGAACTGGCGTAAAGCAGACTATCAGGGATTGTACGCGGCTTTGTCTGAATTAGACTGGTCAGACTTGACTACTTTATCAAATGTTAATGTAGCCCTTGAGTTGTTCTATAGCAAATTATATAAATGTATAAGTGACTTTGTGCCGGTTAAAAGTCCCCAAGTGAGACATAACCAGTACACTTATCCAAAATGGTATACCAAAGAAATAATTAGTAACATAAAGAAAAAATATTTTCATTTAAAACGCTTGTAGCGTTTTAAATGAAAATATTTTTCATTTAAAACGCTACAAGCGTTTTAAATGTCGGAGGGAAAAGAATTTAATAAAGAACTTTTTAAATATTACAGGTGGTATGTAAAACATTTAATTGACAATGCATATCGGCAGCATTTGACTTTGACCCAAAAAAATATTATTGACGACCCGGTTCAATTCTGGACGTATGTTAAAGATAGGAGAAAGAAACGTCAATCCGCAGGTACTTATTCTTATAATGGGGCTCAGGTGATGGGCCACACTGCAGCCCACGCCTTTGCTGAATATTTCAGTTCTGTCTTCCAAACAGAGGTACCTATATTGAGTCCAACTGTAGCCGCTCGTGCTGCTGACATCTGTGCTAACGCCGCTTATGTTTCTGTTGGACACATAGACGAGGCTGATTTGAAGTCGGCAGTAAAACGTCTCAAACCGAGATCCTCAGGTGGACCCGACGGTATCCCTGTATTTATGGCGAAAGATTGTATTTTTGCCCTTGAGAGTCCTCTCTTATTCCTCTTAATCTGTCGCTTAGTGTATCAGTGTACCCTAGGATTTGGAAATTATCAAGGGTTACCCCAGTTCCAAAGGGAGATGCCGGAAACGACGTTTCAACATTTAGACCGATCGCTGTACTATCAGTCTTCGCTAAAATCTTTGAGACAATCTTAAGTTCCTGCATTAAATAGGAAAATTTGTAATAAACTGCACGACTGTCAACACGGCTTCCGTAGCGCTCGGTCGACTACTACCAATCTCGTGGCTCATGTGGATTATGTGTATGAAGAAATGGACGCAGGTTGGTAGGTAGACGCTGCCTATTTTGATTTTAAAAAAGCCTTTGACCTCGTAGATTACGACATTCTACTGCAAAAGCTGGCGATAATGGGCTTTACACCTAAACTTCTTGAGTTTTTCTCTAGTTATCTCAGCGATCGGTGCCAATTTGTAAGAACTGAGGGATTCAGTCCAGTAATTATTATACTAGATCTGGCGTGAGTCAAGGAAGTACCCTGGGACCTTCGCTTTTTCTGATCTTTATTAATGATTTACCAAACAGGGCGCGTTCTTCGAAGTGTCTTCTGTTCGCTGATGACCTCAAACTGTGTTTGGGAATTGGCTCTTTGTCAGATTGTAACGATCTTCAAAAAGACATAGATGCTGTTGCTGAATGCAAGGTTATATTACATTTACGCGGAAACGATCCCCGCTGCATTCAAACTACAAATTATATGACGCACCTCTGGAAAGAGTTAGTGACATTCGCGATCTAGGTTTAATATTGGACTATCAACTTGACTTCCACAAGCACGTTACATACATTTGCAAGGCGGCAAATAAAACATTAGGGTTTGTTATGAGAACTTCTGCACAGTTTGAAGATCTGCGGGTAGCAAGGGTGCTATACAGTTCTTATGTCTGTAGCAAACTGGAGTTTGGTGCTATCATATGGGATCCCTACGAGCATAAATATAGTCTAATGATAGAAAAAGATTAACGTAAGTTTGCCCGTTGGCTATATAAAAAAGAGTACGGTTACTACCCCTTTTTGTATCCATCTTTATTTGTTTCAGGTATGGTAGATATAGATGCCCTAGAAATGAAAAGATTAATCCAGTGCTTATTATATTACCTTTCTATAATACATCATAGGATCGACAGTCCGTCAGTACTGGCCAAAGTTTTGCTATTAGCTCCTGCTCGTGTTGGGCGGGATGAGGCGGGGGCGGTGGCGCCTCGCCGGCGTCCGCGTCTTCTGTACAGGCTAGTCACACGCACGCACTCGTCGCGGGGCCCAAGCGCCTACCGTGCGTAGTTTACGACTGATGGGGGATATGCTTGCTCAACACGAGGATATTGACCTTTTTGCGGACTGTTTGGGACGGCTTTATGACAAAGCCCGCACCTTTGTAAGCAAGATGCTTTGTGACCGTACATCTTCCCATTATCATTAATTCTGACCATTTACTGTGACATAGTTTAGTTTTTCATTTGTTAAAAGATTGTGTTTATAATTCTATGATTGTGTAATTTATTTTATTGACATTTTTAATTCTGATCTGACAATTTGCTAAGACATAGTTTAACTTTTTTTTTTAAATTTTAGTTATAATTCAGTTGACATGTTTGTATCCAATTCTAAGTTTATTTTTATGACTCTCTAATCTGACATTCACATTTTGAATCTGACTTATTATTATTTTTATTTAATAATGTGTAATAATCTTTAATAAGATAATGTATTGAATAACGTTTATAATCTTTTGGCATGTGTACATAACAATTTATCTTGTAAGCGCTTTGGATTGATCTGTAAGCTTACTAGACTTGTGTTGAAATAAATAAATAAATTTCTTTTGAAGCACCCACGAAATCAGTGCCGTTATCGGACGTGATGCTGCAAGGCTTGCCTCGCCGCGCCACGAAGCGATTTAAGGCGGTCATGTAGGCGTCACTAGTCAAGTCCGTGACAAGCTCCAAGTGGACAGCCTTCACTGCAGAGCACACAAAAATACACAAATAGGATTTAATTAGTTTACAACCGCGCCCCTTTCGATCAGCCATGAGATTCGTGATTTTTGTAATTCTATTAAAGAGAGATTGCCATACAATTGATTATTTTTATTTTTTAAGTTATTAACAAATCTAAATACATAAGCTACAACTAGCTGTAATTTATTAAAACTTGAAAATTTTGTTAATAAAACTTGTACTGCGGATAGGTTAGGTAAAAAAGCGCTACTACAGCTGTCACTACTCGACTGATCATTATCATTACTACTATTGCTAATGATATGATTCACTACTTCCGACTGATCGTGTTTCACAGTTTTAGGCATAGAGGGCCATTCATTTTCGTCTTTCGACAAAAAAGTAGGTCCAGACCACCATAAACTGGTTTCACCGATAACGTCAGCTCGTAAGCCTCGTGAAACAAGATCAGCTGAGTTGTCCTTCGACGGTACGTAGCTCCAAGCATGACCACAGTTACTTTCTTGTATTTCGTTGACTCTATAACGGACAAATGATTTCAGTTGATTTGAAGGAGTCGACAACCATCCTAAAACAATCGTAGAATCACACCAAAATCTACATTTATCTACGTGCGAAGTCAGTGAGTCTACAACCTTTGTACACAGTCTTGCACCCATTAAAGCTCCACAAAGTTCAAGCCGTGGCATAGTCGTTGGTTTTAAAGGAGCCACTCGATTTTTAGAGGCTAACAGTCGCACACGTACCTAGCCTGGGTTATGCGAACGAATGTACAAACAAGCTCCGTATGCCTTTTCTGACGCATCAGTAAACACATGTACTTTGTGAAAGACAGAGTTTTCATGCAAAACCCACCGAGAAATAATTAAATTATTAAGCTGTGAAAGAGTGGTTTCAAAAATAGACCATCGGTTTCCTAACTCAGCTGAAATTGTATCGTCCCAGTCATACATGTCTAGCCATAAGCTTTGCATGATTATTTTTGCTTCGACAACGCATGAGCCTATAAGACCCAGTGGGTCAAAAATTTGACTGATAACAGAAAGTATATGGCGCTTTGTTATATTTTTTAATGGGACAATATTTATAGAGAAACTAAGAGAATCAGAGTCACAGTTCCAGTATAGGCCTAATGTTTTTGAGTTATTATGGCTTCTGCCTTGCTCAGAAAAATCTAAAAGGTTTTTTGAATTTACAGAGTTAGAATTATTAGTTATTTGAGCCAAAATTTGAGGACAGTTTGACCTCTACTTTCGTAAATTAAATTTTCCAGTAGAGAGGAGTGACGCTACTTGTTTCGCTAGCTTTATTGTCTGGTTGTTCTCTCCAGATCCCGACAAGAAGTCGTCAACGTAAAAGTCATGCTGTATAGCACGTTTGACAGCACTATCCTCGACATGGTCAGCTTAACTGACTAAACATTTTGTTGCCAGGTATGTGGCGGAAGCAGTGCCATAGGTAACTGTGTTTAAAATATAGGTTGAAAGAGGTTCCTTTGAATGGAACCGAAAAATTATTTTTTGGAGTGGCCTCTGTCTACGATTTAGCTCTATGGCGCGATACATATTTCTATGTCGCCAGAAACCACATATTTATGCTGGCGAAAACGTAATAAAATTGCAAAAAGATCGTTTTGAACGACTGGTCCAACCATTTGCATATCGTTAGGTGATAGACTTGAAGACGTAGCGGCCGAAGCATCAAAGACTACGCGAAGTTTAGTAGTGGAACTAAAGTCACGATAAACACCATGATGAGGAATATAATATTTAGGAAAAGAGCTGTCAGATTTACATTCTTTATCCTTAGACATGTGGCCTAGTGACTCATATTCACGCATAAATGTTAAGTACATATTTTTAAAAATAGGGTCACGTTGAAAGCGCCGTTCTAATGATAGGAAATGACATTTAGCTTGATCATAAGAGTGACCTAATAAGCTAGGATCCTTTTTAAAGGGCATAGAGACGACAAAACGCCCGTCATCTTTGCGAAAGGTTGTTTCGTTGAATGATTTCTCACAAGACCTCTCTTCTAGAGAGTGAGAATACTTAGGCGAAACATTATCAGGCTCCCAAAATTGAGTAAGGTCAGGAGTTAGAGCCAAATTAGTGAAATTGCAAATATGAGCATTAGACTGGTCTGGCTGGTGGGCTATGTTACCTGACACCAACCCACCAAATTTAGTTTCACACAAGGTACGCAAATTCTTTCCTAGATTTATGGATTTGGTACCTAAGACGTTCCAAAATACTTCCGCCCCTACTAGGATGTCTATGACCGACGGACTATTAAAATTCGGGTCTGCTAACTTAAGGCATGAAGGGATAGGAATGTGACTAATGTTTACAAAAGAAGGCGGCAGAACTTTAGTGATCTCTGGCAATATATGACACATTATTTTGGTTTTGTAGGCACAGCATAAAGACGCTAATGTGAGATTACAAGACTGTGTACTTAAAGATGTGTGGTTGTTGATACCTGCGACCTTAGTGCGCGTACCGCGTCGTGACAAACCCAGCGCGTGCTGGGTTACGAAGTTTGCTGTACTACATTTATCGAGCAGTAGACGAGCAGTGTGCTTCTCGCCCGCAGCGTACAGCACGCTCACCAAAGCTGTGGGCAGTAAAACATGTGCCGAAGTAGCAAGCTGCATGGAAGTGGCTGACAAGGTGATGTCATTAGAAGTAGCAGGCAAAGGATTCACTAGAGGTCTAGGGTCGTGTGGTTCCAAGTGCAAAAGAGTGTTGTGCTACACTTTGCAATACTTACAATGAGTTAATTTACAATATGCTTTTCGATCAGCACGTGCAGCAAATCGTTAATAAAGCTTCTAAAGCTCTTGGCTTTTTAATGAGATCTTGCGCTCAATTTGAAATGGTTAAAACTGTAAAGATCTTATATTGTTCACTTGTCCGGAGTATCTTAGAATATAACTCTCAGGTCTGGAATCAACGTTATTCTGTTTATGTTGATCGATTAGAGTCCATACAAAAAATGTTTCTAAAATACTTGGAATATAAAACCTTGGTTCACGACAACTCATATAAGGAGCGATGTGCAAGACACCACTTACTTCCACTTAAAATTCGTAGAGATATTGCTGATTTAACGTATTTGTCTAATATAATGACAAGTAGTATAGACTCATGTGAACTGTTGGAGCGCGTCAAGCTGGTTGTGCCTCAGAGCTGCATTACTCGTAATAAAAAGATGAGGTTACAGGTCCCTTTGGTGCGCACCAACTACCGACAAAACAGCTATCTAATACGTTCTTGTCGTTTGTTTAACTCATTGAGCGATTGCACTGAGATTGACCTATTTTGTAGCAGTATTGTTTCACTAAAGCGAGCACTGGCAGCGGATTTCCTTGTTGGTTATGGTGACGATTAAAACTGTGTACGTTACTGCCCCATACGTACAGGAATTTCGAATACATAAATAAGTTATAAATAAATGATAGTATAAAGATAGGTAAATATAAGAATTGAATTGTTATGGTTATTTGTACTCGTAGTACTTAACACAGAAAACGTTTTTCTTTCCTTGTTATTAATATTTAATTGTAGTGCACTCCAAGATTAGTAATTATACCGCATGTTCTCAAAAATAATTATAACATTCCATCTCTCACAAAGAAATTTGGTGACTCGTTTCTTTGCCGCACTTCCAAAAGATGGAATAGTCTACCAGCACACGTATTCCCTCCTACCTATGACATAGGGTCCTTCAAACGAGGCGTGAAGAAGCACTTTGTGGGCCGGCAGAGTGAGGATGACTGATGCTACGTCTCTTACGCTGCACCAGTTGTCCTCGCGCCTGGACCTCATTTCCACTTAACATCAGGTGGAGTGGGGTCATTTGCCGGGCTTAGTATAAAAAAAAAAAACCTACTTTATAACATATATGTGAAAACTTGTTAGTAGCTGATAGTTATTTTAAGTTTGATTAGAGCAAATGTTTGTAATAGCTGTAAGTTTTCCTATGAAATAAAATAAAATAAAATAAATATTTTGCAGTTTAAAGAAACTTTAAAGTCCTTTACTTTCTTTAAACGATTTTTTATAGGGAGGGCTCTAAATGTTTCACAATTAAATAACGAATGATTTTGAGAGCAAAGCGCACATGAATAGAAATTTTTATTACGATTCATTGATTTTTGATTATTATTTGTATAGTTGTTTTTAACATTAATTGTATTTTTTGTATTATTAGATTGTAAGTTTGTATTATTTAAGTGTGTATTATTTAAGGCAACTAATATATTATTATTTGATAAGTTTTTATTTGTTTCAATAGACTCCATCAAGTCCGCTTTCCTACTAACAAAAGAGCAAAATTGAGATGTAGTTGGTTCTTCTCTTAAATTATTACGACACTCTTCCCAGTGTCGACTAGTAGTCGTATCTAATTTTTTTGCCAAAATATAAATTATGAGAGTATGCCAATAATCAGTAGGCTGTTTTAATGTTGTTAGCGCCCTGATGTTTTTATTTGTTACATCGACAAGATTACGAAGAGAAGAACTGGATTCAATCAATACGGGCTCAATGTCAAATAGTGCCTGCACATGGTTATCTATAAGAAGGCGATTGTTGTTGTACCGATCGCATAATAAATTCCAAGCAATTTTATAATTTTCCCCAATAAAATCAATGTTTTTAATAATAGTTGATGCATTTCCCTTGAGTGAAGCTCTTTAATAATGAAATTTATTTATATTATCGATTGAACAGTAAATGTTCTATCGATAATATAAATAAATTTCATCAGTTGTCATGAATTAAAGAAATGAACGTGTCTCTAAACTCCAGCCATTACTGGTAGCTGCTTAGTTAATTTTAGGCAATCAAACAAAGTTATTTATTGATTGTGCACCTGAGTGAAAGTGCTTAGAACCTGATACGGAACCTTTGGATGTGACCCCGAGCAGGCTGCGCGCGAGTGCCACCGAGCTGAAGTATTAACGCTCGAAGTCCTCTCGCTCAACCATCTCAGGCTCGATGTCCTCCACTAGCACCTCAATGTCAACCTGTAATTGGTCAAATTCGATGTACATAACTTCGATTTTTTCAAAACGCTCCTCTAGGTCCAAACGCTGCAACTCGGAAAGGCTTGAGCCACTATTCATTAAAGTAAGCTGCTTCTTAAAAATTGTAAGCTTGGCCTTCATGGAACTGCGCTTCTTGTATAAAATCTTAAGGTCAGCCATCGTGAAATGAATTTAAGTTTAAGCTAAGAAAGAAGTAAAAATCTCGCAAAAAACAATGTAGCAAAATACTATTAAAATCGTGAACAGATGGGGCGTGCGTCAGCTGATTGCTTATCGTTCTTATCTATAAATCAGCTGCAAGCAGGTGCCGTGCACCGTTAGGTTAGCTGGCCATGTGCGCGGCACACACACGTGCATGCGGCAAATATGCAGCTATATTGTACAGCTACTTAATAAGATATATTAGTAGATGCAAGTGGTATTCACATGTAATTATTACGCATGTATGAAATGTAACAAATGTTTGGCGTCAGAATATGAAGGGTAACACTCTCCGGTGCGCCTTTGGCAACTGTCAAATTGCAAAGTTTATGCAGGTCGATTCTGCAACGTCAATCAAACACACAGGCTCGTGGTAGACTGGTTTATTCAAATAGTTTTACAGATACCTTCGTAATACAATATATATATATATATACAGCGTGTATCAAGCGGGGCCAGCCTTAATCCAGGGTTTCAAATTAACCCTAGTATCGACCCTTTCTTTATATACCCTAGTAAGATAAGCTCAATTTAATTTGTTTTTGCATTTACAAACATGTATGAAATGTAACAAATGTTTGGCGTCAGAATATGAAGGGTAACACTCTCCGGTGCGCCTTTGGCAACTGTCAAATTGCAAAGTTTATGCAGGTCGATTCTGCAACGTCAATCAAACACACAGGCTCGTGGTAGACTGGTTTATTCAAATAGTTTTACAGATACCTTCGTAATACAATATATATATATATATATATATATATATATATATATATATATATATATACAGCGTGTATCAAGCGGGGCCAGCCTTAATCCAGGGTTTCAAATTAACCCTAGTATCGACCCTTTCTTTATATACCCTAGTAAGATAAGCTCAATTTAATTTGTTTTTGCATTTACAAACAAAGTTAATCTGTCGTTAATTTATAATCAGAACAAGCTAAGGCCATCACTAGCAGGGTCATGAACTCTGTATGATATACTGCCTACAATGCAACTCCTGTTTAAAAAACTGCGTGCCCTAGTCAGCCACGCCTCCGCCCCCTACCTGGCGCACAGTTTTTTACAAACAAGAGGTTTTACTGTGACGGCGGCGGGCGGCGAAAATCAAAAACCTTTGACCATGGCGGCACATTTGACACAAACAGCATTTTTTGTTGGACACTTATGTAGGCAGCTATTTTACTTTCGTGATTTAATAATTTGTATTAAGTAGGTACTTACCTACCTAAGTAATTATTATCAAAGTAATAAAAATATTTTCGTTTTACAGTCACATTGTTTCGACTCTAAAGTAGATAGGTACGCTTACCTACGACTAGGTAGGTACCTACATAAGATAAGTCTAGATTAAAATGACTTATTTTTGAAATAACTCAATACAACTAAAGCGAAGCACTTTGAGGTGTAGTCACAGAATAGATAATCGTATTATCATGTAACAGTAAACAAAACAAATATTGTTACAATTCACTCGGAAATTGGAAACATGTTAACGGATTACATCACGTATTATTTTAGTCGTATTTCGATGTATTTCTTACAACTTATTACCTACTAATCATTAGTCAGAATAATAATTTTCTAATAAACAACAGTACTTACATTAGATAAATCTGATAAAAACAGCACACAAAGATTCACTTCTTGCCGCTTGGGGCTT
The DNA here is from genome assembly GCA_963921215.1 of Scoparia ambigualis. NCBI lineage: Eukaryota > Metazoa > Arthropoda > Insecta > Lepidoptera > Crambidae > Scoparia > Scoparia ambigualis. The sequence continues at coordinate 24,511,417 of OY992510.1, read as the reverse complement.
GAGAGGTAAAGCGAAGCACGTGTAGTCCACTGCACTTCACAATAAACAGTTTACAAAAGTGGCTCTAACACAGCAAAACACAAGCACAACACCTCAAAACCCGGGTCCCGCATATTTGGCTGGACCTCCGGACTCGTCCCATGAAAGGATCCAGTCTGCTGGAGACGCAAAACCATTCGTTGAAAGCAATCCGCCGATGGCAAGCGTCGCTGCTAAGCTTCTGGTCTGCCGTCGATGAATCTCTCGCGGTACAGTTCACGAGCACCACGGAGACTGCCTTTAGCTGCTCCGACACAAAGAATAATTTCGTAATACTCCTGATTACTTAGAAATGCCATATTTATTTAATAGGTAGTCGAATCGAAACCAAACAGCAAAAAACTAACTAAAAGTAGGTATGCACTCTGCAAGCTTTCACAAACAACTGCGAAAAAATTGTAGGCAAACATGCAAACAAACCTACCGTACCGTTGGGCGTTGCTATTGTGGGGTGTGCCGCCTACTCCTGGTACTTAGAATTCTGAAAATGTAGTTTGCCCGCTCCCACAAAGGCAGGAATATGCGCGCACTGTCAACTGCGGTCTCATGCGACCGCTTGGGTTTCTAGAAGTTAATACCGCCCATAACCCTAGTGGTTTTTAAGGTTCGAAATTTAGACTACAGTTACGAAAACAAGCAATATTTTTAAATTAGTTAAGTCATTTTTTATCACTGTTCAAATTATTAACATTATTATTTTCTGTTTTTTTAGAGCCGACATAAATGTTACAATGAAAACTCACATGGTGACAGATTTTTTTGTTTTGTTATTTTTACTGCGTGTAAACGGGTGAGTTTAGTACAGTGCTGAATAAAACCCGTATTCACAAACATTTACTTGTCTAAGCCTCAGAACAATACTGCTTTAGTTATTGTTCAGCAGTGCGATTCTCTAAGTTAAAGCCTTGGCAGTAGCGGCTGCCGCAGCGCTGAGAATTGACTCTGCCTCTTTCATATTCATAGAATCGGAAAGAGACAGCAATCACAGAGTCTATGTGTCGCTTAGAAAATCGCGGTCTAAGCAAAGTAGAAATGCTGACCTGGTGATAGGAACACAGAATAATTGACTAAATGAACGTCTTAATTTTCTTTTTTATCTAATAAAAGTTGGTAGTCGTAACTTATGTTCTTAGTGAAAAAAATAACAACACGGAACCCTTTAAACTTTATCAAAAAAAAATAGTTGAAAGCGGGTGGAGTCAGCACAATAGGCACAAAAATACTAGGATCACAGCAGAGGCAAAGGAGGAAGTAACACTAGACAGAGTTCATTACTCCAATCAGCTGATTGATAGTGTTGTCATAACGTCGATAAACTCGTATTATTTTTAAAAGTATGTACTTCCACAATGCCCGAGATATCAAGAAATGTTTTTATGTGTACCAGCTCACTAATAGTAAGAGATTAGGTACGTGAAATATGGCTGGACCTGCTTGATACAAGCTGTATATATATATAACAAAATCCTATGTCTATTAACTATGTCTATTACAAACGTTTCTTAGACCGATTATAAGCGCGTAAAACTCGCGCAGATGCACCGGGCGGAGGGGTAGCTGGCGAGCCCAATTTGCTGGTGGTGTCTCAGCGCACTCGTTTTGCTCCCCTGCGCCCGTTGCATCTTCGAACGTGTCGTCGGCATCGCTTTCGGCGCGGGTATCTTCTTTGTCCTCCGGCGACGGCGCCGGAGTCAAACTAGTCCGTGTTAAGGAATGACGGTTCTTATCTTTTATGGTATTATTTGATCTTGGTGGCGCTTCCATTCGACCCCGTTTCCCATATTGACTCTAAACGAAACCGGGCCCGTTTTACGTACTACATTCCCCGTCGACCACTTCTCACCCCTGGAGGTAAAGTCCCTAGTGAGTACTGTATCCCCAACATTAACATCGCGATGGGTGCCGCCCGCGGCTGCCACCTGCCGGCGCTGTGCGTCCTGCACCACGCGGGTCACGTCGGGCCGCAGAGCGTCGAGGCGGCCCCGCAGGCGGCGCCCCAGCAAGGCCACAGCCGGCGATACACCCGTGGTTTATTGTTCGCAGTTCCGGTATTGAAATAAAAACTTATTTAATGCTTGGGACACATTCTCACCTTCCACTAGAGCCCGTTTAATAGCTTTTTTAATTATGTTAACAGCATTCTCTGCGGCGCCGTTGCCCTGCGGTCGATACGGTGCCGACGTCACATGTTTGATACAATTATTCGAACAGTAGTTCTGAAAATCCTGAGATAAAAATGGTGGCCCATTATCTGTAACCAGTTGCGACGGTAGACCAAACCTTGCAAAGATTGACCTTAACACGTTAATAGTAGTCGATGCTTCTGTGCGTGACATTGATATAGCCTCAATCCACTTAGAATGAGCATCGATGGCGATCAAATATTTTTTTCCGGCACAATCCGCGAAGTCAGCATGTAAGCGCTGCTATGGTGTGCTAGGAAACTCCCAAGGGTGTAATATTGAATGCGGCGGTGCATCTTGCACTGCCCGGCAAGCCTCACATGCCTTACCCAGACTCTCAATATCTTTGTCTTGTGAAGGCCAGTACACGTAATTACGAGCTAAGTTTTTCATTTTCACTATGCCTAAGTGACCCTCGTGAATTTCACTAAGCACTCTTTTATATAAAGACGGAGGAATTATTATTCTATATTTATAAATGAGACACCTTAAGTCTAACACTATTTCATTTTTCCGAGAAAAAAAAGGTTTTTCTTCATCGCAACCTGCTACAGACGGCCAACCAAACATTACGAATCCTACCATTTTACATAACAATCTGTCCTTTTTTGTTTCGGTGGCTATTTCTTTATAATTGACAGGTACATATTTTTGCACTAAATTAAGATAACCGACTGGATCAGACGGGCGTCGCTCTGTGGACAACGGCAAGCGAGACAGCGCATCAGCTGGCCCGTTATCTTTCGAACGTACAAACTCAACAGAGAAATCATACGCAGCCAAACGCGCTGCCCATCGCTGCAATCGGCTAGCTGCCGTTTGCGGAATGCCTCCCTTTTTGTCAAAAATGTATGTCAACGGCTGATGGTCTGTGCGCAGAACAAAACGTCTACCAAATAAATATTGGTGATGTCGCGTTATACCGAAAAATATCGCCAATGCCTCCTTGTCTAATTGACTATAATTTCGCTCGGCTGAGTTTAACGTTCGGGAAGCACAACTAACGGGTTTCTCTGTTTTGTCTGGGAAACGATGAGCCAACACCGCTCCTACCCCATACGCGCTGCTGTCCACCGATAGCACCAGAGGGCGGCCCTCCGAATAATGCGCCAGTACGCGCTCGCTCAACAAAATACGTTTGCATTCTATAAATGCCCTTTCACAGTCTGAGCTCCACGCCCACCTGATCTCTTTTCTTAACAATGCATGTAATGGTTCTAATATAATACTTAGGTTAGGTATGAATTTACCGTAGTAGTTTAGCATACCTAAAAAACTTTTTAATTGAGTTACCCTTTCTGGTTGTGGCGCATCGGATATCACTTTTACTTTCATCGGATCCGGATGTAGGCCAAGTTTGTCAATGATATAACCTAAGTATTTCACATTGCTTTTCAAAAAACTACATTTACTTCATTTTATGGTAAAACCCATGTCTCGCAGTCTAGTAAGAACTGCCCTTAAATTGCTTAAATGCGCCGACCGTGAGGGTCCAGTGCAACAGACATCGTCTAAAAATACGACACACCCCGGAACCCCCCGCAATGTCTCTTCCATCAATGTTTGAAATTTTTCAGGAATAACAGATAAACCGTACAGGGTACGGCGATATACGAACGTGCCCAGATGTGTGGTTATTGCTGTACACGGCTGCGTATATTAATATCTAACAGATTCGATGTGTACATTGAGCTTTATAGACTATAGAGTTAACTTCGATGTGCAATATTTTCATACATGCACAAAAAAAATTCGCCTATGTGTGCGTAACTAAAATGTTGCCAGCTTTATAGTGTCACTCCCTAAATATGGGTTAATGTTTTTTTTTTTGCTTGTTTTATCTTTTCTACTAATGGGGCTTCGTCCTTTTTATTGAGGTGGACTGATGGTCTACTCCCAACAGAATTGCGGGGCACAATGGGGGGAAAGGTGAGGAGAAAAGAAGAGTAAGAAAGGGAAATAGGGGAGGGAAAAAAGGAATTTGAGTTACTTTATATTTATTTTTAAGTTTTGGGTTTTGGGGGTCACAATTTTTTCTTTTTTGTTTTATATATTTATATTTTAAAATTTTAGATTGTATATTTTTATTTTGAGTATTTATTTTGTTTGTACATTTTTATTTTCAGTGTTTATTTTGTTAAAAATTTTTGCGGGAGTAGTCTTTATAATTTAAAAAAGTTGTTCCCGCCAAAGCCGGGACGGCCATTCAAACTATACCGCCATCGGTAAGGCGGTTGTTGACGACCGCGTCCGCCTATCTGCCGCGGCGCCACCGCTGCGCGACCCGCAGCCGCTGGCTTAGTGAGATACCGCGCCGACCAGTCTGTCTGTGAACTACCGCGAGACGCCCACAAAATACGCGCGCTGGTATCCTGAACCCAATGTGAAGAGAACGCCTGAGTGCCTGTGATAACGTAAAGTGACTTTGTGCTGTGCCGTGACAAATCGCCTACATCGCCGCCCGCCAGCTCGCTGCCCCGTGGCCTACAGTTGCCCGATCACCCATCATCATCCCAGGTAAGCCTTCCTATCTACCTCTACCTACCAGTTCCCTACGTCGCGTAATCGCCACTCAGACGTGGCGACTACATTCTGGTCCATCGAGCACGGAATACCTCTAAATTTCATGGTCTTTCGACCATAATCAGCCCCGAATCAGCCCTTAACTTTGATTAATTATTTACAGTCCGCTAAAAATAATATTTCATAATTATATCTATTTCACTTCCTAACATTTATAATTTCATCTCCATACAAAATCTTTTCTGCACGACAGTCGTTGCAAAGTTGACCTACCTACACGAATAAAAATTCGTGTTTCGGGTATCGTGTTCCAAATAAAAGTTCGTACCAGTATCCGATTCGTGCTAACTCCTAGTTAATTTACGCTAACAAGTTTAGTGTTTATGTTGTTGATGTTGATTTTATGGTGTCATACAATGTCTTTGTGATTTGAGCGAGCTAGTGTACTAATTGTGTAATACTTGTACATACCTATAAGATCGTTGTCTAATGATACATTAGGTTTAGTAGTTAAATTATTGCGTTACGTCTGCGTTTTACGTTTTTTGGTTGCACATATAACTTTGGTTATGTATAACACACCCGCGTCTAGACGACTATATTGTTGTTATTCCCGTTTTATTTTTTTAAGGAATTTTTTATGTTCTTGTCGTGTTAAATCGGCTCAGATCTCCCAACCTTTTTAATTTAAGTTTATTATTAGTTTATTTTTATTTTTTTTGTTTGCGACGGACTCATTCTTCGCGCCAGTGTCGGCAACAGGTCTGCCCGATTGTGAGCGCCTTGCCCAACAGTGGGCTACGGATAACGTGATTCTTTTTGTTTTGTTGTTTTGTTTGCCTTTTGCTTGCGGTCGGCTAATGTTACGTACGCGCGTTCAATAAGCATACATACATATACACAGACATACCTACACATACACACGCGTTTGCACCACCCGTGGGCCATATACAAGGCGCCCCAACTTAGTTTTGCCTTCTTTATTGTTGCGTTAATTTTAGCCCATTTGCCCTTACCTTAGTAAACAAATACATCCAGCCCAACTATAGAATATATACAGGGTGTTGTTCTTTTTACTGCCTTTAAATTTGTTAATTTTTTTTATTTTTTATTATTTTTTTTGTCTCCTTTTATTCATCGCGATGCCGACCAAGTCACAAGCCGCGATATTTAGGGAGGCCGCCAAAGCTTTACACCAGCTCCTAGAGATGGGATCACTGATCATTGCTGGCGACACCAAACATTCCATAACGGAATTCAACGTGCGTTTCGCACAGATACAGGGCATAAAGGAGAAGCTGGACTCAGTGTATTATAGCATTCTTGACGAGGAGGACCTGGACGAGAAGACCGAGAAGGCATACACTGAGAACCACACAAAAGCCTCCGGGGCGTACCTTGGGATTCTTGTGGCTAGGGAGGAAATCTTACCCTCTTCCACGTCATCCCCAACCCATAGCGCTCAGCCCAGTTTCGGCGTCAATACGCCCACAGCCGTCCTCCCCAAGATAGCGCTGCCCAGGTTCAGCTCAAAAGTGGAGGACTGGCCTTCCTTCATTGCGCTGTTTAGGAGTCTGACTGACGACATGGCGACCCTGTCGGACGCAGTCAAGCTCCACTACCTATTCTCAAGTCTCAGCGGTGAGGCATTAAGTATGGTGTCCCACTTAAAGGTCACCAATGAAAATTTTGCCGTGGCCATGGACATCCTCACCAAGCGGTACGAGAACCGCCGGGTTCTCATTGATAGTTTTGTGGACATCATCCTGGGGCTGCCAAGCATCCATACGCGCTCGAACATCCGCACACTGTTCCTCACGCCGCTCATATCGGCTCAGTGTGCCCTCAACAATTTAGATTTGCCCATAGGAGACGATTACGTGTTTGTGTCAATAGTGGTGCGGAAGCTCAATGGCGAGCTCCGCACGCTATTTGAACGCAAGCACGGGTCTAGTAACACCCTGCCCACGTTAAGGGACCTTATCTCCTACCTCGAGGAGCACGCGCGCTGTGTGGAGACAGAGTTCTCCAACATAGCCATGGCTCAACCCATTCAGCCCCAGCCCGGCCCTTCTCGTAGCCGCGCGCCTCCTCAGTTGCCCCATCGCACTTATGCTCAGATGGCTCAGCAACAACCCGACCATTACCGTGGCCGTTCCTCAGCTCCATCGCCTCACCGCGCCCATGAGCAGCCTACTCACCAACCGTTCCGCCCAGCGCAACAAATGCGTCACCGCCCATCCACCTCCCCGGCTCGCAGTCAGCCCTTCCCCGTATACTCGGCCTTCCAGCAAAGCTGCTCCTCATCATCGTCCTCGTCCTCTTCCTCACGCTCGACGTCCTACTGTCCCTATTGTGCCACTAGGGGACATACGCTCATGACGTGCAGATGGTACAATGCCCAGCCAACACAGGGCCGTTGGGACTTTGTACAGGCACGCGAGCGCTGCCAGCGTTGTCTCGGCCGTCACTACGAGAGCGAGTGCAGGTCAAGGGGGGCATGCAAGAACTGTGGGAGTACGAACCACCACACGTCCCTCCATCGACCAGACGGCCCAACGCACTCAGCTCATTCGTCGTCTGTACATGTGCCCCCACCACAGCTGACAGAGCACTCGAGGGAGCGTCCCAGAAACAGCAGGCGGCACGAACCCGCACATGCCAAACAGGCGCAACCCAGCTCTGCTCACAGAGCCAGCCCGCCCAGGTCCGGTTCGCCAGGTAGGCCCCGCGAACGCCGCCAGCAATTATGACTCCCTACTATCACAGAGCACCCTAGCGAAGAGGTAGATTTAGCCCATGCCCAGTCAACCCATGCCCACACAGCTGATGCATACTCAGCTCACACAATTTCAGCTGATACTCAATCAGCTCACTCACCTTCTGTGCCCACTGGCACACCCATTTTGTTGCCAACCGTCTCACTAAGAGTCGCGGACGTACATGGCCATCTTCACACAGCCAGAGCTTTATTGGACTGTGGCAGTATGCTGACGTTAATAACGTCACGCATGGCACGACTTTTGAACCTGCCATCAAAACCCACTTCTTTAAAAATTACAGGAGTTGGGAATCAGCACAAACATGAGTCAAAGGCGGCAATAACAATAGTATGCCGACCCACTCACAATGATACTCCTACAATTACTGCCACAGCTCACATTTTAAAAAACGTCACTGGCTACCTTCCCTTAGAGAAGGTACCAAACATTTCCCACGTACTAGGCCAGCCACCCGTGCCATTGGCTGACCAGCTTTACCACACACCAGCCCCGATCGACCTCTTATTGGGGTCGGACGTTCTTGGTCAAGTGTTGGACGGGACTAAGGTCTCGTTGGGCCCGGGCAAGCCCATAGCCTTCGGCACGATTTTCGACTTCGCGTTGATAGGACCCATTGAGGACTTGTATGCGCAGCCGGCGCAGCAGGTTAACTCAGCTCACGTCGTCAGCTCACAACCAGACTCAGCTGAATCAGCCCAGGACATACGTCAGAGTCTGGAAAGGTTCTGGGAGTCTGAGGAGCCCCTCCCTCAATCTCACACTCATAATGATCCCCTGGAGGAACAATGCGAGGAAATCTTCCGCTCTACCACTACACGCGATTCCTCAGGCAGATATACGGTTGCTCTGCCCTTTCTAAAGGACGCCCCTCAACTAGGCAAAACTCACCCTATCGCGTTACGCAGATTCCTCAATATTGAGAAGAAGCTAATGGCGAACCCGTCTCTGCGTTCTAAATACGTCGACTTTATGGCCGAATACATCGACTTAGGGCACATGGCTCCCTGTCACCCAAATACATTCGCCCATAAACCTCACTTCTACATCCCTCACCATGGCGTATTTAAGTCAGGGTCGGACAAGCTGCGCATTGTTTTTGATGGTAGCTGCAAAAGCTCCAATGGTGTCAGCATAAATGAATGCCTACACACAGGCCCCGCCCTTCAACAGGACATTGTGGACATCATCATGTCCTTCAGAACGCATCCAGTCGTTTTCAGCACTGACATCCAGAGGATGTTCAGAAATGTGCTGGTTGCCCCAGACCAGAGACGGTATCAGCTGATACTATGGCGGTCCTCACTAGATCACCCTCTGCTCACCTACGCCCTCAATACAGTCACGTACGGCTTAAGATCAAGCCCATATCATGCAATCCGCACCCTGCTCCAGCTGGCTGATGATGAAGGCCATCGCTACCCTGGAGCCGCTCAGGTTCTTCGCAAGTCTATCTTCGTTGATGACATCTTGTGTGGTCATGACACGGTTGAATCCGCCCAAGCACTTCAGGACGAGTTGATAAGTCTGCTAGACCTAGGCGGCTTTCAGCTCAGTAAGTGGACATCTAACTCGCCTAAGCTGCTCGAGAGATTTCCCGACAACCAATGCGACATGCCCAAGGACTTCGACATGAACCCAGAGTCCACGTCCATTAAGGTCTTGGGTATACAGTGGAGCCCTCAGTCAGACGAGTTCACCTACCGCATCTCTCTGCCCCCCATCACACATGTCACAAAGCGGTCTATTTTAAGCACCGTAGCCTCACTTTATGATCCAAACGGTTGGGTTTCCCCCGTTATCTTCCGCGCAAAGCTGCTGCTTCAGCAATTGTGGCTACTGAAGCTGGAATGGGATGAGCCCACTCCCTCTGAAGTGCAAAAGGAGTGGCACCACATCTCAGAGGATCTGCCGCTGTTGTCTAGCATTCGCTTCCCTCGGCACGTTTGTGCAAGCAAAGGCTCAGCTGCATACTCGCTTCACGGGTTTGCAGATGCCTCTGAAGCCGGGTTTGCCGCCGTTGTTTACCTCCATGAGCTCGATGCCTCCGGAGATACTTTAGTACACTTGATTGTCGCCAAGTCGCGAGTCGCACCAATCAAGAATCGCCTCACAATCCCCAAGTTAGAGTTGTCGGCCGCCACCCTACTCTCCCAGCTCATGATCCGTGTGTCGGTTCAGTTATCGGCCCATATCAGTATACAACAACATATTTGTTGGTCAGACAGTACGATAGTCCTGGCCTGGCTCAATACACCGCCTCACCGTCTTCAACCCTTTGAAGCCAACAGGGTAGTCAAAATCAGCTCAGGCTCACCAGAATGTACCTGGCGACACGTACCCTCCGAGCTCAACCCGGCAGATTGCGCAATTAGAGGGATGTCTGCGCAATCCCTGTCAGCCCACGACCTATGGTGGTCTCCCACGTGGCTTGGACAGCCTTGTGAGTCTTGGCCTGCAATGCCCTTAGCTCTGGGCCATCACGCCCTGCCCGGCCTTAAGCCCAAACACGTCCCGTCACTGGTCACAGTGCCCGGTCTTGACTTTGACCTGCTCACTCGGTTCAGTTCACTAGACAAGCTCGTCGGAGTGACAGCTTGTCTAAAACGCTTTCTGCACAACTGCAGACACCACCCAGATTCGCGACGCTCAGGCCCCTTGTACGTCAGTGAACGAAGAGAGGCCCTACTTTACTGGGTGCGCAGTGTCCAGCACAATGAGTTTGCGGAGGACATCCACCGCCTTCAAACTGGCAAAATCTGCTCCGTCAGACTCCAGCGGCTGTCACCTCTCATTAAAGATGAGCTCCTTAGAGTTGGTGGACGACTGTCCCATGCGTCTATCCGATATGACGCGCAGCACCCGCTCATACTTCCCAGCTCTAGCCCACTTGTAGACCTTATCATTGACCACTACCACAAAAGACACTGCCACCCTGGCGCTGACACTTTACACGCTATCCTACGCCAACAATTTTGGATATTGTCCGCGCGCCGTATTATTAGACACCGAGTTTTTAAATGCATTAGATGCTTTCGATGCCGGGCCCAGCCGCAAGCGCCCTTCATGGCCGACCTGCCAGCCGATAGAGTTACGCCTCAGCCAGTATTTAGTCAAGTCACGACCGATTTCGCCGGACCATTCCTCGTTAAATCTAGTACCCTACGTAATGTTAAACTCTTAAAAGCGTACTTTTGTATATTCGTGTGCCTCTCGACTAAGGCGGTTCATTTGGAACCGGTCTCGGACCTCAGCACGGAAGCGTTCCTCGCGGCATTACAGCGTTTTATAGCACGCCGCGGTGCCCCGGTTCTCATCCGCTCGGACTGCGGTACAAATTATGTAGGCGCTAGAAATCAGCTCATCGAAGTACAAAACTTTCTTGCCTTGAATAATGACACGATTGCGCACAAGCTCGCTGGTCAGCACATTACTTGGTTGTTGAACGTCCCTAAGGGACCATGGTTCGGTGCGTTACATGAGATCAACGTAAAATCAACAAAGCAACTTTTATATCGCGTAATTGGCGAACTACACCTCACATTCGAGGAATTCTCCACACTTTTAGCTCGAATTGAAGCGGTCCTCAACTCAAGACCTCTCTGCCCACTTTCGTCTGATCCTTCAGACTTTGAGCCGCTTACAGCCGGACATTTCCTTATAGGCCGCCCACTAACGGCCCTTCCCGAACTATCCGTGGAAGATAGGCCGATCTCCACACGTAGGCGATTCCAGATGGTACAGGCCCTTTCCCAGCGCTTCTGGACGCTGTGGACCCAGTCCTACCTGCATACCCTTCAAACCCGCTCCAAATGGTTGTCCCCATCCTCCCCTCCCCGAGTCGGCGAGCTCGTCCTCATCAAGGAGGACAACCTGCCTGCCCTCCAATGGAGACTGGGGCGCATTGCTCGCACCCTGCCTGGGAAGGATGGCGTCGTGCGGGTGGTGGACCTGGACACCGCGAATGGACATCTTCGGAGGCCTGTATTCCGGATCGCCAGGCTCCCATTGGATGAGCCCACCCTGGCCCCCGGAGGATGTTCCCGCCAAAGCCGGGACGGCCATTCAAACTATACCGCCATCGGTAAGGCGGTTGTTGACGACCGCGTCCGCCTATCTGCCGCGGCGCCACCGCTGCGCGACCCGCAGCCGCTGGCTTAGTGAGATACCGCGCCGACCAGTCTGTCTGTGAACTACCGCGAGACGCCCACAAAATACGCGCGCTGGTATCCTGAACCCAATGTGAAGAGAACGCCTGAGTGCCTGTGATAACGTAAAGTTACTTTGTGCTGTGCCGTGACAAATCGCCTACATCGCCGCCCGCCAGCTCGCTGCCCCGTCTCCTACAGTTGCCCGATCACCCATCATCATCCCAGGTAAGCCTTCCTACCTACCTACCTACCAGTTCCCTACGTCGCGTAATCGCCACTCAGACGTGGCGACTACAAAAGTGTTAAATTAATTATTCAGTAATTTTAGGTATTTTCCTTCTAGGAAATTTAAGAGTTTATGGGTTAATGTTACACAATGTCAAGAACAAATACCACGTCTCGACTTCTCGACATGACACCTCTCATTTTTGTGTCGGATGTAGAACGGTTAGGATAAAAGAAACAAAAATATAAAATCCACAACGATGTATTGTAGATTAAATATCAATCAATCTTTGAGAAATTTTATACAGTATAAAATATGAAGCCAAATTATAATGACTCTTATTTATGAAACAATCCGTGGCCTATATTGTTTCTTTCTAACATTAAGTTTAACTTTTAATCGCTGTTTTTAAATAAGGATCAATCTGATTAACAAAGTCAAGATTATTTAAGTGAAAAAGATGCATTGCTGCCTTGGTTCTAATGTTTCTTCAGTACTGCAACTACTGCACGATTAAACAACCTGTAACATAAATACCTCATCTTAACTTTGTGGAATACCGAAAATTCATAATAAAAAAGGAGAATTTTGCGAAATCGCGGTCACTGATAAAACCAATAGAGAGGTTAAAAACAAAAACAAAAGTTTTGATGTTAAAGGGAAAATATATGAAATAATAAAAGAAATGCAAGTTTTGACACCAAAATCTCCGAAGCGCCGCACTTTATGATTTGTGATACTTACTTCTTGATTATTTTTTTTGTCGATGATGATCGATATTTTTTTTGAGGATTTCAGAAACGTTTTCGAGAGCCTGGTCAACGTCAACAGCATTTTTGGTTTCCACGGCAGCGAATCGGATCTCGAGGTTTGACTGGAAAGTTTCAAATCCCATGATGCTTTGGAGCAGATTATTACGGAGCCTTAACTTCATCAAGCGAACGCGTTCAAGCTTAAAGTTGATATTCAGAGAGCCTCGTACAAGTCGGTGGTCACTGCCGGTATTAAAAACCTGTTGATCACTGAGACGTCTCTGAATAATGTGCTTCTTGGATAAGAAGGCGGATGCCATGATGAAGTTGATCTCATTTTTGTCATAGTACCGGAGCTCCGCCATGTCCACTTTAGTTGGGGCTGTTTCTTGAAGAAAGAATTTATCAAAAAAAGTCCCTCCCGCTCGAGAAGGTTGACAAGCATCTGCCCACTATGATTCCTGCTGCCAAAACCATAAGATCCTACTACCGATTCGTCGCGATTCTGTACTCCAACTTTAGCGTTGAAGTCCCCCATGACAACGTTGTAGTGGGCCTTGGTGGTAAAGGCCTTGGATATGTCACCAAACATATCTTTCACTTCTTCGTCCGAGTGTGTTGAGGTCGGTGTGTAAACCTGCACAACCTTAAGGCAATACCTCTTGGTTAGCTTAATTACGAAGTACGCAACCCTGCTTGATACACTCGACACTTCCACAACGTTGTCACAGAGAGCTTTATTTACCAGGAATCCTACGCCACCTTGGGAGAGCTGGTCTCCCTCTCGGAAGTACATGAGGTGACCCGATCTAAGGGTTATAGTATCCTCCCCCTCTCTTCGGACTTCACATAACCCAAGGATCCTACTCCTCCCGAGTTCCTTTTAGATTTGCGCCAGGTGCTTGTCTAGCCGTAGCGTGCGTCCGTTATACGTCGCCAGGGTCAGTTGTTTATGGCGGCCTTTTGTAACCCGGGGATTCTTCGCACCCCCTATCCTGCCGTTACCGTGACCGCCGCCGTGATCAGGAATAGCAGGGCGGCCGAGAACTGGGGCCGTGGTCTCTTTTGTGTCGCCATGGAGGGTTTGCCCATAATGTATATACTGTTACATTTGTTTAAAACAAGTAAAACTAAAAAAATGTAAAGAAAATTCTTTACCATCTTCATTACCACAATTTATCATTCACTTTAAGAAGAATGGTAATGAATATAAAATGATGGAAATGAAATTCAGTATTAAATTATTAAGCCCTAAACTCTTTCCGTTACTTTTTTTATTATTGACCCGATTTTAATGTTTACTTAATAATACTAGCGGCCGCTCGCGGTTTCACCCGCGTGGTTCCCGTTCCCGTGGGAATATCGAGATAAAAGTATCCTATGTGTTAATCCAGGTTATAAACTATCTGTATGCCGAATTTGTATAATAAGTATGTATTTATGTATTTTAAGTACGTTTATCCGTTGTCTAGTAACTATTTAACGAGTTTCATAACGAAGCTTCTCTTGGGCTAGATAATTGGTGTGAGTGTAGGAAAATTTATTTATTTATTTACTTATTTATTTATTTATTTCATCCAAATCCATTCAGTAGTTTTTACGTAAAAGAGTAACAAACATCCATCCATACGTTCCCGTGGAAATTTCGGGATAAAAAGTATTCTATGTGTTATTCCAGGTTATAAACTATCTGTATGCCGAATTTCATCTAAATCCATTCAGTAGTTTTTACGTGAAAGAGTAACAAATATCCATACATTCTTACAAACTTTCGCGTTTATAATGTTAGTAGGATATAAACGTATGTATTGTTACATTTGAGGTTTTGTCCCTTTTGGGGAAAAGGAAGAAAATCCCAAATGCAAGCTTCAGTGGGTTGTTATCAAATAAAACCATAAAATGTTCAACAGCTAGGCAGTATATTGTAAAAGAACACACACTAATATTTTGTCCAACAACAATAAAATAAAATTATAAATTTTATTTCACTCTTATTATTCAAAAGAGGGGGTTAGTCACAATTTTTCCTTATAGTATGTTAGGTACTTATCATCTACGTTACTCCTTTTAATTTATTGAGCCGAAAATAACAAAAAAAAACTATCAGTCGAAACTGACCCTAGGGTCAATCTCAAATGAAAGTCCAACAAACTTTCTATTAATTTTGCCAACTATAATTTACTGTTTAAAGTACTCTAAACCTGATTACCAAGCTATATCACCCCCTAAAACACACTAAAATCCTAAGAGTCAAAAGTGACCAAGCGGGTCGGTGATAATTTTAATTTCAAATAAATTTTATAATACTGTTCCTACTACTGCCTAACCAGCCAGCTAATATTTCAGTCGTACGAGCTATGGTCGTGGGGGGTCGGGATAAAGCCAATACCGTTCGGAGTATGAAGTTGAAATTAAAATTAAATTACTCCGTCTATAAAAATATTAAATTAAATGTTCTAATCCGTTTAACCGTATCAAAACTATCACACGTTTAAAGCCAATACACTAGAGAACCGTGGGGTTATACCGATATAAAATTAATAATTATGGGCGCCAGGATCTTAATGTAGACCTGAATCTGGAGACGATGTCACCATACAACTTCACACAGGTCGAACTCGCAGATTCTCAAATTTTTCACAACTTCACCAACGCTTGGTGTAGTTGGATATAAAAGGAAAATAAAGCTTAAGGTGTCAAAACCCTAATTCAATAAATGTTTCAGTTTTAAAAAAAAACAATTATCCCCTAGTAAGGGGTAGAAAAATAAACCGTCAACGCCTGCTCATCCGCTAGGCGGCGACAGCTCGACTGGCAGCAGGTGGCCGCTGGTACCCCAACGAAGCAGGTCTCGCGTCCAGGCTTTAGGGCCCAGCTCTAAATCCTGGCGGCGAGACGGGCCTCTCGAAGTATCTGAAATTATCAACACGGGGCCTATTTATAACACTACACGCCTAGTTCAGATCTGTTACATAAATTAGGGTCCCGCAGTCTGCTATCTGTGTATCTGGGGCTGCAACCTATCATAATCAGGGACTCGCAGCGCCATGGGTTATCAAAAGCTTCCCAACGCTGTTGCACAACTATAAACTCACACTCCAACACTAACATTTAACACCATGTTTTAATTTTAGTGTTGTTTCACATTTAACTAGTACCCAAGGCACTACACGGCTACGATATTCCAATAAACCTAACTAAACAATGCCAGACTATTGTTGGGTGATGCAATATCCACTTAATAAAGGGGTTTGACACGTCTGCCACATGGCCAAGAGCCTTGCGTCGCCTGGCGACAAGGCAGGATTCAGACACCATGAAATATCGATTTGCTTTCCTAGGATGACGGCTTATTATACTTAAACAATGATATTGGGATACTTACGCGGGAGATTTTATCTGTGCGCGTGGCTGCCAGCGACCGGAACTTCGTTTCGGGCACGGATCCCTTAGTGAATTGATCTCAATACATCACCCACCACTTCACGCCAGAGATTGCTATCCTTTCGACGTCATCAGACCCGGCACTCCAATTCACCGGAAACACTCAAACCGGAATGCCATCTTATGAAATCTACTCTCAAAGTCGGGTAATATTTAACAACGCAGTTCCTTTAGAATTTTCCTTCAAACTATCAAAACGTCAAATATGACGTTTTCATCTCTCGTTCTGACACTGAAAGAATCTGTCAATTGGAAAACTACTTGAACTAGAGACAAGTTAACGTTTAGCAATCTGAATTTCGTCCTTTTTTAAATTTGGAAATCAATTCCACTCGAGTTAATACCCTGTCTAAATTAATATTTAGACAGGGTATTAACTCGGAGAGGGAGTATTAGTTTCCTCTCTGGTAACCCCTACGGGCAGAGACAATATCCATATAAAAAATATTTCTCCCGTTCGAATGTTCTAGATAAAAGTCCTTATAGAAATAATAGTTCTATTTCCGGATTTGCTTGAATTACATTTAATTACTCAAATTAATTATTATACATATTAATTTATTATGTAATTTATTATTGGAACTGTTTCGGCTATTTTTAGAATTGCATCTTTTATGTGAAACTTAAAAGCTGAGAGCCACTTCGCCCTGCTACCGCTAGGCGTCGCTACGGTGGCTGTCATTTTGTCTATGGTGTTATGTTAAATACAAAACGTAAACAATCTTTATTTTCTTTCAAATCTAACGCAAAGTCTTGCTTAAACTGATTTAGAAATATGTTTTAATTGAAAATGCAAGAAAAGTGTGTCTTGTAATGTGTCAGCTAAGCAAGCTACAAGGACTAATGTTTTTTGGACATCTGATCATTCAAAAACAATGATTTCAGGTAAGTACTATTCAACCATTGCGAACCTCTTTTGTAGATTAGTAAAGGCAGACAGGGCCCTGAATTTACAACGTAACAGTATGTACGTGCCTAAACTGACTAATGGATCTCAGTAGAGTTACTTAGTTTCTTTGCAATTATAATATAAAAAAATAATTTTATATTAATCTTTTACTTAATCCTTCATTACCAAAATCGCTTTTTCATTCCCATATTACCATAAATTCTATACATCATTTTCGTTAATTTTGGAAATAAAAAAAAAATTCAACATATAATTTAGAATAAATTGTATTACAGTGCTTGTTTTTCCTATTTCTTACAATTAGCATGCAAAAACAATAAAAATTGGAATTGCTCCCAAATACTGCCGATTTGCACGAAATGATAGAACTACCCTAAAATTCTAAATGAATAGCAACGCTTGTAGTAGAATGTGGTGGCCGGGTATACTCGTAGATGCCGACATTGAACAATAAACCGGCGTCTGCGAGATGAGTTTATAGACTGTGCTGAGGAAGGTGAAGGTATCTCGTATGCAGATCCGATTAACGATTACAGATTATGATTACAATATGATTCTTAATTCTTAATCCTTAATCATGATTACATAATATTAAGGCAATTAATCATAAAAGTAATTATGTTTTCAGATTAATGATTATTAACGCCATCCAAATTGCGAAATGTTTTTTTTTTTTTTTTTATAGCAGAAGGAGGCAAACGAGCAAGCGGGTCACCTGATGGAAAGTAATCACCGCCGCCCATGGACACCCGCAAAACCAGAGGAATCGCAGGCGCGTTGCCGGCCTTTAAGGAAAGAATAGGCTCGTTTCTTGAAGATCCCTAAGTCGTAACGGTCCGGAAATACCGCCGCCGAGAGCTGGTTCCACAACACTGTAGTTAGAGGCAAGAAATTTCTTGAAAAACGCACAGTAGTAGACCGCCATCCATCAAGGTGATGTGGATGGAATGACAGTCGATTGCGTGTAGTGCGGTGAAGGAAATTAGCGGCAGGGATCAAGCCGAACAATTCCTCAGAACACTCCCCATGATATATACGGTACAATATACAGAGAGACGCAACGTCTCTCCGAAGAGCCAGTGGATCGAGCCGACCTGAAATAACCACGTCGCCGACAATTCGAGCAGCTCTGCGTTGAATGCGGTCAAATGGAAGGAGTTGGTATTGGGGTGCTCCAGCCCAGAGATGGGAGCAGTATTCCATATGCGGCCTGACCTGTGCTTTATACAGTTGTAAACGGTGGGCCGGCGTGAAATACTGACCCGCTCTATTAAGCACACCCAGCTTTTTCGAAGCCAATTTAGCTTTACCTTCCAAATGACCACGAAACTGAACGTCACTCGAAATATCGACGCCAAGGATTCCAATAATCGGATTGGTATCAAGGGGAGCTCCCTCAAAGTTCAGAGGTACGACGAAGGGATGTTTTTTCGCGGTAAATGCGCAAACTTGTGTTTTGGAGGGGTTAAAGCGGACTAGGTTATGTCGGCCCCAATCCGAGACATGACTTAACATGTTCTCGGTGTCAGTCACAAGTTTATTCCGGCTCTCGATGACGCTTTCCAGAGAAATATTAGCTCGCCCGGTGTAGAGCGTATCCCCAGTACTGTCATCCGCATAGCAATGAATGCTGTTGTTATGCAGCATGTCATTGATATGCAGAAGAAACAAAGTAGGGGACAACACACACCCCTGCGGGACTCCAGCATTCACGGGCTTCATGTCGGAGCACGAACCGTCGACTGCGACTCTGATGCTACGCCCAGTAAGAAAGCTGGCAACCCATGAACACAATTTCTCAGGAAGCCCGTATGATGGAAGTTTAGAGAAAAGAGCCCTGTGCCATACCCTGTCAAAAGCTTTCGCTACGTCCAAGCTAACTGCCAGTGCCTCCCCTTTACTCTCGACTGCCTCCGCCCATCGGTGAGTAAGGTACACTAAAAGATCACCAGCCGATCGACCGCGACGAAAACCATACTGGCGATCACTTAGTAGCTGGTTCTCTTCTAGGTACCTTAAGAGCTGGCGGTTTATAATGGACTCCATTACTTTGGAGAGTAAAGAGGTAATAGCTATTGGCCTGTAGTTAGACGGATCTGAGCGATCGCCTTTTTTTGGAATCGGGTGCACAATGGCTGTCTTCCAAGAGCTCGGGACGACGCCAGTGGTGTAAGAGAGCTGGAAAAGGCGCGTTAGAACTTAATTAATAATTTAGTATTTAAAATTTAAAGGAAAAAAAATAGTTATTAAGTAAAAAATGTTAAGTAAATAATAATAATTAGATAGGTACTTTATGTGGTTACTAGTCAGGCTTTGTATATTTTACTAGTATAATGAAAATGAAGCTAAGTAATATTGCATAAACTAAAGAAGAGCTGATATTTAGGTATTACATCCTACTTAAGTCTTCGGAACCACTGACTGTGTGAGTCCGACTTACACTTGACCGGATTTTTAAACAACTATTTCTAAATGTGACTCCTGGGAAATACAATAATTGAAACTAAAAGCATGCTACCAATAACGTTGCTAATCAAAAAATGTGAAACACAGCCAGTTTTGTAAATGTACCGTGATTACACGTTCAGCAAAGCGATCATGAAAAATACGAAGAAAGCAGACGCGCTATTCGCCGATATTCTTGATGACGATTTTATCAAAATTTACCGGCCGGTCCATTGTGTGCTAACTTTAGCCGGATTTCAACGTGTGTATATCAAAGACAATTTTGTAACAACACAGACTATTTCTTATAAATTGTACAGTTGTGCTTTATGGGTTTCGAATCTCCTTTCTTTAATTTATTCATTTTTATCTTTAGTAAAATGTCACACAAGATTTTTTTCTGATCCCTTAAATTTGCTATTACATTTGGCCTTCTCCGTATATGTTTCACTAAATACACTAATAGTATGGAGAAATAATTTTTGTGATGAGAACCTTAATAGCTTATTATATGTTAAGTTGCAAAAAATCGACCGCGACTTGAAAATAAACAATTCGAAACAACTTAATAATCGGCTTTTTGTGGTATCCCTAATTTGTACATTGCTAATCTTCTGCGTCGATCTCTCATGGGTTTCGTTTAGCTTTTATGCTCTACACTGGAATGGTAACTGTTTTCCAGCATATTATTTTACACTTGCCAGCATTTCATCTATTGTTTACGAGTTACTCTTAGCATTTTTGATGTTAATTTTTATTATCTTAAGAGTAGAACACATAAATGGTTTGCTAAAAAATAACCTGCAAGAAGTACGCGAGTTTGATTTTGAAAAAACACGTAAGAATCACAAAAACGCGTTCATTGTTTCTGAAAATGGTTTGAATGACATTTTGAGGAGTTTACACAGCATGCTAAATGCCTTAGATGACATCGTTACTCTGTTTCGATTTCCGGTAAGATGTTTTCTTTAAAAATATGCAACAAGCACGCTATGTAGAAATATAAGTAGTGTTATTATTGTGTATACCTATGGTAGAACACCTGCACCTAACTGCTCTATCACACACAAAATAGAGAGAGGACCTACCAAAGAGACGGTTTATGTAGGTATGTACTTAATTTTTTATGCCTACTCTCGTTTGGAGCGCCAGGGTTGTCAACTCTGACTCCCGTAAAAATATGTGATGCAAACTTAGATCACATATATTTATTATTGTTAATGTTGTTGTCTAATGTACATATTATGTTCTTGTTGTCTTTTTCGCGCTTTATCATTCCTTGATTAAATTATTTATAATTTTAAGCAATACATGAAATGTTGCCTAACGCACACTTGATTTTATTTATTTTACAGGTTTTCATTTTTATCGCCCAACAGTTTCTCACTAATCTAATTTTGATTCAAGCCATAATATTCTCAGCAAAAGATGAGGTAAGTATAATTTTTCTACCTTGAAACTACAAATAGACATTAATCTTATCTATTTTACAAACTTATAATAATAACTATGAAACCGTGCGATATTGTTTTTGCCACAATAGAAGTAGGTTCGTACTAATTCATAATTAACATCATTCATCTAAAGTAAATATAGTGAAATAAAATTTTGAACTGAACAAGTTTGTATGACAAACTTGTTCCGAACTATTTTAACGGGACCTAACACGATTAATTTTTGTAAGTAAGTACTTATCTACTTACTGCTTGACGTTTCGGCCGCGATGCTGCGGCCGTGGTCACAAGCGAACGTTTCGCTCCCGTTAAAATAGTTTTAATGCAATGCAACGAGATAGTTTAAAGTCTTATTAAACTTGTTCAGTTCAAATTTTTTGGAATTGGAAGTAAATTTGAATTAGAAGTTTAAGAAAATAAAATAAAAAAAAAAAATTAAAGAAAGAAAATAAAATATATTTTATTATAGAGTTATTAATTTAGTATATTTCAACATAATTTTTGAGTCTGTAATCATTATTTTAACTAATTTAAAATTTAACATGGCACATCATTGTATAAAAAAAATACTGTAAACCGTACATTGTGCTTTGAAAATTTCGGGCACATTTTTACTACATAACGTACTAACAATCTGTCGCAGTAACGTACTCGTAGTTAGATTAAAGCCGTGTACTATAATCATAATTTTATTCTTAATTCTTAATAATAGTTAATAGTATAAAATAACATACTAAGGATATACGATATTGTACATACGTAAACGTACCGAACAGATGCCAGCAAGTCAACCTACCACAAAATGTCAAATGTTAAATTTTGAACTTTAACTTTTGGGTATAAGGATCAATATTGATTAGAGAAATTTGACAGTTTTGGATTCGTAATATTTAACCAACTTCAAAAAAAAGGAGGAGGTTCTTGATTCATCGGGAGTCTTTTTTATTTATAAAAATTGTTTGCCTGTAAAGTCGGTTTTACGGGCGAAGATTTTACGTGACAACGTCTTTTTCTCGGTAGAATATTTATTGATATGAATATAATTAAATTGCACAATAGGAACAAGGAATTGAATGAAAATAAGAATTGCACAAATTTATCATAGTTGAGTGGGAGAGACACGCAAGGCATTCGGCGGGCCTCTCTCTCGTTCGGTGACTCATCGTAACGTTACCCAGCGTTACACTTTTTCATAAGTGACTCCCAGCCGCAACCTAATTTAAGACGTTGTCACGTCAATAAGTAGTTACGTTAATAACGTTCAAATAAACGATGATAACGAAACGTTGAAAAGAATGAGCGTTACTAACGCAAATATTTAAATATTACGAATCTACAAAGCAGTCTTATCTCTAGATCTAAATATTGTATAATATTTTTATTCAGATCTTTTAGGATTTCAATTCTAAGAAGTTTGTTATGACACTGTTGCTAATAAAAAAAATAAAAGCCAAAAGCGTTAAAAAATTTCGTCAGGTCTTGGTGGCGGAGTGGTTAACGCATCCTCCCGGATTGCGGAAGACGTGGGTTCGATCCCACTGAGGTAGACATTTTTTCTACGTTCCTAATGTCAAGCGAAAGCTAAAGAGAAAAGCTCGAGCAGGACCCGATTTAAGTTCCGCAATTTTTTGTAGATTTGGAAGTTTGTGAGCTATACGCTGCCGATGCTGACAGTACTAAGCATTCTGATAGTGGTGTTGTCATACACCGCTGGATACTTGACCTCTACATTGGAGACTACAAAGAAAATTTGTGTGAACATAACATCAACAAACAACGATGGTAATTAAGAGATGTTGAATAAAAATGTAAATAAATTAGTTTTTTACAACTCATTGGGTGGCAAATCGCTCGGCTGGAAGTCCGGAAGACGACATGGGTTAAATTACCTGGTTCGACTGTTTGTGAAATAAATTGGGAAATGAAACAATATTTATTTAATAAAAATTTGTAAGGAATGTTTAGGTCATTTTAGTAAGGATCCCTAAATTTAAAAAAAAATTAATATGGATAATATGATTTTTTTTATATAGATACTAAGATGTACATTTCTTTAGTTTCCAAAAATCTTATAAATGTCTATCGTGTACCTAATGGTTTTTCTCTGTAATATAAATTGCACTTAGAACATTAACAGTACCTATGTATTAGTAACTGCTTTTATCAGTAAATTGATCGACGTAATTTTTTAGATAATCTAAATACACTTTATTTTTGTTTTAATGGATATGATTGCCAGGTTAAATGGTTCAAAGCAATTCGATAATAACTTAAGCTTTTCCATTTTACAAAACCAGTTAACTATTACGCTTTATGTGTATAAGGTAACTCGAAAATATTAGAATAACCTCTAAAATTTTTTTATAAAATATTAAGTTCATTCAATTTTTAGTTTTGTAAAACACAGTACTACAACCTACCTATATGTATGTCTAATATTATGTTGCAAATGCTTGTCTTTGTTTTATTTCAGGCATATTAAGAAGATACGCTAAGAAATTACTACTGATTTTATTAGATGAGAAGTGCGTCTTTTCCGTTTACGACATTTTTGTATTGAGGTCTGAGATGCCTCTGTATTTCTTTGCCCTACTCGCAGTATATACAATAGTTTTACTGCAGTTTGCTACATTGTAAAAGAACAGAATCTGATAATCACAATGCAATAATGACCACTCAACAACGTTGTTTGAAAACATCACTTATTACATTAAGTTCATTTTCGTTGTTCCACAAAATTCAAACAGTCTTTGGCACGAGTAGAGTTAACATAATGGATGGTTACTTGTTGTTACATGTGTCACCATATCAAAAAGTTTATTCAACATTTATTGCTTTAATAACTTTGTTTATGAACTATAATGTTGACAGGTTTTATTTAGTCCGATACATTGAACCTAATCTCGACATGTACCGATTTGCTGTTTGTGCGATGATAATAAAATAAGCGGGTTATTTTTGCAATATTATTAATGTCAGGTTTTTTAACAACCAATCAAACATTACTTTCTATAAGAAATTGAAATATATTGATGACTGCATGGAACTAAATAATATAATTATGGAATTGTTAAATAAAATGCTGCATAAATCAAATTATTTTATAGTAGCTGGAGTGTTTATAATATGGATGGTAACGCTAGTATCGTTTGGTGTCTTGAATAGTAGTATACAGGGAGTGATAATAGCCATAGTCGCAATCCCATTTAGCGAAATACCATTCCTTCTGGAAATCTTTTTTTGCTCTAATATCTTTGTCTATTTCTCATCACGGATGCGAATCGCAAATCAATTAAAATGTATAACTAACGATAAGCTCGTAGATAAGTCTTACTACAACAAGAATTTATTCCGACACTTAGCAGCAAAGCGCCATGATTTCAATACGAGTGACACTGATTTTTATTTGAGAGAAATAATGGATGGATTCTCGATATTTCAGAACTTCTGCAGGTTCCAGGTGATTTTATTATTAACATTTATAGTTTTTAAGACCCAAAGTCCCCTAAACATTTTCATTTTATCGTTAGGCGCGTTTCCTTGGTGACTGCCTTTTGAAGCAGTCGTGAGTTCGCGTTATTCGGTAAAGGTGCTATTCCGAAGAGTCGGCCGCAGCTGCACTACTGGTTTGTATGTATTTATATGAAATGGCTTCCAAGCGCCGCGGCAGCAGTGACTTCATGCAGTCGGTGCACGTGCTGTCGGCAGTTGCAGTTGGCAGCTCGGTTCGGAATAGCACCTTAGTGTACTTGTATGTATTAAAGTTGATGAGGATTTCACATTCTCTTCTTTTGACGTGACAACGTCTTAAATTAGGTTGCGGCTGGGAGTCACTTATGAAAAAGTGTAACGCTCGGTAACGTTACGATGAGTCACCGAACGAGAGAGAGGCCCGCCGAATGCCTTGCGTCTCTCTCCCACTCAACTATGTTTTAAATATAATTCTTTGTTTAAATAAATGTTTTAAATTGTTACTATTATTTCATCCTTCTTCCTACTATACGAATGAATATTCACATTAAAATTATTTTACCACTCAAAGTCGTTGTCACGTAAAACTTTCGCCCGTATACCGACTTTACAGGCAACCAATTTTTTACTTGTTTTGACGTGACAACGTCTTAAATTAGGTTGCGGCTGGGAGTCACTTATGAAAAAGTGTAACGCTCGGTAACGTTACGATGAGTCACCGAACGAGAGAGAGGCCCGCCGAATGCCTTGCGTCTCTCTCCCACTCAACTATGTTTTAAATATAATTCTTTGTTTAAATAAATGTTTTAAATTGTTACTATTATTTCATCCTTCTTCCTACTATACGAATGAATATTCACATTAAAATTATTTTACCACTCAAAGTCGTTGTCACGTAAAACTTTCGCCCGTATACCGACTTTACAGGCAACCAATTTTTTTTAAAATTAATAAAGTGGGTGTCGTATAAAGTGACTAACGAATTTTTTGAGCCCACACAGCCTTACTGTTTAAGGAGGAGTTCGCTAACATCCGCGGACACTATGCAAACCTCAATGTCGTCTACCACCACCTCAAGACGGCACAGCCAGCAATGTTGTTCTTGACGGAGACGCAAATAATCAGCCTGACTGACACCACCTACATGAACTATCCCGGCTTTGTGCTTGAATCTATCAACGCTAAAGCCGGAGTTTGCTGCGCTGTCTGAAGGAACCTTTATTCTCCTTCCTAGTGGTACACGGCGACTAATGTAACATCTTAGTCGGGTGGCGGGTGATGCGCAGTAGCGGTTTCCATCGGCGGAATTGGTCTTTTGTTTATGGGGAACTTCAATGCTTTACCACGAGTTGTGGTTAGGTACCTCTAAAACTAACCATGCGCATTTGCTCTCACGCATGAACTGACTCAAATGATGAACAAACCAACCAGGATCCCTGACATAGTCAGCCATGCGCCTTCCTCACTAGACCTTCTACTGACGATAGGCTCTGCTGGAAACCGGGTAGAGGTCCAAACTTATTTAGGTTCCTTGGATCACTGCTTGATATCCAGCAAAGTGCACCTGGCTTCGCTACTGCCAAAAGCGGTTCCGAAATGCCAGATTTGGCACTACGCGTCGGCAGACTGAGACGGTATGCGGGAATATTTTGCATCCGACCCATAGAGGCAGCGCTGCTTCAGTGGGAAGGACCCGCAGCTAGCGTTGCCTTTGCTGATGAGATAGTGTTAGGGATGGAATCCTATATTCCACAGTCCTAAATCATCAGCAAAGGCTGACGCTACCGCTCGCGGGTTCAATTGCGAGTGTGCACCCCTGTTGAGAACAAATTGACGGCATACCGCGCTTGGATCTCAGAAAGCTGTATATAATGTAATGCTACGAAGTCCTGTAAAAGGGCCTACATTAGAGCGGATGCCCAGCGCGTTGCGTGAGTAGGCTAAGAACTCTTGACACATCCTACGGGCAGCCGTAGCTACTGGCTTCTAGCTAAAGCTGCACGGCTCTATCACGATCTAACTTCTGCTAACGCTCGCTGCCGCAGGAAAAGTTTGATCTCCTGGCCAAATTCTTTGCGGCTAACTTATGAATCGATGATTACTATTCTCAGCCACCCTTAATTCCTCACTGTGGCCACACAATGCCTAATATTAAAATCAGGCAGTGTGATATCCGTGCGGAGCTTAGCCAATCGACGTCCGGAAAGCTAACGGTCCTGATGGCACACCAGCAATAATCTTGCAAATGTGTGCAGCGGAGTTCTCCCCGAGTTAACTCGTCTGTACCGTCTCTTGCTCTACTCGGGTTGTATACCTGAATCTTAAAAAAAGGATAATTTGCAACCGGTCCTTAAAACAGGAGATCGGTCAGATCCGACTAAATACAGTTATGTGAAAAATCCTAGAACGTTTATTAAATAAACAGCTTACCTAATACCGAGAAGATCACTCCCTAATCCACGATCGTCAATATGGGTTTTGACCAAAACGGTCAACGAGTGATCTTCTAGCGCACGTCACACATCTCTGAGGTTAGGCTTTTGACAAGCGTGATCAGTCTACTGGCTGTTAGCCTTGACATAGTCAAGGCTTTTGATAGGGTCTGTCACAAAGTTTTACTCTCCAAGCTCCCGGCATACGGTTTGCCCGCTCAGTTCTGTAACTGGATCGCTGGCTTCCTGCATGAGCGTAGAATCCGTGTCCTCTCGCGCTTCACTGTTCATGTCAGTGAACGCTGCCTCAAGGCTCCGTCCTATCCCTCACGCTGTTTTTTCTGCATATCAATGATTTGCTTCCTCTTAGAAACATCATTGCTATGCAAATGATAGCACTGTGCATGGAGTATATAACGGTCACCAAACGGTTGGTCGAAACCAAAATGAATGACCAAACCAACCATGATGATGCCACACCGAGTATTTATAACTAGCGACCTGCCTACAACTTCGTACACGTGAACAGCCCAAGGCGATTTTTCAATTTTTTTTTCATAAATACCTTATTTTGACCATTTTCTTGACTAACATAGCAAAAAAGTCAAATCGGTCGAGCTTCCCGTCCCGTCCCGGTTGCTACCGATCGTTATAGGACCAGCGTGTTGGGCGTATGGCCTGATCTACCAATGTGCTAAGAGGCCTGGGGCTAATTGTCTAACTTTAACACTTATCGCAGTGCCTATCTAGTCAAAGTATACAATGCTTTGTTAATTTGCTTATTTAAAACAAATTTTAAAATACTTAAACTAGCGAAACAATGTACTTCTACTTGAAAGGTATTGCGACAGATTTTGAAGTTATGCAATAATTCCCCTGAGCCCAGCAGTGGTGGGAAATAGTCTTTATCAGTAAGCAGTTAATAATTTATTCGGATAATTTCATGGAGAAGCCTTCGTGGCATCAGATCCGTGAAAAGTTATAAACTTTTACATTAGGTACACTATTGTTGAACATAAGCATTTCAGTGCAATATTGGCTTAAGAACTCAATAATGTTGATGATTTAAACGTTTGTAGCTAATAAGAACCAAAAGAATTAAGCCATGACATTATTAAAGTGAGAAGAGTTCTTGGCATATTTTGTAGACAAGAACAGTCAATCCTTACAATCATCCTTGTCGTGGGTCATGAATGTTTATTCATGAACCACGACATATGTCTCTTTTTTTCTCAGTAGTCAAGGACGTTGGGTGTTTTAGTACGATTGTAAACAAGTGTAACTTTGCAGGTCCCTTGAGGCAGAAGGCCAGGCGCATGTTGAAGACCCTGCAGAATTGCCCGCTGCGCCTCTCCGTCTACGACATGTGGGACATGGACGCGCGCCTGCTGATGAGAATGTTCTACGTCACCACAATGCTGTTGGTCACGCAACTGCACTTCGCTATACTTTAATAAACAGGCCGTACATTGTTTTATGAGGTGTACGGTGGTAATTCTGCCCAGAATCGCTTTATTTCTAATGTTTTACCTACTTCTGCTACCAAGCAACATTGTTTTACATTGCTGCTTTCCGGTTTGATGGGTTATAGTTTTACTGCATTTAGTAACTAGATGCAGTAAAATTACTGGGCATGGAGGCATAAGAAATGGAGCTTGGATGGCACCATTAGGCGGGGGCCGTATGCTCGTGTGCCGGCTCAGTATCATTTTTGTTTTTAAGGTTAGCTTTGGTGGAACAACGGAATTGACTCATTAGTTACCATAAGATGACATTTTATTTACCATGCCTTTTATATTATTACAAGCGCGCGCGCCTTCGTCTACGCTTACTTAGAATTACAAACACTGTCATCATACTTCAGCCATTTTGTACAAACTATCAACAAATTATAAACAAAAACTATCCTGTTTTTGCTCTTTCCGTTAGTGAAAATCCATAGCGTGGTTTATAAAAATGAAATGGAGCCACAGACACAGGAAAACGAGGAATTTTCTTTATTACTTATAATTAATGATAATGATAATAATGACGATTGTATTTCAAAATGAAATGAAACTCTTGGTAAGGTTATTTTTTTTAAATTTTAGTTTTATGTTTTTAAAATATTACTTTTCTACCTAGGTGTAGTGTTTGCAAAAAACTTTAGAAGAAATGTACGCTACTATCATTAGATGATCGAAGGTTGTAAGAGTATAACTTAGCACTTTAATGTTCATTTTTGGAAGGTATTAAAAATAAAGCACAAAGTGTAAATAGGTTTATGAAGTAGACTCATCGCGAGTATAATAAAATAAAATAGTTAAATAATAAATTGTTTTATTAAAATCACCAAAAACCACATCAACCAAAACTTAAGACGATCTCAAGGCTTAAGCCTTGACTGTGATTTTTGCTTAAAATGACCATTTTAGCATTTTGTAGTAACTTTGCAGTTGTTTTTATCGAAATAGAATACTTAACATAACAAATCTCCACTCTGCGAGAATAAGCTGAGTTCGGACGGCCAGAGCATCGCATTTTGTAGTAATTTTGCAGTTGTTTTATCGTTTTTATTGAAATAGGATAATTATTTCATTGTAAAATCTTTATTCCTCATGAAGTAACAATTATTCTGGTATAAATTTTGCTCAATAATATTATCGTAGAGATAGGAAAAATTCACAGTTAACTTAAAGCGATTTTCGAAGTGTTTTCTATATAAAATCAATGATATCTAAAAATTTTGAGCTAGTACGAACTATACGACTATATTAGAGATAACATTCTATTTGTTTTACTTCATTTGTTTAAATCAGTTGTTAAACCTAGGAGCTCATAAAAGTGCCTTCGCGCATTTTATGAAAACATTACTCTGCAATTTTAAGTTTAATTAAAAAGTTAAGCAAACTTTCCAGAAATCGAGGCCGCTACGAACTATGCCAATAGCTATTTCACACTATTTAAAGTCAAAGTTGTTAATGTATTTTTGTTTATGAGATCAAGAACGCCAAAATTGGCCATTTTACGCAAAAATCACATCCATCACAGTCGAGATGTAATAGGCCTTCTTAAAACTAGTCTCAAGTATTTCGAATGAGGTGGTATGCAAAACCAAATTAATGGTTTCCTTCATAAAAACAACTTTTTAACGTCCTTTTGCGCAAAAATAATATTGACACCAAAAGCAGCATCAAGACAGTAAAGGATAGTAGTAGTGGTATAATGTATAATGGTTCCCTAACATGGCATAGGTACTTTTACTTATCCTAATAATAGTCACGCATAATTTAATTTGGCATAACCTTTTAGGCACATTTTTTTAAAGCATAACTACTACAAGCATAATAATTGATAAGCATACTATTCTAAAAATCTTTTTGCTTACGCTTTATATTTTATATAATTTTAATAGGCATAATAATTTAATAGGGATTTTTCCCTCTTTTTCTTTTAGAAAGTTTGTGTTTGCATTTAATAAAATACTTTTCGTATTGTATAAAATAAACATGTTGGCGGCCAGGGGTGGCCCAAGGGCCACTTTCGCCGCACCCTAACCTTCTATTACACCATGGTATTCAATTTATATTTGAAATACCCAAAAACTAGGTAATTTTTGTTTTTCAGATTAAAAAAGCTATCAATAAAATTAAAAATGTTGCTAATACAAATCTTGATAAAAAACCAATCCAAATTATAGCGGATTTTGAAACTATAACCTCGCCTTCGGTCTTGTCTAATCTACCAGACTAAGTATGTGTATGCCTAATAACTTATAGACGAATAAACAATAGGCCGTAAAACTTTATACAAATCGAAATTTGGGCAAAAACCATTAGTCTAAACTATATTTATGCTTACTGAAATAGTATGCCAAAAAACAATTATGTCAATGATGGAAGTATTTGCCCAATAAGGGGCAGTTTATAGGCTGTTACTTTTTATCACTTTAATTTGAAGACCTCCATGGTCGAGTGGTTAGCACGCTAGGTCTGGCGTCGCGCCATCTCTGAGGTCCCGGGTTCAATTCCCGGTCGGGTAAATTTATAGAAAAACTGTTTCGGGTCTGGGTGTTTTTTCTATGTTTTTGTATATTTATCCGTTATTTTACCATAATTAACGATAAGTTATAATTATCTTATTTATTTTTGAAATTTTGCATTCACAATGCTATATACATTTAGGATAAAATGTTTACTGTTACATTTGAGATTTTGTCCCCTTTGGGGAAAAGGAAGAAAATCCCAAACGCAAGCTTCAGTGGGTTGTTATAAAATAAAACCATCAAATGTTCAACAGCTAGGCAGTATATTGTAAAAGAACACACACCCTAAAATTTTGTTCAACAACAATAAACTAAAATTATAAATTTTATTTCACTACTATTATTCAAAAGAGGGGGTTAGTCACAATTTTTCCTTATAATATGTTAGGTACTAATCAATTACGTTACTCATTTTTATATATTAAGCCGAAATAACCAAAAAAAAACTATCAGTCCAAATTGACCCTAGGGTCAATCTCAAATGAAAGTCCAACAAACTTAATAATAATTTTGCCAACTATAATTTACTGTTTAAAGTAATCTAAACCTTATTACCAAGCTATATCACCCCCTAAAACACAATAAAATCCTAAGAGTCAAAAGTGACCAAGCGGGTCGGTGATAATTTTAATTTCAAATAAATTTTATATACTACTACCTAACCAGCCAGCTAATATTTCAGTGGTGAGAGCTATGGTCGTGGGGGGTTGGGATAAAGCCAGTACCATCCGGAGTATGATGTTGAAATTAAAATTAAATTACTCCGTCTATAAAAATATTAAATTAAATGTTTTAATCAGTTTAACCGTATCAAAACCATCAAACGTTTAAAGCCAATACACTAGAGAACCATGGGGTTATACCGATATAAAATTAATAATTATGGACGCCAGGATCGTATAGTCGATCCGAATCTGGAGAAGATGTCACCATACAACTTCACACAGGTCGAACTCGCAGATCCTCAAATGTTTCACAACTTCCCCAACGCTGGGTGTAGTTGGATGTAAAAGGAAAATAAAGCTTAAGGTGTCAAAACCTTAATTCAATAAATGTTTCAGTTTAAAAAAAAAACAATTATCCCCGAGTAAGGGGTAGAAAAAAAAACCGTCAACGCCTGCTCATCCGCTAGGCGGCGACAGCTCGACTGGCAGCAGGTGGCCGCTGGTGCCCCGAAGAAGCAGGTCTCGCGTCCAGGCTTTAGGGCCCAGCTCTAAATCCTGGCGGCGAGACGGGCCTCTCGAAGCATGTGCTGTGATATCCTATCTTTACGCGTGGCGGCCAGCGGCGTCACGACCGGTCGATTGTGGCACGGATCCCTCTTTAAACTGATTCTCAACACAGCACCACACCACTCACGCCAGAGAATCAAACCATTTCGGCGTCGTAACTCGGCAGCTTTCCTTTCGCCAGAAGTCTTATAAATCGAAGGCCAGCTTATGATTTCTACTCTCAAAGTTGGGTAATAAATAACAACGCAGTTCTTTGAGAATTTTTCCTTCAAACTATCAAAACGTCAAATATGACGTCCGTCACAACTCGCCCTCTGCTAACAGAATTTGCCAACAATTACAAAACAAGACCTAGAAAAAAAATTAACGTTTAGCAATGTGAAATGCGTTTTTCTGTAATTTAAATTAATTTTTGTGACATATAACTCACTTATTACCCTGTCTTAATATTAGGGAGTATTAGTTTCCTCTCTGGTAACCCCTACGGGCAGAGACAACATCCATATAAAAAATAATTCTCCCGTTCGAATGTTCTAGATAAAAGTCCTTATAGAAAAAATAGTTCCATTTCCGGATTTGCTTGAATTTAATTTAATTACTTAAAGTAAATTTTATACATATTAATTTATTATGTAATTTATTATCGGAACTGTTTCGGCTATTTTTAAAATTGAATCTTTTATGTGAAACTAAAAGCTGACAGCCACTTCGCCCCGCTGCCGCTAGACGTCGCTACGGTGGCTGTCATTTTGTCTATGGTGTTATGTCAAATACAAAACGTAAACACGAAAGGAGAATGACCAAAAAAAACCCAGGCCCGGCGCAAAAGAAATGTATCTCAGTTTTTAGATTAAAATGAATATAGTCATTTTCAGTTGTCACAATTGCCGAATTCAGTGGCTAACATGTTTACACTTATTTAACTAAACTAGCTGTATGAGCTTAACTGCTTTGACTCAACGGAGCGTTTCAAGTGCACAGCGGGCGATGACGTCCGCCGGTGCGGCGATGTGAGAATACCTTAGGGTTGACCCAATGAAATAAAATACTAAAATAAAATACGCAGTAAGATTCCACTCGCGCGACTACACTGCGGGCGGCAGCGCCCCTATGCTACTTGTGTGTATTATTACCTGCGTTAGGCAAGACATAACAACGAAAGACATATTGGTCACCCTGCCGAAGAGTTGGACTATGTGTTGTTAGATTTAGAAAACTCTTGACTGAATACTTTTCTTGTTTTTTTATTGTTATTAACCCTTAATTACTCGCGTGGGGTCCGCTTGGACCCCAGTGCAAATTGAAACGTCTGTTATTTCTCGATTTTTTATGTTCTACCCACCACGTGCCCAGTAGCTTCCTAAAACACTAATCGCTTCTTAGAACAGTTGCAGGCGTGACCCGGTGCCGAGTAGTATTGTCGCTATAGTGTATCAGGGGTCCACACGGACCCCACGCGAGTACTAACGTTAATTTTTTTTTACAATAGTTTATAATACCATTCAAAATGAGTTTCACTAACTACCTTCCGCTAAATGATATGCAAATTGAGGATTGTTTGGAGGAGGAGGAGGAAGTCTTTGATGGTCCTTCTGAGAACGAAGGAGAAGAAGAAATCATTAGCATAAATCATGACTCGGAGACTTCTCAAAGCGTAGTTAGTCATTGGAGTAGTGATGAAGAACTGCCGCTGAGGAATGAAAATATGAAGAGGATAAATTCTGCTTACGTTGGAAAAAACAAAATTACCAAATGGTCTAAAGATCCACCAGACGCTAGTGTAAGAACTCGTAGTCATAACATAGTAAGAGAAGCCGCTGGACCTAAAGGACAGGCTAGGGAGGTTTCAACATTCTCAGAAGCATTCTTGACTATATTTTCTAAAGACGTGATGGACCTGAATTTGAAGTTTACCAACATGTACATACAGTCGATGCAAGAACATTTTCAGCACGACTGAGACTGCAAGGTGTTATCTTCAGAAGAACTATTGGCTTTTTTTGGTTTTTTATTTATATCTGGGGTTCTACGTTCTTCGCACTTGAATTACAAAGACTTGTGGGCTACGGATGGTACTGGAATGAATTTTTTATTACAAATTTGCCTCGACCACTCCAAAAACGCCATAGAGAAGATGAGGAGATTGAGCGCCCTGGCCCATCTGCACCATTGATACCCTCGACTTCAAAAGGCAGATGTATCGTGTGTCCAAGGTCCAAAGACAGGAAAATAAGATCCAAATGCAATAAATGTGTAAAACACGTTTGGTCCCATGACCATTTGGTCACGGTCTGTGTAAATTGTCTAAAAAAAAACATTTCTTGTTTAGCAAGTTGTAATGTAATTACTTATTATTTGATTTAGATTTCGTTGTTACTTAATGTTCACTTATATATTGATTTTCAAGATCTTTAATAAAAAAAGCTTTGATATCATTAAAGAACATGTTTTATTTTAACTTTAAAAATGGGGTCCATACGGACCCCACGCGAGTGATTGCGTAAGTTTTTAGGCGCGAGTAATTAAGGGTTAAATATAATCAACTACATTATATTTTTTATTTATTTAGTTTTGTACTAATGCCAGTATTCTTTACTTTCTACAGTCCTTCTATTCATTAACTAATAAGAAATAATATCAGTCAGTGAAAGCTTTTGAAAAAAGAAATGTTTGCCTTAAGCGCCTACCTAACTTTAAAGGGCACAAAAATATATATTAGCCACTGAATTCGGCAATGATGACTACTGAAAATAACTATATTTATTTTAATCATTTAGGTTGTACCTAAGATATTTTTATTTTGCGCCGGGCCTGGGTTTTTTTGTATGGGCCGTGGCCATTCTCCTTACGTAGATCTCCTTAGATTTAAGTTTATATCTTGCTAAAACTGATTTAGAAAGGTGTATTAATCGAAAATGCAAGAAAAGTGTGTCTTGTAATGTGTCAGCCAAGGCTCCATGTCTTTAATGTGAAGAAAAAATGTATTATATTATAGTCTAACAAGCCCCAATGATTACTATTTTTGGAAACCCGATCATTCAAAAACAATTATTTCAGGTAAGTATTATTCAATTATTGCGAACCCCTTTGTAGATTAGTAAAGGCAGACAGGGCCCTGAATTTACAACGTAACATTACTAGGAAAAAATCAACCAGTCTCCGGAAAGCTCGAATGGGATTCGAACCTATGACCTTTGGATTGCCGGTCCACTGCTCTAACCGCTAAGCTACCGAGACCCAGAAGACTCTTTAAATTCTCTCTAATAGTTGATGATTTACGTTGCAAGCCAGCGGTTTACCGTAATACTTATCTTGGTCTAGATAATTGGTGTGAGCGTTAAACAATTTAATTAATTTACTTTTTTATATACATTTATGGGTAAGCACTTGGCCTTCATCTCACCTGATGTTAAGTTATGGTAAGACCAAAGATGTAAGCGCACTTCACTCGGAATCCTCAAATACTATCTCTTTTCTCTTTTACTTTGTTTTTCTTATTGCAGGAACATACATTACAACGCTACAAACATTAATGACAAGGCGATATATTTAAATTAAATGGCGGTAGCTAGCCAGACGGACTTAACAAGCCCTACCACCAACCAAATCGGAATCGAACCTGGGACCTCTGGTTTTTAAACCGGTGGCCTAAACCACACGACCACAGAGGCGTTTAAAATACTTCCTAAATGCTTAACTACCGATTTGATCAAAATAAAGTGAAAGTAAGTACTAAAATATTCCTTCTCGTCGCCATCGTCTAATAACACTTTATATGGAATAATGAGTAATGATGACACCTCTACAATTATTATGCAATTACCCATTGCTTACATTAAAATAAACTAGCCAATTCTTTCAAATGAATGAATTAACTCCGAAACTAAAAGTTATACTAGGTACCCAGTAATTACTTTAGTAGGAGCAAGCAATAACGCATTAAGCAAATTAAAACATAAAACTACGAACACCACATCATTTCTATATCTACTCTCACAAAAGTGG
Source organism: Scoparia ambigualis (assembly GCA_963921215.1). Lineage (NCBI taxonomy): Eukaryota > Metazoa > Arthropoda > Insecta > Lepidoptera > Crambidae > Scoparia > Scoparia ambigualis. Next base: position 24,475,346 of record OY992510.1, on the reverse strand, counting down.
TGATATTTTTAACGTAGGTATCTCTAACCTCAATCAAATACTTAGAACAATGAAGATTGATGAATATCTATCAAATGACATTCTAGAAGAAAATTTTATTAAGATATACAAACCTTATCAAACTAATCAAAAAATATTTGGATCATGTCGCGTGGATATCAGGGATCGGTTCATAAGCTCGCCAACCATTTATCAAAAACTATACACGCTTTTATACGCCGCAGTTATCCTCAGTTTGGAGTACAGAATAATCAAGATTTTCTACGACAGAATTTATGCGAAATACCCAATCCTCTTTTAATGGTTTTAGCACAGATGATAATTTATGGCAATAAGTTCATGTGCGTTTCCTCAACGCGGCCGATAACACAAACTTTTATATAAAATTGCAACAAATCGACCGTTCGTTAAAACTTAATTTGGAGCTCGAACTAAATACTTTGCAATACAACGCTCATGTGTTGACACTAATAATTCTTTATGCGGTAGCAATTTTCCTTTTGGGGTTGGGATTTTCTAGTGGGGTACCGACAGCCTTGACAAACTTTTCACTGATCGTCTGTGAATGCCCTTTCATTTTTGAAATAACTCATTGTAATAGTCTGTTAATGCATTTCGCCTACCGTGTTGGTGTTGTGAATGGCATTATGTGGATGCATCTGCACGGAAAACCGGAAAGTAAAATAAAGCCCAAAAGATTTTCTTTTGCAACCGAAGCTTTCTGTAGAAATATAGCAGCGAAGCAACATAGCTTTAAGTCGAGCGACGTACATATTTATTTAAAAGACTTGTTTACGTGCTTTAAGACCTATCAGAACCTTTATAGATATCAGGTAAAATTATTATGTGTACTATTATTACTATGCTGATTGATTATTCTTAATAATTGTGTAGGTACCTTAACCTTCGGTCACTTATAAAAACTTAACATTATTTACTCTTTCTCTTTCAGATGTTTTTACTTTGTTTAAAATTATTAGTTTATTTCATGTTAACTTTCGAGTTCACACTGTTATCACTGAGGAGCAATGTAAGTATAACATAACAACTTTACTATATTTATGCGATTATCAAGAAAGTTTTGGAACACGGGAAGTAGAGTAGAAAATTAAAGAATATTTCGTTAAGTAAAACTTTCCAAAAGCATTCAAGAAAATCTTCAAAAAATATTAATAGCAAAGAAGCCATGGAAATAAATTTAGAGAGTGGACTGTAAATACTTAGGTGTTGAAATTAAAGTGACACATATTGAAAAATATTATGCTAATTTTACATAGAAATAAATGGCAATTTCGGACCATGGACCTTATAAGGAGGCTCGAGGTCACTCATAGAGCAATGAAGAGGGCTATGCACGGGGTTTCTCTGCGGGATCCTTAGAGCATTAAAGCAACTTTAATACTCTAAGGCGGGATCGAATCAGAAATGTGGTGCTCCGTAGAAGAACTAATGCAACTAACATAGCACGAAGAATTGTTAACTCTAGTGGCAGTGGGCAGGGCACATCGCTAGTAGAACATACGGCCGTTGGGGCAGAACTGTTTTTGATTAGCGACCGCGCACCGGAAGACGCAGTGTAGGCCTCCAACAAGATGGACCGACGATCTGGTAATTGTCGCGGGTAGCCGCTGGATGCGAGTAGCACAAGACCGGACGTGGTAGAGATCTATGGGGGAGGCCTTTGTTCAGCAGTGGATGCCTTTCGACTGATGATGATTATAATGATGCAATGGCAGTTTATTTTAATGGCTTTGTCTTCTTGTATTTATCTTATTTTCTCCTAGTTTAATTTTAGCAAGCGTACTTTCACACTAGCTAATCGGCCAATTGTTGTCAGCGAAATGAAATTCGAGTACCCTTTGGAAACACTTATTTGCATAACAACATGCTTTATGTTTTTTATTGTTCCAGTTATTTGAGAAGGCTGAATATGTGGTTCTACTTTTGTTTGCGGTTGTAACTGTTTGTATTGACATCATCACCATTATACTTTTGTGCCTACGGTGCAATATTTTCTTTAGAACAATCAAGAAGACAAAGCTGCTCAAGATCACTATCATGTCAATTCACTTCGAAGGTATTATAGGTAATTTATAGATTAAATTAAATTGTCTGAATTGCTTTTTTCTTCAATAATCTTAGTGCGGTTAGCACACTCAGCCTGTGTTAATTAAGAGAGTTATTGGCAAATATTTTTTTTGCATATAAAATGATAGTTAGTGATACTATGAATGTTTAATGGTAGGTAAGTACCTATTTGATATGATGTTCCCCCAAACCCCTTGAATTTCAGTAAAGATGATGGATTTTACCGAGGATGTGAATGTGTATTTGAAAGTTATGTTGCACTTTCAAATCATCATCCGTTTTTCTAAACTAAAGCAAATTAGAAAAATGGCCACGCCCAGACTAATACGATGACCCAAAAAGCCTCCGACACTAATTAAAATCCCTCCGCACCACACCACCTTTCACGATAGCTCCTTAACCGTACAAGCTGTTCGTCTCTGGAATTATGTCCGTGACCCCAGCGGGATAACCTCTTCAGATCGGCTTCAAATTACGCACCGATTTAGTTGATAATATGTTTAAATTTGTTAGCAAATACCTATGTTATAGGGTATCCCGCTGGAGTCACGCTCGTCAAAGTTATTTGACCTAAAACGAGCAGGAACGAGACACGCTACAGATATAAATATTGTGCTAAGTTTTTATTGATTCAATTACGAATCTATCCGTGAAAATTCCAGGATTATACCTTCTGTAGTTACCGAGTAATCAAATACTTACTTTTCGTCAAAATTTCTCCGAAAAGTAAGTTCTAGTTGAGGTATAAAGAAAAAGGCTACAATCATGAAATTTAGAGAAGATTTTATTGACTCTGAGAGAAAATTTGTTAGACAAAAACGAGAACTCTTGCTACAGTACATCCTGAGATATAACGCTAATTATGGTTATCCCGCTGGAGTCACGGTGTTAATACCTAAACATGGTTTTTCCACAGGAATGGAGCAAGTAGTGAGTTTATGACTATAGCTAAGATTTTGTTGATGTAAAAATCTAACCAGTTACTACTTTTCAGTTTCCTAGGTACAGTATTTTAGGAGAAATTAAAGTTTTTAACTTTTCATACTAAAAGTACGCGTATAAGCCGACCAAATTAAGTTGATTCCTTATAAAGACCAAAGATGACGGTCAATTTTTTTGATTAAGGGCCGTTTTTGATAAAAATGTGGTTGGACATTATATTAATTAAATATTGGTACACCATAATGTTATACACGGTACACCTAATTACACCATATATACCTAATGTAATGTATGCTATTTTATTATATATATATATATATATGCTACTATAACTATTCATATCAATACCTATACTAATGTAGATAGATAGATTTACTCTTTTATGATTAACTATCTAATCTAAGGCATGTTAAAATAAAATATTCAAAATTTAGCAAAGTATTTATTTTTATGATAATTATAAGAAAAAAAAACAAAGTTTGCAATCATAGTTATAATACTTTTTTACATTGATCGGTTCACGCCGTATTAATGTCACTCGCAGTTGACAGATAATTTGACGTAATTGCAATTCACCATCTATCATTGAATGCATGACTGTGTTTTATTAGTATTTGAATTTATTAGTTAGTTTCACCTATTAGAATTTATTTCTTGGTATAAAATAGTGATTAGTATTGTAGTTGGACTTTGTTTATTTGTGTTGTGTGTAGTGATGAAAGTAGTTACGAAGACGTACGTTGTAATTAGGTATTTGCGGTAAGTAGATATTGTAATAAGTTAAAATTACGTATTTAGAGTAAGTAGATTTGCAAAGTAATCGGTAGAATTGTAAGATGTCGGCATTAATAGCTTTAGATTCTTTCCGGCTTTTATGATAATGTCTTAGCGCGCTTTGTAAGAAAGAATAGACGAATAGCTATAGAGTATAAGTAGTATTAATAGTACTTAGTCGATTAAGTTTTGTTTAATTTACATCATATCATCATTTTAAAACAAACGGCTTTTATCAAAGCGACTTCTATTATGCTTGCAAGACACAGTTTCAATATCTCAGTGCTTACACGTATAGTAAAAGTGGACTGAAGATACATCTGCCTATACAAGACTGAAGCCAGGATGCTAATCACAGATTTTCGGTAAGGACTCAAGACTGCGTGCCCGCGCTCGGAGTAAGTAAGCATTTTTTTTGCTCCGGCTTACCTCTCTCAATATTTCACGCTTAATAAAAAAAATAGTCTCGTTCTGTCGACAGTCTCTTAACATACCTTAATATTGTCTATAATTATAGAAACAGTTCGTCATAGATTGGTGAATATAGACTAAACCATTTGCTCGAGCATTACGGTGTAATGTAACGTTCTTACGAATGGTACAATACAGGCAAATGCTCAGTTTCCATGTAGTGTAACGTTCTTGCGAATGCTTGACGCTGTGTTCGACGTAAGGCTCACGGTGAGTGAGCCTGTCACACTTCTTTTTACCTTACGTGCACTCTTGGTTGAAGTGTCGAAAAAAAAGAAAAATAGAAATAGAAGATGGTGGCAAATGAACATACTTATACAAAGACAAACTTTTAGTGGTTTCCAATTAAGGGGAGGTATATTGAGCGCTTCTCTCTCGCTCTCTCGACGGTACGACGGTAAGGGACGGGTATAACAGCGAAGCGGCGCGAATAATCGCGTTTTATATTTAAAAAAATTGATAGATGTAAAAAAAAACCATCGGTTATAGTGTCTCAAGTTATCTATGAACTTCATTTTGGTAAATGACTTATAATATCAAATCACTATAAAACCTAGAAAAGTAGATAAAATTACACAAAAATATGAACTTTGTTAATTTATTCTATTGAGCCAACTTTATCAAATCGTGTTTCCATCGGGTGTATTCTACAGAATAAAGCCTCAACAATATTTCGCAGATTTTAATTTTACTGTTAACTACTTCAAAAACTAATTCTAAGAACGTGCTATTTTATTTTTTTACTAACACCTAGCCTTAACGTTGTTTAATAAATAATTAATGTCTCCCTGTTACCCGCGCTCGTGCCTTTGCTCAATGATACGTTACACCAAAATGCTCGTTGATTTTTTTTTTGAACACGTGTGACGTTAATACGACGTGAACCGATCAATGTAAAAAGTACTATAGCTATTGCAAACTGTGTTTTTTTATATAAGTACAATAAAAATAAATACTTGCTAAATAAATTTGATATTGTAACTTTTACCTTTTACTTTTTTGTTATTACATAATTTATTATTAAAGCTATAACCGAAATAACGAATATATTGTAATCGACATCTTCTCAGTTCGTTGGCCGCATCCACATCAGTCTTGTCTCGGTAGGGCTGCTCCGTCATCGAAGCCGAATAACTTGGCTATTGGTTTAAATTTATGCCTTGTGCCGCGAATGCACATGCTAGTGGCACGTATTATAGAGATGATGATTCTTGATCTTAGCCAACCCATCACTACGCTAAAAGATCTATTCCAGCGGTCAGCGATTGCAGCTCCTCATTTACATTGCTGCACAACCATTTTCAACAGGATTACATACTATGTATTTCTATTACTTACAGTATTTTTTTTTTGTGTTTCATTGTTTTACATGGACACACTATACCTTATAAGAGCACATAGCGCTTTCAACCTAATGCAGCAAAATAAACTAAGAACACTCATAAGTATTTTCGGAAGTATTTTCATAATTCTGACAAAATGTTTAAACAGTATTGAATCACGTGCGCACAGTGACTGCAACGCAGCCCCACTCACGCTAGCTAGAATCTAGATAGTGCTTTCAACGATATAAGTCTAGTCTAAAATGAAAGTTAAATTACAAGTCTCACATCAATTAGGTTGAAATACAACCAAAAGACAAATTGTGACATATTTTAACTTGCGATTCACTCTTATCCTGTTGAATGACTAGTAAACTAAATAATTTAACTAAAAAGAAGTATGAACATCTAGTAAAACCTGCGAGTAAAACGAAACGGTAAACTGAATGATGATTGTACAAACGAATGGAAAATTAGCATCTCACGTTTATTAACTGTGGATTATCTTATTAAACCCTGGACTATCATGTGTTATAGAAGATCTTAGCCTTGCACTAAGAACACATTTAAACCCGGCATGACTCTAATACCGTGACAAACCCAGACCCTTTATTATTTATTCATCTAAATATGTTTGTAATGACAACGTTTAAGTTTTATTTGTCTTATCTAGTGAGGTCTGCAGAAATCTCCCTCTCGCAGCAGCACGTCGACCCATTGGGATCTTTTATGCAACCCCGTCCTATCACTATTTTTAAGCAATCAAGTATTATTTACAAAATCGACTTTAATCCTATTTTCACTTCCAGGCCTCACATCACAATAGTTGAATTGATGACCAAATCTATCACAAGTGAGACACAGTATTATGATAGGCCCGCGCCCTTCACCATTATGTATAGCAAAACTAATCAAAATTAATTGCCGCTGTCTAGTTAGGTCTTCTACCGTCATTGTTAATATCATAAAGCCCTTGTTACTATCACATGTTTATCCATCCCCATAAATGTCATGAAGACTCCCAGAGGCCGCCAACAACTGAGCCTCCGCCGTGTCCGGTATTACAACAGCTGAGCCACAGTATAATGTAATAGTATTCAGCATTACGTCCCCTCACCAATCGATGTCGCTCCCGCGCATCCTCGCAAGCCACGGCACGACATTATCAACTGTTTTATTAAATGCATAGAATATGATTTGAATGTTTATATTAATCTATAACAATCTATAGACGCGAAATATATCTCCACTTATTATAACTATTACCACAGCCTTAGCTTCTAATACTGTGCTATTACGGTCTGCAAATAAAGCTGATACCTACCTAGTACTTAATTATTTTAAGTTTTTATTTGTTTCGGGTCGTGTAGCGGCTCACTAAAAGAATACTACCACCCTCTCTTCCCTTGACTATCGTTAAAGGCGATTAACGGACTAAAGACTACGCATCCATCAAACAGCATAGAGCGACGATGAGCCTACCATCTGTCACGCTGAGCACATTGCAGTTGTAATTTGGTGAAATGTGAACTATGACAGTGGACTGCTTCTGCGGTCCTCACTGCCTAATTTTATCCTTTGGGGATAATAGTCTTGAATCTATGTAATTTATTTATTTTCGTGGTCACCTCTTTGCTTACTCCAGCTGTCCAGCTTAGTAGGTAGCTGTGGAGTAGTAACGTAGAACATTGCCTGAATACTGTTACATTTGAGATTTTGTCCCTTTTGGGGAAAAGGAAGAAAATCCCAAACGCAAGCGTCAGTGGGATGTTATCAAATAAAACCATAAAATGTTCAACAGCTAGGCAGTATATTGTAAAAGAACACACTAAAATTTTGTCCAACAACAATAAAATAAAATTATAAATTTTATTTCACTCTTATTATCTAAAAGAGGGGGTTAGTCACAATTTTTTCTTATATTAGGTTAGGTACTAATCATCTACGTTACTCCTTTTAATTCATTGAGCCGAAAATAACCAAAAAAAAACTATCAGTCGAAATTGACCCTAGGGTCAATCTCAAATGAAAGTCCAACAAACTTTCTATTAATTTTGCCAACTATAATTTACTGTTTAAAGTACTCTAAACCTGATTACCAAGCTATATCACCCCCTAAAACACACTAAAATCCTAAGAGTCAAAAGTGACCAAGCGGGTCGGTGATAATTTTATAATATTTTATAATACTGTTCCTACTACTGCCTATCCAGCCAGCTAATATTTCAGTGGGACGAGCTATGGTCGTGGGGGGTTGGGATAACGCCAGTACCGTTCGGAGTATGAAGTTGAAATTAAAATTAAATTACTCCGTCTATAAAAATATTAAATTAAATGTTTTAATCCGTTTAACCGTATCAAAACTATCACACGTTTAAAGCCAATACACTAGAGAACCGTGGGGTTATACCGATATAAAATTAATAATTATGGACGCCAGGATCGTATAGTCGATCCGAATCTGGAGACGATGTCACCATACAACTTCACCCAAGTCGAACTCGCAGATCCTCAAATGTTTCACAACTTCACCAACGCTTGGTGTAGTTGGATATAAAAGAAAATACTAGGTTAAGGTTTCGAAACCCTAATGTAAAAATATGTTCCTGAATAAAGAACAATTAAACCCAGAGTAGGGGGTACAAAAACCGTCAACGCCTGTTCATCCGCTAGGCGGCGACAGCTCGACTGGCAGCAGGTGGCCGCTGGTACCCCGACGAAGCAGGTCTCGCGTCCAGGCTTTAGGGCCCAGCTCTAAATCCTGGCGGCGAGACGGGCCTCTCGAAGTATCTGAAATTATCAACACGGGGCCTATTTATAACACTACACGCCTAGTTCAGATCTGTTACATAAATTAGGGTCCCGCAGTCTGCTATCTGTGTATCTGGGGCTGCAACCTTTCATAATCAGGGACTCGCAGCGCCATGGGTTATCAAAAGCTTCCCAACGCTGTTGCACAACTATAAACTCACACTCCAACACTAACATTTAACACCATGTTTTAATTTTAGTGTTGTTTCACATTTAACTAGTACCCAAGGCACTACACGGCTACGATATTCCAATAAACATAACTAAACAATGCCAGACTGTTGTCGGATGATGCAATATCCACTTAATAAAGGGGTTTGACACGTCTGCCACATGGCCAAGAGCCTTGCGTCGCCTGGCGACAAGGCAGGATTCAGACACCATGAAATATCGATTTGCTTTCCTAGGATGACGGCTTATTATACTTAAACAATGATATTGGGATACTTACGCGCTGGGAGATTTTATCTGTGCGCGTGGCTGCCAGCGACCGGAACTTCGTTTCGGGCACGGATCCCTGTAAATAAACCACACACTTGTTGACTATATTCTCATAAGCTAATGACACCTCAAATCCACTACCATAATGCGACCTCAGATTAAAACAAAAGGTGACTACGACTCATGCCTACCTTAGTGAATTGATCTCAGTGCATCACCCACCACTTCACGCCAGAGATTGAAATCGTTTCGACGTCATCAGACCCGGCTGCTCCAATTCACCGGAAACACTCAAACCGGAATGCCATCTTATGAAATCTACTCTCAAAGTCGGGTAATATTTAACAACGCAGTTCCTTTAGAATTTTCCTTCAAACTATCAAAACGTCAAATATGACGTTTTCATCTCTCGTTCTGACACTGAAAGAATCTGACACTGAAAGAATCTGTCAATTAGAAAACTACTTGAACTAGAGACAAGTTAACGTTTAGCAATCTGAATTTCGTCCTTTTTTAAATTTGGAAATCAATTCCACTCGAGTTAATACCCTGTCTAAATATTAGGAAGTATTAGTTTCCTCTCTGGTAACCCCTACGGGCAGAGACAATATCCATATAAAAAATATTTCTCCCGTTCGAATGTTCTAGATAAAAGTCCTTATAGAAAAAATAGTTCTATTTCCGGATTTGCTTGAATTAAATTTAATTATTTAAAGTAATTATTATACATATTAATTTATTACGTAATTTATTATTGGAACTGTTTCGGCTATTTTTAGAATTGCATCTTTTATGTGAAACTTAAAAGCTGACAGCCACTTCGCCCCGCTACCGCTAGGCGTCGCTACGGTGGCTGTCATTTTGTCTATGGTGTTATGTCAAATACAAAACGTAAACAATCTTTATTTTCTTTCAAATCCAACGCAAAGTCTTGCTAAAACTAATTTAGAAATATGTTTTAATCGAAAATGCAAGAAAAGTGTGTCTTGTAATGTGTCAGCTAAGGCTCCATGTCTTTAATGTGAAGAAAAATGTATTTAATTCAAACAAGCTACAAGGACTAATGTTTTTTGGACATCTGATCATTCAAAAACAATGATTTCAGGTAAGCACTATTCAACAATTGCGAACCCCTTCTGTAGATTAGTAAAAGCAGACAGGGCCCTGAATTTACAACGTAACACCACACACCTATACAAGCTCTGCCCGCCCGGACTTCGGTCTGTCACGGTCGCATTATCTAACTATTCATCGAAATCTATATTTAATGGAGCTAATTTATGTCGATAAAGATCCAATAGTGCCCACCTGGGTACATACATGACCTAGACCAATTTACATATTTTAATAATACGATATAGCTCTGTAGCCAGTCAAAGTAACTCTGCAACCCAACAAAGTATCGTTCTGAAGATTCTAGATCTTGGAAATGCTATACATCTATTAAACAAAGCATACATTTTTTTTACTCTTCCGGCCGGCTATAATAACTCATAATTAATCCCGTCTTGCTTCATTATCTGGCGCTCGAACACAAAACAAAACTTGTATGAGTTTTTTCCTTCTACCAAGAAAATGCAAGATATCTCGGAAACGGGGCGTCCTAGCGCGAAACGGACGAACATTTCGTTACCCTTTAAAAACCCCACTGAATTGAACATACACTTAATATTGACCTCAAATGACCTTGACCGAGACTTTACAACTAAACTGCAATCGGTAGGGGATTATAACATTTTTAGCAAAAACAAGAGGGTAGTATTGTATTTTAAATAGTAGTAGTCACCTAATCTAAGTCTTTTGATGAAAATCTAAAATACCCAGCGCAGATATTAATAAGTAATTATCTCAAAACAGTTTTAGTCAAAATATCTATGATGGAATCACAAATAATTAAAAGCACACGCAACCATACCATAACGAATCATGATTAACTTAGTATTTCCTGCCTATCCTACAGTATGCTTTCGACTAGTATGCTGTCTCCTGCCAGTCTAGACAAACCCCATTCTCAAAAGACAATCTCCACCTGGCATTAAATCGGCTTGCGTACAATTCTACCATGGCACATTCAGTTAGTTCTGGCTTTACCTTCAACAAGGTATCAAGATTGACCCGAGAAGGAGACTGCCCTCCTCTGACAAGATTCCAAACACTACACGAAAACTCCCTACATTTTGTGTAACCATCGGTGTGAAAGGCTTTTATTTAAAATTAGTTGCGGGTAATTTCTAGCTGAATTCAGCCACCTCACAGTCGAGTAGTTATGCATTAACACTGCTAAAGAAAAACGTTGTCGAATGTGAGCATGTACTTACCACTTCTGATTTGTAGTAAAACGCTGCTGACCAAGCTAGATATTCTTTATTCTTCTTCAACAACCAGTATTTTACATTTAGTCACACACAGTATAAGGTATGAACACCGTTTAACCGTCCGCACAGTACAAGCGCCAAAGCCAGAATGCCTCAATCACCGAGTCACCGACTGCCGTCCTACTTCTCCCCCCCGAGTCCCCGACACATGACATGTGTCAAATCATAGATTGTCAATCGTTCTATAGATTTAAGAATAGACTAAAATTGAATTAAGCAAATGATTTTAAATAAACCTTACAATCCTAACCGAACAGAAGTGACGACAATCAACGCGAACGCGAATCTGAACGCCAGGATTACTATACGCGCACCATAATCGCGGTTGTTTTTACAACACAGCATTATAAGGTTGGCGCTGCCCCATTGATGGGAAATCAAAGCAGCGTACCGTACCAGACCTACGCCATCAAAATTTACATGACATTTTCACATGACAATTTGTACATGACATTGACACCTGACAATTCTTTTTCTATGCTCTGTTCAGTGCCGCTTTTCAGTTCATTGCCGGTTTTCAATAGATGGATTAACGGATGGATTAAAGCATGGTTGAATTGGATAATGAAAAATGTATGATGAGTAGGAATCGTGAAAGGATAATGGAACGAACGCCAAACTCACAAATACCCAGATGATAATGTTGTACCAGGCTGCAGTCGTTTATTCGCTTCCTTTGTAAAATTCCATCCGTGGTGAATCCGACAGCCGTGTAACGTAGGTCGCGCAACGGCAAACACGTGGATTTGTCCCGCCGCCAACGCGTAAAAAACCTCTCCCAATATCGAATCGCTGTTCGTAAATCCACTCTAAATTCACTCTTATTCCTATCCAACGTCACAAAACATTGCAGTTTGGTTGGTTATGGTTACTCTACTTACGCAACGCAAGTCTATTCGTTGCGATACGTTGCCGACTTTTACCAAGAACACTTTACATTACCTGTCTTGAACTGTGATTCTTTGCGCATTGGACATTTTTACTAATGGAAATTTTTACGAATGGACATTTTTATTATTGGACATTTTTATGATTGAACATTTTTATTATTGGACGTTTTTAGACTATTTGTCATTTTTCATAATTGGACATTAGTCGTGCAGTGGACGTTTTTATTTATGGTCCTAAGTCGCCGAGAGGGTGCAAAGGGAAATAAGTAATGGCTAATTTAAAGCGTTTTAATACAAAGTAACAGTGAACGCGAGAACCTACTTCGCGCGGGGTGCGACTGAAGAAGACTTTAAGACGTTTGCTTATGGGTGAAAATGGTCAAAAGTTGTTAAATCAAATCCACCATCTTTCACGTGGTAACGCGTGGTGTTCGTGGTGCGCGTGGTGCTCCGGAGTTACCAATTTACTAGTTACCTTGTCGCAGCCAGCCGTACCAGCACACGCAATCCCTCCTTCCTATGACATTGGGTTCTACGTTTTTTTTGTTTTTTTATTCTACAACGTGTAAGCGTTTGGACTTCATCTCACCTGATGGTAAGTGACGATAAGGCCGAAGGTGGAAGCGTGCTTCACCAGAATCCTCAACCACTGAGGAACTGGCTATCTTATTTCTAAACTTTCGGAACACAACAATGCTATGAACATCGTTTTTATGGCGACAGACTTAGATAAGATGATGGTAGTTAGCCAGGCAGACTTAACAGCCCTACCCTAACCAAACCTTCCTGCTAACTAAACCTGTACACAAAGAAGTAACCCCCACTGGGAATCGAACCCGGAACCTCTGGGTTGAAACCGATGGCTTAACCACTAGACTACAGCGGCTGTTCAAACGAGGCATGAAGAACCACTTTGTGGGCCGGCAGGGTAAGAGCGACTGATGCTCGTCTCTTATGCTGGACCAGTTGTCCTCGCGCTTACGTCCCCTCCACTTAACATTAGGTTGAGGCTTAGATTAAAACAAAAAGGGAAGATACGACATGCTCCTATTTGTAGTCATTCAAAATATAGTCCTACTCAACTACTTAAGCAAACACTCACACACGCACACCTATAAAGTGTAAATCGAGCGAGCGAGACAAAGCGGTAAGTTTCAACGTCAGCGCGAGGGAGTCAGCGAGTAGCGCGTTGACGTCTCGGTCGCTTCGCAACAGACGAGTACGTACGACCGATTCCGACGCCACTGCGGAGTAGCGTCTTTATCTTTTTCACACAGTAGAATATCCGCAATCACAGATGAGCGGGTGGGTAAAAATTGGGGTGGGTAAAATTGGGAGGAAAGGTAAAAAAGGGTATTTACCCATTTATACCCATTTATACCGGGTATTTTTATGAAACACTGGGTAAAATTTGAATACTGTCTATAAAAATATTTAATTGGCTTTACTATCCTTAACTACATAATCATTACTTGAATAACAATTAATTTCACTTACTTGACAACTGAATTGTAGTAAACGTCTAGGTGTACACTTTGAAAAGAAATAAAGAATTATTTTCGCCGCTCCGCACGCGCGAATGTCAAAGCCACACTAAGCAAAATGCCGAGTCGACTCCGCAGATGAGTGGAACATAGTGCGTGTTCGGAAGGGCCTATCTAGTGAAACGTATATATCGTTGCCTATGTGTGCGTTACAAAACTTACCTTGAAAACGATATTCGAGACACTTTCCACTCACTTCTATTACTACAAATTGTTTAACTGAACAACTCATTATTAAATTAAACCCACCGAAATACTAAGTTCACCATAAAATAAACATTATTAACTAAAAAATAGATAATGACAGCGATTTGTTTGGGTCCAAGTGCGGCTTCATGTAAAAAGTTGCACAGTTTCACCGACACGGCCCTTTCATCCTATGTTTTGTCTTTGTTTTACTTAGGGTAAACATGATGTGCCGAAACGGAACCAAAATAGTAATGGTTAAAGGCAGAAAGAGATAGCAAACTTATGCTCTCTCTATAGTTTTAAAGCTCAATGAGTACGTCTAAATCTCTAATTTAATCTAACGACTGCGTTTCAGTTGTGGCTTGGTTGAGATTATTTAGCGTGATAGCCCCCCAGGAGCTTTAGGGATTTGCAATCATTTTAATTACCTACTCTACTCGTCTAAATTACTAGGACGTGTTACTTAAAAAGTCATAGGGATGAATTATATTAGAGCGGGCCGTGCACGCCCGGACGGCGCCACTGATTTGCGACGTTGCTCAATGGATGTTGCATACATTATGTATGAAGCAGTTCATACCTATTACACCGTGCATGATCCGTGTCATAATCCCATAAAACCACAGACTTAGTAGAGATGCTACGCATCATAAAACAAAGAAGAGGTGCCGAAGTCATAGAATAATGTTAAAAAGCTAATTAAAAAGTTATCTTTATTTCTAAAACTATTCTGTTATAATATCGAGTACTGTAATAATTGAATCTCCTAATTTTAAATTACTTAAATAAAGTCAAATGTCTTAGGTAAGGTGAACCGAGGCAAGTGTGACGAAAAATTTATTGACGCCGTAGTTTTCATGAAAGAAATCCTACTTTTTGTTGGTAAAACACCAGTAGGTTTATTTGTAAACTTGTATTATTTAACAGTTGTTTGATTGATTGTGCTAATTAACACCTTTACCATTATCTTAAAACGATCTACGATGATAGTTTCGAACTTGACCATTAAAGATAAAATATTGATTTCAAATAAAACACAGTTGATTATATTTTAAATCTTTAATCAACATCTATTTTCAACTAAAACACAACAAAATGGTGCAGATCTAGCTAGTTGAAATGCACTTCGAATGAACATGTTCGCGTACGAAAAATACCACGTGGAGTGGGGGGCGAGAGGCTGCGTTCGGTATTATGGGGACTGCTAGAAACCGCAAGAAACTTCAAAGGCTGGTCAGATCAAGTGTTTTAAACATGACAAAAAAGGAATAGGTGTTTTTGACATTTTTAATTAAATAATAATTTTGTGAATTTTAATTGGATAGTCTTTAAGTACCAAATTTATTTTAAAGCAATATAACATAAGAAAAATGAAATCAAAAACAATTAAAAATAACGATTATTTACAACGCGCGGGCAACGACGACCGGCCTGCCGACCATCGTCTGTTGACCCGTTCGCGTCAGCTGGGCGATAAGTACCTACGTTAGTCTGCAAAGTGCAATAAGACCCCATTTATTTTCCTTTTACAACTGAAATGAAATGTGCGTGTTTAAGGTGCAGTTAAGTCCAACGACAATCAGTTATGGTTCCGATAACGCGCATAAAATGAAAATATTATTATTAATATATTAATTATTAATGATGTTGCCCAACCAACTCGCTAGCCAACTCAACACAATACAGCCCTGAGTCCAACCGGGCGCGAGACTGGCAAGCGCTGCCATCAAGGCCCCAAACGCAAACAGAGGGTGTAGGAAGCAAAACAGTCTCTGGTTTGGGAGCAACGCGCTGGTGGGCAACAATTAGTCCCCTCCCCTCCTACTGGCACGAGGCGGGAGATGGCCTTGCGCCAACGGATCCCAAGCACCACCATAAGTGAAGGGGATAGCCGAGCCGATGGGAGAGGGGGTGGCGACGAAAGTGAGGAGTTCACCCGATCCCTGCCACGAGCATGGGCGCATACAGGGTGGTGACCGAACCACCCTAGCGTAGGTTGTCGGTGCCCAATGGCACCCACCCGCTGCAGGCCGATTTTTGCCTAAAAAGGCCCTACCTCTCCTAGACCTTCTCCCCGAAGGGACAGGAGCATGAGTTACAAGATAAGAAATGGCCCCCCGATCGGGCCCCTTTTTAACTGTAATTATTATTATGTTAAATAATTAATTCTTTTTTTGTCATTTTTAAAACACCTGACCTGACCAGCCCTTGAAGTTTCTTGCGGTTTCTAACAGTCACCTTACATTTTGCGCGTGCGACGTTGCAAGCTTGCAGTAACAGGGAGAATGATAATTACATTACCCACCAAATACAGCGTCATTTGAATTATGTGATTACTGTTTATGAATAGGTTTTTGAGACCCTGTGCGCTGAGCGCACTGTGAGACCTCAAAGTAATGTTTATGAATACGTTGTTTATAGGCTGTAACTTTTTTACCACTTTAATATACTTTTTTATATACATTTATGGGTAGCACTTGGCTTTCATCTCACCTGGGGCCCAAATCTGCTAATTTACGAATGGCATAATTGAATCGCAATTGGATCGCATTGTAATTGTTTGACACATTTGGTATTCTTAAATGAGTAAGAGAATGCCAAATATGTCAAACAATTACAATGCGATCCAATTGCGATTCAATTATGCTATTCGTAAATTAGCAGACTTGGACCCCTGATGTTAAGTGATGGTAAGACCAAAGATGGAAGCGCACTTCCCTCGGAATCCTCAACTACTATCTCTTTTCTCTTTTACTTTATTTTTCTTATTGTAGGAACATTATAACGCAACAAACATTAATGACAAGGCCTCATATTTATATAATTATGATGGCGATAGCTAGCCAGGCGGACTTAACAAGCCCTACCACCAACCAAATCGGAATCGAACCCGGGACCTCCGGTTCTTAGAGCGGTGGCCTTAACCACACGACCACAGAGGCGGTTAAACTATTTCCTAAATGTTTACCTACCGATTTGATCAAAATAAAGTAAATGTAAGTACTAAAATATTCCACCTCGTCGCCATCGTCTAATAACACTTTATATGGAATGATGAGTAATGATGACACCTCTATGATTATGCAATTACCCATTACCTACATTAAAATAAACTAGCCGGTTCTTTCAAATGAATGAATTAACTCCGAAACTAAAAGTTATACTATCCAGTAATTACATTAGTAGGAGCAGGCGATAACGCATTAAGCAAATTAAAACATAAAACTACGAACACCACATCATTTCCATATCTACTCTTACAAAAGTGGTGATATTTTAAAATATTTATCTATAACCTCAAACAAATACTTAGAACAATGAAGATTGGTGAATATCTATCAGATGACATTCTAGAAGAAAATTTTATTAAGATATACAAACCTTATCAAACTAATCAAAAAATATTTGGATCATGTCGCGTAGATACCAGGGACCGGTTCATAAGCTCGCCAACCATTTATCAAAAACTATACACGCTTTTATACGCCGCAGTTATCCTCAGTTTGGAGTACAGGATAATCAAGATTGTCTATGACAGAATTTATGCGAAATACCCAATCCTCTTTTACATAATGTTTTTAATGATTTTAGCACAGATGATAATTTATGGCACTAACATAGTTCATGTGCGTTTTCTCAACGCGGCCGATAACACAAACTTTTATATACAATTGCAAAAAATCGACCGTTCCTTAAAACTTAATTTGGAGCATGAACTTAATACCCTGCAATACAATGGTCATGTGTTGACACTAATAATTCTTCATGCGGTAGCAATTTGCCTTTTGGGGTTGGGATTTTCTAATGGGCTGCCGACAGCCTTGACAAACTTTTCACTGATCTTCAGTGAATGCCCTTTCATTTTTGAAATAACCCATTGTAATAGCCTGTTGATGCATTTCACCTACCGTGTCAATGTTGTGAATGGCATTATGTGGAATCATCTGCATGGAAAACCGGAAAGTAAAATAAAGCCCAAAAGATTTTTTTATGCAACTGAAGCTTTCTGTAGAAATATAGCAGCGAAGCAACATAGCTTCAAGTCGAGCGATGTACATATTTATCTAAAAGACTTACTCACGTGCTTTAAAACATATCAGGACCTTTATAGGTATCAGGTAAAATTATTATGTGTACTATTACTATGCTGATAAATTATATTTAATAATTGTTTACCTACCTTAACCTTCGATCACATATAAAAACTTAACATTTTAATACTGTTTCTCTTTCAGATGTTTTTACTTTGCTTAAAATTATTAGTTTATTTCATGTTGACCTTCGAGTTCACACTGTTATCACTGAGGAGCAATGTAAGTATAACAACAACTTTACTATATTTTTGCGATTATCAAGAAAATTTAGCACGAGAAGTAGAGTTGAAAAATATAGATTATTTCGGTAAGAAAATATTTTTTCAGAAAAACTTTCCTAAATCAGTCCTGAAAATTTCCAAATTATAGTAATTTATTAAACTTTCATATATGTGGCAGCAAAGTAGCAACGGGAAGAACTTTAGAGAGTGGACTGTAAACAGGATGTCACAGAAATTAAAGTCAAGCCGAAAATGGGCAAGAGTCGTTAGTGTTATTAGAAAAATATGAAAAAAATCTTGGTCTTGTATTTCTCAAATTATAAGGATTTAAAAATAAATCCTAAAAATTGATACCCTGTGATGATCTTTCAAGTCTTGTGATTACAAATATTAATTTTTCCTCAGTTTTTATTGGGTCCATATTGGCTCACATAAAACTATTATTCCTATTTTTTGTTTTACTACCGATTTGTGTTCATAATAAACACTCTTCCTAATTTTTATCCTCATACATTTTTTGTTCATAAATTTTTATTACTAGAGCCAAATTCCTGTCTAAAACACGTGTACACAGCACGATTAATAATAAGCGTCCATATTAAAGTTTATCTAATCTAAAACAAATATTCAATTAAAAACTAATTATATACATAGGGCCCATTCATCACATCCATTAATCACGTGAGGCTCGAAAGGGGGGGAGGGGGTTCGGCAAAAATCACGAAATATCACAAGGGGGAAGGGGGGTTTAGTAAGATATCACGTGTATTTATTTTTTAGTTAAACGCGCGATTTCTAAACCGGAAGATTAATAAAACCTTGACTTCTGATGCTGATATTGTTGCAGCATTTGAGAGGTTTTTTACTGACATTCCAGTTTCAACTACAAAAGCCTTGATTTCCTCCCCCACTGTAGCTGAATCTGTTTTGAAGGAGAATGTTAAAGATTGTGAAAGTAATTTCAGTTTTCAAAAAATTTGTATTATACATATAATAAAAACATTTAACACTCTCAATAAAAAGAAAACTGCTGATCTGTGGGGTAATTCCGTGGACGTCGCTAAATCTGTAATTATGACAATAGCTCCAGTTTTAGCTTGCATATTTAATGAATGCATTGACTGTGGTGTTTTTCCTGACCTCATGAAATATAGTAAAATAATTCCATTATTTAAATCAGGTAGCACTTCTGACCCCTCTAATTTTAGACCTATTTCTGTGCTACCCACATTTAGTAAAATTTTTGAAAAGTTAATGCTAGACCAAATGCAAATTCATTTTTATAAAAATAAACTTTTACATTGTAAACAATATGGTTTTACTAGGGGTCGCTCTACAACTGACGCCGGTGTTGAGCTTTTAATCCAAATATTTGATACCTGGGAGGAATCACAGGATGCCCTAGGGGTATTTTGTGATTTATCCAAGGCTTTTGATTGTGTTTTACATGAAACTTTGGTCAGGAAGCTTAACCACTATGGAATTAGGAATGCTTATTTGAGCCTTCTAATCTCATACTTGAGTAACAGGATTCAGAAGGTCGACATCAACGGTAAAAGATCTCCGGGATCAGTGGTTAAAATGGGAGTTCCGCAGGGTTCAATACTTGGTCCATTCTTGTTTTTGGTTTATATTAATGACTTACCTTATTTTGTAAAAGACAGTCATGAGATAGTATTGTTTGCTGATGATACATCACTTTTATTCAAAGTGAAACGACGACACCCAAATTATGACGATGTGAATAATGCGGTCTCAAAGATTGTTCACTGGTTTAGTGTTAATAACTTGCTATTAAACGAGGGAAAAGCCAAATGTGTAAGATTTGTATTGCCTAATGTTAAGCAGGTAATAACTAGTGTACAAATTAAAGATAAGAATGTGAGTCCTGTGGACACCACTGTGTTTCTAGGCATCACGTTGGATGCCAAGCTTCAGTGGGGCCCACATATAACTAAATTGTCGAATAGACTTAGCTCTGCGGCTTATGCAGTAATGAAGATCCGTCAGTTAACTGACGTTGATACAGCTAGATTAGTTTATTTCAGTTACTTTTATAGTGTAATGTCGTACGCCATTTTACTGTGGGGAAATGCTGCCGACATTCAAACTATCTTTGTGCTGCAGAAGAGGGCTATTCGAGCAATATATAACCTACAGGCTGGTGACTCTCTCAGAGAGAGATTTAAGGATATAAGTATAATGACAGTTGCATCACAATATATTTATGAAAATCTTGTGTATGTTCATAAAAATATTGAAATGTTTTCAAAAAACAGTGATATTCACAAATTAAATACTAGAAGTAAGAACAAATTAGCAGTGCCTTATACTAGGCTCCATAAAATAAATAATTCTTTTAAGGGTCTGTGTGTACGATTATACAACAAAGTACCAAATGATATTCAGAAATTAGATCTTGATAAATTTAAAATCAAAATCAAAGAAAAGCTTTATAAAAAAGCTTATTATAAAGTGTCGGATTATACAGAAGACAAAACAGCTTGGGTCTGAAATGCTCCAAGTACCTACTCCAACAGCTATTTCTAACTGCCTATAATTAATTTATATAGAGCACCATATTTAATTAAACTATTTACATTCAAATTCATATTTTGTATTTTGTGACCTGGTAACGACATATAATATATATATTTTTTGTAAATGTCGTTGCTTCTGTGCGCTGTGGTTTCTTGCTTTCTTGTTGGTTGGTTTCTTGCCCGTTCTTTGCCACAGTTAAAAAATGATATCCTGAATGGGTGGTAGGTTAAAAAATATTTGGACGTTTCAAAGTACTTATTAATTGAGTTTATTGAATAAATATATTTTGACTATTGACTATTGACTATTGAAGCGGCGTGTAGTGTGATCTTGACTTGACTTCAACAGCGTTGAAAAAAAAACAACCTGCAACCTTTCCTGCCTAGACATTTTTATCATGGTCCTTAATTTTATTGAATAAAATTAGATTAAACTTTATTGAATAAAATTAGATTAAACTTTATACCTGTATTTAAAGACAACTTTTTAAGAAACAAGCTTTTATTTAAATGCGCTAAAAAGAAAAAATAAACTTTTACTAACAACTTATAACGTTATTACACAATTTATATGATATACTTACTTATAAGGTTGTGTATTCTCTTAGATTGAAAATTTTAATCGGTATTTAAAATCAATTACATCAAGGTATTTAATGTAAGTACTTGTTTATTTATACATAGGTATTATAGGTATAGTAAGTACTTAATTATATAGTAAATCTCGCGACAACCTTTTATATCACATAAATTGTGTAAATGACGTTATAAGTTGTTAGTAAAAGTTTATTTTTTTCTTTTTAGCGCATTTAAATAAAAGCTTGTTTTTTAAAGAGGTTTTTACTTTTAATTTATTTTTTACTTTTTAGTTATCCCTGGACACGTTTTTTATCTGTTCTTTCCATTAAGACGAATTAAACTCGACGCGGTTGTGTTGCTTAATTACTGAGTTCCTATGGCCACCTTCTAGCTCCATCAACAGACCCTGGGTACCATCTAGCACTAAAGTACCTACTCGTCAAGACTAATCAAACGAGCCCATACTAAATGGGGTTATGTCATTTAATTACTGAATTCCTATGGCCACCTAGCACCAAAGTACTCGTCAAGACGAATCAAACGAGCCCATACTCGATAGGGTTATGTCGTTTCATTACTGATTTCCTATGGCCATCTTCCAACTCTATCATCAGACCCTGGTTACCATTGAAAGACAAACTACTCGTCAAGACTATTCAAACGAGCCCAAACTCGATGAGGTTGTGTCATTTTATTGCGAAGTTCCTATGGCCTCCTTCCAGCTCCATCATCAGATCAGCACTATGTCATCATAATATTGCATTGTCACACGATTTACACATATATGCAAAATTTCAGCTCAATTGGTTGAAGATATCTGCTTCAAAATTGAGTTGCAAAATTCCACCCGAATCAAACATACGTAATACATTGCAAGTTTAAATTAAATTATAATAATAATAATTAATAATATCATAATTTAATTATTTTTTTACATTAAAAGCTTGTAAAAAAATTATAAAATTCTTTGTAGGTACTAAAAAATACACGTGATATTGGGTGGGGGGGAGGGTTAGACCTAAACTTCACCATATATCACCAAGGGGGAGGGGGGGTTAAAAAATGCTAAAAAAAACATCACGTGATTAATGGACGGCTCCATAGAATGTAGAATAATAAAAATCAAATAAATCGAAAACTTATTCTAGTTTAATGTTGACAACTATAACAAGTTTTCTTAATAAGTGGGTGATGCCGAGCCGAGAATTTCCCGGACATTTTTTTTCAATTCATGTATGTTCATCGAAAATATGTCGAAGTTGTTATTAAGTGCAACCAGTTCATTGTATAGACGGCACATTCGGACAGTGGGATTGTAATATCGCCGTCCCCGGCCTTGTCCCCGGCGAATAAAATGACAATGGCTGTAATACTCTTTTTCCTTTTATTGTATTTTTAAAATCTATGAGTGTCAATACACATCATATATTTTTTGTAGATTTTATTTTCTAAAATTAAAAAAGTTATAAAATATTACAATAGTATTCATAATTTATACCCTTATCTATTTTTACACGAATAAAATTAAAGCAGTCGGTTAGTATAAATTTCACCCAGTAACTTTTATGTCTAGAGCCATTATAATAATGTTCGCGAAAATACATATCGGCAAAATAATTGTAAAAGCGCATTACCATTTTATTCGCGGAAGATATGGTGCAGCGTTACCACAGACCACAGCGTTACTGACTAATCCATGGAATACAGAAAAGAGTAATCGTTTATTAGTTCAAAGCTTGTAAGATGCGGGAGCACTGACATTCTTTTCCCTCACACGCCTAGACCTGAGTACGCACTCAGCACGAACGTAATAGCATTATACATCGTAACAGGTGACTCCTGGCACGTGGCATTGTTTGGTTACCATCCAGTACCACAGAACAACCGAGCACTCTTGAGTCTGAACTCCCTAACTTATAATCTCCCAGACTTCAATCTTATCCGAAATGATCGCATTGGCAAGGGTGCTAGCGGGGTGGCTATCTACTTATCTCACAGCTTTTCCCACAAGCTTTTAGACTCCTCTGCCTCCCGCCACGGCTAAATGGAATATCTCTTCCTTGAGATTGATGTAAAAGGTATGAAGGTTGTCCTGGGAGTTTTTTTATTGCCCTCCTTCCGTTGAATTTCAGCCTGACTTCGATTCCTTTCTTAACTCATTAGCTACCGACTATTCCCACCACATTATTATGGGTGATTTCAACACCGACCTTTTAAAGGTTTCTGTACAGTCGCGCAAGTATCTTTCCATAGTTGAGTCAGCTAACTTCCAAATTCTTCCAATCGATCCAACTCACCATAATCTAACGACTTCTGACTCTTGGATCTATCACATTTTAATTTCTTCATCTTCCCATGTCGTCCAACATGGCCAATTACTTGCTCCTGGCTTCTCCACCTCATTTTTGTAGCTTATAAGGCTAAGCCACCTAAACCCAAACCCCTTATCGTAAAAATGCGTAATTTCGCTAGACTGCATGTGGAAAATAGTGACACATACGCTTTGGACTGAACACCTGTTATTGAGGCTAATTCTGTCGACAACATGGTTGCGTACTTCAACAGTTTACTCTCGAATCTGTTTGATTAGCATGCACCAAAAAAGCTCGTCAAGCTACGTCAGGCTCCTGCGACTTGAATTACACCTGGTGTACGCACGGCCATGCGTAGGCGCAACAAAATACTTTCGTACGTTCAAAAGATGCCGAACCGTTTCTAACTGGGATGCTTTTAAAACCGCTAGGAATCGCTGCAATCGGATGGTCAGAACTGCTAAACGCCAATATATCCATTAATATATTTTAAGCCGGGCATTGAACACTAAGCTAAGCTCGGTGCTTAGTTTAGTGTTCAATGGGTCTACCTAGGTCTCGTTATTGACTGCTCTCTCAGTTGGGAAGATCAAGTGAACGAGATCTCTCGTAAAGTGGTCAACTCGGTGCTACAGTCCTTGTATAGACTGAATTTTTTTCTCCCATCCAGCACTAAAATCATGCCAGTACAGGCTCTCGTGTTTCCTATTCCTACGCCGACGTCTGTTTTATTCTAATTCCTAGGTCTCGCTATTGACTGCTCTCTCAGTTGAGAAGATCAAGTGAACGAGATCTTTCGTAAACTGGTCAACTCGGTGCTATGGTCCTTGTATAGACTGATATTTTTTCTCCCATCCAGCACTAAAATCGCGCTAGTACAGGCTCTCGTGTTTCATATTCCTACGCCGACGTCTGTTTCTCTGACATTAATCAACTTCTTCTGAATAAGTTGGATCGTTTGCTAAACAGCTGTATCCGTTTTATCTTCTGTTTGCGAAAGTTCGACCACATTTCTCACTACAGAAGACAACTCAAATGGCTGCCTATCCGAGAGCGTAGGAATCTTAGAGTTGTCTGTAAGCTTTCCAACATCCTTAAGGATCCACGATCCCCAGGATACCTGAAATCTCGGTTTCTAGGGAGCCTCTCATCACCGTGACCTTCGCTTCAGTAACAACCTCACTCTTCAAACCCCCGCACATCATTCTGGCTTGTCTCCAGTTCCTTTACTCTATGTGCTATCCGCCTTTGGAATGCTCTTCCATTAAATATCCGTCGTGCTCAGAGTAAAATGGTATTCAAAAGACTTGTGAGTGAGCACTATTTAAACTCTTATCTGGATGTCACACTATCTGATGTGTTGTATTTATATAATTATGTATTTATACATCTATGTAAAATATTTATTTATTTATTTAATATATTGAATCTTTGTAATGTAAGTATATAGTATTTTGTAGGTCTGTTATAATATATTTTTATAAAATTTTTATGTAGGTTCATAATAATTTTTTTTTCTATTTTTTCTTATTCTTCTTTCTATTTATGAAGTTGGTTGTAAGTAGTGGTTTATTATTCATTAATGTAACTTTTTGATTTATCGCCTTACCTAAGTGTCCTACATCCTTACTGGTTGACTGGTAGAGAATGCTTTGTGGCGTTAAGTCCGCTTTTTGCAGTTTTTATGTGCAATTAATATTAAATAAATAAATAAATAAACCACTACCATTGAGTAAAGCTCTGCACGGTGACATTATAGGTCTATGCAAATCAAGAGCAATCCCCACTTACTACCACGGTTTTTACGATTCCCTGACCTCAGTTGATACCCCTGATATCAACCCCTGATACCAAATGAAGAAGATCCAGAAGAATAATAAATATTAAGATTTCTAAAGTATGTTAATATTGTTGTTTTTATAAAATAAGATTTAATTGTATTACACATAATAAACCAAGAAATGATTACGATAATCTTAGTTTTGTTTTAAAATTCCGAATAAAATTAAATTTTATTTATTTATTTATTATCAGGCAACAAAGTTACAATATAACAGGCCCATAGATACATACCTTAAAAACTAACATATACATAGCTTATAAACATTTATTGTTAGTATAATAACTTAAAACTATGTTAGTAATTGTGGTGGTAGGCAATCTCCCGCGGAAACGCCGGTACACCTTCGGCCAAAAGTCTTCCTTCATAAAGGTGTCGTCCAGCTTAGCTGTTGGGACTCGCACCACAAATGCCTTAAAACTGACATTATGTCGCGATTCCAGCGGCTCCACTCTCAGAAGGAAGTTGGTCTTTGTCTTAATGTACTCAACCACATCCTGCACTGTGATGGTGTGGTGCAGGCGCGACAGGTACATCGGCGTAGTCGGCGTCGCAGCACGCAGCAGGAACTGGGGCCCTGTCAGTGCGGTACCGCAACGGTTCTGATTCGGCCGGTGATGGCGTGCCCTCTTCCTTTGGACCTTGACGAAACCGTCGTCGTCTCGTTCCACGGCGGCATGCTTTGACACTCTCTGAGCGCTTAGGTTGGAAGCAGCAACAGAGGCGTAGTCACGTCGGCTGGGCTTCGTTTGGATGGTGACAGGCTCAGGCTCAGCTGTCACGTGCGGCACCGCGGGCGAAGGCGCGGGGCGGGTGGACGGCGGAGGCGGCGCGAGGGGCGCGACGACAGCGGGTTGCACGGCACGAGGGGCCGGCGACTGCAGGGCGCAGGGGGCCGGCGCCGGCGTCTGCGGGGCGAACCGAGCCGGCGTGCGCGCGGGGGCAACGGCTGCGTCAGCGTTGCACGGCGACGAGGTCGGCGTCGAAAATGCTGACTCGAAACTCAGCCGCGGCGCGTTGACGAATGCACCGCGCCGCGTGTTGACGTTTGAGTCATCGACTGACCTACTTACTGCGAGTGATGCGCGCAAACTATCCACTTCCTTGCGCAACTCACTCACAGTATTCTGTGATGCTTCGAACTTTAGCACCACGTCCGCCAAGCCCGCCTTTAAGGTCACAATGTCCTTCAGCAAGCAGGTTACGTCGACGTGGTCGAACGTGACGGGAGGGAGCTTGTTTAGGTCCCTCGCCACAAACGTCGGCACGTCGTCAGGGTCGGTCTCCTTCAGCAGCGTGATTATTTCCTGCAGGCTCTTCGGTGCCCCATCACGGCGATGAGACACCATCTGGTCACTCTTGTTTACAGATGCAAACAGAAGCTTCTTGGCCGCAGATATGTCGTCCTCGCTGAAGCTGGACTTGCATATCTGCACCGCACTTACTTCATCCATCACGTCCAGCTTCTGTTGCAGGAAGGCGAGGAGCTCGTTAACCACCAGTTTGTTGCTCATGGTGGTGGTTCGCGCGGCGACTCGCGCCGCGTTACGTGTCTGATATACGATTTAAATTAAATTGCAATCGCTGCGTCCGCACAGAACGGCGCGTACTGTGAGACTGATGTAAATGATTCAATACCATACAACAAGTTAACAGAACATAATGGCGAACCATTCTTGTTTTCATTATTTGAGACACAATTTTGTGACGAATATCATTGTTATGTAATATAACAATACACACTATTTCGCAGAAATAACGGGAATAAAATGGTAAGTGCATATTAGTAATAAAATTATTAACGATAAAGTTTTTGTAGTACTTATTATTTATTTTCTGAAATATCTTCTTTAAATAATTTAATAAACATTACTTACTAATACGATATAAAAGGTACAAAAATTAGCCTTCATTTAAGATATCACACTTGTATACCAAACATATAGTCGATTTTTAATCTGTAAAAATATGTTTTTCATTTTTCCTCGACTTTTTGCGATTGCCATTTTATTCGCCGGGGGCGGCGATATGATGTATTATTTTTATAGACATTTAGTACAAAAGTCTTTGGCCCGGGTTTTGATACAAAGTATTTAATTGAATTAAAGAAATCAATTCAGGGGAATCGATTATTGAGTGCAATATTTTGAACAAGTAAATTAAATCTTACTGTTCTTGACGGACCGCAAGCGAAATCACACCGAACTTAATCATTCGAAGCTCGTAAGAATTAAGAAACCTGCCTAAATGAAAGCGATAACATAGAAATCTTAAGCATTTTTTTCTGAATGCCTACAATACTTTTTATGTGTATTTTATAGAATGGGCTCAAAATTGTACAACCATATTCTAAAGTACTACGTATTATGCTGTAATAAAGACATAATATACTTTTTGGTTTCTTAAAAACTTTTGTGGATCTAAATATAAAACCTAAAAGACCATTACATCTTTTTAGCCCATATTCATGATGTTGAAGGAATGAAAGTTTATCATCAAAAATAATTCCAAGGTCCTTTGCAGTAGTGCATCGAGATAAAGCGCAATTGTTAAGAGGCCTAATATTACATCTCGAATGTGATTTTTGCGTAAAATGCCTATTTTCGCATTTTGTAGTAATTTTAAAGTTGTATTTATCGTTTTTATCGAAATAGGATAATAAATTTGTGCATAATATTACAATATAATAATACAATATCCATTCTGTGAGCATAAGTTGAATTCGGACGGCTGGCGCATCGCATTTTGTAGTAATTTTGCAGTTGTATTTATCGTTTTTATCGAAATAGGATAACAAATTCATTATAAAATCTTTATTCGTCATGAAGTAACAGTTACTCTGGTATAAATTTTGCTCAATAATATTATCGCAGATAGGAGATATTTACAGTTAATTTATAGCAATTTTCGAAGATTTTTGGTTTAGAATAAGATTTTTTTCTATATAAAATCAATGATATCTAAAAATTCCGAGGCCGCTACGCATTATTCGACTATATAAGAGATAACATTATATTTTTTTTATTTCACTTGTTTAGAACAGTAGTTCAATCGATGAGCTCAAAAAAGTGCCTTCGCGCACTTTATGAAAAACTTTCTCTGCAATTTTGGGTTTAATTAAAAAGTTAAACAAAATTTACAAAAAGCGAGGCCGATAAGCACTATTCCAATAGCTATTCTACACTATTCAATAAGTCATAATTATTAATGTATTTTCGTTACTGAGATCCATAACGCCAAAGTTGGCCATTTTACGCAAAAATCACAGTCGAGATGTAATAGGCCTCTTAAAGGAGATGTCCTATTTCTGCCCTAGAGACGTTTCATGTTTCGATAATGAAATAAGGCGTGCCACCGGAATACCAAATTTCAAGAAATTGCAGTCCAATTTATAATAAACATCTATATATACAGATACCGCGTAATTAGCGGGGTTTAAAATTATCACTAAAAATAAATTATAATTGACTGAAGTCATTTCCTTTTTACCTTGCCATTTTGTTAAGCATTACGGCAATGGCATCTAAGATTTTTGAGCCAAACTTAATTAAAAAAAAATGTGATCAATTTTATAATAAATTCTTTGAAAATATAGAAAAAGAGTAAAGTTCGAAATTAAAGAATTAAGTTGTCACATAAATAACAGATTTTAATTGACAAATTATGCTAATGGTGCATAAATCAACAATATCTCGTAGGTCCGTTATCATAATACTGGCTGTATCGGATTAATGCCTTTGCTTTTTCGTTGTTTAAAAATATAAATTCAAACAAAAAATGTCGGTCGCAGCGTTGCCAGACCGTCCTAAAAGGGACGGTTTTCCGTCCTATTCAATGCTTGGCCGTCCTTTAACCGTCCCCTTATCGTCGCCGTCCCTTTTTGCGATTACTTTAAATTATAGGTAGGTATCGGTTATAAAAATAATTATTATATAAATCGATGAACGCTGTCTATAAATTATACGTATTTGATCGCATCCCAACATACCTACAACTCTATCCATTGAGCCTACTACTCGGTCGAACTAGCATGACACCTGGGGCCCAAGTCTGCTAATTTACGAATGGCATACTTGAATCGCAATTGTATCGCATTGTAATTGTTTGACACATTTGGTATTCTTATATGAGTAAGAGAAACGAAGACCTAAGCAAGTTAGGTACTGGACAAATATAAAAAATGCATTTATTGACGGTGTCAGGAAAAAAATTAATAGGATAAGCTAAGGGGTCTCGGTAGCTTAGTGGTTAGAGCAGTGGTCCGGCAATCCAAAGGTCATGGGCTTGAATCGCATTCGAGCTTTCCTGTGGCTCGTTGTTTTTTTTCTAGTAAACATTTTATCCTATATCTATATTATAGCATTGAGAATGCAAAAATTTCAATAACATTAAAAATAATACTCTACTGTCCAACTATAGAAAACAATTTTTCATCCATCGCTTTCTTTTCACTATTTTCTTTATCAATATTTCTAAAATAATAGCTATACAGGCTTTAACTTTTCTTGTTGTATCCATGGTAGCGTCCGCACGGTCCGCACCGCACAAAGGAAGCCACAATTCTTATATGAGTAAGAGAATACCAAATGTGTCAAACAATTACAATACGATCCAATTGCGATTCAAGTATGCCATTCGTAAATTAGCAGACTTGGGCCCCAGCAGGTTATAACATCCGTCCCTCTCACTCTCCGGGCATGACAGAATCGAGTGAAAGAATTAGAGTAGGTATTCAGGTGTCATGTTAACTGGACCGAGTTATGCTCTATCGGTTGTGGTGGTGGTGTGAAGAAATTAGAGCCCAGTAAAAAAATGCTCAATGCCAAGATTCGTTATTTAAAAATCACATTATATTTTTAATATTCCAAAAGTTTATACTAACGTACAGTTAACTGGATTGCTGTTATGGAGCTAACATTGGTATCTCATTTTGACGTGAAAATACTGCACTCATAGAAGAATAACTAATATTCTGAGACTGCACTTTATATTGTCAAGTCAAGTCATGATTATGTTAAAAACTAAAACTAAACTAATTCAAGTGAATATGGTAGATAATTTTGTTTTGTATGCACTTTTTTGGTTCTAAATTGTTTTACAAAACTACACTAATGCAAGTAAATAAGGTAGATGTTTTTTTTATGCATGAATATTTTTGGTTATAAGTTATTTTAAGAAATAATATATAAAAAAAAAATAATTTACGAAATCGTCCCTTTGCCTTAAAAACCGTCCTTTTTCAGTTCAACCTCCGTCCGAAATTGACGAAGAGAACTGGCAACACTGGTCGGTCGGCCGTTCGGCTGCTGCAATAAACGTAGTGATTAAATCCTCTTTGGCTGCAATTACAACAACAACACATGGAAGGAATTTCGTTCGTGTTGCATGCGTTTGCTGCGCTTTCGTGATCTTCTTGGGTTTTCTTGGTGTTTGAGTGTTATTAATCGATAACTGATTCTGCGCTGTTTGTTTTAAGATTGCATTTGAACATTTCGTGACGTGAATAAAACGTTAGGAGTTAGTGACTGTTGTTGTAGTAAAGTGAAATGGCGTTTTCAAATCGTTGTGATAACTGTTCTATTACTTTCAACAATCTACGTATTGTATCCCAAGGAGTGCTACAATTAGATACCTACATCATTACGTGATCTCCTGACGTCTTGGATTTCACCAATGGAGGTACGTATCATACAGATTACACTATTACAATATTACCTCTTTCAAACGCACTTATTTAATTTGTTCTAAGGTTGAAAGGATTTTAAGAATGAAAATGTTTTAAATTCCTACCTCAAATCTTGTGTGTTATTAGAAAGCTCATTTTTAATTTATGGTACAGTCAGTGTAAACAAAATGAAGGTTTAAGAAGCAGTATGACTAACTTTGGCATTGAGTTTCTCCCGTGTTCTTCTATCAACAACACGTGTTGTGAGACTCCATTTTATTTCTATTTACCTACCATACAATACTAAATGTACTTTAAAAATATACCACTTGAAATTGGCTTAATACTAAACGTGAAGCCACTAATTATGTTATATTAATAACTTTGCCAATCTAGCTTTAAGATTTTGTGTGACTATTTTTTTGTTTTCATTTGTGTGTCAACAATAAATATATTAATTATGTATCTGTATTATGACTCACTTATTTTTGTTACAGATTATACCAGAACACAGAGTTTGTAATGAATGTGTTATTCTTCAGTCACAAGCTGAAGTTGATGAGCCATCTCGTGATTATGGGCATAAATCAGTATGCGGTGTGTCTGTTCTAAGAGCAAGAAGCATTGCCATGAATAGCAATAGACCACAATTAACAATAATTAGATCATGGGTGCCTCAGATTCAGGTACTTATAATTTTTTTTTTGTTTTTATTCCTAACGGGTTAGCACTTAGTCTGCATCTCGCTTGATGTTAAGAGATAATGAGGCTGAAGTAGCCGGTTGAAGTGCGCTTCCACCATTTTACCACTTCCACTTCACCCGGATCTTCTTCAATCTTCTACTTTTAATTAACTGGCTATCTTACCTTTTACTGACAGAACACTAAACACTAACCAAACCGAGTAGAAACTTGTACACCCCCCATTGGGAATCGAACCTGTGACCAGTGGTCTTAACAACTGGACCACAGAGGCTGTTAAATATTATTCAGTTCTTAAGGTCTGTTTTATTATTAAACATTGATATAGTAATTATTACTTTTGAATTATTTACTACAGTAATCATCATCATCAGCTCATAAACGTCACACTGCTGGGCCTTCCCACAGTAATGTTGCGTTAAAATAAAATAAAAATCGTTTTTCAGGCAGATCTCCCAATCTTTACAAGAGTTTGTAGAATTTGCTGGAGAAGAGCTGCAAGAGTTCAAGCAACAAGTATGGCAGGCCAATCATAACAGGAAATTGAACATAATATATTGCCTGATGTTTCCATTGAAACGGTATGTATTAGGCCATAAGTGTTAATTGTAATAACCATGTCGCGTAGTGGTGAAAGAATACTACCAACCCCTCTCTTCACTTGGGTGTCGTAAAAGGCGACTAACGGACTAAAGACTGCACGTACTTCCAACAGCATAGAGCGGCGATGGGCTCACCACCTGGCACGCTAAGCACATGTGCAGTCGCTATTTGGTGAAAAGTGGACTATGTAGAGGACTGCTTTTGCTGTCGTCATTGCCAAGTCTCTGACTAACCCTTCGGGGATAATAGTCGTGATTATATGTATGTATGTAATCAAAGTAAGTGGCAAGCCTGAAGATTTTTTTTATTTGACAATGACAAGACTGTCATTGTCAAATAAAAAAAATCTTAAAATCATGTGTTTGTTGTAAGTACTATAAGATTATGATAATAATACAACATTTGATTATTGTCTCTACAGGAAGATGCTGAAATGCCATTGCATGTTAGCATTGGTGTTCAAGCCGTTGAAGACTCACTGAGACCTCCAACGCTATCACCACTACCTGTGCCTGCACCGGAACAAGAAGAATTATTACGACCTCAAAGGCCGACCTTGGCATTGCCAAATTCTACACGAGTGTCATCAACATCTAGAAGGTGTATTTTCAGCGATTGTCTAAACATTGAAAGAATATTACGTTTAGTACCAATGACAATAAGGCAAAGAGTATTGTTAGATTTTAATTTGTATATTCCTTGTTGTGCTCGCATATGCTCCAAGCATTTATTTAGTAATAATTGGCACAATTTAGAAAATGAACAATTAGTAAACAATTTCACGAGTGATCAAATTGAAGACATGCTATATTTATCAAAAAATAATCAAAGCTCACAATTAGATTTTGAAAATATTGAGAGTATGAATGACCATAATACGTCATTATTGGATAGGGATTACAGTACAGCAATTCTATGATATTATAAATGATACTGCTACCTTAATTAATAGAATACGTAAATATAAAACAGGGTTGGCAATGTATTTAGCCAAGTTAAGAACAGGTGATTCAGATGCAAGACTTTCAACAATTTTTGGTGTTGGTAAAAGTACTTTCAACAGAAATATTACAATTGTAAGAGAATGCCTTAAGCAGGATTATGTTAATAGACATATAGGTTTAAGTCATGTATCAGTTCAGGAAGCTAGTACACATAATCTTACAATTCCTAGTGAATTATTTGGGAGACATCTCACCATTACGGGAGAACAACCCGTGATTGTTATCTGTGACGGAACTTATAGATACACACAAAAAAGTAGTAACTATAAGTTTCAAAAAGACACCTACACTTTACACAAATACCGAAATCTTGTAAAGCCTTTTTTGGTTGTGTGTTCTGATGGGTATATTTTTAGACATTTTAGGTCCATACTCTGCTAAAGAATGGGACGCCGTTATAATGAAAAATGCTTTTCTTGATGGCGCTGGACCAATGCGAACATATTTTAGAACTGGAGATGTATTCATTCTTGACAGAGGATTCCGGGATGCTGTGCAAGATTTGCAAAGTTTTGGTTATTATGTCCACATGCCGAAATCCATTGAAGAGGGCAACTTTCAACTGAATACTTTACAAGCCAACAAAACCAGATTAGTTACGTTAGTACGGTGGGTGGTAGAAGTGGTAAATGGGCGCTTTAAAAGAGATTATAGATTATTAAGGCACGATTTTTGTAATCTTGCAGCACCCCATATTTTTATAGATTTTTCCATAGCTGGTGCAATAAGAATCACTTTCATCCACTTCTGCAGGACAGAAATAACGCAAGACAATTTGCTGAAAGAGCTTTGAGTAGGTTAAATGAGCCAAACTATTTGGGAGACTTTATAATTTTAAATTATTTGAATCGACAAAGAGCCCATTTCCGAAGTATAAATGTCCATTTATCTCACCTTTCCACTTTCCCTCAATTGACAATGAGCCAATTAGAGTTAATAGCTCTTGGAACATACCACATAAAACAGGCTCGTGTTCCTACTATGGAGAGCATGTTAGAGATGGTGAAGTATTTTATATTGAAATCAATTCACAGTTAGAAATGCCTGAGAATGAATACATTTCAGGACCCTTGATTCGTGGTTGTATAAGTTCTCGCCATTCGAGTAAGAAGTATTATACGTATATAACTTATAATTCTAATTCAGAACACACATAAGACAGCATCACAGGATATTACTGTAACTGTAAGGCAGGTAGAACAGTTGGGTGCTGTTCTCATGTAATGGTGGTATTATGGTTTCTGTCTTGGGCTAGGTATAATCCTAACAGCGTGTATCCCCCCGCAGCGTTTTTAGATAATATTTTAATTGATGATAGTGATGATGATCAATAAATATAATTATTTTGTGAAATAGCGTTTTATTTAAGACCATTATGATATTTTAAGCCCTACCCTACCTTATGCACCTAAATATATATTTAAATACATATGTATATATTTTATACTTATGAGAGTAAATAGATATCTTCAATATCAATAAATGATGTATTCTGAGCAAAATATGTACAATAAGGTAGTTATCTTATAATTTTTTTCACTTTAAATAGCGTGGTGCTTTATATTTTTTATCTTTAAAACCCCGCTATTTACAACAATAATTTACTTCTGATATTATAAAAGAATGAAAAACCAATACAGAAATTCAATTTTGATCAGGTAGCATGCATTTTTTTTCGTGGGGCAGACAATGTATGGGGCGTGGGCCATCTCCTTTGTAGTTATAATTTTGTGGTATTCGTTTTCTTGTAAAAGATATGACAAAACATTTATTATTATTTAGGTACATATTTTTGATGACACATCAATCTTTAACTATGTCAATGTCTTTTTGAAGAGTGCAGCAGTCATCGATGTTTTTAATATTAGTAAATATTTTGAGGTCATCTGCACAAAGTAGGCATTCACAGTTTAGTCGGTCAATTAGATCGTTAATAAAAATTGCAAATAACAAAGGGGAAAAATGGGAACCTTGAGGAACACCTGAGGTCACGTCGATAGCAGCAGACTTATATCCCCTAAGAGCTAGTAATTGACTTCTATGTGCAAGATAGGAGCAAAGCCATCTATAAAGATTACCCTGAATATCGTATTTGTACAATCTGTAAGATAAAATTGAATGATTATCCTTATCAAATGCCTTAGAAAAATCTGTGTATATAGAGTCCACTTGGCCACCAGCTGCAAAAACGTTACATAAATAGTTCTTAAATTCTAGGAGACTAGTAATAGTGGAGCGACCCTTAACAAAGCCATGCTGTTTTTCTGAAATTGATTGCTTCACATGATTATACATATAACCGACTCAAATACTTTAGCGAGGCAAGATAAAATACTAATGGGTCGATAATTCTCACAGTCAGATCTACACCCATTTTTATAAATAGGGACGACATGGGCAACCTTCCATAATGCAGGGAATACACCCGAATGAAGAGATTTATTAAAAATAATTGTTAATGGGAGACATAATTCTTTGGAGCATGCTTTTATAAAAGCTGAAGGCATGTTATCGGGTCCCGCGCCCTTATAGCTGTTTATTTTTTTTAACTTATTAAATACTTCTTCCTCCGTTATGGTAAAATTGGAAATTACACGTCCTCGCATTTATAGTCACACACACGCGATATTTTCAGAAGCAGTTTCATATAGTTTTGCGCTGAACGTCACACGCGATAATAAAGAAGAAGATTAAATAGTTTTGCGGTGAACGTCACACGCACAATATTTAGCAGAAGAATTTTATGACAGAAGAAAATAAGATAGGCGCTAACTGACACGTCAGAGGAAAAAAGATGCGCTCCAAATCCGGCCAGCTTTGGCAAGGTGTTTTTATGCCATGGTATAAATAATCATCAAAACAGATATTGAACAATATAATGATAATTTTACTTAGAAATATGCAATGGCAATGTCTGACCATGGGCCTTTTATGGTATAAAAATAATCATCAAGACAGATATTGAACAATATATGATAACACTTTTTTACGGATTAACTCGCGTTTAATTTACTAATTACATGGTTTTTTTTTTATTATCCTGACGTTTCGTTTCGTTCCCTGTGACCACGGACCCTGTAAAGGGTTCGAAACGTCAGGATAATAAAAAAAAACTATGTAGGCAAATAGTAAATTAAACGCGAGTTAATCAGTAAAAAGCGTTTCATTTCAATGTGTAGTGCTCGCTTAAACCTCAGAAAACAATATAATAAATGATAATTTTACTCAGAAATATGCAATGGCAATGTCAATGTCAATGGGCCTTATAAGAAGGCTCGAGGTCACTCATAGAGCAATGGAGAGGGCTATGCTCGGGGTTTTTCTGCGGGATCGATTCAGAAATGTGAAGATCCGTAGAAGAACTAATGCAACCGACATAGCCCGAAGAATTGCTAAACTCAAATGGCAGTAGGCAGGGCACATCGCTCGTAGAACATACGGCCATTGGGGCAGAACTGTTCTTGAGTGGCGACCGCGCACCGAAAGACGCAGTGTAGGCCTCCAACAAGATGGCCGACGATCTGGTAATGGTCGCAGGTAGCCGCTGGATGCAAGTACCACAAGACCGGACGTGGTAGAGATCTTTGGGGGAGGCCTTTGTCCAGCAGTGGATGTCTTTCGACTGATGATAATTATAATGATGGAATGGCAGCTTATTTTAATGGCTTTGTCTCTTGTTCTTATCTTATCTTCCCCTAGTTTAATTTTAGCTAGCGTACTTTCACACTAACTAATCGGTCAATTGTTGTCAGCGAAATGAAATTCGAGTACCCTTTGGAAACACATTTTACTTAGCATAACAACATGCTTTATGTTTTTTATTGTTTCAGGTATTTGAGAAGACTGAATATGTGGTTCTACTAACAACTGTTTGTATTGACATCACCACCATTATGCTTTTGTGCCTGCGGTGCGATATTTTCTTCAGGACAATCAAGAAGACAAAAATGCTAACGATTACTATCATGTCAATTGACCTCGAAGGTATGTTAGAGATTAAATTAAATAGTCTCAATTGCTTTTTTCTTCAATAAACTTGTTGCGGTAAGCACATTTAGCCTGTCTCAAGGTAAGAGAGTTATTGGCAAATAATTATATTCTTTGCATATAGAAGATGATAGATGAGTGATCTATGAATGTTTAATGTTAGGTAAGTACCTAAATGATATGATATTTCCCCAAACCCCTTGAGTTTCAGTAAGGATAAGGGATTTTACTGAGGATGTGAATGTGTAATTTGAAAAGTTATGTAGCACTGTCAAATTTAATCATCATTCGGTTTTCTAAATTATAGAAAATTACAAAAATAGCCCACGCCCAGACTAATACGACGACCCAAAAAGCCTCCAACGTTAATCAATTTTTTAGATTATTTTTAAAGCAAATTACATAACATCATATTACAGTACAGACGCCAGCACTTCAATCAACCTACCACAGACTGTCAAACTTCTTTAATAAACGGGTTGAACCACAGAAATCTATATCTGTGGTTCGAACACTTTTGTATAGAAGCTGGCATATCCACATGCCGCTATTTTGATTTTTTCCTTATGTTTCCGCGCACGGTGAAAGTGGTAATTTTAAGGGTAGCCCCTAACGTGATGACGTCAGCGCGCGCGCAAGTCCTTCTTTGATTTGGGTATGACGCGGCGTAATTTGATACAGGTACTTGAGTAGTGTTATGTGGTTTTTGTGGCCTTCCTTTTTTAAACACCACACATATTGTATATCGTTGGATTCCTAGAAAAATTATCTTCAATATTATGGCGGTTTCATTAAAAAATATTAAACAAATATTTAATTATATATATATTTTTTTATTTATATATTTTTTTTATATTTTTTATTATATTTAAAAATTAAACGCGATAAGGGTATCTTTTTCCTCTTTATATGTAACCTCTTACTACATAGTAATAATAATATATAAAAATGTTTACAACTTTTCATAGAAAAATGTAAAGAAAAACAACAATTTCCGCATCGAGTTATTTTTTATTTTTTTATTTTTATTTTTTAAAAATAGATCTTTTCGAAGTAAGTCTGTTTTTATTGACGTTTATTCACACTAGACAGCTCGTGCAGCCAACCGATACAAGCCGCAGACACTAAAAACTGAAACCGAAGTATAAAACAGACTTGAAATACGGAGGCACTACGTGCCTATCATCAAATAAGCGATCAACATTTGTAGGCACGTCGTGGCTATCATCACGTTAGGGGGTAGAGGACACTTTAACAAATAAAAAAATGTCAAGTAATATGGTACCCTAAAGTGTCACGTTCCCGAGATATTTGGAGGTAAAGATCGCCATGTGAAAAAATAACAATCATTAAAAACCCAATAATTGATGATTGAACGAACTTACCTTACGTGAAGTTCTATCATAATTATACGAGGGCTTCATCCGAAGAGATTAGAGACAATTTGTAGTTTCACGTAACGACTCGCTAATCACACACTATAGTTACGTTTGTTATTCTTACCTACGTTTTGTTTACATATTCCTTTTGTGCTGAGGTGTTTGTTCTCATAAGATAGCGCCGGCCGTAACATTTAAAAATAAGAAATGGGTATTTTTACTTTTCACAAATTTTTAACTGGTATCACCAAGGCTCCCCACCAAGAGGATACGTTACCTCGTTGTTACTTCATCAAAAATCATTCTTCATTTAGTTGAAAGAGGAAAACACACCTGTATGACAGCAACACAAGTATTTTATTAAATAATGGGCTATTAATACGAGGAGGGTGGGTTCTAATCTCTTCGGATGAATCCCTCGTAGGTAAGTTTTTTTAATCATCAATTATACTTCGTGCTTCATCCTTGAGATTAGAGACAATTTGTAGACCTTGAAAGGTAGGTATCGGAATGATATTTGAAAAAATACTGAAACTATTTTTTTTTATTAATTTATAACATAATAAATTATTGTTCGATAATACTCGTATACTTAGTTGACTCGAATCATATTTGAACGATGAATAATTTGATCAATCTTTATCAATGACAATGTCTGAACTCTATGCGCTGTTATGAGTGCTAGTAAGGTCACTGCTTTTTTGGTTAACTTTTTTTAGAGAAGTTCGTGATTTGGGTATAAGTTAGATAGGAAGTCAAGTACAACAGACGTATCCCATGTAACCTTGTATTTAGGTAAAGGTGGACGATGTCTGTAAAACCCTTAAAAACGTATATTTATTCTATCATCCGATGACACTCTCGGTCCTATAATTGAAGACAGTGCGGAACGATAACTATTCAGTGTTGTGTATTGTGTTCCTTCATTAAATACATTAGTTAAAAAATATATGATATTCGGAATTGATGCTTTGTATTTTATATACATTATTTTCATCGCAAAATTTTAACCAACGTTTAAAAACCACAGTGTATTGTTTAACTGAGTTATTCGATAAAGAAGAACAGATAATGTTTAAGGAATTTGTTGGGACACTTCTTCTCGCAAAAGCTTCCCTGATAATTTTCCAGCCATAAGATTGAACTGCGGCAATGTTGTCGTGCTGTTAGGAGCAGAAATTAACATTATTTCCTTTTCAGGTCTAAAGATGATAGGATCAGACAAAAGTAATTTATTAAATAGTGGGAACCATGCTTGTATTTAATCTCGTGGCAAAGAGATCAATCTTTGGAGTACCAAATATATTAACTATCTTCTCAAAGCCTTTGTCGCTAAGCTGCCATTCTGTATCAGGGTGAAGCCGCCTGGATTCTGCGTCTGCTATTTCGTTATCACGGGAGCTGATAAACGAAGCAAAGATGTGGATGTTTCGGTTTTTTTTTTTATACTAAGCCCGGCAAATGACCCCACTCCACCTGGATGGACCTCATTTCCACTTAACATCAGGATGTTAAGTGGAAATGAGGTCCAGGCGCGAGGACAACTGGTGCAGCGTAAGAGACGTAGCATTAGTCATCCTCACTCTGCCGGCCCACAAAGTGCTTCTTCACGCCTCGTTTGAAGGACCCTATGTCATAGGTAGGAGGGAATACGTGTGCTGGTAGACTATTCCATCTTTTGGAAGTGCGGCAAAGAAACGAGTCACCAAATTTCTTTGTGCGTGATGGAATGTTAGAGACTGTAAATTGGTGACTCCGGAGAGCAGCACGCGTACTCCTATGGAGGAAGGGAGAAGGAGGGATAAGGTCAAAGAGTTCTTCAGAGCACTCGCCATGGTATAAACGGTAAAAGACGCTGAGTGACGCAATATCTCTACGCAATTGCAAAGGCTCGAGAGTTTTAGTGACCTCTGCATTGCCGATAATGCGCACAGCGCGGCGCTGCAATCTGTCCAAGGCATCGAGAAGGTACTTTGCGGAGCCGTCCCAAAGGTGAGAGCAATACTCCACGCAAGACCGCACCTGTGTCTTGTACAATAGACACAACTGATCAGGCGTGAAGAATCGCCGCACCTTGTTCAGGACACCGAGTTTACGTGAGGCATTTTTAATCACGGTTTCGATGTAGTCCTTTTGGTTCAGATCGCAGCGGATATCCATACCGAGCATGTTAATACTGCTCTGCAGGCCTAGAGATGTACCCTGAAGAGAGGGAAGGGGAAGGAATGGCGACTTTTTCGCTGTGAACGCGCACACCTGTGTTTTCTTGGCATCGAACTCCACCAGATTATCGGAGCCCCATTTAAAAATAAGGTCCAACACCTGATCGAGCTCAATGACAAGATTAGCTCGCTTCATTTCGGTGTCTACCCGCCCAGCCGTTGGGTGCCCGTTATATCCCCCATGCACTGTGCTATCATCTGCATAGCAATGAATGTTTCCAAGAGGAAGCATGTCATTGATATGCAGAAGGAACAGCGTGGGGGATAGAACGGAGCCTTGAGGAACACCAGCGTTCACTGACATGAACCGCGAAGCGCATCCATCCGAAAGGACACGGATTCTACGCTCATGCAGGAAGCTGGCAATCCAGGTACAGAACTGAGCGGGCAAACCGTATGCCGGGAGCTTGGAGAGAAGAGCTTTGTGCCAGACCCGATCAAAAGCCTTGGCTATGTCAAGGCTAACTGCCAGTGACTCGCCACGCTTGTCAATAGCCTCACCCCAGAGATGTGTGACGTAAGCTAGAAAATCACCCGTTGACCGTTTTGGCCGAAACCCATATTGACGATCGTGAATTAGGGAGTGATCTTCTAGGTATCGAATAAGCTGTTTGTTCAATATTCGTTCTAGGATCTTACACAACACTGAAGTTACGGCTATAGGGCGGTAATTAGTCGGATCTGACCGATCTACTTTTTTAGGGATCGGTTGCACATTAGCTTCTCTCCAAGATTCCGGCACACAACCCGAAGAGAGCGAGAGACGGTACAGACGCGTTAACACAGGGGACAACTCCGCTGCACACATTTTCAGAACTATTGCTGGGATGCCATCAGGACCGTTAGCTTTCCGGACATCGATTGACTGCATTTCCGCACGGACATCACACTGCCTGATTTTAATATCAGACATTGTGTGGCCACAGTGAGGAATTGAGGGTGGCTGTGCATCACAGTCATCGAACCGGGAGTTAGCCGCAAAGAGTTTGGCCAGGAGATCGACCTTTTCCTGCGGCTTGTGAGCTAAAGTTCCGTCAAGACATCTCAGTGGTGGCAGCGAGGGTTGGCAGAAGTTGGATTGCACGGCTTTGGCCAGACGCCAGTAGCTACGGCTGCCCGTAGGATGCGTCAGGAGTTCTTGGCCTACTCGTGCAACGCGCTGGGCATCCGCTCTAATGTAGGCCCTCTTACACGACTTGGTGGCATTATTATAGGCTGCTTTTAGCGAGCGAGTTTCAGGAGCCCCATGAGCTTTACCTCTGATCCAAGCGCGGTATGCCGTCTGTTTGCTCTCAACAGCGCTGGCACACTCGCGATTGAACCAGCGGTTGCGTCTGCCTTTGCTGATGACATAGGAGTGTGGAATATAGTATTCCATTCCTAATACTATCTCATCAGCAACGGCAGTGGCGCTAGCGGTCGGGTCCTTCCCACTAAAGCAGCGCTGCCTCCAAGGGACGGATGCAAAATACTCCCGCATCCCGTCCCAGTCTGCCGACGCGTAGTGCCAAATCTGGCGTTTCGAAACCGCTGTTGGCGGGCGCGATGCCAAGGGCACTGTGCTGGATATCAAGCAGTGATCCGAGGAACCTAAAGAAGCTCGAATCTCCACCCGGTATCCAGCTGGGCGACTCGTCAGCAGAAGGTCGAGTAAGGAGGGCGCATGGCCAACTATGTCTGGGATTCTGGTGGGCTGGTTCACCAGTTGCGTCAGGTCATGCGTGAGAGCGAATGCGTGGGCAGTTCTACCAGCATGGTCTGTTTTGGAGAAACCTAACCACAACTCATGGTGGGCGTTGAAGTCCCCCAAAAACACCAGTTCCGCCGATGGAAACCGCTCCTGCGCATCATCTGCTACCCGGCTAAGATGTTCAATTAGTCGAGTTGTCTCCATGTCGCCGTTATGGGATCGGTAGACGCAGACGTAGACACGGCAATGAGAGCCTAAGTCCACGTGTACGACTAGGAGGGAGAAGGAAGGGTCCTCCAGACAGCGCAGACGGCGACAGCAAACATCCGCCCGAACGAATAAGCAAACTCCGGTTTTGGCTTTGAAGGATTCTTCAAGCACAAAGCCGGGATAGTTCAGGTAGGTGGTGTCAGCTGGGCGGATTATTTGCGTCTCCGTCAGGAACAACATTGCTGGCCGTGCCGTCTCAAGATGGTGGTAGACGGCATTGAGGTTTGCATGGAGTCCGCGGATGTTAGCGAACTCCACCTCAAACGGTAAGGTTTTGGTGGGGGTGCACCGCTGTAGTACCAGTTTTGTTGTCAGGCGCTGTCATTTTAGGAGTAGAAAGAGAGAGGCGTGAATCGAGAAAATGATGCCGCGATGCGAATGGTCAAAGTGTGGTGGCCTGTTTCCCTAGGAATTTGCCCACAGACGAGTATTATTAACCTGCCGAACGGAAGGGCCCCCGAACCCCCCCGGGAATGGCCGCCGGGACCCCACCTTCCGGTCACCAACCGGCACGACGGACCACCCCGAGATTATGCGTGGCATGGTGAGGCAGCCTCACGAGCTGGTTAGGCTCGCTTGGGCCCCTGTACTGTGCCACGGGCGGCCAGCGGGACAACCGTTTCTACGGGTCTCCCTGGTCGGCAGGTTAACGAAGTCCTCCTGGCACTGGTTTGACGGAAGCCTCCACAGACCAAATACATCGCAGCATCATCCTCTCGAGCTCTGGTTATACGCTGGCTGATCCCGAAACGCGACCGACAAGCAGTCACTTGACGGGTTTTACACCATGCGTACGGTGGTCACCAACCAGACGGGTCAAGCCCTACCACCAGTGGAGCAGATCATCGCTCGAAAGAGTCCGTTAGTCGCTTCTTACGACACCCACCGGACAGAGAGAGGGGCGGCGATTGGTATTCTTTCTCCGTCACCGCACGGATAAAAAATCTTTTCGGTTTCGGTTTTCGCAAAACCTCCAAATTTCCTTTGTAATCTTGTTAAGATGGGGAAACCTTACTCCACCCATGCGATTGATGTACGAAATAGCAGTTGTGTTATCGATCCTTAACAAAATTTGGCAGTTATTAAATTTTAAAGCAAATATTTTTAAACCAACATATGCCGCTAATAATTCAAG
The DNA here is from genome assembly GCA_963921215.1 of Scoparia ambigualis. NCBI lineage: Eukaryota > Metazoa > Arthropoda > Insecta > Lepidoptera > Crambidae > Scoparia > Scoparia ambigualis. Next base: position 24,431,256 of record OY992510.1, on the reverse strand, counting down.
AACGTTCATATGTTTATAGGCCACTTCAGCGCTCCATTGGCCACTTGCGGTCTTCCCACCACTAGCCACCCCCACCCGGTTTTACTAGCATCAGAAAAAAATTCCAAAGTTAAATTATCTTCCCTTATTGGATTAAAATAATTTTTAATTGATTTTTTTCACCAGTTAAAATTTTCATGTAAATGAGCCGGAATATTCATGTAACTGTCATAATTACCTGAATGTAAAAGGGCAAGATATTTACATCTTTCCAACTCTTTTGCATAGAGCCAGCCATATTTTACACCTGGGCAGGGCAGGCTGAGGTAAGAAGACTGACAACACGAGCGAATTGTCGAATTTGCTCTATTCGACAATTCGTTTAAGGCGACTCACTTTAACTAATTCTTCTAGAATGGTGTCTATATTTGCGTCTGTCAAACGAATGTGTAATTTTTTTGTATCTATAATAAATCCAAGAAAGGTGCATTCATTACTTGGGACGACACAACTTTTCTCCTTGTTTATAATAAAACCTAAAGATTCAAAAAATGTCTCTGTTTGTACTATATTGTCGGTGCACTCGTGATAACTGGGGGCAATACAGCAGGCGTCATCTAATTATATAGATGACAGGTAACCCATCGATCTCAGTAAGGACATGATAGGTTTTAATAACTTAATAAATACAAATGGGGCTGTACATAACCCAAACGGTAAAACATTAAATTCGTAAATTTTCTCATGAAATATGAACCTTAGATATTTTCTATAATGTTTATTCATGGCCACCAAAAAATATGCATTAAGTAGGTCTAAGGAAGCCATAAAATAATTCTTTCATATCAATTTTAAAGTTGTTCTAAGGTCTTCTAATTTAAAATGTTCGCTTTTTATAAATTTGTTTAAAGATTTTAAGTTTAGGATGAAACGGTTTTTCACCGTTTTGCTTTTATATGAGGAAGTAACTTGATAAAAATTGGTCTTTTAGAGGTTCACATATAGAAATGGCACCAGTTTCTAAAAGTTCATTTAAGGTTTCTTTATAATGTATATAAAGAATATACTCTCCGCCTCTGATAAATGAGGTGGGCGAGGAATATATTTTTGTACCACTGGTTTGTGGAAGGGAATATTGTATGTTATTTGACACCATTAAAAAATAAGGCTAATCGACCCGAACAACGTACTGTGTCTAGCGGCGCTGGTAGGGGCGCTGTTGTCTGAATCGCTGCTGCGGGTGCTGCGGCAATGGCAGCGATGCTGGCAGTGGTGGTGGTGGTGGTGGTGGTGGTAGCGGCGGAGGCGGCGGCGGCGGCGGTGGTGGTGGAACCAGATACTGTCGCCGTTGCAGTGGGACAGAAGGTGGAAATGCACCCGAAGTTTGAGCGTAAGCAGCAGGTTCTTGTCTCCTCCTGGCTGGGTACCTGCTTGCTGTTCGCCAGCTGAGGCTTCGAGTTTAAAGCACGAGGCTGAGGACGCGCCATTGCGGCTTTTGGTCTAGATACTTTTATCTCAGAACCGGATTTACTGATAGCTTTGGCTGTTTTCAGTGTATCGGCTAATTTCTCGCCAAATAAGAAAGTATCAATTTCGTTCACGTATAACGGACTTTTTATTTCTTTCTTAACGAATGCACATATAAGAGCTCGCCTTTTCATTGACTCGCAGAACTGATATTCACAAAGCAGTTGGGCACCATCAAGTAGTGGTTTTAAGTATATAGGAATCTTTATGCTCCGAATTAATAATTTTTGTTAGAGCCTCTCCAATACAAGAAATAGCTGATGCGACTTGGTTCTGCTTGTACGCAGCACTCCTGTCGTTGATTATCATATGTTCCGATAAGGCAGCTTTTATTTCCAAATTTAATATTGGGGCGGACAATTTAGAACAGTTTGCTGGTACCAAGTGCTTATCCAAAAGTTTTTTCTTTGTATTTTTTGCGAGACCTGAGGTGGCAACATATATATTCCTAACGTAGCGCAAATCTTTTTGAATATTGTCCCCCATCTTCTTAAATGTATTTGGGAACGCGCCTAACATTTCGAGAATGTCATAATCTAGATGACAATTCTCTGGTTCAACCGAAGCCTCAGTAGACAGCCCTGCGATTGGTTCTACAATCTCCCAGATCCACGCTTTCGGCGGGTAAACCGTGTAACTCCGTAGGAGACACCATTTGGCCATCTGGGAAGTGCATAAAATAGCATTTTTATTATTTGCACTTAAATATCCAATACCGTGATCATACTGGATATAATTACGATAACAATATTAAAATCCGGTGGACAAATATAAAATCCAACTCTTGCTCTAGGTGGTTTATTCACAACACTTCAGTACAATGCTAAGAACGTTGTTATCTTACTCGGGGTGGATTTCACCAAAGTTGTATAAGTGTTATTCTAAGTATAAATCCATATTTACACGCGTGTAAATGAACTTTACGTTTCACCAACGCTTAACCTAATGATAAAGTCACTAGTTATTTTAGGCCCACGCCCGAGATGGTTTAAGGAAAGAACAAATTACTTAGAAGATTAACAACAACAACATTTTTTTTGATGTCATCGTCAGAAATGTTACGTCAAACAAACAATGTTATGCCAGAAAATAAAAAAGTGTAAAGCGCCTTTGCTCTCGTACGAGATAAACTGCAACTATACTTTGGTGGTTAATACGCTCATTCGTTCGATCCACTTACGTTCGTTCAATAGCACAGAGTAACTATGCGAGAGTAACTTATTGTTACATTAGCGTGGTGAAATGAAATACAAGTTATACGTATGATAAATCTAGGTAGTAAATTTATACTTGGGTAGCTATTCTCGTGTAATTTTGTTATTGGTGAAATCGGGTCTCAAACATTAAATACGAATACATAACATAAGCTCACTTGAGTTGACCATCTAATCTTTTAACAAACAGCGAGTCCGTTCCAATATTCAAAAGAAAAAATTAGTGACCGCCGCATGTCGGTCGGCGGGAACAAAAACCATAGACGTCATATACCAAAGAGGTCAAATCAGCAACACTAGATTTATGGAATCATTAAACAATCTTATATTAATATGAATAATAATTATAACAATAACTGTACTAAAATAAATGAATGCTAACAACAATTTTTTTCACAAGGCGATAGCCGCTAAGTATTTGTTTATCTCGTAAGTTAGAGGTAGACAGTTTAGGTAAAGTAATAATGGCTACTGTATTGATTAAAAGGGCTAATATAAAATTATTAACACTACGGTAGGTACCTGTAGTACCTACTATCTAAAAGACCACCAAGGGGTATGCGTTATAAAGGTTTTACAAAATTCGTTATTGTTTAAGAAAATTCTGCCATACTTTTTCATAAAACTTATACCCCCATATTTAATATTTTTACCAAACACGTTTAAAAAAAACCAAATTTAAATACCTTCGGATATTGACGGAATAGGCGATGCATAATTCGTTCTCGAGCCACTACTGCCGGAGCCTAAACGGCGAGAGCGTTTCTTCCGTTTGCATAGTTCCTTTTCAATTTTCCGCATCTTGCGCCTGATGTACTCGTCACCATCCTCATCACTATAATTCCTCTTCGGCATTTTATCGAAGTGCGATGCACGGAAAGAAAAGACGTGTTGACTAGCGAAGCACTAAAACGCGAATGGGGAATGATTTGATGAAGTAACGAACGACGAGGTAACGTATCCTCTTGGTGGGGAGCTATGGTGATACCAGTTAAAAAATTGTAAAAAAGTAAAAATACAATTTTCTTATTTTTAAATTAAATAAATGGGTTTTTTAACTATAGCGTGTGTTTAGCGAGTCGTTACGTGAAACTACAAATTGTCTCTAATCTCGAGGATGAAGCACGAAGTATAATTACGATTTCCATTGCATTTAAATGATAGTTCCCAGGTTGATTTAAGTATTCATTAGAAGGCAGAACAACTTAGTATCACGAAAAAAACACATTTTAGTTAGTTATAGAAGGCGAACAACTTAGTAGCACGAAAAAACCACTTTTTAATTAATTACTTGCCTATCGCATCACATCGGAATGAAACGTGTTACCTACTTTGACAAAATAGCGTTTAGTTGCGATTATGATGCGATTTAGTAGGCAAGTAATTAATTAAAGTGCTTTTTTGTGCTACTAGATTGTGCTGCCTTCTAATAAATAGTTAAATCAACCTGGGAACTATCATTTGAATGTAATGGAATGCGTATAATGTCGCAGTCATATGATAAAAACAGAGATTTGGTCAATTCTCTAAGTGATTTGATCAAATCACGGAGGATGTTAAAATAATAATACGATTTTATCATTTCCTTAAACAAATCTAGGGATTTGAACACCACTAGAACATAAACTGCCCTACTTCTGTAGGTCACATGTTTTTGGTAATTTTAGGGAACCAGTTCTGGTATTTGTTTAAAATCGTGTAGTTATTTTAACATCCTCCGTAGTTTGATCAAATCACTTAGGGAATTGACCAAATCTCTGCTTTTATCATATCCCTGTGACTTATATACCTATACGTAATTACGATTGTTGTTTTTTCGTATGGCAAATCAAATATCTCAGGAACGTGACACTTTAGGGGGTACCCTATAATATGGTAATATTACTTGACATTTTTTGTTTGATAAAAGGAAAATCAAAATGGCTGCATGTGGAAATGCCACAAAGGTTCTATCCCCTTTTGAACTTTGTCTTAGGGCTCAATATTAATTAAAGCAGCCGGCGTGGCGCGTAGCGATGAAAGAATACTACCATCTCCCCTCTTCCCTTGAGTGTCGTAAAAGGCAACTAACGGGCTAAATACTGCACATACATCCAACAACGGAGCGACGATGGGCTCACCACCTGTCACGCTGAGCACATGTGCAGTCGCTATTTGGTGAAAAGTGGACTATGGTAGAAGACTGCTTTTGCTGTCCTCATTGCCTGGTCTCTGACTAACCCTTCGGGGATAAAATATGTCGAGATTAAGTATAAGTATATATTAATTAGAGAAAGGACATATTTTTTTTGGTACTAAAATAAAAGAATTATTAACTGCAACAATTTATATACTTCCTTGTCCAAGAGACTAAATGCTATAATTCTGTATATTTTTTAGATTTTTAATTACCTCCGTTAGAGAATACTGTATTTTGATAAGTTTTGTACGTTTCTAAACGAAAGTTCCAGTTTTTTTAATGTTAACGAACGCAGGGTTATTGAGTAGGTAAGTCTATGAGGTCTGTGGTAATTGGTAATGTAGAAAAAGGTCATTGGTAGAAACGATATATTATGTCATTCTGTGATATTAACACAGTTACCTTTTTCGCACTTAAAGTATTTAGCAACGATACACACACACAAATAATACAACGAAAGCGCGGCCGGGAATCGTCTGGCGGCTGACAGTCTGACATCTGTCTACGATGCGTATTGACATATAAAACGTCAGACAAGCGTCGCTTTTTTATTTTAACCCCTTGAGGATCGTAAAACCAGACACAATTAAAAATCAATTGTTTCGCGACCGCCGGCGGTCTTATGATCCTTGACCTTTATTAACATAAAGTGTATGTTTTTGGCGGGAAAGTAAAACGTCATGTCTGCAGTTTTGTTTTATTTTCTATAATTGGTGTTTTGTCGAATATTAATGTGAAATAATGGTGGATTATGTTATGTGTTCGTGAACATGCATGAGTGTTAGCAAATAAAACAAAACAGTGCAACATCACTTTTCAAATTCTCTCAAGAAGTCCGTGTGAGTACAATAAATTCCCACAGTTTTATTGAGTTTCGATGGGTTTGGGGGAAAATCATTTACCATTAAACGTTCATTATTACTCATTAAAAAATAATTGGTAATTACTATTAAAAACTTGACACTGGCTAAATGTGCTGATCGTACGAAGCCATAAAAAAATATTCATTCAACTTAAAGTGTGACAATCCGAATATAATGTTGCCATTTTCGAGTAGAGATCAATGTTGTTTTTCAATTTATATAAAAAACAGAGGTTTTTAAATTAATAATACGGTCATTAAAATGTTGGTAATAATATATTATTCAAGTATTTATACATTGGCGTCAAGTTACAAAACTTTAGAATTTAGTAACAAACCCCATAGTAAAAAATTATGCCTTTGACAGGTTTTGGATAGATTTATCTGCTGGCGTGTATGGTGGTGTGCCTATAACTTTTTCTCCCCCTCTCTATTTAGGCGATTGTTCTCTTCCATGATCGAACATTATTGGTAATTGTCTAACATTCATTGCTATTGTGTTACAAACAAGCCTTCTTCAAATTCCCATATTTAGGTAACAAATAGAAAAAATATAATTAGATTAGGCGACAGGCTAGGATCAAGTATACCTGTCTGTATAACATGATCCCAAAGTACAACACGATCCCATGGACATGTCACCGTAACATTGTAAACAAGTAATTAGATTATAATCTATCTCGCAAGATTGTAAACTGTCAAAATATTGTGAACCGTAATACTGCTACAATATAACGCATTACTTTTCGATAGATTCCCTCCCTCTCTTCAGAACTCTCCGTTACCCATTTCGGTGAACCTCAGCATTCTTGGCATGGACATCGGCCAGGAAGTGAATCCGAAATGCTACATCAAGAGTACTATTTTAACTGCCTCCCGGAAGTTGGGTATTCTCAATAAGGTGAGGCGATTTTTCACTCCCGAGCGGCGCTGTTTGCTGTACAAAACTCAGGTGCGATCGAGTATGGAGTATTGTTCCCATCTATGGGACGGCTCCGCTAAATACCTCCTCGATGCACTTGATAGACTGTAAAGGCGAGCGGTACGCTTTATTGGGGATGCTGAGGTTACAGCCTCCCTTGAGGAACTCCAGCTGCGTAGAGACATTGCTTCTCTCAGTGTCTTCTACCGGAATTACTACGGAGAGTGTTCTGAAGAACTTTTTGATCTTATCCTGCCCTCTCCTTTCCTCTCCCGGACTACACGTGCTGGTCTTAGGAACCACCATCAAACTGACAGACTATCAGTACTCGTACCAATAAATTTGGCAAGTCGTTCCTCTGTAAGACCATTCGGCTTTGGAATTCTTTGCCGGCGCATATGTTTCCCAGCTCCTACAGTCCCGGGTCTTTAAGCGGGGCGTAAAACGGCATTTATGCAGGCCGTCATGAATGGGTGCGCTCGTTATCGTGCTTATTCCACGGTGGGGAGCGCTCTCATTATTTTGGACTGCATCGGCTGCTTACCATCAGGCAGGATGCAGTCACGACGAGACGAGCCATAATAGAAAAAAAATGAAACCGTTGGATTCTCTCATTGGTGTCAAAATATTGTGAACCGTAATACTGCTACAATATAACGCAAGTTTTTTGTTGTCTAATAAAAAAATAACCTTGAAATTCAAGACAATCGCTGATCTGCGCTTCGCAATTGCCTTAAAGGACAATGTCGAAATCATTGTTGAATGAAGTCTTTAGCGTCTATAAATTTCACTATTATTAATACGGATGAAATAAATTCGTAAGATTTTTAAAAACATAGAAAAAACCTGTCTAAGTTTCGAAATAAAAACAAGTATAGAAGACACGTAAATTACTAGTTAGTGCTGCTTTGTTTATGGCATTGAGCTCACAGACATATAATATCTCAGAACAATAATTGTTCTGAGTTTATTAAGTATATGTCTGTGATTGAGCTATATGTTTTTTTTTCTCTAAAATAATGGCTTCGTGCGGTCATCACATTCAGCCAGTATATTAAAGTGAATATTTTCTTGGCATAAAGTAGATAATGAGTGATAATTACGTTAATTAGCACTCATTATACTACATTGATGGTAAATGATATTACCCCAAACCCCTTGAGACTCAATAAAGCTGTGGGACTTTGTTGAGATCTCACTCGGACTTGTTGAGAGAATTTAAAAAGTGATGCTGCACTGTTTTGTTTCATTTGCTAACACTCATGCACGTTCACGAACACTTAACAGGTAAATAATCCACCATTATTTCACATTAATATTCGACAAAACACAAATTATAGAAAATAAAACCAAACTGCAGACATGACGCATCACTTTCCCGCCAAGAAGTCCACGTTTTTATTTTTATTTTGGCATGACGTATTTTTTTATAATTTGTTCCTTGAAGGAACAGGCTAAGGTCCATAAGATGAAGACACATTAAGATCATACTGCCTAGTCATTAGTTAGTTAAAATCACATTATTATTATTATTCTCTTTATTTAAATCATATCTTAAGAAATTTTTTTTACAATATTTTATATAAAAAACATATTTACAATATAAAGTATTATAAAAAACTTAACCTAGGTTGCCACCGGCTGCCTTATTATTATTATAAGCTTATATTTTTCCACTGCTGGGAAAGACCCTCACTCCCCTCTTTTCACTTTTCGCGCTCTGTTGCTTGTGCTGGCCAATCCGTGAAAGGATAAACACAACTAGGTAGGTAAGTGTTGGAGTATACGAAAATACTCTATTAAATTATATCTATACTCGTATATCATATGATTACTTTGTGTAATATACACGATTTTTGTAATAGTCACTCAATTGACTTTTGATATAAAACCGTTGTGCCAACGGACCGACACTCACTTTAATAAAAGCATTTGTTCAGACAACTACAAAGTTTTACTTTACCGTCACTGCGTCCCTGCCAACTTATGGGCTATAGGTTATGGGCTCAGGGACCATAATTTCAAAAGTAATTTTTATAAGTAAGTCATTTTAATAATAAATTTTTATTTAAATAATCCGTGCTATATGTGAGTGATGAAGAAATACGAAACAGCCTCGATTAAAATCGACTGACTGAAACGGAAACTGATTGCTAAAGGTACGATTGTTGAGTTTTTACGTATGCTTTTTTTAATTTTGCAAAATAAAGAGTCAGTCTCGAGGTTTCGCATAGTTGACTCATAATTATTGACTGTCCGTAAGTCGAATGCAGCAAGCAAGCAAGCAAGTTTTTATTCAAATGGTGTTCATATTTATAAAAATAACAATTGCATTATGCAAGGTATACTGTAGCAACAACCTTTGTAAAATTGAATTTCAAATGAATTTACTCTCAACTAATTTAAATTAGCTATTTGGTTAAAAGTGGACTATGGCAGAGGACTGCAGTCTTGCTGTCTTCATTGCCTTAGTCTCTGACTAACCCTTCGGGGAGTCGTGATATATATGTGTATTTAATTTAAATTAACTCATGCTTCGAAATCTTTTGAATTATGGCATAAACGCTTAAAACATGTAAAGAAGCAAAAAATACCATTTCTTAAAAATTTTGTTGATCATAAATCAATGATTCGTTACATTTAATCTACTGATAAAATATCTGAGCAGGTAATAAGTATCAGTCGCGCGTTCGCGACTTCTTTTTGCAAAAGAAAAAGGAAGGTCTGTTCAAAATAGGCTCTATTAAATTATATCTATTAATATTATACCATACGATTACATTGTGTAAACTTCACTATTTTTGTAATAGTCACTCAATTGTCTGTTCATATAAAACCGTTGTGCCAACGTACCGACACTCACTTTAATAAAAGCATTTGATCAGACAACTACGAAGTTTTACTTTACCATCACTGCGTCCCTGCCTGCTTGTTTTATCCAATCATAATAGACATAACCTCCAAAATTTTTAATTTGAATATCTTTAATTGTGGACTTATTAGAGAAGTAAAACCAAGACCATGTTGTCGCTTAAAAAATGAGTCGACAAAAGTTTGTAAGTAGGTATAGGAGTTCGCCAATGTCCTTTCTAACCTGTCAACCTGTCTATCGAAAAATTATGCGTTATATTGTAAGCATAATGTTACGATCACAATATTTTGACAGATCATAATCTCGCAAGATAGATCTGTCTCACAGTACGCGCCGTTCTGTGCGGACGCAGCGATTGCAATTTAATTAAATCGTATATCAGACACGTACCGCGGCGCGAGTCACCGCGCGAACAACCACCATGAGCGACAAACTCGTGGTTAACGAGCGCCTCGCCTTCCTGAAACAGAAGCTGGACGTGATGGACGAAGTAAGTGCGGTGCAGATCTGCAAGTCCAGCTTCAGCGAGGACGACATTCTGCGGCCAAGAAGCTTCTGTTTGCATCAGTAGTCGATGGGGCACCGATAAGCCTACAAGAAATTATCACGCTGCTGAAGGAGACCGACCCTGACGACGTGCCGACCGACGTTTGTGGTGAGGGACCTAAACAAGCTCCCTCCAGTCACGTTCGACCACGTCGACGTAACCTGCTTGCTGAAGGATATCGTGACCATAACACTCCGTTACACGCGCGGGGCACAGGCGTGCCCCAGCTGCATATTTTTTCCTGTAAATTACAAAACTTAACAACCAGTATTTTGATTTTTTGAGTAGCTGTTGCGAATTTGTTCGCGTGACCTTCAGTATCGCGTCGACTGCACCGGCCCTCGGATGTGTCCTGTCCTGTGTAAGTATTTTCCCATCCGTGTAATTACGTAACTGGTGGTACGCGGCCTATTTTGGTATTAATTATGTATGTAGAAATGTCAGAGGACTCAGAATCCAGTGTGCAATGACCATAAATATGCTGTATGCCTTAGTTGTTATAATAATTATATAACCGAGCCCAAAGAATAGTCGGATTATAACGAAAACCTTAATTATAAGTATTTGTGCCATTTTTCTTTGTTTTTTCGATATGAAGCCAAATGCTTTTTATTTTTCGATTTAGTTCAGAAGTGACTATTTTTCTGTTATATTTTGATACGTCAATAAAGACTGAATATGTATAAAAAACTAAATTATTTTATTTCTATACCTATGTTACTAAAAAGTCATGATATTTTGGGCCACAAATGTGCCCCGCTCGTGGAATCGTGTAACTATATAGAGCGCGTGTAATGGAGTGTTAAAGGCGGGCTTGGCGGACGTGGTGCTGATGTACGAAGCAACACAGAATACTGTGAGTGAGTTGCGCAAGGACGTGGATAGTTTGTGCGCATCACTCGAGTAAGTAGGTCAGTCGCTGATGACTCAAACGTCAACACCCGGCGCGGTGCATTCGTCAAAGCGCCGCGGCTGAGTTTCGAGTCAGCATTCTCGACGCCGACCTCGTCGCCGTGCAGTGCTGACGCAGCCGTCGCCCCCGCGCGGCCGCCCGCTCGGTGCGCTTCGCCCCGCAGTCTCCGGCGCCGCTGGCGCCCCGCACCCCGCAGTCGCCCGTGTCCCGTGCCGTGCAGCCTGCTGACGCCACGCTTCGCGCGCCGCCACCGCCGCCGTTCCGCCCCGCGCTTTTGCCCGCGGTGTCGCACGTGACATCTGTGCCTGTCACAAATCCCGCAAAGCCGATTCGCCGTGACTACGCCTCTGTTGTTGCTACCAGCTCGGATGCTAAGAGGTTCCATGAGTATGCCACTAAAGTTCAAGACAAGAAGGATTCGTCAAGGTCCAAAGTAAGAGCGCACGCCGTCACCAGCCGAACCAAAACCGTTAGTGCTATTGGGGGCTTGATGGTTAGCAGTAGCGTCAGAAGGACCGGTCTGGGACTCTGATTAAATCTGTACTGGAATGCTCATCTTGGAGGGTAGCGGGATCCGTGGCACGGTTTTAGCCGTTTGCCGACCGCAGGCAGTAGGGGGCCCAAGTAGTGCGCCAGCCACGTACGAAAGGCTGCCCCTCCACCTCGCGAAAAATCCTGGAGTAGCTTCACCGTGCCAGTTGGTGACTGAAAGGAAGGACCCGGTAGCAATTCCCAGGGGGGCACGGACGACCCCGCGGTCTCGACATGAGTTTTTTTTTCTATTAGTACTTTGAAGATTACGAGCGCCATATTTGGTAATCAAACTGCGCCTCGCTGGCCTTTGATACCCCAATAAAACCACCTCACCTCAATATGAAGCAGAAAGTTTTAAAAAGTAAGTGTGTACAACGGCTGCACTTTCTCCCAATCAAAGTGCACCTCACTAACATCCGAGATCTGCACACAAACCTCCAGCCGGTCCACTACAATCTCGAGACCGAAAAGCCACACTTACTCTTTCTTACTGAGACGAAGATAGCGAAACCGTTGGACGTAGCCTACCTGGAGTATCCCGGCTACTCGCTTGAGCATTAGTTCAAGAAGCAAGCCGGGGTCTGTGCGTATGTTCGCGATGTCGTGTGCTGTCGACGTCTCACCAGCTACGAGGTTTCAGGTTTATCTACACTATGGTTGCTGGTAGACACCGGCATAGAGAAAACTCTCTATGTCGGTGTCTATCGGTCGCACAGCGGAGATCAGGAGACGATTCGGTTGTTTGACCACCTCACTGAGGCAGCTGATCTGGCCCAACGAAGGTATCCGATTGCGGAGCTTGTTTTTCTGGGGGACTTCAACGCTCACCATAGCGATTGGCTATTTCCGTTCCAGAAAACGAACCATGCTGGAAGAGAGGCACGCAAGTTTGCGTTATCGCAAAATCTCTACCAGGTGGTGAATCAAGCAACCCGCATACCTGATGTTGATGGCCACACACCCAATTGCCTAGACCTTCTGCTGACAACTGATCCAGACAGACACTCAGTAACGGTCTCGGCTCCGCTGGGATCTTCTAACCACTGTCTGGTGAAATCCGTATCTATATGATCTCCTCCGGACACTACCCTTCGGGGATCGAGACGAGTATGGAAATATGGGTTGGCAGATTGGGACGAGATGCGGCACTTCTTCGCGTCTTATCCTTGGCGGCAACTGTGCTTCTCTTCGAGCGAACCTTCTGTCTGTGCCGGAGCAATCGCAAACGTGATACGCCAGGGAATGGAATATTTTATCCCATTCTCTGACGTCTCCACAGGCATTAGGGCCCGTCTATGGTTCAATGTTGACTGCGCTCACGCTGAAGCGCGGAAGGAGGCAGCGTACCAAGCCTGGGCCCAGGCTCGCGGTTGCAAACGCAGGGACAGCAGTATCCACGCAAAGAAGAGAGCCCTCAACTCTGCCGCCAGTTCTGCAAACGGGTATTAAGGAAGGCACGTTTCGATCATGTTGGTCGTATTGGGGCCAAGTTGGCGACCTACCCACAAGGTAGCAAGCAGTGTTGATCCCGAATTCAACCGATTGAAACCAACTTCGGCCGTCCTTTACTTCCTCCTATGCTCAAACTAAATGGGACATTGGCCCACACCGCGTTAGAGAAGGCGAACTTGTTTGCATCCCTCTTCGCGAGTAACTCGCGTCTTGATTCGGGCTCTATCACCACCTAGCATACCTCACCGTGACTCTTACAAGTCGGAGATCACTATTCACAACAAAGAGGTTCGTAGAGTACTCCGAAATCTCGACGTCAATAGGACCAGTGGTCCAGATGGAATACCAGGTAGAGTTTTGAGGAATTGTGCACCTGAGTTGTCTCCTATTTTGACGCGCTTGTATCGAATCGCGCCTCTCTCTTAAGCAGGGAGTGGTGTCGAAATCGTGGAAACTGGCTGATGTACAGCCTGTTCCCAAGAAGGGTAGTCGTGCCGACCCTGCAAAGCACATACCAATCGCCATAACCTCCATAATCTGCAAAGTTATAGATAAGGTCTTTAACCACAAACTGCTGACGTACCTAAAGCTCAACGATCACCTCAGCGAATGTCAGTACGGCTTCAGCCAGGGACGGTCTACTGGGACCTCCTAGTGCGCTATTGCGTACATCGTACTATTGCGTTCCTTGGGTCGTTTAAGTTCGCAGCCACTCGGTGCTGGAACGATCTCCCGCCGCCAATGCGTGACCTGAGGACAATTGTTACATTTAAGAAATGCCTTCAAAAGCATTTACTTACTCTCCAGCTTACTTCAACTATGTGAAATTTGCTTTTTCTACTTACAATCTGGGTCTCCACGTCGCGTGGGAGGCGTTGGGGATCGTATCCTAGCGCTGCGTCTCAATTATACTGCTGTGAACGTGAGGGATCTATAGTTTTGTCACTCCATATGATATTCGTCACTTTGAAATAAACTTTTCGGTTGTCGAATCATTTTGAGATTGCATTCGTGGCAAGCGCATGTGACGTGACTTTCTTTGGTAACGTGGCAGCAGGCGGTCGACACGGTAGACGTGGTCAGGTAATGTCAATGTCAAATATGACAGGTCACACGTTTGGCTGCGTTCGCTGCGAAGTCCGTCTCGCCCTTCTTATTATACGTCTGTGGTCTCGCCAACAAATTTTTGTCCATGGTTTTTTCTTTTAATATTAGAATTATGGTTTTTTTTTAATTTATATTTTGTTCACTTTGTTTTTATTAAGTATAGATATTTAGTGTTTTTTTAATGTGCATTTTTCTAAACATATTTATAAGTATCTATTTTTATTTATCAAATGTATAAATCCACATACACATCTTAGTTTTAAATTGATTTTATTACGGAACGTCACCTCGTACAGGCCCTGCCAGAATACCAGCGCCGTTGCGATGTGACTTTGTCACACCGTAGCGGCTTATGCTGAGGTAGGGTCCTGATTGGCTCGTCACACTCTTGTTTTATTATTGTTATTTGACAAGTATTTGTATGTTATTTTTTGTTATTACGTTCTGTTTTTTTTTTCTCTATTTCTTATTTGTGACAGTCAATAAATGGTTTTTCTTTCTTTCTTCTTTCTAGTGTACGTTACTCACTGTTGGGGCGAAACCATCGAGAAACACGGCGAAGCTCTTGCCGTGTCCTTAGACATCTCGAAGGCTTTGGACAGGGTTTGGCATAAGTCTGTTAAGCACGCTTCCCGCGTTTGGCATCTCTACTGGCTTCTGCAATTGGATCACAGACTTTTTGAGTGAGCGGTCGATCAGAGTAGTCATTGATGGCTGCTCCTCTGACTTCATGGCTATCGACGCCAGAGTTCCTCAAGGGTCTGTTCTTACTTTCGACAACTCTTTCCTGCTTTACATCAACGACCTGCTTCAACCAGAGATGGGTACGTAGACGATAGTATTGTTGCAGAAAGATACATTACGGCTGCGGGAGCCAGAGAGGGAAACATTCACTCTCTAAGAGAGACCATGGTTGACAAGCAGACGCGACCTTAAACCTCTTCTACAATTGGGGGAACGACAACCTGGTCCGTTTCAACGCCTCCAAAACACAAGCATGTTTATTCTCGGCCAAAAGGAGTCCATTTCATCTGTCTCCTACTTTCCGTGGTACGTACCACGGAAAGTAACCGTCCCAATCAAGGGCACCCTTGAGCTGTTAGGCATAGAGTTGACTGCAACTCTCAACTTCGGCTCAACCATCGAGTTCAAAGCTCAGACTGCAGCAAAAAAGTTGGGCATCCTGAACAAGGAGCGGCAGTATTTCACACCAGAGCAGATCCTCAGCCTGTACAAGGCTCAAGTCCGATCGTGCATGGAATACTGCAGTCACCTTTGGGACGGATCTGCCAAATAGCAGTTGGCAGCACTCGACTCGGTGGAACGCAGAGCTATAAGGCTCATCGGTGATGACGCGCTTGTCGAGGAAAAGCTTACCAGCCTCGCACACCGGCGCCGTGTCGCCTGCCTGTGTGTCTTTTACCGACTTTACCACGAAGAGTGTGCCGGGGAGCTTTTCGAGCTCATACCACCATCGCTCTTTTACCACCGAACCTCCAGACGTACTGAAGGATATCATCCCCACCTAGTAGAAATTCCTCTATGTCGCACTAAACGCTTCATGTCATCATTTTTGCTGCGCACTGGCAAGGAGTGGAATTCTCTGCCATCGTCTGTGTTCCCAAAAACTTATAACCTGAATGCCTTCAAGGCGAGAGTTAATTGGCATCTTCTGGGGCAGTTCGCTCTATCGTAGCCCTCATCTACGCTCACCATCAGGCGAGATCGAGGTCAAGAGCTGTCTTATTAAGCTGTAAAAAAAACAGTTGTGGTACCGCACTGACAGGGCCTGTTGCGGGCTGCGACGCCGACTACGTCGTTGTACCTGTCGCGCGTGTACCACACCATCACCGTGCAGGATGTGATAGAGTACACAAAGACGAAGACCAACTTCCTTCTAAGGGTGGAGCCGCTGGAGTCGCGACACAATGTCAGCTTTAAGGCATTTGTAGTGCGAGTCCCGACAGCCAAGCTGGATGATACCTTTTTAAAGAAGGACTTCTGGCCGAAGGGCGTGGTGCACCGGCGCTTCCGCGAGAGATTGCCCACCAACACCACCGGAACAGCACAAGCAAGTGCTTTAATAAAATACTGGTATAGGAAATTATACTAACAATTATTGTTTATATTTATTATGTATATCTTAGTTTATAAGGTATATAATGTATGGGCCTGTTATTTTAACTTTGTAGCCTAATAAATGAACAAATAAATAAAAATAAATACCTAAATAAATAGATTATAATCTAACCATTTTTACAATCTTACGGTGACAGACATAATATTACGTAAACATAATCCTAGGCGACAGGCAAGTGCGTAGAGAGCAGATTTTTTGGCATGACCGTACTAGACCATAGAGAAACAAGTGGAAAGGTCAGTCAGACCCATAGCTAGGTATAACTTGATCCTAGGACCCATGGACATGTTATGTCCATAGTCAGACCATAACAATAGGATACCTGCTAATATGATGATAATATAATAATGTTATTTATGTTACAGGGCCGATATGGGATAAAGCTAAAAAAATTTACAAATTACTAGATGATGAACCGCCACGTCTGTCTGTTTATGACATGTGGGATATGGACGCGAGGGTGTTGCTAGTTTTCTTCAATGTTGCCACCAGTTTTATGGTTACCCTTCTACAATTCACTTTTTTGTAGAAACGTTGTGCGGAGATTTAATTACTGTTTTATGTATTCCTTTTTTGCACTTTTACAATAATAAGGTGGCTATCAGGCATACAGTTCACCTGGGGACCTACTGTCACCTCTTAGAGCAGTACGTCTTAGTTTGCTCTATTTGATCACTACCACAATATAATTATATGTAATGAATTTCAAACATAAAACTTATAAAATATATTTATTACCTTTCGATATGATGATCTTTGAATTCTATAGAGCATAGTTACATAACACCGCATTTTTGCCTCGCTTCGTTCTGGGACATTCCCTAATCAGTGGAAGCTTACTAAAATAGTACCAGTACAGAAAAAAATGAGATATTATAACTCTTTAAAGAATTACAGTCCAATTTCATTGTTGTAATCTGTGGTTAAAGTTTTTGAGTCACTGCTATGTCACGAATTACATAGTAATTTTAAGCAGGTTTTAACTGTACACCAACATGGATTTGTTCGTGCCAGATCTACTACCACCAATCTAGTAACCCTTGTGGAACAGCTAGCCGAAGCGAATGACTCAGGGATGCAAACTGATGTATTTAAAACACCTCAACAAATATCTTATTGACTTGCAAAAAACAGCAAACTAGACTTAGGTACTTCTGGTTTTGCCACGATAGGCATTATATCGTCAGGACTCGCGTTCCGGCACCTTTGAAGCGGACATTGTTTTATTTATTTTGCTCTTAGGGGGGCGCCGCGTGGAGTCGCGCGATCGCATAAAACTGACATAAGTCTCATAATGAACTTCAAAGCAAAATCAATCATATTAATATTTAAAATTAGAACAATTCTGCTTTGAAGTTTCAGACCTAGTAATTTGATAAGAGCAATGTTTTTATTCTGCGAAATGTACAAAACCATCACGCGCTTGTGTTAAAAATTAAAAATTTACATTTTTAAGTTGGGGGCGACCTGCGGAATATCAATACAAATATTTTTATGTAAGAATTATTGTTTCATGCGTAAAATTAAGAAAGTTGTTGAGTCATTAGATTTATGTATTGTTTTTTATTGTTTAAACAATTTGTTCAAATTTCAACAAGGTCACGCCACGACCTTGTGCAATAATCAGGCTAGCTTACATAAGTTCTTTTAATGTACTTAACTAATTCAGCGCATAGTACAAGTGACTTAAAAATACGTAAATATTCACAATTTCGTGCAGGATCCCCTTAAGTGTTGCCTCCTTTCGTTCTATGTTTCAAATAGTCTCCCAAGTACTTGTCCATTATTTTAAGTAGCCTTTTTGTCTGTATTGTCCAATTGTCCATGTTGGCCACGTGTTGTGACTACTTGTGACGTGGCATATCGATGATCGTTGTAATTTTATGCAAAAAATCTCAGATTTCCCAGTTATTAACTTTCTACCACCACTTTGCCGATTCTGTGCTGTCAAAACACAAATGTCATCCTTACCATAGTAGTGCAAACTTTTATTTTTATGTTCTAATCTCAGAACAATAATGCTTTAGTTAATAATCTGAGGTTCTAATAATATTTTGTGTTGTACTATTTTAAGCACAGGAAGGCAATCAAACAGCCAAGATAGTGCCGAGTAGTTTCATTGTCTTTTTTAGTGTTATTGTTTTCTTTTTTTGTGTTTAGCATTTTTATTATTTATTTGTTAAAATTGTTAGTTATCTTTGTTTTGTGGACACGTCACCGATTAGGTCCCTCCAGAATACCAGCGCTGCAGCGGCTTTATGTCGCTGTAGCACGTGCTGAGGCTGGGGCCTAGTTGGCCACACTTTGTCTTTTGTTTTAGCTTTGTATTGTTACTGTAAAAATCGTACTTTTATCTATATTCATAAAAAAAAATTTTTTTACTTTCTATTTTATACTGATTTCAGTACGGCCTTCGACATTGTGTCCCATAGATAGTCCCTAACTTTCCGCTATTGTTTGTTAACTTTCCGCTATTGTTTGTATACCTACTTGTCAATCTTTTTTGTGGGAGGGGAGCCTGGCAGTCCGTCAAATAGGTCCTACCTAGCATGGATGCCAGCTTCCCACAATGTGTACTGTAACACAAAAAAAAGTTACACCTTGTCGCTTGTTTATACACCCTCAGGTTTTAGTAGTTTTAATGAAATTAAGGGTGAGTTCCACCCATGAAACTGAACAACTTTCCCCAAGAAACCTATGTGCAAAAATGACAAAAAAAATTCGACCTCCCATACAAAACTGTCCGATCAGCTGACGACAATAGTAGGGAGGTCGAAATTTTTTTGTTTCCCAGTTTCGTAAGGTTTTTCATTCTAGTAAAGGAGATGGCGGTCGTTTTTCCCGGGTTGACAGATAGATGATTGGTATTACACCAACCTTCCAGCAAACCCAGGGCACGTTGCATTAGCTCCGATACCGTGGAGGGAAATTTTTTCACTGACCGTGATAACTAGATCATCAGCGTAACCAACCGTAAAGAATGGTCCACGGTTCAGCTTTGCTATGATTGAATCAAGCACAAGGCTCCATAGCAAAGGAGAGAGAACCCCCCCTTGCGGGCACCCTCTAGTTGTCTGAGCAAGTAAGCTGTCCCCTAGTAGTTCCGAGTAGATGATTCTACCCTTTAGCATACATTCAATCCATTTGCAGATCGGTTGTGGCACGCCATGATCCCTGGCTGCAACATTAATGGAGTCAAAGGTTGTGCGATCGAATGCACCTTCAATATCTACGAATGTGCAGACGCAGATCTCTTTGTTGTCCAGGGCGGATTCCGCTCTACTCACCACATGGTGAAGAGCAGTTTCTGTTGACTTCCCTGGCTGATACGCGCATTGAAGTCCATAAAGTGGGAATTTTTTCCTCTGAAGTACACCATGGTAGTTTCTTTGCCACTGATTTCGTTTCTGGGCAGTTGTTTTGCCAGGCCGTCATCAGTGCTTCTGTAAGTCTGTCAGCTTCAAACTCTTTCTCCTCGTGTGGTGCCGGGTCAGAATTGCACCACCCCCTCCCCTGTATCTTAGCGGGTGTCGTGAGAGGCGACTAAAGGGATTTTGCTGGTGGGAGAGCTTTGCTCGTCCGGCGCTACCACCATGCGGACTCGTAAAACCCGCCAAGTGTTCGGTGCTCGACACAGGACGCGTTCCAAGTTCAGAGCCGTAATACCGAAGCTTGGGGAGGTGCGGTGGCGGCAGGGTCAAGGTCCGGTGGGAGTCTTTGTGGACGCATTGTTCGGTTGACGTGGGTCGATTCGCCAGCCAGGGAGACCCGTAGAAACGGTGGTGCCGCTGGCCGCCCGCGGCATAGTACAGGAGCCCAAGTAGGGCTAACCACCCTAGGAGGCTGCACCACCAGGTCGCGCATAATCCCGAAGTGGCTCGTCGTGCCGGTTGGTGACCGGATTGGTGGTACCCGGCGACTACTTTCGGGGGGGTACGGGGGCCCTTCCGTCCGGCGGGTTGATTAACGTCTTACCGAACAACTACATACACCAGTTCATATTAGTCTCCCACACTTTGTCTTTTCCCCCTTGCCACCACAGCATCTCCTTTTACTCACGCCCCCAACCAACCACCATGTCAGTGTCTAAAGACAATGCAGGTCAGACAGCGGCATCCCACTTCCCCACCACCAAGTCGCTTTTTGAGGTGGAGTTCACTAACATCCGTGGACTCCATTCAAACCTCAACGCCGTCCACCAACATCTTGAGACCCACCCACCCAGCCCGGCCTGCATTGCTCTTTCTGACGGAGACACAGATCCGCCGTCCTGCCGACATTGCATATCTGCACTACCCCGGCTACGTGCTTGAGGAATGCTTCCTCGCGAAAGCCGGAGTATGCCTTTTTATCAGGACGGACGTTTGCTGTCGACGTTTGCGCTGCTTGGAGGACCCCTCCTTCTCCATCCTATGGGTACACGTGGATCTTGGTTACGAGAGCCATGTCTACGCTTGCCTGTACCGTTCCCACTCCGGAGACTACGAGACAACTCGGCTATTCGATTACCTGAGCCAAGCAGTTGACGACGTACAGGAGCGGTTTCCGTCTGCCGATGTGGTACTTTTGGGAGATTTTAATGCCCACCATGAGACCTGGTTGGGCTCTTCCAAAACAGATCACGCAGGCCGAACTGCCCACGCATTCGCTCTCACGCATGATCTGACTTAACTGGTTCTCCAGCCCACCAGGATTCCAGATATATCGGGTCAAGCGTCTTCCCTGCTAGACTTACTGGTGACGAGTCGACCAGCCGGGTACAGAGTGTCGATAAGTGCTCCGTTGGGCACTTCTGACCATTGCCTGGTTGGTGCCACCGTACTGTGCCGTAAAAGCTCTCCCTCAGTGGAGTCTAAACGGCGTTTATGGCACTACTCGTCGGCAGATTGGGATGGTATACGCGACTATTTTGCGTCCATCCCGTGAGGCCAGCGCTGCTTTGTGGGTAGGGACCCATCGGAGAGTGCCTCTGCTGTCGCTGACGAGGTCATGTTGGGGATGGAATATTACATTCCCTACACTGATGTCGTCAGCGGAAGTTAGTCGCGCCCTTGGTTCAATCGCGAATGCGCCAAAGCTGTTGAACTTAAACAGGCGGCGTATCGCGCTTGGACCAAGGCTCGCACGCTCAACGATCGTAACATCTCTTCCCACAAGGTAGTCTTCAACAAGGCTACCAATGTCTGCAAGAGAGCTCTCTCGAGAGCGAATGCCCAACGCGTTGCTCGCGTTGGCCAAGAGCTGTTGTCGCACCCAACGGGTAGCCGAAGTTATTGGCGACTGGCCAAAGCGGTGCAAGCCAACTTTTGCGCGCCTTCTCTGCCCCCACTGCGGTACCCTGATGGCTCGTTGGCCCATCGGCCGCTAGACAAGGCTATACCGGCAGTCGTCCTTAAAAAATGTGCTCCCGAGTTGTCTCCAGTACTGACACGCCTATACCACCTCTCGTACTCTACTGGAATTGTGCCGGAGGCTTGGAGAAAGGCGAACGTCCAGCCGGTCCCCAAAAAAGGGTTTTTGAGCGAATCATAAACAGGCAACTCATTCGCTACCTAGAAGATCACTCCGTGATTCATGATCGACAATACGGGTTCAGACCGAAACGATCAACGGGTGATCTACTGGCGTTCATAACACACCTGTGGGGTGAAGCAATGGACAAGCACGGAGAAGCACTGGCTGTTAGCCTGGACATCTCCAAGGCTTTCGATCGAGTTTGGCATCGTTCGCTTCTCTCCAAGCTTTCATCATACGGCTTGCCACCTCGCCTATGCGATTGGGTCGCCGGGTTCCTGCATGAGCGCAGCATTCGCGTACTCTGCGAAAGCAGTGCCTCACAGTTTCTGCAGCCGAACGTCGGAGTGCCGCAGGGTTCTATAATATCGCCCACGCTGTTCCTTCTGCATATCAATGACATGTTATCCTTGGGTAACATTCATTGCTATGCAGACGACAGTACAGTACATCGGCGTTATTTGGGTCACCCTGCGGCAAAGCAGGCCGATGTAGTGGAGTCGAGACGGAAGAGCGTCATTGAGCTGGACGAGTAGTTAGACCGCATTTATAAATGGGGCTCAATACTCAATATTTTGATTGCACACCATAATGTTACAAAGTTGTTATAAATTATAATATAGGTACAGGTTCATTATGGGCCCTGTGGGGCACAGCAATTTGAAGAGGGAAGACCATTTCCAATTAATTTTGAATTAAATTATCATACATTCTTATATTTCATTTTTTATATTATTTTATATTATAATAAATAAATAAATAAATATTTTTAAGATGTTTATCTATTATTAATTGATATTAGAGTTTTAGATTTTTTATTTTTATAAATGTTTGTCTTCTAAATATTCTGTTATATTATAATAGCACCTTCTTATAAGTAATTCTTTTAACTTGTTTGTAAAATGTTTATCATTGCTGATGTTTTTTATTGAATCAGGTAACTTATTAAAGATTTTTATGGACATAACTAGTGGACTGGAAGAATGGTGTCATTTGGGCTCTGATAACCTGGTCCAGTTCAATGCCAAAAAAAACACAGGTCTGCGCTGTCACTGCTAAAAAGTCCGCATTTCTCCCCCAACCCTCCTTCCAGAGCAACCTATTACCCATCCACACTGGTCTCAGTCTCTTAGGTATGGACATACACAGCTACCTCAACCCGAAGAGCTATATTGAGAGCATTATAACCACAGCCTCACGTAAACTCGGAATCCTGAACAAGGTGAAGCGGTTCTTCACGCCGAAGCAACGTTGTCTTTTGTATAAGACTCAGGTGCGCTCCTGCGTGGAGTATTGCTCTCATCTTTGGGACGGATCCGCCAAGTACTTGTTCGAAGCTCTTGACAGGTTGCAAAGACGTGCTGTCCGTATTATCGGTAACGATGACGTTACGACCAGTCTGGAGCCGTTACAGCTACGTAGGGGCATTGCTTCCCTTAGTGCTTTCTACCGCCTTTACCACGGTGAATGCTCTGAGGAGCTCTTTGACCTCATCCCTCCCTCTCCTTTCCTTTCCAGATCGACGCCTGCAGGTCTTAGAAGCCACCCTCATACCGTGCTGACCATCAAGACACGTACCAAAAAGTTTGGACAATCGTTCTTTTGCCGAACTACCCGTATGTGGAATGCGCTTCCCGCACACGTATTTCCTTCCTCTTTCTCTCCCGGGTTATTTAAGTGGGGTGTGAAAAAGCATTTATGCAGGCCGCCATAGTGTGAGCGTTTGGCATAGCGTGGTAACGCTGTGATGAACGCTTTCACTTCTTGGGCTTCACTGGCTGCTTTTCATCAGGCAGAGTGAAGCCATTATGGCGTGCCACAATAAAAAAAAAAATTATATCCACAGCCACAGCTGAGTTGAGTTTGTCGCTTTGACCATCTAGATTCCTCCTGAGATCCTTCCTGAAGCCCTCCCAGTTGGTGTTCCTAGGGTTCTTCCTTTGCACAGTTCCTATGATCTTACCTAGTCTGTACCTAAAGCATATGTAGTTGTGGTCGGAAAGTGATACCTCGTCCGACACATGCCAGTTTGTGATGTTACTTACCGCTCTGTTACTAGCAATGGTTATATCAATCACCTAAGCCCTCCGGGCATTGAAAAAGGTGGCCTTCTTTCTTTTATTAAGAATTTGCATGGGTGAACTCACCAGTTAGGTTTAGTTTAGAAGGTTAAATTCCGTTGTTTTTACTTTGTTTAAAATGTTTAAAAAAATACTTAGTTTAAAAGAGATGATAAGTAGTTTAAATATATTGTATACATACTTAATAAGATTTAGTGGATGCAAGTGGTATTCACCTAATATTGTTTGAACATTTAGCACAGAATATAAAAAATAGTGCCAAAAGGATGGTAAAATACCATCTATTCACCGCGTTTTATTTAGCCGTTGTCTCCGGACATAAATGGAGTTTAAAGAAATTACTACTTGCGTCGTATCAAACTGTAAAAACTGTACAAGAAAGGTTAACCGAGATAATCAACAAGTTTTCTGCCTGTAAGTAATTTTGTTATTAAATTGGTGTCCATGTCTACAGCTTCCTCATTCGACATAGAGAAATTCTAAGCATGCCATATTTTTGTGCATATTATGTGCAATCAAACGTTTCAGTCCTAATTTTTGTGCCACCACAACTTCGTTACTATGAGTTTTTTAATGTGTGTAAGCTGGAGACACGTGTCACCAGCTCGCACACGCCCGTTAAGACAAACCAGTGAGGTTAGGGTTTTGGACTATAGCTAGAAATTTTGTGCATAATTTGTGCACTAGGAACAAAAAAAACTAACCATCACACTCAAATACTGTTGAAACTACGATCATAAAACTGTGTGCGAGCTGGAGACACGGGTCTCCAGCTCGCACAGCTGTATCTTCGTAATTGTTCAAGCTACGGTTATGAATTATACCTCAAAATTTTGTGCAGAATTTGTGCATAAGGCACAAAAAATTTCAAAATTTTAACTCAAAAGGTTTTTGAGCTACGAACCGATAAGTATGTGTAAGCTGGTGACACGTAACACGGGCTAACACATGGTGAATTACTGTAACTGTTTAAGATAGTGCTTCGTTTTAAAGATCTAATAATACGTTATAATTTGTGCACACACGAGGCAAAATTTCAAATCTCTGGGCCTCTTACTTTATAAATTATAAGCCAAAAACTGTTTTCCCGCCAAAAAATTCAAAATAATGGCTCGGAAGCGGCTAAGCGCACCGTTGCCGTTCCGTGCGCTACACTATTGCCACTTTAACACCCAGTTGCAGAAAGCTGACTTTAAAGACTACATTAGTTAATGAGTCATTAGCGATAATTAGTTCATTAGATTTAAAGACGTTGCACAAAACTCCTAAAGGTACTTTTAATGATCCTTTATCTAAAGACCATTTAAAGACGACATTAAATAGTATTGCAAGTTTTAAAATATATTTTGAATGAAGTGAGTGAATGGTTGCGTTTTGTCATGGTGTTCGTCACGTAAAATGGTAATGCAGTTGCAAAAATTAAACGTCTGTAAACGTCAACGTCAAATGTTGATTGTCAAGAAGATGTCAAGTCAAAGTCAAACAAAACAATTTTGAATTTGAAAATAAATCTGCCGCAACGCGTGGTGTATTTGCTTTATTTCTGTTTATATTTGATATAATTAAGTACTTACCTACTAATACAAAATGTCACTACCAACATCGCGAAAACGAGGAGCAAACTACACACATGAAGAAAAGACATTGTTAATAGATCTTCTCGCGCAGTGAGTATTATTTTATTACCACGTGTAAGTATTCTGTTCTAAATAACTTTAGCAATATTGATTTTTAAATTATTATCTTACAGGTACAAACATATCATAGAATGCAAAAGAACTGGTAGTATTTTTATTGCGAAGAAGAGGGAAGCATGGAAAGAAATTACTATTAAATATAATAGTAACTGCACTAGTGGTCCAAGGGATACAGACCAATTAAAAGCGTTGTATGATAATATGAAGCAAAAAACTCGCAAAGATGTAGGAGAAAGTAATGTAAGTAGATAGTTGTCATGCTGAATGTTTATTATAATGAGCGCATTGTGTGTATAGTAAGTACAATTCAGTTCTTTACTTTTGCAGAAGTTAGCATACATCAACGCTGAACGGATGCTGACACAGGATGACGTTGCACATGCCATAAAAAATATAAAAGATGATAAGGTAATTTAATAATCTTCATTTTGTATTTACTTGTTAGTTCTTAATGAATAACTATTTTTCTTTTAATATTGTCTTCCATAACAAGCAAAACTGCATGTTACGACTTGTTTTCTATAAATTAAGTAATACATACATTCCTTGTAATGTCCTTAGATTGAAATGAACAAGACTGGTGGTGGCTATTGGAAACCGAAAACAACAGATAATGATGCGAAACTCCTGGCCATTATACAGGACCAAGTAAAACCACTATGCAATCCGTATGACAGTGCATCAGGTTTCTTTAACGGTATGCAATTAAATCTGCTAAGTTAATTTTAGATGTTATTATATATTTTTTAGCTTTGTAAAAGCAACAGACATAATTAAAATTTTGTTACCTACCTAGCTTCTTTTAAACTTTTTTAATAATTTATAATTAACTTATGTTTCAGAAACAAGTATGTTTAATGCGGATAGTGACAGCAATATTATTACTGTTTTATCTGGTTATGATACTCCACCAGATCCCTCAGCACAGGATGTTATAGTTATAGGTTGGTATATGTCAAGAAGACACTAAATCAATTAAAATAATATTCTAGACAATCAGAAAAGTTGTAAATTTACTGTAAAATAACAAAATGAGGAACTATCATCATCAACACATTTTAAGTTCCCGCCTTCCTTAAAGGAGTGGGCCATATCCCTATACAAATGACGAATGTGGGATTGAAGGAACTCTATACCTACAACAATAGCATTTTTTATGTATGAGTATTAAAAACAATATTATTTGTTTCAGCTGAAGAACCACAGGCATCTGATAGCATGTCAGTAGACAAACATGCTACTCCTACTATGAATATTTCAGCAACACCAAAGCCAATAAATGTTTCGAGTAAAAAAAAGGGTGGGTTAAATTATAAGTTACATTTTACTTATTATTATACATAGAACAGTGCTCGTAAGTAATGAAATGGAATTAAATATAATTTATTCACATAAAATAGAGATATAAAGATGGAGTATGATGCGAATAGTTAATTTTCCAGCGCATGGCATGTGAATCTTAAGTTACTTATTTAATTTTGATAGCACATGCATATACTTAGGTAGACAACATCGTAAATAATAAAATATAATAAGTACCTGTAAAGGTTTATATTTATATATATTCCTACTTTCTTGACTTTTGATTTATCTATGTCGTCATTGCATTGATATCAGTATGTATTTATATTATGTTAATTGTTACAGCATTCAAGCCAAGAAAAATAATTAAAAAAGCATCTGCAGACACATTAAAAAGATTATATTTTAAAAAAAAATGTCAGAATGCAGATTTGGAGAAAAAGAAACTGATGATGGAGATTTTGTACAATAAAAGGGAACATTTACTTAAGATGGAACTTTTAAAAAATAAAAAAAATTAGGACTTAACACAAATAATGTTGTTTTAATTCAAATATGTTAAGCTTTTAAATATCCTACATGCCCTTGATCTGATGGGTCCCACCATATTATTATGTTCATTTTCAAACAGATATTAAATTCAATATGGTATTTAAACTTGTTGACATTGAGCTTTACAGTTTTGATGCTTTCAAACAAATTATTAGCAAAATGAGTCTCATTTCAATGGTTCAGCTGTACCTAGCATTTTGTATTATTATTATTGCTTAATTAATGGCTTCGCGTTTAGCATTAAGCCAATTTCAAGTGCTTTAAAATTATTTTTAATACATTTAGTATTGTACGGTAGATTGAATTAAAATGGAGTCTCCCAACACATGTTGTTGCGAAAAGAACACGGGAGAAACTCTAGCATTTTGTATTTCAATAATTTATAAAAGACTACAAGGTATTAATAAGAAAATAAAACAATTATCTATTCAAAAAGTCAAAATTCAAAATATTTTTATTCATTAAACTCAATTAATAAGTAGGTACTTTGAATTGTCCAAATCTTTTTTAACCTATCACCCATTCAGGACATCATTTTTTAACTGTGGCAAAGAATGGGCACAAGAAACCACAGCGCACAGAAGCAACGACATTTACAAAAAAAAAATATATATATTATGTGCTTACCAGGTCTTAAAATACAAAATATGAATTAGAATGTAAATAATTTCATTAAATATGGTGCTTTATTAATTATAGACAATCAGAAATAGCTGTTGGAGTACTTGAAGCATTTCAGACCCAAGCTGTTTTGTCTTCTGTGTAATCTGACACTTTATAATAAACTATTTTATAAAGCTTTTCTTTGATTTTGATTTTAAATTTATCAAGATCTAATTTCTGAATATCATTTGGTACTTTGTTGTATAATCGTACACACAGATCCTTAAAGAATTATTTATTTTATGGAGCCTAGTATATGGTACTACTAATTTGTTCTTACTTCTAGTGTTTAATTTGTGAATATCACTGGTTTTTGAAAACATTTCAATATTTTTATGAACATACATCAGATTTTCATAAATGTATTGTGATGCAGCTGTCATTATTCTTATATACTTAAATCTCTCTCTGAGAGAGTCACCAGCCTGTAGGTTAAGCTTATAAGCTTATAAGCTTATTACTTGCTTAACATTAGGCAATACAAATCTTACACATTTGGTTTTCCCTTGTTTAACCCTTTCCAAGGCAATGGCAGCTATATTGACACTAAATATTGAACCTTATGCTCTTGGAATACGGTTGAAAAGCAATTAAAAATTTCGACTGTACCGCCCGTGAAAGGGTTAACAGCAAGTTATTTACACTAAACCAATGTACAATCTTTGAGACCACATTATTCACATTGTCATAACTTTTATATATTTTAACCAAACTTGTTATTTATGAGAACACACTATTTACAATTGCAGTCCGGACTGATGTCTGACCAGGCTGTGAACTAGTATAGAGGAAATTATTATCTTCTCCATCATCATCTATTTCTATGTCAGTAGGAGGTACGACCTCATCTAGTTCTATACACAAATTATGCAGCACCACACATGCAACAATCACTTGCAGGACTGTAGATGTTTTATTAAGAGTAATGCCTTTTTCCAGGCAAGGGCATCGCCGTTTTAAAACCCCAAAACATCTCTCGATAGTATTTCGGGTCGCAATGTGGCTTTTGTTGTATGCTTCTTCAGCTATACTTTGAGGACGCAGAAAAGGGGTCAGTAGATAATTGTTGTTGAAGTATCCACTGTCTCCCAATAAACAATATGTGCCATATTTCCCCCTTCCAAAATCTGCACATATGTGCGAGTTATTGAAAATGGTCGAGTCATGGACTGACCCAGGCCAACGCGCTATAAGGTCTCTGATTTTCAGGCTTGAGTCACAAACAGCTTGAACGTTAATGGAAAAAAATCCCTTCCTACAGCGGTATAGTTCAGGTAGTGCTCCCCCTCTGCTAACTATTTTCACATGGGTGCAATCAAGGGCTCCTGCCACCCTTGGAAAGCCATCAATTTGGTAGAATCCTTCAGCAACTCTTTGTAGCTCATTCCTGTCTGTAGGCATTTTAATAAATGTTGCGCTAAGACTTGCTAGTTTGCGTGTTACCCTTTGAACTACGCGACATACTGTTGATTTGTGCACATTTACCAAATCTCCTAACACTTGCTGGAATGATCCCGTCGCGAAGAACCTCAGACAAATCAATAATTGTGTGAGACCATCAATGGCTTTATTCCTTCGAGTTTCAGGTTCCAGGTTGAGAATTTCAGAAATCCGTAAAGCCGTCTCTTTAGACATTCTGTATCTCACACGAAAATCTTCTCCATCATGTTTTTCAAACAAATTTATTCTATCTGGAATAACACGGCGTCGTCGACGGAAAACATATTCTTCGTAATCAGATAAGGACGAAAGGCTTGTTAGAGACATAACGAAATCCACTTATTACAACAAACAAATTTTTAAGTTTGAAAGTAGGTAAGTAACGATATAACAGTTTAAAATAAGTTTAATATGAGTTTAATGACCGCTTGACCAGGCATTAAAAATTATAACCTCAAAGTGTCAAATTTAAGTCAAACTAAAGGTCCTTTAGCGCTAATGACGTTTTGTGCAACGTAAAAATCTGTTAAAGCCCCGATTTGACGTTGGGTTCATTAAAACTAATGGGGCATTAAATTTACGGACAGAAGCTATTTTGTGCAACACTTTAAAGTGGCATTAACATTTAAAGGAACTTTAAAATTTTAATGAGCTTTTCTGCAACTGGGTGTTAGACTAGGAGCCGTCTGTTAAGGCGATGCGCGACGCGACTAATTTAGTTTTACTATAGGCAGGTACCTAATAACCTACCCTACTTTTTATTTTAGATATCTCCCACACGAATGTCTTAGTTATTTTTTGTTGTTGAGACAATTAAATAATTAGATTTGGCATAATGATAAACATTATGGAGGAGTGCAGAACGACAAAATGGTTGAATATTAGAGTCTAATTCGATAAAGAACGGATGCTTTCCACCAAACTAATCGCTATCGACCGTCACAGAATAAATTTTAACCATTGAAAGTAATTTATTTTAATATTAGATTCTATTACTTCCCATGGTTAAATGTAAATAAATAAATAAAAATAAATGTACTCTATGGTGATCGATGACTTTGCGATTAGTCTGCTGGGGCATCCCAATGTAATGCTAGGGCCACATTATCGCGCTAGCGCGAAGATTTGCGTTTTCGCGACACGTCTGGCCAAACACTTCGCGTTAGCGCGTTGTATCATGGCGTTGACGCGCCGCGCTGTTGGTAAATTGCCGCACATCAAGGATTTTGTCGCGATAATGTCCGTGCGGCCACATTTCCTTCGCACACTTTAGTTGACTGCTAGACAACTAGAGGTGTGAACGTGTTGCAAATACGACTATCGATATTATTCTGTTTCGATAATTATGGATTGGAGTAACGATAAAGTATTAAAAGTAATACAATATTACGAATTAATAATTAATAAAAATAATAAAGATGCAATAAATAGTAATTATTTGCCGACATGTAATAAAGCGCAATCACCTCTTCCATTTTTTCCGATAAAATTAGGAGTAGGCGATACAAATCGTATAAGGTTACTGAAACGTATTTATTGCATCAATATCGTCAGATCCGATACCGATGCGTTCTGAAACTATACCTATTTTGGAAAACACTACATCGCGTCAGGAATGCGGTGTGCGTTGAGTTCACTATATTGTACGTGATCGAATTCAAGAATATTGTACCGTATCCCTGATATTTATTGAGTTATCATTAATCTGTAGTTTTTAACAAACAAATGTGCTTGTCAAAGTTAAATAAAATAAAATTATTATAAACGTTCGATGCGTTCTGAAACTATATAGTGGAAAAAAACACGATATTGCATGAATTTTTAATAGTCCGTAGATATGGTCGATACTGTTATCACCGATATTAAATTTATGTAGCTATAGTTTAACACTTTGCAAGCGGGCATTTTATTACGCGCATCTTCCTGTGCGCCGGCCTTTTTCGTCATTATTGTAAATTCTATAGAAAAAGAACTATAATAAAAATTAATTTAATTGTGTTCTATCTAATCGTTCTGCTGCTTACCTATACTAACCTCCAGTTATGGCTTCTTTATGTAGATGTTGTCCATCCGCAGTAGATCACCTAGATTCAATAGTAGGCGTACCTTTGTTATCTTATGAGTAAGTACCTAAAGTTATTTTCAAATGCTAGTAAGTAGGTAGATGTTAAATTTTATATGTACCTATTTCAAACCCAATTCATAGATAACGAAAAAAAAGATACTTTTATTATTTTTAATAAAGCTATTTCAAATTTTTATTTTACCAGTAGTAAGTAATTCTTACTTTTTCTATTTACAAGTTAAAAAGTTTGCAAGTTACCAATTCTTCTATGTGTTGATGGCTGACCGACCCCTTGTCAGAATGGTTGATGGTTTAGTTATCGTAGCGTAGTAACTGTTTTTTAGTTAACGTGCCATAACTAAAAATTCTTGGGAGTAGTTGTCAAGACGAATCAAACGAGCGCAAACTCGATGGGGTTGTGTGGTATTATTATAAAGTTCCTGTGTCCTTTTTCCGGCTCCATCATCAGACCCTGAACACTATTTCTCGATAAAGTACTCGTCAAGGCGATTCAAACGACCCCGAACTCGTTGGGGTAGCATGGTTTTATTATAGAGTTCCTGTGGGCTTTTTCCGGCTTCATCATCAAACCCTAAACACTATTTCCCAACAGAGTACTCGTCAACACGATTCAAACGAGCCCAAACTCGATGGGGTTGCATGGTTTCAATACCGAGTTCCTGTGGCCTTCTTCTGGCTCCATCATCAGACCCTGGACCCTTTTTTCTAACAGAGTATTCGTCAAGATGAATCAAACGAGCCCAAACTTGATGGGGTTGCATGGTTTCAATACTGAGTTCCTGTGGCCTTCCTTCGGGTTCATCATCAGACCATGGACCTCGTCTAGTCGTCTCCCGTCAGAGTGCTCATCAAAACTAATCAAATGAGCCTGAATGGGGTTTCATGGTTTTCTTACAGAGATCCTGTGGCCTTCTTCCGGCTGAATCATCAGATCAGCTCAATGACACCATAATATTGCATTGTCATCCTGTTCTGACCTATGTTCAAAGTTGCAAGTCTAGCTCATCGGGAAGCTAGTATAAAATCGTTTGCATTTGTCGACAAATAAATAAACAAATAAACGAGAAAGCTACCTAATAAAAACGTGGTAATAAAAACATACAGGCAGACTAATTTTATCACTACTTATCATATTAATGAGGTTATTGTAAATACTTAAAACTAAGCAAAGGGATATTTTATGAACATTCATAAATAAAATAGACTGTTTTTATTTTAAATTAACCAATTTCCTATATCAGCAGTCTCCTAGTCTAAAATTCTCGGTATAGAAACGAAACGATCGAGAGCGCAAATTAAAATGACACTAAATTGAGCTAGCTCTCAAGTTCAAACTCGATTGCAATAGTGTAGCGCACGGAACGGCAACGGCGCGATCGGCGCGCGTTTAGCTGCTTCCGAGCCATTATTTTGAATTTTTTGGCGGGAAAACAGTTTTTGGCTTATAATTTATAAAGTAACAGGCCCAGAGATTTGAAATTTTGCCTCGTGTGTGCACAAATTATAACGTATTATTTGATCTTTAAAACGAAGCGCTATCTTATACAGTTACAATAATTCACCATGTGTTAGCCCGTGTTACGTGTCACCAGCTTACACATACTTATCGGTTCGTAGCTCAAAAACCTTTTGATTAAAGTTTTGAAAATTTTTGTGCCTTATGCACAAATTCTGCACAAAATGTTGAGGTATAATTCATAACCGTAGCTTGAACAATTACGAAGATACAGCTGTGCGAGCTGGAGACCCGTGTCTCCAGCTCGCACACAGTTTTATGATCGTAGTTTCAACAGTATTTGAGTGTGATGGTTAGTTTTTTTTGTACCTAGTGCACAAATTATGCACAAAATTTCTAGCTATAGTCCAAAACCCTAACCTCACTGGTTTGTCTTAACGGGCGTGTGCGAGCTGGTGACACGTGTCTCCAGCTTACACACATAAAACAACTCATAGTAACGAAGTTGTGGTGGCACAAAAATTAGGACTGAAACGTTTGATTGCACATAATATGCACAAAAATATGACATGCTTAGAATTTCTGTATGTCGAATGAGGAAGCTGTAGACATGGACACATTAAATTGACACAGAAAAACGTGACACGCTTGGTTTTCATACATTGGAGCTAACATGCGGCTGAGCTGCTAAAGAGTTTAACCACTCCGTCGCTTCATGTAACATACGTTACATCTCAATAATGCCCCCACGTGCTTCCTGTTACAATTGTTACATAATACAAAAGTAAAGCAAGACGCTCGAAATATCGCTAATCCGTATCTCGCGGGACGTGTATGGGTGCCTTACTGAACGAATATGAACGAAGCATCAGCAATAGGAGCTGATCTGTCAAAAATAAAAATAAATAAAGTCAATGTGATTATTTTTAGTGGACGTGTTTAGGTTGTGTTTGCGTGCTCATCATGTATTTTTTAAAACGCCGTAATTTTTTACTTATTGTTTCTTTCTAGAGGTGTTATATATCAAAATACGCATAATTTCAGGTTCTAACTAATTATCTAGTTATTTGTTTTTAAACTGGATGGATATTCTATTAAAATCTGACGAAATTAGGTCTTAATGTAAATTATTGCAGTGGCGGTGGTTTTCTAGTGATTTCCTTTTGTGATTATTATTGTTTACTTCATGAATTGTATGTATTTACGGAGAGTAATTACTAAATAGTGATTTAAAACATTAATCTCACTGTATTGTTGTTGTGTACATGCAGATTGACTCTCCAAAGGCGCAACGTAAGTCTAACTTATGGCATGTTCCTATAATTACAGGAAGCAATAGAACTTTTTTTGGATTAGGTTGGTGGCACATATTTGTTTTTGGGCAGTTGCTTTTTTTTTGTGGCAGTTAGCTTTGTTGTGGTGTTTTGGGTTTGATATTTATATTAGTACCATATATATTATTATTATTATATAGGTATTGATATAAAATATTAATTTTTATTCATTTGTTTTAATAATTTTCATTTATTATTACAGTGATTGTAAATAAAATAATCTAAACATCGTATATAACATTATATATTTTATTACGTATCAAAGTCAATACATTTTAGAATTTAATATGTTTATTTTAATATACTTTAAACTGAAATAATTTGTAATAAAAAAACATACTACGAAGAATATTTTTTTATTACATTCATTTAATAAATTAACATAAATAATTACTAAACCAAAAAATAATCTTTGTTTGCAAATAATCGCGACCCACCCTATTCACAAACGTGTGTGCCCCGAACCTTATTTCGACGCCATATTGCCGATAAAGCGGTCGTCCGTGCGCTCTAGAACTGCATTTTGATGACTTTATTGCATAAAAACTATGAGTATTCTTGAAACGTATTGTATACGGTTGTAAACTACAGGCTTTGCTCTTTTGGTATATTTAAGTTATATTTTAATAGCACCGTGTTGGTTTCGGCAATAAGACAACCAAAAACGTTCGATTTTTCTATCAAAGCTTTTGTTGTTTAACTTGTATGACTACAGTTTACTGGAAAGTTAATGTGTTTTTTACGAATTATAATAGACAAATACTGTATCTTTCTAAAACTGCCCATATTTTTGTTCTAGGCCTTCTAGATTTGGAGTAAAATAGGTTATAACATCCAACCCGATTAACAAGCAGATTACGCAGCACGCGAATTTTTGCGCGATTTTCTCGATTTTTTTCTGAATATTTTTTTAGATGAAACATACATGTACTTTATTTTTAATAGAAAGATAACTTAATATAGTATACGTGTAAAATATAAAAAAGACATCACAGGCCATTTGATTTTAAAATATAAAATAAAATAGGAAGTAATCCGTGATTTATTTCGTCACTAAAGTATAAACCATGTTTTTTAAATTAAAACAATACTTTGTCAGCACGCATTCTATAAAAACAGATGTTCTATTCATCTAACTATTCAAAACAGTAATTAATTTGGCCTAAATCGCCTCCAGTAGCTCACAGTCGATGTTTTCGTAACAATAGTCAGCAGGCGCCGGCCCGCTTCAAAAATTTGGCGCCACTCAAGCACGTAAGGGTATGGGGCCCGCTGGGTGCGAGCAACTGAGTGGTTAAAATCAAACTAGAACTTTTATAAAATAGACTGTCTTTATTTTATTGGACGATTTAAATAACAATATTTTATAAAATGTCATTCATATCCATAGCGAATAAATCGGAAAAATAATAAATAACACATTAATATACTAATCCCACAAAATAAATCCAATTCCACAATATAGTAAGTATAAAATATGTCATTATAAATAGGTATTGTGTTTTAAATTGTACCTATATGTAAATATACCATACTTTAGTATGAAATTGTCATGTGAGATTCAACACCATGATAAAAAGCCTCAGTTTCAACAAGGCACATTAAATTGTAAAATTATGTATATAAATAACACAATTAAAAAGTTTTAAGCTAGAAATGGACGGAATTGCTTTTAATTATTATTAAATGAAACGGAATAAGATATACTTACCTAATGCTTGTCTACTTATATGAATAACAAATGCATAAATTTTTATCAACTTTAGTCTATTTGTGGCTTAATTCTAAAATTCAGACTGTACAATAATGTCATTATTATAGAATTCTAAACTACCACATTTGGTTTATAAAGTATGCCTAGAAAAGGCTACTTCTAATAGTACACCAAATGTACTAACATTACGTTTTGCACAATAAACAATACTTACCTAGAAAATGTGTAAGTCATTAAATAAGACTCTTCTAAAATACAAATTGACTGTTCAGGGGTGCAATTTTTTTATTGGCATTTGACATTAATTACATGCGCTTGCATTTGTATTCAAAGTTCACTATTTTCACACTGAAAATAAAGTGATTCTAACGCACCCCTTATTAATATTCCCCTTTACTAACAAATATATCAGCTACAGCAAGACTTGTAATCAATAGTTCAACTAAGTTACTACAGGTGAGATTCATAAAGTAACAGACAGAACATAGTATTGGATAAACAATACATTTAAACAGAGTTTAGCCCACAACTACTTAGAAAAAGTAGCCTACACATTTTGTTTTATTCTTCTATGGGTCATTCGTCATCTCACATAATGATTGCTAAGGCCATGGAAGCACGAATCACATGTATTCCCTAATGACCGAGGAACATAACTCTACATCTTATCTCTTAACTCTCGGAATACAATAATGCTAGAAACATTGATGTTATGACTTAAAACAAGTCCTATCACCTACTATTCTATACCGGAGGATACAACAGACTTGCACCACACCAACAATGATAACTGCTATTAACGAAGATACCTTTACCAAGTAGTTGTACATTAAACCCCCTATAAATGGAACGCAGTGGATGCAACTGGAATGCATAAAGTATAAAAGTGTATATAGAATAGGATGTCAGAACAATTGTTTGTTACTGAAGAAGAATGAGAAGGTCACCGCTATTAGTAACGCCATTGAAGCGGATGCCGCGGAGGCAGCATTGCACCGGTGGTCCAGGAAACAGAAGCACCAAATCGTCTCGTCATACCAATCTCTGCAAGTGGGAAAAGGACAGACATTTATTTTATGTAATTGTAAAAGTAATTTGTTATACTAAACATGAACTTATATTAATGGGTATGAACTTCATAATGTGTCGATAATTTTAATAAAAATAATTGTACAAAGGCTTACTTTATTTCTTATTCCAAAACAGACTAGAATAAAGCAGAATGAGAATGCTTTTATTTCAAACAGTAAATTAATTAAATGATAATAGGAATAGACAGCATTAGTCTAAAGGATGAAGAAGAAAGAATAAAGATAAAAAAAAGAAAGGAGATATATACATTCTTAAGCATAGAACCCTAGTTTTATAGGACGTTTAAGTTTTCATTTTGATACTAAGATTATATTACCTTTTAATGTCCAACTCCTTAATAGTATTGTTGACATAGTTAGCCAGGTTAACGTCTTTAGCAGCAGGCCGACAGCCCTCATATGTGTCCGCAGGAATGTCTGTTCGGAAAGCTTTGAAATTGCTAAGGCAGTCTCTTGTGACAACTCTTTGTGCTGAAATGGTAAACAACAATTATGTTTTTCTGGACATCTCTTACGATGCATAATGGTGCAGCAGCTAAGGCATTCAGTTCAGTTTGCGCTGCGCTATGGTCAGTATTGGTCAGTAAAGCAACTTTTGGAATAATTAATGGATCACTGGATGGGTGATCGTATTAAAACATCTTGAGCTTTACAATGCTTTGGCAAGTCAAACTGTTGTTGGTCCCAGTTGTTGTCATTGATAGCAGTTTCGTAATATTCAATTATTTGTGTTAAAAAAACGCTCAAATAATGCTAAAGACAAGAAATGTTGAAAAAAATGTCTACCTCAGGTGGAAATCGAATCCACATCCTCCGTTTTTATATTACATGATGGCAGTTGTTAAAACCTACCAACCCACCAAATGGGTTATAATGGGCTATAGCCCATTTACTCCGTGTGCATATGAGAAGGCCTGTGCCCTACAGTAGGACATTTATAGGCTGATGATAAATGTCATTACTTTTTTATCCTCCCGAGCATCGCATTGTCGACTATCAGAAAAGACAATTCAAATTGTGTCTGGCGTGCAATGCTCAACAGGTTATAAAGCTGTGAAGTTTCTTGAGCCTAATCTTCTCCACAAGCATCCAAATTAGGTAGTAGGCTAAAAAATGAATTTGGACAATTCAAAAGTTTTCAAAACTTCTTGTCGTTGAATATGCAAATTGCATTAACAAAGACAGGCCTATGCCCAGCAGTGGGTTGAGAAAGACTGTAGTGATAAATGATGATGATGAATACAAGAAACAAAAGAGGGAGAATGCAGGAAATCATCAACTAACCTCCTTTAGTTTCAATCAGTTTTATACAGACATCATCTTTGTCAGGGCAAGGGTTGCCGAGGTAGCCAATACCTCTCCAATTGAAAGGCTCCGTGCATCCAGGAGTGGCCGCTGTACACTGATAACACCATATCGCTAAACCTAAAACAAATTTAACAATGAAAAGTTTATCATTGCCTAGTGTATGACCAACCCTTTAACAATAGTTGTAAATGTGTATTTATGTAAAAGTAAGTAAGTATAAGCAAGTGATAACATTTGTACACATTTGCAGGTCAGTATTTATGGCGGTGCTCTGTTTTTAAGCTCAAGAGAATGAGATCCAGAGATGAAAATAGGAATGACTTGTACATCAATAAAACTATTGTTAATGTTGTCCATTCTGACAACATATGGAACTGTGTGTAATCTCAGTCATTGTTGTAGCAGGTACTTAGGTCATTGATATTATCTGTTATTACCACCTCTGTTAGTACCACAGAATATTTAAAACTTTGCTAGCTGCAAATATTTACAGGTTTTAACAAAAGGTTATGCCCAGGTATTGCCCGGTTATAACTTAACTTATTATTATTATTCAATAAGTTAAGTTATTACCGGTTGAAGAAAGAAAAAACCTTACATATAAATAAATTCGTTTACGTTCACACATTCATCTAGACCAAGATGAGTACCTATTCTTTTGAAACTCGTTAATATGGTAAAATAACTGATAAATACTATAAGTATATAAACAGAAAAAAACACACCCTGAAATTTTTTTAGGCAAACAGTTCTTCTCTAAATTGACCCAAACGGAAATTGAACCCGGACCTCGAAGATGGCGCGACACCAGACCCGGCGTGCCAACTACTCTACCACGGAGGTCGCCAAATTGCTGCATGCATTGCATTACAAGTTGCTGCACAATAAGAGTAGGTACAACAAGTTTCATGATGTCATTTTACTTGGATTTCACAGCTTTGTCATTAGTTTTTCAACATGTGAGTACTCAACTACAATTGGTAATCGAGTGTATTATTGCAGCACTAATATATCAAACAAGCGACCACGACGACCACACCCGATTTGAATAGAAGATGCATCCAAATGACTTACTTTCGCTAACAGCTGACAGAAGGAACGCTATAGAAAATTTAAACCTCATTCTTCCAGGATATTTAGCAAGTAAAATTTGAAGAAGCGGGAGAGTGCTGAAAATTGTATAAGTTTTGCAATATTTAACGTAGAACGGCGTGCTTATGCCCCAACAACACACACAAAAACCGCACCGCAACGAGCAAACCTATTGAACATAGTTAGTACTAATTCTATTGAATGACATTTTGACATTTCTTCTTTTTTTTTTCAATTTATTTGTTCCGTGAAGGAAAAGGCTATGGTCTGAGACCATACTGCCTAATCATTAGTTTTTTTTATTTCTTTTTTCTTGATGATAATGAGTGGTGATTAAGATGATGAATGATAAATGATGTTCCCCAAACCCCTTGAATCCTCACTGAGGACTCCTCAGTAAAGATGTGGGACTTTACTGAGGTCTCACGCGGACTTCTTGAGAGAATTAGAAAAGTGATGTTGCACTGTTTTGTTTCATTTGCCAACACTCATGCACGTTCACAAACACTTAACGGTTAGTAATCCACTATTATTTCACAATAATATTCAAAAAACACAAATTTTAGAAAATAAAACAAAACTGCAGACATGACGCTTCACTTTCCCGCCATGAAGTCCTGACATTTCTTTCATTTGTCTTGTCTGTCATTGTCATGTCAAGCAAGTCAATGTCAAAATTGACATCTGTCATTTCACAAAACAAAGGGATCTACCACATACAGACAAGCTTTACACCTTACTTTCTCCGAACAATAACTTATTGTTCTGAGTTACTTTCACAATGCGACGTAAGGTTAATGAAGCATGTGCCAGACGGTTGTAATCCAGGCTCAGAACAATAACTGAAGCATAGAAGTAGCGCTATATGGCATGAACAAGCAGGATATAGCTACGCTTTGTACTCTTATAGAAAAATTGTTAATGTTAAAACAAGATAGATATACTTTGGACAGGACGGCAAATTACAAGGTTGTACCAGTTTCCTGATTTAATAGGCATGGAGGAGATATACAGTGCGACATAAAAGAGTAGAAATTAAATGAGGGCGCTGTTGTCATTAACATAGCAACCCTGATAGGTCGATCAAATTGGTCTTGATACTTGTTTTTATTTAATATTTTTATATAATTGGAAAACATCACATACACATTGCTCTGGTATAAAGGAAGTAGATAAGGCACTTATGTTATAGAAATCAAAAACAACGACGGTACCACAACACCCAGATCCAAGACAATATAAAAAGTTGGTTTTCTACATTAACCCAACCGGGAATCGAACCCGGGACCTCAGAGATGGCGACGCCAAGTTCGGGTTGCTCGCCTCTCAGATAAGGAGGTCGTTAAAATAATTAATTTGAGTAGTTTGTATGTGGTACTTAATGAAAACAGCCATTGTACATATAACTTATTTTTATTTAGATATAAAACTAATAAATTAAAGTCCAGATACTCTTCAAGTTTCGCAAATGCTCGCGGCTTCCATCATAGCAAATAAGTTGCCTTAATTGAGCTATTAATTTGCATATTGTTGGTACTTCTTTTTTTACAGTTTAAAAAAAAACATTTTCTGACGGATTGCACACATATCAAAGTCATCGAGTTCCTTTGCAAGTCGACCCTTTCTGTGTTTAGCGGGAGTCGAAAATTTTCCTCCATTTTCGGAGCCTTGTTTAGCTATTCTCCGCACAGTACTTTCAGACACACCTAGAACAATAAAAACATATATGCATAAACAATAACAAAACCAAAATTGTTCAGTCCTATGGACTGAGTTATAAACATAATTGGTAAAACTTTTGAATCGAGTCGTCTGAATCGGGGTGGGGGGGTGAAGGTTAGCAGTGGGGGGAGGAGTACCCCCCCTTACCCCTCCTGCCGCAGACAAGTAATTTTTAAGTTATGTTTCTTTTTTAAAAATATGGAAATTTACAAAATCCTCATTTCTGGCGCTTCGCCGGCCACTCCCGCGGCTCGCTCGCTTCGCTCGCTCGGCTCGCGCGTTTTGGTCAACATACTTACTAACCTAACCTAATTAACTCTTTAGATTTTTTCCATGGCGCCCCCCCCCCCCCCCCCAATATGGTATTGTATTACCTAAGAACGTTTAATTTTTCGTGATTATAGCCGATTTTGGCTAACTTTCAAGTGGTTTTTTAAATATTTCAACGCAACAGCGGCAGCTAAAATGTTAATAAACCTTTATTTAAGAACCTCTAAGACCCCCCCCCCCCCCCACAGTGTTAGTTTCTTCAAATTCAGGCGACTCGATTCAAAAGCCAACCCACATAATTTACTATACTTACCACATTCTACCCCTTAACACTTGATAAAATGTCCCCATAAATTCAAAGGTTCAAGATTCTCGAGTCGAACTATAATAACCAACATTTTTGTTTGTAATATCATAACCCCAAAACTTTTAAAAATATTTAAAAATACTGATTTTTTCACTGAATTTGGCCGATTGCACATAGGCATATTTTAGATAATTATACTTTCAACATCTTTTATAACTTACTTACCAGTATAATCTGCTGTACGTTGGTAAATATTGGTAAATATCCTCCAGATTACGTAACAAAGTTCCGTAAGTTCCGTATTGAAATTCTGCCAAACTTCGCAAAAAAAACCTTATATATTATGTTACGAGAAATGCCACGGATGGTCATAATCATGTTATCAGTGTTTTAAATCCAGGAATGTAGAAATATCACTAAAACAACAATTTATATCGTAACCACGGACAGAGTTGAACAACCACTTGACATTAATGACAGATAATCAGTGTTGCCAAAAAATGAGTGAATTTAGTTCTGGATTATTTAATTTCTACTCTTTTAAGTCGCACTATACCTAATATCTATCGATATCGATTAACGAGTCGGATTGGGCGGGAACTTTGATTTTTTCTTGTTTTTGTTATTAATAATTCCCTTAGTAGAATAATGTTTATAAATTTTTAACTGTTTCGATAGGCCAGGGGCTCAATACCCTTATCTATCAAAAACCCCAATTGATAGACTGAACTCTATGTAATCGAAATTAGGTAAAAAAATCAGGATAAGTCGATGTGATGCTGTCTGTAAACTCAAAAGCATTGTGATAGATTTAGATCAATCATATTCAATTATTTTCTCATCACTATCAATCGATTTATACTTGTACCGATGCTACGTCCCTAACCTAACTTCTACTACCCTCATCATTTTTATCTTCGATCCTATGTGGGTAAACCAATATCTCGTCGTGTCGTGTCGGCCATCTTCACTTCCTATCTAGCCTGCCTACGCGACAGGGCCTTTGAGTCGAGCTCTCGTGTTTCTCATTCATCGGTCAAGTCATAACATCTTCCAAGTGATCGCCGCGAGTGTACTACTGTGATAACGAACTTTTGCCGTGGAAAGTCAAGAAAGAGTGAGACGCGCGTCCACTACAGCCAGCACGCGGGAGCAACGTCGAACCAGGTTAGCCCCTAAAACCCTTCTTCTTTGATCGCCCATGTTTTGGTCCTTCGTCCCGATTGCCATCATTTCCGTAAGCATTGGAACATATTATATTCAAATTTCATCAATTGCATAAAAAACTATTTTTAGAAAATATTTTTTTGCATACCTTCAATAGTTTTATAAAATCTATCTTGGGGATTTCAATTTCGCATACTAGCAACACTGAAAGCATATTCCATTGCCCATCGTTCAATCACATCGTTCATAAACTGTCAACTGTCAAGTGTCAGTCAGCTGTCAACTGACAATAATAAACCCTTCGAGTGGCAGACGCCATTTCGCATTTGTCGGACATGTGCATTTGTCCCGCTCCGGGATGACATTTATAGGCACTCATGTGCATTTGTCCCGCTCCGGGACGATGACGTAGTGCGTCGGTTTTGGCTGAATAAATGTAAACAAAACAGGGTTCTGCACTCTTTTAACTCACACAAACGTTAGATCATAAAACAGAGACAGACTATGGGTTAACAGAAAATGGCAACGACAGAGACAGTTGCTTATAAAAGTGTCTCGCTCTCGACGCGCTCGACTCGCGTTGTGTAGTCCGGCTGGTGTGTAAAGCTAGTATTGTAAAAAAATATATGCGCATGTATCTTTTTGTTACTTTAAGTTTTAGAATAACATAAGCTTTGTATTTAATAGTAAGGTATTAACTAAAATAATATAATTTTATAATTATAAGAGTTTTTGTACCGAAATTCGGCATGAATCTTACGGCCATATTTGCACTACGATGCTGTTTTGATTATATATTTTTTTAATTTTATTTCCTTAAAAATTTTATTTGCATTACAAAAATGCAACCTTATGGTATAGGTTTCATATAAAAAATCAGTAAAATTACAGTTTTTTGAAATCTAAAGGGTAAGGCAATTAAATAATGCACTTAAACCCACTATTTTCAAAATGGCGTCCTACCCCTAATATTTTTCCAAAATGTCCCGGAGCGGGACATCTGCCACTCGAAGGGAGTTTGGGAGTGTCAGTTGGCAGCACGTGTTATTGGATTTTTTTTGTTTACTTGCGCCTTAGATTAAAACAAAAAGGGAAGA
Source organism: Scoparia ambigualis (assembly GCA_963921215.1). Classification (NCBI taxonomy): domain Eukaryota; kingdom Metazoa; phylum Arthropoda; class Insecta; order Lepidoptera; family Crambidae; genus Scoparia; species Scoparia ambigualis. The sequence continues at coordinate 24,387,115 of OY992510.1, read as the reverse complement.
TACGGCATTAGCGTCTCGTGAGTGAGCCACCAAAATTAGGCCTAAAGGCACAATTTCACTTCAGTCACAATTTGCCGAGCGAACAAGCTAAATCGCACTATTGCGGATATTCTACTGTGTGAAAAAGAGAAAGACGCTACTCCGCAGTGGCGTCGGAATCGGTCGTACCGTACGTACTCGTCTGTTACAAAGCGACCGAGACGTCAACGCGCTACTCGCTGACTCCCTCGCGCTGACGTTGAAACTTACCGCTTTGTATCGCTCGCTCGATTTACACTTTATAGGTGTGCGTGTGTGAGTGTTTGCTTATGTAGTTGAGTAGGACTATATTTTGAATGACTATGACTAGGAGCATGCCGTATCTTCTCTTTTTGTTTTAATCTAAGACTTGCGCGTTCTAACGAGCAAAATCGTGACTGCCTAAACAAAATCGGTGGTGGTTTTTAAAATTTTATTTATTGTATATTTGGGTAAGTGTTTTTCTACTAAACAATCATGTCATCCCCTTCACCGGAGCCCCCGGATCCTCCGGATCAGACCACATCACAGATGGACGTGTCATCCCCAATTCAGGAGTCTCAGCCTCTGTTTTCACAGACTGCAACGAAACGTCGTCTAGACGGCAATAAGGAGGAGGGCTCTGAGCCAGCAAAAAGGGCAAACTCGGATATTCCGGCTGCTTTGTCATCTCCCTTTAGCTACAGTAGCCAACCAATGTATGTTCACCCCTCCATTGTAATAGCCCCAACGGCATATAGCGAACAGGACAAAGGTCCTTTTGTAGTTCATGTGTCACATATCAAATCTGATCCAAATAGTGCTGCATTCATCCAACCAATGAAGTTTGGAAAATTTTTAGTATCTAACAAAATTAAAGATGTCGTTTTAGATGGAGTAAAACAGATAGGACGTAACAGGATTTCTGTCGAATTCAAATCAGCATCGGCAGTTAATACATTCCTGAACTGCAAGCTGCTGTCCCTATACAAATATACTGCGTCAATTCCGACATATAACATTACCCGCATGGGACTCATCAGAGGTATACCTACTGATTGGTCGATGGAGGAATTAGCAGAGTCGATTTCTGTCCCGGAAGGCTGTGGCATTCTTCTAAAAGCAAGACGGTTGAATAGAAAGCAGGTAACAGACAACCGCCCAACTTGGATACCTACCCAGTCAGTCGTGGTCAAATTCAGGGGCCAGGTTTTGCCTGAGAGGGTATTTTGTTGTCACAATGCAATTGTAGTTGAGACGTACCAACTCCCTACTATTCAATGCATGAGTTGCTGCCGTTTTGGTCATGTCAAGGCCCAATGCCGATCGAAACCAAGATGCTTCCGGTGTGCTCAACCCCACGCCGCAGAAAATTGTAACGTTGCAGAGGATAAAGCCACTTGTCTCCATTGTACAGGTGCACATTTTGCAATTAATAGGGCATGTCCTGAACATTCACGTCAAAAGTTGAATAAACTCACAATGTCACAGGATAGCGTCCCGTATGCTCAGGCATCTTCGCTTTACCCTCCAGTGCGTCGGTCATATGCTGACATGGCTAGAACCCCCGCCTCCTTACACCCTACTCAGACACCACGTTCTACCCCACCAACCTCAGTCTCCTACAAAAAGACCGTAACATCTCGCCCAGTTCCTCGTCCTCGTTCTCCTTTGGGAAAGAGTTACGACAGGCAAGCACATCAAGCCATAATAGGCAATTGTGCTTCCTCTCTCCCAAATGGATGTGCATTAAATTCCGATTCGCCTTCTCCTACGTCGTCTGAGGATAATGAAAACCTCATTGAGTTACTCCTGTCCCTAATCATGCGCATTGTTTCCGGTCAAGGTGACCGTCTACCGTCCAACGTTGCCCATAAACTTTCCCAATTCTCCTAGTCCCTGTCTGTACGTGGTTTTAATAATGACCCAAAAGGTAGTTCAGTGGAACTGCCGAAGTCTTAGACCGAAAAAAAGTGATATTTTATAAACAAATATTCCCCATCCGTCTTTGCCGTCTCGGAGACGTGGCTAGTAACAGGCTCACACTTCCGTGTGACGGGCTGCTCGTGTCTCCGAGACGAAAGAGACGATGGCTATGCGGGGTGCGCTTTACTTGTGAAGCGCTCCCTGTCGTTCTCCCAAATCCCGCTCCCTCCCCACAGTCGCGATATTAATTTTGTGGCTGTGCGTATCTTCGATATCTCCCTCCTCTCTGTATATATTCCATACCCTTCAACTTCTTCCATTAATGAACTACACACAATAATTTCAATCCTTCCCCCTCCAGTTCTGGTTATGGGTGACCTTAATGCTCATCATGTATCTTGGGGTTGCCACCTTTCTGATTATCCGGGGTTTCTACTTATGGACGTCCAACAAAATGTTGTGCACCTAATCAAAATCCTGCCTCTGCTGTAGATGTTACAATTTCATCCCCATCTTTAGCTCCTCTTGTATCTTGGTCTGTTCTTGATTCTACATTTGGTTGCATACATTTCCCTATCCTGATTTCCCTCTTAGTCAAACAATCTACAACCACACGTCTCTCTCCCCTTCAAAAATTCCTATTAAATGACGCTGACTGGTATGCTTATGCATCATCAGTTAGAGATCAGGTAAGTTCCCTACCGATTGCTGATTCCTCAAACGCGCTCTTGGCATATACTGATTTTGTAAACTCTTTACTCTCTTCTGCTGAAGCACATTTCCCTTTAAAAAATCCTGTCCGTAAAATATCCCCTCCTTGGTGGGATGCTGAATGTACTGCCATCGTTCAAAAACGAAAGGAAGCTGAAAGAAGGTACAATGGTTCGATGACTTCTGAAAATTATGTTACGTATAAAAACGAACAGCGGCACAAGCACGGAAACTTTTATCCAAAAAAAAAAAGATCGGGTTGGATAAAATTCTGTGAAAGCATGTCACCCAGAACCTCAACATCTCTGGTTTGGAAACAAATCAGAAGATTCCGACAATACCTAACTTCTCCCAATGTGTCTTCGAATGACCCATCCCTTTGGTTGAACGCTTTCGCTGACAAACTAGCTCCTCCATGCCCCAACGTTGGACTGTTTCCCTTCTTTAAGTAGCTATGTTTCTTCCTCAACAACTACCCTTCTTGACTCCCCATTTTCATTACAAGAGCTCCTTTCAGTCTTACAAGGCTTAAATGACTCTTCTCCTGGTGACGATGGGATTCCTTTCCTTATTCCTTTTTGATTAAAGTGCCTCATCCAGCAAAACTGTACTTTTTAAAGATTAACATATTCTTTGATCAGGGCATAGTGCCAGACTGTTGGAAGCAACAGAAAATTATCCCGATCCCAAAACCTGGTAAAGACCCTCTTCACCACAATTCATACCGTCCCATCGCTCTGTCACCTGTCTTCCTCAAAGTCATGGAGCATATAATCAAAAATCGCCTCGAATGGTTTGTCGAATCGCGTGGTATTCTATCAAAGACTCAATTCGGGTTTCGGAAGGGCTTTAGTACGCTGGACAGTTTAGGGATATTAACGACAGATATCAGATTAGCATTCAAAAACCAAGAATACCTTGTGGGTGTCTTTTTAGTTATAGCTTCGGCCTATGATAATGTCTAGCTTCCAGTGCTCAGGCAAAAATTGCTGAATCTGAGTGTCTCAGAGAAGTTGGTGCGCCTCATCTGTAATTCACTGATGTCTAGATCCATTTCGGCCAGATATCAAGATACTCTTCTTCCTCCTCGACTAATTTGGAAAGGCCTCCCGCAGGGCTCTGTGTTATCTCCTTTGCTTTACAGTATATATACCCATGATCTGGACGTGACTGTTAACTCATTCTGCAATATTTTACAGTACGCCGATGACATCTCTCTATATGTATCCTCGAAGTCAATACCTGATGCGTCTTCACGATTAAACACTGCAATCAAATACCTTGGGGATTGGTTGTCTAACCACGGGCTTGATATTTCAGTTTCTAAGTGCTGCTGTGTTACATTTACTCATAAGCGCGATACACCCGAGGTGTATATTGTATCAAATGGAGAAATAATTCCTTGCGACAACAAAATTTTTAGGTTTAATCTTAGACTCTAGGCTGACAGGGACTGCTCATTTTAATTATATTGCTGAAAAAGCCGAGAGAGGGGTCAACGTTATTCGGTCGCTTTCTGGCGTTCGATGGGGTGCACATCCATACCCACAAAAACTTTTATACAATGCCATCATCCGTAGTCACTTTGATTATGCTTCTGTAGCCTACTTTGGGTATGAACACATACACAAATAGCACACACACATATTTACACTAAATATTTATTAAAACCTAATTAAGAATATAAACATTAATAATAACGTAATTCTAACTGATATCTAAAACATACAGATAATTTACTATATTAATATTTACACATATATATGAACTTTTCTTCAAATCTAACGCAAAGTCTTGCTAAAACTGATTTAGAAATATGTTTTAATTGAAAATGCAAGAAAAGTGTGTCTTGTAATGTGTCAGCCAAGGCTCCATGTCTTTAATGTGAAGAATAATGGATTTAATTCAAACAAGCTACACGGACTAATGTTTTTGGACATTTGATCATTCTAAAGCAATGATTTCAGGTAAGTACTATTCAACCATTGCGAACTTCTTTTGTAGATTAGTAAAGGCAGACAGGGCCCTGAATTTACAACGTAACAACTTATATCCATAATTAATTACTATTTATTTAGCTATTCATATCTACAATAATATTCACACCATAATATCGAGTGTGTATTAGTTAGTCCATATCGATAAACACCTATCGATACGCATGACCATAGGCACTAGCCGTTACCTACGTTCTATTGTGCCGTGGACACATCCAGTCATCCAGTCGAGACCTATGTACGACGCGGAGCGCACGCTGCTTTGTCTCCCGCCTTATAATTTATCGATTGCGTAGTACGCTTATTTCTTTCCGCGCTGTGCTTAAATCTATTCTGTGAACTATCCTACTTCTCCTTCATGCTTACGCTTACGCTTATATTTATTGTGCTGTGCTTTTTACGTGCTAAAACTGTCCCTTCTGTGCCTTCTGTTTGTTATAAATGTGTATTGGTATTTGGACAACATAAACCACTTAAACCGTAAGTTGGACTATTTATTTTTACCACCACCAATACCACACTTCCTTTCTTCTGGAACCGGGCAATAAATCTGCCCTGGATAAATTAAATAGGATCCAGTCTATGTGTCTACGCATTATATTGGGAGCTATGAAGTCCTCTCCCATCAATGCTCTCCAGGTCGAATGCGCTGACCCTCCTCTCTACCTTCGTAGGCAATACCTACCTTAGTGACAGATTTTATCCGAAAGTTGCTCAAAATTCAACTCATCCTCTTTTAGCTCGACTAGATCTTCTCTGCTCATTAAGTAACCCCTCCGACCCTTCCCATAAAATACCTTGCATTCTCCTTAGTCATCAAAAATTCAATCGCCTCCCCGCTCCTATTGAAAAAATTCCTCTCAACCCTCTTTTCTCTAACAGCTTTGAATCTTTAATTTTTCAACCCCCTATTATTCTTAATTTTGGTGTATCTACAGATGCTATAAGCGCTCCCCAAGAATTCCGCAGTATCTGGTCCGAGCGCTGGCAAGGCTGGTTCCCGATTTACACAGACGCGTCCAAGCTGTCCGAGGGTAGCTGTGTTGGTGCGGCGGTCTGGATACCTGCGTACAAAATTAGCTTAACTTTCAAATGCCCACCGGTAACATCAGTTTTTACAGGCGAATCTGTTGCTCTTTTGGAAGCGATTCGCTTTGCCAGGTCTCATTCTATAAATAATTGCATAATTTTCTCCGATTCTCTAAGCTGCCTTCAAACTATTTTGGCCATTCCTTTTAAATCAAAAACAAAGTTCCCTATTATACTTATGATCAGAGAGGCTCTTTTTGAATGTAAGAAAAATGATATTAACATTGTTCTTGCCTGGATTCCCAGTCATTCGGGAATTCCTGGTAATGAGACTGCCGACTCGTGGGCGAAAGTTGCGGTTTCACCTGGCTCTCTGGAACACTTTAAATTGTACTCCCATGACGCCGCATCCCTTTCTAACTTTCATCTGTTTAAATCATGGCATGTGCATTGGAACCAGACTAAAAGATCCATTGGTAAATGGTTTTGGTTTTTGGTTTGGTATTACGCGGACATACAACAAACCATCCCGCCCCGACCATGGTTCTTCAAACACAAACGCCTCTCCAAAAAAGTTGTGTCTATCATCTGCAGAATTCGTATAGGTCATGCTTGCACTCCTGTACATTTAATGAAGTTGCATATTAGGGATAGCTCCATCTGCGAATGTGGTCTCGATGAAGGTAACACCAACCATCTTTTCTTTAATTGTCCGAATATGGGCTCTTCCCTCTTTGATTTCCTTCCTAAAAGCGTTCCTCGCCCTTGTAATATTAAATATATTCTAAATTCCTTATCTCCCCCAATCTTAAAGTCTCTTAATAAATTTATTTCATCCACAAATATTAAAATCTAAATTAATTATGTATGTAGTTCATCCTCATTTTCCCTCATAACATTTCCCCTACCCCCTCCTATTTCCTCTACAAGCTTGTTTGTATAGTTGTATATAATACTGTTTTATTGTGATGTCCTATTTGTGTTGTCTTGTTTTGTTTTAGATGGTTATGTTCTAATGTAACTATTTTTTCTTCTATCCATTGACGTCCGTGTAAATGCTGCACACGTGACTTTGGCGGAACAGCGAGCCCTCGTAGGCAAGCTTAAGTTCGCTCGCCAAAAAAATAGAAGAAGAAGAAGAAGAAGATTAAGAGTTTGTTTTGTTTATTTTCACTTGCGAAATAAAATAACTTTAATTATGTCGAATTATTTGAAAATAGCCACTGTTAAATTTAACATGGCTTATGATTTCGTATGCGAGCTTTATAAACTGGCAACAGTGCTTGTGAAAACCATTCCTACAACACCGCAAGAATTGAGTAAATTTCGTATTCGTTTCGTTGATCTAAATCAGATGCGTGAACAATGGGCGATTTTCTGACAGCCCAAATCAAAAAGTAAAAATTAGTTCAAAAACACTCGATAGATGTCGTTTTATGAAAGCCGACCCGTTCCTACCTAAGAGCTGTAATAAATTCTACACTTTTACTTGTCTTCCAAAAAAATAAAAAAATAGTACCTACTTACCTATTTTTATTCAGGACATCCAGGACCTATTTCTATTTTGGAATAGAATAAATATTACGCAACCATACACGTGCTCTTCATGAACTTGTCTTTTACTAAGCGCCATACTAATCTATGCTAAGCGCCATCTATGAAGTCATTTAGGAACCAATTTCTTTTTTTTTTCGGAAAATCGCCCATTTGATACTAATTTCACGTTGTTAATTGCTGCTTCACAGCCCAAAGAACAGAGAGGAACTATAGAATCTTGCTTTACAACGTTTTACGAGGAATATTACTCAATTCAAAGTATTTGGTCTGACTTAGGTGTGTTGGACTCCGAAACAACTAATGCTCCTGTGACACAAGAGGTAGTTTCCAAGTCTAGCTTTGAATCAAGTCGTTTTCATTTACCTAAAATTACATTAACACATTTCAAAGGCATTCACACTGAATGGCCCAACTTTAAATCAGTCTTTGACAGTTTAATTCATCAAAACAACGAAATATCTTTAATACAAAAATTCCATTATTTATTGAGTGTTTTTGAACAAGAACCTCTTAACTTAATTAAACATTTAAGCATAACTAGTGAAAACTATGGTGTGGCCTTTAATCTCTTACAGGAACGTTATGAAGATAAGCGCATAATAGCCGATAAACATTTAGATTTTGTTACTTTCAGTTTCATGTTCCAACTTAAAGAATTTAAAACGTTTTCTCAACACCTTAAAAGAAAACACACAAGCATTAAATACTCTTGGATTTGATGTCAATTCTTTTTTTTTTTCTTTTGTTAGATCATCTGCGATCAGTCCCTAGACTATGAGCGGATGGGTTGAGAGATTTTCATGTGTGAAGTGTGTCCTCCATCGAGAACACTACTTATAGTCTATTCCTCTCTTTCGTGCAGTTTAAGGATGTCATGCCTTTTGAGGCGATTGGAATAGCTTTGGCTCATCAGCTCCGCTGCCAGCTTATTGGGATGTAAGGCGAGCCGTCTTTGGTAGTTTTCAGCGATGGATCTTATTTCTTCCATGACTGTGTTCATTTGTAGGGCCTCATGGATTTCAGCATTGGTTACAAACCATGGGACATTTATTGTTTTCTGAGGTTAAAGCGAGCACTATACTCATTGAAATGAAACACTTTTTTTACGGATTAACTCGAGTTTAATTTACTATTTACATAGTTTTTATATTATCCTGACGTTTCGAACCCTTTACAGGGTCCGTGGTCACAGGGAGACGAAACGTCAGGGTAATATAAAAACTATGTAAATAGTAAATTAAACGCGAATTAATCCGTAAAAAAGTGTTTCATTTCATGGGACATTTGCTATAGTACGCAAGATCATGTTTTGTATTCTCTGCAAGATTGCTAGATTTGACTTGCTGGCGCTACCCCACAGCTGTATCCCATACATCCATACGGGTTTTAGTATGGATTTGTAGATAAGAAGCTTATTATCTATGGAGAGTTTACTGTTGCGTCCTAGAAGCCAATACAATGTCTTATATATTTGATGTTGCATTCCTCTCTTTTGGCTTTAATGTGATTGCTCCATGTCAGCCTGCGATCAAGATGAATGCCGAGATATTTTACATGTTGAGTGTGGGCTAGGGTTTTGCCTCCAAGATGGACTGGTGGGCAATCATCTCTTTTAAGGGTGAAAGTTATATGAAAGGACTTTGTAGCACTGGCCTTAATTTTCCATTTTGTCAGAAAATTCGAAATATCATCGAGACCTCTCTGCAAATCTTGGGAAGCTGCAGCTTTATCTTTGTTACAGGCCATTATTGCGGTATCATCGGCGAACGTGGCTGTGGTTACTCCATCCACTTCGGGTAAATCTGCAGTGAATACAGTGTATAGCACAGGACCAAGGACAGATCCCTGTGGAACACCTGCTCTAATTTCGTGGAAAGAGGATGTTTCTCCCGATTCCTTTACTTGGAACAATCTTCCAGTCATGTATGAGCAAAAGACTTCGTAGTAGCTATGAGGGAGACTATTTTTTATTTTACTTAGGAGACCCTTATGCCACACCCTGTCAAAGGCCTGCTGTATGTCCAGAAACGCTGAAGAACAGTACTCTCTTCTTTCTAGAGCGCCTCTAATCTTATCTGTGACCCTATAAACTTGTTCGATCGTTGAGTGCTGTTGCCGAAATCCAAACTGATGGTTGGGTATTATATTATTCTCTTCCAGCAAGGGTAAGATTCTGCTCAGAATTATTTTCTCGCAAACTTTTGACAGTATTGGCAACAAGCTGATCGGCCTATAGAAAGCGACATCACGGGCAGGCTTGCCAGGTTTTTGGATCATGATAATCTGGGATATCTTCCACATTGTCGGAAAGTGCTGCACTCTCAGTATGCCATTATAAAGCATTGTTAAAGATACGAGGGCCTTCTTGGGAAGTTGGAGCAAAATTTCTTTGGTGATTAGATCATACCCTGGAGCTTTCTTGACCTTCAACCTCCTGATTATGCTCTTCACTGCTTTCACCGTTACTGGTTTTGGTGGTAACGACATTTGATATGGCTGGCTCAAAACATCGTTTACATAGCTCTCTGAGTCTGGGTCACTTGTGTCATTATTTAGGAACACTGTTGCTAGATGGGCTGCAAATAGGTTTGCTTTTTCCTGTGCTGTTCTAACCCATTTATTGTTGTTTATTTTCAAGGGTGGTTTGGCTGCTTGTGGTCTGGTAAATGATTTTGTGAACTTCCATAATGAGTGATTGGAAGCCGAGGTAGCCGTTAGTGACTCCAACTTTGTGGCAAGTGTTGCGTTGCGCCATTCCTCCAATAAGCATTTTACCTTTTGGATGGCTTTATTAAATGCTCGTTTGTCCTCCCTGCGTCTGCTCTGGTGCCACACGCGACGGAGTCTACGTTTTTCGAGTATTTGCTTTTTAATGTTGAATGGAAGATTTGCAGTCTGGCGATTTAGTACCTGTGTGGGTGTAGTTCTCCAACAGGCTTCCTGTATAAGTATCGTAATACCCTTTGTTGCCTCTTCAATGTCATCGGGAGATTTAAGCGCAACTTTTAGTTTGATATTTTGAGCGATAAGTTCCCGGAAGGAGTCCCAATCGGTGAATCTGTTACTGAGCATCTCCGGGGTGTCAAATTCAACTACCATAGTGCTAACAGTCAATAGTACTGGAGTATGATCAGATGATCCATCCAAACAGGATTCTGGCTTTAGGTAATGTCTGGATAATCCTTTGATTATGAAAAAGTCCAGCAGATCAGGTGTCTTGTTTATATCAGTTGGCCAGTATGTCGGTTCCAACGACGATATCGTACAAAGTTTGTTATCAATAACACTGGCGTTTAGTTGCCTACCTCTTGTCGAAGTCAGCCTAGAGCCTCAACTGGTATGCTTAATGATGATGATTGATGTCAATTCTTGGAGTTTTCTTTTATATCATATAATATCTAAAAAGTTACCGTTGGACTTAAGAACTAAATTTGAGTTTACTTTACAGCAAAATGAGATACCGCACTTTAGTAACTTGTTGACATTTTTAGAACACAATTTAAGGGTTTTAGAAGCAACTAATTTCATATGTGTAAACAATAATCCCAAAGCGTTAATTCCTCATGCGTCCTCCTTACATGTAACTAATTCAACTTGCTATTATTGTAGTGGTGATCATGCAATCTATCAATGTTTAGAGTTTGAGAAACTGAAAGATAAGAAATTATTTTTAACTTAAAAAAGTCTTTGTTACAATTGTTTGAGGCCACATAGTAATTCACAATGTTTATCTAAGCGTTGTTGTCAAGTATGCAAGAAACGTCATCATACAAAATTACATAATGAGTTTAAAGCAGCGGATTCCTTTGTGAAGCCCGAACCCTCCTCTTCGAAACAGGTGTTACTTAACATAGAACCATTGTCTATATACCGGCCTCTTAGGTACTGCTCTTGTTGGAGTCCAGGATGTTGATGGTCAGGTACATGTCGTTCGTGCGTTAGTAGATCCTGGTGCTCAATCATCTCTTATAACTGAATTTTTAGCACAGCAACTTCGACTGCGACGTCGTAAGTTCTGCGATCTGTTCGGTGTCGGTGAACACCGGCAAGCTACCCATGGAAGGGTAGATTGTTCAATCTTGTCTCTCACAGACGATTCCGTTCCTGGTTTGTCCACTGAAGCCATTGTACTTAAGCGCATCACGGGATATCAATCTGCAGCAATGGTCAATCCGATTGTGCCAGAGAAATATAGCGACCTTCAGCTTGCTGATAAGACTTTCAACATTCCGGGTAAAATCGATCTACTTTTGGGTGTTAATCTTTTCAGTGACATTTTTAGCGGTCCAAATTTAAAATTAGGTAATGGTTTACCTACAGCTCATTCAACCATCTTTGGTTGGGTCATTATGGGTTCGACCCCAGTGACTACAACTCAGTATCAAAATATTAGCCTACTTACCAACGAGTCTAGATTACAACTTACTATAACTATATTCTGGGATTCAGAAGAGTCTCCTTTGCCGCCGATTCCAGATCCTGATGACATCATATGTGAAAAGCACTTTGTCAACACACACAATAGAGATCCCGATGGGAGGTTTGTAGTTAAGCTGCCGTTCAAGGTATAGTCCTCTCAGCTTGGTGATACTCGGTTAATTGCGTTAAAACGGTTTTACAATTTAGAGCGTAAACTTATAAAAGAGCCTGCACTTCGTGAACTCTACGTTCAATTTATGAAAGATTATGTAGAGTCTGGACATATGAAGTAAGTACCTTCTCATAGTGCGGTTGACAGGTATTATATTCCTCATCACTGCGTGCTCAAGGAGAGCAGTAGCACTACAAAGTTGAGAGCTGTTTTCGATGCATCTCTACCCAGCTCTACCGGTGTTTCCCTCAATGAAACTTTATTGTCAGGCCCTAAACTACAACAGAATATACAGGATATCATTTTAAGGTTTAGAACTTATTTAGTGGTCTTCACTTGTGACATCAAACAATGTTATCGAATGGTCAGGTTGCATGATGATGATCAGCGGTTCCAATCTATCTTCTGGCGCGAATCTCAAGATCAACCGTTGCAGGAGTTCAAGTTAACAACCGTCACCTACGGCGTCACTAGTTCTGCATACCAGGCTATCAGGGTGATTCATGAGTTGGCGAATCTTAACGACTACATATCCTGAGGCTGCACGTGTCCTACGGGAGGACACCTTCGTAGACGATATCGTGTCTGGGTGTGATACGCTAGAGGGTGCTAAGACGCTACAGCACCAAGTCACTCACGTGTTGGCTCAAAGTGGTTTCTTTCTTAGGAAGTGGTCTAGCAACTCTGGCGAGCTACTCAAGGGTTTACCTGCAGATCATTATGAAACACCTTATCGATTCGAGGATTCCGGTGACAATATTTTCAAAATCTTAGGTATTGAATGGAACCCCTCATCCGATAACTTGGTCTATCAAGTCTCTAACATGAGTAAGACTCTAACCAAACGAGGTGTTCTATTAAACATCGATCGTCTCTATGATCCTTGTGGCTTTATCACGCCGGTAAAATTTTTCGCTAAATCTTTTATGCAGCGTTTGTGACTTTTAGAGCTGGGTTGGGACGATGCTCTCCCTTTCGATGTCCAGCAAACTTGGCTGAAGTTTGTTGACGACTTCAAATCTTTAAATCAAATACGGATTCCACGCCACGTTATGGGTGATCCTCATTCTAAATATCAACTCCACGGTTTCAGCGACGCATCGGAGCGCGGATATGCCGCATGCGTCTATATACGCTGTGAAAGCGGTGACGGTGACAGCGTTCAAGTTCATTTGTTAATCGCTTAATCTAGAGTCGCTTCAGTCAGGCAAAGGCAAACGATCCCTAAGCTCGAGCTCTGTGGAGCAGTCCTGTTGGCTCGCCTTATGGCCCATGTGTGTAAAGTCTTGCACTCCAAATTAAAATCCATACCAATAATTGCATGGTGCGACTCTAGCATAGTGCTAACTTGGTTGCAAACTTCACCGCACAAGCTTCAAACTTTTGAAGGAAACAGAGTTTCCCAGGTTCAAGGCATCATTCAAAACGCTACCTGGCGGCACATTCCTTCACATCTCAATCCCGCGGATTGCGAGAGTCAAAGCTTGCTTCCTCGCGACTTAGTAGTTCATCCACTTTGGTGAAGTCCTTCTTGGCTCAAATCTGAATACAGTTCATGGCCTTCCACATGTCAACTGCTTGACCCTATGGATTTGCCGGGCGTGAAAGCAGGTCCAGTTGCTGCACATGTCGTGCAAACTGTCGACACGAAAACCCACACGGACTCTACATTTATATTTACTCCTCCTGTTGCTACACACTTAGTGCAAACAGCCGAGACGGGACCGGATAAGCACTCTACATCGGCTGTTGCACCTTCCTCAGACGAAGTTGTCCAACACGTCATTGTAGAGTACAGCTCTCTATCCAAAGTTACACGAGTACTCGGTTGGAGGCTTCGTTATATGCATAATGTTCGCTCACCAAAGGATAAACGAGTAGGTAATTTGACGATATACGAATTAAAATCAGTTTTGTCAACTTGTATCAAATCGGTTTAATCTTCAGCGTTTGCCGATACTATAAAACTGTTGCGTCAACGTAAGCCTATCAAGGGCAGCCTACGTCGCCTCCATCCCTTTCTCGATGATCTAGGTTTTCTTCGAGTTGGTGGGCGACTGGTCAACGCCAACTTGCCTTTCGATAGTAAACATCCATTTTTGTTACCTCAGTCGCATGCTTTCACAAATCTTCTCATCGATCATTATCATCAGCTCTACGGTCATCCAGGTCCTGCTATTTTAATGGCTATCCTATTGCGTAGGTATTGGACTGTGTCAGCTCGACGTGAAGTGCGGCACAGGATTTTTCAATGTTAACGCTGCTACAGACTAAAGGCGAAACCTATGAATCCATTCATGGGCAACTTACCTGCCGATAGAGTCACTCAAGCTAGGCCCTTCCAAAGGGTTGGGTTAGATTTCGCCAGACCGTTCAACGTCAAGGATTCCAATGCTCGCAAACCTAAAATCTTTAAGGCTTACCTATGTGTGTTCATATGCTTTGCAACCAAAGCGATACATTTGGAAGTAGTCTCCACCTTGTCTACTGACGCGTTCTTGGCCTGTTAAGATCGATTTGTTTCGAGAAGAGGGTTACCTTCTAACATATATTCCGACTGTGGCACAATTTTTTTAGGCGCACGCAACCATCTTTAGGATATTTATCTGCTTAAAGCTCAAATCGATAGAGACTCAGATAAAGTTCAATCTCATCTAGCATCTCATGAAATTCATTGGCATCTTAACGTTCCCTCGGGACCACATCTTGGTGGCCTCTGAGAAAATGCAGTGAAGTCTTCTAAAACATTACTCAAGCTTATCATAGGCGAACGTGTATTAACGTTTGAAGAACTAAGCACAGTGTTCTGCAAAATCGAATCTATACTAAATTCACGACCTATCTGTCCAATTGGTAGCGACCCAAACGATTTAGAAACTCTGACGCCGGGTCATTTTTTGATTGGACAACCGCTTCTTGCCTTACCGGAGCACGATCTAGAGCACATTGCTACTCATCGTCTGAATCGATGGCAATTGCTACAGCAAATCACCCAACATTTTTGGAAACGCTGGCACAGCGAATATTTACACACGCTACAGCAACGTGATCGTTGGCTTAAGCCTGAACGTAATTTACAGATGGGTGACTTGGTGTTGTTGATGGAGCCTAATACACCTCCGTTACTCTGGAAAAAGGTTAGAATTACCAAACTTTATCCGGGGAATGACGGTATTGTCCGGGTCGTAGACATTAAAACAACCAAAGGAGTTTTCAAGCGTCCTGTAGCCAAGTTATGTCGCTTAATTCCCGAAACCTAGATATTTCAACATCAAAAAAGCATGTAAGTAACTAGAGTAGGATAACATTTACACTTTTTCAATCAGCTTTCAGTTAACTTATTATCAATTTGTCTGCTTCAATTAAAAGAGCTAAGCCGCTCTTTGGGGGGCGGTATGGTAGATTTAGATCAATCATATTCAATTATTTTCACATCACTATCAATCGATTTATACTTGTACCGATGCTACGTCCCTAACCTAACTTCTACTACCCTCATCATTTTTATCCTCGATCCTATAGGGGTAAACCAATATCTCGTCGTGTCGTGTCAGCCATCTTCACTTCCGATCTAGCCTGCCTACGCGACAGGGCCTTTGAGTCGAGCTCTCGTGTTCCTCATTCATCGGTCAAGTCATAACATCTTCCAAGTGATCGCCGTGAGTGTACTACTGTGATCACGAACTTTTGCCGTGGAAAGTCAAGAAAGAGTGAGGCGCGTCCACTACAGCCAGCACGCTGGACTAACGTCGAACCAGGTTAGCCCAATAACACCCCTCTTCTTTGATCGCCCACATTGAGACTATACAGTTTGAACTTTGTACCGCTCCTATGCCGTCATAAGAGCGGTACACGTCCTTGGTCAGGGCGGTGATGCATCGAGTGACGGTCCTTACCTGACCTGTCATACCTTACGGTGGTTGGGATTGGAGTGCCAGTACAAAATTTGTGAAATGAGGAGTAGGATTTTTATTCAAAAGTTGAAATTATGACACGATTTTAAATAAGTCCATGCAATTTCATATCAAAGTTATTGGACTTTTATCATGTTTTCTTCCTGTCCAAAATCAAGAGTCCGATTGGAACAAAAGTTTCGCTTAAGGGCAGAGGCCCAGCAGAGAGTACAGCTCCAGTAGTGGCACTTTTATAGGCTGATAATGATGGCGGGCGACATAGGGCATAAGTAAACAGGCTTGTACGAGTATCTTGCACTCGCTGTACCTATTCCATGTTGCGCTGGTATTATGTGCGCGCACGCTGGCGCAGTGACACCGCGCCCATAAGCGCCCGAACGACGACGTGCTAAGGCATGTATTAGCGCCGGTTCATGCACGTTCGTTCGTTCATTCGCTCACACACGAATCACACTTGCGCAGTAGGCTTAATGAGAGTGAGTGTCGTTAAACTCGTAAGCATAAAAGAGGATTATTGGAGCGCCATGTACCACAGCGTTCGTAATTGGAGCTAACAAATTGATAGATTTCATTTTTATGTAGTAAATTCAAAGAGTTTATGTAGTTCTCAAGGAGCTGTAACCTGACCTACGGAGGTCAAGTGCAATTATCGAACTGCAAGTGTTTACCGTGTTGTACTGTTGAACGTACAATGGTAGTGCAAATTTAAATTTAATCAAGGATAGAGCGACATATAACATCGGTAATTTGTACGTGATGCTCCGGGGCGAGACCAACTTAAGCGAGGTAAATTTTATAAGCATGAAAAAAATGTAGATAATATGTAAGTATACAATTGTAGACCCAATTTAAAAAAATGTATATCAATAGTTTCGTTTTAATATTTAAAACAAAGTGGGCGCGCTGAGGAGTACAATCGCCAGCGAGCCCACAAGGATATTTCCGTTACTTAAGGCTTTTCAAATTCGTTTATGACACCATTAAAATGTATATTAAATGTATATCAATCTACTATCATCAATTCGATATTTAATTTAGTCTATAGAAATTCACGGCCACTTTTAAATTTCCTTACGGAACATTAGAGAAGCGCCTGGTAAAATGGTTATAGCGAAATCGTCTTTAGGAGCGTATTCTATCGAGCGTTAACTTGTTACGTTACAATTTATCAAGTTAATGAGAATATTCAACTAGACTATTTATTTTCTCGCTGGCGAGTATGCTCTCCAGCGCGCCCTCTTTGTTTTAAATATTACAACGAACCTATTGACATACGTTTTTTTAAATTGGGTTTACAATTATATACATATTATCTACATTTTTTTCATGCTTATTAAATTTACCTAGCTTAAGTTGGTCTCGCCCCGGAGCATCACGTTACTTTGTAGCTAGTGTGGCAGTGCTAGCATCTGAGCGTAGTTCAGCGAAAGCACTGCCAATGGGTTAGGTGTATAGTATTCAAATAAAACAACCATTATTACATTAATTTATATTCATTGTGCTGAATTTAAACAAAAAAAACCCTTTACTTACTAAAGAAAGTAATTTGTCATTTTTACCAGACTAATTATTAGTAGGTACTTAACATAAAAGTGTGAAATAAAAAAATATAAAAGAAAACAAAAAATCTGACTGCGTCAAAAATATTAACTGAAAAGCAAAAAAACAAGCAATAAGGCGACTACAAGAGACAAGACATGAAATTTAGTTTTGGTGTCCAACCATCTTCGGGAGACACTGCAGCAGTCCACTATGCACGTCGAATTTCATCCAGAGGAAATCTAAAACATTTAAGTGAACATTACGATTTTTAATTTACCGATACTTAACATTTTTCACAACACTTTCATAACATCTACGACGAAATTGTAAAATGGATTTTAAACTCTTAGTGAAGTAATTTAACTATTTATTCTAATATAATATAAATAGACTAAGTATTACCGTTACCATAATGAATGGTAACGGTAATACTTAGTCGAACGAAGATATAACTATAAAAACAAAACAACGGTAAATAAACATAGAAATATCACTTACAATCAAAACAAAACAACGGTAAATAAACCTAAAAATATTACTTACCAGTAGAAGCCGACTATTTCACCGTTATTTTCTTTATTTCCTATGCGAGATTAACACTTCTAAACGACACACGCCATAGTTCATTGCTTTATCACTCACTTATAACAGTATTTTGCAACATCATTTCAGTATTCACACAATTATCACTTTTCCAATATAAACAGAAACGCACGCCAATGATGTATTATACGACAAATTATAATGTGTCATTGTTGGCTGACAAAGGCGATGGTTAGAGCGAGTAACTTAATTTGGTAGTATTAAAAGGCTCCACTGGCTCCACTTTTGACAGATGATGACAGACTGCCTGGTACGCTCCTTTTCTACTCAGACGGTTTCTATGCTTTAGTTATTGTTCTGAGAATCCAGCGTCCTAACAGGGGTGACCTCAGAACAATAACTAAAGCATAGAAGTGGCGCTATATGGCATAAACAAGCTGAATATAGCTACGCTTTGTACTCATATAGGAAATTTGTACATGTTAGAACGAGATAGATATACTTTGGACAGAACGGCGAATTACAAGGTAGTACCAGTTTCTGATCTACTACGGATAGAGGAGATACAAATATCTATCGATATCGATTATATCAAACGAGTCGGATTGGGCGGGAACTTTGTTTTTTTCTTGTTTTTGTTATTTATTGCCTTAATAGAATAATGTTTATAAATTTCAAACTGATTCGATAGGTTAGAGGCTCAAACTACCCTTATCTATCAAAAAACCCCAATTGATAGACAAAATCAGGATAAGTCGATGTGATGCTATCTGTACAGTCAAAAGCACGTGACACTATACAGTTGTACTTTGTACCGCCCTTATGACGGAGGTCAAGTGCTATTATCGAACTGCAAGTGTTTACCGTGTTGTACTGTTAAACGTACAATGGCAGTGAAAATTTAAATTTTATCAAGGATAGAGTGACATAATAGAATCTGACCAACGAAACGTGACTAGAAAGAATGGCAACAAATTCAAAAACTCTTGGGGTGTCAACACTTATTATACTCTGAAAAAACGACGTTGATACTTGTATTTTTTTTATTAAACTGTAGATCAACTAAACATATAATTTGTAGTATCAATAAATAATAATAAATCTTAAGAATAATTGAAGAAGCATTTGTGATAATGAAAATACCATAATTAATATTAACCACCTTACAAAGTAGAATAGAAGAATTTTATTTGTTGGAAAATGGGTCTGTCATTGACGATATTGTTTCCAAATATTGCGTTTCACTAGATAAAACTTCTTTTTATTCAAGTGATGGAATATTCTTGACAATATTTTAGTTTTGTCTCACTAGTACTTGAAGTTTCTGTAGGTAAGATAAACAGAAATTGGTTGGAGAGTCAACTCATTGAGTTTTAGTGTACCTACTACGTACTAGAGAAGACGTCACAACTAAATTGTTTGCTGCACGCGTTAGAGCCAGCTCGCTCCAACTATATTAGTCTGGCAGGCACTAGACGCAACAATACTTATGTATTCAATGTTCTATTTTAAATGTGCCTTCATGTGTGCTAAGGTACTTTTTAAAGAATTCAGAAAATACAAAGAAAACTAAACGAATTACTTTTCACCTGTAAATATGCACTAAATTATCGGTATAGCATGCATTTGACTAATTATTATGAAATCGCCGAGATATGAGCGGCGGCCATGTTTTAGCGCTTAGACCTTTTGGTCGCAAGAAAAGAAGCTGTCTAGCGCTGTATGTTTAGATTGTTCAGAAAGACGACAAAATATTATTTTAGCGCTGCAGCGCACTTTTGTTTTAACTTTTTAAAAAATAGAACAAGTATTTTGCTTGGGATAGCTCCTCTAGTACGTAGTACGTAGTGTAGTACGTAGTGTAGTATAGTCCATTATAACCCAATGAGTTATTTTTTAATGAAAGGAAAAAGTAAGTATACAGTATTAACCTAGAATTATTTACGATTGTATTAGTTTTTCAGAGTAAAATGTAAAATAATAGACGAGAACAATAAAAGAAGATAAGTTAATTATCAAATTGATAAATTTAAGTACACAAAACATACATTTAGTTTAAAATTATTGCCATAATAAAACTTTTGAAAATAGACCGCGTCACGTTTCGTTCAGACTCTAACATCGGTACTTTGTAGCTAGTGTGGCAGTGCTAGCATCTAAGCGTAGTTCAGCGAAAGCACTGCCAATGGGTTAGGTGTATAGTATTCAAAAAAAACAACCTTTATTACATTCATTTATATTTGAATTTAAACTTTGAATTTAAACAAAAAGCCCTTTACTTACTAAAGGAAGTAATTTGTAATATTTACCAGACTAACTATTAGTAGTTAGGTACTTAACATAAAAGAGTGAAATAAAAAAATATTTAAAGAAAACAAAAAACCCGACTGCCTCAAAAATATTAACTGAAAAGCAAAAAACAAGCATTAAGGCGACTACAAGAGCCAAGTGCTGCCACACATTGTTTAAATGTGGCAGGGCTAATGTTTTTGGCCTCAAAATTTTCTATTGTAATTTAGCGATGGTCCTGTCACGCTCAGCAGCAACAGAGTTTGTTAATTGTGGTAACGTCGAAGTTACTGAAGTCGTAGTGCTTGAGAGCTCAGTTGTGTGTGTCCTGGAAAGTAAAGAATATGTATGAGTATACAATTCTTTAGTTTTCTGCCTGCCTAGAAAAGGTGTAATGGTAGGTATGTATGTTCACAGTGGAGAACGGCCATGGCTAACCAGTTAGGAAAAATATTACTTGCAGTATACGCCGATGGTTTAGGGGGTGGAGATTATCCTATCATTTTGAGCACATTATGTTATGACGACTTTAAGAAATTCCAACAGTTGATTAATTTTTAAACGAATTATCGAAAAAAAATATTTTATTGATTAGAGGTTAGAAGAAACTTGGGAACCTTCAAGCAGAGCGTGAAGCTGAGGTAAATATTATACGACTTTGTTTGACCGTCACTCATCATAACTCAGTCTACGCCATTTGTCGTCACTGGTAAAACACCCGACAGTAAAATGTTGTGAACAAACTGGATGGCGTTTTTTTGGTGTCCAACCATCTTCGGGAGTCACTGCAGCAGTCCACTGTGCACATCGAATTTCATCCAGAGGAAATCTAAAACATTGTGAACATTACGATTACTTTATAATTTATCGATACTTAACATTTTTCACAACACTTTCATAACCTCTACGGCGAAATTGTAAAATGGATTTTAAACCCTTCGTGTAGTAATTTAACTATTTATTAATGTTTTATATTTTACCCTTTTTTTATTAACGCTTAAATATACTTAAGTAAAATTTTAAACACTAAAAAAAGACGACAACCTCAGGCGGGAACGAACCACGCACCTTCCGCATTCCGGGCGGCTGCCTTAACCACTTGGCCACATCTATAAACACAGCTTCATCTTAACCAAATGTTCAAATATTTGTAAAAATATTTCTTTCGGATCTCAGAGGTGAAAACTTCTATGTTTTGATATAGCAATGTTGACTAAAAACATAAGCATCAAGCACTGACAAATTTTGACGGTTGAAAGCCAGACCTCGGTAGCCAAGTGGTTAAGGCAGCCGCCCGGAATGCGGAAGGTGCGTGCGTGGTTCAATTCCCGCCTGAGGTTGTCGTCTTTTTTCAGTGTTTTAAATTTACTTAACTACTCGTATTTATTTCAATATAATATAATGAATAAAAATCAATTGTCGAATGTTTGTTGTTTTGTTGTCGCATCACTTCAGAACGGCTGCTCCTATTTGGGTGATTCTTTTTTTGTTATGTTCGTAATTGTCAGGACTAGGTTTGTGTGAAAGAATTTTTTTGGAAATTTGTTACGGGAAAAAGTATCTTGTTTAGAGACAAAGTCGCTAGCGAGCCGCTGGTTTATGAATAAAAATAAATTTACTTAAATCTCAGAGGATATACTTAAATACAATAGGAGAATATAGATGAACATGCCGGTCGACCACTTTTCGGCTCTAATAGCTTGCGTGCGCTCCATTTCTACCGCGCGTACGTACGTACTGTAGGTAGCGTGCGTGTTGATCGTGTGCACCCTATATATAAGTTACTCTATGTGTGCAGCTATGCGATTAATGCTAAAGCCCGATTTACATTTCAATACGTACAGTAGCGAGTTAAGAAATTAGTCAGTTAAGTAATAAGTAGTAAGTAGACAGTAGCGTTCAAAAAATGTAATCAAGTGAGTCGTCTAAAGTTGTCAACCGGAGAAGACTGCTAGTCGCGTCAATGGTTGTTTTACTCTACTTAAAGAGGATCTTCGCCTCCTAAACGGTTGTTTTAATTCAAGAAGATGGACTTTGAATTACCTAACACCAATATTTACGTGCGATAATCAAAGAAAGAGTGTCTATACTTGTAGAGCACTTTGAAAATGTAATATTAATAGAAATGAACAGACTTAAACGCATAATAATATGGGATTGCTACAAGAAATAAACGTGGTGTCAGTAATAACCTGCTGACGGAATTGTCTGCAGCAGACACAGTTGAATACAGATATACTTTTCGAATGAGTGAGCCTTGATTTTTATTTGTATTAGAGAAAATTACGCCTGCTGTTCAGAAACAAACACTCATGTTTGAGGTACTCTTGTACAAACGAAAAGGTAGTATTATCAGACAACTTTATTTTTAAACTAAAAAAATTACATGTGTTCGCGCCCACTGTTTACAAACTTATGCACTGTACTAAACTCGCCTGTTTACACATCTGTCAATTAAGTAAGCGGGGGTGCGGGAGACGTGAGAGAGGGGGTTACTTCGCACTTGACTCGCTAAAAAAAACATTACAAACAAACAACACACAACCGAATTGAGAACCTCCTCCTTTTTTTGAAGTCGGTTAAAAAATAGGACGGCAGTCTAGTCAACTAAACATGCAACTTAACTTGTTACTTAACTCGCTTGCACCGTTCAAACGACAATAACAACTTAACTCGCCGATGACGAAAGTTAACTCGCTACTACTTATTTAAGTGTAAATCGGGCTTAAGCGACACATAGACGCTGCGCGCATGGCTGTGATCTGCTGTCTCTTTCCAATTCTATGAATATGAAAGAGACAGAGTCAATTCTCAGCGCTGCGGCAGCCACTGCTACTAGAGATGGGCATTTACCCGGTAAATACCCGACTTGTGGGTAAATACCCATTTTTACCTATTTTTACCCACCCATTTTTATTTATACCGGGTAAAAATTTAAATCAGTTTAATTTAAACCAATTATTGAATTTGGTTAAAGATACTATTACATACCGACTAAAGCATATTTTTAAGTCATTCAAAGTCTAATACTTAGTAGGATTCTATTCATTTTTGAGCTGAGGCACGACTTTTGTTATTAAGACATTCAAAATGTTCATACGTAACAGTTTCATTCTTTCTGTTTTAATTATGATATCATGTCTGGGACATGCACCCTGGTATTTCTGGTTCTTTTAGGTATTTGAAATACGAATCTCGGTTCCTTAAAAACTACTTTTTTATAATAGATGGGCTTGCTCTTTGCCACATTCTTATCCGTAGGATTAAGAAGAAACCGATGATGGAGCGAGTTTGCCCAGAAGCAGCCTATTCAGTCGGGCTATAAAGATGTTGGGTCTATATGCAATCGGTAACACAGACGCCGGCAGGGAATTCTACACCTTGGCTGTACGCATTAAGAATCAAGACGAATAGCGCTTGGTGCGTATGTGTGGAATATTAACCAAGTATTGTAACCCACCGTACGTCTGAACTCCCGATGGTAGAAAGGGGACCGTGGAATGAGCTCTTGTAGCTCAACAGCACACTCTTTGAAGTAGAAGTAGTAAAATACCGACAAGCAAGCAACTGAGCGACGGCGAGCGAGACTGTGAAGCTTGGTTTTCACAAGCTTATCGTCACCTAAGTTTCCTGGCTCTGCGTTCCACCCAATAGAGCGCGGCAAGTTGATATTTTGCTAAGCCGTCCAAAGGTGGCAGCGATACTCCACGCACGACCGGACTTGTGCTTTATATAGAGTTAGAAGCTGTCCCGGCGTGAAATATTGCTTAACCTTATTTAGAACACCCAGCTTTTTCGTCGCAGTTTGAGCCTTGATTTCGATGTTGTCGTCAAAGTTGAGATTAGAGGTGAACTTCATGCCTAGGAGATCGAGGTTGTCGGTAATTGGTACATCTACACTTCGGAAAGTAGGAGCCAGGTTAAAAAGACTCCATTTGGCCGAAAACAAACACGCCTGCGTTTTGGTGGCGTCAAAACTGACCAAATTGTTGTCACCCCATTGGGAGACAAGACTTAAAGTCAAGTTTGTCCGCTCAACCATGGCCTCTCTTAAGGAATGAACTTCTGTTTCGCCAACCCTTGCGCTAGACAGATACCTCTCTGTGACCGTGCTGTCGTCTGCATAGGTACCCAACAATTCCAGGCTTGAGCAGATCGTTAATATGCAACAAGGAAAGGGTAGCAGAGATAACGGAACCCTGAGGGACTCCAGCGTCGATAGCCATGAGGTTAGAGGAACAGAAATGACTACTCTGATTGACCGTTCACTTAGGAAGTCCAAAATCCAGACACAAAAATCAGCAGAGATGCCGTACGCTGGAAGCTTGCTCAGCAAGCCAGCGTGCCAGACCCGGTCAAAGGCTTGCAAAGGCCAGCGGGGCCTGCGGCTAAGCAGTCTAGCTGGAATCCCGTCCGGGCCGCTGGTCTAATTTATTTTATTTCACAAAAATCGCATAATTCAAATCACGCTGTATAAAGTGGGTAAAGTAATTATCATTCTCCCTGTTACTGCAAGCTGGCAACATCTCACGCGCAAAATATAAGGTGACTGCTAGAAACCGCAAGAAACTTCAAGGGCTGGTCAGGGCAAGTGTTTTAAACATGACAAAAATGACAATAAAGTATTCGTGTTTTTTTTTCATTTTTAATCTAACACCCTAATAAAAATTACAGTTAAAATGTACCCATAACATAACTTGATGCTATCGATAGTCGTTGGACTTAACTGCACCTTAAATACGCACATTTCAATTCAGTTGTAAAAGGAAAATAAATGGGGTCTCATTGCACTTTGCAGACTAACGTAGGTAGGTACTTATCGCCCAGCTGACGCGAACGGGTCAACAGACGGTCGGCCGGCCGGCCGTTGCCCGCGCGTTATAAATAATCGTTATTTTTAATTGTTTTTCATTTTTTTTTCTTATGTCATTGCTTTAAAATAAATTAGATACTCAAAGACTATCCAATTAAAATTCACAAAAGACGATCAGGTCGCCTGCAGGTATCGGCCTGACAGTTAGTAGTACAACGCACGGGCGGCGGCGGCGGCGGCGGGCGGCTAGTACTAAGTGACAGACTGATACCTGCCGGCGGGCCACGCACGATCAGTTGGTTAGTACTAGCCGCCCGCCGCCGCCGCCGCCCGTGCGTTGTACTACTAACTGTCAGGCCGATACCTGCAGGCGACCTGATCGTCTGTGGGGCCCTTATTACCTCACGCGGACTCTCGCCCCTACTCCACGTGGTATTTTTCGTACGCGCACATGTTCATTCGAAGTGCATTTATTCAACTACCTATCTAGATCTGCGCCATTTTGTGGTGAATTAATTGAAAATATGTGTTGATTAAAGATTTAAAATATAATCGTCTGTGTTTTATTAGAAATCAATATTTTATCTTCAATAGGCAAGACCGAAACTAACATCGTAGATCATTTTAAGGATGGTAAAGCCAATTAAATAATTTTTATACAGTATTCAATTTTTACCCGGTATTTATTAAAAATACCCGGTATAAATGGGTAAATAACCTTTTTTACCTTTCCTCCCAAATTTACCCACCCCAATTTTTACCCACCCGCCCATCTGTAACTGCTACCAATGCTTTAACTTAAAGAATTGCACTGCTGTGCAAGAAAATATCGCCGAAAAGTTGTCGACCTAGAAATTCCTCGATCGTATTACATCCGTGATTGGTGGTGCATGCAACTGCGCCGAAATCAAGCCGATATATTGGGCAGTCTCTCTCGTTCTCTTGAGGACAACAAAAAACATGGTAGGTACAGGAGTACTTACTACCTATACTTATACATATATATATATATATATATATAATAATTCCATTTGATTCTATTTGATTTATAATTGCAATAATTTTATTGCAAGTGCCATGATTGGAAAGAAATAAAACTATTTTTAATGACATATATTGTAATGTAGAATTTTTTTTAAGTCAATCGTTATAGAAAATAAGATCGAAACAATAATTTTAACCAATTAGGCACAAAAATTTTATATCAAAATCAGAACTGCTCCTCCTGTGCTTGCGGCGAGTCTAGGTTAAGCGAAGCCAAAAGCATTTGTAAGTCTTCTTTGTTCAGATCAATGCACATAGTACCTACTACATCTTCGACACCAATAGTGCCATCGTTGCTCATATCCACTTCTTTTATAAGATTATCTAATTGTTTCTGAGGCATTTTATGACCTTTGGTTGATAGAAGCTCTTTCAACTGTTCTCTATCCACGTTGCCAGTCCTCTCTGGATCAAGCACTTGCAAGGCAGATCGTAGTTCCTCTTCAATTGGAAAATCTCGCTGTCGCATTGTTACCATTTTTAGAAATTGATCATAACTTATATGTCCCTGAGGATGCGGTGGTCTTACACAATACTCTATCAGCTCTTGTAGTTGTTCTGGAGTAAAGGTCATAAGAATAAGAGCTTTGAGCATATATATCAATTCTTTTTCGGTTATATAATTATCTATGTCTGTATAAACTGGTGTGTAATTTTGATACAGCTCCCACAGTTGTTCCACTTCAGCAACTTGGTCTGGTCTCAATTCAAAAGGCTCTTTTAACATTTCCTTAGAATCACTAAAATCATAAGGAGCAGATGGATCTGGTGGAGGTTCTTCAACATATACCTCTTCTTCCTCTACTACTTCCTCTTCTGGAGGTTTCTGCTCCTCTACTTTTTGTTCTCCTTCAACTTCTTCGTCTTCGACATGTTCACCTGCCATCTCTTCACCTTCCCCTAAAACCTTTTCTTTGTCTTCGCCTTCTACGTGTTCACCTTCAATTCCTTCACCTTCCGCATATTCTCCTTCCAAATGTTCCCCTTCAATATGCTCTCCTTCAGCTTCTTCAACACCTTCCCCTCCCACTTCCTCATTAGCTGCGGTAATCTCCTCTCCTTCCACATTTTCCTGACCATCCACAGCCTCTTGGTTTTCTGCAGCTGGAGCAGTTTCTTCGACAACAGCTTCCTCCATTGTGTTATTTTAATTACCAGAATTTTGTTTGAACTTAACTGTTATTGACACTTATCACACATTTATTTACACAAGGAATTTGTCGTCACTTCTGGGCTTTTTAAAGCGGGATCGAAGTACTATGATCAGGTTACCAGTTATTCTGTCATATAAACTTATGCTTTCAAGTGATATGTATTCTAAAACATCGATTAATTCGTTTAACAGTTCATCACGAACGTTATCTATAAAACTAAACATGAGTAAAATATATAAATAATAATTTCAATATCCTACACCGTCCTACCAATCCATAACGTAAATAATCCATGACGTAAATGTCGTATCGTAAACGTCTTTTAAGTGACATAAACGTATATTTTTATTCGTGGTATGATTCTTTTTGCAATGTTTACTTTTTTATATTTTTTCATGTTTATTGTTTGTTTGAGGTAGTTATCCAAACTCTATTTTTGACTATGTAATAATGTCCATGTATTTGAGGCTTTTCTACAGCTTTTCTAGGATTAGCCAAAATTTTTATTTTAGAGATTACGCAAATATGGTGTAAATATGCATCCCGTTATTTAAATAATACTTGCAATTTATATTACCAATACAATACTTCTATACAAAGAGGATTTCTGACTGAAGCTGTTACGGACAGAAGTCTCGACTTTATAATATTATATAGTTAGATATAATACGGCTAAATTTAGGTATGTGTATTTGCATAAGTAGATTAAGTCTCATATGTGTAAAGGTTTTTTGATAATAAATAATTAATTTTTTGCGTTTCATTTAAACAAAAGGTAAAAGTTATTAAACAGGTAATGGTTTTGACAAAGGTAAGGGCCAAGTATACGTGCCCAGGGGCCTTACGCCTCTCTAAGGTAATTAAAGTTAGAAAAGTAAGAGATTAGCTTTTGTAATTATAGGTTTCTATTGTTATGAATATCAATGTAACTAGGAAAATAAATATATGTAGGGTATCCAGATTACGAGTGATACCGTAGGGTAGGTAACCAATTTAAGATAAAAAGAGAGGTCCGAACGAAAGGGACAGCTGCACAAATTACGACGGTTCATGTGGGTAGTTAGTTATGGTAAAATGTAAAACTGCCCACATGAGCCGGCAGCTGTCCCACAAGGCTGCTAGTTGCCAACCTGTGTTGCCAACCCATAATGTGTTTAAGTCACGGCCGGTCAGAGCAGAATTTGTAAGCTCTCCGGACCCCACCTAGAAGAATAAAGAAGCACTAATCAAGAACCGAGTTTTATTGAAGTACCTACAGTCCACATCGAAGCACAACGGCTAAACTGTTCGGCGACAACACCCGTCGGGAACAGAAGCTTTAGCCTGGTTAAGGTCCTACGGTTAAGTTATGTACATGGACGTAATTACGTCATGATTTAGTAACTATTCTATAATCGTTTAAAAAATATTCTTAAATATCTATGATTGTTTTGCTAACCGTAAGCTACGGTATGTCGACGCGTAATCTATCCCTCTCCTACGTCGGGTATTAATTAGTTATTCTGTTGTCGGGTCATGGCAATGAAAGCGGTAAGTTCAACACTAGACCTAGCCGGTTTTGGATGTTTCTGTTTTAGTTTTCACACCGCACCGGACGTTTACTGTGTTGAGGGAAAGCTTAGAGTTTGTTTGAGGGTTAAAGAACTTTAGTTCCCAAAAAGACTACTACGGAGAAGTTGCATGAGAATTGTTTGTTTTTTATAAATAGTCCACATTATTTTTTGAAAGATTAGTCAACAAAATATCATTAACTACTTTATACCACAAGACGTACGATTTTTACCCGTTCAATTGTTGTTTTTTTTTTCTAATAGCTATAAACTCTTATTTCGGGATCCGTACTAAATTATAAATTGCATAGGTAAGTAAGTATAAACTTTTTTTGCTCACAATACCCAGATAATCTGTGTTTACCTTAGGCATAGAAAGCTTTTAACTAGAATTGGCTTATTGATAAAATAGTAAAATCAAAATCATGACAGCAATATAAAAGTATGAAGATTCTTCATAATACCGCTGGTTGAGAATTCCTGTTTTAAAAATCGTCGTTCTTGGCACAGATAAATAAACTGTACCACTCGTGCCTGCTTTGCATAATAATGAAGCTCTTTGATCTCCGCCACATATCTTAACATCTTGTTGATGGAATTGTAACGTTTAATAGTCCGTGTACCAACCAACGTTAACCGTAATCTCACCAACATTCTGTAGTGCGCGGCAATATAAAAGGTTTTTTCACTTAACTGCCCATAACATGTTGTTTGACTTTTGACTTGCTTGAATGTAAACAATGTAGTAAAATATAAAAAGTATTAAAAATCTAAAAAAATGTTCATTTGTTTTTTGAAATGAAACACATTTTTCTCTTTGGGTTAATATAAACTACAATTTAGACAACCTCCGTGGTCGAGTGGTTAGCACGCCGAGTCTGGCGTCGCGCCATCTCTGAGATCCCGGGTTCAATTCCCGGTCGGGTCAATTTCATGAAAAACTGTTCTTCTAAATTGATTTCAGATCTGGGTGTTTTTCTATGTTTATGTATATTTAAGTTCCCTATTTAATCCCGAAAGCCGTATTACCGATTATCATTTCAACGAAAACTATGAACCCCTGGCAGGCTACTCTTGAAACAGTACATGCATTAATCAATTACCAATCAAAATTCTAAAAAATATGAAATGGCACTTTTGAATGCGACAATAGCGCCACATTGGAATTAAATTGCGTGGAAATTGATTGAACAAATTATTATCGAGATGGCGTTCCGGAATTATCTTTTCTTATCCCAATATCGATACATATTAATCGCAATGGAATTCTATTAAGATTGAGTTTGCGTTCGAGAGTAACCCCCCTGATCTGTCGGCGGCCATTTTGTCTCCATCATCTGACTCCGTCTTTAACAATGATTGACAATTGATGTAGGTACTTAGTATCTACATAACTTTGTGGTTCGAACCTTCCTTTAAGAGACGACACCGAGAACAATTTTTGAGCAGTAATTTGCGGCCGCAATCTTCACAATCGCTTAGACAATAGTCACAACTCACAACACAATTACGAGGTGTTTGCAGCCCATTGGCCACAAATCCACAACTCAGTGCCCAAAAACTTGCTTCAGGCTGTCGTCTCTAGTTATTATTATACCTCAATGATCACAGTCCTGCAAAACTTTGTAGGTACAAACAAAATATAAAAAGTCATGGTACGAATTTATTTTGAACCTTGTTACCAAACTGCTCTGCTTTTGTTCAGTTATAGAAGAACTTGTCGTAAGCTCCCAGTAGCCGAAACTAAAAACCAGCACAGAGAAAGGGTGGGACCAGGAACAACAACCTAATGAGGGCGGGACGGGAGGTAGTTTCTGGGCCAAATCGAAGTAATCTTTTTTTTTCTTGGTAAATCCATTTTATGGATACCCTACCCCCAGAAGGGAGGCAAGGTTATGTGGGGCTACATCCGTCCCCCTTTTCACACTGAAAGTATAATATCAATCAGGGATAAGAGGGAGAGAAGTTTACCCACTAAACACTGGAGAACAGCAAATTTGAGTAAAGTGGAGGCCGCGGGGCCTGTCCACTAGGGAATTGAACCACGGGATCCACTTTGACGTACGTATACCCTTCTGTGGACAGCTACACTCATAACCTGCACGAGCACGCTTCAACATCCATGCACTAGCATACAGACGTTCTTCGCGACACGAAAACTACATGATTTAACATTTTACAATTCATCCTTGGGTCCATCCTCCACCTTTGGGTTGGATCACAGACAGCTACGGCGGTTGTAGGTCCGCATATCGTCTGCGTCTCCTCCTCGTTCTCCTTCTTCGCGATGGCGCCGCATCTGTGGGATCCTCACGGGCCCGTTCAGCCTGTTCCTTCAGTCTCCTGACTTCGGAGCAGAACCGTACCATAGCCTTTCAGACGGAGTCTCTCGCCACCATCGCCTCCACGACGATAGGCAGCGAGATACTCCCGAGATACGCCGGGCTCTAAAGGAGGCAATAGGGGGAGTTCCCCCTATTGCCTCCTTTAGAGCCCGGCGCTGCGGGGCGAACGCACCGCATATCTCAAGGGTATGTTGCACGCTATCCTCGGCAGCGCCACACTCGTGGCAATTGGCTTCTCTTCCCTTCCAAATTGAAGCAGATACTTACCGAAGCATCCATGCCCAGTAAGCATCTGCGTCAGGTGGTAGTCCAACACCCCATAGGGCCTATCTAGCCACGACGGGCGAATTGCGCACACCGGCTACTAGGGATTCGAGTTGGTCCTTCTAGAGCCATAGCACCATCTCTCTCCTTCGATCTCCGCCGCCGCAGGGCGCTCTCCACTCATTCCCCGTTCGAAACCGTACCCGCCAGAACGGTGGCCGCCACAAACGATACCGTTCGGTACCCACGGATCACCCTCACCGCAGCCAATCTTTGCGGCCTTCGCAGAAGGGCTACGTTTTTGCGGGAGAGAGCGACGCCAATCGCACCGCGTCCCGGTAGTGGTCCCCCCTCGCGACGACTAGAGTGTCATCTGCGTAATAGATGACCCCCGTCCTCTCGAGGAGAGACTCCCTTAGGACCCAGTTGTAGCCGATGTTCCACAGGAGTGTTCCAAGAACAGACCCCTGTGGAACACTGCACACCATGCGATAGGTGCCAACCCTGGCTCCCCCTTGTTCTAGGAAAATATTTTTTCTGTTCCTTAAATAATCCTCCAGGAATCTACGAATGTAGCCAGGAACCCTATGATAAATTAGGGCCTGGCTTATGCAGCTATAGAGGAGAGTGTTAAAAGCATTAACGATATCTAATGATACTGCCATGACCCTTTCAACAAGGCGTCCAAAGTAGACCTGCCTTTGCGAAATCCATATTGGGCATCCGCAATATTGGGCCCCTCCTCATCCAGATGTTAGACAATGCAGGCAGCTAGCACCCTCTCAAACAACTTGCCCACCTCGTCCAATAACACGATGGGTCTGTACCTTGACGGTGAATCAGGCGGTCTGTCCTCCTTTCTCAGCAGACATAATCGGCCCTCCTTCCAGATCGCGGGAAACTTCCCCTGCCTCAGACAAAGGATAACAGCAAACCTGCTACCGAGATGCGTGAGGGCAATCGCCAGAACCTTACCTGGCACGCCGTCGGGACCCGGAGCTTTTTTCCTGGACTTTAATCGGTCCACCGAAAACTGAATTTCTTCGACGGTAACCTCAGGGATGGTATCTAAGTCAGCCGCTTCGTCCGACTCTGGGGCCACAAATGGAACGGCCTCATAGACCCTATTAGGAAACAGGCCGTCAATCACCTGTGCCAGCAGTCTGGACGAAAGGATTCTGTGGGAGGTGCCGCCGCTCTTAGCCTGTTTCAGACGTAGCGATAAGGCCTCCCCCACGGGTCCCGGTCCAGGTCCTCCAAGAACTTCTACCAGGCTCTACTTTTAGCCTGGAAAATAAAAACTTGAAGGCGCTTGCGTGCCTCTTTAAATACTGCGTAAAACGCCGCCTCCTCCCCAGCCGTATGCAGTGTTGGAGGTCCCTACGCGCAACTATACTGGCAATACGCAGGTCAGCAATCTACTGTGACCACCAGTAAACCGCCCTCTGCGTCGGACGGTCACCCGCTCGGGGCATTGCGGCATCACATACGACGGTTAGGTTCTTTCGGAACTCGACCGCTTGAATGGTGACGTCTGCTTCAGGGGAGGCGCCAAGCACCAGCTCTGCACAAGGGCCGCGTCATTCGCCATCTCCCTATTCAGCCTTGTGATGGCCCATCTCTTAAAACGTGCTGTCCTGACCCCTACTTCGGGGGAGAAGTCAGCTACTGGATGATTGCAGACTTCTAT
Source organism: Scoparia ambigualis (assembly GCA_963921215.1). Lineage (NCBI taxonomy): Eukaryota > Metazoa > Arthropoda > Insecta > Lepidoptera > Crambidae > Scoparia > Scoparia ambigualis. The sequence continues at coordinate 24,354,159 of OY992510.1, read as the reverse complement.
CCGTATGTATAGATGATCGGATAGGGTCCCCTCATCTTCCAGCACCTTCCATTCGCTCACACGAGAAGCTAGCAAGGGGGCTGCGAACGTTATGTCCACGATGGAGTCCCCCTGCCACCTTACGCATGTGCTTGAGGTCCCTCTGTTTAGGAGGACCAGACCAGCCACAAATGGAGAAGTCCTCCACCAGTTTACCCCTTCGGGTGGTGGAAGAGCATCCGTTCACTGACTTAGCGTTCAGATCCCCCGCTAATATGACATTTAGGGGAGTAAGCCGGCGAACTACACCTTGAAAATCGAAGTAATCTAGAGAGTTTCAAAGGACTCTTTTAGTCAAATCTTCGATCGTTTAATCGAAGAGTTAAATACAACACGTCTTGTGAGACTTCATTTTTAATTCAATCTAGATTCAGTAAATATACCAAATGACATATTTGGGTTACTGTGTTCTTAAAAAGGTAATTTAATCATTTTTTTCTACACAACAGGTAAGCGCTTGGCCTTCATCTCACCTGACGATAAGGCTAAGACCCGGAATCCTCAATCACTGAGGAACTGGCTAACTTATCTCAAAACTGTCGGAGCAGAACAATGTCGTTGTTATGGCGACAGACATAGATAAGATGGTGGAGGTAGCTAGCCAGGCGGACTTAACAGCCCTACTACCAACCAAACTATAATAGTGCGAAAACAACTGTTAGGCTACATAGACAATTGTTGTTCATTAAAAGTTGAGGCCAACACAGTTCAGCCATATGAAATTAGAACTAAAAATTTTAGGCGAACCGAAGGGCACCCAGGTAGTGGTGCTTTTTTTATAGAAGAAGGAGACAAACGAGCAGGCAGGTCACCTTAAGGAGAGCAATCACTGCCGCCCATGGACACCCGCAAAACCAGAGGAATCGCAGGCGCGTTGCCGTCCTTTAAGGAAGGAATAAGGTTAAAGAAGGAATAGGAATTGTGAGAGGGGGATGGGCCTCCGGAACCCTCACTGGTCGGACGAAACACAATGGCGACAAGTGCCATTATTTCACGCCGGATATTCGTGAGAGGGTGCTTGGGGATGCTTTCTTTAATGGTAGAGTTAAAAAAGTATCATTCCGTGTAACTTGAATATTATTTTCGCTTTACTTTTGAGTTAGTTTGATAGGTCGTAATGTCGTAACGTAACCCAAGATATCACCTCACACAAACACAATATGTCTTGGTGCTATTTACTGGTGGACATCTTATATCAAACAGAGTCGCGTAGCGGTGAAAGAATACTACCACCTTCTCTTCCCTTAATTGTCGTAAAAGGTGTCTAACGGAACAAAGACTGCACATACATCCAACAGTAAAGAGCGGCGATGGGCTCACCACATGTCACGCTGAGCACATGTGCAGTCCCTATTTAGTGAAAAGTGGACTATGGTAGAGCACTACCTCTGCTATCCTCATTGCCTATAGTCTCTGACTAACCCTTCGAGGATAATAGTCGTGATTAATGTATGTATGCATGCATGTATGTTCATCCTCCTGCATACATTTTTGATCACGATTACTAGTAATATAGCGAAATTGATTTATTTGGATAAATCATAAGCGCGTGCCATACTGGTCAGGAGGGGTGTGATATTTGAATCAGTAACAATATTTCTCACACGATGATATTAATGAGAGCCCTCCCACTCATATTCGTAGTAGGTACGTCACTATTTTGACACTAAAAATGCAGCTGAGTAAACAAAGAAGTAATCATAGAAAAACTGTGATATCTCAATTTTTCGATTCAAAAATCACACGAAAGTGTGATTTTTTCCACACCCATGCATTAGTCAATATTATCAGTAGCATTTCATGTAAAATATTATGGAATACGGATCATGCATTCTTGCAGTATGATCAGGATCAGGATATTAGTAACGGTAGTACTATTAGTTATTCTGTGGTAGAACTATTCTACATAAATCCGAACTCAAATTCACTTGACAAGTTCTGTCACCTGTGTAAATTTGAGTTCGGAACAGTTTACTTCGAAACAGAACCCGCTTGAGCCTGTAATGGTGTTCAGAGCTACCTATCTAATTAGGTATACGATTGTGTGTATAATACTTATGAGATGCAAAGTGTGTTCAGAAAAAAATTAACAAGTTTTTTCTCGAAATACACACTAAACTTAAACAACACAATAGGACAAGAGAAGTTATATGTCATCCTGTGACTCATCTGCACATTGCTTATGTGCTAGTAATAGAAGAGAAGGGACAGAGGATAGAGGGATACGCGAAGGCGGTCAGAATTATGGGTGGCTCTTTCGTCCTTTTCTCCTAGAGCTAGCCTAAGCTAGGGCAAGAATTATAGACATCTCACTAATTACCCTTTACGATACCCTACCTTACCTACCCATAAACCATCTCAAAAACGGGGCAATGCTGAATCCCAACGGAGCTATTAGCCAGTAGGCCCTATTCGTACCCGATGATCTGTCTTTGACACAGAATAGTCCAAATAATTTATCTAACATGTCGGGTTACTTTGCTAAAGAGAAAAAAATAGCACAAGCCCTGATAAGAACGCAAGATAGAGGTGTCACGAGGTAACTTTAAATTTCTTAAAGGTATTAAAATTTGTATCGTACCGTTTTGGTAGAAGGGTATACTAAGTAGGTAAGTATAACTTTCTATTTACACTGCAGGTACTACTTTGCAGGGTTAGGGTTGCGTCTAGGCATTAACACTGAACGCTCACCTTTTCCGTGTCCATCTCCATTCTAGTCACGTGGTAGTGTAGAGTGCGTTTATTGCAACTGCACCAACCGCTACTGTGCCCACGCGCAGAACGAGTCCGATACAACCTTATGTCTTACGAGTTAAGGGTCAAAGTAGCACTATGGTACGAGCGGCACAAAAGTGTTGTCGTCCCACGGCCAATGCTTTCATAAGGCGCATCGTGTTGATCACGTGCGTTTCATTCTCGCGGGAGAAAGATTCTGGATGGTGAGCGGCCGGCCGCGTGTGCTAATGCCGGCAGACGACGTACCGCGCGCCATCGCTCCGCATGCGCACTGGCTGCCAACAAACATTTGGCGGTAAACCCTTCGAAACAAATGAAACATTTGAAAGTTTTTTAAAAAGGAATTTTTTCAATTTTGATTTTCGAACAGTACGAAAACGTTTTACGATATTGTGTACGCAGTGCTTTATTACGGAGAGTACTTATAAATTATTTTGTTTATGCCGACAATAATGGTAAGTTGTTATAAATTAGTTTTCATTGATAACTATTAGTACTGTCGACGGCATATGTGTTTCCCAGCTTCTATAATAGTCCCGGGTCTTGAAACGGCATTTATGCAGGCCGTCATGAATAGGTGCGCTTGTTACCGTGCTTGTTTCACGGTGAGGAGCGATCCTTTATTTTGGACTACATCGGCTGCTTACTGTCAGGCAGGATGTGGTCACTCTGACGAGTCACAATGAAAAAATAAATATCAAAAGTAACTGTCCCGTACGTTATATACGTAGAAATGGTGTTACTCTTGACTCTTTTTGCGATCGACTGTAGATTATTTAACAAAATCTAAAAATAAGGAAAACTTAGTAGGTAAGTGTGTAAGCGCAGTATTCTTAATCAGTCAGGAAATAGTAATATGTAGGTACTTAAATAAAGTTTTCATTAAAAGGACAATGTGAACCCGTCTAATAAAAGAATAAACTTCTTTCTTATAGTTCTTAACTACCTAAGCCTTGGTCAGGTAGGTATACAAAATACCGTTTGTCTGGCACAGACTATAGTTAGTTAGATTAGTTGTTAATAGTCTTAACTACAAGTTAGTTAACTGTTTTTCCTTTATTATTATTAGTATTGACGTCAATAAGTGCCTGTAAAGGTTTACATTGTATAATTAGACTTCGACTTTGAACCCTCGGAGAATCTGGTAGGGAAAGGGGACTCGCTTGCGAGACCCCATTCCTCGCCAGAAAATCTCAAGGCCACCAGGGCTTAAGGAATCTGTAAGTTTATCACAGCCCCTAATAAGTCGGGTTACGCTGTAAAGATCATCTGCAGCTAACAGCTATTTTCTCCAAAAAAAATACACATACAAAGTTCCGGAAATAAATGTGAATTTTATCGGCGGTCCTCATTGCCTAGTCTCTGACTAACCCTTCAGGGATAATAGTCGTAATAGTCGTGATTATAAATATAAAATACAATTAATTACTAAATAGATTGTAATAAGCGTAATTTAAACAGTACCTGCGATAAATTATATTCTATTCTGACGTTTCGTTCTAACTGTTAGCAAATATCTGAGATAGCATTGATTTGATTACCAACGAAGTCGCAGCGACATATTAAACATACATTTTATTATAATGTACCTCAAGAAGAGTTACTTATACTTTACTAAGTTAATTACCTATCTGGTAAAAAGGCTGTCTCATAAAAATCGTGCGATATTACCACTGCTCCCTTCACCGAATAACTATGCAATATTGATGTCATCTACACACACAGACGACTAATTAGAACTCAAACATCTCGCACTCCTATAAAGCAAACTTTACTACAGCACTTTACCATTAGATTGTAGCTTAATTAATAATCTCATGGCTGAATGGTTTTACTACTCATTACTAAAAAAATATATACTTAAGCCTATTTACTTATATTTAGAGTACAATCACAAGCAAAAGCCAATGCGGTATTTAATTGGTTTAACAACATTTGCCTGCAACCGTGTCTTGTGCAATTTTTTTTCACCACTTTATATACACATACCTCGGTGGTCGAGTGGCTAATCGGAGGTCCAGGGTTCAATTCCTAGGTGATGCATAACCCGGGTATATGAGATCACCAACCCGCATTTGGCAAGCAAGCGTGGTGAATGATGAGTGATCAAAGCAATACCTATTACTTGCATGTAGTGACGACGACGAGCTTTAAATGATTTACATTTTGACATAATATTATATTCTAAAGGTTCGTATAAAAATATTTATATATTGACAAAGGTATAAATCCTTTGTTTATTAAAAATGGTCTTGAGGAAATTCGATAGCTAATATTATTATAAATTTTTAACCGTGTCGCGGAGCGGTGAAAAAATACTACCACCCCCTCTCTTCCCTTGGGTATCGTAAAAGGCGACTAATGGATTAAAGACTGCACATACATCCAACAGCATAGAACAGCATAGACGATGGACTCACCACCTGTCACGCTGAGTACACGTGCAGTCGCTATTTGGCAAAGGGAATGTGAAAAGTGGACAATGGCAGAGGACTGCTTTTGCGGTCCTCATTGCCTTATCTCTGACTAACCCTTAGGGCATAATAGTCGTGATTATATGAATTAAATTTTGATTAAGTTTTTAAAGCGACTGTACTTACAAACAAAATAAACATGACAGATCAAAGTTTAATTTAATTAAGCCTATTGTATTGTGAAGTGTTAAAACATAAATCAAGTATCTTTTGTCAATCAATAAATACTTACATTTCTTTAATTAATGGATGTTCCTTTTATATTTTTTTGCTCATAGTTATTTTTAGCAAGTACGAGAATGAGTAAATCACAGTTTCGTACGTGCTAAAAATAAAGACCGGGTTGCCAAAAGCCTTGTTCGCACTAGGCGAGAAAAGCCGATTAGCGATTACACACGCCTACAGACCAACCTATTTAAAACGGTCTAATTTCTCCATTCCGTATTTATAAGGATGTAGATCCGAATCCTAGAGACAAAGTTTAAAAGGAGAATGACCTTTTTACTATGGGAGTTAGGCTAGTTTTTTTAGCAAGCTTGCGTAATACAGCGCTTTAATAAAATAAATAGTAATCAATAGCAGCAATGCTGTGAATTATGAAGAAAAAATTACATTACAATATCATGCGGGAGTTTGAAGCTATCTTCATTTTTAGCTTAAGACTTTTTAGGTATTTTGAGGTTATGACAACTGTTATCGTATGACTATCAGTTCGGTTCAGCATTTATTTATCACTTGACTCTTAACGCGGTGTTATATAGAAAACCTTTTTAACAGTTATCATTATAACTTAAGAGAACACTTTTGATATGTGAATGATTAAGACGCAATAGATATCGAATAGGCTGGTTTGGTCATTCTCCTTTATTGAAGTAATTTGACATTTTGTGGTAGGTTGTATAGTGCTAGCGTATGTACACACGGCGTCAGGTCAACCTACATAAAACTGTCAGTCAATTTTGAACTGTATTGTTTGGTTTTAAGGATCAATAGTCATTGGAGAAATTTGATAGTTTAGTGTAGGTTGATCTGACGCCGTGTGTACATTGCTTTGCTAGTTCGATTATTTTAAAATTAGTTTCAATCAAACTAAATAGTAACTTTGTAAATAAAATACGTACTTCGAACTCTAGTCCAGTTGTTTTTAACACTTAATCTGCATTACATTTTTTTTGGCGCGTTCAATTTGCCATATTATAAATATATAAAATTATAATGTTTTCTGTAGGTACAACAGCATGTTACAACAAGCCGAACGAAGCTCAAATAACTAGGAACTGAACTTGGTACTTAAGGGTCTGAGACAGGCGGTCTAACCATAAACCCACAAAGGCGGTTATAATTTCAACCTAATAATAATAATAACAGACCTTTGTCTCACAAATACCAAATAATAATGATCATCTAAGGAGACTGTGCTCTTAAATGTATGGAGAAACTATTCTAAACTTTATATGACATTAATGTTTACAGTGCAAAATAAGCTTGACGCTTACGTACCGATATAGAATAAGTATTACGAAACACTTAATTTTATTACTTACTTGCACAACCGTAATATAATAAGAGTGTTTATTATTGTTTTGAAAACGGCATAACTAGAATAAACCCCACTTGAGGGTTACATCACCAATATTCATTTATTTTTATTAGAATCACCAATGTGATGAAACTGTAACATTTTACAGTTTGTGTGGTCCAAAAAAGAACGTTACTGATCAGTTTTACACCCACTGACTGCCTCACAAATACACAGTAGAGACAAAAATGTTACGTTCAGGCTTTACACGTAAACACATACTTTATTATACTCGAAGGGGTTTTTTTATTTTTTTTTATTATTGTTTAATACATTGCTCCCCGCTTTTTTGCAGGACTTTTTTTGCTTGTACTCGTAATTCTCTTTTCTTGCTAGTCTATTTGGGGTTAGTAAACCTGAGCTTGAAGAGCTCTACACTGTTTCTAGTTTTCTTTCTTTTAATTCTACTTTACATCTCTTATTTTATTACTAATTTATTTTTACAATATAGTTCTCTTACTTCCATACATTTCTTTTCTCTTATCTATATTACTTACAGTTATTATAATAATATGTTTACTATATTATTACTATTCTATTATTTTCCTTTACATCTCTTTTCTTTTTATTTCTATTTTGTTTTAAACAATCTTGTTTTCTTATTTCTATTACATTTCTTTCTCATTATTAGCATTACTATCTTACAACTTATATAAGTACTCTATACTTATTATTGCATGTTACTTCTTTTCTTTTAATATTTCTTATTTTACACTTAGAGCTTGAGGAGCTAATATATGATTTTTTTTTTTGATTTTTTTTTCTCTTTTATTTTGTTTTCATTTCTTTTTTTTTTTGCAATATATTTTCTTTAAGTACTTACATTCGTCTTTCATTTATTTTTACATATCTTTCTTATATAAGTACTGATACATTTTTATAATTACTAAACATTTTATTAAACTGTCTTAAGCATATCTGTTTTCCTTATCATCTAAATATAACATTTTTGGTTCACTCTTTTATTACTTTAATTTTATTCACCTACTTATTCTTTACTAATTTTATTAAGTAATTATATTTCTTACTCTTAACATTGTTCCTTCTTTTGGTCTCTACTATATTTTTATCTCTTCTTTTTACCCGAAGGGTTAGTAAGAGACTAGGCAATAAGGACCGCAAGAGCAGTCAAGATTCAAGATTCAATATCATTTATTCAGGTTAGGCCATTTTTAGATTACAGTACTTATGAATGTCATTTATGCCATCGGTTCGTAAGTTAACTATGAGGCGGGAGCCTTGTACTGAGAAGAACCGGCAAGAAACTCAGCAAGGGCATTTCTTTTCTCCCTTTCTTTTACAGCGTCAATTAGAATTGAAAAATGCCCTCCCTATAATAGAAGGGCACTTTCCATTACAATAATAAAAACAAAAAAAAAGTCGACTGTCACAGTCCACGTATCACCATACAACAGCTGCACATGTGCTCAGCATAGGTGGTGAGCCCAACGTTTCTCTATGCTGTTGGATGTTGTTCAGTTTTTAGTCCGTTCAACACACACGTTAGTAAAAATATTCAGTTAGTTTTAAAACAATAAAAAAATTACAGCTTCTGTCTCATTCCGAAACGTAAACTAAAATAAAACCCGATTTAATGAAGGCAGATAAACAGCTTCTGTTTTAAATTAAGGTTTAACTTAGACAATTTGGGATGGCGGGGTTTGTGTTTTTAAAACGTAATATTAAGAAAAAAAAAAGTGAAAAGTTCAAAAATGTTGGGTTTTTTGGTAAAACTCTTGTAAACGTAAATTGTAAGATACGGTTGAAAAAAAATCCTACCTCAGGTTAGAAATTAAACCCACGTCCTCCAGTGATCCGGTTCGATTCCTAACTGAGGTAGTAATTTTTTTTGAACATATAAATGTATATTTGAATTTTAACGAAAAATATCAAATTTTACTAATGTAAATTGTACAGGTAAGTACTTCTGTCCACAGTAATATAATCTGATACATTCTGTTTAAACTGTCTTCGTTTAAAGTCATAGGTGTTAGACATTATAGGCAGTAGGTAACAGAGCCAAGATTCCTTAGTTAAAAGGCAATTAATTTGTACCAATATACGGGTCATCCAAAAAAGAATTAGATTAACGTACCACGGTAATTTCCTTCTCATAGAAAAGACTTAAACGCGTTTATAAAGTTTTTGCAATCATAATTTTTGAATTCATTTATAACTTTAACATTAGACTATTGCGTGTTGATCGTAACTGCGTTCTAACTGAAATTAATCTACTAATGGTGTGTCTTATCCCCGTTAGGGAGTCTTTAAGTTCATTGACACACATAAGGTAAACCAAGCTATGGTCCAATCTCTTTACTCGGAAAGTCTGTACTGCATACTGGGGCCTTATCATCGACTTTTAGAGCTATATTTCTTTGATCTTACCATGCCAATTCCTATACAAATTTTACATAATAAGATTAAAGTAATACTGCTCTATGAGTAACATATGGGCGCCAGGCCTGTAGTATAGGACTTATGGTGTAAATGACCCAATATTTTGTATATTTTCTTCTTATTCATAATAATAATAAATCTTTATTTGCATAAAACATGGTATTGAAAGATGTTACCAAATTATTTGATAGACATGAATTGCGAATTAATATTGCATGCAAATTTTTAAACAATTATGTAAAAACTAATTAATTAAATAAAATCATGTTAACAATCACAATCCATTATTTGTTATAGCCATCAAAAAAGAAAAAATCCTTTAGATCATAGAAATTATTCTCATGTAACCAACTATAAAGATTCTTTTTGAATAAGTACGTGTTCATTTCTTTAATTTTCACGGGTATTTTATTATAAATTCGAACACACATGGTAAGATAGCTTTTCCCATATTTATCTGACCTCGGTATGTCCTTTAAGACAAGTCTCTGAGGATGTCTTGTTAGTCTGGAGTGAACCTCACATGACTTTGTAAATAAGGCTTTATGACTATTCACAAAATTACTGATTTCATGCAAACACAGTGATGGCAGAGGCAATAAACCGAGGTCCCTAAACACTGGTCTGCAGGACTCGTCATGTGGTATCCACGTTAAAGCTCGAATGCATTTCTTTTGTGCAATAAATGCTCTGTTTTTGTCTGCGCTGTTGCCCCACAAAATCAAACCATAGCGTAATATAGACTCTATGTATGCGCGGTAGGTAGTGATAACGGTTTTCCTATTGGTCTTGTAGTATTTAGTTTTGGATGCAGACTGATTATGAAAGCCGAGAATTGTGCTAAAAGAGTAATGCATAGAAGAAAGAGGACTTTATTCAGCAGTGGATCGCAATAGGATCACAGTAAATTTATTTATAATCATTATAATCTTCTTCATCATCATCAGCCATTAAACGTTCAAATTCTAGGAAGGGAGAAGGGAGAAGAGAAGGGAGGCTGGGCAATAAACCACTCTTTTATAACGTATACATAGCAAACATCACGCCTGTTTCCCGAAGGGGACCACAGCTTTCCAATTGCTAGGAATATTAACATCCTGAAACACATCATTTGCCAAATTTACTCTCATAAAATGTTTCTCTGTTTGCAACAAAAAGAAAACGTATTGCAATTATTAATCTTTTAATTAGACTTCACTTACATGGTGATGATAACATTAATAATAACGTTAAAAATTTGGTTTGGGTATCATCTTTGTTGGCTCAATATGCGGAAGTTATGTTCTTTCATTTGATAACGCGGATTAATCGAATTCACTTTGATTCCCTTGGACTCTTTGATTGGATTGAATGTACGCAACGAGCGATCGCGATCGTGATGCTCCAACTGGCAGGTGCAATCATCATACAACGTTTCTTCCTAAAATGAAATATGCAAATGAATCGTAACGTATCGATGTTATATCGAATAATTGCATCCGGACTGTCATTAATTAAACTGATAACGAATATCATCATTAAGGTAGGACGTGCGTTGACCATGAACTGTTAATGTGTGTTATAGAAACAGAGAAATATAATATAATGGCTGCCGAATATCTGTACCACGCATGCCGTGATCTCCATTGATGATGATTAATGTGTTCGATCGCAATTAAGTTTTAACCTTGTTAGTTCTATTATCTTTATTGATCTATACGCGCCAGCAGATCCACCTATACAAAAATGACAAATTTCTCCAGCCGATACTGATTCTTAAAAACAAATCATTAAGGTTCAAAATTTATTGTAGAAATATGCTATTTTTGGTAGGTTGATCTGATAGCGACAGTACTGCACATAGCTTTAAATTGATGCTAATACACACACCTGAACAATTTAATAAATTATCACATCGCATTCTTCATTTTTTTTGTATATCAGACTTTAAAGTTACTCTTTTATTTACTTTATGATGACGAGGTGGCGATTTCTTGATTGGCAAATTAGACGAGTAGTTAAATGGACAATATCCGCCAACGTTTTGATTCATTATCAACGTTTTCATTTTTTTATGATTTATCGTAAACACCGATGTCGATCATTTATTAGGATAGTCATTAATGTTTGACCTTAGAAGTGGTAAATAGAGTTTATTTGCCCGGACAAACTAATTAATGAATGTAAAGGTCATGTTATAAAATTTTATTCCTGCATTAATATTAGTGTAATTGCCTTTTATTTAAAACCATAAATCTGCTCTATATAACGGATCTATAACGTATAAATACGGAAGAGCATAAGTTACATGTAAATGTTAAAGTTCATAAAAAATATTACGCCTCCATATTGATGGTCTTGATATTTTCTTTAAACAGGATGGAAGAATCGAACCGTACTTAGAGGGAAAGTATAAGTTGCGTTGTATAATTTGAAAACACGGATTGAGGAAGTACTCAAATATTGAAAATAGCACATATTAAGAAGAGGAAACATTACTATAAAAAAATAACAGAATGCACAGATTTTAGAATTTAGATTTAAGAAAACATTACCTGATTGATGAAGAAAACGAACTAAAAATGCAATAAATATTATCGGATAAAGGACAAAAGTCGTATGTGTATACATACAAATAGTAATACCTAACTATTATAAAACTAATATTATGTTTTCTAAAACGTAGTAACAATAGTTATAGTACTAATGTTTATTTGCAAACAACAAAATTACATTTGTTACGTATTTTCACCCTGTTTTGTCTTTTAAAAAGGACCAAATAATGCCTACTGAAAGTAATAGATGGTTTTAGTTAGAACGTCTCTTTTTCAGTGCGTTCAGTCCTTGTTGCAAAGTTAAAACAGCTTTTAAACATTTCAGAAGTGAGACTTCATCGTAATTCATCAAGCTGCATGTCGTCAAGACTTTTATAGCCAAGTGTGGCACAGACAATAATATAGAACGGGACTAAGTATTTGTGCGAAGGTCGGTGTCGCAACAAATCGAGCCGCATCTCAGCAAAATACCTACCATTGTAGAACGACTATTTGGAGCACAATCTATTAGCTGTGCAGTTTGGACGTACACACCCACACGCTAGATGAGAACACTTAGGGAACCATTAGCTATCTTTTTGTTACTAGCTCCAGGACTGAAAGACATAAGACAGTCTAGACAAAAAATAAAAATTACAATGTTAAAACCAGCCAGGGTTACAATGAAATTTAGAATACTTATCCAATTTGTCATTTTGTATATGGATAGTTAGATATTTGAATGTCACCTAAGTCTAGACCCGTCTCCTCGTTTTTCACAAAATAAAGACTTAAAGTAATACAAGTGTTGATTGTGGAGACAAAGGTTTGCTACAGTTATCTGTTTCTAGACATACATAAACTTAATCAATAATTATTAAAAGGGGTATTCAGATGCTCGGTAAATAAAGTAAAACATTTCAGAAGATGTCGTTCCTTCTTTTTGTTTCAAAAGTATTTTTATACGATTTAACGATCATGTATACAAAGTTTCGTATCCCCATCCTGTCTATTAGCTAAGTTAAATCTTTCAATTTCTGGTGTAATGTTAACAGTTACTTCAATATTCAATAGATGTTTTAGCAATCCATTGCGAATTTGTGCAGCTACTGACATGTTCGACAAACCGTAAATCCCATTCGATGAATGATGACATTACATCAATTATGGGTCATGCACAGAACGTGTTCGTGAGATATTTATTTAACTCATTAGGAACAAAAGTGAGGTGTTTGTGTAAACTGCGTGTTACGTAAACGCTTAAACGTTTACATTATGTTTGTGTAATTTCTAATTGTACCAGTATGTTCCGTGGTGCAAGTATTGTGCTATAAATAACAATAAAGATAAAAGTAGGGTGTGAGGCACGCCTTAGATACAGCAGTTGAAAACATGCGACACGAGTCAGGAAATTGTAACATATACCTACGACATATATCTTGGATTTACAAATCTGATAGTGTCTCGCTAACAAGAGTCAAATTTTGGAAAGCAATGTCTTACAGCAACCTTTTTTTAGTATTTTACTATTCTCTAATATGACGTCAACCAATTGGTACGAAAATTCCATTTTCTTCCCTCCCTTTTCTCATTTCTCCCCCCCCCCCCTCCCCCTCTCTACCCAACTCCGCAAAGCCGTAAACCAAAATCCTGATACACACATCCGGGTTCTAAGCTTCAAAATCCGGGCTTATCATGCTTTTCGTCATCGTTGCCAGATTTGAGAGATGGCAATCTTACTTTGTTGCCCTTTGTCCAACAGTGGGCGTCCTTCAGCTGTTGTGATGATGATTTCATCATCATTTTATTACATACTAGCGACCCGTCCCGGCTTCGCACGGGTGCAATGCTGATACTAAATATACTGACTACATTAGCTAAATTTAGCGTTAATATAATCAGGAAGAAATTCAGTCCTATAGGCACATTTAATATTTATATTTTTTATATTTGGATTACATTTAAAAAAATATATCAAAGCATTAAAAAACTAAACATGTAGGTAAGTAATTATATCTCTTTTTTATCGGGCAAAATGCAGGTGGTTGTTTCCGTTGTACTTTGCAAATCGACATGAATTGAAAACCACCCATTTGAAGATGCCGTCTACTAAAAATAGGTCTGTTTCTTTACGCAGCACCACACATCCGCTTTTATCGTAAAAAAAGCACTGAGTGGTTCACCACTTACTTCAGTAACTTGTAAACTCATCAATATTACGATTTTTTCTGGCATCATGTTGACATTTTATAACATATGTTTATTATTTTTCATATATTTTGTTATGGTGTTTAATATGTGGACAGTCCGATAGAGTTGCATCGATGCTATATCCTCCCAATTAATCATAGCGGACCGCTCCCATACTTTCACCCGGAAAACTGGACAAAACTTACTACATCTAACCACTACTTAACTGTGGAGAACGTCTCTCGAATAGTATCTTGTACCGAATTTTGTAAACGCTATTCTAGATTAGTGACAAACACAAAAATAACATCAAAATTAGTGTGTTTTCAAAGTTGTGACACATTCAAAACTAGGTATGCGTGTGCGTATAACCATCCCGTGACGAATTCATTAAAAAAAGTCTCTCGTACAGTATCTTATACCAAATTTTGTAAACGCTATTCTAGATTTGTGACCAACACAAAAATAACAGAAAAATTAGTGTGTTTTTAAAGTTGTGAGACATTCAAAACTAGGTATGCGTGTGGGTATACCCATCCCGTGTACGAATTCATAAAAAAACATACAAATCTTGTTTTGTTGACAATTACAAACACAACAAAAAAGAATTAGCCAACTAAGTGCAGCTGTTCTAAACTTCCACATACAAAGATATCGTAAAAGGCGACTAATAATATTGAGGTAGTCATTTTCGCAACTCAATGCTCATTTTCGTTAACTTTAGTCTATCAGTGCGATCTCCAACCTGCCGGCCAAGCATGAAGATTATGACAAAATCCTCCTACGAGAGATATCTATGTCCAGCGGTGGACTGAGATGAGATGATGATAAAATATTTAATATTTTGTAAGAACGTACAACATTATAAAAAAAATCATAGAGATACAGAACTCAAAATTATAGATAGATATACTAACAAAAATATTGTTATAATGGCTTACATTGCCAAAATTAATAGCTTTAAAATAGCCGCATTATCTCTTATAAACCTGCGTTTGGGCACAAATTATAAGGACTATAACTTTATACCCACCTTATAGTGGATTTGTTGTTAGCTTTTTCTTCTTATACGTGTTTTATTATGGCCTGTAACAAGGGAGTAAAATTTATACCAGCAAAGTAAAGTATTTTATAAAGCTGTTTGCCCATTTATGATTCTGTAATAAGTATTATGGATAGATAGTGATATACATTTTCGTAAAAGCTTGACGAAAAATTAAAGTGACAGCGTCAACCATTAAAATGACAAGAACAGTAAGTTTATAATTTATTTTATGCTGTTACTGAGTATGTGCTTTGTATATAGTGAAAACGGTGTGGGAATTCAAATGCATGGCAAAATGTGGTACGCAGTGTGTTATATTATCAACGCGCCCTTGAATTTAGGCTGTTTTGTGATACAAAAATGGTTAATTATTTGTTTATGTTTTTAATAAGGCTATTATAAGGGGAAAAGGAATCGCACATCATTAATAAGGAAACTTAAGCTTATGCTATTGCCATTTTGTATATATTTAGGGTTCTTTTCTCACCAGTAAAATCCCGTACCCACATTTATTTTATTGCCAGAAAACATTTATTTATTTTATTTTATTTTACTGTTTTGTTCATAATTTAATTCTTATTTCTTTTGCAGGATAATAATATTTTACGGCTGATAAAGCCGAAGTAATAGCAGTGTAATGTGTCTTAACCTATTGAAACAAGAAATTAAGAAAACGCAGTAATAGTAGTAATAGACTTCTTTTAGTCCTTCCTTCTTTTAAATAGGTAATTCAGCAGCCAGCCAGCTATCTACGCGCCTATTGTCTAATTAGTAACATGCTGTAATATTTTTAAATAAATTGCTAAAAGTTAAATAAAGGAAATATTGATTTTTACTGCCCAGCCTTTTATATCTCTACACCAAAATTTCAATGGATTTAATAGGGCGACGGAACCCGTGGCTGTTTTTTGTAACAGCTACATAATTTCAAACAAGATGAACCATGGTTTTGTAAAGATATATAGAACACTTGAATTTAGTCATATAGAGAATAACGCTCTTATAAAATAATATGAAATCAAATATGGTTTGCTTTCATTCTTATAAAGACTATATAAAATGCTTTTACTCTTTTGTCGACATCTTATAAAAAGCTCCAATAAATTTAATAGCAATATAGTTACTCTGTGCATTGCTTTTATAAGAATATTGGCCCTATTAGAAACCTATGTATATGGCTAAAAAGCCATATAACTAGCTCCTATAAGATTATTTAGAACCCTTATTGTGGCTATATTATTTGGATTTATTACCGTTTAGATAGATAGATAGATAGATAGATAACTCTTTTATTGCAACAGTTTACATTTACAAATACATACAAAACAAGAAAAAAGGTAAAATACATAGTCACAATTTGGCGGTCTTATCGCTATGAAGCGATTTCTTCCAGACAACCAG
The DNA here is from genome assembly GCA_963921215.1 of Scoparia ambigualis. Taxonomy (NCBI): domain Eukaryota; kingdom Metazoa; phylum Arthropoda; class Insecta; order Lepidoptera; family Crambidae; genus Scoparia; species Scoparia ambigualis. The sequence continues at coordinate 24,337,782 of OY992510.1, read as the reverse complement.
TCGGATGGAGAGATCATATAAACTTGAAAATCGGAGGTGTAAACTTTTTACGGAATTTAAATAAAAGTGAATAGATCGCAATAAATAAATAAAAATAAATAATGTAGGTATACATAAATAGGTGTGTGTGAAATAAATATATTATTACATATACATATACATAATATAATAGTCATAACATAAACATAATAGTCTCAGGTAGAAAGTAGTTGACAATGGCAGCTTTGCAGCAGGATTTGGTTAAGCGGATAGATAAAAATTTTTCACGAGCTCCTTAAATGTGTGGATAGATTGCGCACGCCTGATCGCAACTGGAAGCGAATTCCATAGACGTACAGCTTGCACGGTAAAGGAGCTATCGTAAAAGGTGGTGTGGTGCAGAGGGGTTTTAAGAGTTAGGTTTTCTGATGACCGTAATGAACGCGACGAGTGAGAAGAATGAAGGAAACTAAAACGTTCCTTTAGATAGCTAGGGTAATTGGGATTAAACAATACGTTATAAAGAAGGGAGAGGATGTGAGTATTCCGGCGAAGACGAATAGGAAGCCACTTGAGTTTAGCGCGGTATTCAGAAACATGATCATACTTACGCAAGCCAAATATAAATCGAATACAAAGATTTTGAAGGCGCTAAAGTTTATTTAGCTGGTCCTCCGTAAGATCAAGATAGCTGGCGTCAGCATAGTCTAAGACAGAAAGGAGCAGCGACTGTGCTAGCAAAATTTTAGTGGCAGTGGGTAAAAAGTTACGTAGTCTTCTTAAAGATGCTGAAGACGCGTAAAGCTTGCGGCTGACAGCTTGCAGCTGAGGCCCCCAACTCAAGCAACTATCAATAGCTACACCCAAATTCGTTACAGCTTGACTATAGGAGATAGTCACTCCATCAAAGTCGACCTTGGGAAGTGTATTCCAGTTGACCTTTGAGAGCAATCTGGAGCTGCCGACCACAATAGCCTGCGTTTTCCTTGGATTGACCTTAAGTCCGAAGGCTCGACTCCCATCAACTATTCGACCCAGGTCTACGTTGGTAGTTTGAACAGCTTCAGCGAGATTACAAAGTGGTGCCTGGCAGTATATCTGTAGATCGTCTGCATATAGGTGGTAGGAAGAAGAAAGGTTTTCAGAAATTGAAGTGATGAATATAGTAAAGAGAAGAGGAGATAAAACGCCACCCTGCGGGACACCAGCCGTCGAGTCACACCACGAAGAGAACTTCTCCTCAAGGCGAACCCGCTGCCTGCGCCCGTACAGGTAGCTGTGAAACCACTCAATTACCGTTGGAGATATGTTAAGAGAGCGCAGCAAAGCTAAAAGGATGTCAAAATTAACAGTGTTGAAGGCATTGCTGAAATCCAGCAACGTCAGCACAGTCAATTGGCCGTTTTCCATTCCATGGCGGATGTCGTCAGTGATTTTGACTAAAGTAGTGACTGTGCTATGGCCAGGACGGAAACCGGATTGGAGTGGGTTTAGGAGTTTATGATTAGAAAGGAGCTTACTGATTTGGTTGTGGACAAGACGCTCAAGGACCTTGGATAAGAAAGGAAGAATGGAGATTGTTCGAAATTCAGCAAATGATTTAGGGTTACCTTTTTTAGGCAAAGGAATTATTTGAGCGTCTTTCCAAGAGGAAGGGAATACAGCGTTGGAGAAGGAGCTATTGAAAAGGAAGGTGAGGACTGGGAGGATGACATCAAGGATTGGTACTAACATATTGCGGCTTATACCGTCATTACCCACCGCATTGGAAGTAATTGACAGCAAGCTCTTCTTAACATCACAATCCGATAATTGGTCAAATACAAAGAGAGAGAGATTAGGAACCGGTATAGTAGACAGTTTGTGTAACGTAGTCTCTTTATCGGCATCACTTATACATGATGATGAAGAGAAATGAAGATTCAGTGAGTCAATATTTATATTGTGTGAAATAGGATTTTGTTTTAACTTTCCGATTCCAAGCGACCTGAGGAATTTCCATACTTTGGATGTGTCTACATTTTCAACGGAACTATGGATGTGGCGGCGTAGCGCATCCCTACACGCCCTATTGCAGCGATTACGAATCTTGGCGTAGTTTTCCCTATTGTGATCATTAGGTCGTAATTTGAATCGGGTTTTTGCTGCGACCTTCTTCTGCATCAGTATTCTTAAATCATTTGTCAACCATGGCGGGAAGATGTTTAATCTTAACAGCTCGAAACGGTGCATGCTTGTCATATAGTTTCGTTACGAGCGAATTAAAAGTATTGACCTGCTCATCAACGGACTGAGCGGATGTAACGGAAGACCAATCGATATTACAAGCGTCCTCACGGAACGCATGTTGATCCATACCACTAAAATTGCGCTGAAGAATTACTTTGGGTTTAGCTTTAGGAGGATGAACTTTATAGGACAAAAAAATGAGATCATGATACGAGAAAGCGTCGGCTGAGCATTGACCGTGCTTCGCAACATGCTGGGGAGATGAAACTATTAACAAGTCGAGAAGAGATGGAGTTGAATTCGGGAAATGATGGGTGGCAGTAAGTGGGAGAATATTTAAGTTACTGGAACTGATAACGGATTGAAATGAAGAAGTACGGGCATCGTTCCTAAGGAGGCAAGTATTAAAGTCACCCATAATAATAGAATGGCTGTAAGAAGGAATCAAGTCATCAAGTAGATTCCCGAATGAAGTGAAAAAATTTACAAGTAAGGAAGGGCTGTAGTAAACTCCGAGAAGGATTTTATTATGAGCAAGAACAACTTCAACCAACAGATGCTCGCCTGCGTTAGCTGGAGGTGGTTGTGCCGAGGTGCTAATTACAGAGAAAGGAATATGAGCACGTAAGTATATAGCAACCCCGCCACCTCTGGAGCCAGTACGATCATTCCGTATAAGATGGAAACCGGGCAGAGCATAAGAGGTAGAAGGTAAACACGGTTTAAGCCACGACTCGGAGATTAATACAGCATGAATACTTTTGTTATCGAGTGACGCCAGCATGTCTGAATAATGAGCCGGAATACTTTGCGCATTTATGTGAATGACGTTAAAATTTTTTGGTACATCAGAAAACTGAGACTGTAGTGTGTCGGAGAGGGACGGGATGCTAACAAAGCTGTCTTCATCACCACTATCAGAAGGTAAAGAAAGATAGTTCGAATCATCACCTGAGGTGGACATAAAAATAAATATAAGTTTAAATAATATAAATAATAATATCACAAATTATTTAAAAAAAATACTATAAAACTATAAGTAAAGTAAAGCTCTACACAACTAAATTACAAGAATAATGGTATTATTAGCTAAATCTTCTTATAATGTACCATTATAAGGTTCATTGACATATTGAATGCTATTTAAAAACAATTATAAGAGTATTGACCTTATATTTTAATTTTATAAGGGTATATTGTTAGTTGGTCATATGACCAGCGTCGGGTGTCTGAGACATCGGACACATGCTGATATATACAGTGGGATACCTTTTTAGTGACTACATATACATACATATAATCACGACTATTATCCCCGAAGGTGTAGTCAGAGACTAATAGGCAATGAGGACCGCAAAGCAGTCCTCTGCCATAGTCCACTTTTTACCAAATAGCGACTGCACATGTGCTCAGCGTGACAGGTGGTGAGACAATCCTCTCTATGCTGTTAGATATATGTGCAGTCTTTAGTCCGTTAGTCGCCTTTTACGACACCTAAGGGAAGAGGGGGGGTGGTAGTATTCTTCCACCGCTTCGTCACACGGTTATTCGTGACAAATTTTTGATTATTAACTTAGGTAGGTACTTATTGTAATTATTTATCACTAAATAAAAGTTTAATTATTTATTTATAGATAATATTGAAAATAGTTGAAACTTATCCCGCATCTCTTTTATTCTGGTATGGACTAATAAAAATCGCTATGTAGATAACTTATTTTTCGTTTCTTATTTAAGTTCCGAACTCTTTCTTGTTTGCTTCTCACTCTTAGATACTTACCTACTAAAGAAATGGGATGCTCTCCGACATTTATCCGTTACACGGCTTTGTCATAATACGAATAGTTATGTAATTATCTTATACATATTTTCCGTACCTTATAACCATTTGGAGAAAGCATCGATGCATATTGACTACATATTGGCCATTAAGTCGACGACATGGCATCCTTTGATACTACGTATTATGCAAACAAATGTCACTACTATTAATTTAATTGTCTCTATTTGGAAAGTCAGATTTAAAATAGATGACTACGTTATCAACAGTTAAGGAAATACAAAATATATATATTACAAAAACGCCTTTCGTTATACATAAGTAGTCCCTCAAATCTGTTTTCACACCCCTCGGTGGCCGAGTAGTCAAGAGCTTGAACCGTGATCCGGAGGTCCCAGGTTCAATTCCTGAGTCGGGCATAATGTGTTTCACATTTTATGATGCATAACCCGGGTTAGTGATCGCTAACCCGCATTTGGCAACCGTAATGATTAAGCCAATTGATATACTACATAAACACGAAAAACTTAATTCCGAAACATATTATAATCACAAATTTCAAAATTCCGAATATAACAATTCCGATACTTACATTATAAATCGATATAGAGAACCTCATAATTTGACAATCAATAACTATTTTAGGTGATTTTATTTAAATGTTTTAGTAGGCGTTCTCTAAGTATTAACGTCAGGTGGTCCTTGGTGAGAGCTGTTAAGCTCACGCAGTATATAATAATTTCTTACACAGTCTAAAAAAAGGAACGGACGTTATTGATATCGATATTACGGTTAGCTAACAGTTTAGTACTAAAAACAATTTAAATGTGACGTCTACAACGTAATTGTTTGATTGAACATTATTGAAATAACTTTTAGCTTTTGCGAATGAATGTACAATAATAGTAACGAACGTTACGATATCAGTGTAGTATCCACACGAATTCGAACATTCGTGAATCATGTTAAATCACGTCCAGTCGCTGCTCCACTTCTCATGCAAATAACGGATTTATAAAGTAAAGTATATATAGCTTAATAATATTGTCGCAATGTTAGGCAAAGGTTTTTATAGTTGTAATCAAGCCATTGCTACAATTGATAGGTATATTATGGCGACGCTAACCAATACTGAAAAAAAATAAAAAAATGGTGGTTCCGAAAAACATTTTAACCCGGGAATGGAACCCAGGTACTCCGGATATCGGGCACGCTTTTCAAAAAGTTATACAGAAAATGTGTTCACGTGGAAGGATTCGTTTATGAATTGTATTTAGCATTAATTCTCAGACAAAAACATTACTGACAATAATAATATTGTTCTTTGTGTTCAGACTGTGAAATGTCTTCAACTCAACACAATTTGTCAATCGGCGACTCGTCCGGTAAATGAAAGGTCAATAGCAAGACCTCATACAAAATAAATGGGTCCATATTGGCTCACCTAGAGTTTTTTACCCGAAATTTTTCGTCCTACAGATTTGTAATCCGAATCACTCTTCCTAAAATTTTTCTTCCTAAAGTTTTTTTTTATACAATTTGTAGTATTACTGACGACTTTCATAACACTCATGTTTCCGAAAATTGTTATTAATAATATCACTAGTAAATATTATTATATATTTCAACTCTTACTGTTGTTTTTCATAACGCTGTTGTATAAAACTTCTGTTGTCTAATAAAAAAATAACCTCGAAAATCAAACAAATAACATTTTCGGAGTTCCGATTATCGTAGCTGAAAATTTAGGTGAACTTTGGCGCACCCAAAATAAATACTTAGTCGGTTTTTTTTTGTATCTAGGTTTGTTTTGTGTGTTTTATGCTCTGACATCGATTTTTTTCCGTTGGATCGAATCCGAAATAAAGTGATTCGACAGAGAATCAAAGTAACCGACTTAGCTCATACGAATAGAAAGCAAAAGTGGCAATGGGTTGGTCACAGAAGTCACATCTGTCGTAGAACCGATAACCGTTGGGGGAGAAGTGGAGATCGCGACTGTGTAAACGAGGTGTGTAAGTGTCGATCTGCGCAGAGGACCTATACAAGTGGCAAACGCACATCCCCTGTCTATTCGTAATTTATCGCATACTGGGGTGTACTGTGTCGATTTCTAAAAAATACACGCGCATTGTATGGCGAATTACGAATAGACAGGGGGTGAACGTTTGCTTGTCTAGAAGGGCACGGCGGCAGGCAGTTGCTGGACGCGGAGAGCCGAAGACCGGACTCAGTGGATATAGTAGCGTGGGTGCCGCGCGATCGCAAAACCTGACATAAGTCTCATAATGAACTTCAAAGCAAAATCAATCATATTGATATTTAAAATAAGAACAATTCTGCTTTGAAGTTTCAGACCTAGTAATTTGATTAGAGCAATGTTTTTATTCTGCGAAATGTACAAAACCATCACGCGCTTGTGTTAGAAATTAAAATTTACTTTTTTAAGATGGGGGCGACCTGCGAAATATCAGTACAAATATTTTTATGTAAGAATTATTGTTTCATGCGTAAAATTAAGAAAGTTGTCGAAAAAAAATGTTTTTAGGAGTCATTCGATTTATGTATTGTTTGTTATTGTTTATAGAATTTGCTTCAAATTTTAACAAGGCCACGACCTTGTTCAATGATTAGGCTAACTTACGTAAGTTCTTTTGATGTATTTAACTAATGCAGCGCCTATGCGCTGCACAAGTAACTTAAAAATACGTAAATTTTCACAATATCGTACAGGATCCCCTTAAGCAGCTTAAGCAGAGCTTAAGTATTGTTGTAGCTGTTTAAAAACGAGTTACTGCCGTCAGAATTATAGAGCTCTACAATATATATTTAGAACCTTTGTTTTTAGCACTAGACCAGAAGATTCTGATAATAACTTGGTACACCGAAAATTAACATACACCGAAACATAAACCGAAAAGCTAACAATCTTGTACTTGTTTTGAATGAAATGATGAAGCCATTATGACGTATTTGAGTCTGGTATGTAGACAAGTACAAAATCTTTTAAATTCGCATGCAGATTGCATTGCAGATATTTAGCATAACTTACGGTTTACAGACCTACAAACTACCAGGTAATATATATTAGAACAATAACAATGAGTGCGTGCAAAAAGCGCGCGGCCATTTATCTGTTATCTTTTTTAATTTAAATTCTCGCGAGCCTTTGTTTAAACAAATGACGCGTTTGACATGTACGCAACCACTGTTTGTGGGAAAATTCGGTCAAGTTCGTCGTAAACGATCCAGTTTTAACTTTTTAAACATCTATCCTACCTGTAGTTATGTTGCTTTGTTATGAAAATTCAGCGCTCTGCCACTTGACCTTAATTTTAGTATCTAATTACAATATGTGTAGTTATTTTCGTTACGACATAATAGAGCGTAACGCAAATAAAGCACTTCAGTGTTTTATTTGCCATTTCATGATATTTTATGTATAAACTTTGTTTTTCTTATTTTGACAAATGTTACTTACTGTCTTCCTCTTTGTAGTCTGAGGTAACATTACATTATTCGCTGCTCTTTACTTTAGGGATCTTCAAGAAATGAGCCTATTCCTTCCTTAAAGGCTTGCAACGCGCCTGCGATTCCTCTGGTTTTGCGGGTGTCCATAGGCAGCGGTGATTGCTCTCCATCAGGTGACCCGCTTACTTATTTTACCTCCTTCTTTTATAAAAAAAAATCTTTAATGATTTCTATACTAAACAAGAAAAGGACAACTATATTTTCCTTTATTTTGCTTTTTTTCTTCTACTCCTGTAAATCTAAAAAAAGTTTTATCTTCTGTTATTATGCACAGGCCGGTAAGTTATCCTGACCTTCTTACCGGGACTACTTTTTAAAATAACGTAGGAAACATTGAAGGAAAGCAAGTAGGTCTCAGAATCAATCGGGAGAAGTCTGAATTCCTTCACATGAAGAGATACAAAGACCGAAAATCCAAACGAGAGGACCTTCATGTGAATGGCACCTACAAAGGTGTGGAAAATTTTAAATACCTTGGGTGCACTAGGTCTACAAAACCGTCATCAGACCAATTTTAATGTACGGGTGTGAAACATGGACACTTACGCTAAAGGAAGAAAATAAGCTCTTAGTAGCAGAGCGAAAGATTCTACGAAGGATTCTGGGACCAACAAGAGGAGAGGACGGGGAGTGGAGGCAAAGACACAACCTGGAGATAGAAGAGCTGGTAGCCGAACCAAAAATCATCGGCGAAACAAAAGCTGCCCGACTTCGCTGGCTTGGTCACGTTGAAAGGATGGGTCAGGATCGTGCTGCAAAAAGAGCATATCTTGGGCGACCAACTGGACGTCGCCCGGTGGGTCGCCCAAGGGTATCGCTGGAAAGATGAGGTCGCCAAAGATCTGATAGAGCTTGACGTGCCCAACTGGTCCAACCTGGCACAAAATAGGAAAGAATGGCGCACTTTGTTGTCGGAGGCCAAGATCCACTTCGGGTCGCTGAGCCAGCGAAGTAAGTAAGGAAACATTGAAGCCACAAACGATCTAGAATCCACATTTGAAAAGCCTGTTACTATCGATAGGCCTCATCATGGCCTCCTTAATCTCCAATTTTGACTCTAGTGAAAGTATCTCGGTTTCCAAGATTTAATTTCACAAGCAATAGTTCAGCTATCAAAAACAATTAATTTTTAACATTTGTTTTTTAATAGCTGAACTATTGCTTGTGAAATTTAAAAAAATCGAATCGAAAAATCTCTCAATTTGTAAAAATGGCACAATAAAAACCAACTGTATGTGGCAATTTAAATACCAAATATCTTGGAAACCGAGATACTTTTACTAGAGTCAAAATTTGAGATTAAGGAGGCCATGATGAGGCCTATCGATAGTTACAGGCTTTTCCATTGTTTTAGGGACAACCTGTATAGATATAGGATACTTGATTGATATAGGATACTTAGTGGCACTTGGTGCTGTTGTGTCTCGTCCGGCCAGTGAGGGTGCCGGAGGCCCATTCCCCCTCTCAACTCTCACAATTCCTATTCCTTCCTTAACCCTATTCCATCTTTAAAGGACGGCAAAGCGTCTGCGATTCCTCTGGTTTTGCGGGTGTCCATGGGCGGCGGTGATTACTCTCCATCAAGTGACTCGCCTGCTCGTTTGCCTCCTTTTTCTATAAAAAAAGGATAAAATGTTCACTAGAAAAAAAAAATTGTAATTTTTTTATCCTATGTTACCCTTGTGTTTAAAATACCTTACACCATTCCTCGGTTTAGTGCGTTGTTGGTTGAATTGTGAGTATTTTGTAATCCGCCATTAAGAAAAAAAATCAAACGTCAACGCACGGTTATACACAATGGAATTAAGCATGTCAAAATACAATGGAATTTTGACATTTCAGCATGAGCTCAGATTTGTAACTGAATGTCAGCGCACTATTTTTATTGATTTTAACAATAAGTACCTACTTATTGTTATAAAGTTGTGAATGTTGGTACATTATTTACTAGCATTTTGACATGCGTTGCGTTCGTTAGCGATACGAAAATAAGGCTTTGAGATCAAATTATTAGGAGGATATCAAATAAATCTGTAACAAGATAATCTAAGCAAGCTCGGGTGACAAATGAAATAACTTAATCTGCTAAATGGTAACATTATCTTAACAATGTCTCATATCTTAACAAATCTATACAAAAAATGAAACGATGAGTTTGCTATCCAAATGTACCTACTCAAAATTTATGTTGCGTATAAAGTTGTCTTAATGTTTTCTTGCTCTCGTTGGAATGTCTCGAGCGAGTGTGTCATGCTCTCTCAAAGTGTGTCTCTGCGGTGGTGGCATGTACGTTCCCTAAAACATGGTAGAGTGAAGCGATGGCTGATTCACATGTCATACTCGTGAACGGGTGCCGCCTGTGGAGGCTGGTCTGCTATTGCAATCTTATTTTTATTTGTAGTAGAAATACTTAGTCTTTCTTTTTCTTGTTTCAAAGATACTGTAAGACGTTGTTCATTTTGCTTTAAATTGAGCAATACCTGTTTTTTTTGGATATTCTTCTGTTTGTGTTGTGTTGCCTTGTAATCGTATTAAAAGGTTTATTTTTATGTTATAATGGAAAATGCCCTTCTATGATAGGGAGGGAGGGCATTTTCCAATTTGTATTGACGCTGTAAAAGAAAGGGAGAAAAGAAATGCCCTTGCCGAGTTTCTTGCCGGTTCTTCTTAGTACAAGGCTCCCTCACCATAGTTAGGACTTACGAACCGATGGCATAGCGACATTCATAAGAGCTCAATTATTCTAGCCTAAATTGAATACATGATTTTAAATAAAAAATTTTTTGGTACTTCATTTGGCGGGCCTTATTTTAACAGCTCTGAAACGCTTGGGCTTTTTCTCCACTCCTTCTTGTTGGAGAGACCCGTTCTAAGCTATGGAGGACTAGGCTAACCTAGTCCTCCGTAGCTTAGCTACCGCCGCGCCGTCAGAGAATATATACATGCCGCCGTGTCAATGACGTACGGGACTGCCAAGCTACAGGGGCCCCGGGGACCATTGGCCCAGTGTGTGTGATAAATAAATATGTACTTCGATGGAACCGAAATATTTATCAGACAATATTATCAGAAAATCTAAAAAACTTAAATCGTTTTTAACTAAGCAAGAGACAAATTCATAAATACGTTTGCCGGAAAAAAATGAGACCCTCGGATCTTCGGATTTACATACATAGCATCTATGTTGTTAATTAAAAAAAAATGAGTTCCCCGTATTTTCGGATCTTCAGATTTACACAGGGCAAGAATGAATAACAAACATGAAATATGTAAATCCGAAGATCCGAAGATCCGGGGCTCATTTTTTTTTCGGCAAACGTATTCAAGAATTTAACTCATACTTAGTTGAAAAGTGAAGTGTATATTATACACTCACGGCTACCTATAGCCTCAAAGGGTTAGTCTGACACCCGGCAAAGAGGAACGCAAAACCAGTGCATTTGCCACAGTCCACGTTTAAGCAAAATAATACAAATTTAGAATTTATTAATTATTATACGAAAAATGCAAATGAATCTATGAACGGCACAAAGATTGGATCGTCCTCGATATCGTTTTCCGAAATCGTGACTGTTCACGCCGCCGGCATGGCATTACTCGGAATGATCGTGACGCGAGCAACGATTCCTTGGCGGGCGGATCAACGCCATCCCTAAACGATTTTAAGGGCTGAGGGCCTCACGGAACATCTGTTCTGTGGAAGGCGCAGGCAAGTGGCAATAATGCTGGAAAAATAGAATGATGAATGTGTGGGATTGACATAAGCCAACAGAATATACTCGTACTAACGCGAACTCCGTCGCTTTACCAGTTTAGAGGCCAAAATCCCTTGTACACCGCGTCGTCTATTTGGTACGTGCACATACCCGGGCGGCCGGTGCGCTTCATATGAAATTTATTTGGTAAAGCGACGGTGACACCAATAATAATAAATAATAAACTATAAACTTTCCTACACTTACACCAATTATCTAGCCCAAGAGAAGCTTCATTATGAAACTCGTTAAATGGTTACTAGACAACGGATAAACATACTTAAAATACTTAAATACATACTTATTATACATAGAAAACACCCAAACCCGAGACAATTTAGAAAAACAATAATTTCTAAATTTACCCGACCGGGGATCAAACCCCGGACCTCAGAGATGGCGACACCATGAAAACTGGTGTACAAACCACTCGACCAAGGAGGTCGTAGAAATAATACCTACGTCATTATATAGTATATACGATACTCACGACTATTATCCTCGAAGGGTTAATCAGAGTCTAGCTAGACAATGGGAACCGCAGAATCAGTGCACTGCCACAGTCCACGTTTCACCAAATAGCAACTACACATGTGCTCAGCATGATAGGTGGTGAGCCCATCGCCGCTCTATGCTGTTGGATGTATGTGCAGTCTTTAGTCCGTTAGTCGCCTTTTACAAAACCCAAGAGAAGGTGTAGTCTATTAATGAACCACAAAGCTCAACGCATTATTCGCTATTTCGTAATAAATTAATTAATTAGTGTACTAGTTTCGTAACTATATAATTTAGTGGTATATAGTTTAGCGATCGGATAGACTAAGCGTTCGCCAAATATCTGTATACTTGTCTACAAATACTATCAACAATGGCCTTACCAATTAGTGTTCAACGCAGTAGAATCGATATGGAACAGTTGCTGCTCGTCAAGCTATGCTGACTGGAAAGCCGCCCGCGCTCGAGAATCGTAATTTTGTAACCGTAAACTACCTACTATAGCAAACAGCCTGTTGAATCGATAAATTAGGAGTCTTGTCTGCAGTCACGTTCTGTTCATCGTAAGAGCATCTTTTGACAACTGATAGATTGATTATATGTTAGCAGAACAATGAAGCGCTCACTGGATCACGACTATCCACTGCCGGGCTCAATGGGGAGTGTCATTGAGGAGTTCATAATAAGTAAGCGCTTACTGTCATTAAAGAAATTACAGATTATATCTGTCGTGTCGCTTGTACACAAAACATTTCAATTTTAAGTACCTGTGCTATTATAGTGGCTAATCTGATGTGTTTTTGTCATATTGATATTTAGTTGTTATGTAAGCAAGAGTTATTTTAGATTGCCAGTTTCACTTTTAATATATTTTAATGGAAAAGATTGTTCAAACACCGGATTGTTTAGACTAGGTGGGTATCTAATTGAGATAGTTAATGACGGTGAATCCTGCTTTGTACCTGCCTACTAAAGATATATCTTTAGATGGTTAATTAGTCTAATATCAAGTTGCATATATATTATTATCTTTTCTCAATTTCTTCTCTACAATAAGCCACCACGAACTAGGTTATTTGCAAAAGTCTTTGTCGGTCAAACTTGTTAAAAAAATACCTAACATGTCTGCTTGCGCTTTGAGGTTCACCTACTAAGTACATAGATACACGTTGTAAACATTTGACATCCTCGATCGTGATTACTTTGCATTTAATGTAGGTAATCCATTTTTTTCCAGATCATCGGTACCCATTCAAATGTATCCGTGTGCTTTGTCTTCACGGCTACATCGCTGGTGTGATGGCGTCTCACCTTGGTGTAATGATCAGATCACATGACTCCATTAGTGGCTTGGATCGTTAAGAGATCTATTTATTACATGCACGTAAGGTCATGGCCCTAAGCGAGAGTTTCATCATTTCTCTCGTGGTGTCATTGAAATGTTGAAGTGTCAAAAATTAGAACATACGAACGTAAACAAAGGTGCACAAGGTCGAAGTTCTAAGGTCGCTGTTTATATAAATACCTCGGTATCGTGAAGTCATGACTTATGTGAATCAGTCAGCTAAATTCGATGATAATGTTTATGGAAGCATTTGAAGTGTGCTCTTGTTCAATTATGATGTATGATGATAATGATACAGTGGAAATGATTTTATAGTGCTTAAATATATAAGACGACTTCCGGGGACGAGTGGATACCACGCCGGTTCAGGCGTCGTCGCCATCTCTGAGGTCCGTCCGTCCGTCTCAATTGCCGGTCGGGTCAATTTTTCTAAATTGATTTCAGGTCTGGGTGTATCTAAGAAGCTTAATTTGGGCTAGATAAATTTGTGTAAAATGTAAAAAATATTTTAAAAAAAACATTGATTCTACTCTAGTTATGTAGGTATACCTTTGATAGGTATGCCGAAAAGTAAATGCACATAAAATGTTTGTTAAGTTTGGATTAATTGCAGCCCACGCGCATCAAAAATGATTAGTATTGGACCAATCAGATTAATTAAAGTAATAAACGATGCACTATATATTATGTAAAAAAATATTTATAGCTAATAACGCGATATAACTTAACACCTACACAACTTATTAAATTGGTACCTACACGAGAAAAGATAAATCTTATTGCACTTTATTAGACAGTTTCGCCAAGGCTACTAGATATTAAATCAATTATTAATTCCGCTTCAATAATCACAATAATGTCTAAAATGGGCAGTTATTATACACTCGGCGTCAAAAAAATCGCACCTCTTAGAAAATCACTTTCAAATGTCATTTACTCTTGATATGCACATGCAGTCGCATTAATTATGATTTTATTTACAAGGTTACTTAATTAACTTAATAAAAAACATTACTTTTCATTATCAAATAAAACCTAATGCAACAAATAAAGTGTCACAAAAATTCGATGCAAATTTTGCTACCCGTGAGAGTTGCTAGTTGCGCTTCCTTTGTGGGTATAAAACGGTCAACACGGGTTCAATGTGGGTCATTCGCTATTCAACCGTTGAAGAGGACACACGCACAGATTTTGATGGATACCACAGCTGATAAAGCCGCTCAAGTGGTTGCACTACTGCAATCAGGGGTGCGGCAGTGTGATGTCGCCCGGCAACTGAACCTGAGCCGTTATTCCGTTCGAAGAGTGTACCAGCGCTTCATAGAGACCGGTGGCTATATCCGCAGACACGGTTCGTGTAGACGTCGCTGCACTTCGGAAAGAGACGACCGGTTCGTTGTGTCGAACTCTTTGAGAAATCGTTTCTCCAACGCTGTTGAGTTGCAACAGCAGCTCCAGGCAGTTCGCAGACGCACCGTAAGCGTATCTACGGTTAGAAGAAGATTGAAGGAGAAGAAGATAGCGGCCCACAGAGCTGCTACGGGTCCAAAATTGACTGCAGCGCATCGGCGAGCCCGCTTGCAGTTTGCTCGTGACCACGTCGATTGGACCCTTGAGCAGTGGAGAGCTGTTCTCTTCTCAGACGAGACGCGAGTGTGTCTTTTCTGCAACGACCGACGGAGAAGAGTATACCGGAGGCAGGGTGAACGTTTCGCCCAAGCCTGCATCCAGGAGACGGTGGAATATGGTGGCGGATCCTGCATGTTCTGGGGCGGTATGTCTGCTGCCGGCAAAACCGACCTTGTCTGCGTCTCCCGGACTGGAGGTGCTCGCGGACAAGGGTCGCTGACTGCTCGCCGCTATGTCACTGAGGTCCTGGAAGTGCATGTGGTCCCCTTTGCCGAATCTTTTGGCGAGGGGTTCACATTAATGCACGACAACGCTCGCGCTCACACTGCAGGCATCGTGAGCGACTTCTTGCAGAGGTCCCAAATCTCTGTGATGCAGTGGCCAGCGCGAAGTCCGGATCTGAATCCTATAGAGCACCTCTGGGACCATCTTAAACGTAAGGTTCGATCTCGGGATCCAGCTCCTTCGACTCTACAGGAGCTCCAAGACGCGGTGATTGAAGAATGGGGGCTTATCCCTCAAGAAGAGCTCCTGAAGTTGGTGAGGTCCATGAGGGACCGTATGGAAGCCGTGATCAGGGCAAGGGGGGGTAACACTAGATTTTAAGTTAATTTTAAGACACTTTTTGTACATTTTTCTTTGTAAATTATCTGTTGTTAATTAGGACTTAATTAAGGATTTTTATTATTTTATTAATTTTAATGTTGTTTGTATAATTATAATTAAACAGAAAGTTAAATTTAATTGTTTTTTGATACTCCTTTTTGTTACCTTTCTAATGATACCCAACACTATCCTCTACATAAGGTTTAAGAATTTTTAAAGATGATTTTTAAAAGGTGCGATTTTTTTGACGCCGAGTGTATGTAACGGCTGGATAGTACGCATAATGCCCACTTAATTGCCAGATTAATTACTTTAGATGTAACATTTACGAGTATACACTCAACTCTTCATAGCTAGGAGTGTTGCATTCCAATAAATTTTCCTCTTGCTTCAATAGTGTACTATGCTTATATATTTTTTATTTATTTATAAATATATTAACATGTTTTTTTAAAGTTTGTTATTAATATTGTCTGGTTGTCTCTGAACACTGTCTTATCATTTTAAATCGCTGCAAAATTTAGTAAGAATTTTGTTTTTCTTCTAAGTTGTTTCTTCAACGTATTTTTTTCTATTATGTATTATAGGTATTTGCAATAATATATTCTTTCAACAAAAATCTAGTGCGTTCTCTATATTCGACTGCTTGCCTAGAAGAAATCGCTAGCGACAAAACCGCAAAATTGTAACATAACATTTTATTTTTTGTAAGTTATATTTTTGTAAGTATATTGTTATAGTGATGCAATAAAAATATCTAATTTATCTATCTAGTTTATCTACATATTTAAATTATTACACGTCTAGTGTACCTACTTCCATTGGTGTGCTTGGGTGTCGTAAAAGGAGACTTACGGACTAAAGACTGCACATACATAAAACAGCATAGAGCGGCGATGGGTTCACGGCTTATCAGCACAGAATAATATTACTAGCAATCAGTGGGTTATTCAACTCTTATATAGGTGGTGAGGTGAACCTGTAACGGTACAGAATGAATGGTATCCGTCCGTTAGTAAGGAATGCATGGGAGTAGCACTAAAATAAATATTAATGCGTAGCACCATTAATAATAAGCATGAAAAGGGAATAATAAACTAGTTCAGAATAATGGTCAGTGGTCTAGCGCTTTATCTTTAGTTTGAATTTCGCGGGGACTGCTCTGTGTGCTCCTTGCGACATAGGCGCCGTCTAGCGTGAGTTATTTACTTGAGCTTCGCATAAGGTTGCTAGTTTGACTTCTTTATTTTGAATTTCGCGGGGACTGCTCTGTGCGTCCCTTGCGACATAGGCGCCGTCTAGCGTGAGTTATTTACTTGAGCTTCGTGTTAGGTTGGCAACGGGCTTTATCTTTATTTTGAATTTCGCGGGGACTGCTCTGTGTGGCCTTGTGACATAGGCGTAGGTTGGCAAGCCGGTAGACATACGGGCGGGCGCCACCTATGGTCGGAATACGGAACTTTTTATAATTTCACAAAATACAGGATTATTGGCTTAAGTGGATGATTATTGAGAGGGAATTGTTAATAGAAGGCTACATTTAGATATTCAAAGATGTAATATTGGCTATCTGACGAGATTTGGTTAGATTATGGAAAAATTTTAGAATTGCGCGGCGAAAGCGGCAATGAGCGAGCGAGAGGTTGAGAAAAAGACAGAAAGAGAGGTCGGATGATAGCTCCACGTGGCGCGACGCGAAGGCGGGGGGCATCGGGGAAACGGCTAGCGATTGGTTGAAGGGAAGAAAAGTGGACTCGCGCGGGCGTATGTTAGGCGCGCATGGCGCGAAAGTTAAGATGCTTGGAAAAAGGGCGGAAAATTAGCGGACATTCAATTTTGGGACATCGGCGGTGCGGTCCAACTTAAGAGTGCGGTACTACTCATACGGGGAAAATAGTGTCCGAGCTTTGATAGTGCGCTAAGTGATATTCGAGCTGCGATATTAATTAAGATTTGTGAAATTGAAAGTGATTAATAAAGTAAACTATTGCGGTCGCAACTCGAATCCGTTAACGGAATGAAGTATTCCGGGGTACATCGGCGGAAACGAATCACGGTGGCAACAAAAACCTATGTACCTTTCAACAGACTTCGGTCTGGATGATCTTTGATTGTATTTAATAAGATCGGCGTTTTACATCATTACGCTAAACAATACACTATCTTCGACGGAGTAATGGGGGAGAGACAGTTGTCTCCCTAGTGAAAGTTGAAGATAGGTCAGACACCATTTAGCTGGAGGTAGACACGTATGACCCAGTCCAATCTCGAGTCTACCTCCGTACATACAGTGTAGTGATAGGAAAATAACACACTGAGTATACTGGCTCGACTGATAGAACATTCAGGAGTTAGTTGCTTTCAGGGGCAATGCGACTCTCACCACACACCACGAATTTAAATTAAATGAGGCTTGGCCTAGTTTGCAAGGTACACAAAAGGGACTGTTAGTTCGACAAAATATAGGCATTTTCAAGTGAGGAAAGTTGTAGGAATCTATAGGTAGGCGGATATATATATGGTTAGTTATTAATTCAGACTAATAAGGTAAGGATAATTAAGTTACGGCGCTAAATAAAATTATGATGAAGTGATGTGGGTCCTAACTAGGCAAGTAATCTGTTACCGCAGGCCGGTAAAATTCTAATTGTTTTCCTAAAGTTGTTACCAATTAATTATTCATTTTAAATAATTAACAGAAGTATGATAATATCGTACCATCATTACTTTGGAGTACCTAAAAGTCTAGACTGGTTTCCTATTACAAGAAAAATACTAAAAAGTTATAGCAAATAAGCTTAGTCGTACTGTGATGTTTGATTTCTAACACTGAAATGACCAAACAGGCATTTGTTAGCTTTCCCTGGGATGCAATACGATCTCACATGGCTATACTCTTCAAAGTATGGAAAATTTTACATCCGATACCTTAGCAAAAATAAGCTGATACAAACTGAACAACTAAAACCAGTTTAGAACCTAAGATAAGTCGTTGAAAGAAGACATTGCAAGCTATGAGCTTCTAATAATCTAAACATAGAAATAATTGATTGATAACAACCAGCTAATTAGCCTGACAATGGTCTACTAATACCATTTGAATAGACCTCTTAAGATATGTAAGTACTTACTTCTAATAATATGAAACATAGAAATATTTGATGGGAACAATCTAATCAATCAGACTAATACCTAGTACAGTCTAATTTATACTTATTAAAGTGAGTAAAAGATAACTTCTAAATGTAATTTATTTAATGATTAACAGTGATAATTAACTACCTAATTTACTACCTACTAAAGGTATACTAACTATGATTTAGTAGTCTATCAAATTAACCACTCAGTCTGAGAGACAGAGGGTGGAAGTTAATGAAAAAATAATTAACTTAAGTTCACTACCCTAAAAGTCAGGGATGTTGAATAAATTAAACATCTTTCAATAAACTTGAGATGTACTTATACTTTATAAGATTTGTATAATGAACACTAAGAGTAACCCAAAGTAATTTACTTCAAATGATAGTATTCTATTTCAGTTCACTTCCTAAAGTCAAGGATATTGAATGAATTAAACATCCTTTAATAAACTTAAGATGTAATAATCTGCCAATGCAGCAATCCAATGTAGTTATATTGGAACTTTACAAGACCTGTATAATAAATACTAAGAGTAAATAAAAGTAATTTTACCTGTATTAATAGCATCCTACTTTAGCCACCGCCTGAAGTGGCGTTTGATTAAATTATCCACCCTTTACGGAACTGAATATAAGTTATTGCATTGAATAATTAAGTTCTTAATGTGAAAAGGATATTTGGATGATAGCAAGCCTTGAGATAAACTTTATTGATTTATGTGGAATAATAAGAATTTAAATTGCTAACACATAGTTCATAATGTAAAATGAAATTAAATTTGAGGAGAGATGTAAATTCTCAGTTTAAAGAATTAAAGGCACAAGCTAATAATTAAAGTTAAAGCCAATGTGACGGAACTGTAATTAAACCATGAGATGTACAGTACGCTATGGAGCGGTGGTGGGGCTCATAAATTGCACCAGGCTTCTTATGTATCACGCTACTGATAATAAATAATAATACCTACAAGCTAAGCTATCATCTGATTACCTTTGAGTGGTTACAAATCTTCCCCGCAGCTGCAGTAAAGGATTTAGGTCACAGTTCAGACGGAGTCATTGCTAGGCTACACATATTTATGTTATGATTTATAGACTGGTAGGTAATTAGGTCAGGAGTAAATAATTTAACACAGGGATAAGCCAATTACTAAACTTTCACGAAAGAACTTGAGTTACTTAAATGCGGTTAACAACGGAGGGTTCACTAGACGATCTGGCCAAAATAGTAGTTATTATAATATTACATTGCTTGACTGAAATTCACTGCAAATAGAATTAAGCTATGCTAAGGTTCCATCTTCATACAAACGCTACACACTCTACAAAACTCCAGACACAACCATTAGATTGTAGATAAATTAGGTTAATTAGTTTTAAGAATTAGATAATAATTTAAGTTAAGGTAAAGCGGCGAGGATGTGTGTATGTATTATAAGGTAGACTAGGCATATAGGTGTGAAAGGCATTAGATTTAGGTTTAGATTTAGGTGTAGCAAATTAGAAAATGGGGGGAGGTTACAAATTGGTGCCGTGACCAGGATTAGAAAGTTAAGTTATAAATTATCATTAATATAGTTGTATTGGATTTCAGTCAAGCGGCAATACTTTAATTTAGAAGTGGGATTTTTTTTTCCACAAATTGTTGTCGTGTTGCGATGCGTGAGTTTAGAATTGGCTTAATAGGGAATAATTCAATGAAGATTAATAAATTCAGAGATATTGAAGAATTATAATTTGACACTTTTCACAATAAACGTTGTTATCTTCTAAAGTTGATTCATACACTTTGTATTACGGGCTCTTGATAATGGGTGAATTATAATTTGACACTTTTCACAATAAACGATGTTATCTTCTAAAGTTGATTCATACACTTTGTATTACGGGCTCTTGATAATGGGTGAATTATAATTTGACACTTTTCACAATAAACGTTGTTATCTTCTAAAGTTGATTCATACACTTTGTATTACGGGTTCTTGATAATAGATTAAGACCAATATTGTAGACAGTCGCAATGAGAGCTGGAGCTAAAATTTTGTTGTACGAAATCTGTAACAAAAAGATTCTCAGGTTAGGTTAAAGGTCAAAGGAGGAGATAAAGCTACAAAACAATAGCGTAATGAGTATTATTTGAAATATAATGTCGTGAAGCGACATTTAAAAAAGAAAAGATGATAAAAAATTTACAAATATTTATAAGTCAAAATAAAATTACAAACAAAGTTAAAATAAAAAGGTGAGTGAGGATGGTGAGTATGGAGGTGATGATGATTAAAATGTAGGATGATAATATAAAAAGTGAAGGGGTAGATGCAGCTGACGTGGAGGCAGGCGAAGGTGTGGAGGCAAGCGCTGAACTTGGCAGACGTCGAAGGGTGCAGGCAAGTGAAGACAGGGAGGCGCCGGTAGGCAGGCGCCGGTAGGCAGGCGCCGGTAGGCAGGCGCCGGTAGGCAGGCGCCGGTAGGCAGGCGCGAGCAGGCGCCGGTAGGCGAAGGCAAGCGAAGGCAAGCAGGCGCCGACAGGCAGGCGCCGACAGGCAGACGCCGGTAGGCGCAGGCAGGCGCAGGTAGGCGCAGGCAGGCGCAGGCAGCAGGCGCCAGCAGGCACAGGCTGGCGAAGGTGCAGGCAGGCAGGCGCCACCAGGCGCAGGCAGGCGAAGGTGCAGGCTGACAGGCGAGACAGGCACAGGCAGGCGTAGGCGCGCGCGATGTCTGGAGGCCGTAGTCTTCCAATTCGGAAGCTGGTGTTTGTATTTGAAGACTAGTCCTTCCAATTTGGAAGAGGCAAGTAAGGAGTCTTGACCTTCCAATTCGGAAGCTGGTGATCGTCTCAGTAGAGTAAACCTTTTGAATCCAAAGCTAGAGATGTAATAATTAGTCGTCGGCTGAACTTTATAAAGAAACCTCGGTTTCTGAGTTCTGCATAATTTTCAAAATAATATTTTTAAAACGAGAAATCTAGATGGCCAAATGTATAAATAAGAAAGTCAAAAAGTTTTGATTGGATTATGTTGATAAGTTGCATAGCAACGAAGCAAAAATAAGTTGTCAGATACTTCAAAACGTAACCAAAATACAATATTTAGTAAATAGAAAACAATTAAAGTGAGATACATTTAAATATTACAAGGAAAAACGCATAATAAGATTATCGAAGTGATCCGAAACTTGTGGGATACGTAAAAGTGTCGAAAAATAGTGTCCGAAGTTTCGTGATTTAGATCACGTAAGTAAATGTGTTTAGATAAAGGAATTGCGATGTGTGTAGTGTAGTGTGTAGCTACTAAAACATTATGTATCGTTGCAGAAGCGAGGAAAAATAAAAGCAAATATATAAGACGAAGTTAAAATATGAGATGATTACATGAAATAATTACCTAGGAAGTGGAAAAGGTAAGTGGTTTCACCACAATAATACCTTTCAGGGATGTCCGTTGTTGCGAGAGGCAATGTAAGATAATGACATATCTGTCGATTTGGCACTCGATTTTAGGGGACAATGAAATTGCTTCGGGTGTAATTTTTGTTTTGGTTGAGATTGTTACAAGAAAAATACTACGGTTGAATGTATGGTGATTGAAGATTGTAGTACTAAGACTTTGTATTCGATTTTGAGACGCTAAGTTAATTGTTGACGTTAAGAGTTATGGTAACTGTAGTTTTGTTTCTATTCCTGGTGATAGATTTCATATAGGCATAGGCAACTGGTTCATACAGCCTTGTGTTGAGTTATTTTTAGGATCGTAAAAGGTCGATAGGGTGACATAGTTCAACATTTATTGATTTAGAAAGATTTGTGGAATAGGGGGCGGTTTAATTATTATTGCTGTCGGATGGGAAGGCTAGGGGGCGAGATTGGACAGAGGTAACCAACTTAATTATTGCTGGATTCAATTTATATTATAGGACGGCGATATGCTGTACAATATTATAAAGTTATGAATGACGCTAACAGCATAATATAAAACTAATAATAATTATATTTTGACTAATAATCGTTGAGCGATTGCGGTTTTTAGTTGATGTGCTATTCCACGTATTATAATTTATTTTGTTGGTTATGTTAGAGAAAAAAATATAATAATGTACTTGAGTCTCACATCTGAAATCCATAGAGTAGTTTAGGCTAGTCAAGGACTATTACGTTCTTTGTCTATGGTTGGACCATAGAGACCAATGATTTAGCGACACCATAAACAATCTAGAATTAGGAATGAATAAAAAACATGAAGTCATAAAACCAATCGGAGAGGAAACTTCCTTATCGCGTAATCATGTGACTTTGTTATAGCAAGCGGAATCACCTGTTATTTTCCATACCTGTTATTTTTAATACCTGCGATTTTTACATTGAAAGAGATTTTCCTAATACTTATCACGTAGTAGATTAGAATGCAATGACATTGTGGTGAAATTATTATTATGTGACCTGTAGATGGGGACAATTGCTCTGCACAAGGGAAATGCCGCTTCATTTTGTTAGTTCGCTAAAATCCTAGGAAAAGTAACATAAAATAGTATTACGGTTCAAAATACACGCGTTGATGAGGAATCGCGATTAGAAGTAATAACAAGTAGCAGGGATGTCATGTAGGGGATAGAATCATATGACTATTCATTGCTAGTAGGAATTTTGGTTTAAAAGCAACGTAGTTTGGGATGCATAATGTAAACGGATAAATACGTCTAGTAGGCGATAAAAG
The DNA here is from genome assembly GCA_963921215.1 of Scoparia ambigualis. Classification (NCBI taxonomy): domain Eukaryota; kingdom Metazoa; phylum Arthropoda; class Insecta; order Lepidoptera; family Crambidae; genus Scoparia; species Scoparia ambigualis. Next base: position 24,314,584 of record OY992510.1, on the reverse strand, counting down.
TCGTTACCGTCTGGAAACAACTATCTAATATCTACTCTATTGTGGGGAGGTTACCTATTAGCGAGGCTAGATGGCGTTGGGTTATCAATAAAAGATTTTATTTTGGATGATGGTAAAAGGGTGCTGTCTAATAATAATATGTATAATTGTAATACTCTTGCAGCGTTGTAAGTAGTCGTTACCGGTAATCATTGCTTCTTACCGTATAGTTGAAATCGTAATAAATAGTTAATTATGAAGATTTATAAAGGATTATTATTAGCTTAAGATGAGGTTAACGTACGCAGAGGTAAAGCTCGCTGGGCACAGCTTACTATACCTACTTACCTAATATTATCAGTTGTGAGTTACCTAGAGATATCTAAGTCGGGAGAGCGGTGAAAAGAAAAGACTTTACTACATGACTAATTAGTTAGGATAGGTAGAGATAGATAAATCATTAAATTCACTGGGTTGGATTAGCCTATTAAGAAGGGTACCTTGCACAATTGTCTTTCTCCGTTGAACGATTAAGATGTTTAAAAAAAAAAAAAAAAAAAAAAATTTACTTCTCGAAGATATCTAAGATTGACGGATGATGGATAATTGTGGAAGGTGGATATTAATTGAGCTTGGGAGCAAAATAGGGGTCGAAAGAAAAATTTAATACTAAAGAAAGAATGATAAATCGAAAGAAAAAAAAAAATAATAGTAGAAAAAAGAAATAGTTGATTGGCTTGAAGTCGAGATTTAACGGCAAAATTAACGAGTTATAGCACTGTTATGCTATCGGGATAACAATAGCGTATGTTATCACATCAATTATAAAGGCGAGTTGCGGGCGGATGTCACGTCATAATCAATAGTTAACTCGTTTTATTATTTTAAAAGTTAACGCAAGCTACTTATAAAACAGTGATCGATTTTATATACCACAATTTTAAGTTGTAGGATAAATTTAAACTCATACGAGTAGTCCGCAGAAACATTCAAGCCGGAAATAAAGCGATGATATTGCGAGCTGAGAATAAATCTCTTAGTGTAAAATTTATTAATAAGTAAATCCCTGATATTGCGTTATCGAGATTACAATACAAAATCAACTATCACAATTCGAATCATACAAAGTAATTATTTAGATGTTATCTCGCGTCGACAGGTACAAAATTTAATTTAGATGGGTAAAGAAATTAGAACTGAAATGGGTTTCGGATGTGTGACGTTCTTAGGATACGTACTGTTTAGTAGCATAATTTAAATTTAATAAAATCGGCCGAATTAGACATAATTCGTTTTGCGGATATATATATTTAATCGAGATTATTGTGGAGGTAGCCATAGTTCAAAGTTTACTAAACCCGACCTAGAGTCATAGCCTATCTTTATTTGTCAGAAGAAAATAATAAATTTATAAGTAGTAGATTTTAAAGTCAATAGTAAATTTATTTTCCCGAGGTGCGACCTGAAACCTAGTTCGCACTAGGCCATTCAAATACTTTAACCGGTAATGTTGATTATAATAAATAAAGATGTTCGGGATTTATAATAATATTCTAATACTGCTATATTAAAATTGTTATTATGAAATTAAATAAGTTTGCTTAACAATTGGCAAATAATTATTAACTCAAGAATTTGTTTAGTACAAAGTAAATGTCTACAGGTTTAGAAATGATAGGACGAACGAAACGCGGTTTTGACTTGTGGGAAGGTCAGCGCAGACTGTCACAGCGGGATGATCTTGTTGGTTATTTATTAGAATTGCTAGAATTCTTAAATAATCTAGATTATTGGCATCTAATATGTATGTGATGTAATTGTAGATGATTAAAATTAGTGCTAAGGTAGGTTATTGTCGAAGTTATGGCACAACCTTAAAATTGTTAGTTAATGTGAACTGCATGTTGCATCTAGATTGTTTTATACAAACTAATTAATTGACAGTTTTCACTTATGTAGGCCGGGACATTGAGTTGATGAAATAGTGTTATCAAAATCATTCATCACGGAAAGATAAAGATATTTTATTTGCAAGTGTGAATACAAAAGTTTACTTCGGTTAGTATTATTCTGTTCTATACTAGTTTTGTGGTAGCGTTTTACCTAGGGTTGTTCTAAATTATAAGTAATTAAATATTAATTGTCTGTTGCTGTCTCCTACGTTAGAGAAGGAACGGAGAAAGATAAGGGGGACTCATTTTGTTATAGTCAGCTGTATGATAGATAATCCTCCTAGTAAATATTTCTTGTGATTGCGGTAGCAACATAGAGTGTTTATAGGATGTTTTGTTCATTAACTAATTATCTTCACCGCAGCTGTGGATAGGGATGGCTAAAGTATGTGAACAGGGGTGGAGAAGATTGGTCATTATAAATTAAAATAAATACTTGAATTGCAATATGCCTGACTAAATAGTGCGAAAAGGTGGAGTAACTATGTTAGAGAAATTCTCTATTGCATAATATTCGAACTTTTGACATTTTCAATTGTAACTTTAGAATTTTGATTAGAGTATTTAACTAAGCGGGTCCAACGAAGAAGGCATGCTGAAAGCGAGGTCTTTGGTCGTCTATGCACACAATAAAATTATAGATGACACAAGGGAGCATTCTTAATTGGCACTGTTAAATTAGTAAAAGTAGCTTGTTTAGGGTGTTCGAATATTTTTAGTCGCACTGGGCACAAATAGAACTTAGTTAAGCGTGTAGGGTTTATTTTGATTTACCTGGTGAAGTAATTGAATCGAAGTTTCGGAACTGTGCTGTAGAAGTGGGAATTACTCAGCACACAATAAAATTAAGTGGTTTCCATTTAGCTTCATTCCTAAACTAGCCTTTCTTAAAGTTGCGGAAATTCTGCTGTAAGGTGGTTCCTTTGGGGGCGTCTTGTGAAGTCTAAATCAGGACAATTATACTTGACTAACCTATAGAGAGATAATGTCTTAGGCTGCAGAAACAGAGGCCATTGATGGCATTTCATTTTGGCGTGGTCAGGGGATCTCGTGTTGCTGGGGAATTTTACCATCTGGACGGAAGGCTGAAAAGTAAAGTAGAATGCATAATGAGTAACCAATTAGAGTTACAAACATTCGGGAGATTACCATCTTAATAATGTGTCTTGTGCGAGTGTAAAATTAAAATCATCTAATAAAAAAAAAAAAAAAGAAAAAAAAAAAAAGAAACTAGCACTATTGAATCACGCAGTTTGGAATTCAGTAAATACGAGAAGGAACTCACGATATTAATTACCATGAATACTAAGACGAAGTGTCACCTTTAATGACTTATTATTTACCGATTTGATCGTTATTAGTAATATAAAAGGTAGGAAGTTAAGTAGAGTTGTGGGGGCGGATAAGATAGTTACCGGTCTGTTTAATTTAATAAGAAAATGATATTTTTCAAAGGTATAGGAAAGTAAGGGGATATTGACGTATTATATATTAGCAAATGAGACTAAATGTTGTCTTTCGTACATAGTAATAACTAGGGATGAGACATAGTTACTAGATAGGTTTTGGCATAAGTATTTGCTTATACGTATAAGCTCAGTACTTGTCAATTAGTATACAATGTCCAACGCGTACCGGGGTATTAACAAGTACTTATCGATGACGCATACATTGACAGTTAGATATACATAGCACACAAACTTCTAATAGATCTGAACTACGGGGTAGCTAGTTCCCCTTAGAGTGAATGAGTTTTTCCTAAGTATTTACGATCGACAACCTTATTGTAAGGCGTTAAGACCTCTATTTGTATGCACGGTGAGTGGGTGTCACTGCGTACCGGACGGAAGCGAGTCTAGTATTCTATCTCGGTTATTTGTAGGATTAGACATAGATGTATCTCATCTAAAATAAAGTTATAACTCTTGGGCGATGATGGTATGCCTACTGGTTTTGGTTGATATGGGGGTTTGGTTAAGATTTCTTATCCGCGGAGAGGAAAATAGGTTTCCGTTAAAAGAAGTAGCTAATTAGGAATTGTGGAGGACGCGGGTTCGATCCCTGCCTGAGGTAGACAATTGTTCCGACGTTTCGTTATCTTAGGTAATTATATAAGCTAAGATGAGATTGGTAGCGTTGAAGTATGAAGGAAAGTTTTAATTCAAATTATTAATTATTATTCATTAACCTAGTTGGAACTAAAAGACCATGACGGCGAAGTGGTTGATGCTTCACCCACGAAAGATCCCAGGTTCGATCCCTAGGTTGCAACATTTAGATGCGAAACAAGTTGTAAGAAGAGACGTAAGTTAAAAGAAGGCCATGATGACAGATGTACTTGAAATTATTCTAGGAAAATAATTTATAGAATAGAATAATTGAATGGTTCGGAAGATGTTATAAACTTACGTCGGAATCGTCATAGAGTTGAAGAGTTTTCGCTAGGGGGCGTTAGTAGACAGAGCAAGAGACTGTTATATTGATTTATATTATAATATGATTTGTTGTTATGATGGTAAACAAAAGGCAAATCATTATTCGGAGGTTGTGTATGATTAAAGAAATGGTAGATGTCTAAGTTATTGGGAAATATTTACCGAGACTAAGTTTACTGGGATTTCGTTTCGAACACGAGAACTGGGTATGCGATTATGATTTTGTGTCAGTTGAATAGAATGAGGGGTGTGGGCTATTTTGCAATAAGAAAGCTTATAGAGGAAGGAGTCATTAGGGATTTGGGGAGGAACTATAAATAGTAGGAATATCTTTGAGGGCTAGGATGACAATGAGGTTGGCAAGGAAGGAGGTGCTATTTTGTACTTAATTAAGTACAGGGTTTAGATATAATTCGCCGCAGATAAGAGTGGTACTTTATCTGCTTAAATTCTATCGGGGGCGGCTGTAACGGTACAGAATGAATGGTATCCGTCCGTTAGTAAGGAATGCATGGGAGTAGCACTAAAATAGATATTAATGCGTAGCACCATTAATAATAAGCATGAAAAGGGAATAATAAACTAGTTCAGAATAATGGTCAGTGGTCTAGCGCTTTATCTTTAGTTTGAATTTCGCGGGGACTGCTCTGTGTGCTCCTTGCGACATAGGCGCCGTCTAGCGTGAGTTATTTACTTGAGCTTCGCATAAGGTTGCTAGTTTGACTTCTTTATTTTGAATTTCGCGGGGACTGCTCTGTGCGTCCCTTGCGACATAGGCGCCGTCTAGCGTGAGTTATTTACTTGAGCTTCGTGTTAGGTTGGCAACGGGCTTTATCTTTATTTTGAATTTCGCGGGGACTGCTCTGTGTGGCCTTGTGACATAGGCGTAGGTTGGCAAGCCGGTAGACATACGGGCGGGCGCCACCTATGGTCGGAATACGGAACTTTTTATAATTTCACAAAATACAGGATTATTGGCTTAAGTGGATGATTATTGAGAGGGAATTGTTAATAGAAGGCTACATTTAGATATTCAAAGATGTAATATTGGCTATCTGACGAGATTTGGTTAGATTATGGAAAAATTTTAGAATTGCGCGGCGAAAGCGGCAATGAGCGAGCGAGAGGTTGAGAAAAAGACAGAAAGAGAGGTCGGATGATAGCTCCACGTGGCGCGACGCGAAGGCGGGGGGCATCGGGGAAACGGCTAGCGATTGGTTGAAGGGAAGAAAAGTGGACTCGCGCGGGCGTATGTTAGGCGCGCATGGCGCGAAAGTTAAGATGCTTGGAAAAAGGGCGGAAAATTAGCGGACATTCAATTTTGGGACATCGGCGGTGCGGTCCAACTTAAGAGTGCGGTACTACTCATACGGGGAAAATAGTGTCCGAGCTTTGATAGTGCGCTAAGTGATATTCGAGCTGCGATATTAATTAAGATTTGTGAAATTGAAAGTGATTAATAAAGTAAACTATTGCGGTCGCAACTCGAATCCGTTAACGGAATGAAGTATTCCGGGGTACATCGGCGGAAACGAATCACGGTGGCAACAAAAACCTATGTACCTTTCAACAGACTTCGGTCTGGATGATCTTTGATTGTATTTAATAAGATCGGCGTTTTACATCATTACGCTAAACAATACACTATCTTCGACGGAGTAATGGGGGAGAGACAGTTGTCTCCCTAGTGAAAGTTGAAGATAGGTCAGACACCATTTAGCTGGAGGTAGACACGTATGACCCAGTCCAATCTCGAGTCTACCTCCGTACATACAGTGTAGTGATAGGAAAATAACACACTGAGTATACTGGCTCGACTGATAGAACATTTAGGAGTTAGTTGCTTTCAGGGGCAATGCGACTCTCACCACACACCACGAATTTAAATTAAATGAGGCTTGGCCTAGTTTGCAAGGTACACAAAAGGGACTGTTAGTTCGACAAAATATAGGCATTTTCAAGTGAGGAAAGTTGTAGGAATCTATAGGTAGGCGGATATATATATGGTTAGTTATTAATTCAGACTAATAAGGTAGGGATAATTAAGTTACGGCGCTAAATAAAATTATGATGAAGTGATGTGGGTCCTAACTAGGCAAGTAATCTGTTACCGCAGGCCGGTAAAATTCTAATTGTTTTCCTAAAGTTGTTACCAATTAATTATTCATTTTAAATAATTAACAGAAGTATGATAATATCGTACCATCATTACTTTGGAGTACCTAAAAGTCTAGACTGGTTTCCTATTACAAGAAAAATACTAAAAAGTTATAGCAAATAAGCTTAGTCGTACTGTGATGTTTGATTTCTAACACTGAAATGACCAAACAGGCATTTGTTAGCTTTCCCTGGGATGCAATACGATCTCACATGGCTATACTCTTCAAAGTATGGAAAATTTTACATCCGATACCTTAGCAAAAATAAGCTGATACAAACTGAACAACTAAAACCAGTTTAGAACCTAAGATAAGTCGTTGAAAGAAGACATTGCAAGCTATGAGCTTCTAATAATCTAAACATAGAAATAATTGATTGATAACAACCAGCTAATTAGCCTGACAATGGTCTACTAATACCATTTGAATAGACCTCTTAAGATATGTAAGTACTTACTTCTAATAATATGAAACATAGAAATATTTGATGGGAACAATCTAATCAATCAGACTAATACCTAGTACAGTCTAATTTATACTTATTAAAGTGAGTAAAAGATAACTTCTAAATGTAATTTATTTAATGATTAACAGTGATAATTAACTACCTAATTTACTACCTACTAAAGGTATACTAACTATGATTTAGTAGTCTATCAAATTAACCACTCAGTCTGAGAGACAGAGGGTGGAAGTTAATGAAAAAATAATTAACTTAAGTTCACTACCCTAAAAGTCAGGGATGTTGAATAAATTAAACATCTTTCAATAAACTTGAGATGTACTTATACTTTATAAGATTTGTATAATGAACACTAAGAGTAACCCAAAGTAATTTACTTCAAATGATAGTATTCTATTTCAGTTCACTTCCTAAAGTCAAGGATATTGAATGAATTAAACATCCTTTAATAAACTTAAGATGTAATAATCTGCCAATGCAGCAATCCAATGTAGTTATATTGGAACTTTACAAGACCTGTATAATAAATACTAAGAGTAAATAAAAGTAATTTTACCTGTATTAATAGCATCCTACTTTAGCCACCGCCTGAAGTGGCGTTTGATTAAATTATCCACCCTTTACGGAACTGAATATAAGTTATTGCATTGAATAATTAAGTTCTTAATGTGAAAAGGATATTTGGATGATAGCAAGCCTTGAGATAAACTTTATTGATTTATGTGGAATAATAAGAATTTAAATTGCTAACACATAGTTCATAATGTAAAATGAAATTAAATTTGAGGAGAGATGTAAATTCTCAGTTTAAAGAATTAAAGGCACAAGCTAATAATTAAAGTTAAAGTCAATGTGACGGAACTGTAATTAAACCATGAGATGTACAGTACGCTATGGAGCGGTGGTGGGGCTCATAAATTGCACCAGGCTTCTTATGTATCACGCTACTGATAATAAATAATAATACCTACAAGCTAAGCTATCATCTGATTACCTTTGAGTGGTTACAAATCTTCCCCGCAGCTGCAGTAAAGGATTTAGGTCACAGTTCAGACGGAGTCATTGCTAGGCTACACATATTTATGTTATGATTTATAGACTGGTAGGTAATTAGGTCAGGAGTAAATAATTTAACACAGGGATAAGCCAATTACTAAACTTTCACGAAAGAACTTGAGTTACTTAAATGCGGTTAACAACGGAGGGTTCACTAGACGATCTGGCCAAAATAGTAGTTATTATAATATTACATTGCTTGACTGAAATTCACTGCAAATAGAATTAAGCTATGCTAAGGTTCCATCTTCATACAAACGCTACACACTCTACAAAACTCCAGACACAACCATTAGATTGTAGATAAATTAGGTTAATTAGTTTTAAGAATTAGATAATAATTTAAGTTAAGGTAAAGCGGCGAGGATGTGTGTATGTATTATAAGGTAGACTAGGCATATAGGTGTGAAAGGCATTAGATTTAGGTTTAGATTTAGGTGTAGCAATTTAAGAGGGGGGGGAGGTTACAAACCCATCGCCGCTCACTAAGTCGCTATATCACTGCTGCCGCTGAATCTATGTACACACGGCGTCAGATCAACCTACCCTAAACTGTCAAATTTCTCCAATGAATATGGATCCTTAAAATCAAACGTTAAAGTTCAAAATTGATTGTAGAAATTTGACAGTTTTGGGTAGGTTGATCTGACGCCGCCGTGTGTACCTAATGTATGTACTAACATAATATGGTGTTTCTCAAATTCGTAACTTACCTCATTTGTCACCAGGAGTCGGAGAAGGCTTCTATTACTTTGTGCATTTGTGTCAATTAGGCTTCTGCAATACCTGTCGTATTCCTTTTATTGCCCGTAACAAGAAACCCTTTTTAATTCAGCTCTTTTATTTCTAAGTAAAGTTGCATCTACTTTAACATTCTTTTACTTAAAAGAAGAAAATGTATCCATTGGCTCTTCGCAGAGACGTTGCGTCTCTCTGTATATTGTACCGCAATATCATGGGCAGTGTTCTGAGGAATTGTTCGGCTTGATCCCTGCCGCCGATTTCCTACACCGCACTACACGCAATCGACTGGCATTCCATCCACATCACCTTGATGGATGGCGGTCTACTACTGTGCGTTTTTCACGAAATTTCTTGCCTCGAACTACAGTGTTGTGGAACCAGCTCTCGGCGGCGGTATTAAAGGACCGTTACGACTAAGGGTGGATTCGACCAAACTGGAATAAGGTCTTATACCTAGATTAAACGCTGAATTTGTATAGACTAATCTCGGAGTAAGTCTTATTCCAGTTTGGTCAAATCCACCCTTGGGGATCTTCAAGAAACGAGCCTATTCCTTCCTTAAAGGCCGGCAACGCGTCTGCGATTCCTCTGGGTTTTTCCATGGACACCCGCCATGAGCGGCGGTGATTACCTTCATCAGGTTGCTCGTTTGCCTCCTTCTGCTATAAAATAAATAATGTACAGCCCATAAAATTGTCCCACTGTTTTGTGTAGGCCTTTTCCTAAAAAGGCGTAAGATCATAAAAAATAATTCAAAATTATACAATTAAAGACATCATCACCACATTAATTGTCAAATGCGGATTGCCGATCACACATCGGGCATTGCATAGAAAAAAATTAAACACACTTTGCCAGACCTAGGAGTTGAACCCGGCAGCTCCGGATATCAATCCATGCATGATGCGTCTTTGTACTGATAATTTAAAACTAGAACTAAAAAACAAATAGAACCTCATTCAAAAAACCTACGTTTCCGTTTAGTTCTTGTTGTTTATAGTTACCAGTAATTAACGATTTCCTAATAATAAAATAAAATCCGAAGCTAACGATGATGGTCCAATTTAAGTTATTGCCTTAAATAACCTATAAATATGGTGAGTCCATTAACTTTACTAGTATTGATGGTGGCTTGAGCTCATGTGGTATTGCCAGTATTTCCACAGATAAAAGAATCAACCGTTGCTTGTGGTCATGATGAACGATCATTAGAGTTGGGGTATTTCTAATATACGTTTCAGCACCGCAGATACTAAACAACATTCTTCATACAATTTTCTCGACGGTCACTCATTCATAATTGACAAAACCGTTTGATATCAAGATAAAAAATCAGATTATATAACTGTAATTAAGAACTAAATTAAGAAGTGCCGTTATCGTTATTATTCTGATAGTCTAATTAGAAATTTCAATACATAAAGAAACAAACGGTAAACCTAACACTTTTTCTTAGTTGAGATTATGGCGTTCTGTTACTTATGGGTTTTTATGTAGACCACACAGTGTCATGCTCAGGGGTTCAAAAGTTGACTCCCAGCAAGATTACCGGAATCCCTTTTATTCTACTATTTTTTTTTCTTATTTAATTTGACATAACGATTTAGGCATATTTTTTGTCATAATAATATTTTGACATATTTATAATTGTTTTTCATACTATTTCAGTAAGCATAATTATGGTTTAGGCTAATGTTCTTTACCCTAATTTTGATTTGCATAAAGTTATAAGGCATATTGTTTTTTCGTCTAATAGTTATTAGGCATAAACATTGTATGGTAGATTAGACAAGACAGAAGGTGAGGTTATAGTTTTAAAATCCGCTGTAATTTGGATTGGTTTTTTATCAGGGTTTATCTTTACTATATTTTTTTATTTTATTAATAGCTATGATGCTAGCTGAATCTTAAAAACCAAAAGTAGATATTAGGTATATCAAATATAAATTAGATACCGTAGTGTAATAGTAGGTTAGGGTGCGGCGGGAGTGCCCCTTGGGCCACCCCTAAGCCGCCAACATGTTTATTTTATATACGAAAAGTGTTTTATGAAATGCAAACACAAAGTTTCTTCTTTTTCCCTTATATATTTATTATGCCTATCAAAATCATGCTTAAATATCATTATGCGTAAGCAAATTTAGGCTTTAGAATAGTATGTTTAACAAATTATTATACTTATAGAAGTATGCTTTAAAAAAATGTGCCTAAAAAGTTATGCCTAATAAATATTGGGCGTAACTATTATTAGGATAAATAAAAGTATGCCATAATAAATTATGACATAAAATTTTTTGCAAAAAAAATAGGGAATCACCTACTATAGCTGATTTAGTTAGCGGTAGAGAAAGGGTATTTATATCTACAGAGGTAGAGCTGTGGAGGAAGCTTGTACTAAGTTCATCAGGTGAGATCAAGGTAGACCACCTCGAAGGTGCATGAAATAAGACAGACCTCTTTTCGCATGATAGAGAGTGGTAGCTTTTAAGGGGCCATAGGCGATAAAAACGGAAAAATTTGCTGTTTTCTATTAGCTGTTATTCAAAATATTTTAGATATTTCGCACTGAAATTTTCACTATGCGTGAGGGGATGAACGAAGCCAAAACACGATTGGAAAAATTTTGCTCGATAGAAAAAAATCCTGATGTTGCCCCTAAAATTTCATTTAAATGCACATTACGGACCGTGTTCTACAATAATAATTCCTATTTAATCATTAGGTATTTACCTTTTCAATTTTTTGACTAATTTGAGTGTTCAAAAACTAAACATTTTTTTAAACTTTTTGATAAAAATTTGAATGGCGCTTACGAATTAACGCGGACCCCGCGGGGCCCCGCGCGACAACCCACCATTTATCCATCCGACTATTCCATCTATTTTCACTGATCGCCTATCATCATCATCATCAGCCTATTAACGTCCCACTACTGGGCACAGGCCTCCCACGTGGACAATAGCACGTGGGGATATTGGGCCATAACCCACCACGCTGGCCCAATGCGGGTTGGTGGGTTTTAACGACTGTCATCTTACGACAACAACCGGGACCAACGGCTTAACGTGCCTTCCGAAGCACGGAGGAGCTCGAGATATATATTTTTTTTATTTGGTCACCCATCCAGCGACCCGGCATTGCAAAAGTGGCTTAGCGAGCAAGTTCGCAAGCCGAACGCGCTAGCCGCTGCGCCATCGAGCTCCTCATCTGATCCTCATCCTCATCATCTGATCGCCTAACCCCCCTTAAATGCTAAGAGTGCCAGAACGCGATTTTTATTTACTTATCGATTAAGTTACGATCAGTTTAATGTGTTCGAATGGTGAGGAAAAGTCTGATAAAAACGGAAACCCCTCAGTCTTGGAAATTTTTTGACACTTTTTTTGGCGCAACTGTCAACGTCAAATTTGACAGAATCGAGCATAGACTATGCGATATTTTGCGATAACAATGCATAAGATTTACCACAGAACCGAAATAACCAAACTTGTTCATAATAAAGTAGTCTGTAAGTCTATGACGTAAGTCTATAACACGGTACAAAGTCAAGTGTGTTTTTGTAGGTGCGGTCTCATGCGACCGCTTGGGGCCTGAGGGGTCCGCTTTGATCGCTTGTTACCCGACGACGTGTCGAAAGTGTCGTGTATGGTGAAAGAATAATAGGTACCTCCTTTTACGACATCCAAGGGAAGAGGGGGCTCTTCCCTTGGATGTCGTAAAAGGAGGACTAACGAAATAAACACTGCACATACATCTTACATCATAGAGCGGCGATGGGCTCACCACCTGTCACGCTGAGCACATGTGCAGTCGCTATTTGGTGAATCGTGGACTATAGAGGACTGTTTTTGCTGTCCTCATTGACTAGTCTCTTATTAACCCTTCGGAGATAATAGTCGTGATTATGTGTATGTATGTATTAAAACTCATAACCCTTTGCAGATCCAATGGTAGCGGGATCCAATGGTCATACTCATGCCAAAATAATAGAATTGTGTAGAGCCGTGTGGTATAGCGGCTCACTGAAATAATACTACCAACCCCTCTCTTTCCTTGGGTGTCGTAAAAGGCGACTAACGGACTAAAGACTGCTCATAAATCCAACAGCATAGAGCATTCAAATTTTCAAATTTAAATATCATTTATTCAATTTAGGCTACAATAACTGAGCACTTATGAATATCGCTATGCCATCGGTTCGTAAGTCCTAACTATGGGGCGGGAGCCTTGTACTGAGAAGAACCGGCGAGAAACTCAGCAAGATTTCTTTTCTCCCTTTCTTTTACAGCGTCAATACAAATTGGAAAATGCCCTCCCTAATAGAAGGACATTTTCCATTACAACAAAAAAAAATAATAAGATTACAAGACAACACAACACATACAAAAGAATATCCAATAAAAAAGAGGTATTTCTCAATTTAAAATAAAATGAACAACGTCTTACAGTATCTTTGAAACAAGAAAAAGAAAGACTATTAAATACTACCAATAAAAAATAAGATTGCAAGAGCAGACCAGCCTCCACAGGCGGCACCCGTCCACGAGTATGACATGTGTGAATCAGCCATCGCTTCGCTCAACCATGTTTTAGGGAACGTAGCGACGACGCACTTACCACCACCTCGCGACAAGTTCCGTCAAGACCAGAGGCACGAGGGTTTCTGTGATGGGCGGACCGACGCTGCGAAGTTTACTCCGAGCTGACTGTACGGCCGCCCCCATGGATCTTGATTCAGACCCTCGAGCATCTCTTGTCGGGCGTTATGTTTACCGCAGAGAAACATTGAGAGAGCATGAGAGCTGCGATGAGCTCACCACCTATGACGCTAATCACATGTGCAGATGTAATTTGGTGAAACGTGGACTATAGCAGATGCGTCTGCGTTCCTCATTGCTTAGTCCTTTGCTGCTTGAGAGCCCTTTGGAGATAATAGTCGTGATTCTATGTATGTATGTAAAATGTTTTTATGTTAAGACTAGCGGCCGCTCGCGGTTTCACCCGCGTGGTTCCCGTTCCCGTAGAAATATCGGAATAAAAAGTAGCCTATGTGTTAATCCAGGTTATAAACTATCTGTATGCCGAATTCCATCCAAATCCATTCAGAAGTTTTTACGTGAAAGAGTAACATACACACTCACAAACTTTCGCCTTTATAATATTAGAGTGATAAACAGCTTCAAAAAAGATTGTATTCCCATTTAGTTTCTAGTCAAACGATATTGTACACACGCCAGTGTCATTCACGTACGCCAACTCAATGTAAACCATTTCGCGATTATTCGCGGTCACAGCGCCGGCGCGGGTATTATGGTATTACACCGGTGGGAGTTGGGACGGGCAGCTCATCAGCATTTCGCCACCGCACCAGTCCAATTCAGACGACAGACACAATGGCGCAACAGCACCCGCGTGAGAGCACGCCGAGCGAAATAGTGCGACGGCCGTTCTAAGGGCCGCTGTATAACCATTGATACATACTTTATTAGGGCCAAAGCAGATGAAGAATTTTTATCTACAAAATAATTCAGAAATCTTAGTCCATATAAAATATCTATTACGCATAAACTACAGCCAAATCCAATGTCGGATTGTACGCTATATTATTTGCTTTGTACACAGAACTGTTAAAGTATCTATTCCGTGGCTTTATCTGTATTTAACAATCCATTTAGCCAAGGGAATTAGGTACCTACTGTGTATTTAAAATATACTCAAAATATTTTAGTCAATAACTCAACAATATCGTTTCAGTAAATTTTTCACTAATGCTCCCAATTAGTAGGAAGGTATTTACATAATGTTGCAAAACTCAAAATAACGCGCGTCTGCACCCGCGTGAGAGCACGCCGAGCGAAATAATCCGTCGTCGGCCGTAGGGCCGTTTTATAACCAAACCATTGAGTCATTATTTAAATTAGCACTGCCCTGCTGAGAAGAAAAAGCATTAGTCGCAAAGGAGACCTTTCCTCTTCCCATAAAACTACGGCCACTCATGTACCTAAGATTCAAAGGTACCAAAATGTAGGAAAAAAATCGTAGATTTCAGAAATATATGTATTATATTTTTTATTACAATTGTACCACCTAAAAATATCATTAGAAAGGTTTGACGGCTTGCAACATTGGATTAATTTGACTGGCAAGCAAAACTCTCTAGCTGTCGTGTGCGTTTTGTTAACTTATTGTTTTTAGCAAAAACATACTAAATAGTTACAAAAATAAGTGTTTTTAACTGTTTAGAATTATAATATATAGAAACGCACAAAGCGTTTAATTATTTTGAGAGTGACAAATATTAGTAGACCGACTAAGTAAGTTTATAGAAAACCATATAATTTAAACTAGGTTTTGCACCTATTGATTATCGATTGTGAGATATATAAAATAACTTAATTAATGGCTTCGCGTTTAGCATTAAGCCAGTTTCAAGTGGTATATACTTATTTTTAAAGTACATTTAGTATTTGTACTGTAGATTGAAATAAAATGGAGTCTCACAACACGTGTTGTTGCTAAAAGAACAAGGGAGAAACTCCAACTTTGTGAGTTTAGATCTCAAAAAATATTTTTTTTCATCTACAAACTGTCACCACCACAAAAAACCAGTATGACAGTTGTCACTGTCATATTTTCGCCCTTTATTTGCACGTTTCGTTTCATGTTTCCGATTTCATAAACCATAATATGTATGACTTTTTTATTTTCAAAAAAAATACTAGCTTTGGCGTGTTTTGTAGAAAAATGATATCATCAGAGGCTTCTGCATCATCAAGAGGATATTTTAAAATAAAGTGTACCTCGGTACACTTGAGCCGAAATGGAAAGGTCTCCTTTTGTGAAATTGAGCAGAAAACATGTACTTACTCTTACTTAATTTTATTCGATTTCATAAAGTTTCCTTACCTACGCTTTTTCTTCATAGCAGAAAGAGCTTAGCAATCCCATCCCATAAAAAACGTGCAGATAGAAGACAGCGCGCGTGGAGCGTAGGGGCCTGGGCCTGAGCAGGACAGGGCTTCGTTGTCAGACATTTGCAACTGCAACTCAGAGCGCAAAACGTGCTTCGCGGTGTCGTTCTATACCTTATCTCTAGATACCTCAATGTTTAGATGAAGGGCCTCATAGCAGAAATCTTTTACGGTATTATTTTGGTATCAAGGTTGCTATACAGGGCGTCCCACGGACATGCTACATGGAGGGAAAGTACCTTGAATATTGTAGATGGCACATTTTACTGAAAGAAGACATTATTTGAATTTAAAAAAACAATTTAAACTGCATTCATAGATATTTAACTAATTACATGGTTGAACCGGGAATCGAACCAGTTACATGAGAAAAATAATCACCTGTAGCTTTATCATACCGATCGAAAGGCTTCATCATGAGGATTATTTTTTGCTAAGTAACATAGTGTCACAAAATAAAAGGAAGACCATGAATTTTAACATTTGATGTGAAATTTTGTTTAGAAAATTGAAATAAATACATACATAAATTGATTATTTTTCTTATGTAATGGGTTCGATTCCCGGTTCAACCATGTAATTATTTAAATATCTATGAATGCAGTTTAAATTGTTTTTTAAATTCAAATAATGTCTTCTTTCAGTAAAATGTTCCATCTACAATATTCAAGGTACCTACTTTCCCTCCATGTGGCATATCCGTGGGACGCCCTGTATAGTCGCAAGGAAGAAGCCTATTACATCTTGAGTGTGATTTTTGCGTAAAATGTTTATTTTCGCATTTTGTAGTAATTTTGCAGTTGTATTTATCGTTTTTATCAAAATAGGATAAAAAATTAGTGCATAATATTATAAATCTCCATTCTTTGAGCATAAGTTGAATTCGTACGGCCGGCGCATCGCATTTTGTAGTAATATTGTAGTTGTATTTATTGTTTTTATCGAAATAGGATAATAAATTCATTAAAAAAATTTATTCCTCATGAAGTAACAATGACTCTGGTACAAAATTTTGCTCAATCATATTATCGTAGATACGAAATATTCACAGTTAAGTAATACCAATTTTCGAAGTTTTTTGGTTTAGAATAAGATTTTTTCCCTATATAAAATCAATGATATCTAAAAATTCCGAGGCCGCTACGAACTATTCGACTATATAAGAGACACATTATAATTTTTTTATTTCACTTGTTTAGAACAGTAGTTCAATCGATGAGCTCAAAAAAGTGCCTTCGCGCACTTTATGAAAATCTTTCTCTGCAATTTTGGGTTTAATTAAAAAGTTAAGCAAAATTTACAAAAAGCGAGGCCGCTACGCACTATTCCAATAGCTATTCTACATTTTTAAATAAGTCATAATTATTAATGTATTTTTGTTTCTGAGATCCATAGCGCCAAAATTGGCCATTTTACGCAAAAATCACAGTCAAGATGTAATAGGCCTCCTATCGAAAAATAAAAGTCTTTATTTTTAAAAATACCTACCATATTTTGGTATTTTCTGTAATTGGCCAGCTAGAACGCTGAGTGAGAGGTTTTATTCATCAGCTGTTCTCAAGTGATGCGCTTACCAAAGGACAGTATTATTTGATTTTGTTTATATCTAGGTAGATAGATTTTTGCACAAAAGATCCCAATAGGTCGACGTGCTACTGCAAGAGGTAGACCTCGGCAGGCCAGACAAAGATATATAATTGATGGAATTCTATGCAGAATCTGACTGGTTTGGCGACCACCCTAATACTTTTGCCGGCAATCATCATTGCCTTTTATCTAGATTCAATTCGTAACACCAAATTTTTATTCACACTGAATTTAATTCACACAATTAAAAAAGCTGTCACGCACGTGACTTCTGATCCGTCCCTAAGTCCACAACGTACCCTACCATTATTGCCAGCCGTCCGTTAATGCGCCAACATTATGGAGATTACGATCGTTTAACATTTTTGTACGTTCACGAATCTTGATTCGAGTGTTGCGGTCGCCGGCTAGTTTTTCGGAAAACCAGCAATTCGTCGCTTCGCTCTTCTAGCGAGACGTCACGCGTTGTTGATCTAATGCGATGATTACACGGCTATCATCTTTGAAGTCTATATAGAGTCTAATATTTTATAAGTAGGTATGTGGATTTTTAACGAAAAAGAGTTGAGGATTTCGTCACTTTTTTACGTTGGTAAATATGCAAGTGTGTCAACCTGTAATTTAGTTTATTAAAATATCGCGCAATCGTCTTCCCAATCCATGTACCCTATATGTAATATGTATAGGACTATTTTAAAAGTCCATATCTAGAATAGATACATTCGATTCAAAAGTACCTAAGTTTAATTTACTAGGTTATCCTGGCCGTGCAACATAATATTTGTATGTAGGCTTAGTACGTAGGTACATAACAATATGCAAGGGGCGGTCTACCACGCAACGTGAAGTACTATCCATTGTCCTGTTCTAGACGTTGCAGCCCGGCATACTGTGAATAGGATCATGGGAAAGCTTTTACTTACATCATTGTTGTAAGTAAGTGATCATTACTAACGGATTACTGGAGTGCTTCACTTATCATTTTATCATGAAGAACAACGAAAAAAAACCCCGCCTGGGTTAGTGTCTGTCTATAAAGACTAGAGCCTAGAGCCCTTTGCCTTACTTTTGCCCTTTTTAATCTGTGCTTGTGTGCACAAAGCGTGTAGTAGGAGTAGGTACATTGCTTCCCTACTTGCTTAGTGCAAACCAGGTTTAACGGTCTTACAAATAGGTTCATACATACATATAATCACGACTATTATCCCCGAAGAGTTAGTCAGAGACTAGGCAATGAGGACAGCAAATGCAGTCCTCTACCATAGTCCACTTTTCACCAAATAGCGACTGCACTTGTGCTCAGCGTGACAGGTGGTGAGCCCATCGCCGATCTTTGCCGTTAGATGTATGTGCAGTCTTTAGTCCGTTAGTCGCCTTTTACGACACCCAAGGGAAGAGAGCAGAGGTGGTAGTATATATTCTTTCACTGCTACGCGACACGGTTTAATACTAATAAGTAGTTACCTTTAGATAAAGACACAACATTTAATACCTACACGGGTTTAACTATAAATAGGTACTGTATGTAATAATGTAATATGGCCCTTTAAGAATTAAAACGCAGTGCCATTGACACAATAAAAATTCTATTCATTGAGCATGCAAGTTATTTACTTATACTTTTATTGTTCCTACTCTGGTTTGGTAAGCATCCAATGCATGTCTGCCGCTATGACAAGCAACGTTGTGTTCCGACAGTTCGAGATAAAATCGAAGTGCTCTTCAACCTTATTCTATTCTGACATACTACACCTTTCAATGAAGGCCAAGCGCTTCTAGGAAGTAAACAAATCAACCAAGCCTAATAAATTTCTAAGCTACGTACGTGGTTCTTACTTACTACTACTTTAGAATTGGAAAATATAATGGTAACAGTTATCTATTAGTTATAGTAGCAGTTATTATTTTTAATTATTGAATCCTCTTGACAATGTTTACATAAAAGTATTTCATATTTTAGTTTCTTCAGTCGTTTCTTAAGCAAATGTTAGCAAATGAATGACTGTGAAACTATAACAAGCAAACTTTTGGCAGAAACGAACGAACAGAACCATCAAGACTCTGTGCTGCATCGCGCTCTGCCTAGCACAGTTGTGCTCACAAGCGCTGGCAGGCACGCAGTTTGCATCACACGTGAGCGTTAACACACCAGCTAGGAGCTTCACGCATGGAGTTGGAGATCCTATACCCTCACTCGGCGGCAGCAGGCGGTCGCACTCACAAAGGAATACCTTCAGAAGCTTAAGACGTAAGACACCATTTCTTATTTCTTGGATTTGAAATGTAAGTTTTGAGAAAACCACTTTTGTAGAATAAAGGCAAACCGGTAATTATTTGGGCTCTATCTTACAGGCTTAAATGACGATCGGCTGGAGAGAGTTTAGAGACTTGTTTAAGCTGGAAGTATTAAGAACATAGGCCTATTGTCATTAAAAAGCCGATAAAGAAAACTTTCCGAATACTTCTATTTTCGAAAAACATTTCCTTTTCAAACCTTTGATCATAAAAACCTGTAAAGGCTTCTATTGAATAAACTATTTGATGTTCAAACTTAAACCCAAATAAGTAGATATGGGGGCACGGCAGTGCCCCCGCCAAGTCGAGCAAAAAAGCGGCACGGCCGTAACCATTCCTTTTCTCTAAACAGTTAAGGTCAATTTCGGCCCCCTATATAACTTCGTTGTGGATGAAACTAGAAACCGAAGCCTGAATTTTCAGTAACCAAGCAGGCATTGTACACGGTATATTTCAAATTTCATTCAATTTGAACCAGTAGTTAAAGTATTATAACTAGTCAAAATTTCAAATTTTGACAATTTTTTTTTTAATTTTGTCACTCTGACTAACCGATCATCAAAACTCTTTTCTAGCAGATATAGAAGCTTCAAATTTAGAATACAAGTGTGTAAATCAAGGAAAACTAAAATATTTTGCAATTTCGATCCAGTTTTCTAGACTGCATAAATAACTTTGTAATCCTATATAAATATAAAGGATTACAAAGTTACATTTGTAGTTAATGAATTAGTGTACCTGCTTATGTATACTTTAATAATAGGTCTTTACCTATGTAATTGGAGATTTTACAACCGGCATGTTCAGATCATAAAGTTACTATACCTTTCCGCTAGGTATAGTAACTTTATGGTTCAGATTTAAATACCTGTGGATTTTTTTTTCTCTTATATATTCTTCGTGCGATCAGCACATTTAGCCTGTGTCAAGTTTTTAATAATAGGTAATTGTTATTTTCTTCACATAAAGTGGATGATAATGAGTGATAATGAACGTTTAATGGTAAATGATTTTCCCCCAAACCCCTGGAAACTCAATAAAGCTATGGGAATTTATTAAGGTCCCACACGGACTTCTTGAGAGAATTTGAAAAGTGATGTTGCATTGTTTTGTTTTATTTGCTAACACTCATGCACGTTCACGAACACTTAACAGTAAATAATCCACCATTATTTCACATTAGTATTCGACAAAACACAAATTATAGAAAATAATACAAAACTGCAGACATGACGCTTCACTTTCCCGCCAAGAAGTCCATATCTGTGGATTGTAGCACGACTCGAAATTTAAAAAAAATTTATTCAAAAGCCTTGATAATTTAACTTCAAATCCAGTCATTTGTTTTTAAATAAGTAGTCATTTGGTTTTTTGAAATTGTGTTAGTTTTTGGCGCCATGGAGAAACTGAAAATTCGTATAATTTTCGAATATGAGTCCAAGAAGGAACTTGGAAATACCGCTGCACAAACAACACGAAACATTAACGACGTGTACCTACGGGGCCTACTTGCATAAACACGGTCCATTATTGATTCAATCGTTTTAAATCAGGAAATTTTGAGTTGAAGAACGTGCCTCGCGGTCGGCCGGTAACCGACAACGACGAATTCAAGACGATAGTGGAAGCGGATCCAACTCAATCTACGGCTGAGCTTGCTGCGGGCCTTGGAGTTAGTGTCAAAACAACATTGAAGCACTTGCGGCAAATCGGAAAGATAAAAAAGCTAGACAAGTGGGTGCCACACGAACTAAGCGACCAACAGCGAAACTTACCTAAGCGTCGAAGCATGCATAGCACACTGAATCGGTATAGAAACGAGGGAATTCTAAATCGAATTGTTACTTGCGATGAAAAGTGGATCCTATAAGACAACCGTAAGCGTTCGTCTCAGTTGGTGGACCCGGGTACAACACCTAATCAATGCGCTAAAAAATAAGATTACTCATAGGAAGATGTTGGTGACGTCTGGTGGACCAGTGCCGGACTTGTACATCACAGCTTCTTACCGAATGGTACAACAGTGACGGCAGATGTCTATTGCCAAGAATTGCAAACAATGATGGAGAAGTTCGCAATTCAACAACCAAGACTGGTCAATCGCTCTTCCCATTTGCTTCTCCACGACAACGCGCGAGCTCACACTTTACGACAGCCCATCGCAAAGCTACAAGAGTTACATCTAGAAGCTCTCCGTCACCCATCGTACTCACTGGACCTTGCCCCAACAGATTTTTACTTTATTCAAAATTTAGAAAATTTATAAGTGGGAAAAAATTTAACACCCGGGAGGCAGAGGCACAAAACACTTTCTCTGACTTCATCGCCTCCTGTCCGGCAGACTTCTACAATAAAGGGATAGGTAAACAAACTGCCATCAAAATGGCAAAATTGTAATTTGGGCCAGTACTTTTATTAACTAAAATAAAAAAATTACCAACATTTTTATAAGTATTTTAAATTTTATACAAATCTCCAATTTCATAGGTAAAGACCTAATATAAAGGAATACTTATCCGTTGTTGGTATTCAAGAAGTAGAAGGAATCAGAAAGGGAAAAAAGTAGGACTATCTACAGAAAGAAATGAGATGCCATCAAAAACATACTTGTAAAAAAACCAAGTCACGCAACTCAGTTCTTCTACCGTAAAAAGTTGTGAGATCCATGTTATACCAAGTCGGTTGACTTGGCAATCGCACTAAACAATCTAATTTAATAAAATATACGAGTATTATGTATTTACTTGTAAAATTAATTTTGTTTTCATGTGATGGCCAAGTCAACCGACATGGATCTCACCTCACAACTTTTTACGGTAGAAGAACTGAGTTGCGATACTTAGTTTTTTAACAAGTATGTTTTTCATATATTCAATGAACTCAATTAATTAGTAATACCTACTTTACAGCATCCAAATCTTTTTTAACCTACCAACCAACCCATTCGTTGATATTGACTTTGATTATTATTACTTATTCATTTTTTAAAACGTTTCTTTGTTGTTTTTAGGGCCGGCGTATAGGCCACCACAATCACAGAGCGCTGGATACCCGCGCGTGCGACCCACGATACCCTTCAACGATGAAGAGGTAGCTCACGGTAACTCCTTGGGAGTATCGCCATGGCAGTACAACAATTATATGGGTAAGATATTATTTTTTATTTACTTTACGTGAAAAGGAGGCTAACGAACAGGCGTGTCGCTCGCCTGATGGGAAATAATCACCGCCCCTAGGGTTGCCACCCGTACTCTTAAATAGAGTATTGTCCTCTTTTTCACGTAGGCGTAGGTACTTTATAATCTACGACAATAAAGTACGCTAAAATACTCTATTTACGTAAAACTGTTTACCTAAAAGACAAATATTTGTTAAATGTCGCAAAGAGCAACAAAAAATACGTTTTTAAGGACAAATAAATGATACTCTCGTTTTATGCTATAGTACTAAGTACTTTATTTTTTTTCTAACAAAATGAAAAAATAGGTACTTTATTCGTCCTAAAAAAGGTGGCAACCCTAACCGCCGCCCATGGACACCCGCGAAACCAGATTAGTCGCAGGTGCATTGCCGGCCTTGAGGGAGGAGTATGATCTGTAAGGGAGGAGTATTATTTGGATGGACTTATCCCGTAGCAAACTCCCGTATCATCTCTTATAATCAGTTCCGATCGAATAGTTCTTATCTCATCACACAATTATTCCTTCTCAGATGTGTCCATCCCCGTCTTGCCTCCGTCTCCATACAAGGTGGACTCTCCCGACCCCGAGTCGCTGTGGCCAGAAGGGCTGTTCCTGCCGCCCATTGGCCCGTCGCGCTTCAGCCACTCCATATCACGAGCTGACACTGGTGAGGTATAGTGTGTACAACGAAAGTCGCTAAACATTTTAGTGCCTACATAGTCAAAGGCTCATATTCTAAAACCAAACTCAAAATCAAATCCATGCTTGAATACTTACGATATATGCGATGAATAGCACCATCCCTTTCTAACTGTACTCAAGCAGAGATTTGAGTGTGAGTTTGGTTTTAGAATACGAGCCAAAGTTTCTAAGCTAGGTAGGTACTATTACATGGAACTAAGTGTTTAGAACACTTTAAATAGGATTTTGTTTTTAAAGTATCTTAACAAAAAAAAAATATATAAAAAAATAAATAAAAAAGTGAAGTAACCGAATGTGCGTGTGGATTGAGTGTTCCTTTTAAAAAGTTAATCCAAACATTACGAAATCCAAGAATATTTTAGGAAATAATTGTGAAAAGTCAATGACGAAGATAAAAAAATTGTGAAAAGTTTCGAGAGAAAGTTGGCTGATATCACAGTCACGCGTTTAATCAGCGCCGGCCACACGCGCGCGCTTACAATTACACTAGATAGTACATAAGTAGTTGCGTTTTTCATAGTAACGCACGCAGTTCAAAGTTTGAAAACGCGCAACTACTATGTAGTGTAATAATACACTTCTGAACACATCTATTGGCCCACCTTGCATTTTCAGTTTCGTTTAGTCCTAGCTAAAAATTTATATTAGGTCGAGCAAAAAGTTTTTAAACAGTTTTGAACCAGGCACATTCATAATTTTATTCAATAGTCTTCTTTTAAATTTCGAACACAGAATTTAAAGAAACAAAAGACAAAATTTTAAACACTGAAAAAAGACGACAACCTCAGGCGGGAATCGAACCACGCACCTTCCACATTCCGGGCGGCTGCCTTAACCACTTGGCTACCGAGGTCTGGCTATCAACCGTCGAAATTTGTCAGTGCTTGATGCTTATGTTTTTTAGTCAACATTGCTTCATCGAATCTTAGAAGTTTTCACCTCTGAGATCCGAAAGAAATATTTTTACAAATATTTGAAAATTCGGTTAAGATGAAGCTGCGTTTATAGATTAATGTTTTATATTTTAGCGTTTTATTAACGCTTAAATATACTTAAGTAAAATTTTAAACACTGAAAAAAGACGACAACCTCAGGCGGGAATCGAACCACGCACCTTCCGCATTCCGGGCGGCTGCCCTGGCGGCGGTCTGGCTATCAACCGTCGAAATTTGTCAGTGCTTGATGCTTATGTTTTTTAGTCAACAAATATTTGTAAAAATATTTCTTTCGGATCTCAGAGGTGAAAACTTCTAAGATTTGATGAAGCAATGTTGACTAAAAAACATAAGCATCAAGCACTGACAAATTTCGACGGTTGATAGCCAGACCTCGGTAGCCAAGTGGTTAAGGCAGCCGCCCGGAATGCGGAAGGTGCGTGGTTCGATTCCCGCCTGAGGTTGTCGTCTTTTTTCAGTGTTTAAAATTTTACTTAAGTAACTATATTTAAGCGTTAATAAAACGCTAAAATATAAAACATTAAACAAAAGACAATTTGGAGCCTGTTCGCTGATATCAAGCAATCGAATACTAAGAAAACTTGATTTTATTGCTTTACTTGGATTTAATTCTTGAAAGTGTGATTTTTCTCTTTGGTTTTGCAACAAACATTACTTATTCTTAACATTAAGGTGAGGTTCTATCAATAATCTATGGATACTTCGCCTGAAGTCGCCGCCCAAGCTGTGGCACTTAACGAGGCCGGACACAGCCAAAGAAATGTGAGTGCTCAACTTAATTTAAGTCGATCTGCGGTCCGAAATGTTTATCGGAGGTACCTAGAGACTGGCGGCTTTGTTCTTCGCCAAGAAAGGCCACGATCTCGGGTCACAACTGAAAGGCAGGATCGATTCACCGTGACGACCAGCTTGAGAAATCGTCACCTTACCTCCATTGAGATACAAAACCAACTTCGCGACTTCCACGTCGCGTCATGTGAGCGTTCGAACTGTTCGGAGAAGGTTAAAAGAATGCGATATGGTACCACACAAGCCAGCTAATGGCCCCAAACTAACGCGAGCTCACCGAACAGCGCGTCTTCATTTCGCGCGCACTCATTTAAATTGGACTCAGCAGCATTGCAGCCGTGTACTCTTTTCTGATGAGTCTAAAATTGCGTTACATGGCAATGATGGAAGGAAGAAGGTCTACTGACGTAAGGGAGAGCGTTTTGCACAATGCTGCTTTGAAGAGAGGGTTGCTTATGGTGTTGACATGAGCCAGTCCATGAGGACTGTCTGGGGAGGTATATCCGCGAGCGGCAACACTCAACTTGAGGTTATTACGGGACCACGGCTGCCAATAATAAATGCTGAAAGGTACATTCGTGAGTGCTTAGACCTCACGTAATGCCATACGTGGACCATGTGGGCCCAAATTTCCTTAATAAGCATGATAATGCAAGAGCCCTCGTCAGGGAATATCTTCGGGATGTGAACATCACAGTTATGGACTGGCCAGCCAGAAGCCCAGACATGAACCCGATTGAGCACATGTGGGACGAGCTAAAAAGACGTGTTAGGGCTCGTCAGCCAGTTGCCCAGACGATGCAGGAGTTGAAAACTGCCATAGAAGAGGAATGGGAGATGATCCCTCAAAATTTCATAGGGCGGTTGATAAACTCTATGCCTAATCATATGAGAGCTGTCGTAGATGCCCATGGAGGCAACACGCGTTATTAAATTAAACCTTTATTTGATAAAACATGTTTTTTATTCAAAAAACTGCCTTCATCAAGGCGCATACCCGACTTGTTAGGCGTAGCTCCATGTCGTGTGGTATTCTGAATTCAAATTTAAAACAATACGATCGAAAAAGATGGTAAAATGTATCAGGTTTAAAACTGAATCAATAGTTTTTGTTCAATCTAGCAATCATATTTAAATAGGGGCCATAGAAACCTAAATTCTAAGGTGGGCCAATAGATGTGTCCAGAAGTGTAGGTAATTGTAAGCGCGCGCGTGGCCGGCGCTGATGAAACGCGTGACTATGAAATCACCCTTACCACAGTATAAATATGAGCTCATATTTATAATGTGGCGGTCAATTAACTAGAACACTCAATCCGCTGACCTGGGAAAAAGACAAAATCTCGTTTCTCAAAAAGTACTACATTTAGATAAGTAAGTATATCATTTTTTGTGAAATAATTGTACAGAATTTGTTAAAGATATTCACAATTATTCAATTGTTTTTAACGGTTTATTTTGATTTTATAAAGATATCTTTCGGATTTCATATCCTTTGATTTAAATGGGGTTGAAATGATTTTCTTAAAGGAAATAAGCCTAAATCAATTTTTATAAAAGATAGACAGTATAAATTGGTGGTAGGCGTTGAATTGTTACAGGAATTAATCCTAATGATCTTGGCCACTACAAAGGACATGCTTTTGTTAACAATCAAATGGTCTGCTATGATGATTTAGCGTAAAAATTTGCTCTGGTAAAGATGATCCTATTATTTTACACTCTTTATCTTACGGTCTTTCAGATGTAGAAAAGAAAGATAATATATAAAATAAATAATCTATATTTTTTTGTAATAAAGAGCATAACACAATTAAAAAATGTGTTTATTTTTATATATACATGGTCACCATAATCCATTTCCTAGCTTAGAAATATGATAAAGTTAATTATTGTTGTAAAATAAACGTTCACAAAAACAGAAGATGTGTTCAATTTTAGTAAAAACATTTCCACAATTTCTGATGTAGTCTCGGTTTGCATACAAGTTCGGGTTAATTAAATATAGGTATGCAAAAAAAAGATGGAGCACTCAGACGAGACGTTACAAAGAAAGTATTTTTTAAATTAACTCTTGAACTGTTATATTATACGTTAAGATTTTTGTTTCACAAATTCGGGATTGTATTCGTGTATTTAATAGAATAAAAATGTCAAGAATTTATATAGCCATAGTTTGAGATTTTAGGAACACTCCATCTGCACCATATATATGAGGATTGAGTGTTCTAAAGATGCCTTTATTTAATCAAAATAAACCGTTATAAACAATTGAATAATTGTGAATATCTCTAACAAATTCTGTAAGTACAATTATTTCACAAAAAATGATATATCTAATCTAGTACTTTTTGAGAAACGAGATTTTGTCTTTTTCTCAGGTCAGCGGATTGAGTGTTCTAGTTAATTGACCGTAACTTTCTCTCGAAACTTTTCACAATTTTTTTATCTTCGTCACTGACTTTTCACAATTAGGTATTTCCTAAAATATTCTTGGATTTCGTAATGTTTGGATTAACTTTTTAAAAGGAACACTCAATCCACACGCACATCGTTTCCGAGACGGACCGCAGACTGCAACCGCAGGTGACATTGCGGCTAGCGGCTGCGGTTGACCGGTGCTGCCTGGGCTGCGTTCCGTGGCTTCACTCGAGTGCACTCGAGCGCACTCCGGCGCGCGCTCTACCCGTTCCGTGGCTTGGTGAAATTTTACTCTGACGGCTGTCAGAGCGTAGTTTCATCCGTTCTGTGGCTCAGAGCGCAGCAACCAAACAACTATCAAACCGGATGGTTGTTTTTCACTCTGACAGCTATTTGACGTTTATATCATTGTTATAGTGTCAAATTTTGCAATTTATGTCAAATCTTCTCGAAAAATTGGGCCTGTTTGTTTCGTATTGTTTTACTTTTTAATAATTAGGTTTAAATATTGTATAAAAGTGGAAAAAATGTAGACAAAAGAAGAGTTATCTCTCGTTTTGGATAGGAATACTTCAGAAGAGGTTATAAAAACAACTCGATCGTTCCGTGGCTCAGTTGCAACTCAAACGAGTTAAACTTTAACCAAACAACTACACCCAGAACGACGGAACGCACTCCTGCGGTCGCGGTTGCTTCTATTTCCAAGCGCGGTCGCATGCCGCGGCTGCACAATGCATAGAACAATGCCGCAGTCACTCCAGTGCCTTTGTGCGAGACAGAATGTGGAGAAAAGGTCGCCATTTTTGTACGTGACACGTGTTATCTCTCTGCGGTTCGCGACACCATTGGTGCTGCAGTCAGTGACCGCAGACTGCAGTGCAGTCTGCGGTCGCTACGTCGCGGCCGCGGGCCGCAGTGTTGCCGCGCTTGGAATCAACTTCATAGAGATGCATAGAAACTAGTAGTGTCGCTTGCAGCCTGCAGCTGCAGTTTGCAGTCTGCGGTCCGTCTTGGAAACGTACCTTAAGCGTTCAGCGACTTTTGTTGCTGGCCCAAGGGCGTAGCTACCGCGTATCAGCCGTATCAATGATAGGTACGTTGCCCCCGGGCTAGAAGGATCCCGAATCATTGAAAAATGTCTTAGGACTTCTATGTGACAGGAACAGCTATCAGACTTGTTATTATTGTCTATAAAGCCTAAAAATGTATGTAGTAGAAAAACTGAAATCAGCTATAGATGATTTAATGAAATTGCCAGACAAGTACACTGATTTGAATTATTAGGCTAACACTTGGCTCTTAGGACCAGCATAACTCAAGGCATACACAAATGCAATTGTACTACGAGTAACTCAGAACCGATCGCTAATAAAGCGAAGGCAAGCCATGTTGTACCGCAGTCACACACCAGATCTAATTACTTACTTAATCTTTGTACAAAATTATTGTACAAAGTTGACCTACCTACCTACAATTTCTGATTCAACTGTTCAATATTGCTGATGTATTTAATTATAATGTTAATTCCCAACCATTATAACTAAGTACTTATAATGATTTTAAAATAACCGGAAATATGCATTAGATACTATGTAGCAATACAAAAATGTTGCTGTTATTAAGTAATCATTAATGCCTTTATATTGTCTCTTTGACTGTGGCATTTATAATTGAAACAGTACCTACTTAAAATAATAATAATATTTTAGTTATATTCCAACTACAGCTATCCTCCTTATCTATTCTTCCTAATCTAATTATTTACTTTAAAGTATGAGGTTTACGTTGGCAAATTGTACTAGGTATCGTGCCACAACTGCCAGAATTAAATAATACTTACTCATAATTATTTTCAGACTCGGAAGAAGATCCCCTCGATCCGTACTTACTAGAAGGCTCCGAAGCTATAGCAGCCGTCACGAAAGCGAACCGTCACGGCGAATTGTACTTCCACGAAATACCACACATCGATTCGTTACTTGTCAACCAAGAGCTGAGGATAAAGAACCGTCTGAATCCACATAGACTCGGCAGTATACGCCACACATGGCCGTACTACCGGCTGTAGCGATAAACATCAATAAAACAACGCCACTACAAAAGTATTATGTATATTTATACAAAAAATATATTAGATGTATAAAGAGAGAATACTCATAAAAGTCATAA
Source organism: Scoparia ambigualis (assembly GCA_963921215.1). Lineage (NCBI taxonomy): Eukaryota > Metazoa > Arthropoda > Insecta > Lepidoptera > Crambidae > Scoparia > Scoparia ambigualis. Next base: position 24,284,724 of record OY992510.1, on the reverse strand, counting down.
TTATTACTGTAACAATAACATACTAATTGCATTTCGTCAATAAAGAAACTTATATCTATAGTTGCCTTTTATTTAGTTATTTGTCTAACATTTCATATAAATTTGAGTATATAACAATTGTGGAATGTATAAAATAATTGGCAGTTGTAAAGCTTCTTATCAATTACAATGTTTGAGATTCTTAGAGACTAAGTACGTATACAAGAAAATTGTACATATTAATACATATTTACACATTTAGGCGGGGATACCGGTAACTACTTACGGTTAATATCATACTACGCATACCTTTTTATATTCGACGTTTCGACAGTTGCACCGGTCGTGGTCACGGACGGACTGGCTGGACGTGGCCACGACCGGTGCAACTCGGTCGAAACGTCGGGTATAAAAGGTATGCGTAGTAGGTATGTCTTTAATAAGTAGGTACCTAGTTGGCGTTAATCCCCGTCTAAATATGAGTTTATAATGGAACGTGAAAGTTTAAAAGTGTATAACACATATTTAGGTAGGTACCCCACAGAATTGAGAATCTATTGGCTTAGGTATCTCTAAATCTATCATAGTGTTGTTGTGTTACTTATCAATCATTTTTGTTACATTGAAATGAAATGAAATGATTATATTATATTTACACAAAACAAAGTATTATGTTGGTTGTTGGTAATTGTACTACAAATTCAGCAAGGCATCATAGCACCAGAACTCGAGATACTATATGTGTAAGGCAAAGTCAACCCTTCATTTTAAAATCATAAGAATATGAATAAAATTTTGGTGGTATTCATAATTCTATGATACACAACCTTTTTTTATATTTCTAATTAGCTAGTTTAGAAACTAGACCTTAGAAACCAAAAGAAAAATGCCCTACTGCACAATACAATAACAATTCTGAAACAGATAAGAGCAATAAACACATTAAGCAGAAAACAAAAATATTTGTTTATATCACAAGGGTACATGTCCATTCACATATGTTATGGTACATCCACACCGCACTTGCTTTTTGTAGTTATGTTTCAACTGGCAAACAGGCAAAGTCTTATTTACAAAAGTATTACTATCAGCAAAAAGCAACATTGGTGTACATGTACCATTACATTTTCAAAGGTCACAGTCAGGGTACATACTGTTCAACTTACAGTTAGAAAATATACTTATGTAATAGTTAATGATAGCTTAATAGCACTTTAAATGCATATCAATAAGATAAATGTGATAAGGAAATATTAAAGAACTGATACAGAGCATAAATTAATGTAGAAGATAGTTTACAGTTACACCAAAATAGTGTGTTTAAAGATTTTACACAATCAGAGCTCGGCATGATCACATTTTTTACTACCATCAACAGCCTATAAACGTCCCACTGCTGAACACAGCTATGCGATTCTCTAAGCGACACACTGTGCGCATGGCTGTGATCTGCCGCCTCTTTCCAATTCTATGAATATGAAAGAGACAGACAATTCTCAGTGCTGCGGCAGCTGCTGCTACCAAGGCTTTAACTTAGAGAATCACACTGCAGGCCTTTCCACATGAACAACAGCCCATTGGGAGATAGGGCTATAACCCTCCACGCTGGTTAGTGGGTAATACCAATCCACAATATGAGGGGTTTTACTATATCTAAGACTAAGTACATCTCTTGATTAAATAAAAAAATTAAGTACTTTAATACAGTGCAATTAGTTCCTTTAGTAAGGCTAAAATAAGGAACTAACCCCTCATTATGAAGAAATAATCTGACATGCAATCTGTAATATTTAAATAATTGTAGATTGCAAATTCAAAATTTAGGAACTTGTGAAAGTAGCCATATATTTATTTTTAACTCTTTAATGGGTAAGCTCTTGGCCTTCATCTCACCTTATGGTAAGTGACGATAAGGCCGAAGGTGGAAGCACGCTTCACCTGGAATTCTCAATCACTGATTGCACAAAGTGAAATGTGCACTATATTTCATGATATTTTATATTGAGCAGTGATGATCAAGAGAAGCTTTTATGCGTTTTAAATGGTAGCTGCCCAAACCATGAGTCAATAAAAATAAAATAATTAAGCTATAAGCATGACCTTGTAAATTAAAATAAAGGCACTTGTTTTATATTATACCATCAAATTATCATTTTCGTTCTAAGAGCCTAACAATATTATAAAATATGTTATAAGTAGCAGCCGCTCGCGGTTTCACCCGCGTGGTTCCCGTTCCCGTGGGAATATCGGGATAAAAAGTATCCTATGTGTAAATCCAGGTTATAAACTATCTGTATGCCAAATTTCATCCAAATCTATTCAGTAGTTTTTGTGAAAGAGTAACAAACATTTACAAACTTTCGCGTTTATAATATTAGTAGGATATTCACAATATTTTTGTTTTTAGAGACAGAACTCTCTTTTCAATAACTGTACAAAGTTGATTAATATCATCTGATAGAACAAATTATAATATATGTTATAATATTCAAAATATGTATATGTTTTTAGAGACAGAACTCTCTTTTCAATAACTGTCATGCAGAGTTGATTAATATCATCTGATAGAGCAAATTATAATATATGTTATAGTATTCAAAATATGTATATGTTTTTAGAAACAGAACTCTCTTTTCAATAACTGTCATACAGAGTTGATTAATATCATCTGATAGAGCAAATTATAATATATGTTATAATATTCAAAATATGTATATGTTTTTAGAGACAGAACTCTCTTTTCAATAACTGTCATACAGAGTTGATTAATATATCATCTGATAGACAAAGACATAAAAGATAGACAGGTTACACGCTAACATTATTGCATTTTAAAGTGCTGCAAGTAGTACTATATCTACGTATACAGTTATTCATTATGACACGTTGCGCTAACAAGAGACACATTATGTGGTTAGAAAGAGATAAATATACATCTCGCTCTAAACGCATGTGAGTTTCCATGGCAACGGCCGCCAGTAGACTGCGCTAACATAGTCTGTTTCACTCTCACGCATAGAAAAGATTACATCTCACTCTTTACCCATGTGAGGAGCAGCCAGCAGTTTATTTATCGGGCATTTAATGTTTAATTTTAAAAAATCAGTACTTACGAATGAAATGACACGTTTTTCTTGTTTCTAAAAGTTGCCGTGTAATTTGTGGACTGCCTAAAAACACAGGAAGGCATTTTGGCCACGAAAAACTTGATAAATTCACGCGCTGTAGCGATGTATAGCCGGGACGCGAGAGCGTGCCTGACTGAATGCGAGTCGGGCAATTACCTTACATTCTTATTGCCATTCTAGAGCGTGTACAACGCATCTATAACTTTATACATCATTGCTGATAGAGCAAAAGTGGATCTTAACTTAATAGTACATAGTAGATTTTTTTTACTAAAATTATATGTATAGGTGTAACATTAAGACAACCATTGTCACAATAAAAAATTATATGCAGTCACAAGCAATGCCAATAAAACAGCAATGGGATATGTTGAGATCCTAGCAGCAGAATTGCATAGATCACCATTGCAGAAACACATATAAACCTTTTTGTAATTCCACATTGTGTATGCACACCTCTCCTCATAATCGTTGGGTGGTCTTTGTAAACACATCCTCTGTGTGGCAGCACCATAATCTACAAATTAAAAAAGCAAATCTAAAACTTTCTCTTTTATTAAAGCTTTGATCCAATAAGTAAACATTATGTAATTTTAACCTTAAAACTAAATTTAAAAATTCATTTACATATTTGAGGTGGAAAATATTGCATAAATTAATCTAAATTTTATGCTAAATTTGTTTTCATAGACTATTGTTGCAACAACAATAGAGAGAGCTATATACTTAGAACAAACATTCAAGTTAAAATAATATAAATCTCTGCTGTGCATTTACTGCATAAACTATCAACAGTTTATTTAAAAACAATGCTTAAATAAACATAAAAAGAGAAAATAATAATAAATTACCATCTGTTCGGAAAGCGCCAGTTGTGCCCTGTATTAGTTTTCCGCACCAACCTGAAGGACATGCCACTACATGGATACCCACTTCAGCATCCGGCTCGGTGACATTAAAGGGGAAGGGATCCCCACAAGAACCCAGCTCCCCCCGTGAACGACATCTAAGACATCTCTTTTGTAGACCTGCGGTGAATTCATAAATAAAAACATGATTAGATTCAGTTACAGTTACAACTAAGTTAGATCTTAATTCAATAAATCACACAAGCATAAATGAATCACAAAGATAGTTGCAAGATAAACTTTTATTGTAACAACTTCTATTGTACAAACAACTAAAACTTTTAACACATAAGTAAAACCATTATTCTGTTAGTTGTAGTTTGATTGGTAGAATTTAGCAAGTTAAGGGCAACATCGAAATCCGACCAAAACTTGTTACAGAATTATGTAAAGCAGGAGGATTTAACTAGAGGAGATTGACAATTTTGGACCACATGCTGCCCAAGCATGGGAATACTTTTATTTCTTTCCATAAATGAAGAGATACAAAAAAAAAATATTTAAAAAAAAACATCCATGGGGTTATATTGTTTCTAAAAACTTAACTTATGGCTTCATATGATTGATTGATTGAATGACTATCCTTAAATAAGTGTTGTTCTAATAATAAAATCCATTGTTTATAATACATACCATCTTTTATTTTAAGAATAAGTTGTTTGTTATTGTTTTTCGTTAATGTAAAACCTATACAACAGATTTTTTTCTCAATACTTCTCGGATAGATTCTGAAGCGCTTTGGGTTACATACTAGTATTAGTTTATGGAACATGCACTATGATTAAATGTTGGGCAGCACTCTTGGTCCAACGTCCATACAAAAATGGTCAATCTCCTTCATTAGTTCCTGGATATGTAATTCTATTATAATAAATACTTAATTGTTACAAAATTATAGCTAGTATAATTCCTCATGGGTATTATTTACTAAATCTTGAAATTGTCTTTGGTCTTTGGCACTCGTTGAGCTATGATTACTACGTAGGCACTTTAATTTATCTAACATTTTCAATTTATAACATTGTTGTTCACATCACAAGCAACTCTCACTTTGCCTTGAAAGTCTTGAAACACTTACATCCGTGTCATTTGGTATTTGTAAACTTACCATATGCTTCCTCCAAAACGAGAAATCCTACCAACGTACTCAGTACAACAGCTCGATAGTTCATTTTCGTGTTCAAAGTATAAATGACTAATATTTACTTTTACATTTACTTTTATCAGTTTTCATTTTTGGTACAACGGTACAACAATCAATCAACAATCAACCAAACAAACCAAACCAAACCCATTCATTTTCATTTCATCTACGCACCAGTGTTGCCAACTCTGCATTTGGAAAAAGAGCGCTAGAAGGTTCTACAAAAAGAGCGCAGCGTTTTTAAGAGCTAAATAAAAAGCAATCGGATTTTAAATTAATAATTGAATTACTTAAATAAACGTATTTTGATAATTTTTAATTTCCACTTTACTTGGTTTTTTATCACTACCTAGGTACCACTTTAAGGTTTCCTAATATTATTGTAACAGTACCTAATCTATTTTTAAGCTGACACGTTGTTTAAAAAAAGAGATGGTAACGGGTGCGCATTTTTCACATAACTTTTTAAGTCCTATTATCGGAAGTCCGAAAATATTTCTCATACCATTTTACATCATAATGATGACTCTTCATAAAAATATTTAATACTAACGATCGAAACTCATAATTATCAGAATTCATAATATCACTAATCATACACCTTGTTTACACTAATACTTTTTTTCATATATTTTCTTATACTAACGATCGAAACTCCGAATCATTCTAATACATAATGCCAATATTCTTAAATTGGTTTCATACTAATATTTGTTTTCAAATATTTCTTGATCATAAATGTTTTTATGAGCAACCCGCTTTATAGAAAAAGTTAAGTACTTATGCAAAACTATACTTCCGATAAATAAATAACTTTGTAATTTTAATTAATGCTGTAAGCTTGTATGCATGTCTGCATACATGCTGCTAGCTTTATTGCATGCTGCGGGCTTGCATGCATGCTGCAAGCTCAATGCTTGCTTGCATGCCGGGAGGTGCAGGGGAGCTGGCCCCCTTCATAAAAAAAAAAAGTTAAGTATGTATGCAAAACTGTAGTTCTGTCGGTTAGGTTAAGTTAGACTTTTTTCAAATAACGGAGGGGAACCGCAGGCCCCCCGATCCTACTATTTCTTAATCATAAGTGTATGTATTAAAAATAATAATATGAGTTCAAATATTTTCTTAGTAGGTACTTAATCACATTATTAAAAAGAAGATTATGATAATTGTCTGTTATGAAGGAAATAATTATGAAAAAACTAGCGGCCGCTCGCGGTTTTACCAGCGTGGTTCCCGTTCCTGTGGAAATATCGGGATAAAAAGTATCCTATGTGATGTGTTAATCCAGGTTTTATACTATCTGTATGCCGAATTTCATCCAAATCCATTCTGTAGTTTTTACGTGAAAGAGTAACAAACATCAATTCATACTTACAAACTTTCGCGTTTATAATATTAGTAGGAAGTAGGATAGTAGGAAGGAAGAAAGTATATATTAAGAGTTTATACTTACTCTTAGTAATGACAGTATAAAAACAAAAAAAATATGGTAACTGTCTGATAAGACTTCCGATAGTAGTAACAAAAATGTATGAACAAAAAAAGTATGAGGATAAAAATTAAGGAAGAGTGATTATTATGAACACAAATTGGTGGTAAAATAAAAATAGGAATAATATCTGACCAAATATTAGGAATAATAGTTCTAAGTGAGCCATTAAGGACCCGTTGGCAACACATGCACGCACACCACGACCACTGTCATTGGCAATTTGACATGTCACCTCATTGGATAAATCCTGGTTATCGCGCGGTCCGAGGCATGCTTCTTTGAGCATAGATAATAAACTGATTGAAACTGAGTATGTCATTGCGTGGTTGTGATCATGGACTTACATGACATTGTCTGTGGTAATAACTTAGTAAATTAACTAATTGCTGACTGTACCTAATACACACAGGCACAGGTAGACATACATAGATACTTGAGAACATACACGGGTGTTGCCCGGTCACGGTAACGGTCAAAGTCAGCCCGTGACCACGACCGGTGCAACTTGGTCGAAACGTCATCGTCGTCGGCGACGGGTTTAAAAAGGTTTGCCTAGTATGTTGTTAGCGTTAATACACTTCTGGACACATCTATTGGCCCACCTTAGAGTTTAGGTTTCTATGGCCCCTACTCAAATATGCTATTGCTAGATTGAACAAAAACTATTGATGCAGTTTTAAACCATTTTACCATCTTTTTCGATCGTATTGTTTTAAATTTGAATTCAGAATACCACACGACATGGAGCTACGCCTAACAAGTCGGGTATGCGCCTTGATGAAGGCAGTTGATTTTTGAATAAAAAACATGTTTTATCAAATAAAGGTTTAATTTAATAACGCGTGATGCCTCCATGGGCATCTACGACAGCTCTCATACGATTAGGCATAGAGTTTATCAACCGCTCTATGAAATTTTGAGGGATCATCTCCCATTCCTCTTCTATTGCAGTTTTCAACTCCTGCATCGTCTGGGCAACTGGCTGACGAGCCCTAACATGTCTTTTTAGCTCGTCCCACATGTGCTCAATCGGGATCATGTCTGGGCTTCTGGCTGGCCAGTCCATAACTGTGATGTTCACATCCCTAAGATATTCCCTGTCGATGCCGGCCGTATGGGCATTATCATGCATAAAAAGGAAATTTGGGCCTACATGGTCCACGTATGGCATCACGTGAGGTTCTAAGCTACTCACGAATGTACCTTTCAGCATTTAATGTTGGCAGCCGTGGTCCCGTAATAACCTCAAGTTGAGTTTTGCCGCTCGCGGATATACCGCCCCAAACAGTCCATGAGCCACCGCCATGAGCAACCCTCTCTTCAAAGCAGCATTGTTCAAAACGCTCTCCCTTACGTCGGTAGACCTTCTTCCTTCCATCATTAAATAAAATAAATAAATAAATAAATCTTTCCTACAATCACACCAATTATCTAGCCCAAGAGAAGCTTCGAAGAAACTCGTTAAATGGTTACTAGACAACGGATAAACATACTTAAAATACTTAAAATACATACTTATTATACATAGAAAACACCCAGACCAGAGACAATTTAGAAAAACAATAATTTCTAAATTGACCCGACCGGGGATCGAACCCGGGACCTCAGAGATGGCGACACCATGAAAACCGGTGTACAAACCACTCGACCAAGGAGGTCGTCATGCCATGTAACGCAATTTTAGACTCATCAGAAAAGAGTACACGGCTCCAATGCTGCTGAGTCCAATTTAAATGAGTGCGCGCGAAATGAAGACGCGCTCTATGGTGGGCTCGCGTTAGTTTGGGGCCATTAGCTGGCTTGTGTGGTATCATATCGCGTTCTTTTAACCTTCTCCGAACAGTTCGAGCGCTCACAGATACTCCGTGGAAGTCGCGAAGTTGGTTTTGTATCTCAATGGAGGTAAGGTGACGATTTCTCAAGCTGGTTGTCACGATGAATCGATCCTGCCTTTCAGTTGTGACCCGAGATCGTGGCCTTCCTTGGCGAAGAACAAAGCCGCCAGTCTCTAGGTACCTCCGATAAATATTTTGGACCGCAGATCGACTTAAATTACGCACTCACATTTCTTTGGCTGTGTCCGGCCTGGATAAGTGCCACAGCTTGGGCGGCGACTTCAGGCGAAGTATCCATAGATTATTGATATAACCTCACCTTAATGTTAAGAATAAGTAATGTTTGTTGCAAAACCAAAGAGAAAAATCACACTTTCAATAATTAAATGCAAGTAAACCAATAAAATCAAGTTTTCTTAGTATTCGATTGTTTGATATCAACGAACAAGCTCCAAATTGTCTTTTGTTTTTTTAAATTCTGTGTTCGAAATTTTAAAAAATACTATTGAATAAAATTATGAATGTGCCTGGTTCAAAACTGTGTAAAAACTTTTTGCTCGACCTAATATAATTTTTTAGCTAGGTCTAAACGAAACTGAAAATGCAAGGTGGGCCAATAGATGTGTCCAGAAGTGTATCAGTCTTAAAAAGGTATGCCTAGTATGCCTTTAAAATGTAGTTGACGCACAGACATATAACTTCTATTATATGTCTGTGAGTTGACGTTAATATCACTCTAAATGTTTGTATTTAAATATATATATAAATTGTACATTAATAAATGTCTTAATTACATTTGTATTTATTAATGTTCAATGTTTAATTAATAGTAAGTATTATTTTATAATAACATTATTCGAGCTCCTCTATAAACAAACGTATAGGGAAGCTCGATGGCGATGGCATAGCGGTTATGGCGTTCGGTTTACGATCGTCGTCATGCAACTTTTACAATTCCGGGTCACTGGATGGGTGACCGAATTAAAAAACATCTCAGGCTCCTCCGTGTTCGGAAGGCACGTAAAGCCGTTGGTCCCGGTTGTTGTCGTAAGATAGCAGTCGTTAGACCCACTAACCTGCATTGGGCCAGCGTGGTGGATTTTGGCCCAATCTCCCCACGTGCTGTGGGAGGAGTAAGACTGTGCCCAGCAGTGGGACGCTAATAGGCTGACGATAATGAATGGTCAATGTCAATGAATTAGATCAAAATTATAGGTACCATAATTTCATTTCTTTTAGGATAAGTACTTAAGTACCGCTCTTTTAAAAGTTTTCTTTTCCCATGGTCCATATAGTCATTTAATAAGAGGTATAAAGTTCACGGTCATTTTCATGAACATAGGTTCATGGTCACATCACGTTTACTGCCACAGCAGTATGACATTTTTATAAAAGGAACACTCAGACTCACCCAATTTCATCAATCGAACTGCCGGGAATCTAGTACAATCGATTTATGAGCCATAAGAGCTAAGATTAACTTTTTAATATATGCGTCACCGTGGGGTTACCAAAAGAGCTTCTATCTAAGAGGTCAAAGGAGCTTTTAGTGCAGTGTGGTAGTAGGTACAGAGAGCCACATGCTCACACGTAACGTATGCTAATAGGTTCACTTACCTACTTTTTGTTTGAGGAAACACTTACAAGCGTGTCGGATTTGCTGTTTTACGTGTTTAGCTTAGAAAGTATTTTTCTATTGAAACGCTTTTTTAATTACATAATCATTCATTATTTATTTCTTTTAAAAGGATTTCGTTTTCACCACTTCTATTTTTGCTAACTTTACTTTTGTAATTATATTGAAGATTTAAAGGGTCGGCAAAAGATGATCGACGATGCCAAGCAACACATAAACCAGCACAATAACATGTAACAGTTAATGATAGTATAAATCCCAAGTACATAGAATACCGGATAAAATCTGAAAATAATAAACGTGATAAACGTGAGTGTATACTTAACAACTTTACGTAGTAATAAATTAGGTAAGTACATACTAATATAAAGTGTATGAAAACATTATTTTAGTTAGTAAATATATCTGATATTATGTTGTATACCTTGATTTAGTATTTTAGCCATCGAAACGACTTTAACAGCAAATTCACGTAATATTATGCCGTTTAATGTACATGTGTAATTTCCTTCCTCATTTTTTGTTGCACACAATATATACAATGTGTTGTAGTTATCTATAGTCAAATGAGGTTCTTTCTTGCCAGCCATATTATTTCTGTTGGAGGAGATACATCAGACTAGACTTACTTGCTGTTGTCTACAACACCACAACACAGTCACTGATGGAAGAAATACAACAAATTCAAAAGTTTTTTTTACAAAAATAAATATTATTTACACAAACAACAGCATCTACTGATTAGGTACGTATAAAATATTTTCACTCACCTGAAAGAGTCGTTTAATGGATTGCTATACTTAAACCATTTTATTTTGGAGCTGATACCTCCATCTGTGCAAGTGAGTGTAGAGTGACCATTCTCTGCTATATGAACTAACACTTTTTCAGTAACATCACTATCTTCTCCAACTGATGCAGAGTCTAAAACATTGTCAATATTTAGATATTCAAATGTATGATGTTGATGATTATATTATCGCGATACACTTAACACATTTTTGATAGAAACTAAGAGGAATTGCTGTTTATATTAAAATTTAGCATATTTGTACAGTCGAGAAAGTTCCCAGTCGACCACTTTCGGTTATATTCGCCTGCGCTCCATTCCGACCGCGCCTACGTCAGCAGTGCGATTCTCTTATTTAAAGCCTTAGGAGCAGCGGCTGCCGCAGCGCTGAGAGTTGACTCTGTCTCTTTCATATTCATAGAATTGGAAAGAGACAGCAGATCACAGCTAGCGCGCAGCGTCTATGTATCGCTAAGAGAATCGCATAGCAGTAGCGTGCGCGTAGATCGTGTGCACGCGAATATCGCCGAAAAGTGGTGGTGGAACTTTCTTGAATGTACATCTTACATTGAGTAGTAGCACAGAATAACTAATAGGTAGTAGTTACTAAAGATCTTAACGATCTGACTTGAAAATCGAACGACGTGGTTTTTTTTAAATCAATAAGTATCACGAATATAAAACTTATACTTACAATTTTTTACAATACAAGACGCCTTGACTTCAAAATTAGGTATTTGTCTTATAAGCTTGCTTATAGATGGGAAAGTCTCATTTAATTTCTTTGATTTACATGAAATATCATAATTATCCATAACATAATATGAATATACATTATCCATCCGTAAAGGAAGTCCCAAGATCTATTAGAAACAAGGTAATTTATTTGTAATAAATAAAGGTAATGAGTTCGTTATTGATAGCTAAAAGTCATTCTTATTAAATCATTACAGACTTCATTTATTTAAGGAAGTGTATAGAGTGCCACAAGCGGCACTGTATGTCCATCGGTTAGGGAACCGTAAGTTTTGCGGTATAATAGTGACGCCGCCTAAGCTGCCGTAAAGTTTTTGTTAGACAACAGAAATACTAGCTGCCCTACTCCTGTAGGTCACGTGATAGGTTGGAAATTTAAGACAATCGCGAAGCACAGCGTAGCGATTGTCTTGAATTTCGAGGTTATTTTTTTTATTAGACAACAGAAATCTAACTCCATACAAAAATATCTTTTGAATACCTATTATGTCGTCTGAACATTATTGTTTGTTATAGAGAAGTCAATCAATGTTCCTGCGCTCGGCTAACCTAAAATGTGTGGTCCAGAGAGGTCATTGACCGATCTCCCTATAGCAAGACAAAACTTATCCCTAACTCTGCTACCTAGGAAGTTATTAAAATCAATTCAAACCAATGCAATGACTAAATAAATCCAAAATTGGTTTTCAAAAATGAAGGCACCAACAAAACAAGACGTGCCATTACCATTGTATAAACCGTTATATAATAATCCAACCAAATTTCAAACAAGGTAGGTAACACCTAACGTGCAAATAAAAACTCTGGTTGTTTCCAAAAGGCACACAATAAAATAAAAAAGTGTTCAACCGATATAACATAATGCCGCTATGTAAAACAAAGCAAATCTAATCTGTTCCAAATAACCAGAGTAAACAAAATTAATGTTCAACTAACATTACACAATGATGAACAAGTAAATCAAACTTGAATTGATTTCCAAACAAAAAATAAAAATAAAAATGTTCATTGATATTACATACGCCACTATGTAAACAAGTCATTTAACAAATAAATGTTACAAATAAATGGAACTCAAATTAATGAAACTAAAATTATTTCCAAAGAATGAAACAAAATAAGGAACCAAATAAATGTTGATTGATATATTAATATTACATAGCCGCCATGTAAACAATGTGACAAATAAATCAACCTTAGTTGTTTCTAAAGCAGCCCCAATAAACATTGACTGTTCCATTAATGATACATAGGCCAAATTTACTATGTAAACAAACAATTTATAATGTAAAACAACTGCAATATTAATATATGTCTACAACTTTGCAATCGCTATGCATACAGATAGTGCAAATCACTACCTACCATATTTAAATATGTTTTTAAAATTAAAACAATAGACCAAATCAACTGTTCAACAGTTTTCAATGCTTTAACTTTAAATTCTAAATTAAGTTTTCAAACGAATCCTTACAAGCAAATCAGAATTTTAACGCTGCCGCAGCTAGACTAATTTGAAATTAGATTTTCAAAACCCCAAGAATCAAATAAAATGTGTAATTATTTGCAAACCGCTAGAATCTTAATGTTAGGTTGGCAAGCCAAGTACTTCCAAATACTTACAATTAAAATCAAAATATCTATCTGTTTTCCCAAATCCATGCTACCCCGGCGAGACTAATTTTAAATTAAAATTAAAATTAGACAACAAAGCAACAATGAACTGCAGCAAAACAGTTTAATCAGTAAGTACAACTTTCTTTCCCACAAGTACATAAAAGTTGTCTGACAATTACACCGCCCCGGTGAGCAACAACAAAACCTACCTATTAACATTGCATTCTGAATGCAATTTAATATGCGGTTGCAACTTATCTTAACGCTACCCTATTCTAAGTATTTACTATAATACTAATAACTAATTGAGGCCCGTAGATAAACCACGCTCTGCTACCAAAAAATGTTTGTTATAGAGAGGTCAATCAATGTTCCTGCGCTCGGCTAACCTAAAATGTGTGGTCCAGAGAGGTCATTGACCGATCTCCCTATAGCAAGACAAAACTTATCCCTAACTCTGCTACCTAGGAAGTTATTAACTTAACACTACAATTAATCTAAAAGAACTTACATCTAAGGTTCCTTTGAGACACGCCGATACCACTTCCAGGTGGTATGGTGACTCGCCGCTCAGCCGGCCGCCCCTGGCTGCTGCTGTGGTGGATTGCGCCCCTGCGCGTCTTCTGAAGCTGGTGCTGATAAGGCCCTAACCACCCATTGGCTACCCCAAGAGCTCTTAAACCCCAGACAAATACGCACCACTTAACACCGTTCACGCCACGCCACGTGTACGTGTCAACCAAATGTCTAGCTTTTAGCTAGCCCGCCCTGGTTCCAAATTAGACTTATGTTCTACACTGTTTCTTATTACTACGGTCCGCCGATTTAACTTATGTGCCGCCACATAGCAAAATACAAATACAAATTACTTTCACACGACCTCGCAATGATTGTTCTAACCTAACATGTGAACCCCAAAAGTGTGTACGTCACACTGACAGCCGACCTGTCTAATAATTAAAGTACAGTGTTGCCGTTCGGAAATGGTCGTTTTATTCCATAAAGACCCCTGCCCCGATCGGAAGGCTCCGATCGCTAGCTCAATCAATCGGGCAAGGAGAGACAGTTGCTGTGGCTCATCGCGGAATCGAACCGCAGTCCCATACTCGCCAACTAGCAACTTTACAATGCTGCCATAGCTACAAGCAAGGAGGGCAAGTTATTCTCCTTCAACAACATACTAAATCTAATTAGCCAAATTAAATAATATTAAATTATCTTATTTACCAAAGCTTATTTTCTAAAAATATACAAACATCATTTAGATAGGTTAGTCGTACCCTTGCCATTTTGTGCCATTGTCGGAGCGAATAAGTGAAGGTAGACCCTTACGCGACACGAAAAAACGATCCAACGCCACGACGAAGGCCTTCGTGGACAACGAAGAAACTCCCAAGAGGACGGCCTTAGTAGCCAGGCACAAAACACAAAATATTTACCTTCGAACACGGGCGTTGCGAAGGTTGGTCGGTTTTACCGAGAAAGGTCCAGCAAAACCCGTTGCATGCGACCCCCAAGCATGGACGAGACTGTGTGACTCGGTCCCAAGGCAGATTCCCCGTCTGCGGCTGCATGGGTGAAGACGTCCCCTGTGACAAAATAAACACCAGAAGAGCACTACACAAATATGGCTCTTCGAACAAACAATATTAAAAATTACAAATTAGGTTACCTAGTAACACACCCAACAGACGTCAACCGTGACGTACTGGCCTATTGAAAGGCTTCCCACTCCTCATGAGCATGGGCTACCATGTAGACCATGGGAGGTTTCTCAATTTCCCAAACTTGTGCATAGTTTTGGAAAGAGAGACAAACACAATGACTCTAGACTTATGCGGAGTCGAGTCGTCAAACTGTGTACATAATAGAAAAAAAAACAAAAATAGTTGGCACTGCCAGCAGTGTAGAGCAACCCAGAGCTGTCTGGGTGCCTAGTAGATTCCGTCCTAGTACACCCGAGCCCAAGAGTAGGTCAATTGGCCCAGGAGAGACAAAGTGTGGGTCTGCCCGATCTAGACCAATGGCTGTGCCGTTATCCCTGCGGGCGAATCGGTAAAAGGCTGTTAGTCTACAATGGTATATTCATTATCATGGCCGAAATTGAAATCCTCACCGTAGATTCATGTACCGATGAGAGGGTGACTTGTGTTTGCCCCGTCAAACTCCCAGTATGCATGCCACCAAACAATGTCGGCACAAAATTTCAAATTTCAAATTTAAGATTTCTTTAAAATCTCCCAAACGCGGCCGCCGTAGTAGACAGCAAAACCGTCAGTGGTTCTGCTGGTCGGGCCCCTGCCCGTGTGATACCCAACTCGCATACGGGTCGGCCGCATGGTAACCTGCAGGCGCGGGTTTGCGTGCCAGTGCATGGTTCACCTTCCGATGTGGGGGCGCGCCTCGCGCATGACTGGGACTCCAGTCCGCTGGTAGGTGTGTGCTCCGCCCTGGAGCACCCCTGCCCGTGTAACGCTGTCACCGCTGTTGTGTGGTCGGTGAAGCCGCTCCCGACCTGTTGACACACAACAATAATAAATGGTGTGGTCCACCAAAAGCACTGCAGCGCTGGGGCCTATAGCCAAAGCAAAGGTCGCTGCGCTTTGCCATACGCCGCCTCTTAGTTACTGGCAGCCCTTGTCGGTCCTGGCACTGCGCCAGAGCATGACCCGTTTAGCCGCACTGTGTACAAGCCGGGTCCATACCGGCTGCTGCAGTCAGCGCCGCCAGCCGCGCTATAGTGTGTCCTGGCTGCGGCTGTACCGAGGGATTCGTCTGGCGTCCCGTTGGGTCCTGCGCCCCTAATGGTGGCAAGTCTGGCTGGAAGGTCGCTACGACCCCCGCCTCATCGCCGAGGAACCTTAAAAGTTCTTTCAATCGGCAGAGTAGTCCCCCCTTTCCCTGCCGTTTCCCGCTCAAACCGGGAACGAATGTCCGTTGGCAGCTTATCTAAAACAATATGCATCAGTAGGAGCGACCACTCGGCTACTGGCAACCCTAACTGTCGCAACGCATTACACGCAACTGTGACTGGCATCAACAGCTGCGTCGTTAAGTCCGCCTGATTAGCTACCTTAGGTAGCGACAACAATTGGCGCGCATGTGCGTCTACCCATGACCCTTCTTCCACAGCGCCACCCAAACTTCCTAACTGTAGGGTAGGAAGCCTACCAGGTATCGTAGGCCTTCCCATTGGTGGTGGTGTGGGTGTTTGGATATCCCCTATCCTTCGCCTTTTAATGTCGCAGGCCGCCTAGACGACATTATCATTTATTTCCATGATCTGGGCAAACTCTTCCTCGTATGCCGACCATACCTTTTTGTTGGACGTTGGAGCAGTCTCCGACAACACCACTATGGCGGTCTCAACCGAAGACACCCGCTGCCTTAACTGCTCGGCTCGCTCGAGGATGACATCGTCGCAGCCCCTCCGAGACAGCAGATCTTGCGTGGTAACGAACCAACGCAGCTGCGTCGCCAAGACTGCTTCGGCCATCGCGTTTTCATCAAAAAAACAAATAACGAGCAATTAGATTCTATGTCCAACAATAGCACAAAGGCAGGGCAATATTGCCTACATAATTACAATGTAGTAACAACCAAAATTAATAAGTACAAAAAACTTAAACGGGTTTGCAACGAGAAGCGCACTTACAAATAAGATGTACAATCACTATTACATAGTCCCTATGCATAAATCAACCAATTCAAACCAATGCAATGACTAAATAAATCCAAAATTGGTTTTCAAAAATGAAGGCACCAACAAAACAAGACGTGCCATTACCATTGTATAAACCGTTATATAATAATCCAACCAAATTTCAAACAAGGTAGGTAACACCTAACGTGCAAATAAAAACTCTGGTTGTTTCCAAAAGGCACACAATAAAATAAAAAAGTGTTCAACCGATATAACATAATGCCGCTATGTAAAACAAAGCAAATCTAATCTGTTCCAAATAACCAGAGTAAACAAAATTAATGTTCAACTAACATTACACAATGATGAACAAGTAAATCAAACTTGAATTGATTTCCAAACAAAAAATAAAAATAAAAATGTTCATTGATATTACATACGCCACTATGTAAACAAGTCATTTAACAAATAAATGTTACAAATAAATGGAACTCAAATTAATGAAACTAAAATTATTTCCAAAGAATGAAACAAAATAAGGAACCAAATAAATGTTGATTGATATATTAATATTACATAGCCGCCATGTAAACAATGTGACAAATAAATCAACCTTAGTTGTTTCTAAAGCAGCCCCAATAAACATTGACTGTTCCATTAATGATACATAGGCCAAATTTACTATGTAAACAAACAATTTATAATGTAAAACAACTGCAATATTAATATATGTCTACAACTTTGCAATCGCTATGCATACAGATAGTGCAAATCACTACCTACCATATTTAAATATGTTTTTAAAATTAAAACAATAGACCAAATCAACTGTTCAACAGTTTTCAATGCTTTAACTTTAAATTCTAAATTAAGTTTTCAAACGAATCCTTACAAGCAAATCAGAATTTTAACGCTGCCGCAGCTAGACTAATTTGAAATTAGATTTTCAAAACCCCAAGAATCAAATAAAATGTGTAATTATTTGCAAACCGCTAGAATCTTAATGTTAGGTTGGCAAGCCAAGTACTTCCAAATACTTACAATTAAAATCAAAATATCTATCTGTTTTCCCAAATCCATGCTACCCCGGCGAGACTAATTTTAAATTAAAATTAAAATTAGACAACAAAGCAACAATGAACTGCAGCAAAACAGTTTAATCAGTAAGTACAACTTTCTTTCCCACAAGTACATAAAAGTTGTCTGACAATTACACCGCCCCGGTGAGCAACAACAAAACCTACCTATTAACATTGCATTCTGAATGCAATTTAATATGCGGTTGCAACTTATCTTAACGCTACCCTATTCTAAGTATTTACTATAATACTAATAACTAATTGAGGCCCGTAGATAAACCACGCTCTGCTACCAAAAAATGTTTGTTATAGAGAGGTCAATCAATGTTCCTGCGCTCGGCTAACCTAAAATGTGTGGTCCAGAGAGGTCATTGACCGATCTCCCTATAGCAAGACAAAACTTATCCCTAACTCTGCTACCTAGGAAGTTATTAACTTAACACTACAATTAATCTAAAAGAACTTACATCTAAGGTTCCTTTGAGACACGCCGATACCACTTCCAGGTGGTATGGTGACTCGCCGCTCAGCTGACCGCCCCTGGCTGCTGCTGTGGTGGATTGCGCCCCTGCGCGTCTTCTGGAGCTGGTGCTGATAAGGCCCTAACCACCCATTGGCTACCCCAAGAGCTCTTAAACCCCAGACAAATACGCACCACTTAACACCGTTCACGCCACGCCACGTGGACGTGTCAACCAAATGTCTAGCTTTTAGCTAGCCCGCCCTGGTTCCAAATTAGACTTATGTTCTAAACTGTTCCTTATTACTACGGTCCGCCGATTTAACTTATGTGCTGCCACATAGCAAAATACAAATACAAATTACTTTCACACGACCTCGCGATGACGTCACACTGACAGCCGTCCTGTCTAATAATTAAAGTACAGTGTTGCCGTTCGGAAATGGTCGTTTTATTCCATACAATTATGACAAATAAAAAATATGTTACGGTTCCCGAACCGATTGAGATACAATGCCGCTTGTGGCACTCTATACGCTTCGTACTAGGATGCCGTCAAATTACGGCATCGTAACCGATCGTACTATGTTGCTGCTTGTGTTGTGGCACTCTATTCACTGCCTACACTTTGTACTAGGATGTGTAATGACGGCATCGTAACCAATCGTACTAGAATGCCGCTTGTGGCACTCTATTCGCAGCCTTTATTTAATACGAGCGGCCCGCCCGCGACTTCGTCCACGTGGACCCTGTACCAGACCTTGTCCTGAAAATTACAAACACTAGAAAAAAAAGAAATAGCCAAATAGGTGCAGCAGTTCTGAAGTGATATGCGTACAAATTTTTGTGGCAATTGATTTTTATTTATATAGATATCACTTTATTACGTAGTGACTAGCACTACGCAGTAAGCTAATTCACGAAAACTTTCACCTACCTTTGGGTTATCCATTGATCTAGGCCGTAGTCGACATTTTCCTATTCTGCGATGTATCCCTTTAAGATTACCATTTGATTTTGGCATACATGGCCCCCAACTTTCCCATATAATCACAATTTGAAACAATAATTTGTATGAGTTTCTTAATGAAACAAACGGCTCTTCTTGGGATATTTTAAATTTCTTATTCAACCGTCTGATTTGGTAGCTTTTAAATTGTTTCCACAACTTTTCCGTACCAGTTCTAGGTTCCACAAGTTCTTTGAAACTGTCTTAAAAATATTTATAACATTAAATAAATAATAAATTAAAGCCCGACTAATAAAATAAAAAACCTGACCTAGGCGCTGAGTGTCTAAATTACCTTTTTATTGCAACACTATGTATAGTCAATCCTGAGGTAAATCGGCAATTGTTACAAATAAATATATGTAAAGTAAGTCAGTTCAACTATCTAATCGGTAAAAAAAACCAATAAAGCGAATCGGCTTTTTAGTTCAACGTCTTAACGCCATTAACTTAGGAACTAACGGCTTCCTTACTTACCATCTAGTATGTAACTAAATGTCACATTATCACTTTTGGTACTCTTGCAAATGTAAATCCCAGAATCATTGCGGCTTAAAAAAAATATATTTAATGTATACAAGTGTTTAGTTAATGATATTTTATTGTCTGTGGTACTGGTAGTCACTGGTATTTGTTTATTAATTTTCTCCCCTCGTTTTTTGTAAAACCAAACTTTGATTTCACTATCATGTTGAGTTGTGTTGCTAGAAAAAAAAATATTTAGATTAGAACAGTTTCATTAAGATCAAATCAAATCATTAGCCTACAAACGTCCTACTGATGGGCCCAGCCCCCTTACTCCTGAAACCGATCGCTATTGGATCGGATTGGTATTGTGAATTTTCGTACTCTTAAGTTACGATACCAGAGCTAATATGGATTCATATTGCGTGGATATTGAGTGACTAAAATACAAAAATCAATGCCATTTAGTTCACCCAATATGAATCCAAATTAACGCTGGTGTCGTAAGTTAAAAAAGTTAAAAATACGAAAATTGACAATACCAATCCCACCCAATAGCGATCGGTTTCAAGAGTAAGGGGGCTGGCCTTCCCACATTGGCACTATCACATGGGAAGGTTAAACCTTAACCCACCGCGCTGGCCCAATGCGGATTGGTGGGTCTTAACGACTTTAACGCCTTCTTCCGAGGACAACCCGGCATTGCGAAAGTTGCTTAGCGGCAAGATAGCCGCTTCGCCATCAAGCTCCTCTGAGTCTATGATAGCTATTTAGTTTTATAAAATCACCGCTAGTTATTTTATAAAGTAACCGTGTCGCGTAGCGGTGAAAGAATACTACCACCCCCTCTCTTTAGTTTGGTGTCGTAAAAGGCGACTAACGGAATAAAGACTGCACATACTTCTAGCAGCATACAGCGGCATGGGCTCACCACCTGTCACGCTAAGTACATGTGCAGTCGCTATTTGGTGAAAAGTGTACTATGGTAGAGGACTGCTTTTGCTGTCCTCATTGCCTAGTCTCTGACTAACCCTTCGGGGATAATAGTTGTGAGTCGTGATTAATATTGTATGTAATGATGTCTTCCTTCAACCAACTAGATAACGCGTCACGTACGAAATCAAAGCTAAATTCTGTTCACGTGAATAAATACTTTTTCTTTACTAACGAACTGGGACTAAAGTTATAAAACCGTTTTAAGTTAAACCTAATTACAACCATGGCACCCAGTTATAAAGTCACAAATCTTTTAAGTATTTATCTTATACTTACGATACTTACGATCATTCGTCGTAAACAACGAGCAAAGCAATGATTACTCGTGTCACTTTAAAATGAAAAGACGTCAACAGAAATATTGATATATTTCTGTGGGTGAAATCCACCTTAAGGGCAATAGATAAAGTACTTTTTCCTGTTATTGCCTGGCGAGAAAATAAGAGCGCACTTCTCAAGTGGGCTGTTATTTACCGAGACATATTTTAGTGCTGACCAGACATCTAGTTGTATTGTTGATCGAAGACTTAATGTATAGTTTTATAAAATTATTCATCATTATTATTGCCGTGTCGGTTAGCGGCTATATAATACTACCACCCCCCTCTCTTCCCTTCGGTGTCGTAAAAGGCGACTAACGCACTAAAGACTGCACATACATAAAACGGCATAGAGCGGCGATGGGCTCACCACCCATCACGCAGAGCACACGTGCCGTCACTATTTTGGTGAAAGGTGAACTGTGGCCGAGGACTGCTTTTGTTGTCCTCATTGCCTAGTATCTGACTAACACTTCGGTTAATAGTCGTAATTATGAATATTGTATGTAGGTATGTATAAATTATTCATTAGCATTACCAGTAATTGCAGTAAAGATGCACTAATGTTCCCTCAGTGACATCTACAACTTTCACATTGTTTGGAGAAATTCCTGTAGATTCTGGTTTATCTAAACAAACTGATAATATTTCGTAAGCCTGGCTTACATATTTACAAATTAATAAAAAATTAAACATAAATTTATGAATGTTAACAATCTGAAAAATAATTATAATTATTCTATGTATCACTTATGTTATCATCAGTGGTCAGCGTAGGTAGTACTATTAATTATATGATAGTGCAACAGACAGGCATTTATAAATAATAATGGTTAACATAATAAATATTAGTCCAGTCCAATAATTTTTTGAAAACCTTAACGTTTTGTCACTCTAGTAGTGCAGGTTCAGAGAGAGAGAGATAAATATATATATATAGGAATTTTACTCTCTCACTCTCTCAAAATCTCATCAATCAATTTATTCTAAAAAAATGTTCGTACCTAACTACCTACCTACCTACTATTCTTAATATAACGTACTTAAACAATTTTCTGGCGACAAGCTAAAAGATTACCGACTGACAGTAAAATAGGCGTAAACTAGCTGTACTTGAACGAATCGGACTGCTTCTTTATGACAGATTGACAGCAGATTGTCGCTTAATTTTCTGTAGATCTTGGCGCTCTCATCTTCAAATTGAATCAAATTTACCACATCAACATGGCGGATAAATCAGAAAGTAAGTTTTGTTTAAAAATTATCAAACAATACATTTCTTTGCACTTAAAAAACTTACCATTACAAACTTTTCACGAACATACCTGTTAAATAAAACTAATTGTAACTCTATCCTCGAGTACAGTTTCGAATTTGATGTTGATAATGCTAGGTTCAAAATTTGAAAAAATTCAAATTTCATGACGAATTGTCAGTGCTGTTTATCGAAATTTGAATTGCGATGACTTATTTTGCACTTAGCTCTTCATGAAACCGTAATTTCTACGTAGTGTCATCTTGGTTTTTGCAGTTTATAGTCCTCTGACATTTTTTTGCAGAATATTGTAGATTACTTGATTGCATTGTTCAACTTTCTATTTTTTCATTTAAGGAGAGCAAGATGAAGAAAGCAATTCGCACTTCAGAGTTAAAGATGAACCTATGGACATGGAATTACCAGAGGAAGAGGAAGAACCACCAGCTTTTGGTCCAGCTGCTCTTGGCCTTCACAGAGTTGGCACTAAGCTCCCTCCAAAACCAGCACCTAGTGAACCAGTACAGAAATTGAATGCCAGAGGTATGCCAGCACGGATCAGAAAGAAAAACAAATTTATATTTGTTGATGATTTTGTAAATACATCACCACCCAGGCAATCCCCAAAGAGAGCTCCAAAGATTATATCTAAAACACCAAGTAAACCAACAAGTGCTAAAAAACAAAAGTCACCATCAAAAGTTCAAAGAAATATTGAGAAGTACGATGATAAATCTGAAAGTGCTGGCAGTCATTCACCTGATCGCAAGTCCGGACAACGTATTGGCATGCGACTCCGAAACTTATTGAAACTACCAAAGGCACACAAATGGGTTTGTTTTGAATATTTCTATAGTAACATAGACAAAGCGCTTTTTGATGGTGAAAATGACTTTATGATTTGTTTAAAAGAATCATTTCCACAACTTGCAAATCGTAAGCTAACTCAAGTGCAATGGGCTAAAATAAGGAGAATGATGGGAAAACCTAGGAGATGTTCACAAGCATTCTTTGCTGAAGAGAGGAAAGAACTTGAAAGAAAAAGAAAGTTAATAAGATATGTTCAACAAAGAAAAACTCCTGACATTTCGCTTAAAGATTTACCTAATGAAATACCAATGCAGTTGGTTGTGGGTACCAAGGTGACAGCCAGGCTACGCAAACCACAAGATGGGTTATTTACTGGGTGCATTGATGCTGTTGATACTTCTAACAATACTTACAGAATATCATTTGAAAGACCCAAACTGGGCACGCACTCAGTACCAGACTTTGAGGTTTTGTCAAATGAGCCACCTGATACCATTTGTCTGTCTAGTATCATTCAGAAGTTTAGGCCTCGTCATGTTATTCAAGATATATACAATTTGTATCAGCCATTAACACCTACCAATACCAATAATCTCTCTAAAGGTGATCCTTTGATTGGCTGTGCTGAATTGAAAAAACATTTGGAATCTGTAGGCAGCAATTATCCATTTGCACTTATTGAATTAATTGTCAAACTCGCTAAAATATTACATGCTAAGAAAGGCAAAATAAACAGATTAAAAGATTACAACAGTGAAGCTGAGAAAAAGAAATGTTTTGGACAAAAAATGCCAGAAGATTTTGAAAGAAAGTATGCCGCCATAGTAATAGATCTAGAAAGAATGAACATGGACTTACAAGATTGCATAAATGAAATACAAGTTTATTGCCAACAAATAGCACCAGGTCCTAGTATAGCTGCTATGTTAGCTCCTTCACTATTACGAGAAAAATGTAATGACGAAGCCTCTATATTAGTAGAAAAAAATAATATTAGATCAGTAAAGGATGAGAGTCTTATTGATCTTATAACAGATCTCACAGCTTTAATGTTACAAGTAAAAAGTCTGTCTGACTCAGATCAAAATGCTTATGAGCTCAGTATATTGCAAGGAACAATGGATCAAATAAAAATGAAACTAAAACCGCACCATCAAAAATTATTCCAAAATAATGTTGAAGTTCATATGCAAAGAATACAAATGGGGCTAGGGCAAATGTCTTCTGGCAGTTTTATGGCCTATTTAGGCCCTAAGGGCAATACATCAAATAAAATTGATCCATAGAAGTTGACTGTTTTATTCATAGTAATTTTAAACTAGGTACCTATGAATTTTTCAGTCAATTTACAAATTCAAAATTATGGTACCTACACATTTTTAATCAACTTTTTGTGTATAAAGATTTTCCTGTATATGAATAGTTATAGAAAAAAGAAATACATAATGTATCTGAATTGTATTTAAATGTTAAGCAAATTTCTATTAGTTAATTAAAGTTAATGATATTGACATTTTTCAATTTATATGTTAGGGTAACATCCTAATACTTCAAAAAACTTTATTCCGAATTCTAATATTCTGATTTCGTTTCTTAAGGCTAGACACTAGGTAGGTACTGCTTGGCACTACCAGTAGTGTAGTATAAAATGAAAAGGTTAAGACCTATTATTAAATCCTTGTGCTACATCCCGACTGACAGGAAAAGATTGCGATAACGATCTGACGCCCGTTAAACATCTCGCAACTCCCCTGCTTCGGAAGGCACGCAAAGCTGTTAGCCCAAGTAGTTATTGCAGTCAGGAGTCGCTAAAACCCAACCCGCTCTGGGCTAGGGGTGGCCGGTGGGTTCATAAGGAATGATTTATATTAGAGCGGGGTGTGGACGGGACAAGGATCATGCACGGTGTAATATGAACTGCTTCATACAAAATGTATGCAACGTCTCAAATCAGTGGCGCCGTCCGGGCCCGGACGTGGCGCGCCCCGTGCACGGCCCGCTCTAATATAAATCATCACTAAAGTTACCTAATCTGTCCTAAGACGAATAATCCACCTACTATACCTAGTTCCGCTAGGTATAGTAACTTTATGGGTAGGTATGGCTAAATCGTGACCGTCAAGTTGGCAGGCACACCACGGAATTATATGATTTTGACTACCTATATTGTGTATAAATTTACGATGTATGACTTGTAAAGCGGGTTATGATTTGGATTGTGGCAATGTTTCGAGCAAATTATTTGTGTACCTACGCCTGGCGTACTCACCATGGAATTCTGTTATTTCAAGAATGCCAAAAAACTGTGCCCAAATAGTACCAAATAGTGCCCAAAGGAAATAAATAGTACCCTTATGGTTCAAAAGTTATAGACATAGTTTGGTGAGTACGCTAGGCGTAGGTTACGCCTAGCGTACTCACCTCAGTTTGGGAAATCTGTGTAAGCTACAACTTTAATTAGTATGTCAAAAAACTGTACCCAAATAGTGCCCAAAGGAAATAAATAGTACCTTTATAGTTTTAAAGTTATAGACATAGTTTGGTGAGTACGCTAGGCGTAGGTTCTACGCCTAGCATACTCACCTCGTTGCGCGAAAACAGAACCAGCAATGGCTCTCATTTCTATCTCAATAAATAGTACCGGAAATAGTGTGTACCTACGCCTGGCGTACTCACCATGGAATTCTGTTATTTCAAGAATGCCAAAAAACTGTGCCCAAATAGTACCAAATAGTGCCCAAAGGAAATAAATAGTACCCTTATGGTTCAAAAGTTATAGACATAGTTTGGTGAGTACGCTAGGCGTAGGTTACGCCTAGCGTACTCACCTCAGTTTGGGAAATCTGTGTAAGCTACAACTTTATTTAGTATGTCAAAAAACTGTACCCAAATAGTACCAAATAGTGCCCAAAGGAAATAAATAGTACCTTTATAGTTTAAAAGTTATAGACACAGTTTGGTGAGTACGCTAGGCGTAGGTTCTACGCCTAGCGTACTCACCTCGTTTCGCGAAAACAGAACCAGCAATGGCTCTCATTTCTATCTCAATAAATAGTACCGGAAATAGTACCCTCTAAGAGTGTACTCTGCCAACCCATTTCACGGATCATTCGGAGACACTTATTGACCTCGTCTGCAGTACCACTAACATAACCAATGTTATTGTTGATTCCATTCCTGATTTGAGTAATCATGCTTTTATTTCCTTTCAATTACGTCTTAAAAAGCCTAAATTTCTTTCGAAGTGTATTTGTTACAGGCCACTTAAAGATATAAATATGGACAATTTTAATACTTACGTAAATAACGTTCCCTGGGAGGGGTTGATCGGTGAAGATATTAATGAGTCTGTACTGTCTTTAAATGCTCACATATTGCATGTCTTTGACGTTCACGCTCCCATAATACAGTCTCACATTAAGCGACCAAGTTATCCTTGGATAAGGCCAACCATCAAACAAATGGTTTTATGAAATGAAGCCCACGTTAAATGCCATCAAACAGGTCATGATTCTGATGTCAAATATTATAAAGAATTAAAGTCTATCGTGGGTAAGGCCATGCACAGTGAAAAGGCTGCATTTTTCCGTCAGAACATTAATCATCACTCTAACAATTCCAAATTACTTTGGAAAAATATCAAAAGAAATATTGTAGATTTTACGGGTAAGCAATCTTTAATACCCTCTCATATTAATGATCCGGATATCATCAACAGACATTTCCTCCTTGTTCCGGGTAATGATACCGTCGCTATTTCTCACCTCACATATTTTAAACACCGTCGGTTTAATTCATCGTCTTTTAGCCTCCATACAGTTGATGAATCACATATATTGAAAATAGTCTCAAATATTGATAGTAACGCAGTGGGTGTCGATGGAATCACACGTGATATGATACTTTTAACCTTGCCACGGACGCTTAAAGTTATTACTGCAATTATCAATATGTCTATTCAGACTGGTATTTTTCCTAACATCTGGAAAGGGGCTATTGTCAAACCTATACCGAAAATTACCAATCCAAACGAAATAAAAGATCTTAGACCTATAAGTATCCTCCCTTTTTTGTCTAAAGTTATTGAGAAAGTTGTATGTCAACAGTTATCAGCTTATTTGAATGCAAACAATGTTTTGCCTTCTAAACAATCTGGATTTCGTGCTGGTCGAAGTACAGCCACAGCCTTATTGGATGTTGTTGATGACATTTTGGCGAGGCAAGATGTAGGACTTGGATCTATGTTGACTCTTCTTGATTTTTCACGGGCGTTCGAGACTATAAACCATGATCTTTTGCTAGCTAAATTGTCATTTTACGGCTTTGACTGTGGTGCACTTAGATGGTTTTGCAGCTTTCTTTGTGGACGATCGCAGCAAGTGGAGGTAGTTGGTGTGGACAGTACTAAATTTCATTCGGAAGCCTCCCCCTTAACCCGTGGCGTTCCACAAGGATCAATACTGGGCCCGCTATTATTTATATTATATTGCACGGATTTGCCTAATTCTATTAAACACTGTAATTATCATTTGTATGCAGATGATTTACAAATTTATCTGCACTTTAAACCCAATGAAACCTTATCTGCTGAAAATGAATGAAGACCTTGAGTTGATTGATAAATGGGCCAGTGACAACTGTTTGGTTTTGAATCCGCTTAAATCTAAGTTGCTCGTGCTGGGTTCTGCCTGTCAAATTAGCAATATAAATAAATTCAATCCTGTAGTTAGCATAGGTAGTTCAAATATCGAGCAAGTAGCCGAAGCTCGCAACCTAGGAGTTCTCATGGACAATAGACTACGGTTCCATAATCATGTTTTGGAGGTTGTAAGAAACTGCTACTATAGGCTGAGGGCGCTGTATCAGGTCAGGATGTTTTTGGATGTCGATTTAAGAACCAAGCTTTGCGAAATGCTTATACTATCTAAACTAAATTATGCTGATACAGTCATGGGTGAATGCCTCTTTGCATACACAAAAAAGCTAATTCAACGGGTTCAAAATTCATGTGCACGATTTTGTTTCACTATTCCGCGTAGGGCCCACGTTACACCGTTCCTAAATCAAAATAACCTAATGAATATGCAGTCGCGACGTTCAATCCATTATGCGTGTCTTTTATTTAACATAGTACAAACTAAGTCACCCTCTTATTTGTATGACAAGTTGTTATTTTCTAATCGTGCCAGAGCCGTTTCTCATCTTGGTTGTCCGAGTCACAGGACATCAGCATTTCGCGGAAGCTTTCGGTACTCCGCCACGAAATGTTGGAATAATATACCCCCACCTTTTAAGAAATGCCAGACATTGTGTTCTTTTAAATACAAATAAGTATAAAAGATTTCTTTTAGATTTGCAAAAGGACTCTTTCTAATTTTGAATTGAAATTTAGCTGTAGCACTTTGGCCACGGCTTTCCCACGTCAAAATACTATGTCCATCATTGAGGGTTTATTCAAAACTTTTTTCCGAACGCTTCCTAAATGTGTCAGCTTTATATATTGTAATTTTAATTTAATGATGTATACTTTGTATAAATTTTGGTTTGGCTTAATATTTGTGTTTGTAAATAAATTTTAATGTAGGTTGTTAATATAATGTTGATAAATCACCAAATTGTTGTGCGTAGCAGTGCGCTCTTTAGCTTTAGCTTTAGCATTTAGTTTTAGTGTAGGTATCTACGGAAGACCAGCGTCGTGGCATTACTGAGATGCTACGACACAATGCTGAGTAGATGCCTTTTCAGTGTCACCATAATATTGTTATTTGTAATTTTATATTGTGTTTTGATGCTGAATAAATTTATTTCTATTTCTATAAATAGTGACGTATAGCATATAAATAGTGATACTTTGGGTTGAAAGATATTTGAGTAGGTATCTTGGTGGGGCTGCTAACTTGACGTCAAGATAGCAGGCACCTTAAGAAATACAGTTCGTATCAATGTGATTTATATGTCAAAAAACTGTGCATAAATAGTGAATCGTATACGCAACAACAATTGTACTTCAATACAAGCCGAGATATTACGGTCTCTAAGTGGGCTGCCAACTTGACGTTTCTTGCGACGGCGATTCCAGAGAAACGGGTAAGTTTTAAACAATTAAGTAAACACATGGAAAAATTGTGTGTGAAATTGTGAATCTTTCAATATAAATAAAAAAAGAATTCTTCTTTGCCTTTTCCAAAAATCTAATGTAAACTTCTACAATACATTAGATTTTGAGGACAATCGTGCACAATTTTATTTATTGATATACAGTAAAGACTGACATAAAGTCTAATTATTTTTAATTCAAGTCATAAAATTACACTTAATCTACCGTTGTAATGTCAGTTTGACGTTATTTCTATGGAAACATAATGTCAAGCAATTTGTAATTTTAGTGACTCGAATTTTAAAAACGTCTCGGATCTCGGACCAAATATCGCAATGGACAGAGTCTTTGGATTTTTAGCATGTCCGTCATTTGTTAGTGTGCAGCTTTCTATCTGTACCTGTGTGCGTGACTAAGGATGTGACTAGTATATCGATATAATCACTTTAATGTGGTGTGTACCTAGTTCATTATTATAATTGGGGGTTAAAGTTACTCGCGTCCATAGGTTTACCCTTGAGACCTTATACGTGACCCCTGGATGATGCTAAATTAGTGACACTGACTGAGTGGTAGAGCCACGCTGCGTTGCAGCACGCATTGGGCCGGCTCGCCCGGCGTAATACCACCCGGTATTATATTTTATTATCCGGCGTGAAATAATAGCCCTTGGTGCTGTTGTGTTTTGTTCGGCCAGTAAGGGTTCCGGAAGCCACCCCCCACCCTCACAATTCCTATTCCTTTCTAAAACCTATTCCTTCCTTAAAGGCCGGCAACGCATCTGCGATTCCTCTGGTGTTGCGGGTGTCTATGGGCGGCGGAGATTACTCTCCATCAGGTGACCCGCCTGCTCGTTTGCCTCCTTCTATTATAAAAAAAAATTGATTAAATGGCAATAACAATCTAAAATTTACAGTCTTTAAAACTTCAGAATCAATACAACATTATAACTAAGTGCTCATTCGGAAGGCCTATTTCCATTAGTAAACATTTACGGGCAACAGTGTAGTAGTAGTGACATCAACTAATCTTACCGATTGATAGTAAGATGGATAACCTTCAAAAATAGTCGGCACTGCATCTGTATTAAGTTTTTTAACATTGAAAATGTTTTTTCGTTTGCTCCAGTAGGGGTTCCATTTTCGCTAAAAGTGCGACTCGCCCGTGATACCCTGAGGTTTAAGGCCACGAGGACGTATGAGGGCTCAAAAGACGCGGAATTCGGAGGGGTTTAAAATTATGTAAAAATATTTCGGAAAAGTCAAAAACTATTTTTGGAAATTGAGAAAAACCGACTTTTTTGACCGATAAATCGTGTTTTCCCAGAAAATTCCCGATAACTCGAGAACGGAGCCGAATTAAAAAAAAATTAAAAAACATCTTGGTATTGAACTAAGGAACATTTTACCTTATTACACTTTTTTATATTAGTGACGGTTGAGGCTGTTGAGGTGCCCTTAGCCGAGAGTTTGCGCGGCGCGAGGTGCAATATCACGCGGCGGGCGGCTCGCGTGCGGCCTCGAGGACGTATGAGAGCTCAAAAGACGCGGAATTCGAATGGTTTTAAGATGATCTATAAGTAAATTGTTATACAAGGGGTAAAATGACCCATTATATACGAGGTCGTTTTACTCCTGAGCTTTAGCGAGGGAGTAAATAAAAACCGAGTTTTAATGGGTTTTTAGCGCAGTCTTTATTCATGATTATTCTACTTAAGACTAAAAACTTCTTCGTTTTTGTAGGCTCATTGTCATGTGACAGACAAAAGTTTAAAAAAAATTACTTTTTCCTTTAGAGCAAGAAAAACTATTTTATCCTCGCTCTGGAAAGCTTCAATGACGGTCTTTTTGAGCAAGAGGATTAAAAAAATATTTTGGAAAAGTTGGTTTTGAAAAAATTTTTTTTTCTTTGGTTCCGAATAAAAATAAAAAATATCGAAAGAAACATTACCTACGCGTTCTTACTGCAAAATTGCATTCAATAATCTATAATAAGTAGGTACATTTTCAATGCCCTTTCAAGTCGTATAGAGCACGAGATCTGTGGATTTTTATTAATAAACCGTCAACAAAGCAGGATTTTTCAAAATGTTTGGAGAGAGAGCCTTGAATATTTTGTAAGCTCCCAGTTATTACGTCTAATAGCTTTAACCCTTTCACGTCTTATTTCCGGGCATTTTGGGAACCTAAAAAAATAATAATAAAAAGAATATTAGTAATATCGATAAAGCTTCGATACAAAAATACGTACATCACTAATCATTATGCCAAAAACAAAGCCTTTAAATTTCGTTTAATTAAGGTTTAAAACCTGATTCTTATGAATAGTGTACGATATAGTACGATTTAGAATTAGCAAAAGTTAATGCTTTGCCGTTTTTATTATTAAAAAACTTATAGTAAAGCATACATATTAATAGAAATCACTAACGTATGAAATGATAATTTCTGGTCTTTCACACCTCCTTTTGTTGTTCTTGACGAACAATAAACAGCTGAACAAGACATTATGTCAATTGTATATTACACAAATAACACAAACACTAAGATTTCTTAATATTTCACTATTATTTCGCACAATCCAGCAATGTTTTGACCGAGTAGTAGGTCATGAAATGACACGTCTCACACCGACAGTGCGTCGCTGCCAAACGTACATTCACTATCTCTTTTACTCATATGACACTACAGTCATACAGGCAGAGATACAAATACTTTACTATGTAAAAGCGGCAACGTCGTAAGACTCTGTCCATGTAATATTTGGTCCGAGTCTCGGATAGTGGTGGACGAGCGAGTGTCGCGAACGACCGAGAGATGGCGTGATTTTGTTTACGTGCGGTGAGCCGGTGATATGAGAATGGTGCGCGAATAGTTTTATTTGTTTGTGTTGAAATTGGTAAGCAGTGAAACGATTTAAACACTTTTACTTCTGATGCAAATGTAGCATCAGAAGTAAAAGTGTTTAAATCGTTTAATAACAACCTACATTTTTTATAGGTACGCAGCTTATTTTCTATTATGGTATTTACAAAAAAGATATACCTAGGTACCTAATGTGAGGTAGATATTTTCTCAGTCATTCCAAACTTTTCATATTTACTACTCAACCAACCTAATTAATCGCATTAAAACTAGACGTTTATCATAATTGTTCAATGAATAACCAACTAAATATATTGCACTTCAATTAGTTTGCACATGCTGAGTGGTCAGATTATTAAAATGGAATATCGAAGAAGATACCTACGTTCAGTTTATAAATTATTAAACAACTGTGATAAACGTCTAGCTGACATGAAAATAAAAATAAAAAGTTACGTGACGATATAAATAATCATAGAAATAATCCTAGGGGTCTGTGGCAAATATTAAATGAAATTACTGGTAGGGCTAAAAAATTAGCCAATACTATAATCTTAAATGCGCTACTAAATAATAATCGTACGACGGTTGATAGAGCTAATGGTTTTGCGGATTCCTTCTCGAACAGTGTAAATAATGTAATGCCAACCTGTAATATAAAGCTCCTTAACAAGAACACCTACGTATCTCCTAAAAATGTATCTTTTAGATTTCAAAAACCCTCCGTTAAGTCAGTGCTCAAAGAAATAAGATCTTTAAACAATCTAAAAGCACCATGTGTAGATATGATACGAAGTCAGGACTTTAAAAACATAGACTCAAAAATAGCGGAGGCAGTAGCTCACTTAATAAATACAACTGTCAGTCAAGGTAAATATCCCCAAGAATTAAAAACAGGCATAGTTAGACCTATACATAAAAAAGGAAGCCAAAATACCTATGAAAATTATCGTCCAATCACAATACTTTCTACATTGACAAAATAATAGAAAAAGTTATTTCTAAACAAATACACTCATTTTATAAATCTAACAATGTAATAACTGACAAACAGTTTTGGTTTCAGTCTGGCAAGAGAACAACACAATTACTTTCAAAGTTTACTGATACCATCTATAAACACCTAAATAATAGAATGCATGTTCTAGTAGTGTTCATTGACTACAGTAAAGCTTTTGACACACTAAGACATAGTACCCTAATTGAGAAGCTCGATGACTGCGGGATTCGGGGACCATTGAACAGCTGGTGTGGGGATTATCTTGAAAATAGGTCCTAAGTTGTTAAAGTTGGCGATGCCCTTAGTAGGAAGATTGCAGTTTCAGACGGCACATAGCAAGGTTCAGTCCTTGGCCCTCTGCATTACATAACATTCGTCAATGACGCAGTAAATCTAGTCACTAACTGTGAAATTTATCAGTTCGCTGATGACACTTGCCTCATAGCAGCGAACGATGACCTAGATATAGCTCTTAACCAATTGTATACTGACTTCACGCTGTTGTTAAAATGGTCATGATGCAGGTCTAGTTCTCAATGCCGATAAAACCAATGTATGTCAGTTCAAGTCAAAACAGAAAACAAATAAAATATCTGAAATTAATTGCACACAGCCACAGCTGCCTTCACGTAAATCTCCATAATGGTTCATGTAAACCAGTTGAGGTAGTAAATAAGCAAAAATATTTAGGTCTGATCATAGATGATCGGCTTAAATGGACCGAGCATATTAATTATGTATGTGACAAACTGCGTACTATATTGGCGAAACTAACAATTGTAAAACGAAAAATTTCGTATACACACTGTATAACATACTGTTAAACCTTTATAAAGCATTAGGAGAAACTACGATATTTTATGGCCTAAGCAGCTATGGCAGGACGTGTAAATCACACCTTGATCCAATATATAGACTACAGACTAGGATATTGAAAACTATAGTCCCTGCAAAAATAAAATTCGAGCACCAAAATAGTTATCACGATCTATTCCATCATTGTAAAATAATACCAATACACGACCAGATTAAGTATATACTACTCGTTGAGCAATTCTTTAATAAAGAATATCAAAATGTTGCCACCTGTAATTACTCAACTCGTGCGTCTCAAATTAAACTCAAAGTACCCTTTTATAATAACCTTTACGGCAAACAACTAATACAGTACCAAGTACCTAAACTTATTAACGACCTTCCGTCAACTTTGAAGGAACAAATTACTGAATCAAATATCAAAAATAAACTAGAGATTACTTTTTATCATTAATAGTAGCTAACCAAACCAAGTAAGTTCATAATATTTAGGATAAAAACAAACACTTTGTTATTAGTTATTAGAAATAGTAAATAATAGAGAATACATTATTATAAATGAATTAAGTAGGTACCACAAACCACCCCGTGTGATAACACAAATTATTGCGTGTGTGGTTGGGCAGCGCAGCGCAGCGCTAGGCTGTGCGAACCTCACGCAAAATGTTAGCCCTGTTGTGGGTAAATTGTGATATCCACATTGTTGAATATTAATTCTTACCTGTTGTTTTAATATATATTTTTTTGTATATTGTGAGCGGTGAGCGTAAGGCGTTGAGTGCCGGTGTGTAGACAAACTAATATTGGTTTTTATCACACTGCTTCGATGTATTAATATTAAGTAACTACCTTTGTAAATTTTAATAATAATAATAAGTTAGTTGAAGTTCCTCACTCTGCAGCCCTAACCACGGATAGCTTGGGTCTATCCCCGCTGCCGGTGGCAAACTAGGTTAAGTTTTTTAAAATATTTTATATTGTAAATATGTTTTTATATAAAATATTGTAAAAAAAATTCTTAAGATATATATGTTAAATAAAGAGAATAATAATAATAAAACACACACTTTTTTCATGTATTTATTTGTTTAAAACTTCAACCCGTTTCTCTGGAATCGCCATCGCAAGAAACGTCAAGTTGGCAGCCCACTTAGAGACCGTAATATCTCGGCTTGTATTGAAGTACAATTGTTGAAATTTTGCGTATACGATTCATTATTTATGCACAGTTTTTTGACATATAAATCACATTGATACGAACTGTATTTCTTAAGGTGCCTGCTATCTTGACGTCAAGTTAGCCCACCAAGATACTCAAATATCTTTTGAACCATAGTAATAGTATCACTATTTATATGATATACGTCACTATTTATCACTATTTATACACAATTTCTTGACATAGTCAAAACCATCTTATTCCGTGGTGTGCCTGCCAACTTGAAGCTCACGCCAAATCTCCCCGTGTATTGCGGGTGTGGGTTTGATTCCCACCTGAGGTACTTAGTCATTTTTTTCTTCAATTTCGAGTTTATTAGTATACTTACCCATCTAATTTGAGAATCTGTCCTTTAAGGGCCCCACAGACGATCAGGTCGCCTGCAGGTATCGGCCTGTTAGTGAGTAGTACAACGCACGGGCGGCGGCGGGCGACTAGTACAAACTGATAGGCTGATACCTGCCGGCGGGCGCCACACACGATCAGTTCACCGGCACACTGGCAGGTATAAGCCTGTCAGTTGGCTGATACCTGCCGGCGGGCGGGCCCCACACACGATCAGTTCGCCTGCAGGTATCAGCCCGTCAGTTCCGCCGCCGCCGCCCGTGCGTTGTACTACTAACTGACAGGCCGATACCTGCAGGCGACCTGGTAACTAGGCTACTCTTGAAACAGAATTGCAGTAATCAATTTCCAATCACAAATCTAATAAATGTCAAATGGCACTTTTGTAAGCGACAATAGCGCCACATTGGAATTAAATTGCGTGGAAATTGATTGAACAAATTATTATCGAGATGGCGTTCCGGAATTATCTTTACTTATCCCAATATCGATACATATTAATCGCATTGGAATTGTATTAAGATTGAGTTTGCGTTCGAGAATAAAGGGGGGTTACCCCCTGATCGTCTGTGGGGCCCCTAAGGCTGATTTCACAGTCACGCGTTTGATCAGCGCCGGCCACACGCGCGCGCGTTTACAATTACACTAGAGTAGAAAGTTGCGTGTCCATGTCTACAGCTATCTCATTGGACGTAGAAAAATTCTAAGCATGCCTTAATTTAGTGCATATTATGTGCAATCAAACGTTTCAGTCATAATTTTTGTGCCACCACAACTTCGTTACTATGTATTAGTTGTTTTATGTGTGTAATCTGGAGACACGCGTCACCAGCTCGCACACGCCCATTAAGACAAACCAGTGTGAAGTTAGGGTTTTAGACTATAGCCAGAAATTTTGTGCATAATTTGTGCACTAGGAACAAAAAAAACTAACCATCACACTCAAATACTTACTGTTGAAACTACGATCATAAAACTGCGAGCTGGAGACACGGGTAGGGTTGATAGGTGTCCGGCTTTAGCCGGACATGTTTGGCTTTTTACGGTCGTGTCCGGCCTGTCCGGCTTTTGTTTGGCTTTTTTGTCCCATCATGATTTTAATAAGCTATTCGCACATCAAGAGTGAACTGCTTATTTCAAATCATCTGATAATAAAGAATTTCATTCCGAATTACTTAAATAGGCAGAATATTATTTTGCGATTCCATAGGCTACAACGCCAACGTCGAAATCGTGTTTAATTGCAAATAAAGATTAAGATTATAAAGAGTTTTCTCTATATATGAGGTCTATTACATCTCGACTGTGATTTTTGCGTAAAATGGCCATTTCTAGCGTTTTTAAATGAGATCCAAAACGCCAAAATTGGCGTTGAATGTTGAATTTATTATCCTATTTCAATAAAAACGATAAATACAACTGCAAAATTACTACAAAATGCGAATATGGGCATTTTACGCAAAAATCACAGACGAGATGTATTAAGGCCCTTAACAAACGCTCAGTGGACAAATTAACGCAAAGAAAGATGTTGTTTTTATTGTGCAATGTTAAGAGGCGTATTGGGTAGGTACTCGTACATCTCGACTGTGATTTTTGCGTAAAATGCCCATATTCGCATTTTGTAGTAATTTTGCAGTTGTATTTATCGTTTTTATTGAAATAGGATAATAAATTTATGCATAATAGGTACCTATTACAATTCTCCACTCTCCGAGAATAAGCTGAGTTCGGACGGCCCGGCCGGCGCATCGCATTTTGTAGTAATTTTGCAGTTGTATTTATCGTTATTATCGAAATAGGATAATAAATTCACTATAAAATCTTTATTCCTCATGAAGGTAACAATTATTCTGGTAGGTATATTCTATTTTTTTTAATTTCATTTGTTTAGAACAAGTATTTAAATCTAGGAGCTCAAAAAAGTGCCTTCGCGTATTTTATGAAAATCTTTCTCTGCTATTTTTACAATAATACAGACCGTTACGAACTATGCCAAATAGCTATTCTACACTATTCAATAAGTCTAAATTGTTATAGGTAATCTAGGCCGATACGAACTATGCCAAATAGCTATTCTACACTACTAATAAGTCTAAATTGTTTATGTATTTTTGTTTCTGAGATCAAGAACGCCAAATTA
The DNA here is from genome assembly GCA_963921215.1 of Scoparia ambigualis. Lineage (NCBI taxonomy): Eukaryota > Metazoa > Arthropoda > Insecta > Lepidoptera > Crambidae > Scoparia > Scoparia ambigualis. Next base: position 24,246,918 of record OY992510.1, on the reverse strand, counting down.
GGCCATTTAACGCAAAAATCACAGTCGAGATATATAGGCCTCTTAAATTAACATGCAAAGAATTCTATGAAATTAATTAAAATATGCAAAGAATTCTCGATAAAGTAGGTGCAAATGCTAAATACCTATAACTTTTGATTAGGTACTTTAAAATATGGACGTTTTGATTTTAAGATTTTCTAGATTTTGATGTTGTTTTTGTTAATTAGTAATTTTAATGAAGGTACCTAATTGCTAGGACACCAAAGAGCTAGGTTGATTTTTAATTCTAGGTAAGTTCCATGTTTTTTTTTCTTTTCTAAGTTTCTAGTAAGTAAGTGCAAATGCCAAGACTGATTGTGAATGTGTAATTCATAAATAATAATTATTAAAAAACTTAATCCTCATTTGAGTTTTTTATTGTAAAACTATTGACCGGCTTGAAAAGCGTAAGTCCGGATTTAAAATAGTGTCTTGGGCCTTCCACAAACACCATGTCCGGCTTTTAGGGCAAAATGTCCGGCCAAATACAGCGCCGAGTTCCGCTTTTTTATTTTAGGACCTGGCAATCCTAGACACGGGTCTCTGGCTTGCACAGCTGTATCTTCGTAATTGTTTATGCTACGGTTACGAATAATAAGGCACAAAAAATTTCAAAACTTTAACTCAAAAGGTTTTTGAGCTCCGAACCGATAAGTATGTGTAAGCTGGTGATACGTAACACGGGCTAACACATGGTAAATTACTGTAACTGTATAAGATAGCGCTTCGTTTTAAATATCAAATAATACGTTATAATTTGTGCACACACGAGGCAAAATTTCAAATCTCTGGGCTTCTTAGTTTAAACAATACAAGCCAAAAACTGTTTTCCCGCCAAAAAAAATCAAAATAATGGCTTCGCAGCGGCTAAGCGCGCCGTTGCCGTTCCCTACACTATTGCAATCGAGTTTGAACTTAAGAGTTAGCATTATTTAGAGTCATTTTAATTTGCGCTCTCGATCGTTTTGTATCTATACCGAGAATTTTAGACTAGGAGACGTCTGATACAGAAATTAAATTGGTTAATTTAAAATAAAAGCAAAGTCTATTTTATTTAGGAATGTTAATAAAATATCGCTATACTTACTTAGGTTTAAGTATTTACAATAACCTCATTAATATGATATTATTATGTAAGTGATAGTCTGCCTGTAAGTATGTTTTTTATTATCACGTTTTTATTAGGTAGCTTTCTCGTTTATTGGTTTATTTATTTGTCGACAAATGCAAACGATTTTATTCTAGCTTCCCGATGAGCTAGAGACTTGCAACTTTAAAATAGGTCAGAAGATACAACGCGCTAACGCGAAGTGTTTGGCCAGACGTGTCGCGACAACGCAAATTCCTTGTTGTTAAATCCCAACAAATCACAAATGCTAATTTTGGGAACAAAGCACCAAATTAAAAAAGTATTGGACTGTGATGTTGAAGTTACCATTAACAACGTTGTTTTAGACAAGGTGAAAACTGCGCGTAACCTGGGACTGCTTCTGGATGGAGAGCAGAAATACATTGACCATGTGAATAACAAAATAAAGGAAGCCTTTTTTAAATTAAAAAGTCTATATAAAGTCAGACTATATTTAAAGGAAGAATTGCGATTATTGTTGACAGACTTACTTGTTCTCTCTCCTTTTAATTTTTGCAGTCCAGTAATAGGTCCTAGGTTAAATACCTGTACAGAAAAAGCTATACAACGAGTTCAAAATGCATGTACTCGTTTCTGCTATGATGTGCCAAGAAGGGAATTTATAACGCCATTCCTTAACCGGAAAGGCATTCTGAACATGAAGGCTCTTTGGGAACTCCAATATGCGTCCACGGTCCACAGAACAATCTGGAATAAAAAACCCGAATACCTCTTCGAAAAACTTACATGGGTAAATGACAATGCCAAAAGGAGTTTACGTTCTGCGATACAAAACCGTTTGAAGATACCTAAGCATAATTCCACCAGATATCAAGGATCTTTCAAATTCTATGCAGCAAGCATTTGGAACGACCTGCCTCCCCCTATGAAAAAAGAGATAAGTATAGAATGTTTTAAAAGACGTTACAGAACTGCTTTATTAAGCAAACAACTTGCTGCAGAAAACATTGTTGGTGGACATTGGAAATCACTGCCCCTGAAAGATTTCTTCCATTAAGCTTATTATAGCCAAACACGCCACACAAACACACACACACACACTTAGCACACACATGCATACACTACTCACCCCTCTCTCATACAAATCATAACATACTACACACAATATGTAATAACAATAGTATTAGTGTCCTTCTTTTTTTTTTTTTTGTTTATTAATTTTAATTTAGGTTATTTCATTTTCACCTTAAGTGGCACGCACCTAGCTCTCACTTTTGTTATTGTTTTTTGTTAAAGTTTAAAATTTATTTCGATGATTTGTTTGTAGTTTGTTGTAACTTGTAGATGAATAGCCCTCATGACCCTATTCTCACCTATCAGCTAAGAGAAGTGGGAGTGGCTGAAAACCAGCGCTTACTGGGAGCATCTTCTTGTAAGCATATTGTTGTGGCGTGCGGCTGAATAATTGAGTAATTACCTATTACTTATTAGAATTGGATGTAGTAAAGAATAGCGCTGCGTCGTAGGTAGTCAGGATGGAAGTCTTGTCCGTTGTAGAATCGGGAGTAGAAAGGAAACAGACAAGTAAAGGACTCACCAAACTCTGGAACTGCAGATGACCCGACCAGCAATGGCCTGTGCTGATCTCCTCTTCCTTTTGCGCACAAATTCACTTCGCGGGCAGTT